>JAUMJK010000231.1:0-2400000 GCA_033558105.1 Coccyzus lansbergi
CCTTCCCTCGCGCATGCGCAGCTCCCCCCGCCGGTGCGTGCCAGGAAGGCGCGTGCGCAGCGCGGGAAAGCGCACGCGCGGGCTCGGAAACGGAGGTGGGGGGGGCGGAAAGGGGGGGGGCAGCTAAGGGGAGGAGGAGGAGGAGAAGAAGGAAGAGGAGGAGGAGGGGGAGGAGGCGGAGGGCGGCTCTGCCCGCGCCCGGGGCGGGTCTGGCAGCGCCGGCCCGCGCGGCCGCCCTCCCCCACCGCCCGCGGCCCCGGGGCTTCGCCTCCATCCTCCTCCCGGCCGCGTCCCCCACCCCGCGCCGACACCGGCTGCCCTCCCACCCCCGAGCTCCCCCCGGGCCTCGTCGCCCCGCCCCCGGCAGCGCTCCGGCCTTACCGTGCTGTGCGGGGCTGGCGCGGGGCTCCGGATTCAGCCGGTTTCGGCTGGGTCGGTCCCGGCGTCACACAATGAAATCAGCGCCTCCGATCATTAATTCTCATCATGATCGTGACGTCAGCGCAGACAGCGGCCAATGGCGGCCTGCGATCAGCGCCGGCCGGGACGGGGCTCGGCCCCCGCCCCTCGCCCGGGGGCGGCACCGCTCCCGCTGCGCTGCCCGGGGCCCGCACCCACCCCCCGGAGCCCGCAGCCGGCCCCCGCACCGCCCCGCACCGCTCCCGAAGGGCACCGCCTGCCCGCAGGGGGACCTCGGGGCTGCCACCGCTCCTTCAGGGCCACCGTATGCCCTCAGAGATTGTGCCACACCACCCCGAGACCTCAGCGCTGGCACCGCTCCTTCAGGGCCACCACGTGCCCTCAGAGATTGTGCCACACCACCCCGAGACCTCAGCGCTGGCACAGCTACCTCAGGGCCACCACGTGCCCTCAGAGATTGTGTCACACCACCCTGAGACCTCAGCGCTGCCACCGCTCCTTCAGGGCCACCACGTGCCCTCAGAGATTGTGCCACTGTCCCTGTGACCTCAAGGCTGGCACTGCACTTTCAGGGCCACCACGTGGCTTTAGAGACAGTGCCACCGCCCCCAGGACCTCAGGGCAGGCACTGCTGCCCCAGGGCTGCCATGTGTCCTCAGAGGTGGCACCACAGCCCTCTGAGGGAGACATCAGGACTGGCACTGCCAACCCCCTGCCCTCAGAGTTGGCACTGCCACCCCGGAGACCTCAAGGTTGGCACTGCAGCCCCTGCACCCTCAGAGGTGACACCACTTCCTCAGGGGTGCCATGGACCCTCAGAGACGGCATCATTCCCTGAGGGCTGCCCCTCCAACCTTGCAGTCAGGGCTGCCACAGCTCCTTCAGAGGCAGCGCTGCTCCCAAGACCTCAAGGCTGGCACCGCTCCTTCAGGGCCTCCACCTGCCCTCAGAGATGGGGTGACCTCCGAGCCACCACACACCCTCAGCACCGCTGCCCCAACTCCCTCAGGTCGGTCATCGTTCCACACAGGTTTCTGGCCTCTTGAAGTTTTGGTGATGGTTTTCCAGAAAGATGGTTTTCCATCAGGAAGATGTGCTGAAAGTTTGGCCATACAAACGAAATGCATCCTTCTAGAGCATCCCTTAATAATAGTTAAATAGCAGTTCATGTTCTGGCCTCAAAGTAAATAGATTTCCTTCACCACTCTGGAAAGCCGAACAATTAATAAAGCTTCATCTGAGCTGGAGATCTTCGACAACTTCAAGTACCAGTCTTTAGCTTTCCTGTTTTATAAAGGAGCAGATGGACCAAAACAGCTTTCCTCTGGTAATGTACATCTTTCCTGGTGTAGCTGATGTCGAGATCTCTGCAAATTTCCAACAAACTGGGACAACAGAGCAGATGTACTGATGGGATATTGCCTTTGTGGCACACCCGGTAATGGTGTGGCACAGAGGGAAATGGATGAAAGAAGTGGGCCAGCTGAGAAGATGGTGTGTTCGAGTAGCATTGGTTACCTCCTGGCTCAGGTCCTTGATACAACTCGCCTGCTCCAGCAAGTTGCTCGATCCACCACGGCGAAGCAGGTGAGGATGAGGAAGAGGAAGGGGAATCTCTTTGGGTAGCAGCTTCCAGTTACAGTGGATTAGAAGTAGCAGTAAACACACTGAATTGAATGACAGGTTCTTATGGAGATTCCATATATTTTAAATTCTAAATCTTGTGCTGCTTCTTCCTCTGGGTATTATCCCTTTCTCTGTGTGCCATCAACCCTCATCTTCTTAAAATTAAATAGAGTAACTGTAAAAACCCTACACCCCTTTTAAAGACAGTATTATTTTGGAATTTGCTGTGTAATGATCCCAGTGAAATTTGGTTTTTTCTCACATTTTCTGGGCTTGGGAAACAAAAATGGTGAGTTAGTCTTTCTGAAATCCTTTGAAAAAGGTACAGCAGTGTCTGACAAAATATGGCTTATTACACTCTTTTTAAATGTGGAATAATAGATAGCAATATTTCAAGGACTCTTATCTGACTAACAATGGATTCGCAGGTGCTTTTTCTATAGTTTGTATCAAAAAGTCATAGAATCATTCTTAAAGGAGACATCAGCTGTGTATTTGAGTTAGCAAAGAAATGAATATGTGACTTATGACCACAAAAAAAGATGAATAGATCACAGGAACAGGGGTTTGTCTCAGTTTACAAGGTAAGACTAAGAGCTGAAGCGGAAAAGACTATATCCAGCGAGCAGAAAGTGAAAAGAAAAAAGAGGTAAAGGATACGAAAAAATGTATTCCTGCAAGTGGCAGGAGTGGGGTAGGAGAGGTGCACTCAACAAACCATGCTGTGCAATACAGAAGAGTAAAATGAATGGAGAGGTTAAAAAAGCTGCTGCTGTTTGCAGCAGTGGGGTGGCAACCTGCAGGAAGGACTATTTACTTCTTTGCCTGGTCTTGCCTCTTGGTGAGACAAACCTTGAGCAAAAAAAAAAAAAGTATGGCAGGACAAAATAAAACAAATGGTCTTCTACTGCAATCAGATCCACACGCTTTCTCATTCATTAATAACAAGTTTAAATTAACAGGGGCCAGCTAATTGGTCCAGTGGTTTAAACAGTAGCCCAGGACATAAAAGGACTCCTTACATGAGGGAATTAGCATCAAAGCGAGACTCTCTGATGTAGCTACTTTGTATTAGCTCATTAAACTAATGAGCTCAGCTTACTGTTAGTTACTTAGCTCAGTATGGGTTACGGCTTCTACGTGGCAGAGAAAGCATTTCTTAAGAGATACGTGCGCCGGTTTCTAAGTGCCGTGTGCAGGTATTCCCTGCTTTGACAGCAGCCACAAGCTGCAGCTGTACCATTGTTCCCACGTGGGACATGGAATAGGTCAAGAGCCTTATTTTGTATACCAGAGCCAGGAACCCAACTGTTAAATCACACAGTTCTCTTCCCCCCTCCCAAAACGTTCTCCCTTTCCCAGCAGTTTGTACCACTTCCAGACTGGTACCAGATTGTGCAGCTAAGAGAGGTCTCTGGAACAATGATGTCTTAGCAGCATCCTGGAGAGAGGAGTTGGTGTGAGACCCCCAGGCCATGAACCTGGACAGTTTTGGCAATATGATTTAGAGCAATGGCTGCTACTTCCACTTCTTGCCTTTATGTTGAATCTAGAGAACTCTAAGAAAGCCAGTGAGGCAAACCCACCCCACTTAGCAGCAACTTTTCTTAGGACGGCCTCACCTTGAATTCATTCATGATGATATTGTTCTGATGATGCCTTAAAGGGCAAAAATCTCCTAGCCAGACCTGAAGGTGACCTGATGGAGTCAGTGGTGCCTCAGGGAGGAGTGAAAACAGGGTGGAAAGGAGCACAGGAATGTTTCACATCAACATCCTTGCTAAAGTTGTGGAATACATTTACCATATCATGTCTCCACAAGGCTCGTTATTCTGTCACAGAGGAAAGTTACATTGGTTTGATGTGATTTATTCTTGTGAAATCCAAGTTGCCTGTTACCAATTCACTTGTTTCCATCAAAATATGTGATGCCATTCTTTTCATATTGATGCCATCAGTGCTGCACAGGTGTAAGTTGCTCCAAACCTGTTGGTTGCTTGCTCTTTCATAGATTTCCTGCTTGATGAACACTTGAAATGACAGCAGTGCTATCTATCAGCTTTACAGCAAGACTGTAAAGACACTAAAGATTGGGAGGCACAAGGGTGTAATTAGAGATCTGCTAAATCAGGAGGTGAAACAGCAATGGAGAAGGGATTGCCGGGTGTAAACCTTAGTAAAAATGTTAATATTGAAAATTCCATGCAGCACCTTTTCTGCATCTGAGAACCCAGCCAGAATTAGTGGTCTTATGAGACTTACTAATTTTCCATCTTCTTTGAACTTGGCTTTGCCACATTAATTAAAATTAGCGCTTAATCCTCACCGAGTGCATAAACAAAGCTCCCGTAAACTGAATTTGCAAGTGTGTCCCTCACACAGATATGCAAAAAGACAGTTTCCATCCACTCTAGATTGAACCGTCTGTCAGTTTGCAGGTGAGAATTCAAGAGGAGGCAAAGGTTTGCAGGCTTTACTGCACAATCCTGTAACTTGCAGTGCTGCTGCACCTCCCCTGCCTTACAAAGCATGTGTTACACGCTGTGAAAGAGTGCTACTGTCTTAAAATTTTTAGGCTGGAAAATCAGAGTGTTTAAAGTCTTCCTCACCTTTCATTCAGCATCACGATTAACTCCACCATCTGCCCTCTGAAAAAGCTGGCTGTATGTCACACTGATATGCCTCTTGACATTTTTGGAAGTGGAAAATCAGCTGCATTTCTCAAGTGTCAGTTCCTCTGTTTATTTTTTAACGTGAAAGTATTAGGAGTTTGGGGTTCTCCCCTGCTCTACAGTAAAGCACATTTACATCCTTGACTGTTTCACAAAAAATATGTTCTTGTGGCTATTCCTGAAAACAGAGCACAATTCCTGAGGTTTTGTGAGACTGAGTATTGGGTGAAGTGTCCTCTTTGGGAGAGAGCCATTGTCTTTTGTAGATAAAATATCTAACTTACTTTGATCCCATAGCATCACATATATAATAAAAAGACTGTGTAAGATCAAGTCTTGTCACAAACTGCTATCGCTTATTAGAAAATTATCCTATTAAGAAAGAAGTTTACAAAGTAATCTTCCATCTCTGTCTTTAAGATAATAATAACATTGAAGTATTGATGGTTTGATGCCAAATAATTTCCCCTCTGTACTAGCCCAGGCATTTTATTGTGTCTACATGGAGAGGAATTTGTTTAAATGCAAATCACTTGGTTCATGAAAGAAGACAGTAATTTCAAAGCCTTGTAGGCGCTTTTGTATTAATCACTATTTGTTGAAACCATTCCTTTCGGTGGAATCCTGCTTGTGGTAGAACTACATTATTGTTTCCCGTTCCTCCATACCTCTAATCTTGTTTAATCTCAGCCCAGATGAAATAGAATGATGTAACATTAAAGGGAAGATTTTTTTTAAGAGAGGGGGAGGTTATATACTTTTCCTAATCACTGCATCTATCTACCATCAATATAGTTTGTACTGTTGGGTTCCTAATAGATACTTCTTCTTGAACAACCATATCTAGAAAATGCCCTTTATCTCTTTTGAGTTAAGACAGGATGCCAAATCTTATTTAGATACAAGCCTAGCCGCTGTCACCTGTGTTATCGTAAGGCAATGCTGCTGTGGTGATGCTCTTGAAAGCAGCATTTGGTGCAGAAATAGAGTTGTCTCCTTTTTAAAGCAAGATAAGAATACAGGAACACGGGATGAATGCATTGGATCATATCGAAAGCCTTTATAGCCTAACATCCTCTCTCCGATGTGGCTAAGAAAGGGTGTTTTGCATTAAAGAACAGGAGTAATTCTATATATAGAGAATCACAAATGAGCAATCCTCTCATTTGTGATTCAAGCAATCAGTCTTTTAAATGATGGAAATACTGAGTTTATCGTGTTCTAATGCACAGAAGATGAACTGTAGGGAATTTGAGCTTCCTGACACTATCAATGTATTGCTGACCCAGAAATTTCTGCTATGAAACCTTTATTAACATAATCATCAGTGTTCCTCAGTATCAATAATTTTGATTGCTGTGTTTTCCAATGAACATTTATATTTTGTTATGTATTTCATGCATTTCATAGAATCCTAGAACCACCAGGTTGGAAGACACCCAACCACTCCCACCAATCTCTAAACTGTGCCCCTCATACACTTCATACACTTTCATACACTTCATTATAAAAGGATAATATATTTTACACTCACACAGTGATTTGATCCATTTCATGACCAGAGTCTTCTGTCTTAGGAATCCTGTTGCTTCATCCAAAACAGTTCTTCCTCACTCATTCTCATGCCAACTTATTTTTCCTGTATAGTAGATAGAATCAAAGATCAGAAAAGCACTCTTAAACTTTAAAAGTAAGTCTCTATTTAAGGCTTCATGTTTCAATAATCTCATTAATATTTCCTTTTTATTGCCATATGTATTTTAGGAGAATATTTTATATTACTTGGAATGACTGTAAGTGAAAACATGCAGCATGACTTTAGTGAATATGTTGGTGTCAGCAACAGCGTGAGTTGTGCTCTTTTATTCTGCAGTGAATAAAACTAGGGCAACTCTGCCTTGCATTATAGGGAGTCTTATTTACCATTCATTTTGTTCCAAAACCTGACTTTTCCTAAAGAAATGCAAACCTTGAAAAAAAACTCAGTAGCACATACAGATGGCATGGTCTCTAGGGGCGTGCACCATGACGTGTAGTCAGGCCACTCTTTTAAATGCAACCCAGAGCTGCGGTTTGGAGAATGCTGCCCTCCCAGCATATGCTCAAACACAACAAATTTGAGTCAGAGTAAGTTCTGCACCACCAACACTTATGATCTGCTGGTTTGTCAGCTTGTTGCTTGCCATCCTCTAAAAATACCAATAGAAAACTCAAAGAAATGTGTATTTGTAATTAAGCACCCAACAACTTGGGTTATTTGAGTACACATACAGATAGGATGGATTTGTGAGAGTGCCTTAGCTCACCTGGAATGGCTCAAAAACTCATTTAAATTAACAATGCAAATCAGAAAAGGCGCAGTGGCATCTGGAAAGAGCAGATGGACTTAGATACTCTTGCTTGCCTCTCTGACATCTTTCTCCTCGCAGCACTGTAGCCCAGAGCCTCCTGCCAGCCCCCCCAGGGCACCTGGCTGTGAGTCCTTACCTGTGGGGAGCACCCAACCCTCCTGGCCCCCAGGGAGTAGCCATCTCCACTGTGCCCTAACACATCATATTAAGAGAAAACCAAGCTTTTTTATATAATACGGTGAAAAAAATAGTAGCTGTTAGCAATCTATTTCAATAAAGATTCAAAAGCAGCAGCAACCTGTCATGGTACGCAGCTGATGGATCTAAATCACTGTGTTTATCTTGGATTCACAGCTAATGAAAGGGTGCAGTGTGCTGCAAGCCATGGAGCTTAAGCTCCATTAACTAATTAATTTCTAACTCTGGGAATTAAAGAAGTGGAGAGTGAAGCATTGGCCAACACAATGTCATACTTGCACAGTTTCAGAGGAAGCAGTTCTTCAAAGCAGGTTTTTCGCAGCAACATGAAAACTGGACTACAAAGGAGATGCCAGATATCCCTGTTTGCTAAGGGAAAACAGGGCGATGAAACGGGGCGATGAACGTCTTGATGATCTAATGTGCTTTGGAAGTATAAAGCATGGCAATAAATAAATTAATAATTGTCATCAATCAGATGTTGTAGGTACAGCCCAGCAAATGGCACGTCTCTGATGCTTTGCAGTCAGAGAGAGACCCTTTGTACATCTTAGAAAGGGGAGGGAGAAGTGGCTTTGTACCATACCACAAACATATTTTTCCCTGAGCTACCTGATACATCTACAGACCAGGTTCAATACTGTGCAGGTATGTCACTGCAGTCTGCATGAACAGCAGCATAGCACCATTCCCAGGTTAATTAGCTATGCCCTTCAGCAAGGATTAGAAAAGATTTGAAAGCATCTAAAGCCAGGGAGGATTCAAGAAAAGCAAATAGCCCAACTTCTGTGGCAGACTAGTGCCAGGGATTCTGCTTCATGGGTTCTGTCAGCCGCATTGTTAGGCCTTCATGTAAGTCTTTTTAGGTTAGGTAAACATTTGCAAATGAACTTTTTTTTTGTATTTGTGGCATCATTTGGGAAAGGAGAAAAAAAACCAAGTATCTTACCAGCAATATTGTTATCTGAACTCTGCAGAAACATGTAGACCTTTCAAACTAAATGTCAAGTTGTTCCTATTGAGTCAAATTCTTGCAAATTTAAGCTAATGAGCATACTCACTTTCCAAGTCAAACCAGGCCCTTATGCTTTGTTTAAGTGGTATTAATAGGTGAGCACCTTCTGATTGATACAGCCCATCATTTTATGCCTGTAGGAAGAAAATGGAAAGTTATGTGCCCAAAGGATATTTACCTTGAGGCAACAAAATTATTCATGGGCACAAATGCAACTTTACTATGATAATTTTTAATACATAATTATGTCATTTTCCTAAACCAACTGGGAAACATGGTCCAACTGACATGACTGTAAGACAAGGAACACAACTGACTAGGAAGGAACTCTTCAACAGGAGTTATTCTTTTTCACCTCAGGATCACGCAACAGGCACACAGAAAATGGGAACTTAATTCTGTGTTGTTTTCTGATGTCAATTTTCCTCCTGTCACATCGGTATGCGGAGTTGGCCCCCTTAAATGTTGAGCTGTGTGCTCTGGCTGGAACAATTTTCTTTTGGTTCCTGAAATTGAGAACTGTTGGACTCGGTGAGCTCAGGCCGTGGGTAAGCAGGCATGATGCCATGGAAGCTTGCCCTGGATTTCATCGCTTTATAGGTGCTACACTGGCAAAGTGGTGCAGAGTTGAAAATCAAGGAGGATTTTAGAGCTATTAACTTGATACAGCCAAAATTGTACAAAGGGGAGTGCTTATTTCAGCATAAAAAATGTATTTCCCTGGGGAACATTTTACTGTCGATGATAAACATTTGTGATAAATTAAAGAATTTGAAAATGCTATCTCAACAAACATCCTCAATCTCATCAAGAACAGTAATCTAGAATTGTTGGGAAAAGGCAAAATTCTCAGTCAACATTACGACTGGGTCGTTTCTGGTTGCCAAAAGACCCCTTCAGTTTGGGAAAGATATAGAATGGTTTGGGTTGGAAGGGACCTTAGAGGTCGTCCAGTTCTAACCCCCTGCCACCGACAGGGACACCTCCTGCTGGACCAGGTTGCTCAAGGTCCATCTAACTTTGCCTCGAACACCTCCAGGGATGGGGCATATCACGAGATAAATTCTTATAAGCCATATTACTTGCTCATACAAGTACTTACAATCTCATTTTGTACTCAGACAATGTGTTAATCTTGAAATGAATGTGTTTAAAGGTTTGAAATTATTCTTAAATGAAGGAGTTGAACCAAAGGGCTCATTTAATAGCAGAATAGAGAATGTAGCTTGCCTGTGCTGGCACAGTAAAAGTGGAGATGAGTGAGCCTGTGGAAAATAAGTCTGGTTTCATATTTTTAGAGGATGTTGTTTAACCAGGATACAGTACTCTATTTTTGCAATCTCCTCTATGACAAATCCTGGCAGAACAGTAGATGAAAGTCAGATTGTGTGTCTGGAAAAACCAGGCACCAGCTGGGTGGCCGGCCAGTGTCACACTCTTCAAGGCAGACTTTGCATCCCACAGCGCTGCACCAACACCAACGCACGCAAACCTCTTTGCCTCACAGTCAGTGTTGAAAATGTCCTCAGTGGCCACTTACACTGGTACCTTTAGCTCACAAGAAAAGATTTTAAAAAATTAGATAGAAAACCATGCTCCCAGCTGCCAAATTATCTATTTATAGTACTTGGACAGCATTTAGATAAAATACATAGATAACATAGAGTGTGATTACAATAATAATTGCACTGGCAAAATGAATTGCCATATAACGCTTCCCTTTTCCTTAGGCAACTCCAACTACTGACTCTCCAAGGTTTCTTTTTTTGTGTCAGGGTGACTCCAGCTGTTGAGGCCCTGGATCAAAGCATTGCCAGGGGGTCTCTCCAGCAAAACACCTGGCTTCTGCATGTGTACTGATTAGAAATGAAATTATTAATCTGAAGAGTTCTTTGGGGACAGTTTAATTGTGTTTTCTTTGAAGATTTGGAGTTGATACAAAGGATTTGTGTTAGATTTCTAAAAACTGGCCCTGATAGCTCTTTCTGCAAAATTTATTTAAGCATTTGACTGAATGTGGAACAAGTCAAGGCCAAATGTCCTCCAGTGAACTTGAATAAAGCACTTGAATAAAGCAAGATTTGCAAAGAAACTCAACCTATGGAGACAAAAGTGTAACAAATGGGAAACCAGGAAGTTATAAAATCACCAAAGGATCCTTTTTTTCTTGAGATCAAAACTGGAAAGGTAGCAAAAATGTGAGTCACAATTCCTGCAAAGTTTTGATTCCAGTGGTATTATAATAGGAAAGAAAAAAACTTTAACAGTCTGGTACGTCCATCAGAATTATAAGCAGGACAATGTCCAGGCAGAGAAGTTCACTGAAGATTTATTAGTAGCCAATTTATGTGGCTATTTGCAAAGAGTCGGTGTATTTGAAAATTAATCTCTTTTTCTGTCACTTTTGCATGGCTCAAAATATTTTTGTTTAAGTGTGAAATCATGTAATTTAGAACTTCAGGGAAAAAAGCTTTCAATGAAGCTTTCAGCCTAAACTATTTTTAATCCTAGTATTTTCTGTGAATAAGTAAAAATACGAAAATGAATTGTGCTGTGAAAAACCTCTAAAACAGCTTTTCCCCCAGGAGATTATAAATATATGTATAGTTGGGCAGAACATTCAATTATCATGAAAAATGTTCTGCTAAGTTTCATGGTGCTGTCGAGTGAGAAAGCGGTGATGCAACAGAATCAGCGAGCTCTACAAAAGGTGTAAGGACTTTCTTAGAACGATAGATGGTTGTAGAGATGAAGACATTCATTAAAAAGAGATGATGCAGAAATGGGGTGAACATAGCACTTCATCAGTAAAATGTGCAGGCAGCGTTGAACATAAGCATCGGTGTGTGTTTTAGTTTAGAATGCAAAATGCATTTATAAATAATAGATGAAACCAGTATTAATAGTTTTATAGAAAGATGAATGAAATCAATATTTTTTTCTAACTTTCGAATTAATTTAACAGCCACGTGGTTATTCCCTTTACCAAAGAGCTGAGGGAGTGTTAAATGGGCAGCGTATACGATGAGAAGTTATTATCCTGAGAGTAGCCTTGGAGGAACTATGAAAAGCAAGGTTTTTATTTAAACTTGAGCTTTGTAATGCAGGTGTGAGCACCAGCACCTTCAGTCAGCACCTCTCTTCTTCCCTGCCACGGTGTCTGTTTGTGCTGTGGCTCCGTCTCTGGACTTACATCCCATCCCAAATAACAGAGGGAATGGGCACTTAGTTCAGAGTGAGTGAGTGAGAATGTAGAGTGTGAGCTGAGTCAAGCAGCAGGAGCCCTGGGCTCAACTAAACCTTGGGAGAAGGTTTCGAGCTACATTTGTGGTCTTTCATTTTAATCTCCGTAATAACAAAAGGCAGACATGGGGACTAGAAGCTGAATTCATTCGGAAAGTAGAGTGAAATAGTCACTAAAATCATTGAGCTCTGCTAGGCAGAAGGCACAGGGACTCGTCTACAGGGACTGTGAAATAAAGGTCAAGTTCTTAACAGGTTTCATGTCTGTCTCACCTTTTCACAGCACTGGCTCACAGTGCTAACCACCTACTGAGAGGTTTTATAGCCAAAACTGGCTGCTGCTGCTGCTGCAGCAAACTTAATAAAACCACAACAGCTTGGACTGCAGGAGATGTTTTCCTTCAGAGAAAACCTTTGTCCTACAGCTGATGGACCGGATTTGACTGGGAAACTACCAGAAGCTTGAGGGACAAAACTGGTACAACTCAATGATGTGGGGAATTGCTGATGGACGTGTAGCAGGGCTCCACGGGCAAAGCTCAGTCACACAGATATCTGGGCTAAAAGCGTCTCAGCTCCTTTTTTTAGGACTAGGTTATTTGATATTGTGGCCATTAGGGAGCATTTGTAATAATTCTTATATGCAAGGCACAAGCCCCTTTAAGACAGCTAAAAAGCAAATTTCACCCACTCTTTAGAGTCTACAAAATAGAAGATGGACTCCTCATGGAGGCATGAAAAAGAAAAACTGCCATAAGGACTCAGAGAACACAGGTCCTAAGGCAGGATGATGTTGCACTAATGATTGGGCTTGATGATCTTTGAGTTTTCTTCCAACCCTGACGATTCTATGATTCTGTGAAGCACTCAGTAGTCTGCCTATCATCAGAAACTAGAGAGTGTTTAAATAATTGCTCTAACAGTTGACGACCTGGAACAAGGAGAGATGAAAAGCCTGTTCCCAGATTTTAATGGCAGAGCTGCAGATGGTCTTTGTTGGCTCAAGAGTGTATTGTCAAGACTGTCCTTCTTCCACAGGAAACAAAAGGACTATGGCTTGTGGCAGGGCTGTCAGGACACCCAGCAGAAGGGAGGGAATGCAGTGGTTCTAGAGAAGGCAGGTGAGGAGGGGCTGCAGATGGCAGGGGTGGTTCTGACAGCTGTTGGTTTAAAACAAGGCTTCTGGAGGGCAGATCTTTATTTTGGAGCTGAGCTCATGCAGCTTGTGTCTGCAGGAGAGTGAGAAACAAATGAAAGCTGACTCTGAAGCACAGCTACAAAAGCTTTCCAATTCTTGGTAATTAGTTTATACCTACCTCTGCCTGATCAGAGCACATATTGCCACCATCTAAAATGGTTTGGGGTGTCCAGGAGTGTTTTTGAGAAGAAAAGGGAAACACGATGTTGTTTACTTCCCAAGCTCTTTAAAAACAAAGCTTTGCGGAATAAAGCAGAGCTGCGTGGGATGGAAGGAGTGAAGAAAGGGTCCTGACAAATGAGATACGGGAAGAAAACAGGTTGCTAATGCAGAGGCTCCTGAATAAGAGTAAAGAGTGTGCTGCTGGGATGGGCTGGAAACCAGGACAGGGGATATCAACATCAACTTCTTGGTTTCTTTAAACATCAAGCAAGTTAATCTGGGGAGACAGACTGAAGGCGAGAGACCTTTTTATTCTGCCTCCTTCTGTATTAGTGTTTTACTTGTGGCAGCGTATTACCACAAAGAGGATCAAAACCTTCCAGTTCTGCATCTAGACCTGGTGTTTCATCCACCAGTCACTCACAGACATATCAAGGGTGGTAGAGGAAGCTTCATGCGTTAAATTCTCTGAAGTAAACACTGTGAAGGCTGCAGCGAAAGTTTTGATGTTAGGCTAGGCTGGCAGGTATCCGCAGCTTACACGAAATATCTTTTTTATAGCTTTCAAAATATTCTCTCTCTTTTTCTCTTCACGATATTAAAGCAACAGAAAATTTGGCTCTAGTCACGCACTGGGACTATCTCAGTATCACTGCACAGCCAGCCCTCCAAGCAAATATTTAGTCTAACCAAACATTGCGAATGGAGAGGCTGTTGGAGTATAAAGTAGGAGCATAATCTCTGAGGTTTTAGCCAAGGCATTATAAAGACCTAATAATAGCAGGGCTTTGCAGAGATGCTAAGATAAAGAAAAAGCCATCTTGAGAATGCTTTCAGAAAAGCTTTGCCTGTCACCAGTTTGCTTGGCAATGTGAATGACCAGCCTGAACCAAAAACCACACAGAAAACTAAAGACAGTGTAATAGTAATTGTTATAATTTTATGAATCTCACATTCTCCTTGCCAGCACATCCTGAGTGACAGAAAGCTTTGCAAGGCACGATGACTCGTTTAATATTTAAGCCCATATTCAAATATTTCTGTAGGGCAAATTTTACATGGGATGATGTAGAAGAAGATAATAATGAAGCCCAAAAGGATAAAATATCTTTTCTCAGCAGAAAATGTCTGCATGTCATTGGCTGGATCCTTCTCTAGTGCTCTCCTGTATGCTTGAGCTTGAGCTTTGCTCTCCTCTACCAGCAGAGCGAGTGCTCCTCACTGGCAAAATAAGTCCCTTTTGCAATGCTTTGGGACCATTCTCTTGCACAGAACATACAGACCAAGTTCCCTGAATGCATTAAGAAAATCAGTGGGCAATTTTATTTTAAAGCCTACTTTCCAGCCAGTGAATAATGAATAACAAGGGAATCTGGTATCAATAGTTTCGAAGTTTTATTGCTGTTGTCAAGATTCCCATTATTACTGTTTTTTCCCAGTGTAGTGCGGTTTACCCAATGTAGTGAGAAGCAGATGGTTTATTACTTGTAAGTGCTGATATGATTCCTGCAGAGGAAGGATATTGAACACTTTTTCTGGTTTTATCAAATAAATATTCTCCATTTATTTACTGAAGAAGGAGAAAGGCAACTGTAAAAGATACTGTATACAAATGAATATGGATGTATTGACAGGAAATGAAACATCTTGTAGTAATAAATATTCTAATATTTTGCTTTCTTGAAAGAAAAGATGCTGGAGTTAACAGCTGCTCAAATCTTAACATTCATAAATGCAAAGACTTTAGGGCCAAAAAGAGAAGTTATGAAATGTAGTCTGACCTACATAATACCGACCACTGATCAACCTGTGATAATGCTGCCTTTACACTGACTGTTTCTGTTCAGCTGGGACATATTCTGGAAAGAGATTGTCCAGTTTTCCCTCCAGAAAATCTCACGTAGACCCTGTATCTGGTATAATATAAGCCCTTTGTTTTGTAAAACTGAATTAAGAGACTGAATCCATTCTGAGCATAGAGTTTTCTGCCCAGTGCAACAGGATCCCCTTTGAAGGTTACAGGCACATGTGAGACTCAGATAATTGTTCTGTGAGATATTTTCATGTTTCCCCTTAATTTAGTTACACTCTTCATTCAATTCTGAATTCAGTGGAACTGTATAGGTATTCCCAGAGGAATTCTGTGTAGAAAAATTGACAACAAAGAATCTTTCTGTGGTTTTTCTCTGTTTACCAAACTGATAATTGCGAACTGAAGCAGCAAATTATGCAAATAAGACTCCTGCATTACCAATCCTCTCTGTTTTCCAGCAGCTAAAAGTTAAGCCTTACCCAAATATCTGTATCCTGATGAAGTTTGCTCTTCCGCAGGGAGGAAGCTGTGACTGGATCTGGTGGTACAAGTCTCTGTATCAAAGCCTCCCCTTCCTTGGCAAGGTAGAAGCACAGTTGACAGGCACTTCTTCAAGGTATTTCCTTCATGTATTTATGCTTTGAAGATTGTCACGGTGATTCACAGGTTCGAGCGCACCCTCTTATTTCAGAGCTGCTTGGAAGGCTGTAAACATGTTGGTGGTGTTTGCAAGCAGACTAAAACCAGACGATCCTGTTTCCATGAATATGAAAACATTTTGATGTTCTCTGCTCAGCAAAAACATTTGCACAGCCCTAGTGAAGGCAAGTTCATATTTGAAAAAGATTTGTTCCTGTTGTAGCTCCAGTGTCTTCACTGAAACCAGTGGATTTACATTACAGAAGGACTATGTTCCATGCATTGTTTTGTGTGGTTTAGATACTTGGACGTTTACACACTCAAGGTGCATTTAAAACTCTGAACATGGCTAAAAAAAGTGATAATTCTTTCACAGAGATAGCTGATAGAGGGAGTCCATCCATTTTCTAGGAACTGCTGTGGATAGCAAGTAATTGTAACATATCTTAAGTGCGATTTATGGGAAAATTCGATGATATTGTGATAAAAGATGACCAGGTAGGATGACATTAGCACTGCCTCTGTCTATCCTGTACATGTTTTGTGGCTACAGAGATGACTTCAATCTCAGGAGATGTCAGAACGGGAGCTTCAGTGAACGCTAAAACATACTAAAAAAAAAGCACTGCACAAACTCACTCAGCAGTGGCAAGACAGGTTTTTTAGCAAGCGATTATGAAATAATTTCTCTGAAAAACTGAATATTTCTTGCATTTTTGCAATGTTAGCCCTGATTTCCATTTGTTAAGGGCATTTTAATACCAAATTAGCTTAAGGTATCATGTATTCCCACTATACACTAGTAGAACAGTTGTGTCACCTAATGGAGAAGGAGAAATTTCTAATGAAGCTCTGTGCGAAAACTGGAGTGTCAATACAATGCCAGGGACTGAATAGAGAGATTGCAGTGGATTCCTATGGAAAGAACACCATAAAACGTTCTAACGGAACACAGCCGCAGGAAAACTCAGTTTTCAGTTTTAAAAGGCAAAAATCTTGCTGTCGGAGTTTGAAATTCCCGTCGCTGGGAGGGAGGAGGGAGAGAGGGAAACCCGGGCTGCAGCGCCGAGCGGGGCCACCAGAGGGCGCCTCGGGGATGTAGCCGGGCCCCCCGGGAACCCCGCATCCAGCCCCGAGCAGCCCAGCATCCCGCATCTGTGCACCCAGTGCCCTCCAACCATCCCCGCACCCAACCCTGAGCATCCCTGCACCCAGCATTCCGCATCCCTGCACCCAGTGCCCTCCAAGCATCCTTGCACCCAGCCCCGAGCATCCCTGCACCCAGCATTCCGCATCCCTGCACCCAGTGCCCTCCAACCATCCCTGCATCCAGTGCCCTCCAACCATCCCTGCACCCAGCGCCCTCTAAGCATCCCTGCACTCAGCATCCCGCATCCTCGAATCCAACACCCTCCGAGCATCCCCGTACCCAACCCCGAGCATCCTCCCACCCAGCATCCCGCATCCCCGCACCCAGCCCCCTGCATTCCCACACCCAGCATCCTGCATCCCCGCACCCAGCGCTCTCCAAGCATCCCTGCACCCAGCCCCCTGCATCCCCACACCCAGCACCCTCCAGGAACCCCACACCCATCTCCCCCATCCTCACACCCAGTGCTGAGCATCCTCCACCCAGCATCCCGCATCCCTGCACTCAGCCCCCTTCCCTCCTTGGGCAGCCCCACAGAGCCAAGCAGGTAAGGGCACCTGGAGAATGAGATTAAGTACCCTCTGGTGCATGTGTTGGAGAGGATGCAATGTGTACCCACCCTGTTCCAACAGCATCAGGACTGATGTCCCAGAATCCCATCAATGAATGCGAGATTGTTACCTAATGAAAACTGTGAGAAAGAAGTGATTGTTTTTATTGTTACAGTAACCTTGTTACCCGGTTTGAGCATGATGGGTAACTGGGAAGTTACCACTGGCCACAAAATACACACAAATGCTTAACCACCTCCCCCAGTGACCATGAAAATAGGGAGAACGATGGTTTAATTAGTGATCCCAGAGATACCAGGCAGTGCTCTGAAGCTAAGAAACAACCAGGATCATCGCTGTGAGGAAGGGGGGGTCTCAAGACCTTTCAACCAGTCTGTTCAGCCTTGGGCCTTTGCTGTCGAAGCTGACAGCAGTGATTATGGTCTGGAATTAGCAGATTGTTTTCTGTAGGCCTTTGACAACAGCCTCGCATCTTATGGGGAGAGCTCTGCTTCCCCTCCCTGTTTCACATGCCTTACTTTGCTCCCATGCCTATGCAGACTTCAGTCAGAAAGTATTTCTCATTTACATGACCTAGATAGAATAATACTGAGAAAGATGTTCCTTGATCTTTTTTTTTTCCCTTGATTTGCTGTACTCAGCCTGGAAGGAAAACATAATCATGGGAATGCATTGTTTCTTTCATGTTGGTATTAGGCAGCAGGGTGAGATAGATGGGGGATAGAGCGAAGCAGAAGCCCTGCAATAAGTGGACAGAGAAACACATGGGATAGCTTTAGGGATTACACAGTTCTTCTCTTTTAGAAGAGCTCCTTGTTTAGTGACTTCTCAAGCTTGATTTTACTACGGTTGCCCTATACCTGTGAGGCAGGTGATTTAACTGTAGGCAGCTGGGTTTAGAAACGTGTCAGTAGTAAGGACAGTAGCTCAGCGCGATGGGCGGTATATTCCGTGATTACTCATTTCAGAGTCATTACCTCAACTGGTACATGGACAACCTATATTAAAAAGTGCTATGAACTGACTTGAACTGTGGTTACAGAAATAGTCTGAACACATCTCGACTCCATTTGACCGTAGCTGTTGCTCGGGTGTGCCCATTACCGCAATCTGTGGTCCGTTGCAGGTGCTGATCTAGTCAAGTCTTCCCATGTTCCTGTGCCATTCTTGTATGACATGAATCTTTCTTAAAAAAACAAAATAAGAAGCAAGGGAAATACCCATGTACAATTGTCCTTGGACTGCTGCGATGAACACACCCGTAGATAAGTTAAAGGGACGTTTGTCTGGGCTCACAAGGAGTTGTGACAAACCATGGCTTTAAATACTTTATTCCAAGAATCATAGATTCATAGAATAGTTTGGGTTGGAAGGGACCTTAAAACTAATCCAATTCCAACCCCCTTGTCATCTGACACCTCCCACTGCATCAAGGCTCAAAGCCTCATCCAGCCTGGCCCTCAACACCTCCAGGGGTGGGGCAGCCACGACTTCCCTGGGTAGTTTGTGCCAGGGCCTTCCTACCCTCACAGTATAACATTTCTTCCCAATATCTCATCTCAGTCTCCCTTTTTTCAGTTTAAAACCATTCCCTCTAATCCTACCCCAGCACTCCCTGATCAAGAGCCCCTCCCCAGTTTTCCTGGAGCCCCTTCCAGTACTGGAAGCTACTCTGAGGGGCCAGGAGAAGAACCCAAAGTAGGCAGTTGTCCAGAAGGTTGTAGAATTCCTAAATACAGACAGACTGTGACTAGTAATAAGAAAGATAAACACAGAAGATTATCTAATAGTCAAGGTCTTTCAGATAAATTGTAGTTGCTTCCTGATCTAGCAACATGGTGATGAATAACAGCATGAATAAATGAAAATGCAAACCATCTTTGTGGTGAGGAGCCTCAGTAGCAGGACATGAACATGTTTTAAACAGTTCTCATTCTGAAAATGGAAGTACTGATTCCAGAATAATAGGTTTGGGCCTCTTTTGTCATCCAAGGGCAATTCAGATGAGTGGAAGTATACCCACTGACCGTGATGGGCTTTGAATCCAGGCTCCATCCTCTTTCAGAAATATATCAAAATACAAAAAATAAGTCTGCCCTGTCAAGTACAGGTAGGAAGTGGGAGACAAAAGGACATTGACAGAGCATCTGTCAAATTACAGGAATTAGCGAAATAGTCCAAACAATCATGAATGAAGATTATTCCATATAATTCTGTCCAAATATTAAATTCCTCCACAACATTGCTTCTCTCAATTTCTTCAATGTGTGTATTGGACTTAAAAGAATTTAAGAGAGAGAATCACTGTGTGAAAAAAGTAGTTCAAGAAAGCATAGCCCCAAGAGAAACAGCTCACACAGTTTCCGAATGTTAACAGAAATATTCATTCTGTGTATCTCAGTTCTAGTCCAGTGTTGCCTCAGAAAAGGAGGATTGTGTGTTTGAAATCTTTGTCATTATCATGCCCATTGTAAACAGCTATTTAGACAGAACTAAAGCTACTGGAAATGGTCTCCCAAAACTCATAGAGGAAGCTGGCTTGCTCTTCAGCTGGAAACAGCCTCCTTGAAGGAGAATTGATGTGAGTCCTTCTGTAAAGGATATCTGTGCCCTGAGCACTCATAATACATCATAGAATACTAATCTCACTATTTCCCAAAGCAGTGGGAAAATAAAAGGGATAGAGTGCATCACTGAACTGAGAATGGCACATCTCTTTGGAGTCATTTTGAAGGGGAAAAGAATGATGCCCATCTGCATCCTTATCTCTGTAGACTTAAAGAAGAACCCTGTGAAGCAGCATAGCATAAATATTCCATTTGTATTTTATGTTTCCCCATATGAGAAAGAGGACAGATGTCAGCCTGGGTGAAATAACACAGCCCTGGTGGAGCGAGGCAGAGACGGGAACGGTAGCATCTTTTCACCTTAATGTTCCGGTGTAACTTGGAACAGCACAGGAGGAAAATGCACAGATGGAAGGTGACTGAAAAGAAAGGTTGAACTGCTTTTTCTGTCTTTCTTTCTGGAATCTGAGCTGCTCCCCCTGAGATAAAATAATGGGGCTGCATGTCTGAGACAACGGATCAAACAGAAATCATGCACCTCTTCGACCACATGGTGCAGGACTGGTGCTGCATAAAGTGCCAAGAGTCACAGAAGGGTCCAAAAAGCACCGTTTGGCACATCTCATTAAAATAGTTCACCTTGATCTAAAGGAAGGATGGAAAACTTCAGCGTCAGGAATATTTGAAACATTTTTTTTTCTCTCTAACAAAAGGGAGAGACTGACTAATGGTCCCAGTGCTTTGAATCAAAATACTTGCTGCACTTGTCTGTATTGAAATGCTGTAGTAGTAAAAATCGACTCTTCAATGCTGTCATTCTTTCATTATAAAGTGAGAAGCTCGTAGGAGGAAATATACTGATTCTGAATGGGGCTAGAAAAAAAGTTTTCTTCCCATAGTTTTTTCTCTTGGGTAAGACTTTTTGTACTGTGTTTGACATTCTGAATTACATGATTATACAGTATCAGACTCCAGCAACATTTTGTATTGTGAAGACGGAGATGCTCAGCATTTTGCCAGATGCCAACTGATATTCTGATATTTCTATCTTCTCTTTAAACTGAGTGACAGTCAGCATATTCACAATGAAGCCAAGACAATCTGCTATCAAGTTACAGTGGAGATATTTTCCCTGATGAAGATCCCAGAGCTCGTTGGAATAAAGCTCCTTAAAACTCAGCGTCTGGAATAGCTCCAGCCTGAATGGTTCTCCGTGTAATATAATGTTATATTTGTGCCAGTCTAATAAGTAGATCACTGGGTAGAGGCTTTTGTAAGTAAGTCTATACGTACTGCACCATTTCCTGGCTCCGTGCTCCGGCGTGTTGCAGGCTGTGTGCAGTGGGGGAGGTGCCAGAGCTGATCAAGCAGTGTAATTTTATACATTACTGAATCAGTGCAGGAGGAACCTGGAGGGACAAAGCATCATCTTCTCTTTGGACTGCACTGTAAAATCCTACAGCTCTCTCAGCCTAGCCATGCTCTGATACATTTTTTTCTCTCCTTTTTTCTGATTTTGGTGTGAATGATAAAGTGATCTGACGATGGCTCTCGTTATGGAACCTATTAGCAAGTGGACGCCCAAGCAAGTAGTGGATTGGATGAAAGGTATGATCATTTATTCCCATGTATTGCCTGTACTTTGGATCCTTGCAATGTACATAGCTGCTCTGGGATTCTTTGTTTGGGGAAGAGTTTATTCAGTTTTATTAATCTGTATGCTGCTTTGCACAGTAGTTTTAAAGACGTGACTGAGGAGAGAAGCTGTTTAAGCTGTGCAGCATGTTGTTGGGATTTCTGCCGAGAACTGAGTAGGGATCGTTGGTAAATATAGGCGTAAAGTGTTTGTGTCTCCCGGCTCCATTATGCTTCGCACAGTGTAACGTTATGATGTTTGGTTGCTTTAAATTTGCCCCGATTAGGTCTGGTTTGCTCATATCAGGTGATCTGATGCAGTGGCTGTGCAGCACTTGTGTGTAGTTTAGGGTACCACGGGGAGCATAAGGTGCCGGTGACTGGAGCAAGGAATTCGGCTCCTTCAGTGACATGTCCTGATTTGTTCAGGCTCCCCAGCTGCTCTGGCTCGTGCCGCTGCCGTGTCTCACGCACCCGCAGCCCCGTCCGCCTGGTACCGTGGACAGTGCAGCCCGTGGCGAGCATTGGGGGCGTGAGGGGGAACCAACACAGCTTCGCTGGGGAAACTCTTCCCGACAACTTGACAGTAATGATGATTTCCCTGCACATTCGCAGTTTCACAACACAGCCATAAGCTGTGACATGTTTTGCCTTACAATGCTCGGCTGTGCTGCAAACAGACTGGCTTGGATGGGAAGGTGAAGAATTGTTCGTGATGATAAATGTTTTAAATTTCTCCTGAGTGGGGGAAAGATGCATTTCCACAGTAGGATGCGTTAGTGTTGTCATACATCGCTTCTGACGAGCTGTCTGTCTGAGAGACAAACAATTTCTACTGCGAGGGATCTCCGTTATATAAGGAGAAGAGGGACAAATTTTGTTTGTGTGTTACTCATGGAAATAATTTCTGTAATGTGATTACTGAACTTACTGGAGGATTGTTGGATACCCCGTGTAGCATCCTTGAAGCTTTCAAATTATCATCATTAATAAATGGATGGTTTGGTCTCATTTTGCTGACATCTGTCTCCACACTTCACTGAAATTGGGCTGTTGAGGTGCTCGTCAGACACATTACAGTTAGGAGCAAACTCTTCTCTTACAAGCACGCAGTATTATGAAGCTAATGGTTTCTAAGGGAATGTATGTAGTTTGTTTCTCAGGTGTTTGTGAACTCAGCATGATCGTGAGGTCATTGGGATGGATCCCGGAACCATTAGATACGGGATTGATTCCCGTACTCCAGTGTCATTACTTAAAATCAATGCCTAGTGTATGTGCAGAGGGGAGTTTCCCAATCCCCACCTGTATTTTCAGTATGTAAAAGGTTTAAAAAGTGCACAGATCATCATGCTGTTCTAACTCATGACTTGAACTGTAATGGAAATGGAAAGTCAAAGTGTGTATCAGACTTGTTGCTAAATTTAAAAATACTTCCTCTTATTTTTTTATCCTTTTTGATGTAATCTTCATCTTGGGTGACATTAATCCTTAACATGAGTAGTGCATGCCACGGGAAGCAAGAAGGTCATACAAATGAAAGGTTTAAATGAATGGAGTAGCCTGACAGTTAAATTTCTACCCAAAGGCTGCATACTGCATCCACAGGGACGTCTGGAGTAGACGGCATTGCCAGCCGTGAGCCTCTGGGCTTACACATAAATAATTATAATGCAGTAAACATTGGAGGTATTTTTCTTGTTAACACGACTGCTACAGATCCATGGACGCTAAAGTTGCCCATTTGTCCACTTCTGCCTGGCTACTTTTGCAAGGCTACTTTTGCAAGCCCCTTTTTCTATCACAGCGTTTACCTTCATGAACACATACTCCAGTTGTAGCCAGAGAAAAGCATCAACACACAAAGCTGGCAACACACCTGAATTACTTTTAAATCACTTGTAAATCTCTTACTTTGCAAAAATTGCCCAATGGTGGCCCCTGTTTTCCTGTCATTTACCTCTATTCTGTCTGCCAGCTCCGTCAGCTGTGGTCGTTCTGCAAACCATCTATTGATGCATTAGAGAGGCCAAAGGTCTGCACAGGCTCTAACAGTCAAGTGATCGGGTCCTTTGACTTATGTCTTCTCTGCTGAAGAGCAGGCTTTGTTGGCAGCATTAAAAGATAAAGTAACAACAGTTTAGAAAATGCTATGAATGTGGAATTTTATCCTTGCCATGGAAAGCAACATGTTAATCAACACTGTCACAGATATTGCAAGTGTAACACACCTTTTATTTTGGCTTAAAAATAGGTAGTCAATTAGCTTTATTTGAAAAGGTTGTAAATTATAATGTGTTTCATAAGGAAATGACAGCAATATGTCTTTTAAGCTTGAATCTATCGTCATTATTTAAACTGTAATAACTTACTTTTAAAAACTATTAGCGAAGTTCGTCGTTTGACATTAACTTGCAGTGAGTAGCAGCAACATGAAGTGCTTGAAGAGAAGGTGGAAGAGAGCCACAAAAATGATGTTAATAGTTTGAGACCTGGCTCCCCAGAATGTGCCCTGATTAGAGCGTGCTGCTCTCAGAAGCAGCTGTAGCCTAAGCCCCAACCAGGAGGAGACTCCCTTTTGTCTTCCCCTCAAGGAAATGTTACTTGCCAAAAAAGTAAAAATCGGTAGGCTTGCAGGAACATTGTTATGACAAGTTGGCATCTTGTATTTATCCACAATTCCTTTCTGAGGAACACATTCAACTAGAATTTGACTTGGGAGCAGCATCTGATGGTGTGGGCAACCTGGAAAGGCCATGCAGGTCTCTAGAAATTGATTCTTGAGACTTACAGAGGATCTGGAAGTTCAGGCTCTGGGTACTTTTGTGTTAATGCAAATGTTACTTTTGTCTTTATGCAAAAAGATTTTGTAAAGTTTAGCAAATAGAGAGCAAAAGGCTCTGCAGAAACTGTTCACAGAAACATTCATTGTGAAGGTATTTTTATCAATAGTTTTCAGTCACTATTCTTTTTTCCCCCCAAATTTTCCAAAATTTTAACTTTCTCTGAATGTTTTCCACCTCAGAACACAAGCCAGGATTTCTCCTGGTATGGACGCAAATCTTACATAACCTGAAGGTTTTTCTGGGCTTACGTAGCATGGACCCGAAAGGTACTTTAAAAGAAAGAACTCTGCTTTGCTCAGATCCCATTTTGTCCCTGTTGGGAAGACAAATATTATATTACCCAGATAGCTTGCAAGCACATTAATAAACTGAGTAGTTTTCAAACTTAGTCAGTTTTTACTCTGGTGAAGTTTAAAACACAAACATGAGCAAATGCCAAACTACAGTTCAATATTTCCATCTGTAATGCTCCTACCTGGAGACTTTGAATGCTTTTCGGTCTCTGCAATACTTGGTGACACTTTGCAGTTGCAAACAGGTTATTGGGCTGAGCACTCGTACCCAGAGGCTCTCTGTCCGTTCTAATTTGCACTTTGGAAGGTGATGCCATGCAGAATCTGGGGGGCTTGGAGGGCCAAGGGGTGTAAGATGTCTCACTGCTGACTTTTCTTTTCACTTAGAATTAATAGAAACATGAGAATTTGTGTTTTCATTGGACATAGAATCTAAACAGTTTCCTCTGTGTTTTTAAAAGTGACAGCTTTTAGGATTTTGTTCGTCCTAAGTGAAGCAGTTTACAAGTAGGTCATTTAAAAACGTGAGCTCATTTACTGTCCACAGAAACACTAACTCTCCTAAACAATCCAATGAAATGAACTGCAATACAATGCGATGAAACAGAGCTGTGACTTTCAGAGAATGAAGTGTTATTAAACAGCTGAAAATTAAAATAGGAAGACAGTTATTCCTTAAGTACCTGTAAGTTATAACTCCACATGGAGTCAGTTATTCAAAGTCTTGGGGACTGGCAGTAAGGTTTGGCTGCCAAAGGAGCCTGCGGTGGAGGTTTCTCTCCTAATGAACGCTCAGCATCAGATACTTATTTCACAACTGCAACCCAGTTTTTCCCCTTTAAATCCAGAATTTCTCCACTCTCAACAGGAGATGCAGACATGAAAAAATAAAAATTAATTCAGTTGGTAAACTGATTAACTGTGCTGCACTGATCCTGTGCAGAATAATTATATGTTTAGCTGAAGGGTTTTCCTTAGCATGTAATTCCCTGATTTCAAGCTGGCTCATAAAAGAGAAAGGAAGGAGGGAGGGGGGAGCTGAGGAGCAGGGAAGCTGATGACGTGAGTGGACTTGTTAGCATTCATGTCACGCAGGGCTCCGGCAAACCCCTTCTCAGTCTTCTCTTGCTTTTCATTAGATCACTACCTGTTCTGTAGCAATATGTCATAACCAGGGAGTCTCCTCTGTTTACAGAATGTAATATATAAAATCTTACAGTGTGCTGGAGAAAAAACTAAATATTATGATCTACTGCAAAAACGGCCTTGCAGGTACCGAGCTGATACTTATCTTCCTTGATCCCCATTCATGACCCTACAGTCCCATAATGTAAGGACTTGACTGCATAAGATACAATTTGAAACTTGGGTAGGTAACCCAGGTCATATCTTATTTAGAAAAATGTAGGGTTTGTAACGTCTTTTCATTTCTTGTGAAGACAAATAGGTTTGGGAGAGAACTGAGAGCCACAAATGGAGATGCTCTCAGAATTAGCATTGAATTTTCAAGCAATTCTAAAGTAAAGGTTTCATCATTTTCTTTCTACTCTCCCTGATTTCAGAACTGAAACAATTTACTCTTGTGGTTCTCCTTGGATTACTGTGTTCACTAGCACCACATTCCCAGTTGTCGCTGGGATGTCACTGAATCAGAATTGTCTGCGATTCCTCTCTGATTCGCAGAGTTTACGGTTTTAGACTGTAGCACTTTTTAGCAATAATTTTTGGCAACAATGACTCTGTTAAATGTTGTACATTATTTAATTTAAAAGGGCTAGCAGAGCACACCTCAGAGTTGACCACTTTGCAAGAGAAATGGGTAAGATTGGACTTCAAGAAGGAGGTTCCCAGGATTACACAGTTACGTGTTGGGATAAGCTGTCTGGGCGTGTTTGGACATTTCATCGAATGGTTTGGGTTAGAAGGGAACCCTATCATCTTATTTTTGCTTGGATATTTTTGAGGACCAATTAGAAATTGGTCTGTATATCTTCCAAGAGCCAACTAGATTAGCGGTATCTCCATAAAAGATTTCAGCAACGTTTAGCAATTTAATGGTTTATATTTATTATTTTATGGTTGGACTCGATGATCCGATGGGTCTCTTCCAACCTGATGATTCTATGATTCTATTATCGAGAGATGTAGGGATCTAGTCTAAAATTTCCCTGTCTATGAAGCAGATACATTCAGATCTTTTAAATAAATGTAATTCTGCTTGCAGAGAGAAGTCAGGGCTGAATGAATGTCTCTCCAGTCACATTTATCAAGCGTAACTAATCTTCCAGGTCATTATGCAAAGAAATTTATTTTATTGTCTTGAACTTTAATATAGGCAGGCAGACACAATTGTCACGCATTGCTGTGTCTTACAACCTTAGCGTATGTTCTTAAGACACATTATGCAAAATCCCCAACTTTCTTCAAATTCTGACCGTTACAGGGAGAATGGAGCTGGAACGTAAGTTCAGAAGAGACCAGGCTTCTCCAGATCTCCATTATTTCACATTGTATCATTTTAGGAAGCAAAATTCAGAATAAATGGGATCCTGCAGATGACGTCTTGAGATCACATTAACTGAGGCTCTGTATGTCCACAAGCTTCAGAGATACCGCATCCTGCCAAGACATAATATACTGTAGGGTTTCTTCCCAAACGTAATCCTGACAACACTTTCTTGCCCTACTAATTCCAGATTCTACGTTTTTCCTTGCTTGAGCAGAAATGACACCAACATATGTACCATAACGTTGAGAACCCATTGGGCAGCCTGATCTAGTGGGAGGAGTCTCTCTCCATGGCAGCGGGATTGGAACTCGATGATCTTTAACATCCCTTCCAACCCAAACTATTCTATGATTCTATGAGTCTAACCCTGGGTATAACACCTCAGAGCTGGTTTACATGTTTATAAAATGTGTATTTCATAGAAAAAATAGCAGGACATCTCTGTGTTACAGGATTTCTCACTACCTAAGCTAGCCAGTTTTAGAAACATCAGACTTTGCAAAGGAAATGTATTATGAATAGCATTTTCATGTGTTCTGGAAAAGTGCTGTCAGGTGCTTTGGAGTCTCAGGCAAAGTTCTGTTCCAGTTCCTGTGTCTCAAAACCAGTGGGAAGGCAGCCTTGTGCTTTCTGGGTCTGTCCTCAAGGCAGTCTTCTAAATGTACACCATGGTCAGATGGATGCTTCACGTGTTCGAGTAAAGAAATATTCCTCCCTATTGAAATTCCTATGCTTCTCTTGCTGATGGGTCTTGCGTTTCTAATGAAGGAAAAATGCATGGGGCTCAATGAATATTACAACATTTGCATATGCCAGGCAAGTAAAAAGTGTGTTACAGTTTTTCCTGAGGTGTTTTGCAAAGTTGTGTAAAAGGTTTAAAATCTAGAAAGGAAAGAAATTCCCCTTTTAATGCCATTCGGAGAGCAGCTGTCCTGCCATGGAGGCTGTAGCTCTGCTGGTGAAATTAGTGACACTGTTGATATTAAATGAAGCATCGTGCTTCATAAACTACAAGACCATAGGAGATTGCTGAGCAGTAACATACATTCATACTCACCTCTTAGAATAATTTGGTAGGTCTCTTCTAAATACTACTTTTGTAGTTTAATTTTTTTACCAAGCATAAAACTTTCCCCAGTTCCCTGATGCCACTGTAGTGAAGGCAGCAGTTGGGAAGATGGAGCTTCATGAGTTGTCATTATAGGATTCAGAGAGATGAAAAAATTATAAGGCTGTATTTATGAAGAGCTCTAGTGATGACTGAAAATGAAATTATTTCTGATTAACTCATCCTCAGACAGCTCCCAGCAAGTATCGCTGTTGATTTGTAGTGATGCACTCAGAAGAATTCAAAGCCAATGCAATGTTTGGGGTTTCCTGCTTGAATTTTCCACTAAGTCTTTTCCAGTAACAATGAATTATAAGAAGTCTGTGGTGCACTTATGTTGCACGTGGGCAATATGTTTAAAATAAACATTTAACAGTCAGTAATTTTACAAAATACTTTCAGCTTTATTCCTTGCAAATGTGTTCACCTTTTTCATTCTAAACATCATACAAAATCTAGAAAAACTCCGTGGATTTTAGGAGTTCTTAAGGCAGAAATTGTGTCTTCTATAACTGCACTGAAACTACTACAGGTACAAAAAAGGATTAATTAGACACATCTGCTTTTCAGTTTACATGGGAAACTACCTCTGTTTGAGCAAAGACAGACAGTGGTGTCGTCAGCCTGACAACTCAGACACAGCAATTATCACTTGAATGAAAAGCATGTTATAGCTCTCTCCCTTCACCAGCTTCCCCTGTTCTCTTTGCCTCCCTCTCCTCCTTTTATTCATATTCTCTAGCAGCGTGTTTCTTGCTTTTTTTGTAGTGAGACAGAGAGTAAGCATCACATTGAGAAGTAATTTGTTTGTTTATCATGAAAAAATCTGTAGCTCTGGCTTTATATATCTCAGAGAGGGCTGAAGTGATTTGGGGATGAAGTGCATTCAAAATCCAGGAGACAGTGACAAGAGGAGCGATGGGAGAGAAGAGTGGAAGAAACAAGGTGGGGATGATAAATCCCTTTCTTCTCTCTTCCCAATATTCTCCAGTCAGTGTCTGGTCCTTGGGAGATTTTACCATCCTGCAGAGTTCAGGCGATTCACTAAATAACAGAAAGCTCAGCTGCTGCACCACCTTGTCTGTCCTGAAATACCAATATTTTTGTGCCTTCAAAATAGCAAAGCCATGTCCATGCTAATAGATACAACAGAAATCGAGTGACGTATATCAGCAAGATTCAGATTCAAGCCTGGCAAACTAATAGAGCTTCTGTATGTTGCATGTGTGCAATTCCACAAAATATTCTTCTATAAATGAAGGGTTACCACTTTGACAGCCTCCAGTTAATTAGAGCATGTTGAAAACCACTTGCCTACAGATCCCTAGCACAACTTCTGGAGGCTTTAAGGTGCATTGGAAGAGCACATGCATTGATGTTCCATTGATTCTACATTAAAACCTACTAAAAACATCAAGGATGCTTCTAACTTCTCTTTCAGACCATGAAATGCTGCTTCCCTGGAAGACATGAGGGAGGTGGCTCAACAATGGCCTCTATTTATGAAATTCTCTGCAATGGACGGGAAAGTATCTTATACCAAATAGTAATGTGCTGCTGTGGGCACATCTCTAAAACCAGGGAAGACTTATGTAAGCATCTGTTATTGATCACTCAGTGTGAACAGTGAGCTTGTAATGAAATTGTCCCAAAATGCAGAATACTAAGATTTTAATTGCCTATTGTCAAGAGATTTTAATTGTTCGTTGCCAAACCACAACGACAGTTTTCCTTAGTTATGCAGAAAACAAATTTATGGTTTAAAGAAGAAAAAGACATTTGAAGCAAAGAAAAGGTTTTGAAACTCACATTTGTATCAAGCAGTTGGAGGGAACAGGTAGAGTAATGTAAGAGAAGTTCATAAAAAATATAGTTTAGGATATTGGCTGCTTGAATATTCTATAAAAAGAAATGGATTCATTTAGTGCATGAGCACAGAGGAGCTGTTTTTTCAGAAATAAATTTTGGAGAATGAAGACAACTTGTGAATAATCCATCAAAAATGCATCAATTACCTAAGTAATAAAACAGAGATAATGTCATAAATTGCGAGACAGGACATTTTCACAAAGGAAATAAAAAGGTGGATTAAGTTAAAGGATAAGTTTGCATAATTATGATTTTCTTAGGAAATGGTGAATAACATTTCTTGAAGCTTTACAAAGTGGACTTAGAACCACTAGGAAGAGGGCCAAGGAAGCCATCACACACTAGAAGAAGTGGCACTGGGGCAACTTATCAGCTATTTCTTGTTTCCCTGGTAATTCTCTGGACAAAGTATCAATAGCTTTTATGGCAGCAGCAGAAAACATTATTTGCATATCAGCAATGAGGAAAGACTTCAACTAGAAACCAAATTGCTCAAATGATCATTCAGTCATTCCACAACCCATCAGTATTACTTACAATGTGAAAAAAAGCTTTCCTGTCCCCTACTTATTGTGGGATGCTCTTTGCGTCTTCTCTCCCTTAGTAAGTGCCGTAGATTTTATGCGTCTAAATATAATTCTGTAGTTATTTCACTAATAAGGTCTCCTTCATGAGGTCTTCTAGTGTCAAAAGAGCACGTTTTGGTCTTAAAATATTTTGTATATTTCCACTTTCTTTTATGAACATCTTTCTCAATAAAAGGATGCTGATATATGGGGGAACTTGGCCTTTGGAAGGAATTAATTCCACATACCCCTGGGCATTTTTTCGAAGGCGCTGGCTTTCAGAGGTATTTAAGTATCACATTAATGTGTTTGATACGTCTCCAGCTTCCAAGTCACACCACCAGGCATAAATTCCATATGAACCAGAGCTGTCTGCTTCTTCTGAGCAATGTCAGACTGGCCTGCTGATCTCAGGGCACACAAAATGATTCATCTCACTGATTTCTTTTTTCTTTGACCGTGTAACGTCAAACTTGATTTGAATTGCTGAGATTCTCATAAAATTTATTCCTTCAAATCTCATTAATATCTCATCTTTTGAGGAGAAATGATGGACAATATTTCAATTTTTGCTCGCAAACTGGTAAGCTGTCACATAAAAGGACAATGTCACCAGCAAAATTAAACCTTATAGCATACTGTTAAGCCATGTTAATGCCGTCCTGGAACAGACTGTATTGGTTCTCATAATGAAGGAAAAAACACTGGTGAGAGAGCAGAAGCAGATTGCAGCTCTGGTTAACCCTAGCAGGCAGTCCCACGAGCTGGAGTTAACATTATCTGTGCAAGCCACGCCTTGGACTGCTCTTCTTGTGCTGTTAAGAAAGCCTCATGAAGTTGATTAGGAAAAGGCCACAATTATGTACAAAATTCATAAATTACATAAAGTGCTATTGTAATTATTACAATTTTGTAGCAGTTCCAGATATACCAGAATGAATTACGATGTGTCTATCAGAACATAAATAATTCTTATGGAGCCGATGCCTTACTCTACTCTACAGCTGCCATCCCCAAAAGATGAGAGCCAAGGATCATGACTGAGATCCCTTGAATGATAACAGAATGTGCAGGTTTTGAGGTTTGGTGCAGAGAAAGAACAAAGATTTCTTAGGAAAAACAGTAGATATGTTAAAATATTGGTCAACTTCTTACTCTAAAGAAGTACCTTCTAAAACAGGAGCTGCGATTCTTGGGTGAGTTAAATATAAACAAGTTTTTTAAATTATATCCAAGAAGTACAGAGTAGTTTGAAGGTAAGATTATGTCGTTGTTTTGGTCTGAAGGCCATCCTATCACTTTCTGTTGCAAGATTGATAGGAATGGTTGGAGTCAATGATCCAGTGGGTCTCTTCCAAAATGGTGATTCTGTGATTCTAAGACTATTCAGTGTACTAGCTTTACATGTGTAGGTGACCAGTTGTGCTCTCAGATAATTCACACGATGTCTCAAAATTATTGGAAATCGTGTATTTGAGGAAAGCCTGTGGTCTTCCATAAAGTCCATTCCACAATCTCTTTATCTGTAATAATCTTAGGAAAAGGGCATTAAGTGTGATTTTTACTGAAAAATTAGAAATTCAGTAGTATATATAGACTATGGATGCAGCATCACCTATATTCCTTTCAGCCTGAATGACTGTCAGTAGCACAGCAGAACAGAACAAGAGAGGCATGTTTTGTTATTTAGCTTTCTGCAAACAGACACCCACAAGCTCACTGAGGTTGAGTTCTTATTAGGGAATCTCACATAAAGGCAAACCTGATCCAGCCAGTTTAGTAAATGAGAGGCAACTAAGTAAAAATAAATCCATTATTCCAGAGCAGCACCTTCATACAGAAGTGTCAGTATATCTTGCGGGTTGAGCGTTCAGGGTAAGGTAATAAAACTGATCAAGCAGTATAATTAGGAAATATTCTCAAGGGACACTTTAGATCACAGTACAGTCATGCACGGGTATTTTCTCCTTCTTTGATTTAATATTTATAGTGATCCACCAAGAATTATCCTGATAGAACCAAAGAGCAGCTAGCAAAGAAACAGTGTTTATTAAAGCCAGGCTTATTTCCAATGTTCAGTCTTCCTCCACTGTGCCTCCGTGCAGTGTTTCCGGGTCCTGTGTTTTAACTCATTGGTTTGACTGTAAAAATCAATAAATGCTTGCAGACAAGGCGGATACTGACAGGAGGTGAAAAAACCTACTTAGAAATCCATTGAAAGAAGACACAGCAGCCCAGTGCAGACAGGGACAAACAGCTATAACTTCTGATAAAAAATACGCAGGCAATTACACAACTGCAGCTGGAAAGTATTGCTATACAGACATGCACAGGCACCAGTTTGCAGACTGGAAATGCATACACAAATATAAAGGTTAATATGATGTTTATAATGCAGAAAATGATAATTTTTTCTAAATCTGTATTAAACTAAGTCATCATGTTGGCATTTTCATTTTGATGCTGATGAAAGGACATGCTGATGTGACCTAAACCGAGCATCCAAAGACTGAGGTGATAGAAAGCAGTCAAAATGCTTTGAAAAATATTGTTTAAACTTGTACCCTCATCCACTCCTCTTGAAAACCAGTCTGCACTGTCTGTTCTCATGGTTTGTATTGCGTGGTTCACTTCTGTTTTAGACAAAATCCCATTTCAGAGCACAGCTGGCATTTCGTTTAAGGATAACAGTTGTCCTTGTGCAGTGTTTACTACATGGTTTAAATCTTCTGAGGTGAAAGGCACAATATTAGTGTAGGCTCATTAAAAGCATCCTGCTGCTTGTGAGGTTCTTTTCTTTCTCAGATCAAGTAACTTGGGACAAAGCGATATTTACTGTGAAAGACTAACAGCAACTGTATATAAATTTGGACTATTAACTTTTGTTAGGCTCTGGTGTCTCCCACGTGGCAGTATTTCAACACAAAACTCTGCTGTTGCATAATTTGGGGCATGTGGGGATTGCTAAAGCGAACATGCACCGTGACAGGCGGAGCTTTCCACTCCTTGTGCACTGAGAGAATGCCCTGTTGAAGGGGCTACCTCTCATTACAAGTACCTGCAGCATCAACATAATGAACCTTGATTCAGCAATACGGATATCTTGATGAGTTTTCACCTAATGGTGCTGAGTTGCGTTATCCCCAGGCTGTGACGGGGCACTTTTTTCCTTGCCTTAGGCCAAACAACTCTTATAGGTATCAACAGGTCACACACTAATCCATCTCTAAATGCTAACCAGGGATCATATATGGAAACAAAATCATGAAGTCTGGTCGTCATAAGCCAAGTGCTTTGTGAGCCAGAACCTGTGGGAAAATATAATATTAATTCCCTGTTCCATTTTTGTGTGTGTTTTGATTTCGTCTTTGATTCTGTTAAGCTAAAACATCTCCACGAGTCATTCAACAAATATGACTTGCTGCAATCTTCTTTATGCTAGTTATTTAAGAAAAAAAAGCCCTGGGCTGCATAGCATTATTAACATTGGGAACGCCTGCTGTTTCTCAGGTAGCTGTCAGTTCAGCATAAGGAACCGGCTAATTATTTTAAGCAGGTCAGTCAGGAAGAAATCTGAAATTCTACATAGCATTCAGAAATTGGTGCCATTGGCGGTCGCTGAAATTGGCCGCTGCAGAAATATGTGGCTGAAAAAGAATCTCTTGGTAAAAATACCCACTGCCAATATTTAACAATGTAATCTTATCAGGCTTGAAACTGAAGTAATGCATGCAAATGTGCTCCTTGATTTGCATTAGGATGAGGCTGGGAAGGAGAAAGAGAAGATGTGAATAAAAGAAAAGAAATGAGAAGTATGTAGGTATATATTCTCTTCCTTGATGGAACGAGATTTTTTTACAAGATGTGGAAAAGAATTAGAGAAAGCCTTTCAGACACCAGGCAAGAACTTCCTAGTAATTGAACTATTTAAACTATGATATATTCTGTATTTTTATAAAATATTTATTAATTTTAAAAGGCTTAAATTACTCTTGGGGGTGTCAAATCCCTTGGAATTAAAAGGCATTTAAATACTGAAATCTATTTACTTATGTTAAAGAAACACTGCTAGATTAAAAACTCTGTAAAACCATTAATTTCCCGTGTCATGTGGTGCCAAAACAAATTTTAATAAAGTCAAATGTTTTATTTTCCAGGCTACTTTTAGAGTTAAATGCTTAGCTTTAACGTCTCATATATTCTGAAGGCTGCAACAGGTTGGAGAATTTTACTTTGCAGCAGTTACAATGGACTTTTTAGTAATGACAGTATCCATTTAGGAACAAATCTCTTGTGACACCTCATTCCGCCGTCACTCCTTCCGATGTAAATCACAGGTACATTTTCACCGTGAATCACTGCATCCAACTGTTCATGGATTTATGCTACAGTGCTCAAAAAACTGCCTACAAAAATAATCTGATTTTAACAAAAGGACTTCTTTCTCATAAAATGTAAAGGGAAGTCCATATAGTTTCTCATATTGCATAATTAAAATTACTCACCTGCAGGTGACATCAACAGCACATGCACTGCGTGGTGCAACCCATGGGACTACTTCTAGAGTGTGGTATTATTTAGTATGATATTGTGTCTATGAACAAACTTAACTCAATAATTTGGTGGTTCTTAATTGCCCCAGTGGCAAAGGCACGATTCTATCTTTTTGAAAAAGAGCTAAAGGTACAATTTGCAGACCTGCTGAGCTAAAAACCATGTTGGCTCATTGAACCTAAAAAGCTCTTGTGGTGATCATTTGTCTACTCCTGTGTACCTCCAGCCACCTATAGGCTTAGCTTGGCTGTAATCCCATTACTGATTCAAGCAGAAATTTCTTGACTCCAGCAAACTCTCATTTCATCGTGTTTTTACACTTCTACTAAATTTCTTTGCAGCTGCGTTAGTTCACGTTTTCACTGCTTCAAGAGAAGAGTCAGATCCTCAAGGCTAAATGTGCATGTTAAACTGCATTAAGCATGCGCTTCTGTCACCTAAATGCATACTACCTGAATATTCCTCTTGAAGAGAATAGCCTTGGGGTTTTTTTTATTTTAAGTGTTTAAATGGAGTTTTTCAAAAGTAACTACGCTCTAAGTATGTCAAAGGTCACTCCAGTGTCAAAAGAGATGTAGATGCAGGAAAACCAGAAAAGCCAGTTCAGTTAATAAGAATGATTAACTGTGCTGCATTGATTGTGGTTGGACTGATTACACATTTGGTTTAAGGTTTTCCTTAGCACGCAGTTCGTTGGAGTCAAGTTGGCTTGGAAAAGGAGGGAGAATGGAAAGTAGAGCGGGGAAGCTGATGACGTGAGTGGGCTCCTTAACATTCACATCACACAGGGCTCCGGCAAACCCCTTTCAATCTTTGTGCTTTTCATTAAATCACTACCTGCTTTGTAGCAGCTTTTCTCAAACAGCAATTCTCTTGCATTTACATAACATAAATGCTAGCAATGTGCTAAGTATCACTGTGGGATTGACATGCAGATGGGCTTCTTTGATGTTATCCTTAAAAACAATTTTACATCAGCATGAAATTCAGAAAGGAGGAGGAGCAGGCTGAGGAAGACATCAAATGAGACAGTTGGACAATTCCAGAACAGTGTGTTTGAAGAGCCAGCTCTTTTGGAACCATAGAGCTGAGGTTTTGCAATAGACTTTGCTGCCCTGTAGATATCATTGGCCTAGAATCTTGTTCATTTTCAAAAACAGAAGATGCAGACATCAGATAAACATCAAAACAAATCCAGAAGTCTCTCCTCATCCAGCTAAGGTGATAAATGCAGGCACCACAGAAGAGAATTGCAGCAGAATGAAACATCTTCTGTCATGGAACTCCCCAGACTATACAGAAGCTCTACCCATCATCATCTTTTGTCAAAACTCCTTCATATTTCTTTTATATATTCCTTTTTTTTGCAAGGAAATCCTGAAGTTTTAGGCAAAAAATTATCCTAACAGGACAGCACATCTCCTCAACCAAACTTCCAGTAATCCTTTCTACACTAAGAACCTAATACTTTATCACAAATTCCAACCTTGAATTCTGACACCGAACGAGGTATTTGATGACAGACTTCCATACGTTCTGCCTGGGGTGCCACCCTGGGGATGGCAGCAGTGGCTGTACCCCTAGGCCACTAGGACATGTGGAAGGAGGCAAGTGGGGATTATCAGGGCTTTACTGGAGAGACCCAGAGCCAGAAAACTTGACTCTCAGGGCAAGGATGTCAGATTATGTTCATAGTTCCAGTAAACAATATTTTTTTTATCACCATCAAAGAGGTGAAAAAAAAAGATTTCTTTGTGCGTTAATTTTAGATGTGGAACTACCAGAAATGAAGACATGGGTAATGCCCAAAACATAATGATTTCAGGGGTACATTGCTTAATATTGCTAGGAAATATGCCACATTTCTCATTCTCTTGTTTCCCATCTTAAAACATGGAAGCAGAGAAGTGTCTCTTCATTAGCAGTCCAACACTCTGGTTTAGGAATTTAATACAGTAAAAATCCTAAGTTGAATTCCTTTTCAGTTCTGGCTGCACAGACCTTTAAGACCACAACACCCTCAAAATACCCTCAGTGTCAAGTATTAACTGAATATGTAAAGTTTTCTGAGATCTCTCTTGATGCCCTCTGAGTTTAATTAGTTTATGAATCTAGAGAAGGCACTTTTTTGTGTTTCAGGCCAAAATGGACTCCCCAGCCTATCTCTTTTGTAACTGAAGAGTGCATATAATACTTCTTTCCTTTTGCTCTGATATATTGGAAAAGATTGCTGTCTCACAAAGACTACAGCTGTCTACCCTTCCATGCAATGACGCCTCTAAGTCATAAGAAAACTCCAGGCAATCCCGTGTGTTTCTTCATACATTTTATGATACCTCTAATCACAGAGTGGATTTTATAGGAATTTCCTTCACATTGCTCCCTCCTGGTGCGATATTTTCCTGGTGGATGTAATCTCAGACACTTCCTTTGCTCTTTGTAGGTAGCAGGGGAAAAGAAAGAGAAGAGCAAAAAATTACTTGTTCCCCCCTTTTTTTTTTTCCCCGGGTTTCTCTCATTTGCCAGATCTTCTGCTAATGGTTGTTACAAAATTAACAGGCACGGTTAGAATGTGGGACACTAACAAATCATAGCTGAATTAAACAATTTTCACTTCAGTTTTGAGTTTTCACCCAGCTGCTCTATTTTAAGTGTTCCATCAAGAGAAAACAAAAGTAAACAATTAAGGGGAGGGGGAAGGAATACAATTATAATGATTCCGTAACATATTCTTTTTGTTTATTTTGCATGGATAGAGTTGCAAGGGCTCCTTTTCCGGTACATTTTGTCTCGGAAGACTGGATGCTTCAAACACAGCAAACACCATCCCAGAATACTGCCTAAATGAGCACTGATGCTTATGTTCTCTTCCTAAGATGTCTGACCTTGTTCATCCTGAATTCAGTAGCTGAATTCAGTCTTGTAAGGAGTTGAGCTGAAGCTGAATCAACTCTTGCAATCACCAGTTCACAAAGGGTCTTCAGAAATGCATAAAAGTCCAGGTGAAGTCACACAATCTTTCTGGTTTCTTGGACCAAGGATGTCATCAAAGGCAAAGTTTGCATGAGAACAGAGTCTAATAAAAATATGTGGTTGCTCTGGTAGATAAATACATAAATTATAAATGGGATCTCCACTTTGCAAAAGAGGATTGCTATTATAAGCGTCATAAAAGTGATACTGCAAAGCTCTAGGGAGCAACTCCAGCAGCAATCAATACGTGCAGCAAGTGGGCTTTTTGAGTGAAGCTGCTAAGAGAAATGACAGAAGGATCACGAGGGGAGGCACAGCAAAGCAGCTGCTCTACAAAGGAATTCATTTGAACTGAGAATCAGAAAAAAGTACATTTCAAGTATCAGAGAACAACACCTCTCAGTTATAGTGTAGTGTCTGGCATATCGAGCTGTACTTCTCTGACGGTTCTCTCAGGTACGTGGTTGTTGTCCCTTTTAATAGGTGACAACTACGTGAAAGGTCAGTTCAGAAAAAATTATAGAATGTACTTTCCTCTACAGTTTTTACAGATAGGTTTTCTCCTAAATCATAGAGGCTCCCAGCTGACTGGGATTTATCGATTCCAGAGGAAATACATCTGATTCCAAGGTAACCTTCAGTACAATTATGATCTGCTGGTATGCTTTCCCGTGCCATGCTGGCGGGTAAAATGGTGTTGTTTGCTTCAGACACAGCCGGCCCACTGTTGTGGTCAGCAGCTCTTACTGCGTAGCTACATCATCTTCACTGTGCTGTTAATTCTTCAATTAATTGGACTCAATTAGGAACATTTCCAATTCAAAAAAGTACTCAAATGAGACAGAGGAATCATGTTATCAGAGCCCTGTAGCAATGCTACAAATCATGAGTGGGAAGGTCCTCACAAGGGGTTAGGAGCATCTAAGAGAAATTCATTCCAGAAGGTTTTGTGACTGCAGTCTTAATGTGAACTGGATCTGTACTTGCCTTGTGTTTTGATCCAGTCCATTTTATGTACTGTATGTGGTCAGGAATGATACCAGAATTTGTATAAATATCTCTATCAACTTGTCCTGTGACAAACAATAATCATCAAAACTTTTTCTTCCTAACAGCTAACTCTAGCATTTTACACCCTCCCGATAGTTCTTGTTCACATTTAATTTCTTAAGTATGATTTGGCCAATTTTCTGAATATAGACTATCTCTTTTGTACTACCTTTCCCATGAAGAGGACTTCACTCCAAAGAAATACCTGCGATTTAATACTCTCTTGTGGCATTTGGCTCATCTGCCTGGCAAATTAAGATTGGTTTTGCTTGCAACTTAAGTTCTCAGTAATCACGTTACCCGTTGGCAGTTATGATAACTTTTTACTGAATTAATTTCCATTTCAAAAAAAGTCTTTTTTCCTGACTTTCTATGCTCATTCTGGCTGCTGGCAAGAATTCAGTAGTGCTTCAGACAGCACTGTTTATTTTTGAAATTAATTTGTCCTTTAGGAAAAACATCTGAAGGTACTTCTCAATCCTTAAACATGGTAGGTCTAAATGTTAAGTACGATGGCTGAAAGATCTCTCGTGTTTAGTTTGATGCAGTTTAAATATGGATTTGTTGAGATGGTTCCTGACCAGTTAATTTGTCTTGACAGTTCTCAGGGTCACATTTAGTTTATCCCCATAGGTGCCTTGTTCTGTAGGAGAATGAACTGCATTTGTCTCATCCACTCGCCTTTGATTTCCAAATTTGTGTGAGTAACTACAAAATCATAAGAATTACAATATATTGACTAAATAAAATGTAAAGCAGATTGCATAAAATGTTTGTACTTCCCTAAAATGTTGCCCAAAAGATCTCTTAATGGACAAAAGCAGCGCTGAGTACATTAAATGCTGAAAACTCCTGATGTTATTTCACCCTTAAAGATGGAGCAAATCTTCCTTTGCATTATGGTTATTGCAACATCTGATCTGAGAGGCAGGACAGGCTCAGTTTGCTTTAAATGGTGATACCCCAGCACTGGAGGACATCGAGTTGCTCTAAAGGAAAAGAACCAGAAATCACATGAACTGAGAGCAATTCAATGTGAATATGTTTAGGCAGAAAGTATTATGCTTGCTCTATAAAAAAATACTAAAACCCAAACGAAGTTGAGAGGTCATTAGAGATCTTTGAAAACGACATACTTGAAGATAAAATCTTCTAATATCATAGCCATTTGTAAGCTAAAAGTAAATAATAAATAGAGTTATGTGAGCCCAGAGATCTTATGAAGCTTGTGACAACAGAAAAAGGGTGACTAGAATGGACCAGGGCCACACAGCAACATTGTAAAAATATATCCATCTATTGATTAAAATCAAACCAGAACAAACTGAGATTGATTTCCCATTTGAAATGGCAGGGGATTTTTCATACTGTTTGTACAGAGGCATTCAGACATTGCACACTGTAGCCTTTGCTATCACCTTCAGCTGTGATCTTCCATATAAAAAGATGTCTCTTTCCCTCCATCAACAAGCTGCACGTCAGCACATGCTATGTAAATCGGATCCACTTGAAAACCTCTCTCTGCATACAGGAATATTCAGCAAATCATCCCTCTTAATACCAGAAGTCTACAGCTGCCAAAGAGGTCTGTTGTGGTACAACACTTAAAAGGCTTCACAGGAGCTGCAAAGAAGGACCCCTTGGGTTTGCATGAGTGTCAGTGACATTGGGAAAGGCAGTCAAGGTAGAACATAAATCTGAATTACAAGGCAAAAAGGGCTTTAGCTCATAGTCCTTCCAACAGTTTTCTTCAAAACACTCCCACTCCAAGGACCCAGACAGCGAGATAGTGTTTCCATCTGCAGATAAGAAAAGCTGTAAATAGGTTTAAGATGTATGAGTCCCCTGAAACTTTGTGCAGTTAAGGATCTTGCTTACAGAGAACACATGAACCTTAACTCAAACTCCCACCAGCCTGAATTACACACAAAATGAACACCTTTCACTTTTAAGCTGGAAGCCAGAGTGTGCTTAATGAAGGACAATCGGTTCACATCAAGATCACCGCAGCAAGCAAACCCTCCAGACTGTATGCCTGCATGTTTTAAGGGGTGAGGGAAAGACACTAGAAAGGACAGATGATTTTTTTTTTTTTTTTTTACAGGATAAAGAAGTTGATAAAAACAGTGACATTTGCTGAAAAAAAAAAGAACATTAGATGAGCATTAAAAATTTTAAAAGCAAGAGAAGCAGATGCATAATGCATGACTGTGGAAGGTGGTAGGCTTGTACAATGGATCAGGAATCAATAAGGTACTCAAAGAGCTGGCTGTAAAGGACAAAAAAAGCAAGATTACATCATGAGGGCAAGATCTTGGCCGTGCACCCAAGGGATTCTAACAGGATCATATTTGCAACTGGAAAAGAACACACATAAAGTTGTGCAGTTAATGCCTAAAATTATACTGCTGCATTATCAGCCTCTGAATTAAGAAAATCATTATACTCATAACACTGAAGGCAATTAAAGAGACAACTGTATTTAATAAAGCAATAATAACTGCATATATTATATGTCTGCATAAGGTGGTAACTTCTATCAAGACAGAATTCACAGAAATAACATCCCAGCACTTCAGTCCAGTGTTTCTTAGAATGGATACAGAGCCTCAAGCAGGAGTTATCCAAAACAGTCAACACTTGCGGAAGAACTGAAGTTAACGCACTCAGGAAAAATGATCTTGATATCTTTTATTGCCAGCAGGCACAGCGATTAACATAAAAACTTTAAAATGCAAGGCAGCATGTTAAAAAAACGCATTAATACTTCAGGGATTTACATGCCACCAACTGTAAATACATGCTGGTTTAAACCAGCTAAAGAGGACTACAGCTTTCACAAGCAGTGACATATCTTCAAGATCGATTCCTTTGGAAAGCCAGTTCTGAACATTTTCTGTTTTAGTTTAAATGCTGTTATTGTTAGTTTTTAACCTGAAGTATTTTGAGTCTCGTTAAGGAAAAACTATATGTTGGCTTCTACTTTGACATGTGATGGGGGAAGGATGAATAACCTGAAAGAGCGCAAAGAAACAAGATGTCAACATGACCCACCAGTCTGCTGGGCAGAGTGGGTGCCTCTTAATATTTAACATCTAGGATTGCACATCATTCTCTGTACTAAGATCCTAACTCCTTCGGATGGTTTTAACATTTTACTTTATTCTTCTTATGGATCTTTAGGTTTGAAGTGTATTTACAACCTTCCTACTGTTCATACTAACACTAAGGGAGCCTGATCTCGGTGGTGGAATCTTAAAAACTTACAGGATCATCCCTAGGAAATAATAGAGTCTTTTGGTTCATTTATCTGTTATGTTAGTGGAGATGGGGAATTCTTGCAACCACTGACAAAAAGAGTGAGAGCTATTACAAGCAACTGTAATATTTACATAAAATATCAAAGGGAGGAGCAGGAACCCACAAAAGGAGGAAGAAAAGAGGTGGAACTGACTGAGTCAATGCTGATTTTCTTGTCAGCTTTCCAGGTAGAGTCAGTGAATGAATTCTGAACCGTCTCAATTTCAGCAGAGAAATGACTCATTGTACTGTCTTCTCTTACAATGACAGGAAGAAAAACATTGCAGGCTGGCTTTTCAAACAAATTTCCATGAGAGATGCCATGCATGAATGACATGAAGGCATAGCTCCTAAACTTCATTTGGATCCTCCAGTCAGACTTGATAAAGTGCAGCTGTTTAGATATGATATATCCCATTGCAGGGGGGTTAGAACTAGATGATCTTTAAGGTCCCTTCCAACCCAAACCATACTATGATTCTATGATTTATCAAAATATCAGCTTATTCAAATGAACTTGGTAAAATTCAGACTACCGGAAATAAATGGGTCAATTATTTTATTTCATATTTTGTTGGCTTCCACCATGTTCTCCTTGGTTTTTAAGGTAGTGAATGAAGAGAGTAATGCAGATGCTATGCAATGCAAATTCACATGCAGCTGTGGAGAATTTTATACAGGCTGTTTTGGCAAAGCTGAAGCAAAATTTAACAAAAGAACAATTTGGCTTCCTAAAAAAAAAAATCCCAAAGTAAAGGATAGCTAGTGAATTGTTTAACAATTTCAAATGCCAGGTTTTCTGTCCCTCTGAAGCCCAGACACAGTCTACTGTATAGCCAAGCAGCTTGTGGAATAAATAGACTTTGACAAAATAGAATTTTAAAAGAAACATCTTTTTCTTTCCTTTCGTTGCAATGAAATGACCCACAGGTTGTAACAGTTGAGAGTTTGGGGCCTAAATCCCCAGGATTGCATTTGAATAGATCTTCTTAGTTGACAGTTTTATATTACTCAGTTGACAGTATCTGAGTTACTACAGGTAATAACAAGAGTATTATTTGCTATATCGTAATGAGTAACAATATACAAAGTCAGGAATAGTTTTGTAATTCCCCCCCTCACCTTTAATGTGCAGGAGCAAGGACTATTTGCAGTTTTTACCTTTTTCTTTCCAGTAGAATTCTTCCATGTCAGAGAAATTGAATGCTTCTGTCTTTTCCTTTTCTGTCTGATAAATTCCTTTCTCCTGAGCTTCCTTCTCCTCAAATAATCCAAAAACAAGTGATATCAAAGCAAGTGAAACATGAAAACAATGTGTAGGTCTCTATCTAATTTACCTAGTTCCATTTTCTGTTTATTTTGTACCTTTTAGAGCTTTTAAACAATATTTTAAAAATCCAAGAGAAAAAACCATCCCATGCCAGGAGTCTGACAGCACTTCTGTTCCAGGCTGAAGGAGGTTGCTGACTGGTACTCACCTATCAGGCATTACATTTCCATAAATCTGGCCATAATATCTACCCAGCATGCTGTAAATGTTAACGTTGGACAAATTCTAATTAAAAAGTCTCGTTTAGTTATTCAGTGTTTATTTTCTCCTGAAAGATAGATTTTGTTTTGATTCTCTCGGGCATTTCAAGAGGATATGTCTGTGTACAAATAGCACTGTTTTAAATATACAACCAAAATTACTTGGCTCCAGGAAACTGTATTTTAATGATTATGTTGCACAATAGGTCCCAGACTAACTCTGAGCTGCTCTCAGGAAATACAAGCAATCTGTTGTTGAGCTATACGTGCCTTAAAGATCCAGTATCCTGAGTGTACAGAAATATTTCAGAGCAGAAGAGAGCCTGATGATTATGATCAAGTTCTCCCTGCAGCCTCCAGAAAGATGGTCTGAAAAAGACTCAAAAGTCTCTTTGATCTCCAATACGTGGAACAACCTGTCAGGGGATGATTCTGTAAAACTCTGTTTTGTTCACCTCCAGCTCTTTTTGCAAAAGCAGCAGCACTCATCACTGGTTAAATAAAGCACTTGGACATTTAGTTAATTATCTAAGTCTCCAAGATAAACACAGTCTCTTGAGTAAAACTTGCTTCTGCTTTTTGTATGTATGTCAGGTATGGTAGTGGAGGTTTTGTGTGGCTATGAAACATCTTTCATTAAATAATCTACATTTTAAAAACGATAGTATTACACACTAAATGCACAATATGCTTACAGCAGTAAGATAATGTCAAGAAGAGACTCCTTAAAAATCTAAAGTGAATCAGCATGGCCTTAGTATGCTTTTCATTAATATTTCCTTTCTTAAATAACCTATAAATGCAAACAAGCTCTATGTAGTTTGTTGTGCTGTGATATAATGTATAGGACATGGAGAATATAATAGAGAGAATACTTAAGAAAACATAATGCTCTCTAGAAACTGGACTGCGCCGTAAGCAATTCCTGCCTTCCACGGTTTATTTAATTTCCATGTTCAGAGAGAAGGGACCACCAAAGGAATCCTGCGAGGCCAGTGGGATGCCTGCCTTTGAAATGCAGCAATGTTCCTGTGCCACATCCTCCTGGGACATGGGGAAATGGAGACCTGAGGTTTTACCAGCCAGTCTGCTTGCTGGCAGAGGTAGAGGTAGTGTTCGGGGGTCCTTTAGCTCTCAGCCTGGGGGCTGAGGAGAGGGGTGGGAGGGCGGAGTGGTCAGTCCAGCTCAGAGAGGGTCATAGAGTAGAACAAGAACATCAGCAAAAAACAACAGGTCCTGGGGGCAAGTGAACTCCTGCTGCTCTTTCCGACCTTCTGTAATGATTCCTCCTTGAGATCTGCGACTGAGGTTTGAGGGAGGAAATGCAGGCTGGTCCCTGAGGATGAGGATGCATGTGTGTGTACATATATATACATATAATCATATACACATTAGCAAAAGGAATGGCAACAAGCACATGGGGAGAGCAGTGATGAACGGCTGTGATGGAGGAAGCTTGGACGTTGGCCTGGAGTAGGAGGATGAGTTGCTGCGGCGAGTGATGTGTGCGTAAATGCCTATCTCTGTATACTGTGCTAACCAGATTTATGACGGAGCCAGCTTGGGATGAAGTAACTCCAGCAAGTGTTTATGTGGGATGAACGCTCGCTGATGTGAGTGGGTGTGAGTAGGACACGGGGATGCGATGTGCTGAGACTGAGTACATATTTGTGCAAACAGGAGTGAACGAGACACTGCTGTTGTTTTCCAAATATTGATGAGGAGCTGCTAAAATGATCACAGTCAGTCATATCGCTTTCTCTGGTTAGTTTCTTAAATTAAGCACATATTGAGTAAGAACCGGCTGTTAAACAAAAACAAAATGCACACTCACTCCTAACCTCATCTGCTGTGTGATTTGCCATGTTCTTCCCAACAGTTTTATCTGCCTTCTTCCAAAAGGAGCAGTTCACTGAAGTCATTGTCATTTCTCCCTTGGATGTTCTTGACTAAAAAACTACCTGTATTCAGGCCTATTATACTGGGTACTTCTGTCTGATCATACATCAAGTACAAATAACTCCGTTATTATCTAATGTCCTAAAAGAATGCAATGCCATAAAATTCCATACCACATATTAAATTCCATAGTTGTTGTAAATTTGTGTGTATATAATTTTCTAGAAAATGTAGAGGTACATTCAAGATAAGATCTTATTATTTTTAGCTGTTGAGGAAAGCACTGGTCCATTATTTCCCATTCTTTTCTAGTTTATTACGATCTATATGCACCACAGTTAGGCTTTAGTGATAAATAGCTCTGCAGAGAGTAAAAGCTTGCTCATTTTCTTTGATTTCAGCTGCAATCACCTCACAGTTATTCAGGCTGCAGGTGCAGAAACACGGAGCTGATTCCCCTTGAGCTGCGTGGGTGGGAAAGCAGAGTAGCTGCACTTGATGCGATGCTGTAATCCAGGGCTTGCGTGACTTAGATCAGCGCTCACTTTGGGATCTCTGCCTTCGCAGTCCGTGCTGTTCCTCATTCTTTGGTGCTTTCTGCAGTTTAAGATGCGTGTGTTTGTGTGACTACTGATTTTTCGCTTCATTTGTGCTACCAGAAGTCTCAATTACTTTGGATAATTGAAAGGTGACTGTGTGTGGTGTTCTGGTGACTTGGTGTGACTTCGGAATAGATTTTACAGCCATTTTACCCTGGAAAACTAGTGACAATTCCTGCAAATACAGGAGCTGTTGTAGAAGCTTTGTGGGAATTGAACTAGAACTTCTACCAGAAAGAGGTTGGCAGCTTGGTTTCAAACTATATTTCAGTTTCACCATTTAGCTCAGAAAAATTTGATTCAGGTTCAGACAATGCACGTTGCCATTCTTCCTTCACAAATAGATCCTTGTTTCCAAGAAAGTGGTTTTTTTCCCTAAAAATAGCAAATATACTTCAAAGATCAGAATTTAGGGATCAATCCTGTAGAAAACCAAATAATTTTAATAGTGAGTTGGGTATTAATAATCAGGCCTGAATCTCTTTTTAACTGCAATAAGTAGTATAAATGTTCTAGGACTGACTCATACTTTGTATGTTTGCCAAGGATGACGTGAGTAAATATATCCCAGAGCCAGCTCTTTTTCACTAGGCTATTGTTAACTGGCATTTGATATATTATAGTAGCATTCATCACAGCTCTTCAGATAAGGTTCAGTCAGAAGTCCAGTTATATTTGCTGGGTTTCCCTTTTTTTTTCCCCTCCCCAGACTGTCTCGTTTGGCTTTGTTTACAAACTAGAGCACTCAACATGTACTGAAATAGGGCCACAACATTTCAGGGAAATGCTGTTGTTATAGATTTCCACTTAAAGTGGACACGTCTTAGCTTTTTTTTCAGCTTATATACCTCGGAAGTAGGGAGTTTTTGAAGCTGTGAATTCCATGCAGCTTGAAAGTAAGTTTACTTCATATTTAAGATCCAGAACGTGATTCAGAGTATTTCTACTTCTTAGAAGCTCTTGGTTTCCAGGAGCTAATCCTGGGGTGGGATTCAAAGTGAGGTCTGACTAAGAGGCTACTGCTTCACAGAGGCTTTTGGAGCAAAATGAATGAAGTTTTAAGTTCTATTTTAAGTTCTACACGGAAATAAAACCAAAGCCACCAAAGCCGCATGCCTGAAAGCTTTTATTCTGATGTCTTTTAAACTCAGAATTTCTGACTTCAGCTACAGCTTCAACAGCCCTAGCATGCTGTAGGCAACACAATGCTCTGTTAAATTCTTGGTACAATACCACTAAAAAGTGTATTTTAACAAAATGAAAGCAAGACCTTTGTCGTTTTGGTTCAGGATTATAATAGATATGTTTTGTGCAATTTGAAAAAGATCAGCATTTTCACTTTAAGCAATTATTATATGTAAAAAAATGGCAACAGGATACCAGCCTGTGAAAATAAAGGGTGTGAATCGCATATGCGATTCTTCTAAAATTCTGTTGTTATTTCACGAGATAATGAGATGGCAAATCCTAGCGATTGCTGCAAACCATGATGTCAGGTTCTGACTCCCACAGTTACTACAGCAGGTTTTCAGATCTTGAGGCACCAGACAAGGAGCTCTTCTTTGAATCTCCAAAGAGATAGCTTTACAGCAGAGATGTGCCTTGAAGCTGGAACATTTATTCATGGATCAATGGGTGGCATTGCTTGAGAGAAGCGAGCAGCCTTGCAGTCTTATTCCTGTCAGTCTGTTTTGATGTTGGACTGGAGGAGATTTGTCTAACACTTGAAAGGAGTCTTGGGTTGGGAAAAAAAGGGAAATGAGATTTTTAAGAAGAGTCTGATTGTGTATCGTTTAAATAGGAGCTTCCAGGGCAAATATGTAGCAGTTTCAAATACTAATCTTATTGTTTTCCTGTGTAAGTAAAAAAATAATACTTCAATAAGTGAACAAGTAATGGTCAAAATGTGCAAGGTGGATGTCTGATAGTCAAGCTAGTAATGGGAAAAGAAGGTTATTTTACCCATGCCTGGGAATTTCAAAGGAACACATCACGCTGACCCCGTTTACATGCTACTTGAAATTAGAAGTTATTCCTTTTATGGGGATGACATTATCTGCATGTAATTGTTTGTATTATTCTGCTTCAGAATGAGGAATATGGAACTCAAGTGTGAGCACTTTTATTAGAAAATGACCTACTCCGGGGCTTGAGCCAGCAGAATTGTTTCCAGCACAAAATTATGCTCTTTGCTGAAATTGGTACATTAGAGCAAAAGCCATGTCTGTGTTGGAGCATGTGCCCGCAGTCCTGCCAGGAATTCATATTGGGATATTTTTTATTGCAGAATGTGTATAACAAATAGCTAGCTGGATTTTGTGTGCAAATATTCACTGATAATAGGTCTAAATGAGGGTTATACGGGGTTTAAATGTTGCTCAGAAAGTGTTTCCACATTTTGCGGTGGTGAAAATCTTCCAAACGCACATAAGGCAGCTCTCTCTTACTGGATTTCTAACCACGCTGCTCAGAGAAATGGCTCATACAAATCAAGCCTAAATGGTGTACAAACTGGGAAGCTAAAATACACAAATTTAACACTTTAAACCACCATAAAAAAGGGGGGTTGACAATATCTTCTTCTGTTCATTTCAGCTTGGACACATTGGTTTTCTAAGACCAGTCTTGGCGTTAGGGGTTGCTTTTATCTTATTTTCAGTTATTTTAAAGGATGTTCTTGCTTTGGTTTTTAGCATTCAGGAAGGAATCAGTGCAGTGTAAATAAATGAAACGTCTGTACTGTAAAGTGCAGCAGAGCACACCCAAACCCAAAATAACTTCAGATAAATCCAGTAAAGTTAACTGACCCGCAACAACTGGGTTGGTTCTGTTGTTCTAGGCAGTTTTTAAGGTCACTCATTTTATTTCTAGGCTACATTGCAGACACCAGTGCAACAATTTCCAAAAATACATTAACTATGAATGTACACATGTAGGGAATTAACACTACAGCCTTGATCTCCTTCGTCCTGAAGTACAGTTCCCAACCTCTTGAAGCAGAGGAAAGTTTTATTAGCTTATGGTGGTACTAATTTTACATCTTCCCTATGGATTGCTCTCTTGGGAGTTGTTTCGCTTTTTCTAATCAGAAAGACCCTGCATTCCTCCATGGCCACTTTTTGCCTCAACCCTGATGCATGACAACCAGATCAGAGTCCCAGCAGTGATGTTGTTCCAGTGTGAAAAAAAGGTCTGTGCTCTCTCAAGTGGAATGAAAGATTAGTTTGGACAGCATGATGGTAACAAGTTTCTCCTTCTTACTTGCTTTGCATCTTTCTCTTATGTTCTTACAGTCATATATAACAGTTCAAAAAATCATTTAATTATTCAAGAGGGTCAGTGAATGCTAGGAGACTCAATCAAACCCAGATTTGGGAGTCTAAAGCTTTTATTTTTCAATATTTAGATCCAGATGCAGGCAGTGATCAGCATTCAGCGATTAGCACTTTGTAAAACATCCTAGTTTTATATCAAAAACAATTACGTCCAATCTATTCTGTCACGGTAAATAAGGATTGCCAGGTTGGCTCAGAAATTAAATACACAAAGAGGGTGGATTTTTTTTTTTATTTTTTTTTTTTTTTTTTGTGGGAAGGGAGAAGAGGAATAATCCGCAGCGAAGGATAATTTAGCTGAATGTAAATATATCCTTTGTCCTGCTTGATCGGTCCAGCAACAGTCCCAGGTGGCAGACCTGGTTTAAAACATTAACTGGTAGTTAGAAGCTCTGTCGAGCAGGACTCGGAATGACAGATGCTGACCTATATATTTTCAGAAAGATCTCTAAAACTTCCTCCCAGTTAGTAGACGGTGGTGATGCCTTAATGGCTTTGTGATTCCAGGAGTTATTCATGCTCCAGTTTTTTCCTCTGTGTTCATGCCAGCAGTGTAGCTCTAGTCTCTGAAGGGGGGTTTGAACAACAACACTGGGATAAACGTAGGGGTGTGTGAAGCAGAGCTCTCTTACAAGAGCTTAAACAGAAGGAAATATGGAATCTTTACTTAGTGTCTTTAGTTTCTCAACAGATATAGACAGAGTGAACACAAAATATAACCTCAATTTTCATGGATTATGTTATTTCCTCAATAAATGTGTTAAAACATCATGAGAAAGGCTTGAGTTTGGAGCAGTTATGCAATTGTTCCAGTTGGTATTTTTATAGAGATAATTACGAAGAGATTCCAAATCACATGGTTTTTTTCCCCAATACCTTTTTTACTTTGATTCCTTATTTCAGCAGATTTTTCAGGCTGTTAAAGTAACTTGAAACCAGACCAAAAAATTTAAATTTTAAAGCACACTGCAAATCATTTCAGACACGTGTTGTCTTGAATTTGAAAAGCTAGAAAGTGGAATGAGCATATATTTGCTCATTTTAATGCATTTTCTGTAAGTGGACTTATCCAGAACATAAAATATGAATTAAAAAATCTACTAGGATATGCAGAATATCAAGTAGAATGGTTCTACTTCTCCATGTTTCTTTAATTCAAGCCATTTTGGGAAACGCTATGGAAAACTGCTGAGTTTTGGTAAGGGAAGAAAATTGCTTGGGCAGCTGTTTAAGGAAAAACAAATATTAATTAGTGCTGTTTAAAAGCTGGTTTTATATTGTTATAGAAGTACTATGGTTTGAATAAGACTTGTCTTTTAGTTAAGCTGGATTCATATATTTTCATTATTGTCAGAGTTCTTGAATAACATATAGAATCAGAATAAAGGAAAATAAACCAGGCACTCATTATAGGGTTTTGCCCCTGAAGAAGAAAATACTCCTGAACCACATGGATTTTCTACATCTACAGTTTTCTACATATCTACAAGGTATTTTAACCGAGGGGAACATTGTTTGTTTCTCCTGATATGGGACTTAATTTTTTCAGATTGTTTATCTGTAAAGCATGTAGTGCGGAACATATCTGTCAAGGCTGGATGTAGGATTATGTATTTACTGCTACTGGAAACAACAATATAATTCTTCTGCTGACAGCACTTTTAGTTGTAGCCATCAGGCAGTCTGTTCCCAATTTGGAAGCATTTCTAATTAAAAATGTATGTTAAAGATCCCTTGTCTGCTTCCTTTTTAGAAACTGGGATAGAGTCCTTCTCACTCTACATACAACACAAAGATTGTTATCTTTATAGACTCGTTTACTATACATCTTCATTTTTTAAATAAAATTTAAGATATGTATTTCATCTTTGAACATGTTTATCATTGGCCTGATCAATGGATATTATCAAGTTCCTTGTGGACACAGAAAAATATAATGTTTTCATTTCGATTTTCTACTTTGACTTGAAAGCAGAATAAAATGGTTGTAAAAATTAGATTACCTTGAGAACAAATTCTTTTAGCTTTTTGTAGCACGCAAGTCATACAGCGCTATATTTTTCACATAACAAATTAATGGATTTAGTTATAAATTACTACTTACCAGTATTTCTATTTCATGCATTCCCTCATTTCTGGTCAAGATGTGAGAACTGGAAAGCGGAGAATTCTTGAAGCAGCTGTCATTCCTAACACATGAGAGATGATGCGTTGATTTATATTTAATTCTGCATAAATGCAGCAAACTGTAATCATTAATGGAGATATTAGAGTTCATAGCTGAGTCCCTTCTGAAGGGATGGTCAACAGGAGGACTCTCAAGCTGACTCCAGGTACTCTGTTTGTTGCCAAGCTTGTTGCCAATATGCTTAAATTTACCACACAGCTTTGGATTTTTTTTTAAAGTCGGCATGTCAAAAAGGAATTGAAATCACTGGGATAGCACGAAGACTCCGGGCAGTCTGATAACTTCAGAGGATTTGTGGAATCTACACAAAGAATCGGATGAAGGTAGAAGTGAGGAATTGGAGTCGGTTCTGATGGAAGAGTTCAGGAAGAAAGAGCTTTTTTAACTAGGAAAGATGTAAGTGAAAATAACAAAATAGTATAGGGAAATGTGGCACCTTTTCAAAATCAGAGAAAGACAGGGGTCCTGTGTAATTGTTTTTTCATGGCTGCAATAAATACCATTTGGGCTCTGACTTAGTGCCCAGTTGCGTGGCCAGCAGACATCTGCAGGCAATTTTGGCAAATTCCACTGACATTTGTGTCCCATATCTGAGGAATTCGGCTGGACGTTAGTTTTAATGTGCAAGCTGTAAAACATTAGACTTTGGAGAATTCAATGATTACATTTATGCAACATTTCCCTCCAAAATAAGGAGCAGTATGTATAATTTACCAAGTGTCTCATTAGATATTATATTACTCTTTTCTGTGCTTATTCAGACATGGAACGGAGCCTTGATTTGTTTTGAATACAGTAAACTCTTTCATTTTCCTGCTGAGCTATTGACTATTTATTTTTTTTGTTTTTCTTTTATTTAAAAAAGAAAAGCTGGCAAGAAGCTGGCTTTGGGGCTGTGAGTATCTCAGATGAATGCAATAAGCTGGTTTTAGATTTCTCTGTTAATGAGAAAATGTATTCAGGAAGTGTAAATAATGAGCCTTCTAATAATATAACAGGAAGCTGATTCTCAGGTTGATGTAGCCACCTCTATTAAAAGTCTAAAGATATTTTTTGAATTCCTGTTTAATTATGGAAGATGATGCGCTAATGCCAAAATCCTCCTATTGGATCACTAGAGAAATCACAGCTGGAACAGAAATGAAGGGTTGACCTTTCCCAGGTGCAGGCTTTTGTCTCTATTATTTGTTTCTCCTTTTTTTCTTTTTTTTTAGAGGATAAATTCAGGCAGCTCTCTTTGAAAATGTGAGAAGGGTGGTTCTTCTTTGGTAATGATGGGAACTGACCAGGTGTTGTCCCTTAAGCTACTAAGTGGCTGCTTAGCTGGACTTACACCAGAGGATTTAGGGGCTTGAAGTATCAAGACCTAAACATTTACGTTATAGAAATTTTCTTTTTTAAGTTTGTTCAAGCACTGAGTTCCCTGTGGTGCTGAAAAGAATGTTTTATAAAGTAATTCTAGGGATGTATTTTCACAGAATCTCCAGGTTGGAAGGGACCCACCGGATCTGGTTATATATTTTGATATAATACTTTTTCAAAATGCCTATTTCATTTCCAGTAGAGTACTACATGTATATAAGAACATGAAGTTCATACCATTTAGTTTGAGGCTACTGGGGAACCAGTACTTTGTTTTCTGTGGATGCTCAGATGTGTTCTGCAATGGAAGATCTATGCTACGTGTTCTCTCAGTGGCAGCATGTGCGGCTTTTGTGACGTTTAAAGAGGAAAATAGGTACGTCCTGTGAAGTGTTACACAAGATGTCCACTGGGATTTTTGATTTCAGTTGCTTTTGGTTATGTTTGATAGTCCTAGATGATGACCTGGATAAAACAATTCAAAAAGCTATGCAAATAGTTTACTTTTGGTCAATTACAATCTTACAGTTGAGCGCTTCATCAATTTAAAGCACATAAACAATATATAACTTAGACTTCTAGTCTGTGTGTCTTAAGTTTTAAAAGGGTTTTTTTAATATATCTATAATTCCACATACTTTTGCTGCAGCACGTGCTATATAGAAAAATCTGCACCATAATTTTTGAGGTATGAAATAGCTAAATGTTCCTAATCACTGTGTTTTAGACTTGTGTGTGTTAGGTGTATGTGTATTGTCTAGTACTATCCTTCAGGAAGAAACTAGCTTTAATAATTCATGAATAATCCAGTGTCTCAATTCAAAAAGACTCCTGAACCTTCAGTTCATTGTCTCAATGAAGTTCTCTCTTGCTTTGTACTTCAGTGACAGCATGCCATGTTAATTAACTTTACTCGTCACTGTTAAGTATGGATTTGTAAGACGTCTTCTTTTGATCGTATATGATAAATCTTTGATGCTACTGAAATCTCAGTATTTGTAGAGGATGTATTTTAGATAACAACTTAGAAACATAAGTTCCATTGGAAATGTCCGTCTCCTAACCAGAGTGACTGCTGATTTAATTAGAAACTTCATTTTACCCTGGGCTATGTATCATTTGCATCAGACTGTCCTTACTAGCTCAACAATCTATTCAGCATCCAGTTCTGTCTAGGGGCATATTGCTCGGTTGGTTTGGGGGGTTGTTTTTCCTTTCAGAACATGAGTGTTCCTTACAGTTAAAGTCACTTACTGTGGCACTTTTCTGGTTCATATCACGATTAGTAGCAAGAAAGGGGTTGGGTTGGAAAATTTGGCTTGAAAAATGAAACACTTGGCTACCACCCCTCTTAGATATTTGTTGTTATTATTTTAGATTGCTTGACCGAAGTTTTATTGTGATTATGTTTTCAAATTTTGGAATAAGCTTGGGGTTTTTTGCTTGTTTGAAAGGCGATTAAAGCTCTGATTCGTTACTGTGCTTCTTGCTGCTTATGAAAGGACATCTCTGAATGTCGCACTAGTCTGCTGTACATGGTCTTCCTGGAGCACTGCAGCTCTTTAGTGTTCTGTTATTTTGGAAAATCCCTTTTAAAGATCTAGAGCTCAATGCCAACCTCACTGTAGGATATACTGATTGTCCTTGTCCCTATATATCTTTTGCTGAAGCCTTGGACTGCTGACCTGAGGTGTTTAGAGAAGGTGAGGGAGAGGGAGTTTAAATGTAGTTGTGATGTTGCAGGCAACTGGCCTTACTGGTTCTGTTGTTTTCTTCTAAAATCTTAGTCTTTACCTACCAATAGCCTCTGGGGAAAAGCATCTGAAAGTCACAACTACTTTAGAGCAGAAACAGCCATTCAGTATTCACTGGCTCTTTTGGGGGGGGTGTGACTTTGTTTTATAACAAGTTCATTACTTTGGAACATAATTGTTATTTATATCAAAGGCAAAACAGTGTGTAAAGAGGATATTGATCAGTGTGTGAAATGATAGTAGAAAATACAGTCGCAATAAATAAACAGTAGGGCCTACGTTTATAGACAGTAGGGCCTACATTTACAATTTCCAAGTTATATATGAAGTCTGAAAAGTCAGGTAGTTTCATATTTTCTGCTGCTGTGTCTTTAGGGCTTGATCTTAGGCTGGTTTAGCCGGTGGCAAATTTTCCTTCTAACCTCATTGGGGCCAAACACAACGCGCAGCGATATTAGCTACTGAATTCAATCCAAAACAGAAATTGCCTGTAAAAAGAGTTTCCCTTTTCACTGTTGCATTTTTATCTTGTTGGGAAAAATGCTGAACTTATGTTTTAGCACGGAGGCTGTGCATTTGAAATTAAATGGATGAACAAAGAAGTTATAATAAGGAGACTGGGGCTATAACTGGGGGCAGGCAAAGAACTCGGCTAAAAAAGGATGTATAAGCACTCTTTCCAGCTTTTTGTCTTTTATTTAGATAGTTTGGGTTTATTTTAAGTGGTACCTGCCAATGAAGTTTGGATTTGTAATTTTCTTGTATTATGGCCTAAATAATGCTAGCACTGCTTGGGTTTGTTTGCTTTTCTGCGTCTTAATTATGACATGATGATTTTTACAGATGAGGATATTTCAGGTGGAGATTATGGTTATTGATGCTTTAGTTAAGGAGCTTGGGTAGTAAACAACCTTCTTGCATCGAAAAATGTAGTCACTTATGTTTTCACACAATATTAAACTTAATAGGTATTATTTAATTAACCAGAATAATTAGTTTAATAACTCAAAACTCCCAACTTAGCTGCTTAACAAAAATTTTCATCCCTCTGGGGAACAAGAATGTAGCTATATTGCATTTTTGTTATATTTAGTACTTATTGTAGGGCATATTTTTTTTTTTCCTTAGCATGTACATGAACAAATACCAGCTGAAGAACACAGATCATTTCACTGCTCAATGAACACGTGAAATACAGTTTCAGATATGTTTAGATAAATCTGATTAAAGTTAGATTAGTTCAAATTATTCCAATTCAGTGTCATCTCCCTGATTGCTCCAGGGTTTTCTGCAAAAGGAATCACTGCTAAAAATGCCTCTCTCCCCTCCTTTTCTTTTTACAGGTTTAATTTTAAGCTAGGTCTTGTCATTAATCCTGTTTACAATGTAGTTCTGTTCATACCCTTCCAGTACCTGAGGAGGCTACAAGAAAGCTGGGAAGGGACTTATTACAAAGGCTGTAGTGATAGGATGAGGAGGAATGGTTATAAATTGGAATGGGGAAGGTTTAGACTGGACATCGGGAGCAAATTCTTCCCAGTGGGGAAGGGGAAGTTGGGGAGGGCCTGATCCAGTTTGTCCAGAGCAGGGGTGGCTGCCCCATCCCTGGAGGGGCTCAAAGCCAGGCTGGATGGGGCTTGGAGCCCCTGGTCCAGTGGGAGGTGTCCCTGCCCATGGCAGGGGAGTAGAATTAGAAGATCTTTAGGGTCCCTTTCAGCTCAAGCCATTCTATGATGCTCTTACTCCAGGTTAACAGATATGTCATGAATCCTGTAAAGAAGTCAGGGACCTTTTTTCTGATGGAAGAGAAAGTTGTGTAGAATTTCTTGGAGGAAATATCTCCCAGAGCATCTAAATTCATGGTGTGACACTACAAGCTGGGGGAAACCCAGAAGTTACTTTTAATTCAGTACTTGGGCTGTGGGACTGTAGATAGTTACGTGTGACTTGGGCTCACCCATCATCTCGCTGATGAGGCTCGTGGTGAGTGCAGCATAGACCTGTAAGAAAGAGAACTGACTCAAATGATAAAATACCTGACAGATTTTTTTTTTTTTAATTCTAAACTTCTTGCGTGGCTGGCTCAGTACAATCTGTACATCCCTGGAACTTTTAAGGTGCAGCAGAGTTTGCTTTGATCTCATTCCACTGTAACACTTGCTGGGTTTTGCCCAAGATGAGAATTGCCTTGCACAGTTCTGCTTGTCAGCTTGATTTCTGCAGGATACCTGCAGCCCTAATTAGAGCAAAGTCAACATCTTTCCAAGAGCTCTGAATTCTGTAAAATTTTGTGCTTCATCAGCAAATGAAAATTCAAGGTGCAGTCCATTTTGAAAAGTCAAACTCCAGTCCAAACCCAACAGAAAACTCTCTTTCCAGGTGCTCTAAACTGCATCCCTTTGAGCAAATGCTGGGTTTATAGTGGTCTCTACTTGATTTAAAAAAAAAAAAACAAAAAACAAAAAACAACAAACACCCACAACAACAAACAGGAAAACAAACAAAAATCCTAAACCAAAACCAACTCCCTCTCCCCTAAAATCCATGATTCCCCCTTCTGGATTCTTGAAGCAGTTGTTCAGCATCTCTGTCTCTAGGGAGTATTGTTTAAGTGGGAAGCAAAAACTGCTCCAAGGTTATTCTAATAACTGCAGATTACATTGGAAAGCAATGAAGAGTGGGTTAATTGTAGTAATACTAAGAGAACCCTCCCTCCACACACGGTTTAGCACTGTAATGATGTATAAAACCTTATTCTTATTGGTTTCCGTTTCCCCTCATCTTTCATTTGCTTCTTCAAAAGTAAATCAGAGTGTATATTGAAGAGAAACCAGGTTGTTTGTAGTATTTATTCATATACCCTTATAAAATACCCTGAACTGGAGCATATCTACAGGGCCACTAAAAACCCATAGTTTAGTTGTATGTAAACTGTGTAACCACATTGTTTATTCAGAGCCCAAATACTTATTCTGACAGGTGCAAATTATCTGAATTAGCAGTGATAAATAGCGTGGAATAACACAGTCCCTCTCGTGTTCTCCCTTTCAAGCCAGAAAGCTGCTTTATGACATTTAAGACTCCTGCAGGGTTTGCCTAACTACCTTAGTGTGCTGTGTTTTGCACAGCTCAGAGCCTGCTACCCAAGGCAAGATTTTATTTACCTGCAATAGCATTGCTGAGAGAGTAGATTAGGATCAACGAAGAGATGTAATCTTGTGAAGAGTCTTGATTGATCAAGGTTATGTTCGTAAGAATAAATTGGAACCCCACAGAACCTGTACAGCGCTAGTGAGAGCACAGCAGTTGCTGTTTGGCTCTCTTATATGCCTGATATATTCTCTGTCTTTTGGGCTTTCTTGCTCTTATTTTTCTAATTTTTTTTCCCCTAAGGCTTGCAGCAGTTGGCTTTATCTTCTTGCAGGTTTGCAGTGAGGAAAAACTGAACCTGGTACCTACACATAGTATTTAAAAATAATTATGATCAATAAATTATGGAAAGTACAGCTGATAGAATAACAACTCTGGCAATGATGTTCTGAGATGGCAAGTGATGTTCGTGTGCTATGAAGTCTGGTAGCCATTTGAGAAGTATTGAGCCTAGTTGCTTATTTTCCTAAAGCAAGATTTCCAGGAAGGTACATTTGAAAATACTAAGAAACAGCATTTCCATCTCTTCTCCAGGATGCTTGTTCCTCTGTCTAATAACATTCATTGGTGGATTTCCAGTGCTCTGTTTGTTTTATAAAGCAGCTGATTTCCATCTTTTTTGTCTGGCATTCTCTTTCAAATCTTTCACGGCTAGAACTTGAATGCATCCATTCTGGCTATTTTATTAACTTGAACAGGTACTAATAAATTGTCTCTGTTATCACCTAAGTCTTATTTTTGCTAAGCTCAGTAAATGGAGGAGGCTACCTCATTGTGTTCCTCTAAGCCTCCATCATGTTTATCATAGAATCATAGACTCGCCAGGTTGTAAGAGACCCACCGGATCAACAAGTCCAACCATTCCTATCGGACACTAAACCATGTCCCTCAGGACCTTGTACACCTGTCCCTTAAACCCCTCCAGGGAAGGTGAATCAACCACCTCCCTGGGCAGCCTGTTCCAGTGCCCAGTGACCCTTTCTGTGAAAAACTTCCTCCTAATGTCTACCCTAAATCTTCCCTAGCGGAGCTTGAGGCCATTCCCTCTCGTCCTGACCTCTTTGCAGCAAAATTGGGTGCAGGATTTAGGTACCACTTCACCCATGGAACATCTGGAAGTAAAATCACTCCCGTAGTTCTATCTCAGTCCGTTCTTACTTGTTTATCTAAGGATCAAGCTCTGTCTCTCACCATGGCACTATATCCTGGGGCTCATATTAAGTTACTGGACCATCTCAAGTCTTTTTCAGTGTATCTGATTTCCCTGATGTGTGCCCCCATTCTGAAAGCATGCCCTACAGTCCTCATTCCAGAGTCTGTAAAATGTATGTGGTCATTTTAAAAATGCAAGTCTCTGAGTGGGTCAAACTTATTAAATGATCCATATTCTGCTGTACAATTGCCCTAACATCACTATTTATGTTTTTACCGATCTTTCTGTAATCTGTCCATTTTATTTACAGCCCTCTTAGATTTAATACCAGCAGAAATTTTTAATGAAGGGCAGAAAGAAGTTGAGGAAATTGCATGTCAGAAGTGAACTACCTGCCAATGGATATGAGAAGTGAAAATACATAAAAACTTGATTCAAAGGAAGCGATGAAAAAAAAAGATTGATAATCTTATAATAGTACAAGAAAGGAATTAAATGAGGTTAAAGAATGGCTTGCAATGTGAAAATGAGTATTTTTACTCTCTTGCAAGAAGCAGATAAGGTGTAAATGCAGGATGGTGGCATTGGCTAGGAAAGGGAGGAGGGATGGCCATGTCTCTTGTGTGGTTAACAGAGGAAAAAAAACATGACAGACAAATAATAACTGAACTTAGATATCCTTTGCCCTCTCTCTTTTAAAGATCTATTTCAATGTTGCATTAGTGAGCTTTTTCATCAATTCAGAATACTCAGAGAAAACCCCAAAACATTTTTTTAGGGAACATAGCATGGGGGTTTGTAGGATGTTTTTGTTCAGTTGAACTATTTCTATGATGATGTTGTAAGTTACACAAGAGCCCCTGATGAAGTGGGAGATGGAACTGGATGGGCTTTGAGGTCCCTTCCAACCCAAACTGTTCTGTGATCCTATGATTCTATAGGCTCAATGTGTATAATACAGGATTTGGTTTCATCGGTTGTACTTTCTCAATAATTTTTTTTCTGGATGTGCCTTCATTTTAAAAGAAAAGCAAACATCCTCTCTCGCTCTTGCTAACAGATTGATTACGTTCTCTTCAGGACCAAATTAGAAAGCTTCCTGCATTGTTGTCAGGGTGCAATCACCGTTAGAAAAGATGGTTTCCTAGAGGTGAATTTTTGCATAATGCCTCAATAGCATTATTACTCGAACAGGAATCCCCTGGCTTTCCTTCGGAAGTTAATTATTCTGCGCAGGGAATGAGTCAGACAGAATTGTGTGGCTGGGAGTGTGTGTTGATTACAGAACCGAAATCATACTAATGGCTTCTCTCAGTCTGTCGGTAGCAGCAATTACTGGCTGGTACTTTCACAATAAATTTTAAGCTCTGCAATGTCATTTTAAGAAATTTGCTTAGAACAACATTATAACAATAATATACACAAAGAAAGGGTGGCCTTCATGCTCTTCCATATCTTTGGTTTTGCAGACAGTGGCTTCAGGACCTGTACTTGGGAGACACTTTTTGTGAAGGTTTAAAAATTGCTTCACTGAGTTGAAAATACTATGAGGCTGTAGATGCCTTAGGATATTATAGATCACAAATATCTATATCTATAGATATAGATTAAAGATAGGCACGAAGATTTTTGTGCCCTCCCTTGCTTGAGGCAAGTATTGTATAAATTCAGGGTTCAAGTGAATCAGGAATGAGAAGAATATTATTTTTTTAATTCTTTTTTTCCCCTGTTTCTCTCTGTGAAGACCCAAGCAAAAGCCTTTTTACTCTTTTGGGTTGCTCTGTCTTGCAGAAGGTATCAATAAGAGGTTGTGATGGAAAGCAGAGTACGGATGACTTTTGGAGCTTTTCTCACAGAATGCATGTATTTTACAGGTAGATAAGGATAATCTTGCTGTGAAGATTTCACTCACATTAATAACACTTTGAACAATGGTGTGATGGCTGCAGGGCTCTCCCAAATGGTATCAGAGGATGTATTATCCCATTGATACTTGCATATTTCACTTACTGTTGTGTGGTGATCCTCTTTCGGTTTGTCAGTTCCCTCCTTTTATATACCAGCAGTGGTTCAACAAAGGGATGTTTAGATCTATTATTATATTATCAGAAATTCTTTTTACATACGCATGTATTTTCAAAGTAGGGGAGCGTTGCTTATTTTGATAGTGTCCAAATTCGTGACAGTTTTGGTTTTATACAAACTATTGTCTGGCAAACTAAAAGTTTCTGGCAAAGGGAAAGGTACAAATCACACTGCAGGTGTGGATCCGAGCTGGGAAGTGGCTGTAGTTTAGTAGCACTTGAGCAGTTATAGCTGAAAGGATTGAAGATTAAGGAATGACTGAGTTTCAGATGAGCCATTTGAAGTCATCACAACGTAGCAGCAAAGTAATGACTATAACTGACAAATCCATGTTTTCTTCTCAGGGCTATGATTCATATAAATGCCGGTCAAGGAGGAAGGAGGCATTTTAGGTGCTTTTTCCTTGATAGAAAAGCATATTTTTAACCAACAGTTGAGGCCTATCCTAGGTTCACATCAGGAGCAGGCTGTTCCCTCTGAAGTTTCACTTTGCTGTGCTGCTCCCGCAATGTATGATGTTGCTTCTGTCAAATCTTCCTACTTACTGCGTTGAGGAAAGGATCTTGGCATGGAGAATTCCTTCATCCCCTTTCCAAGCACCATGCCCTACAGTGTCATAGCATCTGCTGTAGTTGTTCTTCTGTCGTGCAATCTAGTGCCAGGTTATATAGTCCCCGTACAACCCACCACCTCTGCCACCCTTTTCTGTTCTCCTCGCCATGTGATACAGATGCAGAATCTCTCTCAGAAAAGTTGAGTGGCCTGTATAAAGAAACAGCAGCGTATATAAATACAATCGCTGTAGGAAACCTAATTTTAAATTCCGTTTGTGCTTCTGTGATGATTACATCTTCATGCATATGCAGAGTTCTGAGGCGTTTCTGCATCTACACAGACCTTTCCTTCTCAGGTGTTAACTAAGCTAACAGAGAATTAAAGTCACAAGCCTGATACCTGCACGTTATGAGCGCGTCCCACGCTCTGCCCTTTGGCTCACTGTTTCCACAGTCTGTTACCTTTCATATCACCTCAGAATATTACCTGCAAAACCTCTGAGAGCAGCAAGCTAAAAAGGTCAATATGTTGGCTTGCAAAGTTTCTGTTTAAATGTAGGTTTCTCTCTGTACTTGCTGGAGAACTCAAATTTAAGAGGCTGCTGAAAAGCAGGACCCATTTAAGGTCATTACTGGATGTGCTCACTGGAGATTGACTTGCTCTCTACCCAAGCCCTGGTTACGAGGTGGATGTGTCTCTTGATATATAAAGCAAAATTTAGAAACCTTTCAACAGCTTAGACTGGTAATATGGAGGAAATTGGCAATCCAGAGAACTCATGCTATTACTTCGGTCCCTCTGACCGTTTCAGCTCTACCAATAGGACAAAGAATTACGAAACAAGCCCAGTGTAGACATGGGAACTTCTCGACTGAATTTTCGGCTCTCCTTTCCCCGTCCCGCTATCTTTTCTTGTTCAGATCCTGAAAGAAGTGCTCTTGTGCTTTGTCAAGAATGTCCCCAGCTTTCCCTCTTCCTCATTTCTTTTTCTTCAGCCTATTACTCTGATTCTACAATCCCTGGGAACCACTAATTCAGAGATGAAGTTGCATAGTTGAACCCTAAAATTACTTTAGAGAGATAAAAATACATGCAGGTACAAAATAATTGGTGAGTATGTGTTACCATGAATTAAGTGCTGTGGCAGGGGATGACAGGTTGCAGATGAGCTGTTATTAGATTTTCCTGCCGCAGTAATTTCATCCACTCGTTTTTCATCTGTTAACAATAGAGCTGCATTTTGATAACAAGTTTAATTTGTCTGCTAATGATTCATTTCAGTACTTGGATATCTATATCCATTTAGGAAGCTGTGGCCTGCGCACAGTACAGGAGAAATATTGAAAAAAGGATATGATTGGGTTTAAGGGCAGCATTCATCACAACTGTTTCACAAGTAATTGCCTAATTTGAACATTATATGCTCCTCTGTTAAACTGTATTATACATAATATAATTTGCGGAGTTGAAAATAGAATCTAAAATAAATAACCCCCTTAACTAGGGAAGATCAGGAGGATATGCTTTACATAAATGAGTCTGGAGCGCTGTCTGAAATGGAAGTGTTAGCAGTTTATGTAATAAATTGGTGGATAACAAAAAAAAATTGTTACAAGCTATTTTAATTGTTATGCTACAAAAGAAAAATCTAAAAGTTCTAAAACCAAAACAAAACCCCATGAAACCCCCCAAAAAGTCAAATGTGAGAAGACAGATATAGAACCTTTTGTTCAAATAAGTCCCAGTGCCAGAGGGATAGAAAATTTCTAATGGGATATCAACCTTAAACAGGGGTTCTCGCATGACTGTAGAATACTGAACAGACTAGTCTGATTTTTTCCTGCTGAAAGTTGAGTTACATAAATAAATGTGATACATGAGGAAGAATCAATATGTGTTTTATAAGTGGACTCTTCTCCTAAAGTGTGGGAGCCAGGGAGCAGACAGATAAAAGCATCTTTGATCTTGCAGATTGTCCTGCACTTTCATTTTCATAAAGCTTCTATCAAGGTTCTAGTGGGTATCAAATAAATAGCAGGTGAGGAGAAGGAGAAATGCTTTTGTGGATGAGTATTCATTAAAAAAAGGAGATGGAGGCTCAGAATAAATTAGGAGGCTTCAGGTTTATGGACTGTAATCAGCATGATTATCCAAGTTTTGTGCTATGTTGTTTAACATCTTCTAATGCTACCAGGAGAGAAAGGGAAGCTCCTGGTCTAAGACGGACTTCTAAGATTGATGTAATAGTTAATTCTTCCCCTTTTAGCATGGTAAGATTCTCTTCATTTTTATTGACCAAGATTAATTTCAGCTGAATGCTGTTGGAATTGCTTTTCAGTAAGAAAGGCCATACGTTTGTTTCCCTGCCTGGTTCATGGGAAATGCAAAAAGAGACTCTTTCCTTTTGAAAACAGAGTCTAAAATGAGAATTTTGCATTTTGTATGTTTTACTATGTTCAGGTAGAGGAACTGTAGACCCAACATAAAACGTTTTGTTCAACCTCTACTCCTCAAAGTACATGTTTGATATTTCTAATGTGTAACTTATAATGCTTTTGATGGGTGAAAAATGTGCATATTAGTGGAAATGGTTTGGAGTGTACAAACGCACCTTCTGACCAATATCTCCAGTTGTTATTGGATCGTTGCACACTGCCCATGAATGACTCTGGGTTTTAGAAGAAAACGAAAGAATTCAGGCTGTGTATAGTGAACGAATGTTCCAGCCTCTTTGACATCTCTGATAGGGGATCGTTATGAAGATAATATTACGGATTAAATTAGTCTGACATGACTGCCATAATACCAGATGAGTATTAATGAACATTCTCTCTTTATAAGCGCAGAGCATACTTGATGCATAATTGTTGGGTCTCTACAAATAATCCTTCCTAATCTTCTCAACAGTATAGTCCTTTGAGTCACTCTTTCCAAAATTCCCCTAGGCAAGTAGATAACTCATGTTAGTTATAAATATCAACTATAAACATAGCTTGGCGTGGGTAAGGGGAGGAGGAGGAACTCACAAGTGATCTGAGTTAAATAATCCAGCAGCCAAATCTACAAGTGTTTATGCACGGATTGTTTTTTAGTAAGACTTGAGGATAAGTAGAGCTTGGGGGAGAGGGGGAAGATTTATAGTAATCGAAACTTCTACTACTCCTGAAAAGACGATCAGTGAGTGGCATAGTTTAGAGATTGGTGGGAATGGTTGGACTCGATGATCTAGTGGGTCTCTTCCAACCTGGCAATTCGATGATTCTATAAAAACCTAAAAGCACACAAACAGAAATTTCCTTCCAACTCTTAGGATAAATACTTGGTTACATCCTCCAATTCATGCTTTTTACACTCTAAAACCTCTTACATATGTTTTTCCTTTCATGGCAAAAATTGCACACTTTGAACGGATGGTTTTACACTTTCAGGTCTACTTTTGTTAATGCATTTGTAATGTTTACAGTCTTAATCATTGTGCATAAAGCTTTGCAGGTCTGAAAAATATATTTAAGTTAAATAACATCTGAGATAAGAGCGGATCACTTTCTTAGATAAGTAGTACAGCAAACTAGAAAAATGTGATAACTTTGGTAAGCTGATAAATGTGACAATGCCCAATTTTACACTGTTTTAATGTGATGTGAAAAGTGCCTGGTTAACCCAGAAATTATGCTAGCGACTTACACTGGTAGTGGCATATATGCTAAATTCAGTGGCAGTGACTTAAATATCTCCTAAGGCACTTGGAACTTGACAAGGCAAAAGATAATTCTTGTGAAAGTACGAGCAGGTGTAGGCAGAGAAGAGAACTGTCCCTGTGGGACACCTCACTTGTTATATCCAACTCCGCTTTATTGTTTTCTTGTGTATAGCTCTGTCATAAAGAAAAACCTGTTGATCAGGAACGCTTTCTGTCATCGTGTCCCCACTGCTGCTCTTCCTTCTTTCACGCTTCACAGATGTAAACCCAGCAGCTTCTGATAAATCTTGACTTGACATCAGAATTGAGGTGAGTTGAGCAGAAAATCAGAGCACCCTCAATGTTATAGTCTAAATTTTGTGAGGTTTTTCTTTCAGGAAAATGAGTGCGAGAAGTGCTGATGGTGCAGGATGAAACACCTAGCAGCTAGACCTAGAGTTTTTCTGAGTGGTGCTGTGATAAAGTTGTTTCACAATTTGATTTTGAACTTTTTGAACTTTTTTGTCAAATTTGGAATAAAATTTCACATTATTTTAGAAAAATTAGGCAAAAATATTCTGCACATAACTTGTGTCAGGGTATGGGAGAGTAAGGCCCATCTCTTTCTCTGATTTGACCCCTCGAAATGTTAGTATTAGAAGAGTAGGTTCTAGAACATGGAAACAAAATATGTACAGGTAGCGCATCTTGGAGGCTCTAGATTTGAAGAGCTAAATCACTGGATTGCTTGTTCAAATGTGTCTACCCACTTCAGCTGTTCTGCTAGAGGAGCTATTGAATGTGTATCAGGTACCAGTACAGTGGAACACTTCTTCTGACAGCACAGTGAATAGAGACTCTGTGTCTGTTCTGGACCTTTAAAATAAAAAAGGAAATGAAAAATAATTAGCACAATTGGCTTTTAGAATGTACTTCAAGTTCGTTTCTAACGGAATTGAACTATGGTTTTGCTTAGCATTAATAGACCTGTTCCTTGGGGCAACTTTGCAGATTTGCGACAGGAAAGAAGGGAATCGCTACAGAGCTTCCACTAATTTTAGTAGAAGTAAATGAAAGTACTGAAAGTGCATCCCCCAATTCACTTGAGATTTGTATTTCCCTTCCCTGCAGCCTCATCTCACGCTGTCTGGATGTAATTGCTCAGACACTGGAGTACTCGGGTTCTGCCCTTTTCCACTTCTCCTTTTTTCTCTCCTTCCCCTCCTCACTGATGACTTTGCACACAGTAGCAGTAATCCCTTAATAGTTCCCAGCTGGCATGACCTGTTGTATTACTGTATTTCATTCCATTTCTGCTGGTCTAGTTCTCAAAGTCATACAGTTCTGTTCAGACAATGTTTCAGGCTTTTTATTGATGCAGCCTTTTAAGTTTATTGTTAATGCATTTCATGAGCACACTCTGCCTGCTACCACTATGAAAATGAAAGGCAGCAGTTTGGATGAGATGTGAAAGAAGCCAATTTAGAAGAGGCAGTAGAATGGAAATGAGTGCAGGAAGAAGAGAAAATATGCCATGAGGTTTGTAGAGGAGCCACAAAGAGTTTGGATGTGGATTCCCAGAGAGACTTGATGGTTTTCAAGAGACAGGGAGACCAAGAGTGCTTAAGATCAAAAAGGATGAAGTAATTAAGGGATAACGAGAGTAAAAGCAAAAACGTATTTGTGCCTGTGTGACAGAACTAGACTTTACAAAACGGAATTGGGAGATAGGGGTAAATTTGATGGAACTTTTAATCGATTTCTACCTTTAAGTTCAAGGTATAGCAGCATGCAAAGAAAATCAGTTTTAAAGCTCTAAGCAGCCTTTGCCTGCATTTTTACATACAATGTCTGTGAAGCAAGCAGAATGAAACCTTGCAAATCTTTATGGAAGACAAGAGTGGAATGAAGAGCTTTTCAGCTGGGGTCTGATGCTCTTGAACTCCTTACAGTGATATTTCACATCAACGGTCATGTTCTTGCTTGCACTTTGGAAAAGACTAAACTTGCACTAGAGGTGGGTGTAGTGATATGAAAGTGAGCTCCTTCTCTATCACTGAAGAAGCTTATATCTGCTCTGCTTACTGAAACGAGGCAAACTAGAAATGAAAAGGAACATTTTGATCAATGTTAGACTTTGAACAGAAACAGTTTTCTGCGAAGCTTGTGGAACTTCATGTTCAGTTGACTCTGGATATTCATGCCCCATATATCTTCTTTGTGGGAAATTACATCCTTAACAAGTGATAAGCTCTGAATTCTGACCATGCCCCTACCTAACTAGGTTAATCTCCATGTGTTTTTCACTGAAATTCTGAGATTCTCTCCAAAATAAACATAAATTGATAAATAAAATAAACATAAATTGATAGGAATGGTTGGACTCGATGATCCAGTGGGTCTCTTCCAACCTGGTGATTCTATGATTCTAAATATTCTCAAAGAGAATTTACTTCTGTCAGAAAACAATCCTCAGACTGGCAGACTTGGATGTCTACATGCAGTGGTAACTGATGGTTTGAAGTAGCTTTTTTCACAGAAAGGGTCATTGGGGACTGTAACAGGCTGCCCAGGGAGGTGGCTGAGACACGTTCCCTGGAGGGGGGAATGGTTGGACTCGATCTGGTGGGTCTCTTCCAACCTGGTGATTCTATGAGTCCATGATTCAATGTCCTTGACTCAAGCTAACACAATAAGAAATAGAATGGGGTGGTATCACCTTCCTGCTGTCACCTCCATTTCTAGTTCTTGGAGGTGGAATTACCTTCCCCTTTCGGTGTAGCTGTACAGTGCAGCTTCACACAGAGTTTCTCTGACACAGAGACAAACTCAGCACTAAGTACAACAGGAGTTCCATTGGCTGTCTTTTTTTTTTTTTCTTAATAAAAACCAGTTAAGTTGGGCTCTTTGAGTTAAAAATGAATAGTGTGAGAACATGGCATATGGCTTTTTGCCTGAAACTGTGGCGTGTGTTTACTGAGAGAAATTGTAATGTGTTGGCGTTCATTGTAATTCAGCTTAACTGGGAGCCTGCCAGAATCAAATCAAAATGTGTTCACGGTATATCCAAAATACAGCACAACTGCCAAGTTTGTAGTAGCAGGATGTGACAACCTGTTTCAGAATGAAACATGAAAATTTCCCGTTGTGCAAATAAACTCATTGTGTGTTATTTTCAGCCTGGAGTTATCATACTTTTTTTTTTAATGGAAATTAAGTGGTGCAGAGAGATTCCCTGCAAGATCATTTCAGGAAAATTTAGGGTTTGATTATGCATTTATAGCTGGAAAGAGGAAAAAAATGTGTAACTTGCCCCTGGATTAGCTACATCACTGGACTGCTTGTTCAAATGTGTGGTTGACTGCTTCAGTGGATCTGCCAGATCTAGGGGAGCTATGGAGTGTGTATTAATATTGTGGGACACCTTTTCTGCCGACACAGTGAATGGTTACTCGATTTGTCTTTGAGTTTGTAGCATCAATAAGAGTTTGTGTCCATTGTCATTTGGATACTTGTGTGTCACGGGCAGCCAGAAATGAATCATCTTCTTGCCCCAGCAGTATCCATATGGCATGTTCAGTCCTCATCTAAGAGATCAGTATATCGCTCGATGTACTTTGTATCTCAGCTTCTGCACAGAACACTGGTGCCCTTGACGCGATGACATTTACTGATGCTGTAAAAATGAAGTTGGAAGATTAGATTTGTGCGGTTTTTTGTCACACAGTTTCGTGCCAGAACTTCACATTCCAGACTCCTGTAGTGATATTTATACAGCTATTTGGTGGCGATAACCACTGGTACCTCTATCATGGTGTCTTTCTGGCTCTAGGAGAGATGGATGTAGCTGAGCACCTGCTTTTTGAAGGCGTGAGTGTGCTTAATAAAACTAATGAAGAGAACATTCATTTAAAAACCGTCATGTACTGCTTTGATCTCCAAGAATTCTTCCTTCAATCCTTGAATAAAAGGCTTTGGTTTGACCTTTGTGTCTTTCTGTATGTAGAGCCAAATCTCTTTGGTTTCAATTCAGTCTCCGTGTACATATCAACCTGACCTTGCAAGGAGAGACTTGTCTAGGGAAAATGAAAATAGTAACTTCCTTCAGCTTTGTGTCTCGTGCTTGTCCCTTGGTAGAGCACTGAGAATTGCTGAACAGGCCACCCCCATTTCTCTTGGCTCCTCACTGGCTGCAGTTCCTCAGAAATGACCCAAACCATCAGCCATGGGCTGATTTTACGATCAGTATGTTCACCTTGTTCAATGCGACCAGTGTTCTCGTGGTTCCTCTCTCGTTATTTTGCTCCGTTAACTGAAAAGCGGTGACTTTGAGTCCCTATAAGATCGTTATTCTATTACAATAACATCTATGTAAGACTTTAAGGTGTTTTATGAAAAAATTCTCAAAGCATTATTAAAAGGAGGAAGACAACCTATAGATGATGAGGCAGAAAGAAAAAAATTCTTTAGTGGTTCTGTTTCTGGAACCAAGACCTTACTAGCGCTGAAAGGAGCACAGTAGCTTTACAAGCAGCTGCTGTTTAAATCCTATCAATGCTTATCCTAGAATGGCAAGACCATCCAGAGTAGTGCAGTTGTAGATGCTGGAAAATATAAATATGATACCAATACATGTCTTTACAAAGGAAATTAGCACATGTACATCAGTATCACGGGAGATGCTAATTCTTGCCGAGGATTTTTCAAACTGGAAGAAGCTTTAAGTGGGGTATAAATTTTCTGTGTGATGTCCTTCCACAGAGACATGAATTTCAATCTGTGAAATGGAACGGGACCATCTCCAAACCTTTGGCCAGCGTGGGCTCAGGCATGCAATGTTCAGTGCCCTCTGGCTCTGCTCCAGCAATGCACTTAAGTTTGATTTGAATCATGCGAATATTCCTGTGCAAATCAATTGGTGGGTTAGCAGTATACAGGGCAGGGAGGCAGGCACTTAAGTTTTTTGTTGGATCAAGGCCATTCTCTCACAAATCATCGCTATGGTGCTTCCTGTGTCAAATAATGGCTGGTACCAAGAATAAGACCCTCCCAGATAAGGCCAGAATTCATAAAAAAATTACTTTTTGAATCTGTATGCTCACTAATAATTTATTTTTTGGTAAGGGGAAGATCTTTTTTGGGGGGAATTTCAGTACTACAGTTTCCACAGACTGCAATTATCTGACAAACATCAAACTGGAGATATATTTAATTAGATCTCTGTTTGAAAAGAATGCTTTATTTGGGGCATCATACAGCCGGATTGCTGTTTCAGTTATGGAATTAAACATAAGATACATCTTAAGATGATTTCCTGGAACTGTCAAGGATTTAACTGATGATTTCTTAATTCCCAGTGCAAGATATCCAAATTAATGAAACTGTAAGATGGTAGATAGGAGAAGGAAACCGCAGACTGTATCAACTTTCCTTCATCATTTTTATATAAAAAGGAACCACCAGTGTCACCAGAGACACTTGGGACTAATTTGTTGTGCTCTGTTTGTCCTATATTTAAAAAATTCTGCTGTAGGAAGCTGTAGCAATCTTGTTTGTCAGAACAATCTTTCCTTTCCAAGCATTTCATATTGATGCAGTCGATGGAGCAACTTTCTTGCTGGCAGTCCTGGTTTAAATGGTCGCTCCTGCATGCTTCTTGTGCCCTTGCAACTTCTCCTTGCTCTGTCTCTGGTTTCTGTGCCTGCATTGTAAACTGGGTTGGAGAATATTCACCAGCCAAGCAATAACTTTTTCCATTTATTTTTTCTGGGCTATTGTTCAGATGGATCAGTTCCCCATTTCAGCTCAACATGCAGCCACAAAGACATTTGGAGGTAGCAGCAAGAGGCAGAGAAGAGTGGAAAATGACTGCTTTAGCTGCCCAGTTTTCAAACCAAAGTTGTTTCACAGGCTGTTGACACAAAAGGTTGAGCTTCCCTTTACCTTCTACGCACTTCACCTTCAGTTTGCTGGAACAGAGTGATCCGAGTCGTTCTGCTGCCATAAAATTACTAATGCCCATGCAGGAGGAGAGGGGAGGAAAAGTTGTTGTCTCTATTGGCTGCAGCTTGGTCTGAAATTGGCTTAAGTGCATTATGGAACTAACACTACCTTTAGTGATGTTTTTATGCCTGAAAAGATAAATATATCTTCTTTGCAAGTATAGTTGATACATCAGATACTTGAAAAGTAAAAGGTGCTGAGAGGTAGTGAATTGCATAGTGGCTCAGGAGTACGGCACGCAGGTAACACAGGTAAGCACAAGTTTGGTAGATGAAGAGAGAAACAAAGATAGAACACAGCACAAAATTGTCTTGGCTGATCAGGCCTGGGATTTCTAGCAGAAGACATGGAAACCTTGAGACAGTAAGGTGATTAAATTTGAAGTCTCAAACTTTACTTAAGCCTTCTATTGGTCTATAAATTCTTTCAACCAGGGACTTGGTTTAGCAAGATTATTTCAATATGGACTTAGAGAAAAATTGTATTTTACTTAGTATGAGTTTTCTGTATCCTTTGCTTTAGAATGTCTTGTTAAATTCTAAATTAAAATGGAAGTATTATTAAAACCATCTTTAAAGACGGCACTGGTCTCCACAATCAGAATATTCCAAGAAAGCATGAAGTGAAAATTATTATCTTCAGTATTTCTAGTAAAACTTATCATATAACCAGTCTCCATTTCATCTTTTGGTTTCTTGTAGTGGTATTGGAAAGCGAGCATGCTGTCCATGATAGGATCATCAGTGTGTTATCACTGCACTTAATTAATCGTGGGGGTTTTTTTTTTCCAAAGCAAGAGCAGTCAGAGTAGCAATGAGCCCTTCTGACCTTTACTAGTGCAGTCACTTAGTGCAATGTAACCTAGATGACTTGTGAAATAAAACAGACCCAGAAGCCCTCTAGAGGAAATACTAATTTCTCATTCTGTCCCTGAAAAAGACTAAAGTAAGTCAAGGATGTTCCATTTTTGTAGATCAGTTTTAGCATGTTTGCAGGCACTTGACTTAGTTTTAAAGTTAAGATTTACAAACTGGTCATAGCGAGCAAATAGCATCATTTGATGTGAATTAATAATTTGAACTTATACTTTTCTAGGGAAAAGGAAACACTGAGCATTACTGTCAGTTTAACTGAGGAGATTGTGTATACAAATAAATTCAAGAATTATGTGTTTCTGTATGAAGTAAAATAGCTGTGATTAAAAAAAAAAAAAAAAGCAGGGAAGTAAGACAGCGATAATCTTAAAAGATCAGAAGAGTAAGCTAGATGTGACTTGTGACTCTCATATTCCCAAAACTTGTTCTTTAAATAATTCTGCAATTAGCTTTTTCTAAATTACCATTTTTTCTGAACTTCTAGAAATAAAGCACAAGACAGATAACTTCATTTTGAAGGGTATTGCTGACTCTCAGTGAAAATGCTATTTACCTGTTGCTGCTATTGGTTTTTCCCCGATATCACTTGTTGGATTAATAGATAAATCTGGCCACTCCAGTCATTCTCAGGAGATATGGGAAAAGCTCAGTACATCCTGGATCCAAGAGATCTTTTCCCTTTCCAGCTTTTATATAAAAGGCAAAACCAAAACCTGAAAAGCTTTTATGAGTGCTATAAAGCCTAACTTATGAAGGAAATGTTTCAGCCCACAACTAACGATTAAGCACTTATGCACAAGCCATAGCAGGTGTTGCAGTCTCAGGCAAGTGCTGGATGAGCAGGGCTACCTGGAGGAGGAGTTCATCACACAACTGGCCTGTAACACATTCAATCAAAAGAGCAGGCAGAGAGCAAATGCAGCTCACCTGCCAATTCTACAGACCACAGCAAAATTATAGCCCACTTCATCCCTAAGAGGATTTAGCAAACGGTGAGCTAGTTTGCTGCTTCGCTATCTGGAAAGGGAAGCCCAGCACACCTGTGGTAAGAGGATTGCACAGGTAAACGGGGGCAAGTTGCACCTTCCCTTTGGCCAGAAGCGTAGATGTGCTTTTATGGCACGGGAGGGTTCGATGAACAGTTTTAGTTACTGTTGTGCTGCAATTTCCTGCTTTCCCAAATGATGCACAACTTTGTAATGGATCTGAGATGCCCCTGGCTGCCCCTGCCTCCCCCGAACCCTGACCCAGCAGAAATCATTCTTACATGCTGAGCGTTAAGCCCAGGCTTCTTGAACCTCAGTCCAAAAAGCAAAACAAGTATATGAAAAGAATTATGGAAACGGATTCAGTTGTGTGAAACATTTCAGATGGTGTTACTCGCATTGCAATACTGTAGGGAAAAAAAACCCTCAATTTTAATTTTTACCTTTTGAAAATTCAATGCTAACTACTTTATTCCCGAACTATTGATAGTTTGAAAATGCATGTAGTTTTATGTATATTACCTATAAGGTATATTATGATTCTTGCTTATAAATGTTTTAAAGATCTCTACTTTAGGGAAGACATCTCTATCGTTGTACCCCTCCCTAGTTCATGATCTCAGTAATTAAGAAGTTAAAATGTTTCAGCAATAAAAAAAAGATATCGTTTTGATCTCAAACACAGTGGCTATTAAAGATTGAGTTTGGATTTTTCTTTTACAATCCTTTTGTCAAATAAATTCCATTTGAGAATGCCATTCATTAAATAACTTGATAATGTACTGGTAATTTGCAGTTTCAGCCCTGCCTGAGCTTCCCCAGCCACACTACCCTTGGGTTATGCTCCAAGACCAGAAGGTGATTCCTAACACGTGTCTGTCTGTCCTGCTGGTGACTGGAACCAGGTGTAGCAGCAGCGAGTGGTGACAGGAGGAAAACACTCCCTAAGGGACCCTTCAGGACTCTGCTAACCTAACCTCTTTCCATTATTTAGTCCTTTGGCCTGTATGACAAATAAAACAGGGTAAACCAGACGAGGTTTTTCTTTTTTGAGAGTTTACCGGGCACGACTGCGAGCATAGAGCTGCCTCCTGCTCCCTTAGAAGCCTTGAGGAACGTCCCCAGACACATCATTTCCTATTGTGCTACTTCTGCTGACATGGAATTAATTTCCCCTTAATACAGAGCATCGCTCGGAGTGGTTGGGGCTGTGTTGTTAGTGAGTTAATACGTTTACCTTTTCAGCAGCGGCTCCAAATAAGAGGTTTTATGGACAGCTTCTCTTCCTGGCATGTCACTGTTACACATCTCTTACTCCTTGTCTGATGTCTTGAGGAAATGGCTTCGACCGTTTTCTTAGGAAGAACTGGAAAACAAGGGGGGTTGATTTGAGAGTTCTATTTCAGTTCTCCCATGTTCTTCTCTGGCAGCAGTGGGCTCTGTAGCTGCTCAGGGCTGGCTGGAACCATGTGGTGCTTTCTCTCTGGTACTTTGCTGTCAAAGGGATTTGAACCTCGGATGCTGGTCTTGACCTACGGCTCTTTCTTGCATGCTGCCAGCTGAAAGACGTTATCATCTTAAGCATATTGAAAAGTAATATATTAAACATCGGTGTGGGATACGCTATGGTTGTGAAATGTTTTGCAATCACTTGATTTAACATTTTTCTGCTGAGTTACCAATTGCTGGGTGGATTAATTTTTTTTGTCTGTTGACCAGTAATCATATTTTCTTGGTCTTCTGGCTAGACATCTCTTTAAATACAATAAAATTCTTGCTAGTTTCATGTTACTTCACAGAAATATTTAATCTTGGATAAGCTATGGCTAGGTCATATAGCAAAATATTTTGAATTCAGAATTAAACCACAAAATATTAGTGATTTAAGATGTAGTAATATTTTTCATTGTGTAGTTGAAGCTGGAGACCTAATCTATCTTAATCTGATACTGTATGAAAAGTGGTAGCAAATAAAAATTTCTACCTCTCATTCTGTTCAACAGCAACTACAATAAACTTGTCCAGCACCATCAGGTAACATTACAAGGTAGAATAAAAATGGGTAAACAGAAGGAAAGATTAAAAGCTTCTTTCTTCAGTAGAATTTACAGTATGGTTTCTTTTTCTTCTGTGACTTCTTCCCATTCACCCAGTTTTGCTTGTTTTGTGCAGTTTGAATCGATAAAAATAGGAATTACTGGTATGAGAATTTATTGACAATTCCTGACAGCTCCCTGGCTTCTAACTGAGTTAATCGCAGATTGCTAGAGCTAAGTCCTCCAAACTGCTTAAGTACAGAGCCTAATTTTCAGATCATCCAGATCTGTAGAGTCAACAGGGCAATGTCAACAAGAGCTGAGGTGCTGTGCCTGGTATCCTCAGTGTTACCTTGAAATCAAAGGAACAGGAGGGGTGTGTGAAACCCCAGATCAACTGATCCACAGGATTTTCCAAGTCATTGACCAACAGGTGCCATCACAAAAGCTTCTGAATATCCTGGAAAGAAATCAAAGCCTAGCCTTTTACATGTTGCAGCAATCAGAAAGCACATTTCCAGTGGTTCTTGGTAACTGTGAGGAATGGTCAAGCCTACCTGTCTGTCCAGGATTTGAATCTTGCAAGTGTTTAAACTATTACTTGTGAATTAGATCTTAGCATCAATAGTAGCTGAAGAAATTGTTTTGAGCAGAAATCTGATTTGTTTGGACTTTTCACTATAAACTTCTGCACTGGACTTGGCTGTTCTTTTGATAGCTAGAATTTTTAGTAAAAGATGTCAGTGAAATCAAAATAAGAACTAATATATTTTGGCACTGAAACATCTGTAGTGCTTTTTGTTTGATTATTCTGTGTCAGCTCTCTTTATCGCAGCTCAGCTTTGCAAGGTTAGCACTTGTCTGGGGATTCTGGTTATCCTGTTACAAGTTCTCTGTGTGGATCATGCTTTGCAGCTGGACAAATGCACCTCAGAAAATGCCAGATTCTTTATACTGGTTTTGGCCAGGAAGTCTCAGTACTGAAGGATCCGTGATGCTGCCTGGATGACTTTGAGTGTGATTATGAACTGAATTTCAAGTACAGCCCTATTGAGAGTGCATTGGAGTTGCTTTTAGGGCAGGATTAATTTCACCTGACATTAGGTGTCTGCCTTATGATTATATGACTTTTGTCCAACAAGTTACTTGTTCTCACTATTGATAAGCTCAGACTGACTTGTTATCTCTCCTCCGTACTCTTTCTTTCTTTGCAAGGCAGGGACAAGTGGGGCATATCTCGGTATTACTGGTACAAGGACTTGTGTGGTATAATACATTTTCTGGCTTTGTATGATATCAAACTGTGGCTTTTGAAGGTCAATCTGTTATTAAGGCTTTCCTGTGGGTAGTGCCAATCCTCAGAAGGTGCTGAAAGGAGCTTTCGGTTATATTTATTTGTTCTAGTACTTTTGCTGTTAAGATCAGTCCTTGTATATGAGAACGTGGTTAAAGCTGTTCATTCCTTATTAGACTTTCTGACCTTTTTAAAATGGAGACAAGAGGGCTTGTCAGTGGATTTAGGCTCTAGTGAGGGAAATTATACTTGATTTTTTTTTTTCTATCTTTGCAGCCTTGGGCAGCCAGATCCAGTGAGATGTCCCTGCCCATGGCAGGGGGGGTGGAACTAGATGATCTTTAAGGTCCCTTCCAAGCCAAACCGCTCTATGATCTATGAATGGTTCCTTGTTATTAGTGGGTTTTGGGTTGGATTTTCTTGGTTTTGTTATGAGTTGGGGTTTTTTTTCCTCTATCATCTTTGCCATCAGATTAATTGTTACTGCAAAAACTCTGCCTTGGAACTAGAACAGGAGCCCTGGATCGTGTATGCCTTTATCTCCCAGTCTGGCGAGATGAACAGACATCGGTTCTCCACTTCTAAACAACACTACACCTTGTGCTTGAGGGGCAGATGTTATTCCTTCTAACTTATTGCTGATCCTAGAGATATGTGGTCATCACCCGATTTGTTCTGATGCAGAGAAATTTGCTCTTTCGTGACTGGGTAGAGAGTCAGGGATTTAATTATGCTGGTTCTGCATTTTGTCTTGAGTATAAATCAAACCAGTAGCTGAAGATTCTTCTAAATATGAATCTATTTTTGGCCTCAACAATTTATTTTGTGTCTTTTTAACTAATTCTAAGCAGTTTTTTACGTTTTGGTGTGTATTTCAGGTTGCCTTGAACAATGCCGGGATGGTGGTCGTGCGTTTGCCATCTCAGCAGATAAAAGAAGAGACGAGCAAAGAATTATCAAATGTAGCTTTCTTATGGTGGAGCTCGAATAGCACATATGTTGGCAGCAGTGCCAGCTTAAACATCTGCTCTTTCATCCACTGGTGTATTCCACCTCATTTGTGCCAGTTAAAAATAGCTGGTAACAAAAAGGAGTGAAGTTACCACCGAGCAGTTTCTGACCCAATTTGCTACGCGGCAGCGCAGTCGCACGAAGCGCAGGGAGCAGGAGGTACAAGGGTACAACTCCAAGTTGGAACCAGTGCTTCTGCCAGAAGAGATTCTCATCAAATTGCCTTGAAAAAGTAAAGCAATGTGTTACTTGAGTCCAGTGCAGGAGAAGAACTTGCCTTGCATCTGACCAACGCACTTCTCTTCAGATAAATGTAATGAGGCAAATTAAATGTCCAAGTATTCTCAGCTTAGTCACAGTGCGATATGGGAGCATAAATAAATGGGAGGTAGGAGTGTGCTGGCTTTTAGAGGCTTGCTAGCGCTTCCAGGCCATTCAGTGCTGCTTCAAAAATGGCTCGAGGCTGTTGTTATATCTTTATCAAGGAGAAAATTAATGAGGCTGAGGAAAGACTTAAACTTTTATTAGCACAGAGAGCTAGTAAAGACACTTTGGTGTTTTATCACTTTTATAGGAAATACATCAGTAGCGGCATCACTGTCATATCTCGAGGTTAAGGCTGTTGTGAAATCTGACAGCGAGGAGCATGCTCATCTGTCTGGGAATGTGGTATTTTCTCCAAGTGTGACACTTTTCTTCTAGAAACATCTCTAAGATGAGGTGTAGTTCCAACCAGCTTCTTAAGTGCCGCTTATTACCTCTGTGACAACACTACAGCTCAACAACACATGTCAGTTTGGGAGGAAGAAGTTGGAATGTCTTTGCTTCCTATTATTCAGTCATAGGTAATGAAGGCAGAACTATATTAAACCTTTTAATTCATATATGGGAATGACAATTTAAGGGTGATGGCACATCATTAAATCAACTTTTATAAGTGCAGCACTCTCTTCGTTTGTTATTGATGTTTCTTGACACATCCCCTTACAGAACCTTCTCAGATGCTGTGAACTCTTAAAATATTAATGATTTCAGCACAGCTTTTATCTTGATAATATAGTTATCTTGGAAAAACGCTGCCAAAGAGAACTTGTAGATGTAGATGCTGCTATTAAGGGAAAGACTTGCTTTGGCCATGCTAAAAAAAAAATGATTAGAAATTGTAGAGCTACTGTGATGTAGTATTCCCATTGTTTTTGCCTACAGGATAGAATAAGAGAGGGTGGTTTGTGTCTCCAAAATGCACTTTTGGTGAAGTGGCTGTGTTGTTTGTCCTTAGAGAGGATGCTGTGAAGAGGAAAATTAGGGATGTGCTTAGGAACTTGCAGCAGACTTAAAGGTTTTGAAGGGTATGTCCCTTTTGAAATAAGGCGCTTGTGGCCAGGGAGATCTGAGGTTGCAAGCAAAGCTCTGACCTGTTCTGGGGAGACAAGAGGAACTAAGGTTGGTAGTTTCTATCTTGCTCCAACTCGTACTCTTTAACGCTGCTTCCCTGCTGAGGAAGAGGCAAGGAAGCTGCTCAAGCCACGCATAGAAAATACAAGAACGGGGACAGTGTGGAAGTAGAATGTGACATAGAAAGGGACACTGGCCAAAAACAAAGGAGAGGAGAACAGGAGCAAGAGAAGTAGCTCGTGGGCCTGCACAGTCTTAGCCAGAGGTCCAAGTGGAAGAGTTTACATTCAGGAAATTTCAATCCATGTTGAAGCTTAAAATGTAAGTCAACTTTTTTGCTGTCGCTCAGTGCCTCAGAATGATTCATTCGAAGAGCTCATCCTGCTCTAGTTCCTTTTTATGCAGATGACAGATCTGTAAATTCAAGTAGCAGAAGCCTGCCTGTATTTGCATCTAAAACATCCATCTGTATCTGTGTGAATATTATGGTGACGCAGAGGAAACTCATCTGGAAAGCAACATTTAAACACATTATACTTGCACAGTCAAGCATTTAAAGCTCAGATAATGCCAGAACTGAGGGTTTGTGGGGGTTTTTTTTGGCTTGGGCTTTTTTTCTTTTGGTTCAGAATTACCTTAATTCTGTCCTTTTTGTGTGGCTTTGCATTTGTGCTGTGACTTGGGATTTTTTAATGTCGTTTTTGTGTCTGATTTTGTGATCAATCTACACTATTTCCACAGATCAGCTTTGTAACAAGTAGGCTTAAAGATGCAAAATAATGCATGATACTCTCTAGTTATAGGTAGACTCTAAACTTTCAGAAAGTTTAGGTCTGAAACACTCCAAGCTCGATGTTTTAGAGTGTTTTCAAACACATTCCTTTTATTTCTTTCTGAGTTGAGGAGGTACGAAGAAGCATTTCTCTAGGCATTGCAAACAGTTTTTATTTCTCTGGAAGGGGCTTAAGAGCAAATAGGTGACATTTGAGAGTCAGCTTAGCATGAACATGGTCCTGAGGATTATGCCTTTTCTTTATTTGGACTGCATAATTCTTAGAGAGCTTTTGACGTCATTGACAAAAAATACCCCCTGATGATTTTCATTGTTACAAGTTATATAAGAACTGGAAAAGATCCACTGTGCTTAAGCCAAATGAAATAAATCAAAGGGGTTTTTGATCAAGTACACACATCAACTGATGCGTGTATTCAATAAAATCATATTTAGGAAGAGGCAGCCTTCTCCACCTACTTCTCTCTGTTAGCCATTCAGTCAGTCTCTTCCAGATCTTTCTACCTAGCTGCTAAATATTGCAGATATATAATAGGAAATACCACTTTTTTAAAACAAACCCTGATTTTGTACTTTCTGTAATCACTACTACTTGGTTGAGCCTGTGGAGGCAGTTAAGCACTGGCTGTTTTTAAGCAGATCTGCATCTATAAACTGAAGGTTGTGACATTAGCCGAAGTTTGCACTGCCCTCCCCAGTTCATTAGATGACTTCAGGCACAAAATTCAGAGTTTCCTTTTTCATTTTCATGGCAAAGAGCTGATTTTCTGGACTTTCAAGTTGCTTTGCCTCAGAAGAGGAACCATTGGTGGGATCAGGTGAGGTGTGATAGGTGCAGTCCCGATTCTTTGGAAAGTCACGTGAAAGGTCACTTACAAAACCCAGCAGAGTATCAACCCATGTGTTTCTGTTTCTTTTTCTTATGGTTCCAAACCTCCATTAGCAGTCTTCTCTATGCCCTTTCTCAAAGAGCCCAAGGTTTCTGTTAGTTTTTTACCTTTTTCTGTTCCCTCCTTTGCAGTGTTTCTGTCCTTTACTTTTTACCCTTGTCACCCAGAGGTAGTTTCAGTGCAAGCAATTTTTCTTTTGAATTATTAGATGACCCTGGTGGTTCATGCTCCCGAGACACATGCTGGTTCAGGAGTGTTCCTGTTGTGCCCTGTGGTCGTATTACACAAGATACTTGACCTCACAAACATGCACAGTCACCATTTACATTGATCTTCACTGAGGGACATGAGAACTTTAATGGATTTCCTCCAACATCAGGCGCAACAAAGTCTGAAAATTGATTTTTCTCCGTTTCACTTTGATTTATTGATTTTTTTTTTTTCCCCCCATAAGTCACCAGCAGACGTATAATTGCTGTATAGGTTTTTATTAGTCAAATGAGATACATTAATAAGAATATTCATTTGCTCTTGGCAGAGTAATATGTAATCCTGTTGAACAAACTGAAATCATTCCATCAGTTTTCAGGTTCTGTCCTTTAGATCCAGCTTCCACAGACACTTGTATCTATACCTCAAATTTGCTGTGTTATGTAAGCTTTGGGGCAATTGTGGGTTTAGTGTCCTGCTAACTACTTTTTACCTTGTAAGTTATTTTAATTAGGAAAGCTAAAATACTTTCTCAGATCGTTAATCAAAGTGGGTTTGGCTTCTTTGCCAAACTGGCTGTGGGTAGATTCCAACCCTTCCTTGCAACAGTGCTAAACTGAAGTCTGGAGCAATAAATGCATTTCCACTGAGCTGTTTTCCTTCTCTTTCATCCCGGACCCTAAAAGCAGAATGAGCAACGCTGCATTTTCCCAGCAGAGCGTGTTGTGTTGTATACCCTCTTCTGTCAGAAGAACCACCTTGTGAGAGTCGTGTTTGTGACAAGCTGAGCTGGCAAGGACCTTTCCTGTCTGCCCTCCCCATCACCCTGCGTTTCGCAGCCAGCAGCCTGTCATGCCAGCCAGATGCCGTATGTTTCCCTCTGGGAATGAGGCTGGAATAGGAAGAAACCCATCATTTGGGCAGGAATTTTTAGGCTGGATTATTGAAAACCAATTTAGTTTTCAATAAGCAACAAAAATCCATTAAAATATATTTAAAAATGAGAGGAGAATAATTGTAATTTAGGGAGGGGTGCATGAAAAATTGGAAATTACAGAAATTAGATATTACTTTCCTTTTGTGATGGATCACACTTGGCCAAGTGGTCAGCACCACATTTCCCCCCTGTGAGAGTTCTGTAGTATTTTTCCAATGTTCCTGACTAAACCCAGACAGAAAGGGACAGATCTTTACATAACATGGCGACTATGTCTGTGTTTTAACGTAAAACAAAGCTGATGTTTATTGACATCAATGGGAAGATTCATTTTAATCTCGGCAGGTCTTACTGCCCACAACATGCAGCATCTCTTCTGTAATGTTGGCTCCAAGTTAATGCTTAAATCAGATTTTAGCAAGCTCTGTAGAGATTATTTTATATTGGTTTGCTTTGTTGCATTAATGATCTTTTTTTTTTCTTAATTATGCAGTTCAGTAAATAAAAACCTGTTTTAAAATATTTCTTTTCTACCTGGCTCTTTCTCCCTACCTTTTTTCTGTCTCCTTTCTTCTTCCTATTTCCTTGATTTAGGCAATTTACTACGAGTCTTATTTGCAAAATCATAGTAAAGTGATGTCAGTGATGCTTGTTTTCCTCTACGCTCGGAATATGGAGCCAAAGTTCTTCTAGTCCACGTGGATGGAATTGGGTTTCATTAACGTAAAAATGGGAATAGGCAATATAGCAAATTACCTATCATAGACATTAAGTCTCAACTTTAAAATATATCATACACTTTTAACCCTTTTCCTTGAATTAATTTATTGTACTATGAAGGATATATCGGTTTGTTTCTGATTGTACCCAAAAATACAAGAATATGCAGAAACAGAACTGCACGATACTGATGCTGTGTGACTCGGTAACAGTGGTTTAATTTTATTTGCTTACATACAAAGCAGAGTTAATGCCCCTTCTTTGTAGCTATGAATCACAACTGGTTGAAGTCTTCTTTGTAAACAGATATTATATTAAGAAAATTGCATAAACAGCACTAATGAGGCCTGAGTGGCTTGAGGAAATAAATACTCTGTTTGGCTTTGACGAGTCAAAAGAATCTCATTCTGTACTCTTTCTAATTGCACCTTTGATATTTTCATGTGAAAACCAATTATAGCCATGATAACAAAGAATGAATCTACTGATAGCTAAATTCTTGCTTCCTAACACCTCGTGCTTACCAAACGCTCAATTTTTACATGGCAAGAAGAGGCAGGCTGGAAGGCAATACCCAGCTCTTGGAGAGACAGAAAAGCAGAGAGCAATGGGCAAATCTATCTTTTGTGTGAGTGCATTTATAAAACGTTGTCCTGCTCTGAGACAGCCTGGTCCTTTAACGATGTTTTTCTGTATTCTGTTGTCAACTGCCATACTGTTTGCGCCATTAAGTAAACACCTTCTAAAGATGCCCTGGGGAGCCATTACAGAGCAGTGTGAATAATACAAATCTCAGATTTTGCTCTTCTGTCATACATTCTTTCTGGCACAAAGGCATATTTAATACCTCTGGCTACACAGTTTTCATAAAATGTCACGTTCATTTGGTATTTTCTCGCTCTTTGAATACTACAAATGCTGATTTGTGGCCACTGATGCTAGAAAACCGAGCCTGGTAGATGGGAAATGACAAACGAGCACTATGACTTATCTTTGGACTATCAGTTTACAGAGTAAATAGTCGAAGAATATTGAAAGATAAGATAATTGAAGTAAATGGCAATATAACCCCTTCTATTTATGGAGCAGAATACAAATACATCGCTCTGTTTTATTCAGTTCTTGTGTCATCCCAGTCTGTCTCTCAATTGAATTTTGTGACTTAATATTCAGCACAACCGAGATAAGAGGTCAGATCTCTCTTTCTCAGGTGCTTTGTTTAAAAACCTGAGAACAGAGATACATGGACAATTCCAAGTATTTTTGTCTATAGGGTAGTTCTAAACTTCATATTTTAAGACTTCAGTTTCCAGAAGTTTCAATTCCCCAGCAGGTGGTTTGGTTATTCTGACCCAGTCCTTCCATAACTGAGATGCATCTCTCAGTTTCTTAAAAGGACCTTTGTGGTTCAAAAAATGTTAAAATAACTCAAATTTCTCCTTAAAATGATGCTGAGGTACCCGACAGAATTATCTGTTTTCTTAATTAATAATCCAGGATATTAAGACAACGTTAACTTTCCCTTTATTTCTGTTTATATTGCATATATGAGAACTTCTAAACAGACAAATGAGAGCAATATTTTTCTTATGCCTATTGCTTTCCCTTTTTTTATATGCATTGTGCTTTCTTAGTGCTTGCATACACATTTTCTCCTTAATTTATCTACACTGGTAACTGTATTTAATAAAAGGCTGCATGCAGAAATTGTGATATTTCATAGCTCTCTCTTCCATAAATGCCCAAGTTGGTTATTTCTAAGATTTCTGTCTATCTGTACTTTTTATGGTTCTTGAGTTTACTTGTTCATCATAAGCTAAACTTATATATTTAGGTCTTCATGACATTATATGAAAAAAAATTTCTGTAATGTCAGTCTCTGTACCCCTTTGTCCTTCCTCTTTCCCCTACTAAGTACCATGAAGGACTAAAATTGGTTTAAAAGTGTTTAAGAATGTTGAAAGCAATGTCAGTAGCACAGTTTTCTTCAGTAAGGTGCCCTATACTATTTAAGTTTAACTAAATGTTTTGCACATTCACCCTAATAGATCCAAACAAAGAATTCTTTATGTATTCCCCAGAATTATTTTTTTTTTCAAATTATGCAACTCTGATTGTTTGCCTCTGTTGTCTGAATATGCATTGTTGATTTTTCTTTTTAATAGGCCTTGATGATTGCCTCCAACAATACATAAAGAATTTTGAAAGAGAGAAGATCAACGGCGAGCAGCTGTTACACATCACTCATCAGGAGCTCGAGGAACTGGGAGTCACTCGCATCGGCCACCAGGAACTGATACTGGAAGCAGTTGATCTGCTCTGTGCATTGGTAGGTAGTTTCTTCATCACTCAATAATATATTTCCAAACCAAAGCTAAAATTAAGCCCACGGCACTCTACAGCTGTATGCCTGTGCAGACACAGTGGCTTTGCTTTAATAAAGGACGGGCATGTAAGGGCTTCTCTCAGCAGCAAAGAAGCGATAGATCTGTTTTATGATTACGTGTGATGGTCTTTTATTGCTCTTTGTCTAAGTTTCTTGGTCTTGAATTCGAATAGTGTTGACTATCACTACTGGCATCCATATGGTTTTGTAATTATGTGCCATATGCCCTCATATTTCACTGACATTTGCCACACTCTTCTAAACCAAGTAGACCTGAGTATTTTAACCATGCCAGCATTCAAAGGGATGGTGCTAAGGAGCCAGAAGGTAATGCTAATTAGACTGGAAGATTGTTTGAAATGAGTTCTGAGACAAGATTGGAATGATAAAGTTGACTGTGTAAAGTACAGACACACATGTAAATTTAAAGTTGGGGGTTTTTTTAGCAACCTGTAAGCATCTGTATTTGGAAGAAGACTGCTTTTTCACGTAACAGGCTATTAATTTAATTAACCTCTTAACAAAGTATTTGATATTGGAAAATTCTTTTTTCCCCCTGTTATTCAGTTCCTACTGGATAATGAAATGCAATGGATTAAGTTAATTCTAAAGAAAAAGTAACTTTGTGAAGGTGCACGAGCAAAAGGACGTTGAAAATACAGAAGAGTCAAAATAGTAAAATTACATAGGTAAATTACACATGATGTATGCTTCATGTATGCTTCACACATGTACCTCTAATCACAAAATATATGTGGTGCACCTTGAGATTGACTCTTGCAAATGGTAACAAGTACCATATGCATCAAATCAGAGAAATGCATTTGGCCTTGATGCAGCCATATGTATAACTGGTCCATACTGCACGACACAACAGACCTATGTGTTTTGGAAACATTTAAAATCCTAGTCAAAAGAGGGTTTTTTTTAGTCTGAAACACTGTTTTTGTCATAAAAGGAACCTAAATGCCCCATGAAGTCATATTACGTTATCTAAAGAATGATTCAGTGCTATCCCCTGACACCAGTCAGAAACCAAGTTTCCTCTGGAAAAAGAACACCCTTGTGTCAAGTGTGCCCATTAGGAGGACTCTTGCTGGCTTCTTTTCCTTATTGTTTGTTCTTTTTTAAACAAAGGCACAGTAGCTCTTAAATGCTGGCCCTACTGCTGGTCAATAGTGCAGCTCTTGTCTTACTGTGCTATCTCATGACCTGAGTTTTTCTTTTAAAGCAGGACAGGGATTTTCCAGGTCCTACTCTCATTTCTTTGGTCTCCTGCCTTTAAGCCCTTGCCCTCCCTTTCTCGCTGTCTCTCTCTAAAATGCCTGCTTTTTTTATCTTCCTGCCCATTCCGTGTGCTTTCTGCTGAGTGAGGCTCTGCTGCCTGCGGCTCCGCTCTTGAGGATATTCTCTTGCTTCTGACATTTCTGCCTTGCTGCTGTGCACAACACATTCTTCAGTTCTTGCAGCTTCTTACTGAGCAGAGGTCACAAGTTGTACAAGGCGGAGTATAATATCTATTTTTAGTCTGTGGTAATTTATAAGAATTTTAATCGAGGTAAAAAAAGAATTAGGAATTTCTCTGAATTCTTTTAAATAGTGGCAATAATTAAATAGTAGGAGATCTAATACTGCCTTTAGTGTATATGAGCAGGGTGCACAGAATACAAATTAAGTGTTTGTAGTTTCATGTATACACATAGTTTTTTCAAAGCTTCTTAGGAAAGAAATCGAGGGGAAATATCAATTCAAATAATCTGGTCTGAAATTCCACAGGTGGATGTGTAGTAACAGGAGGAACTGAGGAACCACATCTTGTTCTCTCCCCTCCCTCCATTTACCCCGTCCAGTGTGGGATGTGTTCACAGTCCCATGCTGGCAGAGCATCCGTAATGCTATACACTCTATTTAATTCCTATCTTGATCACAGACAGCTGCATTCCTGTTGATATCAATTTATGTCAGTGCTACTTTATACTCTGCTTATCGTCCACTCACTGAGCCACGTCAATGAGCATTGATTTTTATTTTTTTATTATTATTTTTTTTCCTGCGCATGGTTTCTTAATCGATTTCTGTTCGGCAATTGGCAGCGTCCAAGTTCCATGACCTATTTCTTCCAGGCAGTATTAGCAGGCTGTTCCGCTCCATCTTAGCGAGCTGGGTTGTGTAACGCTTCAAACAGGCGTCTCCAATGTACTGTAGGAAATCTCTCAGGTGAGCTTAGGCTCAGTGGTGCATCAGGAATTCAGCTGCACGTTGGTCACGAGTTTAGCAGTGAAACAGCGACGTTGCTTTCATGAATCCAGCAGAAATTTTACTGTCTTAGCTCAAACTCTCAGGATGCACTGAGAGTGGATGTTGCGATACCGTCTTTTCCATATGTGCTCCCTCATGTGTGGGATCAGCCTGCGGCTTCTGGGGGATCTGGGGAGGAGGTTGGGGTTACACATCAAAAAGCAGAGCGTTTGCTTCTGTCGTGGCGATGCAAACCATCACACAGCGCCCACACACCCAAATCCTGGCCTATAATTAGGATTCTAGATGCAAGAGAAAACAAAAAATAAAGGAAGCACCTCTTGGTTTTTCTTCCCTGTTTGAAACCATTAAAACACACACACTCAAATGCGAATTATTAAAGTCAGGGAAGGTTACTCTTATGCGTTTGCCCTTGATATGATCTTACACGCACTTTTCACAAATATACATGAAAAACAAAAGCCTAACATTCTGTCTTTGTTAATATTGGTCACGTTTTTAATAAAATCAGAAGAGGCATTACTAATATGTACTATCGCAAATCGTCATTTCTCCTTTGAAATAAAGCTGAATTCAAAGCTTCCTTTGATGAGGCATTGAGTATGAGAATCCGAGCTAGAAATTGTTCTGCTCTGGAAGAAAATGACCCACAGTGGGGAAGAAGGAGATGCAAGAAACTGGGGAGAAGAAAAGTATGCGATACACCCGTGCATAGCAAGTGGCTATATGGTGATATAGAAGTACATGTATTTTATCTTGAAAATTAAATAATTTAAAATGTTAGAATAATCTGAGTTTCGAAAGAATTGAAGTGCAAAAGGTGAGAGGAGCTTTAAGTTGAGGAAAGAAAGCACTGGCACTGTCTTGGGATTGCTCAGGGTTGACTTTATGTGCTATGAAAGGGGAAGTCATAGGTGAGCCATGCATTCAGCTTCAATTCTTTGACCATTCTAGAAAGACATTTTTGAGTAGTGTTTTAATTATGAAGAAAATTGGGAATGATGGCTCGGGGCGGGAAAATCCTGTCTTAAGAATCAAAGTCCTTTCTTACCAGTGTGGTCAGAAGCTGCTCTGCAATTTTCTGTTTGAAGTGACCTAAATAACATATATGGAATAAAAGGTGCAGGCCGCTTAGGATTTGGGCTGTAATTTTATTAAAGCTGAAAAACTGATCTGGGCATATATTGGAGGACCTGGTGCACAAAGGCTGACTCTGAAGGAGGAGTAGAGCCTGGGGAAAATAATTCTTTGATAGACAGTAAAATATATTGGAAAGAAGAAAAAAGGAGTACTTTTGAGGTCAACGTGGGTTGCTGTTCAAACCTATGCAAGTGAATTTAATTAGGACGGTATTGGAGTCAGTGTGTTGTTAAAGCCTGTGCAAATTAAAAAGTAAACAGTCTAGTAGGAAGAAAGGCTTTGATAATGAATGGAAGAAAAATGAACATAAAATAAAAAGCATGCTCAAATAGAGATTGTATCTAAAGTAATTAAAAGTGCTGTTAATTCATAGGCATTCAGCTAGTGAAATTAGGCACTGTGCTGCGATAGCATTCAAGGAGAAATAAAGATTAGAAAATTTCTCTCTGCAGTTACTGCAAAAGCTGGCAACTCAAGCATGAGAGGTTTTTCTGCTGGAAGGCAGAATAGTCACCTGTGGGTCAACATGTTTATAACAACTGGAGTGAGTTTAATTTGCTTGCACACTCACTACTGGGACACAGCTACCGAACAAACATGCTTTTTTTTTTTTCTTCTAACATATTTCTTTATTAGGCATCTCTTTATCAAAATTACAACAGTAATAGCATTTTGTTGGACAGTTGGAAAGCAATTTGCAATGATTTATTTTGAAGTAGGCCGCGCTGCAGGTGAAGCAGCCGGTCTTTCATGGATGTCTCTATCTATTGATAAGGTCGTCTCCTCTGAATTAAAAGTATTCAAGCTTTACTTAAAGGAATACTACTTTCTACTGGCCATACCTACGATGATCTCTCTTGAGATCCACTTCATCCTTCTTTCTGCCCATGCGCTTTCTGAATTGTCAATACTATGAGTATTTTGGGAAGTATTTTTTCTCCCTTTACCTGATATGCAATCAAGTTTCATTTTCAACAAGTCATTTGGTATGTCAGGTACTAATTTTCCTCCATGTTTCAAAGGTTACTCAAAGGTAATGATGCTAGACTGAGATCTTCATTTTATTTAGATATTGATACTTAAATAAATAGAAATAAATCTTTATTTGAAATGGATTGCCTTCTCGCTTAGTGAAAGATAAAGAGAGATTCTGTCTCCTTGGTACAACAAGGAACCTTGCACATACTTTATTTTTGTCCAGAAAAACCTATATGCACCCAGTGAGCTTTATTAACTGTGGCTGAAAAAGAAGTTCGACTTCTGGCAGTCCAGTTTTACTTGTTATACTGCCCCAAACCACAGAATTAATATTATTGAATAGGTTAGTTAATTATTCCACATATTAGAGAGGATGTACATCTTCTGCTTAGTCTAATTAGCTACTTCATTTTTTTTTTTTTAATCTTTTGGATCGTCCAATGTGGAAAAATAAACTTTTTTGAGTTGCCTGGTTTTTCTCATTTGTCTGTTGCTAATTTTTGAATTTTAAAAATATTTTAGAATCAAGACATTGAAGGAAGATAATTAAGTTTGTATAAACAGTTCACGGCAATCTAAAAGTACTGGTTTTCACAGGTATTTTACACATGTGTATGCATAGTGGTTTTGTCCTATTGTTAAGAAGCGAGAACTTCAAGGTCTTGCTAACCTGCTATGCTGAAAAATGAATCCCTGGATTTAATTACATGTTATTTGCATTGCCTCCTTAGCACAAATGAAATGCTTTCCTTGTGAAATCACCCATTGTTCCCATACGAGATGTAGGGAGCTATGTGAGTTGATACAAGTAGAGACGAGGTTAAAATTACTTTTTCATGATGTCATCTTGGTTTTCTCTGCATCCACGCCAATTGTTCCATAGTAGGACATGATTTCCAAGACTACTGTTTGCACACTAAGAATGTTTTGGAATGTTGTAGCAGTGTCACCTGTGGTAGCATAAAAGCACAGTAGGTAAAATTTTCAGAGATACTCAAGCACAGGATTGTTTTAGAGGGAATTTAGAATGTAAGATACCTATGAATTTGTGGGTTTGTGCTGTTACACTAGGCTTTTAGGCTTGAGATCTTTTGAAAACTTTATCCTAGGTGAATTTATCATTCCTGTACAGCAACAGTGCCCTAGCATTCAAGGCCACATGAGCTCCAAGAAAGGCACAGGAGCTTCTGGTTATGTGATGTCTGCATAGCGCGTAGCCAAACGCAGACTGGAGATGGTCCAGTTCAGGTATAAAGGCTACGTGGTCTGTTGTCACAAGGTGATGTGTGTACAGTAGAAACAGAAGAATGGAGTCTGGCTGCGATTTACTCACATTTCGGCTCCTATACAGCCCAAAAGAGGAAGAGAGCAGTAAGGATTCTGCAGGATAGGTGAATTCCAGTAGACCACATCTGATTTTCCTATACAAATAATCCGTGTTGTCTTTGTGGCATTAGGTTATCAAACGTCAGATAAATCACTTCAAGCTATGAGTATTTCTGCATTCTTCCTGCTTAAGGATGGGTTTATGTTAAAAAGAATTTTAGGAAAAATATAAATTTACTGTATTGACTCTGATTTTAATTCCTTGAATTTAGTTACATCAGTTCCCTGTGGAACAAGACAAGGTTAGAGAGTACAGACAGGAAATAGATTGTTTTCTCTCCTGTCTTTTGACATAGTTGAAAGATTTCTTCTTGTCACACAATAATTAGTTTTCACAAAATAGGCACAGACACATTCTATTCAGAGTGTTAAATCTGTTCCAAAGCTTGTCATTTTCTTCTGAAAATGCATCTATTTAAATATTAGTGAGAATGAGGATCCTAATCCATTGCAGGCTGGGCTGGGGCTACTACAAGGACTACTGCATGCTTTTGAAGCATAAATGTACTTACTTCTATTTATAACTTTATGAAATAATCCACTTACAGTAATCCATTACCATATTTTGTCTGGTTACACGTCAGGGTAAACTCAACACGTTCTGTCAATGAATGTTTTATTCCTTTTCATGTTATGAGTTACTGTCACTCACTAGGAGAGGACAGTGCACCACAATATGTAAAACTGAATTGTTTTGCAACTCTTAGGCCAGTGCAGTAGGAGAAATGTATGTAGAAGAATAAGGAGGCTAATCATCCAGTGCAAAAACACCACAGGTGTCCAGTGCTCTACACCAGGACAGGAGGGAAAATACTTAAGTGTTTTAATTGTTTCCCTTGCAGAAAGCAATAGTTAATTTTTTCTTTAGGATCTTCCTTTGAAACCTGTACTAAATGATGCAATGCTTGTTATATTGCTCTGGAGAAAGCTCTGCAACAGAGTGTGCAGAGCGAGTGTCTCAATGTAAGTTAAGGATGAGGACATTTTCCTTATGGTGATAAAAACTTCTCATTTGCAAGGAGCAACTTCTTTCATAAATGCCCAGTAAGTTATTTTTTTTATACCACTCTCTATTACGATACCAATTGCTATGAGCTGCCTGAATTCTTGAGTGATTATCTGTAATTAGTTATTGTTATACAGAGATTCATACGCATGCAAATATATGTATGCGTATGGCGATTGTTGTTGTCTGTGAGTTGCTTGAGCAGCCTTCAGCAAGTTTATGATAAAAATAGATAAAGTAACTTTTTTTCTTCTTATATTCTCATTAATGCTCATTCAAAAGAATCTTGTTGTGATACATTACTTTTCTTTCCTAAATCGATATAATTTTTATGTGGAAATATCAATTCTGCAAGAACCAAAGTGAAATGGTCAGTGTCAATATGATACTTCCAAGAGACAAGCCTGTCATCTATTCTCTGAACTTTGAATAGTTCACCACTTAAATTATAATATCGTGTTATATATTCTCTCATCCTCTGTAATCTTGCAGTTCTGCCTTTTAATTAATTTTAAAAGGTACTTTAAAAATTTGAGGGAAGTAGATTTCCTGAAATTTGATGGTTTGGTCTCACACATATCTATGATTATTATGAAGTAGCTAAGACTAACTGATCACAAGTTTTTAGTAAGAAATAATGAAATTTTGTTCTTATTGAACAGTGCACTACATGCATATGGCTTCATCAGATTTCTGAGAATATCAATAAAGATCAGAGAGAACTGGGGAGGTGCAGGATAGGCTTGAGATATTTTCTATGTTAAAAGTCAATGGAGTTCCTTGGATTGCAAGCAGGAAATTTAAAGAAGAATTTGGATGTAATTTAGGTATTTCAAAGAGAGACAGAAGGTATCGGCAGTAGTAGAGGCACAGTGCACACTATGAAACAGCAATTGCAGCCGTGGGAACCTTTTAAAAGTTAACAGGTCACGGTGTAATATTTTTTGGAGATAATATCTCCTAGGTGAATCTTCGGTCTTGTTTATTTCTCATGGTATCCCCAATCAACATAGCTTGTTTTCATATGCGTATGGATAGAGGTCAAACCATCACAGATGTGTCACTTACATGTGCTTTTTAATTGAAGCCACGTGCAGATCAGTCCTTACTTAATACTGATGTAAACGTATGGAAACAATTTATCTGGTGATGTGGAAAGAAGCCACAAAATAGACTAACTTCATTTATTTTCTTGTACCTTTCATGTGTATCCGAAAGAAATACTGCCACGGTATTTTCCTACTCGTACTTTTTCTGAGAGCAAACTTATCTGTGCATATTTAATAGCTTCAGTCAGCATGACCGAGGACAAATGGTGTATGGATGGTGCAATGCATTCGCCATTTTATATTACTACGTTTATGAGCATGTTTCATTCTTTCAGGTTGCTGTAATACTAAGGGTTTTCTCAAAAAAAAAAAATGAGAAAACATTAAATGCATTTTGAAATGAAAAAAAAAAAAAAATGCAAATTCACTTCCAGGGAGTTTAGATCTAAACTCTGTGAAGATAGTAGTGAGACTATTTGAAGACAGAAAATATTCAAGTTTGCTGAATGAGCAATCTGAAACTCTGAAGAACAATATAAGGGAGTTCTAGAAGTTAAATATATAAAATCTCTTTGAAGGGTAGTGAAAATAAAAGGAAGAAAATAGAGACTATCTATGAAAAAGGAAAGAAGATATTCCTTGAGCATGGCCAGCAGACTATCATGTTCTAATACTTATCTGAAATCAGAAACGTAAGGCTTTTCTGATGAAATTACTTTTCAAGTCACCTTAATTATGCTTGATTACATTTATAAATATCAATTAAAATGGAAATTCTAAAGCTTCTTCTGGAAGTTAAAAATACAATGCAAATGTTATGTTTTTAATTAAGGTTAAAGTATTTAATCTTAGCACTATCGGCTTAATGTATCTATTTACAAGATAATAAGAAGGTATATGAAGTGCTTCGAAACCCTGTGACAATTTCCAAATTATAGAACCAGGAGACCGGAAAGAATTGTGACACCATTTGCTCTGAAAGGTAGAGTAATTATAATGGAAGCGAACACGAGGGGGAGGAAAGCTGCGCATGGAAAAGAATCGAGGTGCTTCAGATAAGATACTATAATTTGTGTTATGTTATTGCATATTTATATAATATTGCCATAGTTATTAATAAATTCTTTACTTGAACACCTCCAGGGATGGGGCAGCCACCACTGGTCTTGTCTGGAGCAGAGACCTGTGACTCTGGCTGCTGGAGCCAGACTGCACCCATCGATTAGAGGGTACTCTAAGGTCACGAATGACACGAGAAATCGGGAGCGTAGCCCAGTGCTCAGGTTGTGGTATTTGAAACGCCTTAACAAGGTGAATTTCCTCGAAGACGCTTGACTGGGAGTCAGGATCGTCTCCTTTAGTCTCCTCAGTCAGATCTACTGCTCCGCACTTTTATGTCTCTGAACCTTACAGTTCAGTGAACATCTTAGCATTGTTAAAATATCACCTACAGGAAAAGCAGTCTAAGCATTTATACTATTTTATACGTATTTTTATACATCATCTACACCAACTGCTTACATGAGTGACAATATCAGGAATAATTCCTGTAATTAAAAATAAGTCTATTTATAAGGTAAGTTAAATTTGTTACTCATGCATTGTAAAGTATTTAGCTAAAATTATAGTTTGTGTCAAAGGCATTTCAACGTGCATACAATTTTTTATCACTCTACATCACATTAGAGCAGAGCAACTTCATTAAATTAGCACTTTTAAGTATATAACGCAAGAGGGGTCCACAGAGAAATAAACTTTTCATACTATGCAGGTATTTCTTACTCTGCTTTTGATCTTCAGGTGTTAGTGTTCACAAAAAATTGATTAGCACTTAACTTTTTTTACATTGTATTTGTTGTTTTTTACCTTAATGTTTGCGACTATAATGTGGCCTATTTTATCTAAATAACTAAAATTTTCAGAGATAGTTCTGTTAACATCATGAATTGGTATTCTATGCTATTACATGCATGCAATAAGATCTGAAAAGACCCTGATCCATAGCTCGGAGAGGTTTTCATTCTACTCTGAATCTGTAAGTAATCAGAGGTGCTGTATTGTCAGATAGATGAAAAATTTACTCAATTTTTCCACTGCCTTTTAAAAATGGAACTTCATACCAGAATATATGTACAAAATAAACCCAGTTTCCTATTTTTTACTATTTTTATCTATAGGGAATATTCAATGTCTTCTTTCTTCACTCTGCACTAGTAAAAATAACAGTCTATTTCAGGTTGTTCAAAACAAAACTGGTATTCTCTCCTGTCTGCTGAATTCTAGCACTTGTGACAACAGCCACATGTTTTCTCTGTGCCTCAAAAAAACCCGTTGGCTGCCAAAGCCCCGGAGGTGATGTGTCCTACCTCTCCCCTCTCGCCACCCTACAACAACCCTGTCCCCTCGCAGTGCTGAAACAGGCATCTCAAACTGAACAGCAAAAGGGAGCTGGGGAGAGAGCTAGGTATCTGCACTGATAGTTTGAAAATCAGGGAATGAAATTGCTAAAATGGAAAACTGCTTTATAGATAGCAAGCAGATTTATCCTTAAACCAAAGTCGCTTGTGCGTCCTGGTAACAAGTGTCACTTTAAGCACAGCTTTGTCTTGGCATTATTACTAATGATATTTTTCTGCAATAAACTTGTCTGAGACTGATCTCACATTTACACTTAATTTCTACCTCTTGAAGTCCTTCTTTTCCAACTGCTGTCATGACACAGGTCATCATGAATTGCTGAGCTGCAAAGGAAAATTTACTTCTGAATCATCTGTCACTGAACAATCTGGGTAATCTTTGAGTAACCTTTTCATTTTGTGCAAAAGTGATAATGCTGCCACATATTACGCTCGGTGGGTAGAATTTCTTCCTGTTTGAACAGTGCTTTTACTTGGGGAAGCTTAAGTAAACATTAAATAATTTACCAGTCGCACTTCTTGTGTTCAAGATTTGCTGGTGCTTTGGCCCTTTCTTCCAGCAATTACCCTTTCTGCAATATACCTGTCAGGCCCATCTCACTGAAATGGAGCGGCAGCTGCTTTCTGTTTGCTCTAAGTAGTGTCATGATCCACTTTCTGTGCTAATTTGACAGGCTGCATGGCTCTGTGGCTCTAGACAGACAGTGTCTGGGGTCACTTTGGTAGTCAGTGTTCATCCTCTAAACCTCTCAATATCCACTAATAGAGTAATTTGTTAAAAATCACTACACAACAGTTTTGAGCATCGCGAAACAAAACAACAGAACGGAGCAAACCTCGCTTTGTTTTCTTTTTTTTTACCTGCTGTTGGTATGAAAAATGATCCTGCCTATGTTAATGGCACCCTGCGGTCTCTTTCAGAGGTTGGATTTTATTTCATTCTTTTCATACCAGAAATTATATCGAGGATTTACTATGCAAGAAAGAAATCAGCTGCCAGGAGACAGAACTTTGCAGGCTCAGGAGCATCGTTTGTATGGTGGGTCTCACAATAACAGCGTATATTTAACACAGTGAGAGCAGAATATATGACTGTGAAAACTGACGTCTGATATGGTAGCAGTGATAATGATTTAGGCTGTCAGGTTTGAGACTATCTCAGTTAGCATCATGCAGATGAGATGCCTGCAGGGATCAGAAGAGATCTGAATACTTGCAGTGTCACATTTACCGAAACAAAGCTCTGCACATACCCGCTCATTATCGTAAACAGCAACTCTGGGTTGGGTCAGGTCTGGGTTTTCAGGCACATTCACTGAAATCTAATCAATGTGGTTCGAATTTATGTGTGTATCCACCTGTTTGCCCTTTCCTCCTCTTGAACATTTTTTTTTCTATCCCATCACCTTGGCTGCTGGCTAGAGAAGCCCAAAAGGGGCCACTGCTTCCTTCAGCAGTTTTCAGATTTGCTGCTGCTGTGGGACTTGGGGGACTTTGTGGCACCTGAGATTTCAGGCTGGCAAATGATTGTGTGGGAGGTGACAGAGGAGCCTGGGGTTGAGGGGTGGTGCGGGAAATTGGGATGAGGTGCTCAGATGTGATACCTTCAAGGATTATTATTAACCATTCTTTTCCCCAATTAAAAGTTGTTTCATTTAAAAAAATGAAGATCTTGGATTTGAGGCAAGCTTAAATTTGTAGCAATACAATATCTCTGTCTTCTGTGGAGGTATCGATTCCCTGTCATTTTTGTAATATTTTTATCTTTTCCCCTTTATTGTGTCGTGCTAAGTCTCAGCTAAACTGCTAACTTGCATCAGCACTTCTGCTGTGCTGAAAAATTTCCCTTTCATCTTCTGATTATCTTCGTGGACAGATTTTGTCTACGCTTTGCTGCATTTTAAACTTAATATTGACATTAATAGAGGTTGCCATCAGCAATAAACTTCAAGATAAAACAAAGAACTTGCTCACTAGGTGGATTTTCTCAAACATATTTTCCATTCAATTCTTTGGCTTCCAACAGCTTGAGTAACATTACTCCAGTTGATCACGTTTCCTCATGTGTCACATATTTTCTTCAAAATTTGGGTATTTACTCTCCAATTAAATTATACTGGCTTTTATAGATTCATTGATCAAACTGTTTCCTGTCCTGCTTAGCTTTTCCTGAAAGCAAACCGAGTTTTTATGCAATCATGAATTATTGGGAGAAACATTTTCTGCTTGTTTCCACAGGGATAAGCAAGGTTGCACTAAGAAATAAAAGGAGGAGGATCTTATTTATCATCCTTGTGAAAAAGAGTTGTTGAATGTGCAAATTGAAACTCTGAGGGGAAAACCATGGGCTGCCTCTCTGGTGAAGGCATCCCAGCACATCATCTGGACATAAGTAGAAGTTGAAATTAAAATAGAGCAGTGGAGGCAATTCCTTCAGTGCTTTAATAAAAGAAAGGTTAGCCCTGAAAGATTATGTGAATTTGGGTGAATTATTTAATGTGTTTGAGCAGAGATATCTTTGCGCTTGCTGCCTGGGTCTAAGTGGGGAATTAGCTTGGTGATAAAGAGTTGGGGCTGAAGGAATGTGGAAAAAGGGCTTGTATTCAGAAAACACTGCTTAGGTTCAAACACCACCCCACATCCGCAGAGCTAGAACAATAGAAGAAAATCCTTTAATAATTGTTAAATAAGAAAATGCTGCCAGTGGCTCGAGTGTCTGAACTGCTAACAGCCGTTACTACATGCCTGCTCTCTTCTTGGATCCTTCTCTACATCATTGGAAAGAGGAGTACAGTGTCTTTGCTCTGACCTGATTTGACTGTTCCCATATTACATGACACATGGGACAGCTGCTCACCAACAGTAGCAGCGTTCAGGAAGGGATTTTCCTGTAGCAGTCTCTTACCAATGCCATAATTCAGTTTTATATTTTTTTACAACGTAAGTGTAAGGGAAGCTCAGAGAAGGAAAAGTTATTACAAATTAGGAGAGGGACTAACACAAATATGGGTGCGATCCAGTGCAGCGAGACTGCTAAATACCTGCTCTCAGAGGTAAAAAAAATACACCATGTAGCAGGTAGGGGATGGTGGACTGACTCATCTCCGCTTTTTGAAAAGGGGAAAGACCTTGAGACCCAGCATATGGGGTTTCTGCCTTTGCTTCAGTGACTTTGTTGGACCAATGAGTTTGGGGATCTAATGTTTAAGTGTTGTTGACTGTAGAGGTTGTCACACTAAAGGGAGATGGATACATCTTGTACGTTCTAAACGAAGAAGTCTGTTGCGTAGTGCAACGCCAGGCATCTGTAACTATCCTAGCCTTTCAGCCAATACCATTCAAAATGTTTAACCTCACAGTTTTTTTTCATGTAGCTGACAATGCACTATTTCAAATAATTGTATGTATTCTTACCCTGCAGAATTATGGTTTGGAGACTGAAAACCTGAGAACTCTGTCTCACAAGCTGAATGCCTCAGCCAAAAATCTTCAGAACTTTATAACGGGTAGGAGGAGGAGTGGCCATTACGATGGCAGGGCCTCCAGACGACTGCCAAATGATTTTCTTACCTCTGTAGTTGACCTGATTGGTGCTGCCAAGAACTTACTAGCCTGGCTGGACAGGTAACTTCCTCTTCCTTCGTCCTTTATGCATGAGAATAATTCTTTGGGTTGTTTTGTGTTTGTTCTTTCTTTCTTTTTCTCTTATACTCTTTTAGACTGATACTAAAATAGCAGTTCTGGAAGTCTAGCTCTAAATTTTGGGTTGCAAATTTCTCATATGGTGGAGGCAAAATGTAGTACAGTTTCCTGTCAGGATGGTGTCAAAGTTTTCTATAGTTAATTTTTCAGATTCTTTTCAACCTGATAACTTTTTGAGCGAAATGAATGCTTTTGTGCTGTTCCAAGTTGGCATCTCACTGCCACAAGTGGTAGCATCACTGATAACTTCAGAAAGAAGGATAAGGAAGAAAAGATAGTGGAGTTTGAACTGTACTCCAACCATCGAAAAGTCACAAATAAGCAAATCACTTAAGAATATTCAAAACAAATGATGTTACTTAGCCTGAAAATTAAATTTTCTTATTGGATTATTTGTCAAGATTAGGATTGATGTATCAAGTACAATTGTGGAGTTGGTTACTGCTCAACAATCAACCACTGTTGGGTTCTTTAATTTACAAATTGCGAGTTATATTAAAAGTATCTCTCTGAATAAATTTAGTTAAAATTTTGACTGTGGAAAGGCAAACTTAAACATAAAATAGCATCAGAGCATTTATGTTTCATTCTCTTTCTTTGGAGTTATAGCAGCTGATAGCATTATCTTGAATCTGAATGCTCTTGAATGTATAAACGGCACCTTAGAAATCACAATGAGAATGAATCACCCTCCTTTACAGGATTTGTATAATCCTAGTGACATCTTACTAACCTAATGCCAGCAGTCATATTCTTTCAGGCTATGACCTTGTCAGTCCTTATCAATTCAAATGGGTTCTGTTTCAGCCAGAATTTAGAAAGCCTGAAGAAAATCGGAGCGTGCGGGCAGCTGTTAGCGACTAAGTAAGCTTTAGTTTGCTCTCTGAATTAACGTACTAACTGCTGCTGAAGGGTGATGTCATACTCGAAATGCTGTCTTTTTAATGAGCTGCGCAAAGTAAATCTGGGCTACTTATAATTATTTGGAAGCTCCTGTTTCCACAAGAACAATAACTTCTGATGTTCTGGCCCAAAATCCAGTTTACATCCTTCCTGTCTGCGTTGTTTCTTGTTTCAAAGGAATATTTTACAGAAGGAGGGTAGTTTGCTGCTGGAGATGGTTATGATTAGGTACTTCTCATTCCTGTGGTGTAGAACTGATTTTTATATTACATTAATCTGCTTATACTATAAGCAGGAGTTATAATGCTTAACGCCATATAAACCTCTCCTTCCTTTGTTACAGGTCTCCATTTGTCAGCGTGACAGAATATTCACTGCTGAAAAACAACATTGTTCAACTGTGCCTGGAACTAACAACCATTGTGCAACAGGTAGGAGTGATTTTCTTCCGCTCTGAGTCCTCTTCGTACTGTTCCTTCAAAACTGCAGTAGTAAAAAGATCGCTTAGCTTTTAATTCACCTGAAAAAAATGTTCAGGATTTTTGGGCTTTGGTTATCCTCATATGCCTGGGGAGAGTGAAGGACAGTGTGGTGTTAAAAATAATCTGCCTGGCTTCTGAGAAGGCTGTTTCATGTCAGGTTATCTACCACCATTCAAGTGTTAAACAAAAGAACAAAGCCCCAGTGGGAAGTAGCTTAAGTACTGCTAACAATTTATTACAGATAAATTCCCCATGCTGACTGGGCCTCATCACTTGGTTATCGTGCATTGCTCAGTGATGGCACTTAAGATGATCTGCTCTGCACCCTTTCCCAGTACCAGGCTCAGGCTGACAGACCTGGAGCTCCCCAGATCTTCCTTCCAGCCCTTCTTGTAAATGGGCATCACATTTACTGACCTCCAGTCAACTGGGACCTACCTGGCTAACCATGACTGCTGATAAATGATGGAAAGTGGCTTAATGACTACTTAAATTTCTTCGATTTCATCTTTGTTCTTGGGAAGAACCAAGGCTGATGAATATTAGTCTTTGTATTTTGTGCTATTAGCCTTAATTGATACTGTTCAGCTTTATTCCTTTTAGAAATTTTGCCTTTTATGCCTTTTCGGAGTGCAAAACAAAGATGCTTTTTCTTTTCTTGGTTTAAAAATTCTTATGTAGGCATTTAATTATTAACATGCCTTTATTAAGCTTTCTCTTACAAGGTGTTTATAGCACTAGGCTATTTTTTATTTACAGACTAAGCAAAATTAACTTCTCTGTAGTATAAAAAGCTTGGATTCCGATTCTGCCCTTCAGCTGATATTGCACTTTGGGGTTTTTTTCCCCATGCTCTATGTGAAAATAGCATAGTTTTGAATTGCTCTCTCCATTTCCATTCTTTATTTCACTAGTTTTATCAGGTGAAATTCAATTCTCTGCCAGCATCAGTTTGGTTCTTTTTTCATTTCATTTCCACTCCTAAATCTGTCCTCCTTTTGACAACTTAAAAAAACTCCAGACTTTTACCATAAACTCCAAAACTTTCCAAAATGAAAAATATTTTGTTAGTGCATCAGGTCAGTTACAAATCAAATTTTACCTTTTTCTTATCTCACTCTCAAGTCTGGGTTGTTTAACATTCCTCTATTAGAAACTTTTTACACTGTGTTAAACTTAGCAGCCGAATAAAAGCAGGTAAACCAAAATCACTCACAGAGAGACGATTTTGCTGTTACTAAATCTGAGGAAAATTGATCTTAATGTGTGAAAACAGAAATGTCTCCCCTAAAGCTAAAATATTAATTGAAAAGCATAACTAATAGAAACCGAGATCTGGGATCCTTCCAGATACTGTTTGTTTTATGAATTATAAACATTTCAGGTATTTAATCTGGTCAGCGTGAAAGCAGCAGTTGAGGGTATGCGTGTGGCACGGTAAGCAAGGAATGTCTTCAGCCTGGAGTTATTTTGTGCAAAATTAACATGTTTTGTGCGCATAAGGTAGTGCTGCCCCTCATGGTGAACTTTCTTCTAAATAGGAGGCATTACTCTGTAATCTTAGTTTAATTCACACGTCCCTTTATGGATCTTCCTTCTAGGATGTACTGTATGCGGCAGAGTGAAATACTCTTAGAACTAATTGGGAAGAGGGTTTTTTAGATTTTAGGTCCTATTTGTTCTCTGTGTGAGTGTGACGATTAGATCTTGATTCAAAATTTGAAGCACACAGATGAAATGAAATGTTGGGTGTTTTTGTTAACAAACCACTTAAATGCTACCTGACTAAACAGTTAGTTATTTCTTTGCAAACAATATCTTTTCATACTGGCTATTAGAACATTGATCTTTATTCTCTAGTTTTATGGGGGGTTTCATTCCTGTCCATTTCGGACATGGTTTGATGTTTGATGGGAATGGTTGGACCCGATGATCTGGTGGGTCTCTTCCAACCTGATGATTCTATGATTTATCCTTGGAATGTACTTTATTCTACTTAATTTTCTTATCCCTCGTGATGTCACCTTAAGTAAAATCAGTTAGGAGACTATAAAAGAATAGCATGATATGGAAAACTACAGAAATGTGTTGATTTTGAGGTGCGATGTCCCATCAAAATGTGTTGATAATAATGTGCAAAAAAAGCTTGTTAGAACAGAGGTTTAAAATGATTGACCTCTCTGTTGACTTAATTTTGAAGTGTTGCTAGAGCTTCAAGGTAGATTAACTCTCCATTTTGATCTGAAAAGGAATCTACCAGATGAACTGAACTGCATTTGGATTTGGTCACACTGTAGCACCAAGGCTACCCTGGGGAAAGATAACTAGAATAACTTGGAAAGTTATAGGTTGATTTTTCATTGAGTAGAAAGAGTTCACTAGTTCTAGTAGAAGTTGGTTTTCTAATTACTTTTTTCCTGGTTATGTCAAAGATTCTTAAACCTGTAACAGATGCTTTTGGTATGTGCAATAAACAGCATGAACAAACATTCTCTAAACAAGAATTTGTCTGTCTTGCCGAGGAATGTCAGCACAACCAAGGCTCATTTTTTTCCATCAAATGAAGCCTTGCTCGTTCTCCCCTTTATTAACATTTGATTAACCTCACCGAGATAAATTCAGACACCATACTAAAGATTTTTACCTTATTTTTAGTCAAATAGTTATGTTTAAGATGAAGTACATGTCATTTAAAGCTATCTAGTTTGTACTGCAATTGATAAAAATTGTTGTTCGTTAGTAGCTTCCTGTAGCAAGTATAATTTTTGAATTAGCCCTCCTCCGAGCAGGTGGTTGGAACAGATAACCTCGAGAGGTTCCTTCCACCTGAATTATTCTGTGATTCAGCAAATGCCATTATAAACATGGGTGTTATTTTCAGTTTGAACTTTGCAGACTTCAGCTTTCAGCCCCTCAATCTTATTTTGCTTGCATTTACTAAAGAACACTTTGTTAGCAAACATCCGTTCACTATTTTCTAAATATAGATTGTGATCAGGTCTTCACCTTAATTAAACTAAGAAAATAAGTTACTGTAGTGTACTTACTCGTATATATTTTTTGAATTTAAGAGCAATCTTGTTCTTTTTAGTATGAGTTCCAGAAGTGCTTGATTTTATGAATACAAGTGACAAACTTTTAAGTATCATTTTGTCATGACCACAATTCAAAGATCGCAGCAGATCTTTACTTCAGTGTTGTACTGGAAGTAACATTAAACCAGCAAAATTCTCTTCCAAGCCACTCGTTTCTTCAGTACTTGACTTAACTCATGCTGGTTTACTGTACGAAGTTAATGAACTGAATATTTTACAAATATTAGTAGTTTTCTGTGTTAGTTAACTGTCCTCAAGACTTGTCATAAAACATTCTTTATGGTATCTGCAAATTTCAGTAGTACCTGCAATTTTTTCTTTCGGAATTCTGAAAGAAAATTAGGACCACAGGGTGGGTGAGCATAAGTCCTGCTGACCTTTTCTCCTTATGAATATTCAAAAGATTGCTGCTATATTTTATCAGAGTTACGGAAGTGTACGGTACTTTTGAAAGGTAGGATGTTTGGGATAGTGCAAAAGGTGGCTTGGGGAGAACGCTGCCGCAGTGACTGTTTTTATAACTCTTGTATTTTACCGTCTTACAGAAGGTAAATAGAAAGCAGCTACTAATTATTTTAAGAGTTTTTTTAAACTGAAAGAAAAAGGGACATTTTTAACACGTCATCTTGCTTATGGAGGATGTAGAAAGAATATTTTCTCTTTATTTTCTGAGAAAAATAGATCAAAATTCTATAAATGTTAGTCCTGGAGAAGATTTTTTTTTTTTTAATGAGATCCCGAGTGCATTGCTGTGTATCAGAGAAAAAGAAAGCAGAAGAATATTGTGACCTACATATCTTAATATCTTAGCATAATATTGCAAGTGCTTTTAACCTCTCCGTTAAGCTCGTCTGATATACTATTTTAAAAAGTCAATATGCATCTATTTTGGAAGGAATCCCAAAGCCATTAACATTTATAATGCTAATGTAATCTTGAATGTGCAAAGTAAGTATAGCTAACATTAATTCTGCTCTACAAAACAGTAAAATTTCAGTTTTGCTATAATAAGTTCTCTATGTTTTGACCTGAAGTAATTAAGTTTGTTCAGAATGATGCTCATCTTTTATTTCTAGCCCAGAAATTAAAGGCATCATTTAAAAAGGAGCATTAGATCTGAAGTCAAGCTGTAAGTCCTGCTGTGATCATTTTATTCTCTGGGTACTTGGAGGGTTAAAAGGAGATAGTGGATGTGCTGTTTGAAGTGTGTAAAACTTGTAGGAAAAACTGCCCTGGGCATTGCCAACCAAACCAACTAATTGAATTCTTTATTTTGCTGTAGAAAATAACAGTATGAATACAGAAGAAACATCAAAGGGATGCTTGACCGTGAAATGCTAATATAAATTCTTCGTGTTGCTTGACACTCAGAATCTTCTGATTTTAACTCATTCTGTAACAATAATCTTTAAACTGTGTTCACTTTGAAATTAATTTCTCCACAAAAATGCCCACCCTTCAATGTAAAGGTGACTCTGATAGCTGAGGGAGGGATGGATCCATGCTCCCCAAGGCTGAGTGGCTTGGGGGCTACAGCCGCTCTGCTGCTACCTCGGAGGGGCTGAGGGACAAGGTCCCCAAAGCAGCAGGATGGGAGAAGGTCCAGGAGCTGGGTGTGGGATCATAGAATCATAGAATCGCCAGGTTGGAAGAGACCTCCCGGGTCATCAAGTCCACGGGATGTACCCGAGGATTTGAGCTGTTGGACAAGAAGAGCAGGGATGGGCCAGTTCGCTGCTGTTTCTCTTGCAGAGTTCGCAGGCCAAACTGGTCATAGAGCTGATCTGCTCCTAGATTGGAGTAAAGAGCTTGGAATTATTTAATGGAAGTTTAAAGCAATTAACTGTTATTGCTAACACATTCAAATGCAGGAAAGAGGAAATCTTGAGAACTATAGGCAATCTGAAGTTACTTGAGGAGATCTTTCAGATATATCAGTAAATTAAATTAAAGGAAGAAAACACAAATAAACAAGACAGGTTTGGGGTTTTTTCACTTTACACATCTTCCTCCTTAAAAATATGCCCTGAAATCCTCATCTTGTATTGTAGAAAGTTTTTTTCCAATGTGACATGGCATTTGGAGAAGTATTTAGCAATTTCACGACTTAATCTTTCTGTGATTAACCATTAATTCACTTAAATGTGATCAATCAGTGCCAGTGTGGTGCTCCTGTGTCAGACAAGGCCCCAACGAGGCAGGAATCCCACCCTGCCTAGTCGTGTGGCAGCTTCTTTATTCCCTCTCACATGGCCCTGAGGCTCCCGCTGGCCACGGAACTGAGGTGTCCATCTCCCTGAACACAGGGAGACACTGGGATACCCCAGGAATGTTTTCTCCTCAGGTTTTTTCTGCAGGAAAGCACCGCTTTATGAGAAGGGAGTGTGACAGTATAGGAGTGTGGTGGGTAATGGTGGATGTTGAGGGAGCCTGGGCCGTGAGGGCTGCAGTTGGCCTCAAAGATGGCTTTCCTCTATTTTCCTTTTAATGTTCTGTTTTAATAAAACACTGCTCGAGAGCCATGTGTTGATTTGCAGTGCTGACTGGCTGAGAAAGGAGGGGTAGGGCTACCTCCGTGCTCCTGGGCCCCCTCCTGTAGGGAGGGATAAATACACAAGGGAAGGATAAAGACGCAGCCATGGCTGCTTCTTGCTTTATGGAGAGTCACACTGAGGAAGTCTGCCAAACACTAAAAAGCAGTAGATCTCTCCTATAAATCTGTATGCTTTGTTCCATGAAGGGACAGAAATATTCTAGCCACTGAAATATCACTAAATCAAAGTGCGAGTTAAGGGGGTAATGACTCAAGTTTTGGAGAGGTAAGATTTTATTCTTAAAATAATAACTGAAAAAAAGGGAAATGACTGCTCTAGAAGTTACAAGTCTTAAGTAAACAAAGAGATGAATCAGGAACATTGTTTCTCAGGCCTACTTTAAATGGATGTGTTGTGATGATGTGTAGGGGAAAGCTGGAATGGAGTTGCTTTTTATGAGGCTTAAGGCAGGGAAACCCCCTTGATATCCCTGGACTACTTCACATAAGCAAGCCTGGCGTCTTTCCCATCCCTTTCTGGTGTGACTTATGCCTTCCAAGGTCCAATCCTAGAGCGTCACCTATGTGACTTCTCGCAGGAGATGGCATCACTGCTGTTTCTTGTTCCTTGTGAATGGTGGAGACAACCAGGGCCTTGAAGAAAAAGGCGGAGTGAACCAAATTGACTGTGTGGGCACATCACATTTAACATCTTTAGCACTGTACTTGTTGTCAAAATATTCTCTGTTTACTCTTCCTGCCCATGCTTTCCAGTAACACAATCTACCTAGTGGTGAGTCTGACTCAGCTGTCTGCAGCTCTCACAGCTCGTGGAACAGCTAACAAAATTCTGCTGATTTAAAGCTGGGCAATGTATCTCTTGCTCTGTGCATCACTGAACTTCTGGCATGCCAGATTAATTATATTCAATTACTTTTTTTTCTCACTATCATGAATCTGTGTTATGTTTATATTGTTGCTAGTATTGAGAACAAGAGTTTCATGACTGTAAAGGGAAGAATAGATCCCTGAGGTTAACCAGACAGAAGAGAAGTCAAATTTCTTAAGATTGTAAAGTAACCTTTAGGACATGAAAAAAAATTAAGAGATCATTTGTCTTTACAGGTACATCTGTTAAGAGGTAGTTATCAGCTTAAAGCCTTCTTTTATTTAGAATCATAGAATCACCAGGTTGGAAGAGACCCATCGGATCATCGAGTCCGACCATTCCTATCAAACACTAAACCATGTCCCTCAGGACCTCGTCTACCTATGCCTTAAATCCCTCCAGGGAAGGAGAATCGACCACCTCCCATTAATATTATTTCTTAATATTAAATTTAAAAGGATGTGCATTAATTGTTTTCATTTTATTTTACCACAGGATTGTACAGTGTATGAAACAGAAAATAAAATTCTTCATGTGGTAAGTAATCTAAATATTCCGCATTGATATTCTCTAATCCTACCTCATCCACTTAAATGATTTCTTAAAGAAGTAAAGCTACAATAGGAAAATAAATTTACTATTTTACACAACTTCTAGTTGATTAGAACAGTTGCTAGAAGTTAGCTTTCATAAATAATATCAAACAGGTGAAAAGTTAAGGTTTGTTTTCAAAACCAGCAAGAGAGACCAGTTCACATTTTGTGATGCCCTGAGACCTGTTTACTGCAAGTTAGTTGTGCCTCCTACCAACCTGCTTAATGACTGCCCTTGTACTTCAGATTTAATGATTACAACTATCTTTTTTTTTCTTTCATCAATATAAAAAAAAATACTCCACCCAAACAATATTAATAAAATATTTTTCCACCTCAGATATTGTTTCTAGTTTCTAGGAAGACTGGGAGCTTATGGGGGATGGTATAATTCACTTAAGAACTATTCCTACCAAAGCCTTTTCAGTCTTTCCTAAATTGGAAGTCTTTCAAGTTTAAGGCTTAAGAATCAGCTTTCTTCAGCTGTTCCCTAACTTATTCCTTTTTCAGCAGGCAAGACCAGATATTGCCTCTTGCTCTTGATTTCCACACATTTCCCCAGAGTAGTGCTCTCTGTTACACCTACAGTTAATTACAAATATATAATTATTGTGTTAGATTACTTCAGAAACCTCACAATGCTGTTACTGGTGTAATGCTCTTACTGTGATTGCTGGTGTGGAATTCCAGCAGCGGATCCATCAGATCTGGTGCATTACTAGCAGCACTGGTTATCAGACTGAGCACTTTATGCCTTCAGCACTAAAATGACAAAGGGGAAAAGAAGAATCTTATACTATTGATTAACTATTGGCCTATAAGTCCAAAACCATTGTTTTCCTGGTACTGGCTCTGAAAACTTTTATTGACACTGAGAGTTAAAACCTGCAGTGAAAGGGAGATCTCAAAGGAATTACAAGTTCAGATAAGCTTTTGACAAGCTCTAACCCAGTGTTGGGCTCTTTTTTTATTTTTTAAAGCCTTTTACGCATACCCTGCTTCCAGCGGGGATTAAAACACTGTCATAAAACATTGATGTGCTGTTGAATTCAGAAAGCATGCAGTGACTTAGAGAAAAACTTAGTGTTATGAACCTGATTCTGAAAAGAACTTCTAAAAGCTCCTGAAATCTTCTGGGATTTGGAGAGAGAGAGAGAGTGTGTGTATATATATATACACACACGTGACGTGTATATATATGCACACATATGTATATGCACATCCTTTAACCCACACTTCTAACTGCATGTGACTTCTAGAAATAAATTTTTATCAGGACTTTAGTTTTGACTTTTCTACCTGTTCTGGATTGAAGCCTGAAAAGGAAGAAAAGATTAAAATTTTGGGTTTAAGTATTCCATAGACTCAGCAGTGCAAGTGTGATGAACTGTAAGGAGGCTGAGTCCCAAGGCAGCGAAACTTGTCTTAGCCTGAGCAAAAGCACCTGAAACTACCTGATCCAGAGAATCCAGGCTTTGAGAATCAATCTGCTTATCATTATAACTCTGGTTTAAGTGAGAGGAAACATCGTCTTTCTCACAGCATCTTAAAAAGAAATGCTTTGAGAATACTAAATTCATGCATAAGGTCTGTAAATCTCTCAATTTTTGTGATCATTTTATTTCTCAAAAAAACCCCACACATTACAGAAAATACTCAAGACAAATAATTGTGATGCTTCGAAGTAAAATTTTATATTTGTAAGAGGTAGAACCTATAACTTTTAAACATATTTTGGTTTATTTCTGGCAGGATTTAAGAAAGATATGCTTAGAAGTAGAGGCAGATTTATAAAACGATGATCCATGATTGACTTTCTTGACTGATTGCTGGAGAGATTCACTGAGGTGTAGATTTTTGTGGAAGAGCTCCTCACTAGGTCAGTGTGCACTCAGGTGATGGGATTGCAGGTACACAGTTGCCATTCCCTCACTGCCCTGCAACACAAGTATTATGGGAAAATATATTATGAAGGAGTGATCTTCAGGATCACTTAAACTGCATGTCTGAGGGTCAGGGGCTTTGGACATCTCTTCAGCAAAATATAGTTACCGGGACAATTCTTTAGACTAATACAGTGTATACCCACGCTAATTAAAACAACCCTCTAGCTATTGTTTCTCTTGGCACTAAATACAGATTATTAACTTTATTCATTGTACTGATGCAGCAGTGGCTGCCATAATAGAAGTACTTGTTCTGATGTTTAAGTTTCTGTGACTTGATTCAGACTTAGTGGTTTCCCGGATATTTTATTCTTTTTGTGGTCCTTGCGAGAGAAAAGTTAGAAACAGTTTTAGGCGTTGGATGGACTGTTAATCTGTATGTGGAGTTTTTCTGCAAAAGATACTGTATTTCTTGAAGACCTAATTTTTCTTTGAGGTTTTCTTAAGTGTGGCAGTATTGCACCATCTGGAGAGTGTGCCCTTTGCTTCTCTCTGGCTTGGGATCTCATACACCAGACTTTGGTCCTTTCTGGTTTTTTATGCCAAAAAATACTTTCATTCTAAAGTTTATTTGCTGAAAAAGTATTCGCATGTGACAACTACAAAGTTAAAACACGTCATCAGAAAGTAGAAAGTGCTTTCTCTGTGATTTAGTCTGCATCTAATCTGTGCACGTGATCTCAAATGGTAGGTTATAGGAGAGAACCTTAGTTTGAAATCACAGCAATATTTTTATATGAGTCATTCAAAAGCTGCATGGAAGCATACACTGACAGACAGGTTTGGCCATGTGGAATAGTAAGACCGTACATTTTTCAAGCAAGTGAGTTTTATGTCTCTATGAGGAAAAGACAAGACCTAAAGTTTTGCTTTAGGGGTTCTGGCCCAAAGCCAAAACTGCTAGAAATATTTCTGAGTTTTGGTGCCCTTCAGATGCAGTCGCGTGTGCCTGAATGTGATACTTTGCATCTTTCAGCTGATGCTAAATACAAGTGCCACATCCAGTACTCCAGAGCTGGGCTTGGATTTCCAGATGAGTAACTATACAGTGAATGGAAATGCAATCTATAAATACAGTCAGTTAATTTATTCATTGTGACAACTTTATTTCTTTAACTTATATGTATGGTGTCAAACGAGATATTAGAAACCCTCATGCTTTTACAAATGGCTGAAACAAAACTTCCCTTAAGGGATTTCACTCGAATCTGCTATAATTAGGGAAAATGAGAGATGCTCCCCAAAGGAAAATAGATGCATACAATACAACTGCAACTGGAAGGCTGTTCTGAAGTTCCTCTAAATGAAAGCTTTCAGATTAGATTCAAATATTTTTAGGCATAGACTTTCTGAAGGAACAATTTAAGCAACACATGCAAACTTGGGAATGAATCTTTACACCTGAAGATTCTGAGTCCAGCTCAGGTCCCTTCTGACCCATAGACTCACAGTTTGCCTCTGCTGGATAGGTCGAATCTATCGGTATCCTTGTTGCAATCTATGCAGTCAAGTCCCTTGTTTGAAGGTGTTTGTGTGGATTGTCAATAAGACTTTGGGATCTTTAGCTGGAAGGCAGGATAACCTAAAACGATTGCAGGCTTGTAGCGATACAGAGTGTCAGCTAAAGGATATGTTCAAAGAAGCATAGGAATTTCCATCAGGAAGTAGATCAACCAGTGCACTTCTCTGCCAATGTGATTTTTCACAAAGGAAAGATTTTTCTAGGCTGTATAATGTGGAATTCACCTACTTATCACCCTTGCTAGAGTCACTCATTATTTGGCAGCCAAAATAGGTTATTAAGTTTGTGTATGAAACACTTACGTTCACATATTTCACTTGCCCTCCATTGCATTTATAATGATACACTATTATGACAGGTAAGATTAAGTTCATCAGGTTTTGTTTGGGTTTTTTTTAAAAGAGTTTGTATTGTTGGGGTGGAGAAGTAAAATGACCTGTTTATTCTCAGTTACTTTTCAGAATAAGAACTTCTTCACCAGTCATTTCATTTTAATACGAGGAATCATGTTGACTTGTTTTTCTTTGTAGTGTAAAACCTTGTCTGGGATTTGTGACCACATCATTTCGCTCTCATCCGATTCTCTGGTGTCCCAATCAGCACATCTTGAGGTAGTTCATCTCACCAGCATTATGCCCAGTGAGGGTTTGGTAAGTAGCAAAGCAGTTTAACTGTTAGAGTACAAAATGCAAGTCTCAGTTCTTTCGGGTTATTTCTTTTTTTTTTTTCTTAAGTTTTTCAAGAAATCAAAATGTATTTTCAGACAGTATCCTACTTTTTTTGGTGAGTTGAATCTGATTTCTGCAAGTGGTTTAATCAACATTTACCAAAATGCAGAGATCGTAATTAAAAAAAACCCAAAAAATGGTTTTGCTTAGGGCTTCATGTACAACTGGTAATTATGTGATCAGCTAAACAAAAGTTATATTACTTGAACAGCCATATTGCAGTTTTTGGAATGCATCAGGGTAATCCCCAAATACGTACATAAACAAATAAATTTAGTAAAATACCGTTAATTAACATGCTTTGAAAATGATTAGTGGAAGGTATGTATTTGGGGTTTGCATAAAAATAGTTATCGTTATTTTGAGGTATGCATGTTAATTTAAGAATGATGCATTTTAATAACGTGAAGGGGTTTTATATGGTTACAGAAGTTTACTTTATGCTTAGGCTGATTGAGTCAACAAAGAACACTACAACAGCATAAAACACATTCAGTTTTCATTCCATGGCCTGGCAGATGCTTAACCCAGGGTGTAATCCTGAAGACAGGTACAATTTCCTTGCTGTGCTGCTGCATCCCAGTGGCAAAATGTATTCTCTTAGTGGTCTAGCTTCCCCTCCTGGTCTGATTTCTGGGTTATTGCAGGGATATCCAGGAAATATCAGGTCGGTATTGTTGCATAAGCTGTAAATCTGTCAGTGCATTCAACGTGCATTCAACTTGTTTTGTATCCTGTGAGCTAGCAGTCACCATCTCTGTATTGCTTCCCTTTCTGTCTAGAAATGGGCTGTATTTCTGCTGGTTCACTTAGAGTTCACGATCAGTGCTGAAGAGAACAAGAACGCAGATAGGATTTATTATTTATTATGTGAGAAGAGTGACAAAGCTGGTGAAGGGGCTTGAGAACAGGCCTTATGAGGAACAACTGAGAGAGCTGGGGGTGTTCAGCCTGGAGAAGAGGAGGCTGAGGGTAGACCTCATTGCTCTCTACAACTACCTGAAAGGAGTTTGTGCAGAGGAGGGAGTTGGGCTCTTCTCCCAAGTGATAGGGGTCAGGATGAGAAGGAATGGCCTCAAGCTCTGCCAGGGGAGGACATGGTTTAGTGTTTGATAGGAATGGTTGGACTCAATGATCTGGTGGGTCTCTTCCAACCTGGTTATTTTATGATTCTATTGTGAGCTGAAAAGTTAAGTGTGTCACACTAGGCAAGCATCTTTCAGGAGCTCTAGGGAATGAATGGTGTATGTTCTGAGCAGTTTACCATAAAAGATTGGTGTATGATCTAAACCTTTAAGGCAGGAGTGACCGAGTTGAGAGTCGCTGTGTTGTTGGTGCCATGTGGTACTCCCTTTCCTCCAGGCCCTGTGCTCTTTCCTCATGGAGCATGGAGCAGATGCGGCTTGTGCTGTAATAAATCTGCAGGTTGGACTGGGTCACTACGTGGAAGAACCACGGTGCAGAGCTCCATCCACAGTGTAACCACAAGTTTATAGCCAACAGAACTGCCTGAAGCACCGGGACTGCTGATAGAGGATGCAAGACAAATACTGAAATCAAAATTGCCCAGCAATCTTTTCTTTTATTATTTTTTTCAGAAGAAGTGAAATCACGGTGAATGACTGAGTCTTCTTTGCCTAATTGTGAAGGCACTATAACATGTTAGGTTAGAAAGTTCCTTATAATCGATTGTGCTGACACTGTGTTCTGTTTAGAAAAAAAAAATATGAAAAGAGGGACTATAAATGGGAATAAAAGAAGAATCATGTGAAAAGGAAAAGAAAACATTAATCAGAATCAAATATAGACCAGAGTAATGAATTACAAATGCCTTTCTCATGATTGTATAGCAGTTTTTTTCACAGGATCTCTGCTCCATTCAAGGGAAAAATGAGTGCTATTCATTGAATGGAAAGTATTCAGAGTTCCATTTTTATCCTTATCATTCAGTGCAGGGGTTGAGGTCTTATTTACCACACTTCAGCTCAGCTCTGCATTCCCTTGAGTTACTAATTTCGTCATGAGTTCTGTGTTTTTCATTTAATATGGCCTTGGTGAGTGCTTCACAGACATTAATTCATGCTTAACATACTTGTGAAAATATTGTAATTTTAGGTTTGTTTTACAGATAGGAATCTAATGCACAGAGCCATTTGTGTGAAAATCACCAAAAATTTGTTTTTCAGGAGACGATTACCACACAATTTTTCAGAACACTTTGATAGCATAAGTTAAAAATGCAATCTCTCCTGGTTTGAAGTGTAGCTAAGGTTTTCAGAGCTACTGGGACCTCCAGCTTCAGCTTCATACAGGGTTTAAACCTACAAAATGAACACAATTATTTGCCATTGGTGAAAAATGTGTTGTAAGTTACTCAGATTTATATCAGAATTATATAAGGTTTAGTGTTTAGTGATAGGAATGGTTGGACTTGATGATCCAGTGTGTCTCTTCCAACCTGGTTATTCTATGATTCTGTGATTCAGTTCTAGCATTTTCTAACCTTTGGTCCATGCTTTTATAAGTTTAGGAGTTGTCTTTTTCCTGTTTTTTTTCCCCCTCTCTAAAGTGTCTCTTGTTAAAATTCAGCTCATCTTATGCATTCCCCGTAGCGCACTCTTTGCTGGTATTTTCATGGCAGTTTGCTGGACAAAAGAATTGGCGTTGGGAAGCACACATTTTGGGTTCTATTCCAAGTTCTGATGATTGTGTTTGCATCCCCATCTCCACAGGCACTCGCTGGCCTCCAGAAGCATACTGGGTTTTTTCCTCTCTTTCTGTTCCTTCCCAAGCTGCACCAGTTGCTTGTGCCAGTCAAATTGCTCCCTCCTTTTCCCTTTAGCTGCTGAATTTTCTGTGGCAAATAATAAAACACCCTCTATTTCCATTTTGGTTTAAAGTGACTTTAAAGACTGTAAAACACTTTTTCTCCTGGATGGCAGTACTGGGCATGATGATACCATTTACATCTGAAGTGTACAGCATGAGCAGCCTTAATAAGAAGTCTGAAAGGCAAAAAAATTATTCAAACTACCAATTTGACAAACTTGAAGTAAACTCCTATACTTGAAATGTATCAGACTGAGAGAACCATGGTGAGCTCTGACAGAAAGAGATCATATCTACCCAAATTTTTATGAAACAGAATAAAATAAAGTATCTTTAATGTTATGATTTAAAGAAATTCCCTTCCTTGGCTTTTAGTTTTTCAGCATTTTGAGTTATTTATATTGTCAATTGTAGCATGATGAAGGAAATGTGATCATTTTTATACTTAAAAATGCTTTTTAATAATTACTTTTCTTTCTGCTTAGGCAAAGAGGTTTCCGTTTCATTGCATTGTATGGTAAACCTCATTTTTAAAGTAACTATAACTCGTGGTAAATGAAACTATGGTTTTATTTTAATGTTTAGACCCTTGTGTAAGTGCTCAGTAGCAGGCTAGCTTTTTCTCTGTAATTTTGCATTTGAAAAATCTAGTTCCCCCGGAATTTAGTACATTTCAAAAGTTCATAAGCCAAGTTGTGAGTGTTGAATTCCCGAAAGTTCTGTTTAGCAATCAGAGAAAGCTGGTGCACCAACACTCGCTTTAAACTTCTTGTCCTGGCACTATCAATCAGCCCTCGAGGCAAGTTTGTGTTCCTGTTTGCAGGGAAGAGATGCAGCTCCTAAGCTTGCTGGTAAATCCTTGGGGGTGAGGGTAGGTGAAAGGCTGTGCAAACCTGACTATTAATGAGCTCAGACTAAATCCAGAACCAGCTTTGCTGTCAGCTAAACCAACGCAGGAGAAGGGATCCCATGTTTCAAGTGAGGTGATTGATACAGAGACTGTCCATAAGAGGAGAGCATGGAGGGGAATTACAGGTTTGTTTTATTTTTTTTCTTTTCTCCTGGATGATAAGGGACTGTCAGTACTGGAACACTTTTTTTTTTTTTTTTTTTATTAGAGCCAGTATTATTTCAGATGTATTTATTTTTTAATCTTTTGAACTTGATGTGCTGTACATATATTTTAAGATGCTTCTGTGTAACATGCAGCTTTAATCTTCTTTGATGAGATTAATGATTACTCTTAAGCAGGAGATTCTAACCAGGCAGGCTGATGGGGTTTTATTATTTGGGTTTGTATCTTCTGATCTGTGAGGCATATTTTGATTCTGGAATGCAGCATCGCTTTTATTCCTTTTACCTTCACTTTCTTTGTTGTTCTCTCTGTGTCTGAAATTCCTGTCTACCAAACCTGTGCATATTTCTTGGTTGCTTTGAAGTGACTAAATGTTCTCTGGATGTCACTGTTAAGCAGATAAATTCCATCCCTTCTGTCTGGATACTGATTCTGGGATGGGATGTGTGAAGGAAAAGGCTTGTGGGAAGACAGGTGTCAGGCACTGAACACAGAAGGAGAGACAAGAGCTGATGGGTGAGGAGGGAAGATGCTTCTGTTATGGAAACTGAATAGGCAAGAAAACTTGTTTGAGAGGGATCATAGAATCACCAGGTTGGAAGAGACCCACCAGATCATCGAGTCCAACCATTCCCACCAATCTCTAACCCATGTCCCTCGGTACCTCATCCACGCATGCCTTAAACACCTCCAGGGAAGGCAAGGTCAGCTCCCTCCTCTCCACAACCTCCCTTCAGGTAGTTTTAGAGAGCAACAAGGTCTCCCCACAAACAGGATACCCGTTTGTGTTGAAGAGGAAGGACCAGGAGGCAGACAGAGGTGGGAGACAGCAGCAAAAAACCTGCTTCCCACTGGAAGTTTCCCATACAGAGCCTAAGATGCATTCCAGGATTCGGAAGTTCCCTTATTTATGTGCTTTTTGTCTGTGAAACACACTCACAAAACATCCTTCTTTAGTCTTATCAATTAATTACTCTGTGTGTGTGCATGTGTGTATGTCTGTATCTTACTTCAGCAATATGAACTTTTGAGAGGTTGTACTAAACCCTGCCAGTACTGCTTAATATCTGCCTGGAGGTTCTATTCTGTCTCTTTACAAATGCTGATTTTAAAAAGGAAAATGAGGGTGAGGGTGAAGCACGCCAGTAACTAAAGTAGGGTTAGAATCATAGAATCACCAGGTTGGAAGAGACCTACCGAATCATCGAGTCTGACCATTCCTATCAAACACTATATTTCTAAGTGTCAGTGTCTTTTCACATTGAAGTTGAAATCGTTCTTTAAAATACCTGCACAATAAATAAAATACCTACCAGAGAAAGCAACTGAGATCTGGATGGAACTGTGCACGCTGCTGGAAAAGGAAAGGCAAGTGCTGACAGTCAGCATGGCGAGGGCAGGGGAGTTCCAGGGAGAAATGTTTACAGGATTGGAAAGAGCAATTTGAAGCCCTGTGTTGCAAGCAGGGAACATATTTGGCCTCTAGAACAGATGACAGACTAAATAAAGACACTTTCAGAGCCTTCTGTAGGCTCTTCGGGGAGTTCTTTTTAAGAATAATTTCAATTTTGTTTTCTATGTTACACTTAAACCATAAAAAATATTTTTGGAGCTATTATTTTATAGATGTTAGGTATGTAAAAAAAATGTTATTTACATATTAAATAAAGTACTTGCAGTTTGAATTGTGTAAAATAAAAAAAGAAGTAATACATTTTTTATAATTTTTTTCCATCAAATGTAATCTTTTGAGGTTTTCAGGGGATAGATGTGTCAGAGATACGGTGCTGTTGTATTGGTCAACAGAAACAAGCTCTTTAGGTATTTTTGTTTTGGTAAAACCACATTGAAAGCTCTATCCAGGGTAATTTCAAGGCCATGAGTCATTCGCTAAAATTCTTTATTTTTATATATTTTGCTCTTAAAGTTTAACAGCTAAGATGAAAGAGCAAGTAGCAAAATGTAGGGTAATTCTCAGTGATTAGTCATTTTTTCTGTCTCGCAGATGGCAAATGCTACAAGATAAAATTGTAATTCTATTTTCTTTTTTCCAAAAACACACATAGCTTAACAAGAGGCGAAGAACTTCATGAAGAAATGTGTGATGAAATTTAGTGGAAAGCTTAGCAATATGTTCTCTTTTGGCCTTAAAATACCTTAGTCCATTGGTTTGTTAAGTGGGGAATGAATCTTGTCAAAACAAGTAGGGTGTTAGAACTGTGATATTAAATTTGATATTAAAAGTGTGGCTGGAAATGTGTTACTGGAGTCCACTATGTGTTAAAATACCAGTCTTCTGCCATGGATGCAGCAAGGTTGTGAAACATTCTGGATGAAAGTTCACTGTGGAGATCCAGTGTAACACAAACTAGATGGATTTAAACATCTGTATAAAGACTTTTAGTGGAAACATCCCATTTCCAATGAGAACCTTAAGGGTTTCTCGTGATCCAGTGCCCTTGTTTATGACTTCCAGTTGGCAAAGAGAAAGAGAATCAGATGTTTATCAGTAACAGTTGAAGGTACTACAGAAAAGAAAACACTGACACAATTAAACCAAGTGTATAGATGGAAATAGTGGAATCACAGAATCACAGAACAACCAGGTTGGAAGGGACCCATCGGATCTTCTAGTCCAACCATTCCTATCTAACACTAAACCAAGTCCCTCAATACCTCATCCACCCGTGTCTTAAACACCTCCAGGGAAGGTGACTCAACCACCTCCCTGGAAGACTCCACAGAAAATTCTGAGGATCTTCAGTAGTTTTCAGGAGTCTTCATATTGGCTTCTGTGAACATATTGGCTTCCTCTTGCTGGGGTCTCCCAACTTCCATTTGTGACAGCACAAGATGACGCAGAATTACTGAAAGAATAATGAATCAGCAGTACAATGTACCAATTAGATTAATTAGATTTCAGAATTTGATGGATAACCGCATTATATGGAGAGATGTCAAGCTATGCCCTTACTCCTGAGAGGCAAGAATACAAGTCACTGAGTCTCACGGACATTTAAGGCTCTGTGTGTGTGTGTGTGTGTACAGCTAGATAGATACCTACATAGCTTGTCTCTCTATATCTTGTCAGCTTTCTCCTCGAAGCAGAATCCTTGCCGCACTAATTACAAAGCTCCAGTTAGTTCATCAATCTCATTTTAGTCCGTAAATTGGCAATATGAACACTGACCCATGTCTTTTCTGGGTTAGGCTATGGTTTCCTTTTTATTGAATCAGTCACTCGGTGAAGATGGGGTGTTTAGTTTCAAAGATGATTCCTATTTGTGCTTTCATTTTTGACACTTACGTCATTAGTCATGAAAGGAGGTCAACTTAAATATTTCAAATACTGAATAGGCACGAGTACTGAATTAGGCTGTTACTGAGTGTTGAATCCTGTCCAAAAACTTTATTTGAAATAAAAAAAAAAAAAAGGCATTAAGTGAGAAAACTGCTGTTTATAATGGATCTCAGTACAGATTTGTTTAACTTAGATTTGCAAATGTTAATTGACCATGGTTCCTTCCAGTCTGTTCAAATGTTATGGTCCTTAAAATGGAATAAACATTATGTTTTAATTATCATCCAAACATCATTTGTTCATTTCCTACCAATATTAGTTGCCTTTCTTGCTCTTTCTTCCAGGGAATGTATATCAAATCAACATATGATGGACTCCATGTAATCACAGGAACAACAGAAAACGTAAGCTTCTTTATTCTAGAAGACTTTTATCATGCATACAAGTATTTTCTGTATATCTGCACTGCTTTTGTAATACAAAAGCTTGCTTTAAATCAAGCCACATTTTATTAATGCTTTTTTTCTTTATCTTTTCTATACATATACTGTATCAACTTTGCAAAAACTCAGAACCCTTGAAAACAGAGATGGGAAAATATCTATGATGAAGTGACTAATAACTGAAAATGTATAAAAAACAAAGTCTTGAACTTCTGTCCTCGATCGTTCTTCAAGTACACCTTTCTAGCTTCTGTATGTATAAGCAATTCCATAAAACAGACTGTAAAATACTAAATTCTAAAATATTTACAATATCAGCAGTATGGGTCGATGTGAAAAACGTAAGTAATGGAAAAAGTTAGCTTAAGATATTATATTGTATATCTGACAGGTTATAGAATAAGGTTTGATAAAGCCACTTTCCAGGCTAGTTGTAATTGCTGACAGGACTGTCATTAAGAAGGGAGAAATTGGAAAGAGGCAAACAGATTTTGATACGTGAACAGAAGGGGACGGATGATTTGACAACGTTCATTAAAAAATGCTCACTAACAATCCAAATGGCTGTTGTGTGAGGATGTTCAAAAAGTTCTTTAATGAAAATAGCCACTTCTGAAAGAATTGTGTTAGGATGAGTTAAGCACTATTGTAGCTCCATATTTTCTATCATCTGCAGAGGCTAAGAAAAATGTATTAATTATCATTTTAATTGTAGTTGCAGAAGTGTTAGGGCAATCTGAACCAAAAGCAGACAGATGTGCTGCAGCACATAAATCACTGTGACTGAACATAGAAAAACCAAATGGTGCGACAATAACGACAAAGTAGCTTCTGAATCTTTCTCATTACTTACCTTGCAATTCATAATTACAAATTTGAAAAAAAAAATCAAAATAAATTTGCTTAAACTGTTGCAATTTAAATCCTACGGCAGACTTGAGAGTGGGACCCGTCCCTTCTGGTTTTCATGTAGTGTTTTAGTCTGTTTGCTTTCAGCCTTGGCTCTGTTTAACAGCGTAGAGCCTGGTAAATTACAAGTTTAGATTTTATAAAGCTAATATTGAAATTATGTAATGCTGACACCCGAGGAACATAAAATTAGCAGTGTGCAGCCAGCCAAAGATGTAAATACTTGCTGGCAGACATCAGTGCGATGCTGGCCCGTATGGGTGAGCTCCATATGGGATATTTTGTTCGCCTTGATTTATAGATCTCGAGTCGTATTACATCATACAGGTTTTGTCACTCAGTTTTCAAGCAGTGCAAACACATGGCAAGCCTGATGATTTGTGTGCCACCATTGGTGAAGACAAGTCTAATGCAAATTAAACTTTACAATTTGTTTGTTTGTTTCTTTATGTTAATGCCAATGGCAGCGTTTAGAAGTCTTAAAATAAGTAAGTGCGTATCTTGGGTCCCGAAACTTATGAATGATCCAAATTGATTATCTCTCAACAGATTTTGTTCGTAGATTGGATTACTCATGCTGTAATTAATCTACTTCTTTTTGCTGAAATTCTAATTCATCTTAGAAATACAATGCAGTTTGTTGGGAAAATATTTACATATCTGTAACTGACACTCACAGGAGTTTTTTATTTTTATTTTGACTAAACTTTAGATGTCACAACTTTTTGATGAGGCACCACCACAAGAAGTTGCTTTCTTGTTTTCACTGAAAGTGTAACCACATGTGCTGATAAACCAGCTGCAAAGACCTTTAATTTCTGACATTTCAGCAAATTGATTTTTCATTCCTTTTGAAGGGATAATTGACCTCAGAGCCAGCGTTTAATTTTAGGAGATAATAGAGCGCTAAGTCTCATCAAAGTGAGGAAAGGAGCTAAAAAGAGAAAGAGCCAGAGCTTTGTTTTTCCAGTTAACTTCAACTGAAGTTAAACGTTATGAGTGATGGTGTTTACTTCAGCTTCCTGCTTACCTTTCTGTCACTGCTTAAAGCAATCAAATTTGTCTAAGTCCCCCAAAGAGCTAGCCTGTCTCTGACATCATCTGTTTGTAAATTACTATTTTCTGTGTTCAAATGGTTAATCTAGTACTGTCTGTAAGTGCTAGTGTTGTATCATATTCGTAGAGTACCTGCAGTTTACTTCAGCAGTAAAACTGCTTTATAAAGCACTATGAAATGTGCTTTTCTGTTACACGCGTGGCTGGTCCAGCCCTGACCAGGCAGTAAGCTCAGTATGTGTTGACTTAAGAGATTTGCTTCTATGTCAAGTAAATTCACTCGGTGTGTTCCCAGGAAGACTGTGACTGCTTATATTCCCCATGGAGAGGTAAAGAAGCTGGTTCAACGAGGCTGTCCATCACTAATGGAAGTGGGATTCTAGATTACTTCACTGAACTGCCATCTGCAACAGGAAAAAAACATAGTTCTTTATAAATACAGTTTTTATAAATGTGACCGGTTATTTTTACACGCTAGCAATAGCACATCTTTGGGCACAGCTTTCCTGCCTCCTTCAGAGTTCATTGTTTTAGTTCCTGCTCTTCCCTTCCCTCTCCTCACCCCGCCATGTAATGTTAATTGTTATTTCTTGTCTTTAGTCTCCTGCTGACCAGTGTAAGAAAATCCACGCTGGTGATGAGGTGATCCAGGTCAACCATCAAACTGTGGTGAGTGTTTTGGAAAGTCTACTCCACAGGCTTTGCCTTTTCTCACTGCTGTAATGATAATAATACTTCTTAGAAGGTAACTTTGCCAAATAGATTGTCTTTTAAAATATTGTAACCACTGCTTATGCTTAACAAGAAAAAGCACGAGTTGAGTCAGTAACCAACCCAGAAGGATTAAGTCAAATTTACAGTCTGTGCAGCTGTTGTTCAACATCAAACTTTTTCTGTAAGGAGATCCCAGAGTATTTTGTTTAAGTTCTTAGACTTCTCTTCGTGAATATGCACTAGTTTAACTTTTTCCCTTAAACAGAAATTTGCATTCTGTTTAATACAGGATTCAGATTCAAAATCTAGAAGGGCTGCAGCAGCCGTATATACAGAATCAGTTGGAGAAAATAATGCAAAGATGATTAAACTGTTCATAGAAATCTGTCAGATTTTTCTGTTGCACATTCTTTCGTGCAGATTTATTTTTAAGCAGATGAGCAGTTTTATAAAGTTAGTGAATCTATTAACCTGTTTAAAATCCCAGAAGCGCGTGTGCAGAAGTGTGTGCTGAGCTGCAGGTATTGCAGTCCACGATTTGTGTGCCTTTCAGTGTGCCTCCTATTGCATTTCTTTCAGAGCTGCATGCTCTTCTGTGTACCTTGTATAGTATAGATTTTACCTTTTGTGTAAAAACTATATTTAATTTTTATGTAGGAATAATATGTTTCTGCAGCATTCATAGAACAGTACCCTGTCTTCACACACACGACTTCACTGGAGAATTGAGTTTATTTTTAGGACTAAATTATTTGTAACTGAGCTCCAAAAGCCTATCAGAGCCTCATGCAAGGTTGAATGTTTATATTTTTATTGCTATTTTGTGATTTCCAGTGATGATGATTATTGAAAAAAATGCAGTCCCAGTACTAGCATAAGTCATAGTGCCTGTCCCTTTAAAAAAAAAATTAAATTGTGTGTTGCAGAAGAAATGGAAGCAATGTTGCTGGAACTACAAGTGAAAGGAAGATTTGTATTTATTACCTATTATGCATGAGTAGCATTGTGATAACGACTTCCTGAAGTGCTTATACTTTAGCCATGTAACTGTGTCTTGCTGAACCCCGTCTCCAAACACAACAGCAGCGAAATTAAGAAATCTCTTTCTGCCTGTCATTTGTGAGGTGGAAATACGAACATCTAATATTAAAATCGTATGATTAGAGAGCAAATATACTTCTTTTCAGGAGAACATAACTTATTCATTTACACTTCAAATGTTACTGCAGCATGTAGCTCTTTGAGTTATCATAGTTGAAATATGCATTAGTTTGGCTCCTTCCATCAAACACACTCTTCAATTGACAGACCTGATTTAATCTTTACTCCCATAGGTGAAATCCCCTCATGCCACTACTCAAGAATTGGCTTTCTGGAGAGCGACTCTTTCCATCTGTGTTATCAACAACAGGCCCAAAGTGTTCGATACTTGTAATCCCTTTCCAGCTGGTGGCACGGTACCAACAGCTCAGCCAAGTGGCAAAAAACACCTTTTTCTAAAAAGCCCCACTGAAGTTTATGACAACCTAAGAGAAGAGATAAATGTCAAGCTGCTTCTGTCAGATATTTATTCTTCCTCGGAAAAGGCTGGGAAAGTCTAATTGTGTCTTCACTGTGACTTCCGAAAGTTTGACAGTAGCGCTGAGTGTTTGCACGTTTGAGGTGTATGTCCAACACTCCTCCCCTCATGGACTGGAAGCTTTAATGTTTTAAATGTCCCTTTGATAAAAACCCTTTTGCTTACCAAGTAAAGGAGCACAGATGTGTGCCTGCTCAGAGTCACTGGAACCCAGTACTTCATCATATGAGCCTTTGACTCATTGCTCTCTACAACTACCTGAAAGGAGGCTGTAGAGAGGAGGGAGCTGGGCTCCTCTCCCACAGGGGACAGGACAAGAGGGAATGGCCTCAAGCTCCGCCAGGGGAGATTTAGGCTATAGATTAGGAGGAAGTTTTTCACGGAAGGGGTCATTGGGCATTGGAATAGGCTGCCCAGGGAGGTGGTTGATTCACCTTCCCTGGAGATGTTTAAGGGACGGGTGGATGAGGTCCTGAGGGACATGGTTTAGTGTTTGATAGGAATGGTTGGACTCGATGATCCAATGGGTCTCTTCCAACCTGGTGATTCTATGGTTCTATGACTCTTTGACTCCACAGCTTAGCAAAACCAAGCACTAGTAGAAGTGAGATTGTAAAAGAGAAAAATACAAAGCAGTTTGAAGTCATACCTTGCCAAGGTGTGCCCGTTCAGCTCTGCTGTACTTCTCATTTCCCTCACAAAATTCTTCGGCTATTTTACTTCCCTGGAAGTTGATAAAGCCATTTCCAACATCAGTTTTGGTTTTGGACTGGAGATTAAATATGCCCTTTTCCCTTCTTTCCTTTTCCTTTTCCCTGCATTCCTTTTCCTCAGAAATAAAACTGCAGCAAAAGTTTGCAACAATTTATAATCAGTTACGATGGCTTGTGTTTTCCCTTTATGTTGTTCTGGAGCCGATAAAAGTGGAGTATTTATTTATTTCTCTCATGCATCATTTTGTTCGATTTATTTCACATGAAGCATTAAGCATTGCCCTGTGAAGAAGCAAATTATATTTAGTATCCTAAATACTTCCTGAGATGCTAGAAGATTTTCAATGTAGTTAAAATGTCAATATACAATATGTTATCCAGGGAAAAACATGGTCTCCAGTCTCCTTTTATTTTTCCATAGAGCCTCTACGTAAAACATTTAAAACCTGAGTGATAAAAATATAGGTCTTACTGTTATTGCTTATTCCAGCTTTTACTTGCTCCTTGTTAAGGGAGGCCTTGTGGTTTTTTAAGATGTATGCACAATGTAGAGATGCAGAAATACGCTCTCTTCAGATATTTGTCTGCTTCAGAGTTTCTGCATCCCACAGGTTTTATCCCTGTTGTCCTAACAAAGACATTTTCTTAACAACGAAGCGTCTTGATATCCTACGAAATATAAATCCAGTTCAACACAATGTGTTTTGGAAGAACCTCATCTGCAGATGATTAGAGTAATTTCATACAAGTGAAAATACTTTCCTGATTAGAGAAAGTATGGATCTGTCTTAATAGCCTCCAATCCTGTAACTGACTGCTGGCATCATTTAATCTGACTTTGACTAAACTAGGCCAATTTACTTTCTAGATAAATTTGTACTCACTCATTTCATAGGATCATTCACGTTTTAAAACTTTCATTGATGTTCCCATAACCTGTAATAAATTGTTCCCGTAGTTAATTATTCTCATTGGTAGGGGGGGAAAAAAAGTGTCATTTTATTTGTAGTTTACATTTGTCTGGCACAAGCTTCCAGTCCTTTGATCTTGATATATTTTTATCTATTAGACTGGAGAGCAGTTTCTCCTCTAAGTGTTTTCAGGATGCAATCAAATTACCTCTTTGCTTTTTTTGGTAACCTAGATAATTTGAGCACTTCAAGTTTGTCGTCCTAATGCATGAGCCTCCTCAACAACCTCTTTAAATTCCCAAGAGTAGTACTTTGCAGATTTAACGCTGAGTTACAGCGCAAGCATTCATTCATGGCTAGGGCACAACTCCTGTGCTGAAAGTAGAAACTACTACATTAATGTAGCCGTTACCTACTAGCTCTTTACCTGTTTTAAAAGGCTCATGTTCATTTTGCATTCATACACAGGCAAAAATGAAATTAAGAGGATGCTTCTATTTGGTTTTTTCCTTTAAAAACCTGTAATTTTAACTTAAGTTTGACTCCTTCCATTGGGAAGCCAATTTTAAGAGAAGAATCATTATCTGCTTTAAAACTGAGAGAGTAGTAAGCTCTAAAACAGGTTTGTGATGACGTAGACTAGGAACTAGCTCTCCTGTCCCTGCATTTGAGGGGAGGCAGCACAGATACCAGCATTTCTAATCCTGTAGGCACTTCTCCAGCGCTGGAGAGCTATAGCAGAGGATTAGGTCCGCTGACAGTGTCAGTCCCATTGAATTTGCTGGATGTGTGAAGTTAAGCATTTTGGGATTGATGTGCTAGAATATTTCGTCTGTATTTTTTCAAAATTATTGCTACCTAAAATTAATATACTCATTTTACATAAAGCATTATCAGTATTAAGTAAGAAATACTAGCTAGCTAGGAGGTGGCTACATTCATACTTTTTTTTCCCCTGAAGCAAGTTATATTAGTGAATATATTGAAAATCTTAAAACAATACCACTTGTTTTACTTTTCAAATAACTTTTCACTGAAGCTGAGTATTTGGGAAAAAAAAATAGAGTTCATAAAATATCAGAGGAAAGCAGGTTACAAATTACAGATTGTAACAATTGAAAGAGTTAGGAATAAAAGACTAAGTAAAATCTGGTCTAACCAAGGAACACTCTGTAATACAATCAAAGATCAAAGAAAAAATAATAGTACTTTAGGCAAGAAATTAATTAAATCGGGTGATTCACCACTGCCTGCTAAGATAATTAAATCATTATCCAATTTCCTTATTTGCTTTTCTGCTTATCCTTCTTGCTTATTAGACTTTAATAAAGTAGTATAAGAAACTTTTAAAAAATAAGTTACACGTTCTACTTCAGAGCCCCTCTCGCTCTTTATTTTTCCTACAGTAAGAACAGACACTAGTTCTGCCAGGACCTTGCAGCTTTTTACTACTTCTGTTATAAAATTACACCAAAATGCTGAATATGGCGTTGTACAATTACGTGCTTGCAAAATTAATAATTACACCTTAGATTACAGTTGAAACGTGAAATTTCTTATTGTCTTTTTGTTTTAAGTTGCTTGATTGTTTAGTCAGAGGGTTGGAACTGGCATGTGGTGAAACTTGGGTGAAATTTAGAGCTAAGAAACACTCGTTTCTTGTGATCTTCCAGAGCAAGGACAGTATTGAATGCTGGGAAGAAAACCAGTTATATCAAATACATACGTCTGTGTGTGTGTGTGTGTGTGTGTGTGTTCAGGATGGAAGCAAAATTGGGTAATTTGATGCTAAGTCATCTACATCTCAGTTTACTGAAGAGACCGAAGCTTCCAATTGCAAGTCCCTAAGCAGGGATTTTTAATGACTTGTCTGCTTTAGGACAGCATTTTATGCAGGGGGAATGTAAGAAAGGGCAAAACTTGGTAGTCAGTACTATGCACAATTTCAAACGTCACATACATTTATGAAAAGCAAATTGTATTCATGTTCTCTTTGATAATTTTTCAGACAACAGAAAATTGCAAATCCCAACAAGTGCTGACCCTGCTGTCTGATCACCTGTAAAATATTTTATCTACTTCTGTATAGAGAAGTGTTTGATAAACTAGATAAAACTGGCTTTTCAAAAAACTGAAACCTGAAGGTCATTTAAGAGGACAGAGAGCAATAATAATGCTTTCAGTAATTCCTGTTGAAAGCTAGATGTTACTCAGGAGCAACTGGAAAGACTCCAAAAGTCAGAATGTAGTAATTAATCCCAAATCAACTGAGCGCCTCAGAGGTGATGTGACTGAAAATGGCAAAGATGAACTTGGAATTAATCAAGAGCTTGTATCTAGGCGAAACGGAGTTTTAATGCCATTGTCTTGACATTGGTAATATCTTGTCTGAAATGCTGTGTGATGTTCAGGCCATTTACAGCCAGCAAAGGTGTCAAGTTACGTATGAGCATTAAAAAAAAATGAAATGGCAAAGAAAGAAAATGTATCATCTGTCTCATATGAAGAGCCTTTATGTTTAAATGATTTCAATTTTGTTAACCCAGCCAGCTAGGTATGAGACGGAATTCCTCTTTCTTAACAGGCAGAGGTTATAAAGACTAGAAAGAGAAATAATTTTTTAAAGTCAAAACAACATTGTGCAAGAGCAAGCACCTACACAAACACCTCTAAGTGAATCTGCACTAGAATTTGGGAGAGGTCTGCCTAGGATGGAGGTTGAAAAACTGATGAAAATGGTTACATGACAGTTGCCTGCAGCTATGGAGAAAAGGAAACAAATGGATGTGGTCTCCTGGAAGGGCTTTGCACTCCTACCACCTTTGCTTTGTTAAGTGAGCTGTTAGTTACGTTATCTCTGAATAGCTGTGGGTTTAAACTAATGTAGCTGCGTTTTCAGACTTGATAAGGTTATTCTTTGGAAGACAGGTGGTATGTGAACACATACCTAATACCTTTTCATACTGTTCACTGTCAAATTACCTACTTAAATTAAATATGTCGAGGGCCCTGATACAATGAAGTCATTCCAGCACTAATTTATTGGTGTTAAGATATTTATTGAATTAATACCCTGGATATGTTTGTTGAATTGTAAATTCGAGCTCTCTTAGCGAACTCATTTTAGACGGAGGTAAATCTGTGAACGTGGTGCCAGGTCACACCATCTGTGTTTCAGCGCAGTGTCTTGTGAAATGCAAGAAGGAAAAGGAAAAACTGAAAGGGAGATGTCATGAGAATTACAACAACTTCTCCCAGAAGATGCTGTTCTGTTTCCAAACAAATTGCCAGATGTTACATATTCTCAGGATTCTGCCTTTCAACAGGGCTCAGTAAGGCATGTCTTCCAGCAGCAGATCTTGCACCTTCTCGAAACCTTGCTGTATTTATCCTTTACTTAATGAAAATAACTGTGTAAGATAAAGGGAGAACATTTGTTTATTACATCATTAGTTATGGTTAGTAACAGGATATTAATAAGAGAAGTGAATGAGCTACAGGTGTTAATGACGAGCTCCCCATTCACTGACAGAAAGTGCTCTTATGATCCTCTAGGACGTTTCTCTCTAATAATAATTTCTGATTTCCATGTTAATCAAACTGCCTTGATTAATTCCCTAATGAGGCACAGTGAATTACAGGCTTAAATTATGAAAGGATGATAGTCTCTTACTTTAAAAAAGAGTTGCATTTACACAAGCTTTTTTTATTATTTTTTTTTTTTTTTTTTTTTCCCCAATGCATATAAGGAGAGGTCATACTCTTGAGGTTCCAATAAGCATCCAGATGGCTTTGCTTATGTATTTGAAGAGCCTTGAGGGGAAACATCTGTCCTGGTTCATGTAAGGGTTACTGCAGTCAAAACAGAATTACTGGTTTTCAGGTGGTCTGCAATAGAATATGCCCTAAATATTTAGAAAATACCATTCCATACAATTGATCTCCAGACCCAGTGCCTAACAAGGTTGTTCTGAAAGTCCTGCATTCAAAATCCCATTCAGACAAATCCAGATCTTCTAAATTAGGAGGAACAAAGTTATTATAGGGAGACTCTAAAGAAGATATTGGAGAACCAGAAAACACTCTAATAGAGTGTAGATTAATGAAAGTGAGTTGTGTTTTTCTGAACGTATTAGTTTTGCAGTCCCAGCTACGAAATTATCATGTTTAGATATGCAAAATTACTGACTATTTAAATAATTTTACTCCTGGTAAAGAAATTTAGTAGTGTAGGCACTACTATTCTTGCAAATATTATTTTTAATGTTGCTATATTTTGCAGTTTCTACTACTTATCTGGCTTGTACTGCCTGTGAGAAAACTAAAAATTCCTTTAACGTAGACAGTAGTACCCATTTTTTTCCCCCGGAGCCCTTCTTTCCAACTGAGGATGTACAAATCAATAAATATTATTGATCAGAGCAGTTTGAAGCATGAGCCACCAAAATCTTAAACTTCTGCCTGCCTCTTGCCATTATCAGTGAGTTTGTCTTGCAGTCTTCTAAGTTTCTCCCATATTTAGCTTTCTATAATCAATTTAATTATTTTTGGCTGAGGTGAAGTCAATCATTTTAAGCCAGCAACTGTCAAAGTTTGTGTCTGTAATATTTAAAAATTTAAAAAAACGTTGGCAGCAATTCTCATTGCTGGCACCTGAATGCATTTTGTTTGTGCTTTGAGACATGAAATAAGACAAGAGCAAGCGAGTTTCCACATTCTGGGGTCTCAAGCCCAAATTAAAAACGGATAAACATTAGTGCACTGTATTTCAATATGCAGATGTTTTTAGTAGAGGATAGTGCATCCACACTAGAGCTTTACTGTGCTGTGCAAAGAAGACGTAATAATGTCCTTCTGAATTTGTTGATTTGAATGTAATGGGAAATCTAATTACTCTGATTTCATTTATTCAGGGAAATAAAAAAAAGTATCACAGTAGTCTGTTTTTCCTTCATTAGTCTAATTTGAATGTTAACTTTCATTACAGAGTGAAATATCTTGCCCCGTATTGCAGAATCTGATTAACTGAACGTATATGCTAAAAACCTTAATGGAACAAAATACCCTTTTGCTGAATGCATATCACCATAGCTAGAAGCTAGTAATTGCTATTAAAGACTGGTTCTTTAGGAATAAATGTCAAAATCTGTCTCAAGGACTGGTTTTCAACTAAGATTTTTAATCCACTGTAATGACTTCTATTTTTTCAGAGATATTTTTAGCAATACAATTTATAATAACATGCCCATATTCCTAAGAGCGTTTTATCACAGCCTAGTAGCAATGACTGCAGATCGTTCTCTAATAGATCTTGGTATTTAATGGTTTTGTCATTAGGGTTCTCGTTGGAATAATTTATCGTTAACTAAATTATTTATCATTCTTTTCTAAAAGGAGCTGATGGAACTATAAAGATTTCAGCACTGGGAAGATTACATCAGTCTATAAAAATCAAATTTAGTTCATTTTTAATTCCATAATTGAGTAAAAAATATATAAAGCTTCTGTCATTTTATAAACAAAGCACAAAGCAGAAGGGCTCTTCTGGAGGCTGATATATTTGCATTTGCTTGGCTCTGGTCCCTTTATAATTCCTACCATTTTCTAGTTTCCTGTGGCCAGTGCATTTTTAGAAAGTTTTCAACAGAGCAGCAGAATTAAAAATAGAATAGAACTTTAAAAAGCTATTCAAATCCTTTTTGGAATTCTGACACGTACTGCAGCTCTTCCCAAGCCCAGTGTTCACACTCGGGATCCTGGTTTGTCCCACGTCGGGATCAGGCTGGAATCTTACAGTTGGTATCTCAGCTTCTCCTCAGCCCTCAGAAGAGGGTTTTAACTGATACCTCTTCAAAGTTGCCTTTATTATTTTCCTTTCACCTTCGTGTGTAATCTGATGTTATTATCCTCTATGAGGAAGTAATCATAAATTATACCTGATATATGATTTCAGTGATGCAACTTGAAGAAAGATTTGTTTAGGTTTAGAAAAATGTGAATTTTTTTACGAATTACACTTTCAGTTCTTATTTTATTCATCTGACTGTTTTGATACCCTTCTCTTGTGCTTTTTCTCATGTGCCTGTGGAAATATGGATAGAAATTCAGCAGCTCTTAAATGTGCAAGAAACTACTTTTTTCATCAACAGCTTTGTATACAGTCATTTATATTATTATTCAATTTTAAAACTTCTTCAACCATTCAGGATAATGGGGCAGCATAAACATTCATTTTATCAAAAAATCCCATTAAAATACATTTTCTGTTTTCACATATTTAGTGTTTGTTAGGAATGGTTGGATTCAATGATCCGGTGGGTCTCTTCCAACCTGGTGATTCTATGATTCTATATAAACAGATAATGATAGATTCTTATTTAAAATAGTCAGAAAAATTAAGAAATCGCTCCAAGTGAGCAGCACATATAGAAGTACTAGATAGGTTCTTTTTTTTTTTTTTATTTTTTTTTTTTTTATGGCTACGTTTACAAGTTAGAGTAACTAGAATTACTCAGCTCTGTCCAAGGGATGCACGGATAAGCCAGGCACATGATCATTTATCTTCAGTAAGGATCTCAAACCTGTTACACACGCATTTCATACTTTGCTGTATCACAGTATTCCTCAGCAGTGAATATTTCAACCAAGGATCCAGACTGAAATGGTTTCATGACTTCTAGTCCTCATAATTTGATTTAAAATGGAGAGTGATCTCACGAATTATTAAAAGGCAGACAGATAGTCTTCGCTTATGCCGTATTTTGTACATAATCACAGTTAAAAGAACCCCAGCTTCAGCAGCATCATTTCAATCCAACAGCAGTAATCAAACAGCTTATGAAAACTGCTTGTGTTTGCAAAGAGTAGGCTGGGACAGACCTTTCCGGTTAATAGACGACTTCCTTCTCATTTAAAGTTACATGGAAAGCTTTCAAAATTCAATTACGGATTTTTTCCCTAGGTTGGCTGGCAGTTAAAGAACCTAGTAAATGCATTGCGGGAAGACCCAAATGGAGTGATATTAACCTTGAAAAAACGTCCTCAGAACACCCTGGTTTCTGCTCCTGCCCTTCTGAAGAATGTGAGGTGGAAGCCTCTTGCACTTCAGGTAAGAAGGCTGTTGCAACGCTAGTGTCATGATAAATTCTTTATTCGAGAGAAACTACTAGACTTCTTTGCCTTTCAGTGAAGGAAAAAGAGCCTCTAAAGAATCCCAAATTCACTTGAAATAGGGTGCTGAGATAAGTTTGTGTGGCAATTCTGTATGTGCCAACAAGATTTTCTTTCCTCTAATTCTTTGTGAAATTTGGAGCCGCAGGAATTCATAGGAGAGAACATTTACAAATAGTCACACTGAAGACCAAGGCAGTCTAAGATTCAGAAGCTTGTGTCAACTGGCAGAGGCAACATTGCCTCTGTGTTTCCATTATTGCCCAGTCTGTTAAAACTACATGTTTGTAATCAAGCTTGGCAGACCTTTTAAATTTCAGGAAAAGCCTGCTAGGATTCCACCTCTCTCACCAAAAGGTGCTTAAGTATCGTCCTCACTAGGATACGTTTCTTCAGAGAGTAGTGTGGTGGGATAGTTAAATAACAACATAAATTACTTTGGAAAATAAACAGGGCATTGCCAGTGTTACTTCTTAACAGCAGATTTTGTAATAAGATGTTGAAAAACAACGTTAGATCTTCTTTAGGATTTTTAATTCTTTATTTTTCATGTCGCAGAGGCGAGCTCAAGTATGAGGAGCTGGACGCATCTCAGTATGCATTTTTTTGTTTTGCCCGTTTCCTACAGTTCTCACCTGGGTCTGGTGTTATTTATTATTGTCATTAATGACTTGGAACTAGCATGATTAAATTTCACTGTGACATTAAAGCTTGTTTCCTGGACAGCTGACATAGCAGCTTGATGCTGCTGGAAAGCAGTGATCTCACTTCCCTCTCCCAGTTCTTGGTGGCAGAATGTCCTCGCCTTTGACTTTGGCATTTTTCGGGCTCTCTAGACCAGTTTAATTCACTGAATTGGTAGGAAAGCTTCTAGTGTTACTTATTTGTTTTTCTGGAGTTTGCTGCCACTAATGGATTAAATTGGCTCTCACAGAACGGAGTCTGATGGACTTTCAGAAAGAAGTAGAATACATTCAGCATTGGCAGAAGATTTTATCCTCACACAAAAGTAACTGGCTGCATGGACAGGGAATGAGCAGTTAAGCAACAATCTGTAGAAAACTGTCTCAGTTAAAGTAGATCAAAACTGAAAGCAAAACTGAAGTGATGCCATTTCCTTCCTTTTGTCTCGAGTTGGCATTATGTGATATTAGAAGATGTATTTTCATTTTTTAATTCCAATGATCTTCTCACTCGATTAAAAATGGTTCTTTACAAACTCTGTTTTCTTATAAAAACAAGCATACTGGAAACTTCATTCAAATAAAATACATTTATTGTATTTTTTTATTTGCAGAAATTTTGTAGTTGGAATCATCCTTCCTGTTACAATTACTTGATCCAGACCACTAAACTTTATTTTTCAGCCTGAGTCATAGAATCTGTCAGGTGGGATGAGTAGCTTACGTCAAGAGTGACAATTCTATAACTTGCAACCCCTCAGACAAAGCAAATGCAGCAAGAGAGAAAGTTGTTTTCTGTTCCCTTACGTGTGTTGTATCAGAGGAGATGGTGAACAATCATTTCCTTTTCATCTCAATGCCACCCGTGCTTTTATTGACTTCTATCGCATCAATACCTATTTCATTGTAGTCTCTTGCTCTGAGGGCAAAAATTATTGTTTGCACATCAAAAAGTGGTATATATCTCAAGTTTCAAAAAAGTAAAAATCCACGAGTCTTGGAAACCCTGTTAACGCACCTGCTGGTTCCCAGCACAGCCAGACCCATTTAACAGCACGTGAGAAATACTCAGCAATATCGAATTCTCTTTCTTATTGTGAGTCGTATGCGTATTGTGGAACACTTAATTTTTCTGGAAAGCAGCTTGTTCAATTAGTCATGTGAATCGCTGGCATGAATTAATCTATTCTGACACAAAAACACGCTGTAGGAAATTCTAGGGAAATACGCAGTTAAAAAAACCCATTTTCCCTTACCGCAGGCAGCCCGTGTAGAGGAGCACTGCCTGTGTGTTTTCTGTGAATTCACCCATGAGGGGAATTCTGGGGATTGAGATTATTCCTTCAGGGGAGAAGGCAGAGACTCAGTGCCCCGTCCTTAATCTTCGTTCCCCATCAAAAGCTAAAGGAAGTCCATGTTCAAGCCTTTTGTTGCTCCTCCACCAGGCTTTACAGGCTTCCTGCATCTTGTCCTGCTGGGTTTTAGGAGGAAGTTTTTCACAGAAAGGGTCATTGGGCATTGGAATAGGCTGCCCAGGGAGGTGGTTGATTCCCCTTCCCTGGAGGGGTTTAAGGCACGTGTAGACTAGGTCCTGAGGGCCATGGTTTAGTGTTTGATAGGAATGGTTGGACTCGATGATCCGATGGGTCTCTTCCAACCTGGTGATTCTATGATTCTGTGACCTCACATCACAGATTTGTTTGGAACGGCTCATTTTAAATAGATACAGAATCTAACTCTCCCCTGTATTTGCAAACCACAGTTGGAGTCACAGCAATGTGTTTCTGAAATGAATGCGTTTCGGAAACAGCCACATTCATATTCTGAATACAGATTTGGTTTATTTCCTCAAAGTTCCCTATATATTTGATAGGAGTGGTTGGACTCGATGATCCAATGGGTCTCTTCCAACCTGGTTTTTCTGTGTTTTTATGGTTTTTTTGCAATCATTTGTTTATTTCCGATGAGTATTGAATTTGCCATTTTGCTTTCATTTTTATTCTAGTATTTCAGCATTGTTTAATCATTTTACTGATAATTAGCTTCATCAAACAGCCATTTACACATACAGCATAATCGCTTGAAGTCATTTTATTGGAATTAAGATATAGGACTTCAATAATTGGCTCTGTCTGTTAAATTGTTAGTCATATTAAGGATATTTACTATTTCTTAAAATTACCTTTCTAGATTTGGTATAACTGAAATATTACATAAATAATATAATATAAATAAATACTTCTATTGAACCTATATTTTAATAATAATGAGAGCCCTGTGCTGTTTTGCAGATAGCTAAAACCACTCTACTTGCATAGCATATCAGGAGTTCAGAGTGAAGATATAAATCTTTGCTCCTTTAACTCTCAGCCCCAGATCACAGAACAGTTATATCTGCTGGAAATTGTGTTTAACTTCATTTAATTTTTTTAAATTTTTTTTTAAAGCAAAAATCCCCAGAGGCCCCCGAATGATATCAATGCTTTTAATATTTATGATGCTGACATTTATTGCTTGGGTTAATTTATGTTTTATCGCCAGTCACCAAAGAACATATATTTGTGTCACCATCGTGCAATCACCACAAATACGGATATGGTAAAAAAAGAAAACAAGAAAAAATAGATCACTATCAATTCTGTTTTCTTAAAACATCGAGGTATTCTGAAACTGTTAACAATAAATCTTCTACTGAAACCTGCATTATGATTATGAATAATTTCATTCAGTGCAAGTCTCCTAGAGTGCTGTAATTAATTCTTGTATTAATGGCATTTAATAGTGTATGTCCTTCCTCCCCTTCTAATTGATTTTCTGCATTGGTTAAAAATCATATTTTTGATTCTTAGTCTCAGATTTTTCCCATGAGATGGCTTTTAAATTAATTTCACTGCTCTTTTATCAGTTTCTTTCATAACAAGTCTTGAACTCTTTGGTCAAACTGTTGCAGTAGACATCTCTTTGAAAGAAAGTCGGTAATTCAAAAAGATGGGGAAACCAAAAAAGAGAGGTCAGGATTCCTAGAATTATGTACGTTAACTTTGTTACTTGTAGCACAGAAATCATTAGTTTATTCTTTCTATGGTTTTTTTGGTTTTACAGCCTGTAATTCCAACCAGTCCAACAGGCAGTTCTACGACACCAACGAGTACAATGGGCATATCCTCAAAAATGGACAACTCTGCACTTCAGGATGTTTTCATCCTGTCTCCAATGTCAGGACTTTATGGCCCCAGGTATTTACTTCCTAATGGATTTGAGGTTTTGAAAAAGAAAATGTTATACTTTCATTTCACCAGATTAATAAAAAGAGAAACAGAAATACTCACAATTGAACAAAATATTTAGGAAAATTAAGAGCTAGAAGCTACACTTTTTACTCTTACTCTGCTAGATACTAGTTGAGCAAAACCTGATTTCAGTCATAAACAAAGAAAGCTTTTGAAGTCGTATTTAATCATTTAGTGTTTTTTACTTTTATGTGACCAATTGTGTCTTGTTCTAAAAGAGGCATTTCTGCAAAGGAAACTCCTACCTACTTGTATTATGCCAATTCCTCATGTTCCGTTTCAGATACTGGAAAACTCCTGAAGAACTATATTTCTCTCACAGTTAAAGTGGAATCTAATGATGATGTCATTCATTTATTTTTTCCTAATTGAATCACTGTCATAAAAGTTCTCTCATACAGCATTTCAGTTACAGGACCTTTTTTCTGGTGTTTGAAAGAGATGGTTGTACACATTTTTTATCATAAAATGGTTGATTTCTCCATAACCTTCTGGTTATACTGGTTTTAGGGAAGAAATTGGAATAATGTCCTGTGATGACATCAGCAAATATGGAAAGTCTGGAATGAAAGGCTCTGAGTCTCCAAGCTATTTTCTGGAGCATGAAAGTGGGAAATACTACACCTTGATTGAAGGTGAAGGCCACCCTGTGGGCTCCGAGTATGACAGAGGCAGAGCTACGGGAGTGCGAAGAAGAGAAAAAACACCCACTCATGGTAGGCTTGATTTCTTTAACAATTTTAAACTGAGTTTACAAATTGTGCTATGAACACTCCCAAATATAGAATCATAGAATCACCAGGTTGGAAGAGACCCATCAGATCATTGAGTCCAGCCATTCCTATCAAACACTAACCCCTGTCCATCAGCACCTCGTCTACCCGTCCTTTAAACCCCTCCAGGGAAGGTGAATCAACCACCTCCCTGGGCAGCCTATTCCAATGACCCTTTCTGTGAAAAACTTCCTCCTAATCTCTAGCCTAAAATATCTGTTATTCATACTAAGACCACACCCTGTCAGCTCTGAACACTAGACTACAGTTTACCTGAAGGAATAAGTAGTACAATTACAAGTTAATATTAATGATCAGGGTGTGTAAGTTATTTGCACATAGATAGGTATTTGCGCTGCCTTTTCAGAACAGGGCAATTAATAGGTCTTTGCTGTAAGCAGGACTTCTTTAGTAACTCGTACAGCCACACACTTGATGCTTGAAAGTGCTGTAACACTGACAAGTAGGATTCCATCTTAAGACAAGTAATATTCAGTCTTTATCTCCCTGATAAGTGGCATCATTTTATAATAAAATGAAAATGAATGATAAATCTTAACTGTGATTAAAATTGGAGCCAGATGGATATGTTTGGCTTGCTTTCATAAATTCATGCTGCATGATGACTTAAAATGTTGGGCTCTGTGCCTGATCCCAGAAATATGTAAGACTTTCCTTGTGTTTATGCTAGACTGTTCTGATTTTCGATAACTTTGAATATCTAGAAGGAATTTGATTTTCAAGTCTCAAGAATATGCCTTTGTTTCAAAAAGAATTATTAAGCCAGATTTTTTTTTTTTTAACTGCAGATTAAATTAATCTGTCAAGCGACTTCTCAAGCCTTTTATGTTTGAGCAGGCATTATCATCATTGTGAAGACTCTCACAAACCACAGTTCAGAAATTCCTGCCATGCATTTAATAGAATTAAAACGATTAGTAGAAGCCAGTTTCTGTTGCAGCTGGTAGGTAGAAGGATACTCGGGCAGACAAGACCCTCAGTGTTCATAATATATGCAAAATTGCAAAAACTTGTTAGACAGACAGGGAAACTACATATATTTTCCATACAATTAGTTGCACATTAACTTTTATGGTGTGAGCATAAGTATTATATGGGGAAAATCTCAATACTCTAGCTCTTACTTCTTCAGTTTTCAGAGAATCATGTTATGCAGGAGTTAATACTTGTCTTCTGTACTTGTTTGTTCCTACCTCCTAATGTTTTAGTAGCTAAAAAGCTGTATTTTAGAAGAATGCACAGTAATACACAGAAAATACTCTAATCGACCTGAGGAAATCGATAAATGAAACTTTTCTTCACATTTAAATTCTGTAATTACTCTAGAAACAGAAGAGTAGCAAAGTACTTTCAAAAAAAATTGCTGGAGTGCTAAGGAAACACAGCAAATGTAGTCGGCTGGCATAGGGAAAAAGGATTCTTTGGCTTTTGGGGTCAGACAGAACTCACAGACCCCTAATGCAGAGGGTGTTTCACTGTGCTCAGGGCTCATTATGCACACTGACACGGGCAAGCTGCTCATGCTTTGTAGTCAGTTGTGTAGCATTCCTCCTTTAATGACCTGCTATCAATGCTCTACTGATACCAGAGTAGGGAATGACTAATGCACATTAATATCTTGCAGCTGTAGTGCCATAAAATCATATTAATTACAAGCCCAATGTCTGAATCTTTTTTTTTTTTTTTTTTTTTTTTTTTTGCTATGGTTGTTACCAAACTGTGCTTTGTGTTTTCTTTTTGAGGCATCTGAAATTAATGTTCCGTTAAACTAAGAGATCCTCTCGTTACTCATGGTGTGATTTTTCCAGGTCAGATAGGTTTTACCGTTTCACTGATAGATATGTAATGTTTTATCTGTATTGAGAGTGTTTCTAGTTTTACTAAAGCATATTAATCCATTTGAAAACTGTTTCTCTCCGCACTTTAAAGCACCGATTTAAGGAGCAAGTTTTTATAGAAGGGTTGTTTTAAAATAGATTTGTAACCTGCTTTACCAATGCTTTAACTGGTACTTTCCTTCAGAGTGGTGTAATGAACAGGAGAGTCTACCATACGTGATGTTTAATTCATCCTGAACACTACAGTTTTAATAATGTATAGGTGCTGATAAAAAGGATTGTTCTGAAGGGTCATGTCATGCCTGTAGTTTATGGGCATTACTTACTCTACAGGCTTCTAATTTTAGCCTTAAAAACAATATTTGTTTATCTTGAATTGTTTCCAGGAGACCTGAGGCCTGTTTCTATGCCCACAGAGTACAGTTGGATAGGGGAGTCAAAAGAACAAAATGTGTACAAGAGAGGAAGCAGAGGTGAGTATTTTTTTTTTTTCCTGCTGATTTCCAGGATTTTTCCCTTTGTTACTTAAGAAGCATGAAGATACCATCCTAGGAACCAAGTCTGTGTTTCTTGTGTGCCACAGAGAATATTGAAAGATATGTTTAGTATCAAAGTTATTGTGTTTCTGTTTCTGAACAGAAGGAGGGATTTACTCTACCTAATTCTATTATAAATAAAGATAAACATCAAGGGAAAAAGACTTATAAGATTCAGATATTGTATGGCAAACGGTTCCTTATCTGCTTGATTCAAGAAAACAATAAGTGATGTTATAGATTTAAGATACATCTATGACACGTCTTGATAGTATGAATGAATCTTTGAAACTGGAACCTGCAATCATACTGTCACTGTTCCGACCAGCACTCCTAATCGTCTAAATTTCTATCGATTCCAAACCCAGTTCAAGCCCTCACAATTCACTTGGCATTCATGTAATTCTTTCCTGTTTAACAGCACCAAGTGAGGCTCTTTGACATTTCACTGAAACCATTAGGCTATATCGATATTTTCTTTGTTGCACAAGCCACACGATGCGGGTTACCTTCACTCTACCTGTCACGCAGGGTCCTGAGTGTGCACCACCAGCTCTTCTGTACTGCTGCTTAGTTTGCTCTTGATTGGAACCTTGGTGCAAATGGTTTGCAGAGGAAAGAGCCTCAGACCAAATGGGCAATTAACCACGCTGACAATATTGATGCAGCCAAAATGGTTCTCTGTCTGTTTCCTCTAGTTTACTAATATTTCTTTTTTCTTTTTTTCCCCTCTAACAACTGACTCTGAGAATTCACTCCTGCGGTATCTGAGTGATGACAAGATACTGGTTATCCAAGAGGAGCCTTTGACACAAAAAGACAACAAAAGGGACACAGGTCGTAGGTCAAGAAAAAAGGGTAAAAACTCAAGCAGTCCAAACTACCCTATTAATCCATCTGTATTGACATCTACTATTAATGTTAGGCTTGAACCCGGACAGCAAGATGTCTTGAATTTCTCGCTAGCAGAAAACAATACAGTTCCACTTTATCACGTAAGTACGCAACAAAAAACTTCTTACACAAAGTACATGGGAAAACACTAAAATGTTTTCCTTACACATTTGATATGGCTGCTTTTCAAAATGTATTTATTTTCTAATCATGGTGAATTTCCTCCTAGAAAGACATAAGTGAAAAAGCAAAACTTGGAGCAAGTCTCTTGCCGACTTCTTTGCATTTGAGGTTTCTGCTTGGTGTTTCTATCAGAGAAAAATCTTGAGATGAGTGTGTTTACATCAAGCCTAAGAGCTGAGGAAGGTTTACCTAAGGGGATAGATTTGAAATATAGCCAGCAATTCATCCCTGTTGCTACAAGCTGTCAGCTTTTGATAGCATGAAGATGAGATACTTTCCTCCCGTCTTCAGAAAACTTAGGTTTCTCTTTCCTATGCCCTATGAAGTTAGTGTTTTTGTAAAAGATGGAAGATATTTTTCCTCAGCTTCAGAGAAAGTCGAGTGGTTTATAAATCAAGTCATGTGGTTGTTGAGTGTACTTTAAAAGAAGCACAACTTTATCGAACAGACATGACTAATTAGTAATAAGATATTGTATCGTAACACAATAAATGTGAAAAAAGAACCTAATGAGGTAATATGTCAACTGTAAAGGCTCTGATGGAGATGCGGAAAACAGGGAAAAGTTGGTGTCATGGGAGGAGGTAACATTACATGTCACAGTTGGTCTACCCAAAAAGTCTGTGCAGTACCTGTTGCAAAACTCCATTATTATAATGTGCAGTAATTGTGGAGGAGGACACATGGAAAACATTTATTCATGGACTGACAGTGTAGTATAAATTCTTTTATAAATTTTCAGAGCAGCATCAGAGACAGACCTTTGCAGTCCTTCAGGAGAGAGTCATAAGAATCAGAATATCTCAGGCACTTAGTGAACTGCCTCATGAATATACAAGAGGAACTGAGTCGACAAATACACAAGAGTTGCTGACACAGGTTTTGTGGGTTCTTGCCAGTACAGAATCATTTGTATTAACGACGTCTTTCCACTTTGAGTATTGAAAGAATTCTGAAAAGTGAAGCAAAAAAATTTGGCATATATATCCTGGAAAATAGTTACCCAGAATGAAAATTTTAAATATCAAAGAACATTTAATGGCATTTGACATCAAAGAGGAAGAGGAAAAATTAGATAGTTGTGTTCCAAGATGGAAATTTAGGTTTTAAGTAAGCATCTCATTTCCTTAACGTCTAACGATATTACCAGGATTTTCATAAGCATTTTAATATATTTATTTGGAGAATGATATTTTATTCTATTGAGAATAAAACAGAACAAGACTAAGGTTAATCAAAAGAAGATACTCCTAAACTTGACCTATCCAGATTGTCATCAAACACCTTTTGCTACTTTCACATTAAAAACTTGTCTGAGGTCAGGTTTCCTTGTGCTTCTAGCCCATGTATTGTTTTTTCACTCAGCAGCTGGAGGTGGTTCTATCAGATAACAAAACTGTTTGATTGAGGGGTTGATTTCTTTTTATGGAAACTGTAGAAATATTATAATCGAATCTCCTCTACACTTAACACACACCCAGAACAACTTTGGGATACAGGTCAATATTTCAACCCTGATAAATGCTTTGAAATATAGACGTGATAATGTTAAGCAGAATCTTAATTGTCTTTAGTAAAAGGAAGGTGACAGGTTCTTGTAAGCAAACCAAGTCTTGTGAGCTGCCATGGTTCCCATGGCACAATGGAAGGAGAAATTGAGATGTGTTCTGTCACTTAGCCAGTGCTTTATTTTCAAAGCACTTAAATAAATAAATTTTTAAAAAGGCACTTACTTAGCAGTAGTTTGAATTACCAGACACAGACATAAGTTTTACGAAATTGGTAATTGCAGAGATTCACCACTAGATTAAAGCTTTGGAAGGAATGTTGATTTGGAACCTAAAATTAAACAATTAGACTGATTTCATAAGTTGCTGTGAGGATGTAGAGGATGTTTAGGTAATGCCATATTGGCAGCCTGCCCAGGTTATAAAATGATGCATAAAGCTCTGTTGCAGCACAATATCGCTGTCAAGAAACACTGCCCCTTTCAGGAGAGATTCATCGCTCTAATTTCATTGATATGCAATTCTGTGGTGCACGTCACAGAATCTGCGGAAAAGTCAATCCAAATTAACAAGGCTGTTCTGATTAATTATTAATCAATAGGGTATTTCTTAGAACATGGCTTCCTATGTTTACTAATGCTTCAAAAAGTGACATTGTTTACCAGATTAAGCCTCAATGGTGAGGTGAATGTAAACATCACAGAAGTACATTCATTGTAGCGCTGCTGAAACACACTTTGGGAACAGGCTCTGGGTGTACAAGAACAGGGTTAAAATACGAATATTTCTTTGTTTTGTATTACCAGAACTCGTTCTGAAGAAAATTAAATTATCACATAGGAATCCTGCACAGTAGATCTGATGCACGTGAGATGTTCCTTCTGCATTTTTCCCCTTAAAGCACAAAGAGTGGATGGAAAACACTTTCCACATTTAAGCTGATGTGGAGGAATTTAAAGAATTCTAGCAAACTGTGTTTTCTGCTGCTCAGGTACCTTTTGTACTATGGGAACCAGCTTCTGTGTAAAAGGAATATTGGAGTTCCTATTCCAGACTCAGTCTGAAAGGCCACGTGGTGTTCAGCATTGTGGTTTTACTGCCTCAGACTTACACTAGCTTCTGAGGCTCTGAAATTTAATTTACTGGTTACTGCATTAAATTCTCAAACATGATAATGATCTCTCATCTGATTTTACTTGGCCATAAATGTTCTGGGGCTATTATCTACACGCTAATTGGATACCTTGTTTTGTAGTATCATATATTATAGTTTACAAACTATTGAATCTTACACTTGTCAATTAGAATTCAGTGTGCAGAAGAGACTTATTTCTTTTTAGAATTTCAAGACGGATTCTTTGATTTCAATATTCCCTACACGGCAAAAGAGAAATGATGACAGCGTTAGGGTAGTCATTGAGAATGTTATGGCAGTAGTCACTTTTTATTTTAAAGCTCATTTGAGGCATTGTAGTGGTTTAGGGTTAGTCATTGTTTCACAGCGCTTGCTCTTTATGCTCTTCCCGCTGATGACAGGAAGCCGGTGGTGCGTGCCTTTTAGCATAAAATGATGTAAATGCTATTCAACTATTCTTGGAGCTGCAGAAGGCAGCTTGAAAAATGGCATAAAGTTTAATGGGACATGCTGAGAACTAAAATGTGTGCAAACACAATGTAGATCTGGGGTTTTTTTCTGTAAGGGAGGCATGCTGGGATGTGCCAGATGTTCCAGACACTGTTTTTGGCTGATAGGCAGTCTGAGTGCTGCTATGATAAGTACAACAATGAAGATAGTCCAGGACAATCATATACATTCAGCTCCATATGACTGAAGGAGCAGTCTTTTATTGCCAGTTTTGTTGGGAAAGTGCTTATATGTTATTTCTTCATTCCTGGTTTTGCAGGAAGAAACAAAACTCTGCAAACTGTCAAGGATGAGCATGACTTTCTTCAGAGTATTGTTCACTTTCTGAACTGCTGAATAAATTTTCTCCTTGCATTTTATTTAAGTATCTCTAATATTGTAAACATGCCTTGCAGGTATGTTGAGAAATCACCATGAGGATGGTTCTGTGGAATCCAGCTGCTCAGAGAAGCTAATATACATACATCTTTCTAGCCCCAAAGTGATTCTGTCCAGTTGTATTGATTGTAAGAGATTATCTTGCATTTGTGCTGTTCTGTAACCGTGTGCTTGAAGGCTTGAGCTCACAAGTATCTAACTAGCACTGCTAAAGGGATCCTTCAGTGCCAGTGGCCAATGATATATTTCTTCTCAGTCCTGTGCAGATATGATTCTCTAAACCACACTCTTCATTAATCTATAAACAGTTCGAAAAGGAAAAGGCATTTTACAGTACAAAGGAAAGCAAAGAAAATAAACTTATTTCATAAAGTAAGTTTTGTCATGTGCTGAAAAGTTTTGCCTCTGAGTTCCATATGAGTTAGGAGAGCAAGAGAAGTAATGTTTGCAGGGAATTCAGTGTCTGGATTTAGAGGAACAGTATTTACAATAAAGGTAAAAATCTTGTTTGCACCTGAATAAAAGGCATATCTCGATGGAATGAAAATATTGCATTCGGCCATTGAGATTAGTAACTCTCCTTATTAAGTATTATTTTTATATTAAATATTATTCTAGACTTATTACTAGATATTCTAGTCTCTTCCTCCAGTAAAAAAAACCACTAAACAACTAGTTTTAAATGTTTTCACACTCTACAGTTCAAGGTTCTCCTGTTTTCTGTGACTTATGCGATTTCTTTACTTCTTAGGGCAAAATATTTACTTTCGTTATGAAAACCTGATTCAAGAAAACAATTTTTTTTTATTATCAGCTATTTATAGAAATTCTGGGTAAACAGGAGTTTCTACAGGATCTGCTTTGGGAGAGGATCATCACTTCTGCTTATTAGACTGCACAGGCCTTATTCTCCTCTCATTTCTACTTGTGTAAGTCAGACGTAGATCTGCTAAATTCCCTAGAGCTCCATAAATGTGAAGCTGACTCTAAAGAAGGCCGATAGGTGCCAGTGACCTGAATTTCACAGAAGCTGTGCTTTATCATCTGTGACAGCATGACAAGCCTGTGCCTCCTGAGCCTCCCGCGTGTCTACTAGTAATGAAAGTGGCCTTTTAGGAAGATGAAGTGAAGTTTTAGTTTGGGAACCAAGATGAGGCAGTTTATGTTCCTGGTATTTGGAAAACAACACTGTTAAGAAGCAACTGCCCAATAAACCATAAATAAGGTTGCTGAAATTGCAGATAGGAGTGGACCACATGTAACTTACTGTCAGTGTTATATCTGTGCATGTAATTACTATTGCACAAGGAAATTAATTACAGCTATATGAACGTGTAAAGATTTTTTTCCCTTTTTCACAGTATTATAGACCCTACTACGTACTATTCTTCAGTTAAATTAGATTATTCAATGTCTTTGAAAGTTAGTGCTCACTCAAGCAAAAAATTAGTGTTGCTGAAAGAAAGACTTCTAGAAAAACAATTCGCTCTAGTATATCTTTTTCAGTCTAGTAGATGCAGGTTGACAGTATCTGAACCATCACTGACATTTGTACTACTGATCTGATCAAAAGGAATCTCTGAAACAGGATCCAAGGTGATCACCCAGGATAGAGGTGACTTTTGTGCATTTTTTGGAAGGAAATAGGTACCTGGGCTAGTTCTGTAGCGGTGGTGAAAGCTTGTCATGCAGGTGATGAAAAGAAGATGGTGCCAGCATAGAGCAACCAAGAGCCATTATCCTGGCTCAGTCTGGCAAGGGGAGTCTTATTTGAGAGAAAAAGGGAAGAAACCCTGACCTGGAAAACTTTCACTTTGGGAGCAGTTTTGGAAAAGAAAGCCCTCTATTAATTTAGAAGTAGAATGGGAAACACTTAAACCGACTAAATTATTTGTCTAGCTTTTGGTTGCTCAAATCAGTAACGCTGAAAGGCTCAGGGATACGGGAAGGAATCCTTGAGCCTTCTGGTACGAATATTTAAAAAAAGCAGCAGCATGGGTAGTGCTGCTGTATCACAGTTCTTTTATTTGGTTGGCCACACAGTATTTTATGAGGCTGTCCACAGAATTTTCAGGGATGATCAGATTGGTTCGTATTTAATAGCGCATTGGCAGCAGCAGAACTCTGAAATTTATTCTGCAAGATTTTATTGAGGCTCTTCAAACAGGTACTTTGCTGCAGACACTCTACTTCAAGGAAATATGAATATTTCTAGATGAGATATTTCCATTTTTGTAGGTTCTTTTGACTATCTTTCGATGTACTCTAAGGAAGATTAAGTTGTTTATAGCACTCAGGAAAGCCTGTTATAGTTTGGTGTCCTTAGTTACTCAGTGGGGTGCTCCTGCCTTTGCTTGGATTCGACACTGTATGTAGGAAACCCCTTTGCTTGTAAGAGCACCATTTCAGTACTTTTCATCAGCTAAGTTATCTCACGTGAATGACAACCGTCTCTGATACTCACATTTGCTAAAATACTTTAGCTGTATTGATTACCAGAACAAGCAAAAGGCTAATATTTAATATATCAACAAGAGAAGATGAAAAGTTACTCAAAATTTGAAGCATCCTACGTACTGTGGAAAGTAAGAGAGAGGAAAGCCTGCACATGGGGAAAACATTTAAGTTATTTATGTTGTTCTGTAGGCAGTTTTGACTTGGTATATTCTCTGGCTTGAGCTGGGTGAACCATGGCCGTGTGTTTCATTCAAACCACAAGTGTCTCACAGAATGTGTGAGCGCTCACTCCTCCTTAATTCTCAGCACTGTGATGATTCCGGTGATCACTATGAAAAGCCACATACCAAATTTAGGGATCCGGTTTTGACTTTCTGTAGGCTGTCTGTACCACATATGCTAGTTTGGAAATAAATCTTGGCTCTTAATAATCCTGCTGTACGTTCACCGTGTTCCTGTGTCAAGATGATTCCGATTTGGATATGAGGAATGCTTTGGATGATGGGGACACTTAAGAGAGAGGCAGAAAAGGTAGTAGATCAACACGGTCCTGCTGCAGGGAAAATGTCTTTCTGATCTGAGGTTAGATAAGCAGTCTTAATGCACTCCATGCAAGCAAGTGATGAACTCCTGAGATATTTTAATATTACTGTGGTATCATCAATCCCATGCAAACTTATTACGAGGAAAACTTGATCACTTAAGGATGTTTTGCCTGCTTCAAGTGGCAAATCATCTGTCTGTAGTAGAAAAGACATGGTAAAAGTTGGTATCTGTATCTGACTGTACCAGGGGAATATGAGGAGGAGGGAGGCAGCAAAATGCATGTGTTGCCTGGGCATTTTAAAACTTCTTTAGACATAAAAGCTTGCAGAACGTACCTGCACTGTAGCCCCTGTGGTTGAACAGAGGCAGCAGACATCCTGTCTTACATGCGCAACAGGCATTTTGGTTTTGTAACTCTTCTCTGAAGTCATGTGTGATCAGTCAGTGTGCCTCAAGCAGTGACATTAAAAGACAAATGTTATCTTTCCAAAAAAATATTGCTTCCTGCCTGGTTATTCAGAAAGCATGCAGTCAAAGATTTTTTTCAAGTGCAGATTTCAGCATTTATAAACAAATAACACATCATGTTTGAAACACACACTTTTGTAATCTTAAGATGAAAAACTGGGGTTTAACTGTGGGAAAACTTCTCTCTCATAGGGTTCAGTTTGAAGTGACAAAAACAGTCCAAAGATTTTATTTTTAATCCTGAATTACTTCCTTCTAAAAGATATGATCATTTCTAAACCTCAGAGGAGCAGTACGTCAAGTTATGTAAAGCTGTATAAGAATGGTGTAAAAGAAAGTTTTGATGGAAGGTTCCTCATTGTTCTTTAAATACTCTACAGATCATTCTTCTGAAGTTCTATACTGTAATATTTTCCCTTTACACTCAAGCTCCCTGTCATATATTAACATTTTTGCAGAAATTGTCATTCTAGCAGGTTTTTTTTCTCCCCTCTTATTTTAAAGAACTTTGATCACAATTTTACGGCAGCTGAAAGTATTTACTAAGTGTAGATGCAAGTTCTTTTAACCATGATCTTCACGTAGTTAGAAATTGAAATAAATTTTCCATTTCCTTTTCCTTAGAGGTACAGAAAGACTGCTGTGGTTTTACTTCAGTGACTTCTTTCACTATTGATACAGCTAAGTTGAGTGCACTAAGGAAGTGTAGTCTTTAGTTGTGCTTAATACTATTTGTTTTTCTTCTACAGAGAGCAGGGGACACAGTCAGTGGAGATACTGAAAGGTAATTACTTCTATTATTCTGTATTTAAACATATAATCTATCTATGAATTATATTTACTTGTTTACTTTTAGAAATTTAGTTGCAATAGTTGGGGAATACATATTCAGGCCTTACTGAGACAATATTAGCGTAATTTAGTAAATATCATAACTGTCATTTGCTAACTACATCACATACAAATATGGAATACAAAGGTTGAAAAGAAGTTTCAGATGTAACTTTACTAAAGATTGCTGGGGAGGGAAAATATGCTAATACAAAGTAATAGATCTTTTTCTCTCCCATTTTATTTTTTTTTAAATCTTTTTAAATTTGGGATTTCAGAATCACTCCAAGGATGGAAAGCATAAAGCATGCCTAGCATGATTTTTAAAATAACAGACATAAGGTGTGCTTTTTCTTTTTTCAGTTAACACCTACATGCTAATTCAGCCTGTGTGGCTCCCATTTGAAAAATACTAAAAATGGGGACTTCTACTTGTCCCTTACATTTGAAATAAATTAGCTATATCTAATAAATGAAAATGAGAAGTTGTCTTTCTTTCCATTGCAGTTTATCTGAAGTAGGTTCATATTCTGGTTGCATCCAATAAGTCATATTAAAAGAATAAGTTTGAAATAACAGATACTCAAGTATCATAGACCTTCGTAATTAAGCTTAACTGGAATCTGTTCACACAGATAATTATTCCTTTTTACGTTTTATCATCCTGTATATGGCCTAAGCCCATTTCAGAATCTAAACCACGCACCGAATATAAAATAATTAATTACATTTAGATTGCTTTCACCAGTCTGAAGGATTTACAATTGACAATGGTTTTCTTCAGTGGTATAAATACCATTATATTAGGGCTGGAAGTGTGAGGTGCAGCAATATCAGTTGTCGATCACCAAACCCAAGTCATCTCCTACGTGATATTTTAGGATTGTTGACATCTTTCCTCTGTATCTGTGTATTAAGCATCGTAGTTCATTTCAGAGGCAATTTTAATTATTTACTGACGTTTCCCCAGTTATAGGTGCTGTGCATGATTAAAATGGCATTCAACTAAGTCTAGTACCACCGTTATCACAAATGAAAGTGCAGTAGAGAGAGAGTTTGAGGGACTCTTTGTAGGGGAAAATTATACTTCGTCCTATAAAAGACAGTCTCGTCTCTGCACTGTCACTGCTGTAGTATTCCATTACCTCATCATCCATTATCTCAGCAAAGGTAGATTTTTATTTCTACAATGAATTAAGTATAGTCCTGCTTAGTGTTTCACTCCAGCTCAGTGCCAACACAGCACCCCTCTTCTATAAGGCAGGGGTTGCATGGGGGGATAGAGTGTCATTCTCCATCTCTTTTTAAGTAACAACTAATTTCACCTGTTGCCCTTGCCTCTTATATTGGAATTTTTAGTACTTCCCTTTTTGTATAAGTCGTGTGTGCGTGACATTTTCACTTAACCTTCCAACTCTTTCATGCCAGGTGCTATTGTCCCATTCTCCCCACACATTTGTTTCTCCTTATTCTTTGTCTCTCCCTTTCCTCACCCTCTGTTGTTCCAGTAAGCCTGCTCAGGTCCTTCCTACCTGAGAAATCGCGGACACCCCCTCCAAAAAGCTCATATTCCTCACCCCTTTTCTGTCTTCCTTCTCCACACTCATAGTTTCTCGCAGCCACAAGGAAGTGTTGCAAAGGAATTGTGCTCTTTGTAGAGCAAAGCACGCTTAATAATTCTGAGTGGACTGCACATGCTCAGTTTGGCAGGGACATCACCAGATGGAACATCCTTGGTCACAAGTCTCTACTGGACATCAGCCCAGAGATATTTTCCGGGGACATATGACTTGATGAAAATTTGGCAAACCTTCATAGCAAAAGGCTATTCTTTTATATTCTTTTACATAATAGATTAAGTCCCCTTTTCCTAATCATTCTCCCACTCATTTTAAGTTTCAGATCCAAAACGTGACTATCTTACTATCTTCAATATGCTTTGAAAAATATTTTGAAAGACATAGAATTGTATCTTCTCGGTCCTAATAATGTCTTTTATACAGTTAAAAAATCTTTACAATAAAGTAAAAATATTTCAGCTTAATATCAGCAGAGATGGACACTGGTAAAAGATTTTTATTGCATATAGGGAGGTTTGGGGGAGCAGCAGACAAACTATGGGGATAGATCCACATATGTGGATGGAAGATCATTATCTTCGTTAACTGTGCAGTTGCAAATGCAGTTTCTGTGATATGATTGCATCCTTTTTTTAGAAAAAAAAAAAGAAAAGAAACTGAAAAGCTAGAAGTCAGATGCTTCTTGTGTGTTGTAGAATGTACCACAGGCTGCAGGGAATCTATACTGAGAACACTAGCAGAAATGTGAGAAACTTGAAAATACAGAATGTTGCTATGAAGATCTCACTTTATAAACTCTTCAAATGAGTAGAGTGTAAAGCAAGTCTAGCAGATTTTTTTTTTAGCCTTGAGCAGCATAAAAGCTGTGTATTTCTGCATTACAACTCTGATTTCTTCCAAACTCTTCTGACACATCCACATCACGTGTTTGGCCCAAGAACTATGCATGGGGCAGGTCTTCAACCATCCAGGCAGAGCACCCACTCCCCTCACTGTTAATTATCACTGTTCCCTTGATAAACTTTGCCCCATCGGACAAGGAAGAAAATCTGAGCTCCACTTTTAAGTGGCCTCATGGCTAGAAAAATAGGGCAGCCACGAGGAAGTTGTGACTCTTCACTTTATAGAATCATAGAAGGTTGGAAGAGACCCATCGGATCATCAAGTCCAACCATTTCTGTCAAACACTAACCCATGTCCCTCAGCACCTCATCTACCCAGAGAGCAGGTGTCATGATTTAGGGAATTACACTCTGCTGTTAGAGGTGAGATTGCTAAATATGTGAGTGCTCCGAGGTTTTAGGGACAAGCTAAATCCAATGCTTCCGAAAAAAAACCGCCGGTTTCTTCTCCTTTCTACGCGGAACAGTTGGCACTTTTTGTTATTGTTTCCCAGATAAGAAAGCGGTAACGAGCATCTAGCATGTAGTCCCTGTCTCAGCCTCTCTGCAAACACCTGCTCTGTGCTCTGCAGTATTCCCTGTCGTCTTTGATCTTTATTTTACTTTAGGAGAATTTGTTTTCTAGTAATAGGAAACCCTGATATCTGTGAATTCTAGACATGCACATACAATGAAGCCATGACGTCATTACAGAGTTTGACGACCTCGCTCTGCTTAGGTAACCACACAGACCTGCAAGAGGAAGAGAAGGCAGAAAAGAATCACATCTCTCATGCATTGCACAAGCACTAGCTGAATAAACAGAAGTTCGTGACTATTTGCATTTAGTTTCCATGTGAAAATAGTGCTCACATTCACATGTTTTGTCTTTGGAAATCTTAATGCTTGCATGGCATCAGTGGCTTGCTTTGGAAATAATTTTTTTCATTGTTGTAGTTTAATCCTTAAGAGGAAAGAAGAGATAAAATCTGGGTATTGTTTCACCAGCTTTGCTTGTAGAGACACACCTGGACCGCAGTGAGGACAGAACCATCCAGATGCATCTGAACTAGGTGGCTGGTTCTTGAAGTCTCAAGTAATTGCCTGTAGCCGAGTTCTGAGCCAGTAGCTGAGCCAGGACACAACTGGGAAGGGATTTCAAATCTCACTGCAAAATACTCAATAATTAATTCGCAGTCAGAATTTACTTGTGACAGGAATGCATTACGTAACCGATGGAGGTTCTAATAACAAAAACATAAACCCTGCATTCAGGCAGGGTGGTTAAAAATGCATTCCTGTGACCGGGTAGATAAATCCAAATTCTTCAAGATTAAAAAGTGATTGCAAATCAAAATAGTCAAAAGATAAGTTTGAACTGCTCCATTTGGTCAAATAAATAAACCAAAGAAATAATTAGTATAAGAAATTATTCATTAATCAATGGTAGATATATATTAGCAGTTTGCCTATAACTAGGATAAACTGGAAGTAATATAAAATTATCATTCTACCTCTTACTGCCAGAGCAGTAGCTGTAAAAAAAAGTCAGGAGTACAGTCTGTAACTATTCCAGGTGCCAAAGATTACATGAAAGATAAGTAACACTCAAAGCAGTTCTTCTTTCTAGACCATGTTCATTCACTGGGATTTGTTATCTGTATCCTATCACTGGTGGAGAGGCCAAAATGATAGCAATCTAGCAAAATATACCAGTTTATTCTGTTATAACTTTTCAGTGATATATTTAACGATCCTGATGGTAATAGAAAGAGAACTGTGATATTACATTTAAGAGCACTGATAACGTGTAAGGACCGCTTTATTTGTTCTTTCTGAGCATCGAGTGTGATCAAGGGAATTTTAATTTGTACATGGGTACTTTAAAATCAGACCTCATTTTCAGTAGATATTCTATAAATTTTACAAGCTAACATACTACTCAGCGTGGAGGCGGCATCACAGTTGCACTTGCTTAGCGATAGTTTCGCAGAGAAACAGAAAAGCGCTTCTGTTCACTGTAGGAGGAATCTTGGTATGGACAGAAAACACAGGATACTCCTGCTGGTGATGCTCTGAAGTGGATGTAAAGCTCTGAAGGCCAAAGTGCAGAGTTGGAGGCAGCTAAGTGGGTGACAGTTCTCAGCAGTCACTAGTAATCTTTTACCAGGCACATCTTTACCTTCTGATTCTTGCAGCCTTTATCAAACACATTAAACAGGAATACAATACTTCTGCTACCCCCCATGAGGTTTTTCTACCCTCATTTGTGTTCTAGAGATTCATTATCACTATTTTCTAATCACGTAACACTGCTCCTCATTTGAAATCCTGATTACAAATCTTATCACTAGATTTGCACTTCATTTGCATATTGTTTGAGATGCAAGTTGGAAGTTACCACGCCTACTCAAGTCCTTTAAATTCTCAGTGTTTTGCTTCCACCCAGGTCAAAGTAATTTCCATCTTTTTTATTTTAGCTCATTCTTGTTAACCTTTCTACTGTAGCTCCGTGTTCAGCATCATCATTCTGATCGATTCCTGCATCCAGTACTGAGACCAGAGACAAATCGCATTTAACCTCAATCTGTGCTTCCTTCTTAGCACCTGAATTTCTCTAATTCTCCTTCCCTTTTTGCATTTGCTCCACTTTGCTCACAACATGTAATTTAGTCAAAGTTCTGAAGAATAAATAGAAACAGGCAACATTTTTCTTCGTAGAAATTCTAGCATATAACACGCAGCTAGGCCGAGTATGTCCAAACTCAGGATAGACATTGCTAAGTTTCTTTACATTTCTATCAAGCAGGAATGCCTTTGAAATCCATTTGAAGAAAATGGTATGCTAGAAGATGTGCTTTAAAATGAGCTTTATTACAACAGTTCCACTCATTTGAAGTTTTGCAGTTATTTGCTTAGTATTTTACCCTTTTTTTATGTCATGTCATGCAGCGAATGTTTCTGCAAATGTGTTGAAATCTTTGGTTTGATTTGTTATTGTTCTTTTAAATTGACATAGGTTACTCGGTCCTTTCTCTAGTTTCTGCAGTTTGTTTCAGAAACAGAAATATTCATGGACAAGAAAAACAGTATTTAGTAGATCGGCTACTTTAACTGATTTGAGAAATCCCAGTCTAGGCCATTATAACTGTATCACTGCACATGCCTTTCAACCCTTGCCAGTTCATTCTTTTCCCTCTCACTTCTGTAACAACTGTTTTCCTAAACAGAAAGATGAGGAATAAGTCGACCAAATATGATACAGAGTATCTGAACCAGAATAGACAATGTAGGAGGGCTCCTCTGTGTCTAAATTAATTGGTTCTGTCACTTCCATGTAGAAAATTTACTTGTCTAAAGCAAAGAAAAGGTCAGCATTCCTTCTTCTGTGGTCTGTAGACCTAAATATTTGAGGAATAACTAGATTTGGGTAGTACTTGATAGATTTAAAAATCTTAAAAAACAAAGTCCTGCAGACTGCAAACTGTTCCCAAATAATAAAAAAATTTAAAAAAAAAAAAACCCCAAACAACTAAGCTCATTGTGTGCACCTACTCCTGAGCTTTCATAAGGTGCCAACTTTTGAACAGCTTTCCAACTCCTGATTACAGGCTGCTGCTGTGAGTTCATTTTTGCTAGTAAGAGTCTGTAATTACGGTAAGGATGGGAATTATTGCGTTTGCATGGAGGCAAATAAAACTTGACTAAGGACTTCTCGGATAAAACCACAGATGTATTATTCATATTGTATATTGGCTGAGAGAAAGAATGGAAGCATTGCAACTGACACTTTCCAGATGGACCCAAGCCCTGATTACACAGAGAGAGAAGAAATCAAGGGGAGATGCCCAGCAGGACTGAAGAGCAGTTCTGGCATTCTCCTGGGCAGACAGAACTGGAGCGGGACTGACAAAATCTGCCTTCCAGCGGTTTGGGCGTCTGTCCATTCCTTTGCCAAATGTTGTAGAGGAACTTTTTTGGTTTTCGACTGTTTCTTTCAATCCTTGTAATCTACAGACAGCTTAGAACTTCTAAGCTTTGCCTACTAACTTCTGTGATTTTAATCTTACTTTTATGCATCCTGTCTCTCACTGCAGTCTGGAAATGTCCTTTAACTCAGGACCAATAAAGCCTTTTAACTAACGATGCAGTAGTTGTTTCCAGTGGTTAATTTGATTTCTTGTAACAAAGGAAATGTGTATATATGCTCTAGTTATTTTCTTCTATAGTTATTTTACGTCTTCCTTCCTCTCTCTCCCAGATATGCAAGTTCTGCCATCGATCGTCAAGGAAGCACATCCATGAGGAAGGTAACGATTTATAATGATTTATTTATGGTTGGACTCGATGATCCGATGGGTCTCTTCCAACCTGGTTGTTCTATGATTCTATAAACGTACTTTAAAAAAATCCAAAGTTGCTCAGAAGTTCAGTTCACTGTCTTATCTTGGAAGATATTTAAGATATCACAAACCCTGACATTTGTCTGAACATCTGAGAATAAAAAACTAGGAGTAATTTTTATATTAAGAAAAGCAGCTACCGCAGCCGCAGCAGGTCTGTGTGTGCACAGCACTTCTAGTTAGAGTCAGTAGGAACCTTAGTATGTGTTTCAAAGTATGTGCTGTGTTTGGGGGGAGAATTGCAGAAAATGGCTACTTTGGAAGGGACCTCTGGAGGGAAGGTTGCCTGGAGGAGCAGAAAATTTTAAAAATTCTTAAATTAGTACAAATTCTATGACAGGGAGATATGGGATTAAGATTTTCATAGGTATTTGCAGTACCAGTTTTGACGAAAATACAGCAAACATGCATACTTTATTATTTAGTATTTCAACAAATATTTCATACAAAGGACAAGCTCGAAGACCTCCTTTTATAGAATGCCTGTTTCTTCATTCCAATTTAGCACTTTTTTCACTAAGTAGGCGCTAAATAATTTCTGAAAGCTACCAGATGTTATTCTGCCTCCCAAACATTTGCAAAGTGAGGCTACAGGCAATAGAGGAAGATGTATGACTGGACTTTCTGCAGTTTGAAAGTCTGCAGTTGTATTTATTGATGTGCCACCTCTATCTGCCAATCTCTACCTTGCCTGCTGCTGCTACTGGAAAACGCTCGGACCTGTGACTGTATTATCAGGTCTCATCCATTTAGCTGCTTGTAGCAGAGATTCGGTTCTGTCACTTTTTTTTCTTCCGTGTTGAGCTTCTTTTTGGCTTGATGTGGGAGGGTGTGCATTTTGTTTAACATTCCACGTAGTGCGGTGGTTTTGAGATGAGAACTTAAGTGCTGACAACCACGATATGTTCTCACATCATCTGTGTTTCCCGTAGCAACTCTGAGTCATTCTGAAGCTGCAAGTTCTGACTGTTGTCTTACAGTGTTTGCCACAAAGTTAATTATATAGTAGTTCCTTTATCTCCCTGATTATGAAGCTTGAATTTAGTGCTAATTAAGTCCCGATCCCCGAGGTACAGCAAACCTTTCACTTTCTCTAGTTTTCTTGCTTTGAATATGTAGTGTGTGTGCATAAACAAACCACAGTACAGCCAATTAACTTATGTTTTTAGAGGAGCTAATATTTTCAGCTCTCCTTGATTCGTTGTGCTTGTACTTTCCTTATTTTTAAAACATTTACATTGAACGATACATGGCAGTTTCCAGTGAGTATCCTGATTGTCTCTCCTCCACTTGCCCCGTTTTTCTTTCTTGTAGTTCTTTAAAATTAATCACGTATGAAAACCACGATCTAATTATAGGGTTTTATTCCATCGTTATATTTTTTAGTCTAAACTGTGGACAAATTTGGTGATCTCTCTTTCAGAAACAGATCACTGCTCTGTCCTAATACATTTTTATGCGAAAAGAGAAACATTGAACAGATTGTCTCAGTCCCAGTCACCGCAGAACTCCAGTCCATATGGTCTGACTGACCAGTACTCCCGTGGCATACGAGATGTCAATTAAAAAATCCAATGTTGCTCTGCATCTTTACTACTTCCTCACAGACTTGGGGTTGGATTTTCATCTTCTGATTGGTTTTTACTATGCTAATAATAGCATTAATCTTTGTGTTCTCTGGGACTCCAAGAAGAGAGATAAAAGTCCTGTTATCAAGTGAATGGAGGTTACGTATCTTATGAGGCTGCAACGCGTGGACACCTACAGCACTCATCACCTCTCAGAATTACAATACTTTTGTGGAGTATTCACACTGTGATTGACGAGGAGAACTGTATTTAATAACTGATTCAGCACTGATGTTTTCTTTAGGATGTTTATAATAGTATTAAGAGAAAAATGTCATCCTGTGATAGCTGCTCCTGTGAGAACTCAGGCTAAGACAGTGCTTCCAACTGTTTCGTGTTACTCCTGTTACCTACGTTGGGGTTTTCATGATTCTTTTTCTCCTTACAGTCCTTCCATTACGCTTCCCTCAGGGTAAAAAGCAGAAAATGGTCAAAAGGTAACTTGCTTGAGTTAATATATTGAAACTAGAAAATGATAATAAGTGCTCTGGATTAAATACCAAAGTTCAACTTAATTCAAATATTTCTAAATTTGTGAGTAAATACTAAAGTAAAATACCAAAATATAATAGCATTAATGTATGATGTTGCTAGAATTGATGGTAAAATTTCCTTTGAATTAAGTAGAATAAAGTTGGTATTTGGCCTTGCTTGTGGCTCGTTACAGAATAAAGGATGATATTTTGATGTTATCTGAATTTCTTTATTGTTTCACAGCTGTAGGAGAAACATAATTCCTGTAGCAATATAAACTGCACTTTCCACAAGACAATGTCAATATTTTAAGGAAATCTCCTACAGCCTCTTCAGGAAAAATGATACCATAATGAAGGAAAAACCTATTCTTACTGATATTTACAAGGCACACAGAAATTCTAAGCCTTTCGGCTAGTATGTATTGAAATAACAGCCACAAAGCTTTTGCTGCTGCTGTGCCTTTAAACAGGACGCCGTAAAGTTAAAATGTTGTTGTTCATTTAAATGCAGGGTAGAAGAAATGTAAGCATGTGCATTTTTATGGAAGTGGATGATCTCTCTCTTTTATTGACTATAAATACTGACTATAAAAGTTGAGTTTAAAAATTCCCAGAATTTGACAGACCTTGTATTACTAAAAGTAGCAACCGATGATACGGACATAGCAGGCAGGGTGGTATTGGGCTTATGGCTGGACTTGGTAATCTTAGAGTTCTACTCCAAATTTAATGACTCGATGATAAATGGAAGAAATAGCGTTTACATCTGTATGCAGAGTACGTCATACACTGAGTTTGAGATTGAGGGCTAAATGAATCCATTCTTACTTCAGAATGACAATGCCCATCTTAATCGGATAAAAATGCAGCCCTAGGAGGAACAAACCCTCTGGAGATTAAATAAACCATTACATAAACCTGGCCCTATTTATTTTGTATTCATGCTGAAACCACAATTGCAGAGCATTGTGGAATCTGGAAATTGTTCACGCAGTCTCCTCTCCCTGAAACTAAGGAGGATTCGGCTGGAAGGATTTTAAATCACAGAATCATCCTTAAAAATTAGCAGTGTGTTTATATCGAGAAGCGTTCTTTCGCTCTTTCATTCAGTAAGATGTCTCACACTATTATGTGTTCTTAGGGAGCTCTCTAACAAGTGGGAGCAGAAGACGGATTTCCTGCAAAGACTTAGGGCATGGAGACTGTGAAGGCTGGCTCTGGAAGAAAAAGGATGCCAAAGGTTATTTCACACAGAAGTGGAAAAAGTACTGGTTTATTCTGAAGGAGTCGTCCTTGTACTGGTATACAAACCAGAATGTGAGTAAACCCTATGGAGAAAGCCAAAACTGAACCTTAAGCTTTATGATTCTTTTGAAGAAAGTCTATTTTTAATACACAATAGGATATGTTGGTGAACTGCCACTTTAACTATGAGGTCTGGGTCACTCTAGCTGGAAATATTGAAATTGGAATTATTTATAAAGTCTCAAATGTCCATGTCCAAGCTTAATAAAACAGCAGATGTTCAGAGCACTTTAAAGAAAGGAACAACTCAGTAGTTAATATTTTTCCATAGGTAATATTTATTTGAACTAAGGCAGTGCTCACACTTGGCTCTCCTGAGTTTCAGTTTTGGGGGGATGTGTGGGCAGCGTGACCATTTTTGTGAGCTAAGCACTATGTGAAGCAGATGTAAAAAATCTCATTCTGGAGATCTCTTTCTCTGACACTTCTTCTGATTGCAACAAAAAACCAAATCTTCCTCTTGTTTTTTGCTGAATTAGTCTGGAGTTTGCAGTATCTCATGTGTAAAACGCTGCTCTTGGTGAAATTTTATTGAAAACCACGGGGCCAATGCTTGTACAATCTGCATATATGGAGGAAAAAATAATAGAGGGGAGGAGCCAAAATCTTTGGTCTGCTTTTCTTCCGTCTATGTGCATTCGGCCTCAGTGCCTGATATAAACTGCCTGCACGCAGCCTGCTCTGATTACTGATATTTTTGCAATCAGTTTAGTTACTTCATAAAAGTTATTGATAATGTGTGATGAAGCAAATACATATTTTCTTTGTGTGTGTGTGTGTGTAAAAAAACTTACGGGCAAAATATTTAAAGTATTTCAATTGATTGGATGGTTGTTCTCAGTGTGAGACCCAAACAGCTACTGCTCACTTTTCTCTTCTCTATCTCTGCTCTTCACCACTACCACTTTTTCTTCTATTTTGATAGGATGAAAAAGCAGAAGGATTCATCAGTTTACCTGAGTTCAGGATAGACAGAGCAATTGAATGCAGGCGAAAACAGTAAGTAACGTGTCAATTATGTCTCTAAATGAAAGGATGGCTCTTGGAAACACGCTGTATAGAGTATGGAAATTTGCAAAGTCCAGAGAAGGAAGTTACACAGAAAAACCTTGAAATCTGTAAATAAAACACAAGAGAGCAATTTAGCTTTAGTGTTTATTATAAAAGATACAGCTTAATGCAAATTCAATAATTCTCTGGTTAGCTTTCCAGATGGCCCAGCTACAACTGTTAAATAACTAAAGCAAAGAACCCAATGAAGATACATTAGGCAAGAGATAAAACTTTCTAAGGTTCAGTACGGTCATCTCGATAAGAATCAAGTGTGCAAAAAACAATTCCCTTAGGCAAAACCGTAAAAAATATTATAGAAAGGGCTGAAGAATATAATCTCCATTTTCTCCTTTATGGAGGAATCTTACATACCCAATATTGTGTTATTCTCAAGTGCTAAAATATTTAGGTTCCATATGCAAAACGAACATTGCGTTATTGCTTCTGGACATATTGCTCCTACTGCATTATGCTTCCAGTAACAAGAATATGCTCCGCTTTGCCACACTTGAAGCATATTTAATAACAGACACGCGTTGGAAATTGTTTGCAAGCAGTTTGGGGACTGGAATGAGTCGCTGTCAAACAGCAGGATAATATTACAAACTCTCTCCCACTGAAGCTTTCCTACTTACAAACAAGCAGCCTGAAGTTTTGCTGTGCTGCTCCACAGCTGTGCAGTCCTGGTTTCAGGAAAAAAAGTCCTACAAATCTGAATACCTGTAAAATAAAAATACTGAAGACATGAATTCTGATAGAGGCTATTCATCAGAAAATCAAAGCTCTTCAATTGCTTGGTCTTCTCTGGAGGTATTATTACCTCTGCCTGAGAATTAGAAGACAGTGCATTTATACTTTTAACACTCCTTTCAGCTGAGGGTGTTACTACAGAAATTAAGCACGAACTGAGCACTATAAACTCCTCCGAGGAATGAGTAGATATTAATAATGATATTGAACAGAAATACAGGAAAAATAATACCCTTTTGTTGGAATATAAAACACTTAACCAGTTTCAGTGAATTAAGCAAGATCAAACAGGCCATTGTGCACAGCGCAAAATAGCTTCCAGAGCCTTGCTCCAGGCATCGGCACACGCTTCCTCAGAACACTTCTCAGGGAATGAATGATTTCTGTAGGGTATGTGCACAGGGAAAAGTCAAATTAACTAAAACTTTGCACACTACTGAAAACTGAGTACCTTCGGGCTCTGAATCCTTTCAAAAAGAGGCAGGTCCAGGGGTAGAAGTATAATGAAGATATTAATAGCATTCCCTTTGTTTGCCAAGCTGAATTCCCCTTTGATTTCTTCCTTCATGCACTATCATTTATATATTTCTGCCATCATACAAATGACACCTTACATTTGCCAGTAATTCACCTGTTCCTCTGAAAACTGCAGAGAAAGAACAATAAGGCCAGTGTTACTTGCTCACATTTCAGTGTATCCGCGGGCTCTGCTGGTGCTCCAGCCAGCTCTGACCCACGGCCTCTATAAACACCCTTAAAGCTCTTCCTGGTGTCTTAGCAAGGACAGGACTGAGCCCGACTGCCGCCGCCTGATTCTGCTGAAAGGCTAATGGTTCTGGTGAGCCTAGAGACAGCTTCCTAACATTTGATTCTTCTGCGTTCTTTTCACAAACACAAGTAAGGTGATGGTGACCCATTTTGGCCCAGCGTATTCTAGAAAGGTTCTAACTCACACTTCATTGTTCTCTCCACTAGGCTGGAGGAAAACATTTCAGTTAATATTTTCCTGCCTCCTTGTCAGAGAGCCAGCAAAAAATAGATTTTACAGGATCGGTTCCCACTTCTTTCCACTTTAAGGATATCTTTTTAATTTAACACTGGTGATTTAGTAGGTGCTGGAATGCAACATAAAATTCATTGCAAGCTTGAAACCTGAAAACATAAATCTGGTCATGTTCTTCCTTCTACATGACTGAGTCCATTTTAACATTAATGCAAAAGATAGTAAAGCAGTTACCTTGGCATTATATACTACTACTTTTCTTTTCTTTCTAGTAGGTTCTTTTGTTTCTAAATTAAAATTAAAAACTGAAAAGTCAACTTAGAATACTAAGTTGTTAGACTTAGAATACTAAGTTAATGTGTAAAGCAGGCCAGCTAAAATCAGTGTCAGTTTGCTTTCAGCTTTCTCAAGAGCAAAACTAAGAATATTCTGGGACTCAGCTTGGATTTCCCTCTGTTATTTTCAGAGCTGTCAAAGTGAAACGTTCAAACTTTATCGAACAAAAGAGTTTGAAGTCTTGCAACAATAATTAATAGATCTGTCTTCTCCACTGCTCTGTTAGACAGAGAATGTTGTTTCTGTAGAACAACGGTTGCTGGTGTCCATAGCACACACTGAATGAAATAGCCTTAAGAAAGCTTTCGTGAGACTATATAGTAACTGAACACATTATTCTGTCTGGTTTGATGATTTGCCTCACTAATGCATTTAATGAAGGTACCCTGATCGTTATACAAATCGTGGCACTATCTCAGATTGATTTGGCTCTCCAGGCTATATTTGGATGTAGAATGACCTTGTCCCTGCGAGAGGAGGTTTCTTGTGTTGACACTGAAAAACTTTCCACTGCTTATAGGCAACACTTGCATCTTCGTAATTAAAAATTATCATACTGTATTAGGAATCTTAATTATTTAAGTTTGTGTGATGTGTTGGGGTATGAATATCATGTTATTGTCTAAGATGCTGATAATTATAATGCCTCATGGTGAAAATGATCCATAACACTGAAGACTGATGGAATTGCATTAGTGATTAATCATTGTTAACTAGCACTTTGCCTGAACTTTCAAAAATCTCCACCCAGTGACAATATTCAATGTATAATTAATGCAAATTTAGGTCTTAAACTTATGAAAGTACATGCCATTCACGCTGAAACTCTGCAGTCAGAATTCTGTGGATATGCCAGCAATAAAGAGCAGGTAGACATAAAGTTATATCTTAAAAGTTGCTACAGTTTCAGTAATCTTTATTACTTCTGAAGTGAATTTGACAGTCTTGGTAGAGAGGAAACCAAACTGCAGCTGCCAGCAGACCCGCACAGGAAAGATGGCAAAGAGCTTCCTGGACTGCGTTCGCTGGAGTGCAACCAAAAGATAGAGAAAGTGATTATTCCCCTATGCCTGGTGCTCACTACACCACATCTAGATTACTGCATCCAGTCTGAGGCTCTCCAAAACAAAACAAAGGTGAAAATATAGGTATCATTCTTCTGCATTACTCCTATTTCTCTGTACATCTAGAATTATTTCCCTGGAGACCTTCCCGCAGTTCTTAATGCCAGTGTATCTAAATGCTTCCCCGACAATAATCTCTGTGATACTTCTGGGAGATGAAGATGGATTTATTGTCATGTTTCACAGCCTAGGAACAGAACTGCAAAACATTTAAATCAAAGGTTTCCCCAGAACTGGGATCTGTTTCATAACACTAAAGACTTGTATTCTTCAGAGTATGTAGATGCTCAACAGTACAACACGTTACTGCAGCAGTGCTGAAAGTGCTCAACAAGCCAGTAAATTATCAGACCGTCAGGCAAAAAGATACTAAGGAACATTCATGAAGTAACAAACTATTAAGTCCATTTGCTGTGATTTAGCATGTGAGAACTCCTCCGCATCAGCAGACCTGCAGCATCTCACTGATTTACCCTTGAAAAAATTCTTGCTCTTTCTGCACTTTATGATACGTTCACAAACTCCATCACAACTGAAGTGGCAGTTCTACAGAAAGTAGCCTGATCTGTTGCATCATCCTGATTCACCTCTCTAGCAAGTCAATTTCCAGTGTCTTAACTGAGGTAGGGTTCCTGCAAGAAGGTAATATTCAAATACATAATCATAGGTTGACTTTGAAACCCCAGTATCGGTATTTTAATGATTTTATGTATGTACATTTCCTGTCTAGGAAAATAATCCTATTTACAAGCAGAAACTCCATCATGTGGTATTCTAACAGGATTAATCAAGAGGATTAGAATGTTTAGATCCACCACATAATCCTCTCCAATTCGAGCCCCTACTTGAATCTCAGAACTGGATGATGGTTGGTCAAATGGAACAGTTAGAAGCTGAAGGTGTGGCATGGGGTTCAGACCAAACTGAAAGTGTGCTGACACCGCAGCAAAAAATACATCCCTGCAAAGAGAATATCATGCTTAAACAGTACAGAAATGCAGGAGTATTTTAGTGAAGACTTTCTGTTTTGAGTAGGAAAAAATAAGCTCTGTAAGGAGCTCCTGTAAGGCGGTCCAGTACCTTTTAATTAGCGTGTAATTAACAGCAGGTAAAGTACCACTCTAGTATATGTGTGTGTATAAAGACATATATAAAATTATTTCACATTCCCTGTTCACAGACATCATCTGTTTTGCTAGAGCAGCTGGAGTTGCTGATAGTGAGCTGGCATATGGGGAGTAAAAAAATCTACATCGAGAAGTGTGAGACTCAGCACCATCAGAGTATTTGACACTGAGATCATGTCATGCTGATTGGGTAAAAAAATTGTAACTTTGATCAGAGTATATTTCAAACTGTATTTATATAATGATCAAAATCTCTTGCATTAAAATCTTACCATTCAGAAAGCATAATTAACAAGCGTTTGCCATCTAGTGGGCACCAGGAAAGTTCCTCCCTGATCAGGATTTCTCATGTACTCACTGTTCTCATTTGCTAAATGAAGTAGCTAGGGAGATGAGGATCTGCAGCTGAAATTATCGATGTCTAGATGCCAAAACAATACTTAAATACCTCTCAAATGTTCTTTTATGGAATTAAGATGCTTTATGATGACCCTCTCTGCAAAGGTAAACTAACCCTTAATTTACTGCTAATCTCATGAAAAGGGAAACTCCACACAAACACAGCTCTGCTCGTTCTTCTGCAGAACTTGGACTGAGAAAGCCTGTTACTGCACACACTTCTACGAATAATACAGAAAAGAAAATCAGGGCACGCAAATGATGATTCTTCAGCTTTCATTTTTGTCTCTAAGACCTGCAATAAATCATAGCAATTAATCAAACTCTCATTTGCATTTAAGCTATTGATAGCAGAAACACTGCCGCCCAGGTTTGTCATACTGCCATGTGTAATGATTCCTAATCGAATTCTTACATCTGGTAATTACCATATAAATGTCAGTATTTTAACGTAAATGTTAGGAAGGAGGGTGGGGTAACATTTACCAACTGATCAAAATAATAGTCTTTAGTGATCAGAGTTTGTGGTTTCCTTGACAGCGACACCCCTTTTAATTACAGTCACACAAAAAAACCTGTTAAAAACATGATTATTGTTCTTAGTAGCTTTCAAATAATGGCTCAGCTGAGGGTGAGCTTGGGGATTATATCATATAAAAGCATTAATAAAAAGCATTTTTATGTGGACTATAATCATTCACGCTGTAAGATTTTGGTTCTTATTGTATGTGTGTAGCCCGAACAGACTACAATGCGACCTAGAGCTGCCTGGTGAGGCCAGACTAAAGTGAGAGTCACACTTTGCCTCATGAAATGAGGAGCATAGAATTGAGTTACTCTGGCCAGGCGGCTGGTGGGGGAATTGGCATCTGAGGAAGGAGAAAGAGCGTTAGCAAAGCACCGAACAATGTCAGTCTTGCAGCTGCTGTTTGTCATGCAACTGTTAACCCCTCGGGTCAGCGCAGGCAAGCAGACAGCAGAATTTACCACTGATACCGTGCTAGTGACACAAGTGAAATGGTATAGACTTTTAAGTTAAACCTGTTGTGATATGCTTTTGGAACTATCCCAGCGGTTTCTGATTTTACTTGTACTTTTTAAAAGATCTTCATTCTATAAATTAACCTTTGCCTAAGTTTAAAATCACCGAAAGGGAAAAAAACCAACCCAGAACTGTGACTCCTTGAACCTTCTGTAAGAACAGGCTCTGCAGTAAAAAGCACTAGAGAGACACATCAAACTGACCATGAACTATAATGTAACAACAAATAGACTCTTTAAGCCTCAGTATTTTCAGCTCTGTTATTTGCCAGGTGGCAGATGAAGAAACGTGGGCTATTAATGACTCACGGTGATTGCAGAAAACATACAGACAAAATGAGTAGATTAAGATGAAAAGTATCTGGGATATGTTTGGGTTTAGAGTAACTTGACAAAGCGATTGCTGGAATTAGAAGTGACTGCTTAAAGAGTTAAGACTGTTTAAGGAACTTCTTTATTATTATCTACTTCCACTCAAAGCTAACCTGCCACTCGCATCTCATAGAACATTCCATATGTTTCTCTTAGGCTCAAGTACAATGACAATTATGATGAAGGATTAAAAAACATTTTATTAAATTTAGGAAACATTCATTTATTCAAGCTTGTTCTAGAAATCTTGCAGAGAATTTGAAAGTGCTGTATTTTTAATGTTATCCCCAGTCAAATGCAATTAATGCATGGTTATTTATCTTCATATTCCTTCTCATTTATTAACATAGACTAAAGCTTTTGATAAATTCATCTATCCGAATCAAAATTATAGACATCAAACAACTATAATGCAGAAGTTGGCAGCCCTCTGCGTTCTTTGAGTAGGACACAAACCACAACCGTCTAAGTATACGAGAAGAGGTGAGGGGATCAAACTCTCCTTCCTTCAGAGATCTTTGGAATATAACTGATATTACTTAAATACACCCAGTAAGACTTTCAGATCCATCCAAGGTATTTTCAGATGGAGGAAAGGATTTACATTTCTAAGTCATTCAAGGGCTTTTGACATTTTTACAAAGGACCAGCTAGGTTCACAAATGTAGGTGTAACAGATCAGCAGGAATCCATCCGTAGGTTTATCCAGCAAGATTGAGACAGAAGAATCAAAACGCCTACAAAACCTGTAACATGCTGAAGAAGCAGGTCAGTGTTGTGTATTTGTAGACAAACTGTTTGAAAAAAAAGGTACTTTTTCATTCTTTGTGATTCTTTTATAGTGCCTTCAAAGCGTGCCACCCCAAAATAAAGAGCTTCTACTTTGCAACAGACTGCCTCGAAGAAATGAACAGGTAAGTTATGTTTCCTCTTTATTGAGATACTCCAGTACTTGAAAATAATATTTAATCTCACATAGAAATATACTCTTGGGACATGACGTAATGCTGATTGATAGAGTTCTCAGGACTTAGGCCTCCTTTAATTTTGGTGCAAGCGTTACATCGTGTGGCTTACTTTGCTGAAATTTGCTCTCGTGCCACATGTCACAATTCTGCAAAAGTATTAGAGAAGTTGGTTGTTTCGGTCTTGTCTGCATTCATTAGAACTTTTGTTCGTTAATGGGCATAAAGTTTATCACACTTGTAATTTTTTGTTGATTAAAGTTCTGAACAACCTGATTAAACATTCAAGCTGGCCCTGTAGTGGGCAGGGAGTGGAACACACGACCTCCTGAGATCTCTTCTAACCCAAACTTCTCCATGTTCCTCTGTTGTGAGTCAGTGAAGAAGGCAGAGGTTAGGTAAAGGTGGGGAGGTACCCTTGATTGTCACAGGCTGAGCCAAATATTCTGCTGCCTCCTGTGATTTCAGTAATTTGTTTATTCCCAGCGAAGGTAAAAAGCTAGGGCACATGGGACGACGTCACCGTACTTTGAAGTCTTAAATCTTCCCTGACGTAGGCAGCTGAAACTTTGAGCTTTGGTTAGTTCTTTATGTTCACAGGCTTAGAAAGACACGACTACCTCAGGATACAGTTGGGCTTTTTTCTTTGGAATACTAATGTCTAAAAAGTACATTTAAATTGAACATTTATATTCTGTAGCTTCCACAGCCCTTCAAGAACTGCTGCATTGATGTATAAGACTGGCTGTATTACAACAGTCCAGGAGAGCTAATCACCCACTGGTGAGGAGGAGCCTTGCTGCTCAGGAGTATCTCGCTGTGTTTCGCTGTCATTTTTAAGATATAAATCTGCTGAAAAAATATATTTCCCAATATTAAAAATGTTCTGTTGTTCAGTTATGTAAAACGAGTGATATTTTTCTGCTCCAAAACTGAAGTGAGGATCTTCTGCTATTTTTGACTCTGTTCGGTCTCCCCCCTGACTTTAGCAGCTTTGATAGCTGTGATTTGTTGAAGCACCATTGATCATGTCTTTCTGTTCTACCATAAAATCTTCTGACTCACGGAAAACCAGGAAGTCTTGACATACATTCAATAAACTGCTTTTACAATATTCATTGATTTTTCTTCACTGGGGAGCCAAGGAAGCTGCCTTTATGGCAGTTTGCAGCCTTCAAGGAGAGTAACAGCTGGAAAGGTGCCAGCATGTATTCTCATATCATAGTTTGGAATTTCAGAGGGCCTTTTACCTGATATTTTCAGTCTGCTTTTCGTGAGAAAAGACAAAGGGTGAACTTCCTCTTGAAGTGGTTTTTGCGGTATTTCTCCTTCAGAAATGCTGTTCCTGTAGAGTAATTGTAATTCAGTCCCCAGCCCAAATGATGGATTACTGTGCTGCCTCTGAAAAATCTCTGGGCATCCCCTGCAGCAGCGTACACTCCTCCTGGAATTCCTTCTCCCAGATATCCTGTGTGAAATTTAAAGTGAGTAAGCGAGATTCATAGATGAAAATTGCACTTAAAATGCTACTGTCACAAATCTCTGTCTTCCCAGTAAACTGCTAGCCATGTAATCTGAGGAAACAGGGCAAGCACTTGGCAAGGTATCTCAGACTCCTGCTGCCACCCCAAGATTTAACTGGATTTTCCATGCTGGCAGGGTGGTAAATCATGCTGAAAAGTAAAGGGCTTCTAATACGGACAGGAATACAGCATTTCTTTATTGGCTGTGCAGGGAAAGTTTGCCCTTTCTTCATCTGCGTGTACCAGCTTTTATTTTAACAGCTGTTTTTACAGCTTCTTACTGCAGAGATTCACTGTTTAATAATTATTTTTTCCACCCCAGGATATTATAATCTGCCTTTAATGCCACATTGCTGTGGAAAGAACTGTGTACCAGGGGGAGTAATCAATTTGTGTGTAGCAGAGAGGGTTACTCTGATGCAGTTGAATTTTGCCTGCTGTGTTGCACGGTACAGACAGCGTCTGCTTTGCAAAATTAATGCTCATGCTGTTTTGTCAGGTCTTACATGAGCACAGTCGTGTTCTTAGAAATGAATTAATAATGAAATTGATGAGCTCATCTTCCGCTCGCCATGGTCACGGGGTGCTCCGAGCTTGTTAAAGGTCTTCTTTCTCAGAAGTCCTTCATCTATTACTGTGCCATCTATAACCTGTTTATGGCTTAGTGTTCCTAAGGAAATTAGCGTTGAATTTTAAATTGTTGTTTTATAATATCTACTTTACTTTAAAAGTTCGTGTGACTGAAATAGGTAATGCAGTGCATTTACAAACTCCTCATGGACTCCAAATACTAAGCTAAAAAAGTTCCTATTTTAGGCTAAATAATTTGGTGATATTTGACTTCAAGGACTGAGTTAACGTTGCAATTTTAATAACTCTCCCATAAAGCTTTTACTCTTACTCAAAAATATGACAAATACTGGCAGCCCACAGGAACAAAACGATGATTGATTTTGTAGGAGTCACTTCCAATTTTTCCAAATAACAAAGTTTCTAACACAGTATTTCATTTCAAAAGAAGCTTTTTCAATACTGAATTAAATCTCTATTGACTACAAGTAAATTTCAGGTTGCAGATCCTCTGTATTTTTAGGTCGGAAAGATGACCAAACAAGTTCCTCAAGGCTTTCCCTAAACCATCCCAATTAATGCTGAAGTTCATTCAGTTTTCTTCCTTAAATTTAGGTGTGTTAGTCTCCTTGACAGATCTTGGCCAGCTCAGACAGTGGGACAGTATTAATGCAGCTGAATTCACTTGCAGTCTTCACTTATAAATAGGATAATACCTAAGAAAAGATCTTGGCAACTGAAGATTTCAGATATGTACCTCTATTAGACATTGCCTCTTTTAAATAAGAGTTCTTGGAGAAGTGAGCAGGAGAGTGATTGTGTCAGATCTGTCTGTCCTAATTTAACAGTTCGTTGAGAAATAGAGCCGAGGACTTTATTAAAGTGCTCTTACTCCTCAGTCCTTCACCTCATGAAAAGCGAGGAGATCATTCTGCAGAATATGAAAGGTACTTTTCCAATAGAGATCCCCAGTGGTGTTGTAAGTAAACATAAAGAGCAGGTTTTCCCTTCTTCTTTCATGTTCCTATAAACATGTTTCAAATCCAGGAAAAATAGTTCATGCCCGAGGCCATTTCTCTCCTCTAATTTATTGTTCTCACATAAGAGCTCGTGAGTTGCAGCACAAGTAAAACAGTTTTCTGACCAGAGTCAGCTGAGGGCCTAGAGAATGGATTACACCGTGATGTCCATGGGAGTGATCAGTGCAACAGCAGAGCTGCAATGCTCTGTCTGGGGAAAATACTACACCAGAAAGTGCTAGTACTGAGCTGAAAGTAGCTAGCCACCTAACTCCTCCTTTCTACAATTTATGGGCTACTCCCTACACACTTGTGAAGTACTGTTTCCTCCTTAATTCACTTGGGGAACCCCTAGCTTGCAGCCTTCTTCTGCAGGAGTTCAGGGAGGGCTGCAAGACACCATTGCCACTACCCAAAATGCAACCCAAATCAGCTTTCAGGTGTCAGTTTATCCCCAAGGCGCACGAGTTAGGATTTGCATTGGATTTCTGTACTAGTTTAAGTTACAAAATTAATTTAATCAAATTCTGCTGTAAATAATACCGCTGTGAATTGGCATCGTTCTTGTGGGAGTCACACAGTTCAACTGCATTTAATGTAGTGGATTTTGTGATTACAGTGCTGTACCGCTCAGTACTAAATGTGCATGTGTTACAGTCTCATGTGATGTTGCACTGGAGAGACTAAGTTAACACTGCAAAACCTGGAGTTTTTAGTAAAGAAACAGATGATATACACAATTAAATAAGTCAGATATTTGATCTGATTTCTTTAAGAACACGTGGACGTAGAATTACACAATTTCACGAGGAAATCATCTGATCTTTAAAAAATAATCTAGTGGGAGGTGTCGCTGCCCATGCCAGAGGTGTTGGAACTGGATGATCTTTAAGGTCCCTTCCAAGCCAAACTATTGTATGATTCTATGATTTACACAGTAAGATGCTATTTAATTTATTTGCTATAGTAGGAAACTTTTTTTCTATAATCTGCAAGACAAAAACAAAACCAGAAAAAAACCCAAAACCCCATTGACCCCAAGTCCTGCCTGCAAAGGTATTGTTGTGCGTTTGGTTGAAAGGGTAAAGTTAAGAAAAAACAACCTAACTCAAGAACAACATTTCCATTAAGTGCGTGAAATAGATGCACACACCAAGAGGGATGAATTGCCACGGCTCACTTGTCAACTCTTTAGCTGTCTCGGGCTTTTTTCATATTTTTCCAGCCTGACAAATCTAAGAAGACAATGCATGAAACAAGATCAACACAGTCATGTCAAATTATCGAATCGGAGAGTACTCACAGTTTACCCCGTGAATGATTTTGCTTAACAAATTCCAGCAACTGTGACAAAGCAGTAGAAACGAAGGCTGCTGAGATCTGACATATTTGGAGAGAAGAGCTCATTGAGAGGCTCTGTTTGGCATTACTTGTGAGGCATCAGTTATATTTTGGGGCTTCTTTTGTGTTGATGAAATAAAGAAATCATTTCAGCCATATCTATTACAAGAACCTTTATTCAGTTACATGAAGATATTACCTGTACAACCTTAGAAAACAGCAAAACCAATGTACCTTAGGAACTGAAATGGGAAACATTGATTTTTATTTTTTTTTCAAGTGTCCATTAAGAAAGACTGGTGAGAAAGGAGCCAGAATAACAAATACAGAATCAATTGCAAAATATAACTGCATTGCAAAGAACTTCACAGTGAATTCTGGAATTGAGTTATCCCACTGATGTAAAAAAAATAAAATACAAAGGTTTTAACCAGGAATTAAATATAAATTGAACTGAATAAATTCCACGGATGAAACAGATTGTTCAAGGGAATCTATACTTTAATAGGCAAAGATAACTTGATTAAGTCAAATTTAACTTCCTCTTCTGGTTTTTCCTTTAAACCAGATGACACCAAGTGTAGATGCAATCTCAAAAGCGAAGTAAGATATAATCCTGCTCTGGAACATTCAGAGCACAAACCTGGGATGCCAAACAAGTGCAAATTTTAACTGATGAAAAGATGCAGGAAATACATAAGTAGTTATTTATTTTGCCCTTTAATGCCTCAGTATGTCATTGGTTCCTTTTTTAAGGGAATACGTGAGAGGAAGAAATAGTGAACACGGATAGACTCTTGCTTGATTTTTTATCTTTTCAGGGTATATCCATTAGTTACTTTTTCACCTGAATTAACTTGTTTCTTCTATATACCAGACATCTTGTGCATGCAATTGGTGCATCCAGCATTGAGGACAATTAAAACTTATTTGAACTACTAAAACCTGCTACTTCCTGTGCTGTTCTCCATGGATTACTGGAACGATTTTAACTATAACCTTAAAATTTAAAGACTTCTGCAGCTATTGTTTTAAAAAATGATGACCCTCTTGTCTTTGGTTTTTATTCTCCCACACTAAACTTAATAATTCTTGAATTTATTATAACTGAGATTGTCCAAGTTGGTTTAGTTTGGTTAATTGCCTTCTTCCACTCTTCAACATTTCTCCAGCAGGAGAATGTGCTCTTGACTCCTGACAATTCCGAGTATTTCAAGCATGTCTCACTCTTCAGTATCAAGTTTTGATTATTGTCACAACTGCTTAGTTCATCACTGCCCTCGGTGCTTTTGCAAGCATCGCTTTCCAGGCCTTGGAGCAGAACCAGACTCCCAGAAGAGACTCTGGGCTGTAAACCCCTGGTACTAACCAGTGTTATCTCAGTAAATTTAACTTAACATCCTACCACACAGCTCTGTTTTATCCAGAAGCGATGACAACTGTGCCTGTTTGTAGTCCCTAGAATCAATTAAAGCCAAGCCTGATTTATTTAGAATTTAAATCATTGAGACAAAGTTCAAAACTTGCTTATGTATGACTTTATTTGAGGCTTGCCTTGGGTCCAGTAAGCTACAGGCAATAAAAAATAATTAATACAGTTCTGGGTCCCTTGTAGGTTGCTACAACATCCCTCAGTAAGACAGATCTGGTATCTTATGGAGGGTTTTCCAATACTGAAGGTAAAATCATAGAATCATAGAACAACCAGGTTGGAAGAGACCCATCAGATCATCGAGTCCAACCATTCCTATCAAACACTAAACCATGTCCCTCAGGACCTCATCTACTCATGTAACAAATCAGCCTCTGGATATTTAGCACGGTCCCATGTGCACCACAGCTAATTTCTATCTAGACTGCAGACCCTGCAGTTCATTGAGTGGCCTAGACTCAAACATAGTGAAACGTGAAACTGTTTAATTACCAAAAAAAAAAAGAGTATTTGAAATTATCAAAGGTAAAAAAAAAAAAGCAAGGTTTGGGGTGGGAGAGGAGGGGGAGGACTCCAGCTTTCTGCCTCAGGGAGACAAGATGTACAGAGATGTAAGATTGCTGTGCAGATACCTGCCAGAAAAACTTAAGTCTTTTTGCGATCCCGTGAAATTTAAGAAGCTATTAGGGGAACAGCTATAGAAACCAAATTAGACAAATGAGCTCCTGGGCTTTTTTCACTCTAGCTGCTTGTCAGGTGTAGCTGATAGTCTTGCATTGCATGACCTCCAATTAAACATGCAGCGATCCGTTCCTTACAGACTCCAAATCTGACACGTACTCCCACTGCCTGCCTGGAACCTCCAAGGCACTTGAGGCACAGGTCAGAGCCAAATGGCTGAGTTGCCAGGCTTTCCACAGAGAATTTTTTATAACTTTAACTGCCTCTTTTCTTAATAAAACCAAAGTAGTTTGCTTATCAAGTAAATTCAGCAAGTTTGCAGTGTTCCTTTTGAACTGAGTTTGCATTTCCTTGGGGAAAAAAAAAAACAACTTTAACTGTAAGAAAAGGATCTGTAATCTCAGCACTTTCATAACTCCTGATTAACCTCGAAAACATCTATCTATGCTTTTTCTGAAACCACAAGCCCAAGATTGAGATTCCCTTTTATTTATCAGAAGAGATTTTGCCATTATAAGCCTCTGAATGCCATCAGATAACCCTTTTCACTGCCTTGGCAAAAAGCTAGCTCTGAATTGTGGTAAATAGGGTAAGAAAGGTCTTGTAGCTATAGCTGGGGATCATCTTGTCCTTTGGAAGAGAAAAGTCTTAGGATTTTTGGGGAAGGAAGGCTGCCTTCTGCCAAGTCCAGATTTGGACACTGAGGCCATACGAGTAAAGCTGATGCTCTGTGTGTGCTAGGAAAATCCCTGTTCTCATGAAGGTTAATATTAATGCTTTGACTCTTACCTACGTGTGCTTCCAAGATTTGAAACCCTCAGATTAACAATGAGCAGCAAGATAAATTTAGAAAGAAGCGTAAGCCAATATAAATTTCCATACCCTGACCACCAAAATGGCTGTGTATGTTTTAACTTTGAAAATGGTAATGAGTCCTAATTTATCACTGCTGCTTAAGCAGAACCTTAGCTGAAGTCGCTGAGGCATTCTGCTTAATTGCCAAAGGCATATGGTAAAGTATGACTCAAACTATTTTGCTCCAATGCTAATGAGTTTAGAAATTCAGGAACAACTATTGAAAAAAACTAGTGGATACAAAGGCTTAATCATGAGCAAGGGTATGATGTCATCTCAACTGCTGCAATAAAGAATACGCCTTTCAAGAGAAGCAAATGTCAAGTGTTCAGCAGGCCGTTTGTCGAATGGAATTATGCTGGTGAGCACTGCAGAAAATAAGCTTTTCAGTAAACCTGCTAATCCATTTAAATTGTGCTCCCTTAATGATAACAGTGAGTTATTGACATGTTGATACAAGCGTCTCTATAAGCAATCCGAACCCTGCAGTTGGTATTTGTGACAACTAATCATCATTTCCATTTTTATTTCCAATTTCCTCCTTTCTCTTTTAATACTAAAAAGCAAAGCAATATCATTGTACAGTTCTTTATGTTTTCATAGCTTTGCAAGTAAATTAAACCTATAACAATTCCCCGTGAGAAAGATGTAAATGTTGCTTTCCCCTCAGGATAATTATCAAAACCATCAGATACGTAGAATGACTCACTGAAGGCCATGCAGTGAGTCAGTGTCCTATCCACATTACAGATCATGATCTCTGAGCAGCCAGAGTGTTCCTGGGCCAGGAGATCAACCCACGCTGGATTGTGAGCTAGTTCTAGTGGAATTCCCTCTTCCCTCGCTCCCTGCTCACCATCCTCCACAGACCCTGCTGTTAGGGCCAAAATGCATTCACTGGCAGCCTTCGAAGCTTTTCTCCTGGTACAAATGGGAAAGAATAACACTGAATAGTTTTCTTGATGTAATCTGCCAAAAACTTGTCCTTATGATGTAGTATGTATTGTTTATTAACATCTTTCTTGAAGTCTTTGAAAGATGTTTTTGTCATAATATGGTACATTGACCAAGAACTTAGTTATTAGGAAAGTTTATGTTGCAATGCCAAGAAAATCAACCTGCTTCTAGAAACACGTGCAGTAAACTAGGAAATCAGTGACACAGTGAATAATTTAGTCACTGAGCACAGCAATACTTCCGAGTGCACCCCAGTCACTACAGATGTGTGTTAATCAGGCATTTTTCTTTAGTTATATTTCCTTGTTGATTCCTTATTTTCCATTCACTGAACATTAAGAAGTGACTTTCCTCTCTGCAATTTTCTTTTTTCCTCTCTTTAGTTATAGGTTGTATACGCATCCAGTAATCTTATATAAAGAAAATTCTAGAGCTATTTTCCCCCAAATAAACTATGATAGCTTCCTAATGAAACAAAGAACTTTATTTTTTATCAAACTAATTAATCTGGGGACAAATCAAAATAACAGATCATCTAAAGTGTAATGCAGATATTGAAGTGCTTTCAATGTACCAAGTCTTCTCGTGGAAACCTGAAATTCTATACTAATTATCGAATTAAAGTAAAGTTGATATCGCAGCTTAACAACCTCAAACATTTATATCACCAGTGTCATGAATACTGACTTCAAATAACCAGTGGAATACTGCCATAGCCTGTTTTAGCTTTTCGAGTATGCAAATTTAGTGCATCTTATCTCCTAACATTGTTTTCATGCAATTATTATCATAATTCTATTTATTTTATAGTATTTTGGCAAGTCAGGCAAGTTCTTGAAATCGGTAGAAGTAGCAATCGGACTAAATGCACTGGTCTCCTTTACCCAATGTCTCTAGAAACCTTTCCACAAGTTGTTTGCGGGTGCAGCTTGAGGAGGATTTGATTCTGCGTGAAGTGGAGGCAGAGATGGACATTCTCTGTTTTACACAGACTGTTCTCAAAATTACATTCGGTCACTGCTAAAGTTTGCATACGAGTCCATGTGCTGCATGTTTTCCTGATGACAAAGGGAAGACTCATGTCATAATTCCTCAGTTCTCTAGGCAGAAGAAGAAAAGGCAGTGAGTCTGATACACCCCTAGGCAAACCTCCAACAACACGAGCCGAGGTCCAGAAGCACATCTGCATTGTACATGACCTGGAACACCATTCACTTAAAATTATTAACCACTGAACTCATCTGAATCGGGATTTTAACAGCCTGGACAGTGTTCACTTTTTTGACTAGCCGTTGTTTCTGACTTTTCCAAGTGTTAAGAATGTGTATGTCTTCAGATTTACACTAGATGCTCCTTTTAACTATCTCTCTCCTTCATATTTAATTGTTCAATCAGGTGGATGAATCGTTTGGGTCTCGCAGCAATTGGCTACACACCTGATGACAAGGATATTCATCCAGACGAAGGTAATGCCTCAGAGATTATAATTAGGAGAGGAGGGCAGAAGACACACATCTGTTCATTATTTGAGCAAAGCTGGAGATGTGTGAACCATCTTCTTTGTTAACATTAAGTGCCATATCTTTTAAAATATCAATTTGCATAAGAATCCATGTCCTTGAGGAAATCTATTAATTGGTGCCACTACTAAAGAAAATAAAACCTTTAGTAATAATTTTAAGAAATATTTAAAACAAGTGAGAAAGAGTACACAAGGCTGAGGGTGAGGTATGATCTCCCAGCTCACAGTTGTGCTCATCACCCTAGAGCCCGTGCAGACATCCCAAACTCAGATCGATATGTGCTTTGGAACTCTTGGTGCATCTGAGCTCAGGTTCCACCTTTGCTGCAACCTGCTATGCTAACATAATTCAATTAAGTGGTGAGGCTCAGCTCTGCTTTGGCTTCTAGAAGGAAGTTTCTCTTTGAAAGCCTGTGGCCAGGAGCTGGTTTTTATGTCCAATGGGAGTTAGGTCTGTAACCTGCTTTCCATAACTCCAGCCATCTGAAAGTTCTACCTGTCTGTGGATCTCGGGTACCAGACATTTGTTCCTTAGGGACTACCAAGCCACTCAGGTGACTTTGAAATGTCTACCTTTGCATGCTAATGATGTTAAAATGGGACCTGCTTTCCTCTGGAAAAGCATGTGAGTGAAACCTGGAATGCTTTGTTAGCAGATTACTGGAGTGAAAGCGACCAGGATGACATCGATGGCTCTTTAACCCTGAAGCAGGAAGGCTCTTCAACACTGTGTGACACCTATCACCGAACCCCCTCGGTGAGTTATGAATATTGCATTCGTTAGTACATCACCAAAAACTGCCTCGATTTGCATTTTCCTGGCTTTGGAATATTTAATTGCCATAAGGGCAGAACAAAGATCTCACTGTAAGAAAGAAATAATTGCAGTTCCTCATAAGCTACAAACCGAATGTTTCCATAACGCGGCAATTCCAAAAGGAAAGAAAAATGTCTCCTTACACAGATATGTCACCAGACTGTAAACATGACCTTTTTTTGTAGGATTTGGGAGATTACAGCTAATAATATGAACTGAATATTCAAATGTTGACTTTGTTGCAGAATATGAAAAGAATGCGGTGACCAGGATAGTTTGTGTTAATTTAGACTGTTTTTCAAGTATTTATATTGGATACTGGATGCTAGAGATTAGGATCAGATCACATTCGTGCAGTAATCATGGTTCAGTACAAACAGGTTTTTAAGAATATATCTTTAGAGGCAAGAGGTTTTCACAACATGAATCCTTGTGTCCCATACCATAGCAGCACCAGTATTTTTGTTCGTGTCCTAAGATGTGAAGTAGCTCATAAGAGAGTAGCTCATAATTCTAAAATATTGTGTAGAGAGAGATTTTGAGAACCAAGGGGGGAAAAAAGAGGCTCTAGAAGCAAACAAGAACATTTCTAACATACAAACATAGGCTGTGATAATTAATCTGTTTCCAAGAACAGCTAGGACTATTCTCTATTTTTCTTTCAGATTTTTCTTCAGCATGAATGACACGATCCTCACACAGCCAGAACCAAAGACAGACTGACTGAGACAACAGCATCACATGGGTGAAGTCCAGACTGCTTTTCACCCATGTGATGCTGTTTTATCAACTGAGATACAGGTTAAGCCCCTCCCTTTCTATTTTTCCACTTTTTTGCCTTTCTCTTTATTTTTGAATTAAAACTATACACAGACCCAGTAGAACTAATTAAACTAATTTGAGAAGTTCAGCAGTCCCCACCAAAATTCAAAATCTTCCTGGGGGGCTGAAGTTTAGGGTTTTTTCCTGTTTGGCTGGATATTTATTCCCTTAAAAAAAAGAAAGGAAAACCAATTAGTTTCTTCTAGGGGCTTTCACGTCTTCACATCACGCTGCTGGACTGAGTGTAAACGGGGCAGTCCTTCAGGAAACCTGTCCCCGTACTGGCCCTTCCTGCAGGAGTTGCTCAGGGGCGGAGAATGTACAAAACAAGAATAGGGAGTGATTAGAACACAGCACTGACCTAGAAGATCTCACTGCTAGTTATGTTCTGTTTGCAGAGGTTCATATTATGACATATCAAAGTGCACACATCGATCCATTTTGTTAGTAGACATGTAATGTTCTGCACTACAGTCATTTTCTCAGATCTGGTCAAAACATTGTCTTATGGTCCGATGATTTTGTGTCTTTTCAGGTGAATTCCTCAAGTCCATTCCCCGAAGTCAAACAGGGCCGACACTTTTCAAGTGAATCAACATATTCTCATTCTTCCGCCGAGGACTCTCGACAAGATGCAGCAGGAAGCACACACTCCTCAGGATGTCGCCCTCCCTACCGAGAACGGCGATCCTGGCAGGACCTGATAGAGACTCCCTTAACCAGTTCAGGGCTCCATTTTCTTCAGACTGTTCCTCCTGATGCAGAGTACATGAGTGGCCGGCCTGGAATGTCACCGGAAAAAAGAAGACAAGCGACGCTACCAGTCCAAAGACGCCACAATTACGAGCAGGATGGGCCTTTCCCCCTGGTGGAATGTCCACGGGGGCACGGTGCTCACGGCAGGCCGCAGAAGCAGCGCAGCCAAAGCCTTCCCCGAAACAGAGACGTCAGGGGTAAGGAACGCGTGAAGTCCATAGAAGGAACAGATGACAAACTAGAAGAGAAAGTTCCTATTAGAAGGCACAATAGTTTCTGTGTAGAAGGTAAGCTGCTGGAGCTGTTCCCATCCTCTCTTCTGCCACTGGGAGGCAGGGCAATATTTTCATTATTCTCATTATTTTTGTGGTTCAGCTGGTTTATGTCAGCAAATTGGTCAGTCACTACACAGGAGTTTGCACTTCCAACGCTTGGATGTAGCGCCAAGAACATAGCTTTGGGGCTGATCCAAATGGGTTTGGTTTTGATAAAACAAAAATTGAAAGACTTCACTATAGAGTCACTTTATTCATGAATTTGCATTATTGCTTGCTAGTTTTTGAGACTTCCTTTGAATTATTAGATTTGTTATTAGGTTTCTTTATCTAATTCCTTTCAGAAAACACAAAAGAATTTGGAGGGAATACAGATGGTCTGCAAGAGCTATACAAATCTCTGGAGCAAGCCAGTCTGTCAGCTTTTGGAGAGCAGCGTCCTTCCACCAAGCAAGAGTTCCGCAAGTCTTTTGTAAAGCGATGCAATGATCCAGTTATCAATGAAAAGCTTCACCACATCAGAGTTCTCAAGAGCACTTTAAAAGTAAGGCTTTATCACCAATCTTGTGTATGAGCAACATCAGCTAGTAAACGTATCATCTCTTAACGTTTTCCATGGGTGAGGCTTTCTTTGTAGCTTTAGAATTACGTTCTAAAGGAACTAAAAATCCAAAATAAAAAATTGTTCCACCTTAAGGAAAGAAAAAATATATATATCTGTATATACTGGGCACTCTTTGACCTATTGTAGAGAGTGCCAAGGACTGAGTTGTCAAAGAGCTTAAACTGTATTAGTTCCTGAATATAAAAGGTAACAGATTCAAGTGTCCATAGTAGTTTCCCTAGTGCTTTGCGTTAAAATGAAAGAAGACGTTAAGTTCTGAAATACAAAATGTGGCAGACATTTACAGTTGGACTCAATCTCAAAGCTCTTTTCCAACCAAACCAATCTGTGATTTCATTTTGACTTGTACTGTGCCTTTCTGGAATTTGACAGGCGAAGGAAGGGGACCTCGCAGTTATCGACAGCCTTCTGGATGATCCCAACTTAACATCCAAGAAGTTTAAAGATTGGAAACTAAAGAACTATGAGTTTTTCCTGGACATTTGTGAGTACAGTGCTGCTGTGAAATCGCAAAACGGAGCCTCTGAACTTGCAGCCCCAGCACCAATGCTCACACACACACACTCGTTCATTGAAACTCACGTGTGACAGGACTCGGATCCTGAACCAATGCTGGGTGCCATGAAAAATCAAATAAGACAAACACTGTAATATTTATTGCTAATGTACTCAGCAGTACTGTAAATAAATTGGGTAAGAGAATAGCGCCACAGGATGCCTACTACATTGCATGATAAGACAATAAGATTCTTTATGATTTATTTTGTTCGCTATTATCAACCAATGTCCGTATCAAGCTCTGCATTAGAAAGAAGCAGTGCAGAAGTGTAACTGAAAATAAATACCAGTATATTTAAAGTACTGTACTAAAATTAAGCTTATAGTATGAGCTCCTACAATCATTTTATATATTTAGGTATATAAAGAGACATATCTATATATATAAAATGTAACATAGCAGTTGACATTTACTTTTAAAATGCCCTAAAGTTCACACTTTCATACTTTTTTTTTTCTTGAGGAAAATACAAAATGACAACATAAAGACATTGGCCACTCTTAGAGAGGAAGGTTTATTTTTGCAACATTTCCAGGTAGTGACCATCTTTGCAAATAAAAGGACAGAGTTATCAAAATGTAAACTCAATCCCTATAGTGTGCCTTAAAATGTACACTGTACATCTAGCGAATCGCTCCCAGTCTGGCCCTATGGGCGTTCTGTACATGCCATTTCGATACTGTGTTTGTAACACGCTGTGCCTGCCTTCCCGAGCGAATATGAGCATTGCAGGTGTGGCACAGAGCTTAAGATATGAGTAGAACAATGTTGGTTGTTCACTAAATGCTGCAACTTAAACTGATTTTAATATGATTTGAAGTATTTCATGGTGAAAGAAAAACATCTGCGCTGAATATGACACACACGGCAGGTTTTCATATTTTCTTCACTGTGAACTTAAGTGACACTTGACTGTGAGTCACAAAATCCAAAACAGCTCTGATGCTCCAAGGGTGAGAATTAAGTTTAAAAAAAACCTCCTGAACTAATCAATTAAATTCTCTAATAGACCGGCATCGGGAGCTAAGGAAATTATTCAAAATTATATAATCTCTGGCAATAATTTTTAACTGTTGGTGTACATTAGCAAGTGGGTAAAGTTATACCAATACATCGTTTGAAAACCAATCTGTGTTGATTGGGTTGGGAAGACACACAAGTCACACAGTGTATTTCACTTCCTTGCCCGGATGAGGATGATTTCCAAGAATCAGATTTTGGAGAAAATACTTGTATTCTTGGGGGAGGAAATAAAAAAAGATTGCTATGAATGCTACTGAACATAAATTTGAAGCACCCATTCACAATCTTCTTTGTCTGTGCTTGCTAGAATATTTCTAGCGAGCAGACCAAAGAGGGTGTTAATACAGCTGATGTCATTTCACTTTGACAATCACAGATCATTTTTTCCCAAGATAAACCTAGTTGTCTCTTCTACACCAAGAACTGTAAAATTCATACAGTTCAGTATCATAGAGGAAAAAACCAATATCTCAATGAGGCTCCAGTACCCAGGAAAAGATTTAATTATTCTCTAAGCCAGAACTGGGGGAAGGTAACCCATTTGTTTAGTTTGGTCTTCACAAAGCAGCTGTGGTGGGTTGATCTTGGCCGGCTGTCAGGTGCCCACCAAGATGCACTCACTCCCCCTCCTCAGCAGGACAGGGGGGAGAAAATATGATGGGAAAGCACTGACAGGTTGAGATAAAGACAGGGAGATCACCTACCACTGACCATCATGGGCAAAACAGACTTGACTTGTGCAAAATTAATTTATTGCCAATGAAAAATACAGTTGCATAGTGAGAAGCAAAGACAAATGTATAAAACCTTTCCTTCCCAGGCTCAATTTCATTTCTTTATTCGCAGCTTTTCTACTTCCTTCTCCCCTCAGCGTCACAGGGAGATATGGAATGGGGGTTGCAGTCAGGTCATGACACTTCATCTCTGCTGCTCTCTCCTCACGTTGTTCCCAGCCTCCAGCACGGGGTCCCTCACGTCCTTCAGGAACAGACTGCTTCAGGTCTGTTCCCAGAGAGGCCACCCCTGCAGCCCCTCTCCTACCAAAACATGTAAACCCAACGCAGCAGCTGGAGAAACACAACTCAGATGATGGGGGTTTTATTCTCATTTGCACTGGCATTTATTTGAATCAGAATAGATGCAGTGATTCAACAAGCAATAGTCTGCAATAATGCAAGATGTTATTACTAAGGAAGTTATTACTGAACAGGTTGAACCCTTTGCACCACACAAGAAACTGAGTCCCAGCATCACTGCAATAACTGCATAACAACATTTGGCTGGAACATACTCCATGAAGGCACATTTGGCCTTCAGTAATAAACTCTCTAATTAAGAATCACTGAAGGCAAGCTTCTTAAATGCACAGATAGGAGCTTAAACATATTTCCACGGAAGGAAAAAGCAAAACTCCTTTCACTGCTTTGTAAGCAGGTGATGCTTTGGTCTCGATACAACCAACACACGAGGAAGCAGTTTTATAAAGCTTACTTTCTCTGTTTTACAGTTTTTATCGCCCTTCCGTGTTCAGAAGGAGGATTACAAATAATATGATTCAAGCTTTTGTCAGTTTTTAGGTCAGCTGACGTACTCCTGGGACCTACTCTTAATGAAAGTAATAAATAGGCTCAGACAGATAGTGCCTGTCATTATCTTCAAGAAGAGAACCATGCTCATTCTTAATGCAGGCCAGACAGATGTTTACGTTTACTAAGCACATGCAAGCATTAAAGGTGACAGTTGGGGACTTTGCTGTATGCAGTAATGCCACCGCAGGGGCAGTATTTGAAAGAAAGTAGCATTGTAAAAACAGTGAAATATGTTGATAAACTGTGTTTGGCCAGGCAGGCCTGCCAGCTTCTGTCCTCACATCTCCAGAACATTGTTCACTCTCGGGCTCTGGTGAGGGTATCAATACAGATCTTTTTACTAACGGTAAATGCGTCTGTCTGAATGCTGCAGGTTAAAGGGTGCCACATTATACATATTAACTCTATTGCATTTTTTTCACTAGCAATCACGAAACAAATATGTCTTAACAAATCTTGTTCACTGGTTCAAAATACCAGTAAGACCCTGTTACCAGTTAAGACTTCTGTTTTACTGAGAAACAAAGATTTCAGCTTAAAAATCTGAAAAGACGACAGGTTAGGACATAAGAGAAATGCACTAGTATTAATAAACTTTTTACATTTGACACATACTGTATTACAAAGAAAATATCCTTATAAGACCATTAATTGCTGGGCCATAGGTGACTTCTGTCTAGTTTACCGAAGTAGCTAATCAAACTTGTATAGCGAGCCTTTTCTAGATAACGCTTACATGTATGAAAACGTATGACACCCTTGTACTATGGCTTGCACTTTACTTGCATTAAACTGTGAAGTAGGCTGTAGTAATGTCTTTGTATATTCAGGGGTTGAAATACCAAAGCACTAGAGTATCGTACTGCTGGTGTTCAACCTGTACTGTTAATTAAACCCAAACATGCTGACGATGTGTATTCCGAATACCCCACTGACTTCCGATCTTTAGCAAATAACCCTATGGGGTCTCCATGGTCTTTGTTTCTTTGTAAATATAAACATTCTTACTGTTTCTGTAGCAATAGGAGGTTATAAACCAAACTTTCACTAGGACTGTTTTCAATAACAAAGAAATAAATCTATAGCGCCTTGTATAAAAATCATGGAGACTCCATGACCTGTGGGCATTTTTTGTTTACAAGCAGTATGTATATATGTATTAGAGGCAGAACTGTTATTATCACAAAGTTACGTTGTGGTTGGTTCTTTCTAAAGTAAATGTATGTTTTCTGTCACTATGAAAAAAAAAAATCAGTATTTTAGAGCCATCTTAAGAAGTCTGAAGTGTCAAAGCTTCAAGGACTAGTAATCTTACATCTTTTGGCCTTGTTTTTCTGATCAGCTGTGAGATGAACTGCGCCGTACTGATAAGCAACCCGTCCGTGCCAGGGAAAACATCTAAGTTCTATCACCACTCACGAGCATTCTGCAACTTTTCTATAACCACCACCTCGCCAAAGCGATTTTATGAGCAGATGCCCTACCGGTCCTGTAGTGAAGTCCCTCAGCTCATTGATGCTACAGAGAGAGAAAATTAACTGCTGTAAACCCGTAGAGGTAAAACTAGGTTTCAACCCCTGGATAATACAGTATTTCTTCAGTTTCACAACAGTATTTTTAATTTTATACTCGTCTATGTCAAGAGATGATCCAATAGTTTATATAGGCAGCGAAGGTTAGGTTTCTTTTTTCCCTCTTTTCAGATGAGTTCTGTGTGAATTACTGTACCCGGCTGCGTTTTTTCTATCACAGATTAACTTGGTAACTTTTTGTGTGTCTACAATGAAAATTTATGAATGGAAAACTTCACTGTGTGTTGCTCACTGGGCATATACCTCATGGTACATTGCACAGACGTGTAAGTTGTAAGTTGCACTGCAACATTAAAAAAGGAACATATTGCTCTTTTTTCAAAGATATTAACTTATTTAAGAGATATAGTCTGTACATTATTAAAAAGAACATTTATTCTTCCTAAATTCAAACAAAGCTTTTGTTTTGGGGGAAAAAAAAAGAAAAGACTTGTAAACTTCTGTTGTAAATTTGGACTTCAATAAACCAATTATCTGCACTTAAATTTCATGTCTGTGTGTTCTCTTAACACCTGGAATTAAGAAAAGCAGCTGCAGACAGACACCAGTCCAGCCTGCCCAGGGCTCGGCTGCAGCTCTTGATGTCAACAGCCCTTGGAAAATCATTCTGGCCTGGGCTTTTCGCTCACCTCTTGCTTTAAAAAGGTGACAGGTGGGATTTGAGCTTTCATGAATTAAAGTGAATCCATAATTGCAGAAATCGCCTCAGGAAAAAAAAAATGCTCTCTACAACTACCTGAAAGGAGGTTGTAGAGAGGAGGGAGCTGGGCTCTTCTCCCAAGGGACAGGGGACAGGACAAGAGGGAATGGCCTCAAGCTCTGCCAGGGGAGATTTAGGCTGGAGATTAGGAGGAGGTTTTTCACGGAAAGGGTCATTGGGGATTGGAATAGGCTGCCCAGGGAGGTGGTTGAGTCACCTTCCCTGGAGGGGTATAAGGTGCTGAGGGATATGGTTTAGTGTTTGATAGGAATGGTTGGACTCGATGATCCAGTGGGTCTCTTCCAATCTGGTGATTCTATGATTCTATGCTGGAAATGTTTAGGTTGGGAAAGATCACTGAGTCCAGGTCATTGGGCACTGGTACAGGGAGGTGGTTGAGTCACATTCCCTGCAGGGGTTTAGGGACGGGTGGATGAGGTGCTGAGGGACATGGGTTAGTGTTTGATAGGAATGGTTGGACTCGATGATCAGGTGGGTCTCTTCCAAGCTGGTTATTTTGTGATTCCATGAAACCCAACGGCACCAGCTCCACCACCAAACCGCCTCCACGCGGCTTTTGAACCGCTCCTGGGCAGCTGTTCCGGCGCACGACAGCCCCTTCCATGCCGGAATATCCCCTGACACCCAGACTAAACCTCCCCTGGGGAATCTCCAGGCCGCTTCCCCCTGCCCCACCGCCTCTCACTCCCTGCTCGCCCTGACACCGTGAGAGGAGCCCGAGACTCCGCCCACCTCAGGGGCGGGAGCGGAATGGCCGCTCGGACACTCCCCCTCCTTTGGCCCCGCCCCGCGCGTCCTTGCCTCCAAGATGGCGGCCGAGGTGAGGGGCGTGAGGCGGAGCGGTGGGGGCCGGCGCGGTGATTGTGGACTTCGAGGGGGCTCCCGCGGCTCCACGGCCCCCGGGGGCTCCTGGCAGAGCGGGGGAGGTGTGTCGGGGCGGCGTGCGGGGAGCCCTTGTCCCGGGGGAGCCCTTGTCCCGGGGGAGCCCTTGTCCCGGGGGAGCCCTTGTCCCGGGGGAGCCCTTGTCCCGGGAGGAGCCCGTGCTGAGCCGCCCCAGAGCCCCTCTCCCTCGTGGGGTTCAGCCCCGTCCTTGAGGCGGTTCCAGCCCTGGGATGGTCCCGTCCTGTTGGGGCAGCCCTGTCCTGCGAGGGAGCTCGTCCTGGGGGAGTCCTGCCCTGGAGGTGATCCCTGTGTTGGGGCTCAGCCCCTCCTGGTCGAATCCCTTTTCTGTTGGGGATCCCCGTCACAGGGTGACCCTACTCCTGAGGGGAACCTTGTCCTGGAGTGACCCCACACCTGTAGGGGATCCAGTCCTGTGGAGGATCCTGTCCTGGGGTGACCCCTCACCTGATGGGAGCCCTGCCCTGTGGTGACCCTAGTCCTGTGGGGGATACCATCCTGTGGAGGATTCTGTCCTGGGGTGACCCCTCACCTGATGGGAGCCCTGCCCTGTGGGGAGCCCCATCCTGAGGTGCCCCCACTCCTGGTGAGGCCCCTCCTGGGGTGCTGCTGGGATTTGAGTGTTGCCATTAGGGACCAAGTGATTTTTTTCCGTAAGTTCCGTAGGGCTCAGGTCAGAGCATTAACTCACATCGAAGCAGAACTAGTAGTGAAATGCAGAGCAGGTGTTGGACTAAACTCTTTCAATTCAATAAAAATTCAGTTAAAATATTTCTTTAACTCATTGAAGAGAGCATTTTGTTTGTCTGAATCACTTATTGACTAGTATCTTGGAGTTATTCTGCTGGTTTACCACATAATTCCAGCATTTGATAGGAATGGTTGGACTTGATGATCCGGGGGGTCTCTTCTAACCTGGTGATTCTATGATTCTGTGATTCCATGATTCTATTTTTTATGGTTCGGATTTGTCGCAGGTGTTTTTCTCTGTACTTCTCTCCTAGTCTTTGATATAACAATATGATCCTGCCATTTCTTGCTTCTCAATGACTTTTAAAAGAAGATTTCCTTGGTAGAATATCTCTTAACTTCCCTAACTAAAGAATAGGTAGCTTTTCTTTTTTAGTGCATCATGTGCTTTGAATTCATGTTAATAAAATAATTAGAAAAAGCAGCAATTTATCTAACTGAAGCCTCTTTAATATACCTAGTCGTTAGATAAAGGGAGAGCACAGAAAATGTGGACGGACTCTTTTACATAGTCAAGATGATGTTGCTTTCCTTTGGCCTTGGTTCGTTGTGATTTCAGTAAAAAAAAAGTGAAATTTCCGTGTTGTGGAATAATTTTGCCGGCACTGGTGTTCCACTGTACAGCTGTTCTCTGGGACTTTTAAACCAGTATGCGTTTGTCTTCAGGCTCCCCAAAGTGAAGGAATTGCTGTCAGGAATCAGGCTGCTTTCATCACTCCTGTAATAGCTTTCTGTGTTGCATTTAGTGCTATAAAATGCCTTTTGAATTTCTGTAACAAATGAATCCCATTTGTTAAATGAACAATGTAACTTTTTTGTGGTTTCTCCCTCTAATTTATTTTCCTTTTCTTGGTGGCATCAGAAATAAGCTGTCTGCTTTATGATGTATTTTAAGCAGTCCTCTTGAGTAATGCTATAAAAATGCAGATTTTTTTCTTTGAGGACAGGTGTCCTGTATAGATAATCTTGTGCAGCTCGGGCCGTGACATTTTGCATTATCAGAAAGACAGTTCTTGTGTGTTGGTTATTGGCGTCCTCTGTCCCCTGGGGCTCTTGAGGGTGGGAGAGCTGCCCTCCTGGGTTCAGACACAAGGGAATCAGATGAGCCTCCTGGAACCTTCTCTCCTGAGGTGCTTAAGTGGTCATTTGGCACCAAAAGGGAAAATGGCAAGTACTCCTTGGTGTAGGCAGCCCAGCTCCAGCTTTTTCTTCACCATTTTAGTCTGAGAAAGCCTTTCTGTAAGGCAGAGGTCTCTAAAAACCTCTATCATTTTAAGAAGGTTTTAAAAGTGACTTGTTTAATCTTATATTTGATGAAGCACAACACAGTAGTAAAAATTGGACTTTACTGGAGTGAAATGTTCCTTTCTGCACTGGGACTTCCTTTTCTTGTTGTCTCTTCCAGGTGGCAAAGCTGGTGGCTGTGTCTGCTGCTCTGCCCTTTGCCTGTGTTACTGTACATGCTGCAGCAGAAAGGGAACCCAAAGGGCACCTGGTGAAGCCCAATCAGGTAAGAATCTTCCTCTCTGTGAGTCTGTAAAATCATACTGGAAGAATCTGCAGGATTCCATCTCCTTCCATTGAATTGTATTACCCAGTAAACACAGTACACAGCTAAGTAATGTGTGATAATAAAAATTGCCTCCTAAATAACACCCATGGCACAAGTGAAACATGAAGTGTTGCAATAGGAAGTCAGTAAAATTTTATCTCATTTTCATTATTATGTTATTTCCAGACTGAAGCTAGAAAAAGTAAAAGAATATAATACTTACTGATAATAGTCTTTTTCTGTTGTACAATTTATAGTAATGCATACATGCATCGTCAGAATTTTTGTGAATAAAATATATTTTTATCGTCCTCAGTAATTCAACTTCTTAGAACCTGTGGAGTGCTTTCAGTTTTCATTTCTAGAGAACAGCCCTGCAGTCACACTTGTGTAAAGTTTGTAAATACAAAAGAGTGTAATTTGATACAGAGATTTTGTTTGCTGTAATGGGAATGCTGAGGATTTGCTGTCTTCAAAAATGCTGCTCAGTGTGAATGCTAATCAGTGCACAAAGGTATCGCCCTGCAGCACAGTTATGCTTCTCTTTCCAGCTTCCAATTTACTGTCCACCTCCTCTGAAATCGAGATACATCGAAGAGCAGCCTGGTCGCTTGCAAAAGCAGCTTTCTTCAGTAAGACAGACAACCGGCCGCTACATTGGATGGTGCAAGGTAAGAAATACCTGCATCCAAAGCTTCCTGCACTTCCTACAAAGCACTAGACTAAAACACTGGAAAAACCCTGGAGATTCTTACAGTTCCTTGTAACTTGAGGTACAAAAATGAACCCTTCTTGTTTTTCTCTGCTCTGCTTGTAACAAGGAACCTGTGCTGTCTCCTTTTTTCCCAAATCAGAAGGCAATGAGTTCAATAAGTTTATCTAACCCACAATGTCAGGGTTAGAGCATCTCTTGGTTAACATCTGTAGCAAGAGTATGTAGGTAAATCCTTGCTAGCAGAACTCCCCATCATTTAGGAGCCTGAAATTCCAGGTACAGTCCATGGCAGGAGAGCTGCTTCTAAAAGGCAGGTTGAAATTCTGGTTTTACTTGAGGAGAGACAGGCTGAGTGCCTCTGATATAAATGTTGAAGCAAGCTATTACTAACTCGTCATCAAAAATACCTTGCAACTCTGTTACTGAATATTCTAGGCATAGAAGAAGATAAAATGCTTGTTACCATTCCCTTAGCAGTGGGAAATGGCAGCGTTTTGCCTTGGCTATTGGTAACATAAGAAATGTTATACTTGTATTATATTGTCCTCTTACAAACAAAACAGATCTGTTTATTTGAAAAAAGCAAGGAAATAAAAGTGTCGTCTTGTAAATTTTTATTCCATTGGTCTGTGAAAATGTTGTCAGTGATTGCATAACTGAAATAATTCCGTCATAAATTTGTATCCAGTTTTTCCATGCCCTTAGCCATCAAGTGAGGGTTTGAGAGCTTGGCTAGCAGTGACCTCTGGTGGTACAAGTTCTGTGTTACTGCAAATATTTTGATGAAATTACTTAAGATGACATTATCTTTCATTAATTTCCTAAAGAATGTGTATTTACCTCATTTGTTCAGCTCTCTGAGGACAATGACACTAATAATAGGCTGGGAGAAGTTTTTTGTCTGGATAAAGAAAATCTCATCGTTAAATAAATTGACCGGTTTAAATGGAGGAATGCAAACTGGTTGAGAACATATCTTGGACCAAACCAGTATTGCTGTTCTGTAGTGAAACTGAGCATAATTTTTACAAACTAAATCAGTTTTACTGGATAAATCTCTCTACAAAGAAGATGATTGCATTTTGTGATTGAAATTTCTTATGTCGTACAGTTGAGGGCCAGATATTTTGCTACCCTACAGTTCTGTTCCCAAGATGTCAATTTTGATAGAGGTTTTACTATATTGTTTCTAAACTAAATATGGATGAAAGACTTAAATAGATAGTCAAAAAGAAGATAGATCTCAGCACAGCCACTGTAAAGTTCACTAATCTGGTTTTTTCTTCTTTAAAAAAATACATAATACTTCTTATTTGTGCTGAGTTTTATGTATCAACCAAGTAGTTTTGTACTGGAAGCATCTAGTCTTGCAAATATTGTCCTTCTTTTACTTAAAAATTTTTGGTTTGTTTGTGTTGGGTCTTTTAGGATGCTTTTCTCTTCGTTAAAAATGGAATACTGGATTCAATTCAATTTGGAAAAGGTAGGCAAGTCACATTATTTCTGAATTGAGCATTTCCTGTTGTTAGAGGGATGGTTGAAAGAGCAAATTCTAGTTACAGACAGAGGAGGGGGGAGAAAGGGGAGTGCACTGGGATACTTTCTGCAAGTGTTGGTAGGAAGAAGCTGTGACCCCTGTTAATGCACTGGGGTGTTTCGTTTCTGTTCTCAGGTGGAGAAATAACCAATTAAATACTACGCCTCATTCCTTTGGTTTTAGCTTTGTTGTTAAAATCATAGCTCTACAGAATCACTGAAGTTGGAATTTCCCTATGGAGGCACCTACATAGGTTGTCTAGTCCAATCTCCTGCTTAAAGCAGGGCCAAAGCAGGTCGCTGAGGGCTCTGCCCAGTCAGGTCTTGAACGTCCCAAGTATGGAAATCCAACAGCTTGTCATTTTCTTAATTCTAGCACAAGTTACAAGCAGTATTTGCATTCAAGTCCACTATCAGAAACCACAGACATAAGTTACTTTCCATAAAAATAGTACATTAGAGATTCCAAGTTTGTCTCATTCAATCTGTATAAACCCGTAGCAACATCAAAACTTAGTCCCATGCTTTCCTTTTCCTTGATTAAGGACTAACATTTTGCAAAACACAATGCTTTTTCGTATTAGCTACTTTTTTGGTTTTGTTGCTGTGCTTTGAGGAGCATAATTCTTGTTCTGTCTAGCACAGGCTGTAGAATATGCACTGGAAAATACATCTTCCCTCATTAATTAAAAAAAAAACAAACCACTCTTGGGCTGTTATTAGTTTGGGATATTTATAATTTTACTTCCATCTTCATAAGTGTGAAATAAAAGGATTAATATTTCGTCTTTTCCTTCTTTTTTAATTCTAAGATGCTTATGTTTACCTGAAGAATCCACCACCAGAATTTCTTCCCAAAGTTGGTGTGATTACAATATCAGGCTTCGCTGGTGTAGTGCTAGCAAGAAAAGGTAGGGGGTTTTACTTTTATTATTGGTCTGTTGAATATTTAGTGTGTATTTTAGTGGCCAGTAAGGCTTTTCTGAAAAAGGGAAAGGCCTTATAAGCCTATAAGGCCTCCTTGTCAACAAACAGGAACCTGAGCCTGGCCCAGCTCTTGTCACCTTTGAACAAAGGCCTCAGTTCTCAGGCTCCTGGTTACTCTAAATTCTGCAGCCTGTGTCTTCAAGAGAATGCACATGGAGCTAGTGAAGAACCACAGCAGCTCCTAAATGAACTGCTGCTTCTGATTTTTCACAGAACTGAAAAATCTCATTAGGAGTTATTTCTCATCCAATAAACGAGCATTCAGAGTATCAGCCTCTCCTGCAAACATGACTGTACTGAACTATAATCACACTCTCTGTTCCCTCCTCCAGCCGTTTTGGGGATAAGTTTGATGTAAACAGTGGTTAGTTAGGGGTTAAACAACTGCATGTGATTGATACAACTGCTTAGCTTTACTTTTCATCAACATCTAGTTATTTGAAATGTTTGGCTTTATACAGGTTCTAGATTTAAGAAAATTGCTTATCCATTGGGACTTACTACTTTAGGAATTTCTGTTTGTTACCCGGCTCAGTCAGTGGTGATTGCTAAGGTGAGTTTACGTTTACTTGTACTTTAATACTGAATCAGCAGTGAATTTAGCATTCCTGTTCTACTTGAATTGAGCATCATGGGCCTGGAGGTCAGAACTCGCATGCTTCATTTTAACTTCATTAAAACTTAGAGTGCATTACAGCTGCCCATCACATATGTATAAAAAATGGTTAAAATGACTGAATTAAAAAGCGTAGTTGTATAGCCTTTCAATTTTTAATCCTCTTTTCTCAAATAAAAGAGTATTTTATATTGCTGAAATAAAGGTAAATAATAAATAAAGCTTTGCCAAACTTGGTTGATATGCAATTTGAGATACTCTACAATTGCATCTCTTGTTAAATTCCCTGTTTCCAGTTACTGTCATCAATTACTGGGGTCAAGCGTGGTCTTGTGAAGGAAGATGCCTTTTGTTTGAATGGTCTGTGTGTCAGTATTTTTAAAGCTGTCATTAATTTAATTTGCCTAAAAAAAATAGGTAACAGGGAAAAAGCTACTTTCTGCAAGCCATCAAAGCTATGAAGCTGTGCGATCACTGTGGGTTAAAAAGGAAGACGTCACCAAGGTAGGTTTTCTGAAGTAAGGCCTGCACCTCAGGACTGCAAAGTAGCCAAGTACTATTCTGCTGATACGGTTTAAGATCACTGATTAGGTGAGGCGCAGAAACCCCTCTGATATTTTTGTGACTTCAGTGTTATTGTACTGTGATATTTGTTACACCCTTCATGCTGGTGGATATTGAGGGCCCCTGTGTAGTCCCATGATACATGCATGATGCACAAGAGAATACTGAGTCTGTCTTGTAGCTCATTTTTGTTCTTGACAAAAACAATCTGTTTCAATTCAAGCTTTGGTCCTAAGCAGGTCACTGAGCCTGAGAAAAAGGCACACAGAATTACAGTTGGTGTGACAGGATTATCCTTAAACCTGTCAGTGAAGAGAATTCCACAGTAGTACTTCCCTGAGTAAAATTTAAGCTTTGCGCAATGCTTTACTTTCTTCCTCTTTTTAAAGAAAATAAGTTTCTCAATCAGATTAAAATTTATAAGTATTTTGCTTTAAGTTTATGGTTGTCATTTGCATGCAGTCTTCACCTTTTATTTCCATTGCGGAATGCAAATGAAACTCTGAATTTTGAATATAATTAAAATTAAACTGAAACAAGAATTGATTGTGTAAGGCTGTTTCTGTTAACTTTATCCCCTGAACAAAGCCTGTTTCCAAAACAATATATTATTTTTCATTACTAAGGTGTTACAATGATTTATCTTTCCATCTTCTGTTAATTAAGGGCAGTGAGTGTTCTGTAAAAACTAAATTCTGTTTCAGCCTTGTATAAGACTGTAGGTTCCACGTCAGTAAATGAACAGTGATTTCCTTGTGAAATACTTCGAGGGTCTCAGTTAAAAGCACAGTATCAAACTTAAGTATACACCCATGACAAACTAAACCTACTTCCATTGAATTTGGACTGAACTGCAGGGTTCTTTTGTGCATTTTATTTTTTCTAGCTGTGTCCCTTGCATTCAGCTGACTAACATTGCTAGGTAAATATCATTGCATAATATCTGAAAGTAACTTCATAAAGTATAAGCTTCCAGACTCAAAAGCTGCGTTTTGCAGTAAAGTATTAAGCATATACCCATATGGTTTTTTTTTTTTTTAATTATTACTAATGTTTGATTCACAGCTGCAGAAAGAGTCAAAATCAGTTGTACAAGAAGATAAGAAAAAGAAGGAAGTTTCTGGTACAACACCTGTGTCTGCTATTGAATCAAGATCATTTAACAGAACAGAACCTTCTCCAGTAGAATCTTGGAGTCATGCAGATGCAGTGCCTTCATCAGGTAAATTAAAAATGTCAAGTGTAATTACAGGATGATTTGCAAATCCAAGGCAAATTCTGAATTACTTGACTTAATTTTGTAGTTACCCTCACTTTAAAGTGGAGCAGGCTGTCACAGCATATTGGTTACTGTAATTCTTAAAATGCACCGTAACTTTTTTTCCCCTATAGCTGAAATATGTTTATGATCTTTTTTTTCATTTAATTAAATTTCTTTAATATCTCTTAACAGGAACAGTGAAGACACCAAAATTTAAGCCTGATCCAAAACTTATGGACCATGGCCAGTCCAGCCCTGAAGATGTGGATATGTACAGTACCAGAAGCTGAGAGGAGGCTGCTTAGAAGTCTTTTCAAAGTATAATGTTACAGATAAGGGGGAGGGAAGAAGGGAAGGAATAATCCTTACAATGCATATTCTGTGAGGTATCATAATCAGATATTTTCTTATATCCCAATTTATATTATTGAGTTACTTGATTCTGTTTAGTGAATATTTTTTTCTCACTATTTATAAGCAGTAAGAATTCACTCATTGTCAGTGTCATTAGGAAGATACTGAGAAAATGAGATTTGTCAGTGTCTTCTCACAGTGAGGTTTCTCTGTGCCAAGCTTGTTAATAAATGTCACTTCACAAAGGCTGTTTGAAAATGGAAACATATCTCTATGCTTCAGCTCAGATGTTCATTGATTTGAAAGAGGAAGTGATGGATGGGGTTTGCACAGGCTTCTTTGTCTTTTATGTTTAGGCTCTGGAATGAAGCACGACTTATTACTGGTCTGAGTACCCTTTAAAAAGTCACTTGTTCTATCACACAAATAGCGTTATCTTTAATGTTTGTATAAACAAATCATTTGGCAGTGTAAAAAGTAATTTTCTGTTGTTTGCATCTTTCACTAAGGTGAATGGAAACAACTTCTTGTCCTGTGTGTTTCTTGTATATTTAAATGTTGCTTTAGTTGGGGAAAAAACACACAACTGATCTCTACAACATCCTTCATAGACTATGCATTAGTTATCATCTAATATTTTGAAGATCTGTATGCAAATTGCTCAACCCATGAAACTATACCGCTTGAGTCTATACCGAGTGCATTAGCAATGTTTAGGAAGCTGGAAACCTCCTGTAGTTTCGAGCTATAATGATTGGAATAGATGTGGTGGTTTTCCTTGAACAGTGTGCAGCTCCTTGTGAGTGCACGATGATAGTCAACCTGCTGCCTAGAGGGAAACTCGTCTGTATCTGCTGTCACTGTCTGAATATCCAAACTGCAAAGGGCGCTGTGCTGTCCTTCAACCTGTTGAATTCTGTTATCTTCAAATTGATGAAAATCTGTGCTTTGTTAAGTTGAGGGTGAGGGAAGCAAGAACAAACTCTGCCAACTAATGGCCTGGTTGGGAGACGTAAGCCTGGAAAGATGTGCTGCTTCATATGAATGTATTCTCAGCGCTGGGATATGAAGGGTTACTCACTCCTGTTCTCCATGAGAAGAGACTTCACAAGGCAATTCTTTCTTCTTCAGCTGCTAATGCAAAGGGAAATGACTGATCAAGTCCAGGCAACCTGTACTGCTGTGTCACTGTAGGTCTCGTAGAAGTTTTAAGGAGGTACTACACGATGGCATCTGCACAAGGCACAAGTGGTGAACAGGCAAAAGAATAAGTAAGGCTTTTATGATGGTTTAGAAACAAATAAGTATTGATATTTTGGAATCCAAATTTCAGACAGAGTGTTGGGCTTTATTCCAAGGAGTCCAATGGAAGGTGAAGTTGGTGAATATGAAGTTGAAGGAAGGATAATGCTATTAGTTAAATTTACTTGGGACAGTTGATTTAATTTAACGTGTTTTGTTCCTTCAGTCATCTCTTAAGGCCCAGAAAACTGTCAGAATTCAGGCAGCAGTCATAGGATATCGAATCAGTCTTACAGAGCTCCTTGACAAGACACATCTAGCATTTCTTCACACAGAGAAGTAGAAAAACAAGGTGACTGTGCTTCATACACCATTTCTAGGGAAACAGATGAAGATATGAGGCAGGAAGTGAAAATGGTGAAGAAATGATCACTTTCAAGTGCAAGACCGGATGGCAAAAATTGTGTTATCTATCTCCATATCTAGCCTTTTGATAAGATTCTGGATAAAAAACATACATGAAAAAATATCTGCTGTACTCCTAGATTCTATTTAAATTCTTATATCCTTTGAGTGATGCCCTACCACAGATCAACAGGAAAGGTAAGATGATGCAGGTTTGCATGGAATTTGGACCAATTAATGTAAACTTCTATTAATGTCAGTCATTGTCTCATCCACCCATGTGAGACACATGATGAGAGAAACTTCTAGAGGTGCCAAAAAATATGCGAGTTGTTATAGAGAAGTTCAGGATGTATTTGCTGAAATGAAAGCAGCCAAAATCAGGGGACTCTTGTGCAAAATATTGGAATGGTGACTTGATTCTTGATTACTCGGCTGCCCTTCTGTGAAGTGTTGCTTTTTGGAATCTAAACAGGTGCCTGCCCTCTTCAGACACCTGAACCTCCGTGTTTTATGTTGTGCTCTACAGGTGGCTGGTTCCAGACTACAAGGAACTGTAGCCACATCTCAGTGTTAATTACTTACATTAAAGGTGCTATGCAATGGCTTTAAAAAAGCAGATTCAGGTCTACATTATGCCATGCTTGTATTTTTAATACGTGTTCCTGTCTTGATCTCTTCGGGATTTCAGATCCAGAATGCAGACCTGTTAACCTATGAACAACTAACATAGGTACACAGGAAAAGTTACATCGCAAGACATGGTTTGATTAATTTATAGTGAAACGCTTTGAAATGCCTCTCAAATGTATCGTTAATAGTCACTTAATCTCAAAGTTTATTTCATAATGCAATAAAACAGTGAGCATAATGAAAGTAAGAATATGTACTGAAATTTTTATATGAAGCTATATATTTTTGAGAAATCCAATGCCTTGAAGAACTAGGTAACATGATCTTTTATAATACAGGAGTATTTTTAATTTAATGCATGTTTTTATTTATGATTGATTGTATTTGATATATAGAGATTTGGACCTTGTTAAAATTTTTTATTTACATGAAACCAATTGTGATACTTTATTTTGTCATGTTGTTGTGAAGCGCCTGAAAATAAAGGTTGATGAGGTGCTTTTTAAAAATTAAGTTTTATGTTTGTATGTTGTCTCATCTGTAGGAGTTGTCAATTCCTTTTCTTTAGAGTACATTTAGGAGTCAGTCAGTAAACACTGAGTCATGCCTGTTTCACTAATATTGGGCGAAGAATGTCACCTCCAAAGTACTGAAACATACATTCCTGGAAAAATAATGCTCAGCATTCACTGGTTTATGCGTCTTGAATTTTGAGAAGGGCTTCCATTTCCTCATGTTTGTAATTTCTTCTGAAAAAATGTAGCAACTCAGGACTTGGAGAAAAGGAGGCTTGTATCCATCCTGGAGGAATGACACACTTTGTTGAAGGAACAAGGCAGATAGCGAATACATTTACCTCAGTACAGCTCCATGATAATCTTCCAGGTAACATCATTTGCTAGTCTAAGGGTTATAAGTGATGTATCTTAAAGAAACTTTTTTTAAAAAGTGGCTATTTTAATGACAGATAATAATTACCATTTTCTAATAGCTTAGGAAATATTGTAAAGATTTTTTTTTAATGCAAAGTTTTTAGTGAACGTTCAGAGTATTTCTGAATAACATTAAGGGACAGCAAATGTATTTGGAATCTAAGAAGAAAGTGGGGTCATACGAAGCCTGTGCTTGCTAAAACGGAGCATTGCTGTGCGCTCAAATGTGTGTAGGTTTGTTTTCTTTTAAATTGTAGGTATTCTGAAAGGCAAAGCTCGGGTGTGCTGACGGTAAGCTGCAGTCATAAAGACTGTAATCAAAACCTTTCTAGAGGTTATTGTTTTATTTATATTACCGTGGTATTGATATGCTTCTGTAGACCACAGCAAGCATATAAACCAAACTAAGATGCTAAGAAGGAAATTGAAAAAATGGAAAATCTTATGCTAATTTTTTTTTTTTTTTTGAAGAAATTTCTTTAAAGTCTGATGGCCAGACCTATTTTGTGTTTCCTGAAATGAATGTATCTGTGAGTACTAACAAAGGAGAAAGTAAAGGGAAATGGAAGTTTCATCACTGACTCGGAGTCAGAACTTGGGAGTTCAGAGTTCACTGTGGGGCAGTGTCAGAACACTGCCCTTAAGGTGCAAATGGTTCTTTGCCCTCTTGTTTACCAGCTTCTCCCATAGGAGAAGCCCAGGCCGTCCTGTTTTCTGTTTATGCCTCACTTAGAACCTCAGCAGTGTATCTTTGCCCTAGTTACAGCTCTGTAATTGAGGAAATAAAGTGAGTCGTCTTGTAGACAGTAGCAGAGTGCAGAACTCTGCACTTGATTTTGCTCTGTTCCATAAACTAAGACGATAAGAGAGAGAAATTAACATACTGTGAAATATAAAGATAACATCTGTTTAGACCTACTGGATGTATTTGTCATTACCCAAGTAGGCCCCTGCAACCCTGACATGAATCCGTTGTTCTCAGTGATACACCGGCAATGCAATAGGAAATCGATAGTTTGGGGTTTGTGTTCTGCTTCATTAAAACTTCTTACGCAAGTGAAAACTGCAAATTACATTTCTGCATCTTGAACTTAATCAAATTTTAAGCCCTTAGGTAGAGGTGTTCATTTACACACAACATGAAGTACCAGCGTTCAGTGAGCTAGAACAAGGGGGCAATCCCCAGCAAATGGAAGAACAAAGCATTTGTCTGGGCTGGCACTTCACACTTCTGCTTTAAATTGGAGGAAGGATCATACGATTTCTTTTGCTGAGGTATGTGTTCATGTCTCTGTTCTTGCAAGAGTGATCCTGGGATATCTTGTGAAACAACCTTCTGGCAGGGCTGTGAATCACTCTTATTCCCTGTGTTGTTGGACTTCTAGCCAAAGCAGTGCTCTTTCAAGAGTTTGCCAGGCATTCATTTTTACAGACCGTTATTAATCCTTTGAAGAGTAAAGGTTAACTTTAACCTTTTGCTGCGAATGTGATAGTGTTTGGCTTGGTTTTGTAAGCAGCTAGTTGTCAAATGAAGAGATTATCAGTTGGGAAGAGATTTTGAGGGTACTGTGTGAAAAACCAGGGTGTATTCAAGGAACTTTGTCTTCTTTTAAAATTTATGTTTAAAAGGTAACATACCCCTAAAAGGATAGCAGATAAATGCCTTGGGACAGATATCTTAGTGTTTTGAAACTCACATTGTTAAAGGAATACTTTGCATATGTATTCAAAAATACAGAAATAGCAAGATGAATGAGAGTTATTATGGAGCTCCCGCTTGTCATAAACATGCTGGAGAAGTTATCAGGAATTTGTGTCTGTTGCAAGTTAATTAGTAATTCTTTATAGAGAAGGATGCTATAAAACAAGCTCAAAATCCACGATCCTTGGCTGCTGCAGTAATTAGCAGGGAGGAGAGCGCATTCTGCAGTGAGCAAAATCTGGAAGAAACAGTCTTGTACCACAATGGGCTTCATGCTGTCCATTCTTAAAGTCTTGCTTTTCATTCTGTTCATGGCCAGCGGTTCACGGAGTGAAGAAGAAGCTTTAGAACGTAAGACATTTTTGCTTTATAGCTTGTCAGAGTAGGGATGTTTCTATCAAAAGCCTGGCTGACACATGGCAGCACTGATGCCGTGTTGCAGTCCCGCGGGGGAGATTCTGCCTACAGTTCAGGTCAACTTTGGTTTTAAATAATGGGGAAGCAATGAACACATCAAGACCTTTGTGTGGCAACTGCTTGCCTGTGTTTGTGGTTATGAAGTCGTTCCCAGTTCCCGAGTTCCGTACTGCCAAGAGTATAGTGGTATTTTACAGAGACACGGGTACACAAGACAAAGGGGGTTTGCCGTCACCCGTTATTCTGTACTTTTGTACATCAGAATTCATGCAACTGCATGAATTACAGCTGAAATACTAGGTGTTCTGGTGGGTTTAAGTCAATCTGTCAATGTCAAAAGGGTACAATTTAAATAAGATGTGTCAGTTCTTTTTCAGTAGGAAAAAATGCTTGGTAAATGGCTTAAAAAAAAAATATATATATATATTCTTTTTATAGCAAGTAGGGAGAAAATCATCAGTGATTAAGAGCATGGCAACCAGAAAGCTTTGGGGAAAAAAACGGTTATTTTAAATGAGAGGTGAAGTTATATGGAATTGTCTGTGGATCTGTTAGAGTACTGGTCAGGAGTTTCTTTTGTGAGAGTATTTCCTACAGTTTGATTTTATTCATTTATTTTATTATTATCACTGTTCTTTACCAGGTAGCTATAGTACTAGTAATTAGGTATCACTAACCTGATCGAGATGTTAACCAACTGCATGAGGAAGGTATTTTTAGGCAGCCATACACATGTGAAGGACTCAACTTCTGGAACATCATTTACAGCCCACAATGTTTCCACAATAACAGAGGTGGAGGGGAACCAACATTAATGCAAAACAAATCCTTTTGGAGACCAAAATAAGGAATAACACAGGAAAAGGTTTCCTTTGAATTAGAATCAGACTGTTTGAGTCTAATGGTTTTCATGATTTTTGGCCCTTGACAGCAATCCAGAGATGGTATATAGTGTAATTCACATGCAACTGATGTGATAGATAGCATTGAAGTATAAGCCGTACAATTTATGGACTAAGTGGAAGATGGATACAAATTCTAAGTAAATGAATTTAAGCAGATAAACCTTCATTTGTTAAATAATTCCAGAATTTTGGAGGGACAAGTCACTGGAAAGTAAAATTTAATATCATCTACAAAGTACGTCATATGAAGCTTAAATTCTTGATTTACTTAGAAATACAGCCCACTAACAGTATGGTACTTTGACTGCATTAGATAAATATTTGTTTTATTTTAATTTACAGCCAACTGCACTACAGTTGACGACTTCGGTGCCTGCCCGGATAATACAGAAAACTTCTGTCCTATCGGTGTTCCTTGTCAATGTAAAGATAAGAAACCTTTTTGCAGGTAGAGTGTTTGTTTCTTTGTTCAGATATGCACTATGGAAGTGCAGCTTGTCAAATATATTACTGTGAACTAAATGAACTCTTAAAAGCAGAGGGTACATTTATTCTGTCAGCCCCCTGTGGGCTGCGTCGCTGCATTTTCAGTGGAGGTGTGTCAGTGTCACAAGGACAGGCAGCAGCGTGACAGTTCAGAGCAGACTACATAGATGTGACTGGAAATGCAGCAGCTTTGCCATGCTTACAGCTGGCAAAAAGATCTTTGCCCTCAACCTTCCCATCACTTCCGTGATATACTTTGTTCTCAGCAACGTGTATTATCTTGGATTTACTGGAATGTAACCTTGGGCTTGATTGATCCAGAGCCTGGCATAGAGCTTTTGCATCAAATCTACACTAAGATCTGTATTACTAAGATAGGTAATCTTGAGGCAAACAGGGAAAATACTGATTCTCTTGACCTCTACAATATTTGGTGATAAATAATTCAATAGCAAAGTATTTTTTTATATTATTATTGTTAAATTAAAATGCTGTTGCTAAAAGTTAATATTTTTATTTCTAGATGTGAATACTACAGAGTGGGCTGGCAGGAGTATTGGTACATGGGTCCCAAATGTAACCAGCTTTGGAGCACCTTAGGTTTTATTTTAGTATCTACTCTTCCTGCACTAGCACTGGTTATCATCGTCATTGGAATATGTCACTATGTCTACCGTAGTAAAAATAAAAAAACTGGGTAAGTTACTCTAAATGTAGTTAAAGTGGTTTTATAATCAAAATGGAAGTAAAGCAAAAGTCTGTTATTCTGATCAATTTTCAGCTTCTGGCTATTTAAATCAAGCAGCGTGCACAAAGCATCCCCTGCCAAAATATTGGTCACAAAATTTAAAGTGAAATCAAAGCATCTTACTAGAGCACTTAACCACCATAAGCTGTGGCCTCTCCTCTTCTTTAGGGCTAACCAGGCAAGCTTTAAAGATTATTAAGTACACTTACTGCTTTAACTCAAGACCACCATGTTGGTCTTGCTGATTTATTTGCTACTAAGGGTTGCATGTTTTTCTACAAATTTAGAAAGGAAAAAAAAAAAAGAATAAGACCAATAGACATTGACAAGAGTCTTGGCAATTAATCATGATTTCTCCTATTCTTTGGTCCTAGGCATTGACGATCTGAGCTGCTTTTTACTTTCAACGCTTAAGCTTTTATTGTTTGTTTGTTTTCCCCCTATATCTGTCCCAAGTACACAGAGAATAGTTTTTATTTCTTTGAGCCCCACTAGTGCGTATCCCTGTACATCCTCTATCACAGAGAAAAAAGTACTTATTCTTAGCTCTTACACAGTCATGGCCACGATACAGCTGAGCCTGTGGTAGGGCCATGGAACAAATCTGCAGTACAAAACTATTGCTAACGCTCTAAATTTGCATTGTTCCCCCAACCAGGAATCAGACAAATTCTTCATACAGTGGAGCACAACATAACCCTGCGTTTGCTGCTGAAAGGGCTGGTAGCTTAGGGCACCTCTATCAGCCACCGGCAATGGTAAGAGATGTTGGGGGGAGCATATTGCATGTTCCTAATTCTAGTGGGAGTCAGTCATGGCTTTGTGATTCAGTGGAACAGTATATTAACAGAAAAAAAAGGTCATCAGGTAAATTGAAAGGTAATCTGAGTTTAAAATCTTCATTTTATTTTCCCAGTACTTGATTAGTATTTGATTTCTAATATCATCTAAATGCATGCCAGAAGGTGAAGCTCTTCAAGGATGAAATTAAATTAATTTACATAGGAGAAAACAAACAGATAGGGTTTATTTAAAAAGGATGTTCAAACAACCTATTTCCTTTTAGGCTACTTAGATGACCAGCATTAAAAAGAGAGATAATTTGAATAGGAGTTCAAGCCACATGCTACATACACAGAGGGGAGGAATCTGGAAGACTGTCCAGAGCTAACCAGTCTAAGCGACTGAAGAGCCATTCCTACATTCTCATTTCACTGTTGACTAGTCATACTTTACCAGAGGAATGGCTGGCTGTTTGTCTTCACGGGTCATCCACAACACTCCATGAGGTTTTGGGCAGTATTCATGTAAAAACCTGCTAAAATGCAGAATACATCATTATGTGCTCATAGTGTAAATTAGTTATTAAAAAATCAAGCATCTATTCAGGGAGCTGCTCGGATTGGGTGAGTGCTTTCAGGTGGGCAACTTGCTGATTAAACTGACTGGAATAAATGCTTCAGCCTCGGATGAGCATATGCTGTCTGGGCCAAACCAGGCACAGGCCACAAAGCAAAGTGCATGAAGTGCCAATGTGTCCATTGCAGCTCAGTCAATTAATGCCTTGGATGCCCCCAGTTAGAAATTAGATTGATATATCGATAGCACTTCAGGTATTTATGTTGCTTATTTTTTCTTCTCACTTCCATTCCAGGCTGTTCTCAGTGGGTTGAGTGCCCTGACTCAGTCAGTCTCTTCCTGTGTTCTGTTTCCATATTCATAGAAGTAAATCTTGCAAGTTCAAGATGTGTTGGAGTACAGGTAGAGAGGCCTAGGAAAGATTTGATCTATGTTGTTTGCCTTAGAGGCAAGAAATCAGGCTTATTTCTGTAATGAAGATGTATGTGGTCACCAGCTGGCGCAGCGAAGCATAATTGCACAAATCAATTACGACAAACCAGGTGGCAGAGCTGAGATTCTGACCCTCTGTGAATAAACGCCACCCAGTTCTGCAGGCCCAGAGACTAAAATTAAAACTTTAGGAAAATTAGAAATATTTCTTTCAAATGCACTTTATTCAATTGGAAGTGGAATGAAAATGCATGGAATGGGTGAGAGTGCAATAATGTGACCCTCCTGTCCTTTCCATGTTGTGAGTGAAGCTTTCTGATGACAATTTTAGAGGCTGGGGAGGGATGAGAAGGATGTGGCTGTATCAAATGTCTTCTCTTTGCCATCTCTCAGCTGCCTAATCTAGGAGTGATGGTACAGAACTGCTTCTAGTATGTAACATAAGCATTGTTGGCAGATTTCCAGCTATATCTGTTTGAAAATCTCTGCCTACAACAGTGATAGGTTTGGGGCCAGAATATTTAACCATCTCTGTGTTTACTTTTTTTTCTAAATCAAATCTGAAATTAAATTACCTGCATCACCTTTGTAACAGAGCATTTCACTGGGACATCTGCAACGTTTCTGAGATAGAGCAGAGTAGTTTATGGGATTTCAGAGGCTAACTGTGATACAGTTGGGATCTGAACTTTGAGCCCCCAAGGTCCGACGCTGCCTTTCGAGCAGGTTAATGTGCTGATTTTCTCTGTTAGGCGAGATGTTTGTTGTAGTAGAGGTCATCACCCAAACTACTGAGAGCCACAGATAAATGCATTTCAAAAACAGATTAGGAAATATGAAATAGAAACATGAAAAGGAATGTATCAGGGTGGTAATTTCCTCATTCTGTACTTTAAGTGGGTTTTTTTCACATATATAAGGAGCATCTTCTGTCTGTCTAAGAAGACAGGGTAGGCTGTCTGACAAAAGAATGAGAATAAGCTAGGCTGATAGGTAATTTCTTGTTAAATATATTTGTAATGTATGAGTGTGTTGGAAATGATGTGGGGGGGAAAAAAAAAAAAGCCTGAGCCCACCTTCACCAGGAGATGGTGCTGTTTAATTTTTAATTAATGTGTCCCTGATGCTGGCAGCGTCCAGGTGAGAATCAGACCAAACCTGCCGGCTGTGCTGGGGGGAGAAGCCCCTGTGCAAGGAGCTGCTCTGCCCCAGGGCTGCAGAACCTGCTCCTTTCTCCTGCTCCTCACTGCGAGCTGCAGCCCACAGGCAGTCCTGGGACCTTGCTGCCTTCTTCATCTCCTTGCTGGCTGTGCTAGTGATGAAAATCTGAGCTCACATCCCCCCAGCTCTGCAGGCTGCCCAGCCCTCAGCCCTCCCGTATGAGGGGCAACAGAGGAAACCGAGATCTGCATTTGGTAGCATCAGCTCTGGCAGCTGAACTGCCTGGGACCTTGTTTGGAAAATAACTTTAGGTCATTATATTCTTAAGGGATATCACTTTTTATGAGCAACATGGAATCTTTATTTTGTTTCTTCGTTATATTTTCCTTTTTGCTGCCGCAATACATTTGGCAGGACAGCAGCCAGTCTTTAAAAAACACTATTCAGTTGATTTTAGTTGTTGGTCACTGTATTTAGTTTCAATTTTTACTCAGTTTTGCATAAATAAGAGGTAAATCCACTGTTATTTATGGAGTGCCATCTTTCTGAAATGTTTCATCATAAAAGACTCAACAAAATGTCTAGGCTCTAATAAAATCCTTAATGCCTGATTTACTTAATTATGCAGAGACCTCCCTGGGTGGGCTTTGCTCTGTTGTATCTTACAGGTACGTTTTCTGCATCATCCAAATATGTAAAGACTTTTCTTCTCCTCAATCTTTTAGATTAATTGAACCCCAAATTTGAAAGTCTGCCTACAAAAAGTATAAAAAAAATGTATTTCATACCTGATAAATCAGTTTTTAATACAGTTTTTTTCCAGCAAGTCCACTGCTAACATACTGTACCTGGTGAGCTCTTTTTCTAATTTGTTAGGATGCCTGGACTGGACATATTCCAAAAGTCGTTTTGAGAAGACAAGATTTTGATGATGACCCAACCCCCAGGTAATTAGAAAATTACAGATATGCTTCTGGTTTTCTGTCTTTTCTTTTTGCTTGTTTTCACTTTATGCTCTGGTTTGGAGACCAAGAATGACTTTGTAGTTTTGCCAGTGGCAGCTTTTGACTGGATTATTCACATCCATTTTGTGGCTTGAGTCTTTAATAGAAAGAGATTATTTCTCTGGGTTTTTTTTTTTTTCTTTATTCTCCTCTACTATGCATAGTTCTAACAGCATTGCTACAAGAATCCTAGGACTATTCTGTACATTATTACTAAAAGCAAACTAGAAAACAGGGCTGAATTTATCAGCTTGCTCTCTAATACTTAGTCTGTTTACCTAATAGATGACCAAAAAGAAAGTGTGTATTTCTCTTGTTGCTGAAGCTAAATACTACCGTACTGATCTATCCAAAGACTTGTATGGTTTTCCTCTAATAACTACAAATGTATTAATTTTTGTTACTTTTTAAAAATGCGGTTTCCTTTAGTTGTGCGTCCTGTCTTTAATCCTCACTAACACCAGCCAACTGTTGCAGCTTCTGCCTGCAGCCTTTGCAAAGTAGTTGTTTACCACAGTATCTTTTGATATTAACATTGAGAATGCTGAAGGAACACATATTGTGAATTTAAAACGTCTTCAAAATAATCATAGGAATATAGAAAATTAGCTCTTAGGGCACTGTTTGGTGGGGGGGAAACTCAAAGAATGTTCCTTCTTTAAATTCATTTTTTTTTCCTGTATTTGCAGGATAAGGGTTTGGTAGTACAGTGAACTTAAAAGAGCGTTTAGACGTGTTAATGTTATAGCCTCAATTTCATGCACACAATAATGACCTTTATTATCTTTGTATTTCAGTTTAAACTGATATGTGCTGTAATTTGCAGTATATTATTACATATAGCTTTCATAACCCCTTTTTTCCTCTTTTCTATAGTCGCACGCATCCTCAGTCATTAAGGAGACCAGATGCACCAAAAGAGCATTTTTCTAATCAACAGCCTCAATATGAGAAATTCAGCTACCCCAGCGGTAACTTGCCTTCTGCACATCATGCAGAAGGGAGACAGCATTGGGTATGTATTAACTGACCTACACATACATGATGTATAATCCTCTCTCTTGGTTCTTAGTACAAATTATCATAGTTCAGATGGGTAGTATTTATGTCACTAAGTAAAGAAATGAGTTAATAAAAACCCCAAAGCCGTCTTTAGTATAGGCTCAAGAGTCAGTGGCCATATCTGGCTGTGTCTTTTCTTCCACAGTAGCCATGGGATTTCTTTGGCTGCCCATTTTAGGCCAGGTTTGTTCTCAAAGAACCCCTTAATAGCAACAAAATGTTCTGGAAGAACTCCTCAATAGCAACAAAATGTTCTGCTATCCCTGCTTGCTAGCTGGCCCTGTTGAAATGGTTTTAAATATTTCAAAACCTGTTTCCGTTTGTGTGCGTAAAGTCTTAATAGCTTAAGTTAGTTGCATGAAAATCGCAGACTCGCAGAATCACTGGGTTGGAAAAGACTGAGATAGTAATAAAATAAATCTATGAAATAGATACAGATTATTTGAATAGCAAGCATACTGGGGAGTGTATGTGAAGCTACTGATTTAATTCTAAACTCTTTACAGAAATACTAAGCATCAGTTCATCTTGGAATGCTGCGTAATCAATGGATGATCCAAATGGTGAGAGATCAGTAAGACATTGTGGGCTGGGACACAGAGGAAACAACTGTAACTATTAGAAAGCACTAAACATTATCACAAAGAAAAGGTATAGAAGATGATTATAAAACAAAAACATGATAGTAGCGTCTGATTTGTTTACTGTGTAATTGAAGACAATTTCTTGTGCCTACAGTTCACACAGTTATTTCTAAATATTGCTCAAATTGTTTTGCATCTGTTGGGATCTGGGGTTCTCTTGTGCTTAACCATGTGTCCCAAATGGCAAGAAGTACCTGTCACAAAAACCTGCCCTTCTTCAGAAGAAATTCATGTGAAGGGAAGAAGTCTTTAAATTCAAGTATGAGAAATGAAAAATGTGCATGTTAATCATTATATATTCTTCCTTGTTTGCTTCCCAGGATGATCTAAATCCTTATCAAAGGGAAAGGGGGGTAAGGAGCTGCATATTTTCATACTTCTTAGGAAGGCTTGCCAAAGACAGCTTTTGCAGCATAGGGTTTTTTTCTCAGTGTCCATTTGGCTCAGCAATTTACTTGTGGTGTTTGCTCCCCTCTGTGTTGTGATCTCTCCAGATGCTGGCGGGTTATGGTTCCAAATCTAATGCTGTTAGTAGGACCTCAGCTTATGAGCCTGTTCCCTTACCCCTTGTTTTTTTTTTCACTTTGTCTTCCTTTGTCATCTTGTTGATCCTACCAGCTGACATGGTTTGCCTTTCAATATGCAGCTGCTTTCTTTGTAACTTGTTTTGTAAATAATGAAAATAAATGAAGCTATGGAAAATTGACCGCCTTGACACTAATGAACAAATGAAAGATGCTGTAGCCCTGGATGTATTTCCCATTTTCCAAACAGTCTCAAGCTCATTAATTTAACATTTATTTTAAATGATTCTTTGCCTTAGTAATAAGGCAAACTATAAGACAGAAGCCTAAGGCTTTTAGAAAGGTGAAAATATTGGCACTTCTTTTACATAAATCAGAATGCTTTCCGCGCCACAGCTCCATGCCTTAACTGCGTCCTGGCACATTCCCTGCTCTCTGCAACTGTTCCTACCCAGCCTGTATTTCCTTTCCTATGCAAGTGCATCGGTAGAGAAGCCATAAACCTATTCAGACCCCTTCACTTTGCTTCCTGTTCCATGCAGGTATTTAGGGAATAGGTACAGCTTCATGCTGAGGACAAAAGGAAGGTGTCTTCAAAGTGGGCTTTGGTTGTTCTTGGCTCTGTAACTTAGCTGTCATCCTAGCTGGTATTCTCTAATCTTCAGCCATAATTACCTTGTTTGTTTGTTTCTCTCTTGATATAACAAATCCCAAGTGGGTAAGTGACAGTGGTTTTCTCCTGCTGCAAGTTACCTGTGGGCATTTAAGCCTGGACCTAGCTCGTACTGAGGACGGGTTTGCCGGCTGTTAAATCATCTAATACTGGCAGAGGAATTCTTCATGGATAATTGAAATCAGAAGCACCAAAATTCAGCAAAAGAAATCCGAAGATTTTCTGAACCCTGGTGTACAATGTCTTTGGAGACTGCAGGCAGCCTAGAACAATGCTCATACAGATTGGCAGTGAGAATTTTCTTGCTGGTAACAGCACAAAGCTGCTCAATGTTCTTATCAATAACATCTGCACAGCCAGCCTAAAGAAGCACCTTGTTCCGTCATCACCAGAGAATGAAGCATGGAAGAAAGCCATTGCTTTTCCTTGTCTCACCCACTGTTCTTTCACCAGGCGCGTTCAGTAGAAGCATCCTGCCATCATCCCATTATTTTTCTATTTCTATCAGAAATGAGAGAAGTGAAAACGGTTCTCTCTCCCTTGTCTTCAGAAACATATAGAAACCGTGTTAGCACATTTGTTGAGATCCTGGACTATCAGTTCAAACTATTTTGACTCCAGAAAATTGTATCCTAATGTATCAGTGAATTGCTTTTTTTCCTGACAGCCCTCAGCCTCCACTAGTGCCATAACATAACCAACACTGGTTGTTGTTGACTTCCATCTTTTTGCCAGCCTGAAAGTGATCCCAGAATTTGAGTGTTCAATATGATATTTTGCCACTTCTTTGAAAAGGAATGGGGGAAATATATACATGGTGCTGGCAAGAGAAGAGCTATCTGGAAGGTGTGCGCTTCTGCTGTTTAAATTGAAATGAAGTTTCACAGAGAATGAAGCTTTCCTCGTTGGACTTCTGCTGCCTGAGACTAAAGAGCAGACAGCTCAAGAGCTGCAGGACATCTGCTGTGTGGCACTGCTCCTGATGCATTTAACCACTCATGGTCAGGCAATTGCATGTGAAAGAACAGTGTGAAGAAACTGCTTTGAAATGCTCCCGTGTCACCTCTAGCAACAGTAATGATATTAAGGAATACCTTTCTGAATGTGCCATCTGCCCAGCACTGTGCTTTGGTTGTTTGCCTCTTAGTGGAGAGCAGAGCAGCTCTGCAGTTCTTTGAAATCGTTGTGTTCTGAACTGGAGGGTCAGGAGCAATTCCGGCCATCTGCTGGGCATCCTGGTTATGATGTGCTTACCTCCCCATCAAGCATAAACAGTTGAAATTGATGCAGAGAGCAGTGGTTTGGCTTGTGTACAATCTTTGTGAGTCACTGCTGCACTTTGTGATATTTGGATTCCTGTGATCTTGGTATATGGGTGAGGTTTTTTTCATTCTGTGCTTCTGACCAGTGCTTTGGAGAGCTTTTCTTTGCAATTGCTACCTGGTGCTGCTAATGTGCATCCCGGGGCTGATGTTGAACGTTGCATCACACTGTTGCCAATGGCCTTCTTGTTGCTCCTTGCTATTTTATGCTCATTTTGCTTTGGAGATTTCTCTTGATAATGCTCCAAAAGAGGGAATCCAGCACAGATGGATTTTGTTGAAGAAAGGGATGATTAATCTCTGTGCTTTTACTTTTCTGATTGTATCGCCTTGGGAGATTCTCACTGTTTCCCCAAGCATTCAGTTTTGTGATTATGTTTTTCAGGTGTCTTTTTCCTCCAATTCCCTAATTGTGTTAACCAGTTTGAAATTATTATTTCTCTCTTTGCTAGAGCTGGAAGAACCAATCAGAATGTTCTTAACACTGTATTTTACTTTGATTTGTGGCAGGCTAGGAAGAGCTTTACCCTGTCATTCCAATTTTTACCCCTTAAAATTAAAAAAAAGGGGGAAGACGCTCCAAGTTCTGTACTGAGGAGGCGGAAGTCCAGGAGTAAGTGTAACTGCAGACTGTAGCTGTGTAGCAAAAAATTGAGGTTCACTTCTATGATTTCACAACCTAAACATAGGTGCTTGATGCCATTTTTGACACTCTGTGGTGTTTCAGCTGCTGTCCCACTGCTGTTTTAAAAAAGGGCAGGTCTTCTGTAGCTCATCATACCTGCCATAGCCACTCGGACATCCTCTTAGGCAACTGTATCCCGCTGCCCGTGAACAAAATTAATGTCTAGTGTAACTATAAAGGCAAAACGTGAGTTATTTGTGTTTTAACCAGAGAAAGGAAACAATTGCCTATGTTTCCCTAAAGGAGTTTGAAATTTGATCATTGCAGCACTGGGATCTGCTCAGCACAGCTCCTGCTCCATTTCAACACATCCATTTCTAACACATCCATTTCTTGAACCCTGGAGGGGTTCAAGGCCACGTTGGATGGGGCTTAAAGCCCCTGATCCAGTGGGAAGTGTCCCTGCCCAAGGTGTGTGTGTGTGTGTCCCCTGCCAGGGCCATGTCCCCCCATCTCGCTGTCCATCCTCCCCAGTGTCTGCCCCCCCATCCCAGTGTCTATTGCCTGCTTCCTGGTGTCCCGTTCCCCCTCCCGGTGGGTGTGTGTCCCTCTGTGTCAGTGTTCTGTCCACCCCACCACTGTCCCTGTCCCCATCCATGTCTGTGTCCAGTGTCCATATCACCTCCCTGTCCGTGTGTTCCCCCCTCACTGTCCATGTCCATCATCACACACACATCCCAGTGTCCCCATCCCTCTTCATGTAACTGTCATCTTGCCCTCGTGTCCCTGTCCCCCCTAACCCCGGGTCCCCTTCTCTCCCTGTCCTAGTCCCCCTCTCATGTCCTGTCCCCCGTGTCCCTGTCATCTCCCCCCCTATTCGCACCCCCCCCCCCCGTGTCCCCATCATCTCCCTATCGTGTCCTCCTCCCCATGTCTTGTCACCTCCCCCGTCCTGTTCCAGTCCCTGTCCCCATGTCCCCGTCCCCTCATCCCTGTGTCCCTGTCCTCCCCACGGTGTTTCCCCCCCGAGACCCCGTCTTCCCCCAGCCGTGTCCCCCTCCCCGTGTCTTGTCATCTCCCCCTCGTGTCTCAGTCCCAGTCCCCCCCATCCCTGTGTCCCTGTCCTCCCCACGGTGTCCCCCCCCGTGTCCGTGTCCCCGTCCCCCCGTGTGCGCCTGCTCCCTCGGCAGCGGCCGCGCGGGAGGTGGGGGGGAGGCGGGGGGAGGGAGGGGGAGGGGAGCGAGCAGGCCGCGCGCGCGCCCGGCCTCGCGCCGCCATTGGTGCAGGCCCGGCCCCGCCGGCCCCGAATGCCAGGCCGCGGCGCCGCCGCAGCCCCGCTCCGCACCCCCGCGGCGCGGGGACCCGCACAGGTGAGACGGGGCCGGGGCGGCGGCGGCGGTCGGAACGCGCCCGGTGTACGGGGGCGCCGGGCCCGCCGCGACGTGCGGGGGAAGGGGGCGGCGGGTAGAGGGGGGGGAGGGGAAGAGACGGGTCCGCCGGGCGCCGCGGCCTCAAAATGGCGGCCGACAAGATGTCGGGCGGTGTGGGGGGTGCGGGGCTGGCGGGCGCCGGACCCCTCCGCGGCGCGCGCCTTTGTGCGGGCCCGGCCGCCGCCCCGCCCGCCCCGCCCCGCCCGCGCGCCGCCCCGCGTCCCGGGCTGAGGGGGCAGCACCGGGAAGGGGGGGGGGGCCGAGAGAAACCGCCGCGGCCCAGGGTCACGGGGCAACGGCGGCACGGGAGGGGGCGGAGTCCCCGGCCCGAGGGCTGAAACACGGGAGAGGTGGCCGGGACCGGCTGTAGGGGCGGGCGGGAGCGGCAACACTCGGGGATCCCAGAGGTCTCGTCCAGCCTGCCGATCATGGCTGTGCGCTTTTGCCTTTCCCGTCCTATCGCCTTGTGCCGTTCCCGCTGCCCCAGTATTCGGTCTTGTGATCGTCTTTGCAGGGCTCTCTATCCGCTCGCTTCTCAGTCAGTTCCTCTGTCACTCACCTGGCTGCGGCCATCGAGTGCTCCCTCAGCAAGTTTGCGGGTGACACTGAGCTGGGTGGAAGTGTTGATCTGCTGGAGGGTCGGGAGGCTCCAGAGGGATCTGAACAGGCTGGATCCGTGGGCTGAGACCAATGGGATGAGGTTTAATGAGGCCGAATGGCAGGTCCTGCACTTGGGGCACAACAACCCTGAGCAGCTCCAGACCAGGAGAAGTCTGGCTGAAAACTGCCTGGAGGAGAAGGACCTGGGGGTGTTGGTTGAACAGGAGCCAGCAGGGGCCCAGGTGGCCAAGAAGGCCGATGGCATCTTGGCTTGGATCAGAAACGGTGTGACCAGCAAGTCCAGGGAGGTTCTTCTCCCTCTGGACTCGGCACTGGTGAGACCACACTGGAGGAGGCTAGAATCAACCTTCTGCTGAAGCTGGTCAGAAACAGAACTGTGTTTTTTTAAAAGCAAAACAATGTCAGATTTTATGGAAGGTTTTATGAAAGTCTTCATTTTGGAGTCTGGCAGTAATGTGCTCCTTCCTGCTGCAGAATAGCATGCTGTAATTAATAAAAATCAATGAAAATAGTAATGGGGTATTGTAAAGTGCTATTAGTTCATTGACTGATGCTAGGAAAGCATTTTCATAAAATCTTTTTTTCCTAAATACACAGAGGAGAAAGAGAATTGAGGGAAAAACTTGAGATCTTAATAGAGGCAGGAAGGGTGTGGGTAAGTTTAGGTTTACGACGGTACATAGAATTGTGGCTTCCTGCATTATTTGTCCTTTTTTAAAACATAGGACTGGACCACTTGTGCTGTGATTGCATGGGTGTGTAACATGGTGTCCTGCAGAGAGAAGCTGTGAAGAACCACAGTTAATCACTGGACCACGTTTAGCTGTTTCCAGTAAAAAGGTTTGCAGGCATGTGTAGTGTGTGAAACTAAATTATCTGCACTACTGAAATCTGCGAGTGAAAATCCCCGGTTGAAGCAGAACTGTGGGCCTCAGCTGTTGTTAATTGTTCTAGCATGAGCAGTAAAGGGGTTTGCTGCAATCACTGCATTCCTTTAAGACCCAAAAGTAGGTAGAAAAACAAGACCCATGATTTTTTGCATAGTTGATGCAACTCTGTCTTTGTCTGCATGGGGAGTCAGAGAGAGTGTGTTTCAGGAGCAGCTGGACGCCAGCTGTGTCCACTGAGATGCAGCTTTAGCATATGTATTGCCAGTGTGTCGTCATCCATCTGGTTTTTGTAGAAGTTAAAGGCATTGTGGGATGGTTGGAATTGGAAAGAACCTTAAGATCCATCCACTTCCAGCCCCTTGCCATGGGCAGGGACACCTCCCGCCCGATTGGGTCGCTTAAAGCCCCGTCCAACAGCATGAACATCTCTAGGGATGGGGCCTCCACGACTTCTCTGATTTTAAAAGATTGAGGAAAATACAAAAGAGAAATTGGGCAACAGAAGCTCCTAAGCATCTAAGGGGACTTAGAAGAGCCAAAGCAACAAAGTAGTTGTCAAAAGCAACATAAAAGAAAGAAGACCAAACTCAACAGCAGTGAGGAGTTCACAGGGAGCTGAGTGGTCTGTTCTATCAGAAGCTTTACAGGATCAGTTCTGTATTAGAGGGACGTTGCAGAGCTGTGTGTAGAACCAGCTCTTCCCTGGCAGCAGCAGTGAGGCAGCACAGAAGGGACAGTGTTGGGAGATAAGATCTCTAGAATAACTTGACAGTTTTGAAATAAAATGTCAACCAATATGGCTAATACAGCCCTCACACTGGAGCGGGAGAGTGGGGTGTCAGCACAGACGGCTGCTGAGCACTCCTGTTTCTTCAGTCAGCATCGTGGTGATGAAGACATTGAAATCAGTTGGCCTTTCTTGTGCTTAGCTGTCGCTTTCTTCCTTGCACAGTTAGCTGTGGTTTGTTGAAGCCAAAGTTAACTTGGTCTTGACAAAGTTTCTGCTTCTAGGTTGGTTACCTGGCACTAGGCTCAATTGCTAACATGGGTTATTTTGTTCTGCTCCTGTGACCTGATGCTATTGCTGGTGTTGCAGGTGAGGCTTTGCTGTCAGTCCGTGTGCTGCTACCCTATGGCAACCACCTCCTAGAGCCTCAGAAATACTTTAATGATCAGTTTGCGGGAGAGAAACTGAAGTTTTATGTGTTCCTTGTGCTTATTGCTCCTAGGAATAAAGTAATGTCACAGTCTGTACCTCTGCATGCATCCAGGTAACTGCACTTCCAGTTAAATTCTGCAGCCTGTAGACAAAACTGTTCCAGGCCAGGCAGTAACCCAGGACTTACATTAAAAAAAAAAAAAAAAAAAAATCAACTTTTTAAATCCTGACTGAGAGTTTCAACCTTGTTTGGTTTCACTTGTATGTGCAATTCTTTTGTTACCATATGACGGTGTATGGGTTGAAACATTTGGGTCAAAAAATACAAACCCAAAAGAATAAAGCAAAGTGAATAATATGAAATACTGTGTGTTTTTCCCTTGAAGTTTTGGATAAATACATTTCTGTGTATATCAATGGGACACATTAACCCACTAAAGCTAACTGACCCCATAACGCTCCTCAACATAATTTCTGCTTTTGCTTTTGTTGCAGTTGTTTGTGAATGAACTTAGCTGAATATGGATCCAGGTGGTGGAAGTCTTGGACTGCAGACACAAGAGTCCAAAATGCCTCACACAATGATCATGCAGGATTTCGGTAAATACTCTAACTGTTACAAATAATGGATAAAATCGAGATTGTTTTTCACATTTTGCTATATCAAGATGTGGGGTTGGCTGACACAATAATGCTATTTGCACGACTATTTTGAAAACATTCAAAATTTAGAGTGATGTTTAATATATCTGTGCACGCTTTGGTTGCTGACCTTGAAATAGTCACTTATTCCAAAATATTGAAGTCATTCTGAAAAAAAACAGTCAAGTCTGTGGCCCAGAGCACTCCAGATGAGACAGAAAATGGTTTCTGGAGTTTAGCAGGTTTGTGGTGTGTGTTCTTCTGCTTGAAATCACATCAGCTAGGTGTTACTTCTCCAACATGCAGGAGATGGAAATAGTATTCAGTGTGGGGTGTAAATAACATTCCAGCTTTTGTGTGCTTGCCTTGATTACTGTCTCCAGACTTGGTTTGGGGTGTTTCAGTAAAAGTTGTGGGAAATAATGTCTTTGTGTGACAACAGATGACTTCTTACATAGACAAGAATGTACAGCTTTAGCTAAATCTGTGTGTTCACGTGTGCTTAGATAAACTATTTACTAATGCAATAGTTGTAACGTTTTCTCCTCATTTGTAATTGTTTCCTAGTGGCTGGAATGGCTGGCACTGCTCATATTGATGGAGACCACATTGTTGTATCCGTCCCCGAAGCTGTCCTCGTTTCTGATGTTGTTACCGATGATGGAATAACTCTTGATCATGGCCTAGCGGCTGAAGTTGTCCAAGGACCTGACATCATCACTGAAACTGATGTGGTAACAGAAGGCGTAATTGTTCCTGATTCTGTTTTGGAAGCTGATGTTGCTATTGAAGAAGCTTTAGATACCAGTGATCACGTTTTGACTTCTGATCTGATAACAGAAACCGTTAGAGTTCCTGATCAGGTGTTTGTGGCCGACCTTGTTACGGGTCCTGATGGACACCTGGAGCACGTGGTGCAAGACTCTGTGTCAGGAGCCAACTCACCTACGATGGTTTCGGAAGAAGTTCTTGTAACGAACTCTGATTCTGAAGCAGTCATTCAAGCAGCTGGTTCCGTTCCTGGCTCCACAGTGACTATCAAAACAGAAGACGACGATGATGGCAAGAGTACCTCTGAAGACTACTTAATGATATCGTGTAAGTAAAACAAAGGTAGACACGAACAGGAGATGATCTGAAGTAGAAGTGGTCTAGTGGGGAGAAGCTGCTGTAGTTGGACCCTTGCTGCAATCTGTACTGGAACTTGCAAATAAGAGTCTGCTGCCTTGTTCATTCTTGGTGTCCGGTTTGGGATTTTCTTGTGATGAAAACTCCCTTATTGCCGATGCAGCGAGAAAGGGAGTTATGTTCATGCTGTTGAATGAATGGCTCTGTTTGTTTGTGTTTCTGAAACAGGATATTCCTTGCAATTAAGAAAAACACATTGGAAAGTTAACATTCCAGGTATTTTGAGTATAATGCTTTCAAAAAGAAAATACATAGCTGTATTACTATATTATATAGATTGGTATAAGAATAACATGTTGAGTTTAGTCAGTAGAGTCCAATAAGAAATAGGTTTTTAAGGTAACTTACTCATAAAATCTTCTCTTATGTGTCGACAAAACATTTGTTTAACTTTACTAAAAATTCTAGTAGGCATTTTGTGGTATGTTGTGCTGTTCTGGGCTGAACTGGACGTGAAGCGGTCGTGTGTGTTTAACTGATTGGCACTTTAGCTCTGGAGAGTTGTGACCTGTTTCAGTTCCACCCAGCACTCTGCTCTCTTTGGAGACTCTGTGGTCTGGTACTGCTTGTGGACTGAAAGGACCTTGGCCTTGTTGTGTTTCTCCAGTGGTTGAATGAGACTCAAGATATGAGTTTTTATTGTTACACAGATCTGGATATGAAAGTTCATTTGGGATTTTTGACTTCTCTGAATTAGTTACAGGAACGTGAGTAGGTCAAAACAGATTTTCTCTAGTCAGAAGCAATATGTTAATAAAACGGTGAAGCCAAGTGTGTCACAGTGTCAGCCTGTTCACAGCAGGCTGCATTTATCAGAAGTTTCAAGACAGAGAGCATGACTGATTAGCGATTATAATGGTTTCAATACTTCATAGCAGTTGTGTCCCTTATGCAAAATATGTTTTTTTGTTATTTACTTTTTATTCAGTATAGGATGGACAGCGATGATTTTTATTGTTCTATCGTAACTGTAATGCCACGTGTCACAAATAGAGGTCAAAACCAGGTTTTCAGAAAAAGAACAAAAAAATTCTCAGTCTAAAAGAATCTTAGACCTCCAACAGAAAACCTATGTCTCTGTAAATGAAGGAACAGCAGTTTCAGTGACAGTTGTTCCACTGAAAAATGACTCCTTTCTGTCAGAGTACTTCCAGTGGGCTGTGTGATGGGTTCTATCCTGTGCCTGTGGTGTTTACAACTGTACCTTTTTCGTTGTAAGTAAAGCCGTCCTGGGCCTTCCTTCTGAGAAGGACCCGTGGAGTTGGTGCAGTGGTCACTGCGCACGGAGCATCCTGCATGCTCAGAAACAGCCGCTCGATGACTCCAGCTGCCCCTGAACGTCCCCAGTTCTGTTAGGTGTTCGGAGCCCACTGATGGCTTTTGCACTGTTGCAATGCCAGTTTGAGACCTGATGCTCAGTAAATGAGGTTTAGGTGTGCGTGTAATCATCACATGCCTGAATAATCACAGTTGGAAGCTATATGATTAATCCGGAATTTTAAGTGATCATTCTAAACAAATGGATTCTTTGCCTCTGCTAACGTTTTAGGCTGTATTACACTGTATATACCAGCTTGACCCAACAAAGTATCTGCTGTTGTTCTTTTCTTAGCAAAAATGAATCAATCTTATCTTAATGCAGTTGCTCGTTTTTTTACTTTTTTTTTTTTTGTTTAACCGTTTTCAAATTAGCCTCGAATTTGTTGGGATTATGAAGATAATCTCTTGTGTAGAATAGATAAATCAAGCAGTTTATCAAGTAGTTTAAAAAGCTTTTAAATTGTCAAATGTTCAGTATGTTGGGGTGCATATATAGGATGGTTCAAGTTTTTTATAATGTGAGTCACGTCGTAGAATCGTTTGGTTGGAAAAGACCTTTGAGATCAAGTCCGACCCTACCTGTCCACTACTAAACAAAACGATAGTTTTAAAGTATCTCAAAATTCTTAGCTCTCTTTTAATGAAATTTAGTATCTAAAAAGGGCAAACTTGACTTGATGTAAGAGATAATGCCCTTGGGGATGCCATTGGCTCTTCTGTGGAACACGTTTTGGGAACTTTTAAATGCTACATTTTAGGGTGTGAAGCTGAGGTGAATGTGGAATTTTAACTTATGTGCTTTTGCTGGTTGTTACAGTTCAGCTATACTGAAAGGTGATTTTTCACCACTGCTATGTAGGTATTTTAGACACTATCAGTAATTACATTTTTGTAAATGGGGCTTGGAAAAGAATACATCTGTCTTAACTTTTCTGAAAAGTAGCTCTGTGTGTGTGTCTTTCTAATTGGAAGCTTTCCCTGGAAGATTATCAGCAGTCTGCTATTTCAGCAGATGAATTCAGCTTTTTTTTATATCAGTCTTATAAGCATAAGACTTAAAAATCCCTTTTTGATCCATTCACAGCGTATGCCGTGGGATACATGTGATCCCCTACTGTAAATCTCCAGAACACCTGTTTAAAAAGGGTGGTTGGTACAAAATGAATGCAGCTGGTGTGGTCACAAACCCAATCCGTCTCGTACCGAGATGAGAAAACGATGAACAGTACATTCCATTTTGCCAGGGAGGAGCTAGCAGATGTGTAGCTGAAAGCATCCCCTTTTTTGTTTTTCAGGTTTGCGATATTCAGACCCACGGCGGATTGCCAGCTCCCGATCCGTGCGTTGGCCCCGCATGCACTATGTTGGTGACCTCATACCCACCAAAGATCAACCCTGGAGCTGGCCTTTAGGGGTAAGGTACCATTCCACCACCGCCTCCTTTTCAGTGTATTGCAATAGTGTTACGTCGTTTGCTAAGCGTTTCAGTACTGCTCCAATACTGTAACCTACGGGACATCAAATAAGTATATCAGACTTCAGAAGAATATGAGAAATTGTTAAAGCACGGGACTTATCTTGCCCTCGTGTTATCCCTCGGGGCTCCGTGGTGGGTGTGGTATCACCAGCATAGTGCATGCTGAGGCATCACATGAATTGGGAGCTGGCAATCCACGGTGAATCTGGACATCACACACCTGAAAACAGCAAAGGCAGGTAAGTTTGAAATTGGAAACGTGCTGAGTTTTCTTTAAACCTTGTTTATTCAGGAAGATTCAGCATATATTTATAAAGGTTCTGTTGTGCTTTTCCAGTTAATTTTAAGTGATGAGATATCGTGTAGTGCTTCTGGTGGATGAGTCAGGTCTGGAAGACGCTTTCCTATACTATTGACATAAAGCATTCCTGTTCTGAGAACTGACACTGGGAAATGTCATCATATCATTTAGCACTGCTGGGTTAGCAGCCTCTGATCAGAGTCGTATTACATAGGAAATAATGTTTTCACAATCTGTGTTTTGGAACTTGACAAAGATTACATATCCTGCTGTGTTGATTGGGTTTTCACTTACCTAAATGTCTTTAAAAAATAGATTGAGAACATAACATTTACCTCATGTAAGAGCAATTTAAGCAATAGCAAATGCGAATTCAGTGCCTTTTGTTGTTGAGGTACTTGAAACAAAAGGCCGTACCTCACAAATGACACTGTATTAATATAATCTTGTCAGTCCAGTTTATATTTTTGGGATTTTGTTATATTGAACTTTAGGACAGTGATTCTGGAGGCCCTGGATACAGAGCTGAAATTGTAGAGACCGAAGCTCTTTAACAATACACGGCATAGTTGGTGATGTGGTAGTAACCACTCGTTTTAAGAGTAATGTTGTAAGTTTGCCTCTCTAAGACAAGGCTCCTGATTTCTAATGGGAAATCTTCCCTTTAGAAGGTTTGGGGGCTTTACTTGAAGTGATAGAATGCAGCACATAAGCGTACGTGCTGTATTCATGTATTTTTTTGGCTGAAAATACTTATTCTTTTGAGAATTGTAAAATTCCTTATTTTTTTCCTTTATGTAGTCCTTTTCTTTGTTGCAGTTGTTGACTTGGTAGGGCAGTGAGCTAAAATTTTATGGGTTTTTCTTAGGTTATTTCACCAGATAAGTTGTAGTTGTAGTCATTGTCCCCCAATATTGGTTGAATAGTTAGAGGTTTTTACCATAGAAAAAAAACTTCTTATTGTATGTATGTGATTACTTCACTGTTTTGTAGGAAGTTGCTGTTATTAAATTACTTTCCAGTATAGAAATATCTGCTTTCTGTGTTAAACTGAGGATGTGTTAAATTTAGAGAGTTTCTCAGTTTAGAAAAAGTTGATGTTGCTTGAGTAGCAGATTTGAAAATAACTTTACTACCACAAACTCATGTTAAAATTACAGTAACGGCTTACATTCAGTGATTTCTCACACCCAGCCTTTAACTCTTCTTTCTGCATTTTAGCAGCATGTCTGTCATACAGCTGCGTATGCTGGGATTTACCTCCAGCCCTTTAGTGACACAGACATGCACTGGAGGGGTTTATGGCACCAAAATTAAACATGTCTGTATTATTTTGGAGAATATGGATAGGAAATTTTTATAGTGTTAGAAGACATACAGAAAAGAAATGAAAAAAATAGCAAATATATGGAAATACCTTTTCTGAGATAAGTATCTTCTAGCATCTTCCCTTTTCCTGTAGTAGAGGATCCACAATCCTCTCTATTGCTAATGACTCCATTCTGGCAGCATAAAAAATTCCAATTAGCAGATGCGGTTGCTCTCCCACACTGGTCATAAAGAGGGACCTGTGATGCTGGTAAACTGCAGCATCAGAGGAATACGCTGAGCTCTCTGTGTCAGCTTTCTCGTCTGTGGAGTTCATATTGCTCCTGTTCTTGTTGATTCTGTGAAGTAACGTGAACGCCATGCAGTGTGTGTCACAGTCTAACAGATCAAGGTGTTGATGTTGCTGGCATCAGTCTTAATAGACGTTTTGAATGTTTGGATTTTTTTAAAACCTGCTTTTCTGGGGAAATTTAAATGTTTTGTACTGAACCCAGTTTGATTTTTTTTCATTGTTGCAATTAATCTGTTATTTATAGAAACAAAGAGCTACAATGTAGAATTTTTAAAATATCTTCTGTTAAAACCGAAAAATATCTGATTGTCAGAATTTCTAAAATACAATCTAATACTTACTTGTACTTTATTAAATAACTTCCGTGTGCTTCTGATGCAGTCCGAGATTTGTGAAAAACAACCAAGATTCCGTAGTGTGAGCATGACAAGCAGAGTTAGTGGGGTAGGAGTTTCCAGGGAATCCTGGCTGTGAGTGGGAAGAGCTTAGTCTGGGATGGCTGTGCAGGGTTCCAGCCCTGCTACAGGGAAGGTGTATGCTACTTTCTAGCAGGTTCTGAACTGCCTCTCAAGCCTGCCTGGAGCTTTAAGCAAGCTCAGAGTGACTCCAGGCTCAGGGTGCAGGGCTGGAGCTGCAGGAGTTACAAGCAGCTCTTTAGGGGTTCAGGCTCCAGCGCAGCCATCCCAGTGTAAGCCATCCTTTCCTCTAATCAGAGTCCTCAGTGTCCACATTGAGTAGGCTCTGGTTTTAGTCCTGAAACACCACTGTGGCTTCGGCGTTAATTATTTTTATCTGCTATGCACACGTGTTAATGTTATCTATGCAGTAAATCACAACTTCCCTGCAATGTATTCAATTGAGTTCTTGTTTACGTTTAGTGGAATTCTTTTCTCTGTAGAGGACTTCAGTGGGTGTTAAGCATTGCACAGTTTGGGGTTGGCCATCTGCACAGGAGCTAATTTCATCCGCTGAGAGAAGCCTGTCGGCAGTGAGTGTCAGAGGGATGCTTAGCTCAGTGGCCTCCACATCCACACGTCAGGGTGTGTGTATACATGTACGGATATCTGTGTGAATACCCTTTTTACCAAATTGGTGTTACTTCAACACTTTTAATAGTTTCAATGTAAGCATTGTATAAATAAAATGAACGTTTTGAGTATATAGACTAAATCAACAAGAGTGACCAAGTTGATAGTAGCCAATTTCCCATAGTAGGATTTGGATTTATTTTCACTGTGTCTTTTAATCAGCTGTGTACTGCGCAGTAATCTTGATTAATTTAGCTGTTTTCAAGTGACAGAAGTGAATAAAATCATAATTTGTTTTATGGTGAAGGTGTGGTCACATTTTTGATGCACGCTTCTTTCACTGGGATTACACTCAGAGTCCTCACTCTTAAGAATTTTGACTACTAAATTTTAGCCAACGATATCTTACAGCAGTGAAACTTTTGGAGGCTCTTACACTGTAACAGACAGTTCTGGGTTAATTCTTAACAGATTTGGATAGATGCTTAATTTTAATTACTGATAGATTTTTGCCTTCAAAGTGTTGTAATTTCAGACATGACCGATTACCCTTTTCTCTTTGATGGAAGCTCCCTCTTGTGTCCTTCATTCTGTAATTCTTGCTGTTATTCCCAAGATACAGTCGAATGAGCTTCTGGAATCTCTTTTAAGTACCTTGAGATGAGCTGTTTTGTAAAGGCCATTTATGCGTAAAACTTTTACCGTGCATGGGGATAATAGTGGAGAAAATCACGCTACTGAATACTTGGACTTCTTAAAAGTGTGTTTGAACCTCATTATTATTCCCTTCTCTTTACAGTGGATGATGTTGGAGAAAAATTGGACCATATAGGAAACACTCCCTTGAAAATCAGTACGGAGGTGACAAATGATGAGGTTGCTAAAGATGACGGGTTTGGTTCAGAAGTTATCAAAGTTTACATATTTAAAGCTGAAGCTGAAGATGATGTCGAAATAGGTACCTTTAAAATTCTATGTATTCTTCCAGTAGTATGATATATTTCAGGGTCTTTGTTGTCCTTAATTCTTCTTTCCAACTGTTACTTTTCAGATTGTGTTGTCTCCAGGGGGCAGCACCTTACATCCCTCCAAGTGGGTGTCTCCAGATAACATTCTAGTTGTTGAAATAATTTGTAGTAATAGTTGCTTTCCCATGGTTTGAGAAGTGTGACTCCAGCCTAAGTTGCTGCGTAATCCCCTGTAGTGGGTTTAGGATATAGGCATTAGAATCTTTGTAGTAAAAATTACCTAAGAATCCATTTTTGCAAAGTGAGTAGGTAGGATTTTGGGAGAGAAAGAGGGATACGAATTGGCTATTCGTGTTTCAAGAAGATTTAAAGGCTGTTTTCTGGGCAGGGTTAGAATTACAGTAATGTTTTGGTGGGCATGGGCATCTCTCCAGTCACACCCAAGTTCACTGGTAACGTGCATAAAAGGCTTCTGATCCTCCTTGGGTGGTCGTTCAGTCTCAAATTTAGGAGACACCGAGAGAACCTTTGCCTTATCTGCCCCAAAATATCAAACTTGCATCATTTTATAATAGATGTCAAAACATTCAGTTTTGTGAAATAGCTTTGTTGTAAATGAGAAAAAAAAATACTTGAATCTGAAATTAGTCTTAACAGTGGATCTTTTACATTTCCTTAATGTGTGACTTCTTTTTGTTAAAGGTGGGACAGAAATCGTCACAGAGAGTGACTTCCACAATGGACATTCTGTAGCTGGAGTCATCGAACAAGGAAGTGTTGGTAGAATGCAACGAGAAAAAATGGTTTACATGGCTGTTAAGGACTCTTCTCAGGAAGATGAAGATATTAGTAAGCATACTGAGAAATGTTTTTGTTTCTCATGCTGTCTTATACAACAATATAAGCATCATTCTCAAGGACTTCAATTTTTCTGAAGGATTCTTCAGCCTGAAGTAGTAGAAAATTAAACTCATAAATTCTAATGGATGTCAATCAGAGTGAGAGCAAATTAAATAAGGAAAATTTAGGATGAGCAGAGTAAAGTGAAACATTTATTCTTCTCCTTTAATCCAGGCTGTGCTGAAATAGCAGATGAAGTTTACATGGAAGTTATTGTAGGTGAAGAAGAAGCTACATCACTTCCAGACACACAGGCCGAAGACGCTGGTGTGAATAAAACTTTTGTCCCTGTTGCTTGGGCTGCAGCTTACGGTAGGAACCTGCACGTTTATCTTCTGATAATCCCCTCTGTTATTTTCTCCCTGATCCTGCTTCCAGAATTTCTGTGCAAATGTAATAATCTCTCACCTCATCCAAACGGATTAGAACCAGCTGCTTCTGATCTTTTAGCAGTGTCAGTCAGTGGAGTTGATTAAGTGATGTGAAAAATAATTTTGACATTATTCGTGACCTTTTACACAAAAGGTCCTTAATTTGGTTGCAGTTCAGTGTGAAGAAAGCAATTCCAGTTTTAAACAAGTTATTTTTTTTCCCAGTAGCAGCCTGTTGAACAGTTTACAGGTTGATTGTCTTGCGATTCATCAGCAGCTTTGCTGTATGTTGAGTTTTATGAAGTAGAATGTAGTGATATTGGGAAAACATTTATATTGTTCTTGACTCCAGGTTAGATGTGCAGCATGCCTGGTGCTTAATGGTTGTTCAGGTTGGCTGTTGGCCTCTTACAAAAACAAGAATAGCCTGAAGTATTTTACTTCAGCTAGGAGGAAGGGGAAATAACTTTAAAAAGGGAATTGTAGGAATAAATGTGTAAACATGTTCCTGATAATTTCAGTTTCTATAACCTGTTAGTCCTTCAGGTTAGAAATAAAAAGAAAGAAGGTGTTTTTTTCTCTGCAGCCATGCTTCCAATAGTCTAAGTGTCTTACCAGGACGTATTGTGAATTCTGAGTATTCTTCTATTTCATATGATTTTGGCTTGTTAAATGTATGTTAAGAGGGTATCAGATCACCTGTGGTTTATTTTATAATAAAGTAAGCAAGTTAACCAGTTCAAAGTCATTGGTATGATATTTCTGAGCACAATAGTTGGGCTGATAAAGTGGTTTAGAACCACAGAGCTGCGACATATAGCAGTAAGCACTCTCAATCCAAAACGAGCAATATATTCTTCAGGTATTGCATCTTCCGGAACTTTATAGTGCCTCATATAGATGAGTGCTGAGCAGCTGATAAGGTCCAAGTCATCTTTGTCTGTCTAGTTCTACTCCAGAAAGATAAAGCAGTTCTGTCAGACTGGGGATTACAGATATTCTTGTTTCTGCATTGGGATCTGAAGTTATAGATGAGGTTAAAAGCTTGCAGAAACAAGCATCTTTCTGATAAAAGTCAGGAAAGGCAGCCAGCATGATAAGGATGCAAACACAGCTTTAGTGGGTCCTAACTGTTCTCAAAGATGTGATTTGATTTCCCGGGATCATGATTACAAGGTGCTAAACTGATGGTGAACCGTACCTCTCAGGTTGGGTAGGGTTAAGCTGTTACTTAGTTTTGTCTCATTATCAGACTTTCTAAGCCATGAGTTTGGGGAAGAGTTTTCATTTATAATGACCGAAATACCATTTTCTGCAGGAGATGAAAGAAGGCTACCCAGAAGATATGAAGATGGTCAAACGGCAGGTAAGAACATGTAACTGTGCTTGGTGCAGCATTAAAACAAACTCACTGTCTTTGAAAATATGTACTTTTATGCGTTAGTTCTCCTCATCAGCCAAATCAAGAAATTATCCATAAAGCATCTATTGAAGGGATGCACGGTTTTTCTTTACTATTTTTTCCAGCTTTGTTGTAGACCTGCAGAGCGGGTGGGAATGTTGGATCCACCAAGTGTTTTAGTGGTTTTGTAGTCAGAAAAGAGATAACACAGTGGTTAAGAAGTAAACCCAAGTAAAATAAAAGGAAACAACCACCTTAACTCATAAGAAATTACTGTCTTGGGAAGTACAAGGAATCCAGGAGTATATTTGAAAACCAATCAGTGTATAAACAATTATATTCTTGACTGTTGCCAGCAAAGACAGATAGTGCTTTATGTTGGCATTCTTCTTTTTTTTGTGTTTGTTGTAGAGGAGTGGGCAGGTTCTTTTTTAAAAGTAGATGAGCTGCTGCGCAATTCCAGTCGTCAGTCCCGAAGGAAAAAGTTGTTTTAAGGGTTTTTTATGGTGTCTAATTTTTGTTTCTAGGAAATAACTTGGATACACGATTAGAAAACAAAAACGGTAATGCAACACAGTACCTGCAGATTTGTGATAGCATTAGCACTAATAGAGTGCTAAAGCAAAAAGCCAAGAAAAGGAGGAGAGGAGAGGCCAGGCAATGGCAAACAGGTAAACACTGTATGCTTATGCGTATTGTCATGGAGTGCCACTTACTCCTGTATTATTCCTTTTTTTCTTTAAGCTGGTGCAGAATTAACAAATATAAATGAAGATTTGCGTATTTCCTGTGTCCTTCCCCCCTCCAGTTCTGTACATAGAATATGTAATAGTTTTTGCTATTTGAAGTCAGTACACTTAGGGCTGATGTGATTCGCTTGAATTAATCGTGGATATATTCACTGCACATAAGATATTGCTGGTCTGTTTGAGCCATTTTGAAAACAAAACTGTATGAACTTTAGGTGCTGTGGATCGGTTGTTTTTAAACAACTGACCCGTTCCTTGCTGCGAGTGTAACAGCATGACTGAACAGCTGATTCAAAACTTCTTATTCAGTGAATTTGTTTCCTTCATAACTTGTTTTTGTTTGTTTAAAAACAGCTGTTATAATAGGTCCTGATGGACAGCCCTTAACAGTTTACCCTTGTCATATTTGTGGGAAAAAATTTAAATCCAGAGGATTCTTGAAAAGGCACATGAAGAACCATCCCGATCACATGATTAAGAAGAAGTACCAGTGTACAGACTGTGACTTTACAACTAACAAAAAAGTAAGTTTCCACAATCACCTGGAAAGCCATAAACTTATAAATAAAGTTGAAAAAACCCACGAGTTTACAGAATACACGAGAAGATACAGAGAAGCGAGTCCGTTGAGTTCTAACAAACTAATACTGAGGGACAAGGAGCCCAAGCTACACAAGTGCAAATATTGTGACTATGAAACTGCAGAGCAGGGACTTCTCAATAGACATTTACTCGCGGTTCACAGTAAGAACTTCCCTCATGTGTGCGTGGAGTGTGGGAAAGGATTCCGTCATCCGTCAGAGCTGAAAAAGCACATGAGGACCCACACTGGGGAAAAGCCATACCAGTGTCAGCACTGTGTCTTCAGGTGTTCTGATCAGTCCAACCTGAAAACTCACATCAAAACCAAACACGGGACGGATTTGCCGTTTAAATGTGAGCACTGTCCCCAGGCGTTCGCAGATGAAAAGGAACTGCAGCAACACACAGAGTTATTTCAAGGGCATAAGACTCATCAGTGTCCGCATTGTGACCATAAGAGCACCAATTCCAGCGACCTGAAGCGACACATTATTTCAGTGCACACAAAGGACTTTCCCCACAAGTGCGAGGTGTGTGAGAAAGGCTTCCATCGTCCGTCTGAGCTCAAAAAGCATAGCGAGACGCATAAAGGTAAAAAGATACATCAGTGTAGACACTGTGACTTTAAAACATCAGATCCTTTTGTACTTAGTGGGCATATCCTCTCAGTTCACACCAAGGACCTGCCTTTTAAATGCAAAAGATGTAAAAGAGGATTTAGGCAGCAGAATGAACTTAAGAAGCACATGAAGACCCACAGTGGAAGAAAAGTTTATCAATGCCAGTATTGTGAATATAGCACTACGGATGCGTCAGGCTTTAAACGACACGTAATATCGATACACACAAAAGACTATCCACACAGGTGTGAGTATTGCAAAAAGGGATTCCGGAGACCGTCTGAAAAAAATCAGCATATAATGAGGCACCACAAGGAGGCCATAATGTAGCGTGTGACCTCCAGAAGGAAGCAATGTAGAAACTGTGATGTGCTGATTGGGGAAAAAAAAATATCTCATGAACTGTTTCTCCTGGTTTCAAAGCTTGATATTAAATCATAACGTTACATTCTTTGTATTACGAGTCTTAGGGTTGGCAGGGGATCTCATAGCCCTATGATTGTTGCTTATCAGAACCTAAAGCACTATGGAATGCGGAAGGATGGATGAATGTCTTAAATTTGCAGAAAGATGGATGAATGTTTCCAAATTAAGTCTTATGCATTGTTAAGCTACAGTCGACAAAACGAAGATGATTGTTTATCTGTTTTGTCAGTAACAGCACTTGTCTCCAATGTCAACAGTTGAGGTACGTGGAGGGGTTTCTTTGCAAAGGTGACCGAGTCTGACTTCGTGTGCAGGTTGGAAAGGAGAGAGAGTATTAGCCAGTCACTTGATCATAACGTTTTTAAATCGTGCCTGGAAATTAAGTTCCAGAACTGGTCAAAGTCGGGGAGTTGTCCCTTTTTTTTTTTTTTTTCAGTTGGGTTTTTTTAAAACATTTCATTGGGAAACTTTTTTGTTTCCTTTATTAGTTAAGGTCCAACAAGTACTTTTTTAAATGGTTTTAAAAGCTGCTAACCTATTTTATTGCAGGATATGCTGTTTGAAATATAGCATTATGTTCTGATCTCAAAGGTGGTGTTCTGGTGCTAGGGTTAAAGATGTATGTGTATATAATTTCCCTTTTTTTATCTGAAGCTACCAGTGAATGTTGTTCAGTATGGCACATAGGACAAAATTTTGTTTTAAAGATAAAATGGATGCAGCTCATAGTGTTGAGATTCAACACTGACTTTTTGTTTCCTTGCTACTTTAAAATCTCTAAAACGAATATTAAAAACAAAGTTGAAAAAGGTAGGGTTTTTTTTTTTTTAATTAAAATTGAGAGAACTTAGGAGTTCTTTAGGGCAGTGTTCTTAACAGGTATGACTATTATTGTCCTGCCACCTAATATAAAATTGTCAATATAGACATAAAATTGCACCTTTTAATCAATTCTTTTTTTAAAAAAAATCTATACCGTATTATAAACATGCATTTTCAATCTGTAAGAAAGTATATATGCAGTATTTAACCAGAAAAGAATCTGCTGCCACTAGAGTTTGAAGGTGGATCTTCTGTTTACAGTGTATACGTTTAAAATATGCATCCCTTTAAACAATGCTTTGTGTTAGCATGCTGCAAATCAAATGGCGCTTAATATAACGAGCTGATCTAGGGCTATTTAATGAAAAACCTGTTCAGAAATGTTATGCATATAATGTGTATTTTTTACTTTTTTAGTTGCTTCATGTTTGCACACAGCTGTTCACATGATAAATTGTAACTCCATGCTATATTGTGGCTTTGTGTTTCAGATAATGTTCATATTTTGTTTTTGCACCAGATGAGAATCAGTTCCTTGAGAATAAATTTTTTTTATATTTCTAAACTTCAGAAAGTGAAATTTCGGAAATCTCTTAGAAAAAAAATACGTGTTTTATGTGGCTGTAAAAATTATGTACACGCTGTAAAATAAGATTGTCACTGTTATGTGGGATTATTATTTCTAAATGTGTTACTCATCGTAACAGACATACAATAAAACGTATCTCTTGCACTCAAGTTTTTGGGGGTTTGCTTCTCATTTCTGGTGTTTAGGGAAGCCTCATTCTGTGTAAACTTACCAACTATTTGTAATTTGTATTCAATAATTGATATTTAATAACATTTCAGTGTACAGGTTACTTGAGGGGTGTTTATCACGGAGTTCCGTGGTTATGCTTAACTAACCCTTTAAAGTTACAGGTAATGTACTTGCGCTTTTTTCTAAAATCATTATCAAATGCGATACTCACATTCCTTTGAAATTCTTTTCTTTAAGTAAAGAGAACATGAAACTTCAGTGTTTTGGGAAAAGCCAGGTAGGTTTTGTCTTTTTATCTGCATAATAAGAACAGCTCACGAAACAAGATACTAAAAGTACTGCTGTCTCTATGTACCTCTCTTTTTAGAATCATATCTGAATTATGACATCAACAATAGAGTAAAAACTTGGAGAGCAGTATATTAAATGAACTTTATCAAGGTTTTCCAATGGGCTTTTAGCCAGTGAATTCATAGCTTTTGTACTTAGAAATGATGCAGTTGTGAACCTACTGGTCTGTCTTTTGTCTCTGCTACCTTTTCTGTATGCCCAGCAGCCAGAGGAGGAAGCTGTGGCATCCAAAGAAGTCTTAGAGATTAAAGTTGTGGGGGTTTAATACCTTTAATGCTTTATTCCTGAACGTTACACTGAACACACAGACTGAAGGAGTTTCTTCATATCAGACTGAAGATCGTTGTCACTCTGTGACAGAGCAGAGTTTTCCACCTTGCAGACGGACAGAATGATCAGGTACTTAAGTGTTTTAAACATTTTCTTTACCCACTTTGTTGAAAGGCTTAATCCCATATTTCCCAGACAGCCGTCCCAGTCCATGGGTTACAGGACAGGATGTGGGGGCCGGAAAGGACAGAAATTGACCACCTGGAGTAGTCAACATTTTAAAGAGTGCGGTAAAATTTTAAGCTTTGCATTCAGATTCTGTTATTCATACTTGGTATTTACTGGTGAACTGTGTTAACGTTTCCCTTTTTCAGTATTTGAGGATAAAAGTAATGTTTCTTCCAAGGAGAGCAGTGAAAGGCTCTGACCTTTGCAAATCCAATAGTTTAAAATCACATATGTGGGTTAATTCTTTCTGTGATGAACAGTTGTTAAGAATTAACCCACATATGTGATTTTAAAGTACGTGGTGCAAGATCATTGTGTAGGTTGTTTAGTTCATTCAGTGAGTGGGATCTACTGTGCTTAAGAGTACGGTTCACTGAGGGACAGCAGTTTCACTACTGAGATTTTCTATTGAATCTGGGTTTTCTTGCCCTAGAACTATACCATTAAGAGCACGAAAAGGGTTTTTAACTTGTTTAGTGGTAGCAAAAGGGACATAGTGGATGCTGGATGAAATTTTAATTCATTTACAGCCTCAGCATTATTTTACACAGTGATGAAGGTCTGTGATTTTGTGTGACAGAAGTTGAAATTCGTTTTTAACGTTCTCTCAGTCTACCTAATGAGATTTCCTTTTAATCAGGGAAAAAAAAATACATTTTTCAAGATACGAGGGAGGGAAGAATAGTTGAAGGAACTGCAGATTGAGCTGGTTATTACCAGCTAAGGTACAACTATGGGGAAACCACGTAGGCATCAGAGCAGATGCAGATTTGTGCAGTTGTGTGAGAGCCTTGTCTTGTGTGACAGAGGAGAAACAGCTGTTCAGCTGAGCAGGATGGGGACTGTCAGCCTTGCCCAGTGTGAGGGCTCAAGAGGAGCTGCTGCTTTCCTGTGCTTGGCCTATTACATTGCCATTTTGACCATTTCTTTCAATACATCAATTGTTTTTCTCTTCTCTTGGCAGCGTATGGACAGCGAACCCCAGCTAAGAAGAAAGATTGCGGAAACAAGGTCTGTCAAAGAAAGAGAGGAAAAGCCTTGAGGTGTCGGTAATTTTTCTGTATTTGACTTTTATTTTACAGCTGAGGCTTATTTATTAGCACTCAAGAGATGAAGTGTAGGCTTATTTTTCTAAGCTGTACCTGAAAAGTAGATGTGTCTAGTGGATCTACCTGAAATTGAGTGGAAAATTATCTAAAGTAAAATATACGGTTTGTAATTGGGGTGATAACTAGTGGTCAAGAGGTCAGTAGATCAGAAAAATTATTCTGTAAACTCCAGCAGAAATGGTGCTAGGTAAATGGCTTTCAGAAAAAAGGCGATAACTGAGACTACAGTAAATAATACCTGCTTTTGTAACAAAAAGCAATGAATTTGCTTTATAAATAAATCTGGTTTGAAAACAAAACCAGCCCCAAATGGCCATTATGCTTCATCTGCTCTAATTCAGCTTTTTGACAAGTATCTATTGCTGCTTGTTATCAGTGAGTAAAACGTGTTGTTAGCACCATAAGCTTTGTAGCATTTACAGTGTACAGGAGTCTTAAAGTGCTCTAACGAGCCTTAGAGAAGCAATGCAATTGATTAGCAGTTGAGCTGCTAATTGTGTGTCACCCAGCTCTTCAGGTACAGAGAAGGACCAGGGGAAGGACCACAGTGTTTGCAAACTGCTCCCAATACCAACTCTATGTGCAAGAGTTCCCTCCAACACCTCCCGCCTCTCCAGAGCTGGTGCTTCTGTCCTCTCAGGGCATTGTCTGCTCGTGTTATGGGTCAGTGACACAGAATTAAAGAACCATTACTTGGGTGGAAAGGTTTGTCAGGGCCCTGTATGGCCCTCGCAGTGGCTGAAGTGAGTGCACACTTAAGTTTATCCATTAATAACTCATGTTCCTACTGTTGGTAGCTTCTTCAGAGCTGTCTGCATCATGCTTCCACAGCATCAAGCCTGGCTGAGATCATGGCAAAGCCCGCAGTAAGGCAGCAAATTCTTTCATGCCTCCTTTAATAGTTACGCAGGGGAAGTAGTATGAGGGCATTAAACAAAGATACTGTTCTTCCTCTTCAGCTTTTGGGTCACTACAGGTGAAAAGTCTTTAAATGAGAGCACAACTAAAATTGTTCATAAGGACAGAACCTGCTTTGACTGTTCTGTGTCATCGGTCTGTTAACTGCAAGTCTGCCCTTCATATCTTAACCACAGCACAGAAATGAGGGGGTCACTGTAGGATGTAATAATTATTGAGTTCAGAGGAACAAAGCACTCCTTATTCAAATGAGGATGTTTACTTAAACCTTCCTATAGAGCTAGGGTAAAGTGATTGTTCTTTGACGGTGCAAACTCTTAAAATGCCTTCTGAAAGCACTGTCCCACCACTGGCTGGGCTGTATGGACCTGGGAGCAGGGGCCATGCTTCACCTTCACCCAGTCGTGAGGAGCACAGTGTCCCATTTGGCTTCACTGCAAAGATTCATTTAGAAGAATAAGTCTAAGAAAAGCCAGTGTCACACCTCCCAGACAAAACCCCTCAAGCTGTCAGGGTAGTGTTTCCAGTACAGACAATTCATGAGGTTACTCTGGACGTTTATTTCATAGTTACATGTAACCTAGAGGGTGCTTTCACAATTAAACATTTTCTATGATCTATAGTATTTGTGAATAGAAAGAGATGGCTGCAGAAAGACAGCAAAGCAAGAACCCCCTGATACAGAGCTGGCACCTTCTCCCTTGTGACTCTACGCACAGCATTGCTCAGAGAACTACTTGGTACCACATTGTTCCCAGAGAATTTCTGTGGTCCTGCAAGGAGCAAAAATGGTAAAGGAAAGGCTGGCTGATACTGAAATTTAGGATGAAAGTAGCTCATAGTGAGTTTTTCCATATATAAAAATATACGAAGTTCTTGACATTTTCAGGCACAGTAAAAATAAATACTTGTGGCTGGCTTGGGGGCTTATAAAGGTGCTGAAAACACATCAATTCTGAGGTCAATAGCTTTCTTTACCATAAGCGTTTTTCCCATCGTTTCTCTGAACTAGGTAAGTCCAGTATTTGCCAGTGCAGGAGCTCAATCTTCCCTTGGGTCCTGGCTTCCTGGACACAGCAGTGCAAGGCAGGCGGTTTTCACTGAGGTGTTTTTAAAGTCCCCAATGAAGGTTGTTTCTGGGTTTTGCTTCATTTTCACCGGCAGCAGTAGATACAACAGCAATCTGTGACTCTATCGAAACCAGCCTTTTGGTATGTACGGAGTTAAAGTTGTGTCACCCCCACTGCTCAGCACAGGGGATAGGACAGAAGAATATGGCTAAGAGTATGGAGAGGAAAAGGTTCCAGACTTCCTTTGTCTCCTGGGTTGCTTCAGGACTGGTTGAAGAGCAGAAGTTAGTCATGTCAAGTAGAACCAATGTCTACAAAGGCAGGGAGAAGCACACCCTTCTGGGCAAAAAATAAATGCATGAGAAAGTACAACCAGCACTCGTGCTGCTGTTAGTGACAGACGACGGACACTGGTGACAGGGCTCTTTGTGGTGAGGAGAAGGCAGTGTTTTCCATCATCTCTGTGCTTCCATGTCCTTACTGTTGTTCCCCAGCATTTCCCTCTATCAAACTGAACCTACCTCTGATGAAACGTAGCAGAAAGTAAAGCAATTTTAGTCGTGAACTTGTTTGAGCAGCACTGGTGGACGGGGACTTCATTCCTGAAAGAAATAAGCAGCTTGTTAGAAGAAAACACACAAACGTCCATATAAAACCCAGCACCGCCTGGTACCTGAAGCTCGCTTCAGTTCATGCTATATTTATTTCTCTAACAGCCTGACCTTTGCAGGCATCTCTCTTCCCCTCTTACCAAACGCCACTTGGCCGTGTGGAACATGAAAACATGCACAGTGGCTTCTGTTGTACTTGGGTAAATCACCAAGAACAGAAAGTTATCAGACACCTAAACAGGAGGTATTAGAAAATGTCTACCCTCGACGTTTTCTCCAGCATCCCTGGGCTAAACATTGAAAGGAACAAGCTAAGTCCTTTGGTTTGTGTTTCCTAAAGGACTGAGAATGGTCACTGCTTACTGGCTGAAATTCAGAATCCTGTACGGGCCTTTCAGTATGAACTCCACGCTATCTGGATACCCACCAGTGTTACCATTCCAGACAGAAAGATTTGACTGGCAGTACATAAACATAGTTTGGAGTAATGGTGATATTGACTCTTTGTCAAACTTACCAGATTTATCTTGCAGCAGAGTAATTTTATTTCAGCAGAAACTTGCACTAGGGATTAATAGAGACCTTGGGAAACTTAAAATACAAACAGTTCTCATTTATTTAGTGATACTGATCTCTCCAGATGCAAAGTACAGTCATCTTTCCCATGTTTTATGCTGGAAAGTATGACAAACTTTTCAGGTAGGCTAGAAGGGAGAAGGGTTTGGTTTTATTTTTGTAACTTCTTTATGCTTGTTTAATTCCTTGACATTTCAGTAGGTGGCAATGTAACAGGATGAGTTCTGGAGACTAGTAATAAAACTCTGCTGTTTGCAGTGACCTCTACCTCACATTTTCATAATCCTACCACAGGTCACACATCCTTTTAGAACCCGCCAGGTGTTTTATCTCGTCTACTGAGGTCGCTCATGTTATGGTCTCTGCCTACACAAAGCTGCTGTCTTCATGTGTTTATTTGTGCTGCTCTGCCTACTATTTGTGCAGATGGTGTCATCAGATTCCGATGTTCAGAACCCCTGGCCAGGAACTGGCACTGTTGGTCTTTCACAAGCCTCTACCTACCTCATATTCAGAAGTGGCCATGTTGCCCTGTGCCCGGTACCATCGGGCGCTGCTGCTGTCCTAGTTTCAGTTTTAACTTTGAAATGTTTCATATAAAGTCCCCGCTCCTCTGCGTTTCCCAGGTTAGTCACTGCCCTGGCTGAACGCAGGTTTCAGGGCCGTGATGCTGACTGTACTCCAGCAAGAGTTCGGAGTCATTAACAGTCGTGATTGAGGGAAGCCGCCCACCAACGCATTTCACGGGAGAGCACAACAGGAACAAGTCCCTGCCTCCCTCCCTCCCCGGTGCAGTGCACTGCTCCAACACTGGTCCCTGACTGCTCCATACATGAGACTCTGCTGCTTTTGTTAGAGGCAATTATGTGCCAGAGAAAACAACAAAAGATTTCTCTATTTATACTCCACCCAACAGTTCCTGCATTCTTTCAGTAGACAGCATGGTTCCTGGCCTTTAATCAACCGCTTTGCTTTTTGCGGCCAAGTGAAATTAACCCCCTGGCTTTCTCCCAGATGTCAGTTTGGGCACTTGTTTTCTTTGAAGCTAAAGTGAATGCTCAGGAATTCCAGAGCCTGAAGAGTCAATCGCTTACCTGTTTCCATATCTCTCCAGTCCTCTCAATTACAATAGTCTCTGATTTATTAACTGGTGATGTAACCTTGTAATCGTCAGACAGGAGACCCAGGATAGGATACTGGTTCCTGTACCTGTATTAAAAAGAGTTGCAAACATGAACCAAAATCTGCCTGACTGACTAAAACCCTAACTCTGATCTTGCCACATAGACCTTCCAGTTATGAATCCCCCAAGATTTTCCCTGGCAACTAAAAAGCTGATACAGTCGCTCCAGTGTCACTAACACACCCACCACCCCTCCCCTAGCTATGAATCCTTCCTGGATCCAAAACCTCACTTGACGTTTTCCCCTTCATTTCAGCTGAACAGGCAGTACTGAGGCAGCTGCAGGCACAACTCGGCTAGACAACAGAAAATAATCAAAAGGATGTGGTTTTAAGAAAGGTGAATATGACATTACTTCTTGGTGATGACAGTTGTGACGCCAGGGGACTGACAGCCTGATAACTTCTCATGCTTCAGTCTGAAGAGGTCCTGAGAAAACCAGAAGTAAACATTCCAATGAAATTGATGTATTAGTTCACTAAAGTCACGAAGTATTTGCAGAAATTCCTTTCAAACAACAGCCTGAAAAATCCTGTCCCTCAGAGTTCTGGCAGAGGAACAGCCCAATCCCAGCTGATGAGCCAGGAGCGCAGCAGGCTTCCTGGTGAGGTTCCACTTAAGTGGTGGCTTCAGCGTAAAAATCCTTAAAAGAGAAACAAGTTGTGTTAATTTACCTCTTGCTGTTGTTTAATAAAAGCTTCTTTCTCCTCCAACATCGATGTCAGTTCCTGCAACCTTATTTGCAAGTCGCTGTTACTTCCTTCTCTCCTCGATATATCTTGCTGGAACTGGCATAACTGAGCCTGTAGAATACACATTAAGGAGATGTTGGGCATTTGGCGCTCCTCACAGGTGCCCTTTCAGTCCCTATACAGGACTCCAGTTGTGTATTTTTCATTAATTGCAAACAGTGAATTAGCAAGATTTAAAAAAAAGCTGTGGACAGACACATGGCCATACAGAAAACACGATGATTTTCACGTAAGAATGTCAAGCTGCACAGTGAATTCAGAAAGTGCTAGTAGATATTGGTAGAATCCAGTGCAATTTAATAGATTTATAATTCAATAAAGCGAATAACTCACTGAACAAGCTGAACTGGTTTCCAGAGTAGTAAAATATTACTGCAGAGCTCTCAATGGGAGACACTTCCTATGTGTAGTTTTGAGTGGGACTTGGCTATGTTCTGTTGAGTGTCTTTTGCCTCATTTCTTACTTTATCAGGACACACAAAATATTCCTTTAGGAAAGGCTGTTAATCTGATTACTCCCAAGTTTCTACATTTAGGGAGCCGTATTTTTTTAATCACAGTTTTATGTTCTACCTTTAGAGTCTGTGAGCCATCATTAGTGTCTGTGTAAAAAGTAACTGAGAACCAAGAGATACCTAAAAATTACATGTGGTAGCTCTCCCCTCAAGCCATTCACCTGCAGTCATACAAGGTGAGGAAAACACACAAATTAAACAACTTACCCTCAGATTGCGGATCTCACGATCTTTATCCTCCCTCAAGTTATTGATCATCTCTACATAACGGCTGGAGAGTTCATCTGTGGTGGTCTGGAGGGTTGGGCTAGAGCAGGCCTACAGAGAATGAGATCAGGGTTTAAAGAGAGTTCTCATACCTTAATGCATCCGTATCCACGAATCACAGCTACCAAACACGGAGCAAGCGAGCCCCTCACCTGCAGTCGGAGGCTCTGCATCTCTTGCTCCAGCGCCCGCTTGCAGTACTCCAGCTCCTTTAACTGACAATCCTTTTCTCCCTCGCTGAGCCGCAGGGACAGGAGCTGTTCTTCCAGAGAGCGACACCTTGCAGTGCTCTCTCGGAGTCCTTGCTGGAAGGCACAGAAGTGGAATGAATGTGTGGTGTTTCTTAAGGAACACGAACTATCAAGCAGTGAGTACTGCATATATGTAGAAATTGGCATCCTAGTTTTTTGCCAGCTGTAAAATATGTTTTTAGGTTTACCTGCTGCTGACGATTGTTCTCTCTCAGAGAAGCCAGTAGATTTTCATACTCTTTTACTTGAGAATCTTTAAAAGCCAGATCCTTCCTCAGTAAGAGATTATCGGTTTCCAGCTTCTGCAAGACAAGAGTGTTCACCTCGGGAGCTGCACCTTTTCAGTAAACTTCTCCCATATGTGGAGCGCCCCCTACTCAGCCACCAGTAACGGATGGTTCAGAACTGAGGAAACACTCCAAAACTGGAGCATAGTTGCTGATCACTGTAGGCTTTGTGTAGGGTGGTCAGCACTGGGAGCCCAGATACTGCTCTTGCAGTCTGTCCCAGAAAGAGTTACAAAACAGAAACCAACAACCCCCCAAAGGTAGGAGCATTTCTCTGTTAAAGATGACAGTCGGGCCCCCTTTCCCATCCCAGAGCTTTGCACTTCGTGAGAGAATGCTGTGAAGTTTCCAGTGGTGCCAAGTACTTGGGCTGGCATGGAAATGTTTCTGCTTTCCTACCAGCAATTCTCTACTGCCTGTATCGGCGGCTGTAGAGCTCCAATTTCCAGACTGGGCTGCACCACGGGAGCTGGTGAAGCCACCAGCTGGCAGCAGCTTTCCTACAAAGGGAATGGGGGTTTTCCAATGCCTGGAAAAGCGCTAGCAGAGAGGCACTTGCTGTACATTCTCTGTCCACAGTGGCAGTAGAAGCACCTTTCTGGACACCGACACCAACACAGATTATATAGACATTGTCATCTGAGTGCACTAAGCATGCTTGTTTCCTCCTTTCAAAGTATTTGCTGTTTTAGATTTCAGAGTTTTTCAAGAACACTTGAAAGCCTCTGCTAGAAAGAAAGGTAACCTCATCCACTGCACGAGTCTCGCAAGCCCATGAATAAATGAGCCATTTCTGTCACGGCACCCAGATGTCACAATTTAAGTTTCATGGAACGCTGCTGCTTACCCCCAGGTCATCCTGCAAATGGCACAGCTCTTCACGCAGATTTTTGAAGGTGGAAAGCACAAGTCTGAGGGATTTGTCTGATGTCACTCTCATCTAGGAGGGAAAAAAAAATGAAGAGGGATACTGCTGAGTGTGCTTTGTGTACAGCCTGTGTACTGTGCTAGAGAAGAAAACCGCTAGACAGCTGGCAACAGCTTTACTGCTGGCACTACAGCTCATTGGTCTTTGAAAAACTCACTGTTTCTACACAGGAACGCATTTCCGTGCACTCGGTTTGGCTAATGGCACCGTTTAATTACTGCTTTGTAACACAGAGTAACATTTAAAATGGAAGGAACACGAGAGTAAAGAACCGTGTTCATACACAAATAAAGAAGAAAATAAATGTGTTAACACTGCACAATCTTTTTTTTTTTTTAAAGCATTGTGAGCTCTGTGACTTACACTGATTTAAAAACATACCTACGCTACCTGAGAAGGCAGAGGGAATGAGTCACCATCCCCAGATCCAGCAAAGCGCTCCAAGCCCCAGGGCGAGAGAATTTAATTAACATTTTTAAAATATTAAACCCCTCCCTTTAAAAGGAAAAAGATCCTGAAGATTAAAGGAGTCGACTGGATGAAAAAGGCAGGCAGCGACACACAATGGCCTAACACTGATCTCTTGTCTTTTAATGTGTGTTCACAAACAGCTGTGCACTAACTCCTGGTAAAGCACCAAGTGCTGCATTTCACGATACCTTTCTAACACTTGAAAGAAGAAAAACAGATCCTGAAAGAACACACAAAATAATTCCTCAAGTTCTGACTCATTTGGGAGGGCTAAATGTTTGATGGAAAAGATGGATCTCTTACTGTGGACAAAAATGAAATCCTCCTGTGTCTCCTCTTCTGATACTTTCCCTTAGAAGTTATTTGTTAGAATGGAAATTTGTTGCTTGTTCCCTTCCAGAGGGAAGCTATCAGGATCTCCATCAGTGCGGTGATCAGCCCTTGTCTGCAAGGGCTGCAGCTTCAAAACTGACATTTCCAGCGTAACTCACCTGTGTTTGCTTTTTAATTAAAAAGGAATTTCTTTTTTGACTTGCGGGTTTGTTGGTTTTATTGAGAAACATACTAGCACAGCACGGCCTGAGGTCTCTGCAGGCCGAAAGCTCGCTCTGCCTATGCTGACACAACCTCGCTCCCCAAAACACATCTTGGTTGCATTTTTTAAGCACAAGTCTGAGAACGCAAAAGCAGCTGGACTTGGGGAAAACAGAACTGATGTGTTTCAGAGCCCTCACAGAGAGGATAGCTGAGCCAGCTTCCTGGGATGGTTCTGACATGAGGCCATGAAATAGTCTGGTGTCGATGCCCACCTTCATTGTAAAGGAATCACAGAACAGCTCAGGCTGGATGGACCTCCAGAGGACTCCCCGTCCAATCCTCCTGCCTGCAGCAGGATCGGATGTCAGGTCAGACCACATTGTTCATTCACAGCCTTGTTCTAATGGACTTTGTTTACCAGGAAGCAAATCCAAGCTGCAGCTCCCAGGGAGGCTCCCCTTGCCCCTGCCTCAGGGAGACCAGATCCAGACACACCTGAGCAGTGTGGGTTGTTTGGGATCCTTGTCTATCATCCTACATGTCCAGTGGGTCTGGATTTGACAGTGGGATTTGGCTACAGTGCTGGTTTGAATGTTTTATCAAAGGCAGGTGCCAATTCCAACAGGCTCTCTCCAAAGCTCTCCATAAAGGGGGCATTTCTCTAACAAAACGTGTTGCAGAGAGTCTTACAGTGCTGAGAAGCAACAAACAACCATAACCTGGCCCTGGCATTCACGGCTGGTTGCCTGGCAGCCAAACCTACATGGCTAGTGAGTGAAAGGGAGGTTGAGATGATGAGGGAGCAGGAACAAACACAAAAGCCATTTATAAATGGAAGCAAACCAGAAGTGGTTACGTTTTGTTAGCAAACACACCTCACAATGTGGTGCTGCTAGAGGTTTTTACCCAGAGCACCTGTAAAAGGTGAGAACTAGAACTCATCACATAAGCAGAGTACAGAACACTCTGTATGTTAGGTACAAAGTTGCTGGTATGGGTAAAGCCAACATCCCGCTGCTCCCAGCTACTGCAGCTTCCACAACCCCTCCTACCCTTCATATACCTGCAAGAGATAACGAATCTGCTGCTTGGTTGCCTCAGACAGTCCTTTAGGAATTAAGTCTTCAATTTCTTCAGTCTAATCAAAAAAGGGAGGAAAGAGGAGACATCTTGATGAAGAATTTTGCCTGGTAGATCATAATGTGGTTTCTTCATTACTTACAAGCTCTTCTACAAAAAACATGTTTAGTACAAGGCAAATAAGACTGAAAATAGATCAAAGTGTATCCCAAAAATTTCCAGTCTTGCATCTGTGTGGCATATAAAAACTGAGATGAAGTGATACATGAAGCATATATTCAAATCAATGAGTTTAGCATTTACTTTAAAAGCAGTATTCAAAACAATCCTACAGCTTGCGCCAAAACAACTCCCAGCAGGTAATGATGCGAGCAAAGAGCAAACCTTGTGCTCCTAAACAGTCAATAAACAAAAGCCAGCCTGCCTGTGGCAGCAGGTCCTGCCAGCGGTCAGGGCATTGCTTCACGGAATTTAATCCTAGACAGATACTTCTGCCATGTACACAGTGCCTTTAAAAACAACAGAGGTGCTGATGACTCCGTCACGGCCCAATTCACAGGCGTGAGCTTGCTGCAGTGGCATGAAGCCCGTTCGGCCAGCTTTCACTCTTCTCGGTGAGGCAGAGCACTTCCCACCTGCAGTACCTGGCAGCACAGGCTGAGGAACAGCAGCCTGATCAGGAAGAGAGGGAAAGATCCTTTGCAAAAACTGCCCAGTGACAGCACAGCGAGAACTGTGTGCGTTTTACAATGACACCATTATTGGCACAACAGGGAAGACTTTCAATATTTGACACTTGCACTGGATAATGCAAATTAATGAAATTACCTTTCAATATTCTCACATTTGCAAACCCATGCCTAGCTTTAGGTTTCAGGCTCTGAGTGATGTGAACAAGCAGGAATCATTAACTAACAAAAGCCCAGCATCCTTCATGGCTCGGCTTAATTTTCTTGTAGATCCCCATCACTGTCATTACCACTGCAGGTCAGGGGAGAGCTCACTTGGAGCACACCTGATGCTTACCTGATAGGAAAATTCAAAGTCCTGGCTCCTGTAAAACAGACAAAATCCAAGAGACTGATTAACAAAAGCTTGTTGGGAACAATTAATGTCCACATTTACAACTATAAAAACATTATCTGTAAAATACAGAGACAGGAAAGTTCTTTATCAGATGAAGAGTTGTTACCTTTCTTTTACAGTGCTGGGCAACTCAAGTTGACTCCATATAAAAATTCCTAAGGAGACTGGAATAGCAAGAGCAGTCCAGCTGACACAGGCCAACTATATCCATTTCACTGGGCAGTTACCCTAATTATGCCTGGTTAACCCAGTGATCTACTTAATTGGCTGGGTAATGGTTTACCCAGAACTATGCTGCCTTTGACATGCCTGGAGTGTTTACTTAGCAGTGTCAGGTTTTTTATGATGCTTACATTCCACTTTTCCCCTGCAACGGCACCACACTTTTTTTTTTTACGTCAGTGAGCCTGGAAAGCACCAGATGAAACTGGGAGTGGAGGGAGAGGATGAAGCAGCAGTGATGCTGAGGCAAGGGCAAGAACAGTGCAAAGACTCAGATTACTGGCTGCTGCAATTCTACATTTCATTTCCACGACCTGTAGCTCTCTACAGAATACGTGCTAGACAGTTTGCACATAGACACTGAGCTTTATGCCTCCTGGTGGCCATCTTTTAATCCATAATGTCACACCATGACAAAATAAAGGAAATGGCAATTTTGATGTTTGGGTTCTTTCTCCAGGATGCAAAAATAGAATCAAATCATATTAAATATGCGTCAAAGCATGCTGTCAGTACCCTTGGTTTGCTCTGTGTGCAAACAGGAGTAGGATACGCAATTCTTACTGCATAGTCTGAACAATCTGAAAAAAGACATCAAATACAATAAATTTACTTTGTTTACAGCTTTTTTTTATGCCTCCAGTTACCTGTGAATCATATTACTGTGTAAAATACACAGTCAATTCTAGATGTTAAGAAAAAAACACCAAACCAACTAGCAAACAATCCTGTCCTCTAAAATGTGCAGCATTCGGATTTCTGGAATAGTGAAATGGTGGAAGAGGTGTAATGCCAATACCTTCCTCCGATCTTCTCCACATGCTGTAGCAAACAGCTGTACAAGTCATTGCTCTTGCGGTTCAGTTCAGCGAGGAGCTCACCGAAGTAGCGGCAGTCCAACTGGTCGTTGGTTTCCTGTGAGCAATTCACCTAGCAGAAGGGATGCAAGCAAATCTAGTAGACTTCCCTTCTTCAGGATGAAAACTGAATGTAAAAATGCTACACGTATGCTACATTTGGTTATGTTTGCTCTTACTGATTTGCAATTTGGTTACACTGTTCTTTTCCCTTGGTATGGAGTCTTCCCCATCTTCTGGTTTTCAGTAAACTACACAGAAACTAATTAGTCCCTTTACCACAACAAGAACTATGCCAAGTGGTACCTTCTGCAGCCATGTTGTCATCATGTTGTGAATATGTGAAGTACTGAGAATGAGGGAATCTCATTAATAGAAGTGCTTCCATAGCTGTAGTAGATCAAACACCTGTGGGCAGCACCCAGACAAAACCAGCCACAAAAACTCTCGCTGCGAGAACGGTGTTTGTAATGCTACAGTTCTCACATTTATGCGTGTAACCAGTAAAAGAATTTAAACAGCACCCAGGTTAAGCACAGCTAGGCTGGCTTATGGGAATTTCTGGCTCGGGAAGAAGTATATTTGAAAGCCTGATTGCTCAGCTTAGATGGAAAGCAATCCTGCATGGATGTACGTCTGTTTATAAGTAATGCACCTTTCCTCCAAGGCTTGAGCACAGGCCTTGTGTTAGTTACTGAGCCTTGCTTGTACAAAGACTGGAAGAGGAAAGATGACTCCATCAACGTGTAACACTCCCAGATAAGGAAAATAAAAGCCATATCAGCAAAACCTGATGCATTTAGATGACAACAGAGTGATGATCAGTCACTATAATTAAGCACAAATAGGATACAACACCTAAACCAGCTTTTTTTCCCCTTATCAGGATGCAACAAAGCCTTAGATAGGCCCAGACAATAACTGCAACCACAGTGCACAAAGTTATCTGCAACAGACACCCAAACCCTGCTGCTTACCTACAACAAGCATGTGGTGCTTAATGACCCCACTACGGTTCTGAACAAACACTTCTGGGACGGGGAGCAGCAGTTTTATGTACCTGTCAAGTTGTGTGCTTGGCATACAGAACACCACCACACTGTGGGCAGTGAAAGGTTCGTTGAGCGACTCTTACCGGTTCACAGGTTTGAACTGTCACCCTCCTCACAGTGTTCCCTCTGCAGTCATCGCTCACAGCCACTGGATTTACTTCACAGGGGCTACCGGTCTGGGTCTGCTGGCACTGGCGAATGACCTGGGGCTGCTCCAAGGGCTGGGCAGCATGGCAGGGCTCGGTCTGCTGGGAAAACTGATACTGCCGCTCCTGGAAACAAGAGGGAACTTCCTTAAGCTGCTGGACACATCTGAATGAGGTGGAAGCTTAATATGAGTACATAAAGCAATGAAATGTGGGGCTGCATGGAAAGGCTGATCACAGTTTCAGACATTTTAATAATCCTAATAAAACTGCTTTTCTTCCTAATTGAACATGAGTTTGCCTCACACTTTTGTGCTTCCGGGTTGTAATTCCCAAATTTTAGTGGTTGGAAATAAAGATAAACCTTTCCTAATAGAGTTCTACAATTCATTATGTTGTCACTCAACATATCCAGGCAACAGGAACCTCTGTCATTTAATTTTAAACACGAATACCCTGTTTCATTAAGTATTTCAGAAAGAAAAAGGAGCTCTACTTGAACTGAGTTTATGTTGTTTCAGGTAGGAAAAAAAAGTCAGTACAGAAAATGGCTCAAGACATTTCCCTCTATATATGCCTTCAGCAATTGTAGGTTCAGAGAGTACAAGATGTCAGGGGCGTGTCTTGTTTTTATAATCAAGAAAAGAGCTGTTTATAAAACCACCCACCAAAACAACAAACTAGAAACTAGATAATATAAGCAACCAACTTACTTGAGAGGGATTCAGTAGCTCGTATTTTCTTATGGTCTTCTCATAGATGATATTATTTCCAGGACAGAAACTCCCCCCTCTAAGAAATGGGGATAACGGCTCCTGTAAAACCTTTGAATAGAAACATCCACAAATGCTGTCAAACACAATGTTCAGAATTAGTAGGATATTTACTAAGAAACATAATCTGAAGATGCACAAACTCTGAGCTAGGTCTGTAGGAGACTTAGGTTTGAGAATATGCCCATTTGCAAACAAGCTGTTCTTCCATCCAGGCAGTGTTGGAAACAGGCACAGCAGAAACAGGCAGCCCTTCCTTTCTGCTAGCAATGCCACTGAAGCACAGGAACAAGGTGCTCACTGCTAGGAGGTGGGCAGCCTGACCGAGTGACTCTGTAGTCTTTTCAGTCCCTAATCATAGAATCTCCCACCATCCAGAGGTGTGGGTGAGGGGATTCCAGAATCTCTTGCATCCCCCGATGGAGGGAGGTAAGTGCTCTACTGAAGCAGCATGATTAAGGAAAGTAGAGACACACCAGCAGAACTCCAGCACTTAACGGTTTTCCTACCTGATCAGGATTCTCGATAATAATCCTTCGAATAGTGCCCTGTGGGGAAGGAAATAAATTTCAGTGATTGCTGCACTTCAGTCTCTACACCCCTTTATGCCCAGAGCTCAGGTTCACACGGATTCCCAACTAATCTGAACGTGGTCCTCAGCTACAAACATACCAAGCCCCACTGGCCAGAATCAGTAGAAACATTCTGAAGCCAGGCCTTGTTCAATTTTAATCAGCCACCTCTTTTCAGGTCAGTGTGAATTAGTGCTTATCTTCTGTAAGTGCCAATGGAACAAGACACAAATCAAAGCTGATGGACTGGAGCAGCATCACACATCCCTGTTCCACAGACGCTGACTTTCTTTGACTCAGACCTCCATGTTACGTATTAAGGTCCGTGGGTGTAGGTGGATGTACAAATACTGTATGTGTTTCACTTAATCCCTGAAAACAAGGACGCAGAGGAGCTGACAACAAACCAAACCAGGTCACTTCCCAATGCACTAAATGGTAGCAGTCATTTCAAAACCCAGTCACAAAACTCCGTAATTAACACCTATGGAAAAAGACGCCCACATGGAATATCTACACATGCTTGAATGAAAAACAAAAGACATCTTTTTAAGGCACAGAAATCCATAAATGGCTGCAGTTTTGTTCATTCCCAATAGGCTGGATGGGGCCTTGGGCAGCCTGACCTACTGGGACATGTCCCTGCCCATGACAGGGGTATTGGAACTAGCTGACCTTTAAGTCCCTTCCAACTCAAAATATTCTATGATTCTACGATTCCCTAGCACTCTCTACAAGGAGTTGCAATGCCATCTTCCCTTCTGTGGAGCATCACTAGTTATAACAAATCAAATGCACTGCTCAAAGGCTCCACATCAGTTCTTTATCCAAGAAAGCAAAATTCCCACCAAATCTAATGAAATGATTGGGCAATATATTAGTTGACAGTACACCATCTATTCTCCCTCACAGTACAAACTTCCAGTTTTCATACAGAACCATTTCTTCCCTTAACCTATGGGCAGTCCTGGGAAGCTCACGTTGCTGCAGTTCAGTCTCGGATGTCTCTAACTGGCTAAGAGCCGCTCTGAAGTAGGTCAGATTTCCAGTTGCAAACTGTTGCATAAGTTTAGGAAGCCTGAAGCAATTTTCAAAATCTCCCAAAAGTGAATCATAACAGCATCAGGAAAGAGAAATCAAAGTACAAAAGAAACTGTTTTAGCAGCAATCGCAGTTAATTAAGAAATTTCAAAATCATAACTGCTGTAGAAGATGGGGAAAGTTGCTCACTCCTCCTCCCAGACACCGTGTACGTGAGGCAGGACCTGTACGGCAGGGAACCCACCAATGCCAACAGAGCTCTCTCTATCGGGACATAACACTGAAGAGATAACACAGAAGTCTAGCACATCCAGTCCGATTCCTACATCACCCACAGAACTTGAACTAAACATAATATACTTAAAGAAATGAATATCCCCTGGTAATTCCTTCACTACAAGCACAGCCCTGACTCCCGGTTCCTCCCCTGACCCAGGTGAGGCAGCTCCCGCTCTGTCTGTCCTGGAGCACATCTGGGCTACAACAATACAAGTACTGCAGGAGAGCAGTAACTGTCCTTATTCGGAGTCGACTTCCATTGCATAGTACATGAAAACACAATGAGCCCTGGCCATGAAAATTTAAAGACAGGTTTTCCCACGTACCGAGAAGTCTGAACCAAATCACACTGTCACACAGCTGGAGAATACGTAACTGACTCTGCTTAGTTTAGAGGGGATAACACGTAAAATTATTTTATCAAGTTACCTTTGTGTTCTCAGAGGGACACATTCAAATCTGAGAATATGAGAGCATTTTAAGCTGAAATACTCCTTTCTAATATCCATAAGGATGGCCTAATCAGCTGTGGAACATTACACAGAACCTAAGAATATTTTGCTTGAATAAAATTATGCTTATTTTTAAGATACCCAAACTCTTTCATTTCTAAAGAATTCTGATGCAGATGCATTTCCCTCACTCCTTTGCAAACACAGATTTGCCTGCCTTTCTCCCCTACCAGCCAAGCAGGCTGGACTTGAAGAGGCTGGAGGGGAACTGAGAAGCCAGAAGCCCCGTGACTCTGTGCCAGCCTGACCTCCGCAGACGCAGGTCCTTGCTCTATACAAGATATCTTCTCCAAGGCCTCCAGAGCTGTTCTCCTGGAGGTGCACCATGATGGAAGATGATCTCGGGCTATTTCCATTTTTCTATCATTCCCGAGGGGCACAGAGTTCAGGCTACTCTGTCATCTCCTACAAGGCTTTGGAAATGTAACATTTTAGGAGAAGGAAGAGGAGGGTGGGATTTTAACAGGGAGAGCCCAGTGCTGTGGTGGGTTTCAGGGGCACAGCCACCTTTGGGATTTATAGCGACACGACGCATCATTCTGAGTCTGCATTTATAAGGATCATTTCAAAAGGTATATGCAAACACTTCGGTACTGACTTTTGCTGGTCTTCAAGATTTTTAAATTCCAAATAAGCATTTGATAGACTTATCCAGTTATTGTGTGCAAATTTTATGCAAACCCATCAGTACATTAACTTTTATTTCCACAAGTCTCCCCTACCTTCAGAGAAGCCAATGATTAAGGTAAGAGTTTCACCTGTTTTACCCATAACATATTGTCTTGCTAATTAAAAGCAGTTCAGCCATCTAATCAGATTTTACAAGTTAACTTTGGCAGCCAGAAACAGCAGGAAACATTTGAGGGTTGTTTCAAACAACACAGACAAACCTCACAAGCTGGTTAATATTACACCGTTTTCACGACAGGGATGAGAGCCCTTAGCACTTCACAGAACCAAGCACAACCAAGAAAAGATCTTACTCACAAAACTTCTCACATGGATGGACAACTCCTACAGAGGCCTTTGGGATATTGCCGTCTGCACAGACAGTAGACACCCTGTGTGTGCTTTTATTCTAAACAACATTTTTTACTTAGATCAAGCAGACAAGAGGAAAATTTGCCGTGAATTACCCCAGATGAAGCTTGCCACGGTGGGGAGTAGCATTTGGCTTCTACATCAAGGATAAAACAAAGTTAGATCAAAAAAGGTAAAGAAAACTGAACCCCGAACCACAAAAAATAGTCACGTGTACTACATGCACATGCTAGTCTGAAATTTTCTCTCCCTCTGGTTTCTTAAAAACATACACATACAACAGAACACACCAGCCCTGTGGCTACATAAGGCTGCCTATCAGGTGTCCTACGTGGTCATTTGTTGTCATTAATCTACAAAAGCTGTATACATTAAATATAAATACATAAAAGTACAATAAACATTGTTCAAAGACAGCCTTATCAACAGTCAGAAGCTACAACCACAGCTCCAGGCTGTTGTTAACTGAAAATCCTGATGTTAAGTTAAAACATTTGTGTGTCAGGCATCGTTACACGTTCCATGTGTATGCAGGTGATCTGCTCCAAGGGCAACCGAGTCAAAAAGAGAATCATACTTCTTCACGTTGCAACTCTACAGAAACTTCCTACACTCTTCCCAGCACTTGTTCCTGACAACTCCAGCACCAAGCATGCAGTTTCTGCCTACTCCCTGCTGACTTCCTTGTTTGCTACTGCTTTCTTCTTTAATAACTTCCTAATAATGTTTATGAAGCACCTTCCCTCTCCACCATTAAAGCAGCAGCCCACAGAAAGCCCAATCTGAGCCACACCTTCTTTTGTCTTTAATCCAGCAAAACACTTCAACAAGAAAATATTTTTCAACATCAGGACTTAATGGATTCAGTGACTAAAAGAGGTGCTGAAAATCAAATATACTTTATAGAGCAGAGACAGCACTGGAGTCTATAATCAAATTCACGTACTTATGTGAGTGAAGGAAGCCTGGGCCGGCAGTGTCTGTTCTAATGAATATCTAATTAATAGAACACAATTCAGGTTATCACCTAGCCGAGGAGATCACTTATCTGGGAGGTATTTACACTCTTGGCCCATGTCTTGCAAAAGGGTGATTAACCGCTTTGATACAGCAGGAATGTGGGAATGTGCCTGTTGTATCCAAGTACCCAAAGCTGTTAGTGAAGCTGCTCAGAATTTACACACTTCCCAGAATAAACAGAAGCCATCCTGCAGAGGAAGGTAGCCTTTCACCTGCACATATATGACTCTGAGAGGAGACAGGATTTTATGAGTTTTAAACCCTATTCTTTTTCACAGGTAAATGTTTTTATAGCACAGGAAAGAAAATAAAATTCAACTTGAAATAAATATATGTTGCCAGGTGAAGAATAACAGACCAACCCCACTTTTACTGATATCGGTACTTTTACTGATATCGGTGATAGCCTGATCTGAGAGTGGCTTAGGAATGAATTCTGATCTCCTTTGCTGTTTCTGTAGTCAAACAAAAGTCATTAGTTCCTGGCTTTCGGATATCAATCACCCATGTTAAAATGATACTAAATTCCACCAATTCCTTCGAGCCATTCCCTGGACACACACGTAGCAGGGAACTGGCTGAGCTACCTGTAGTGACTTCTTAGGCCACACTCAATAACCCACAGCACTTCCCTGCCTGCTGGTCCACACACACGCTACTGGCACCACGGGTTCCAGCAGGAATCCCAGGCACAGCAGCCCTTTCTGGGGCATTTCAAGGAGCAGCACCAAACGGAAAGGGTTGGGGCAGTCCTCACTGTTCTCTCCCACTGAGAGGACAGGCAAAATCGACAGAAAGGGAGGAATTCCAGAGTTAAAGTTCAACAGAAAATGCAAACCAGATATCACAGAATGAATGAACAGAGTTGTAAGAGATCCACAAGGATCATTGAATCCAACTCCTATCCCTGCACAGGACAACCCCAGCATTCATATCATGTATCCGAGTGCGTTGTTCCCTTCTGGAATACTGTCAGGTTTGGCACTGTGACAGCTTTACCGGGGAGCTGTTCCAGTGCTCCACCACCCTCTGGGTGAAGAGCCTTCTCCTAATGTCTAACCTGGCATCTTCCTGCCATTCCCTTAGGTTGCACAGACAAAAAAAAAAAAAAAAAGGGATTAACCGATACACTCAAAACAAAAGGAAAAATATAAAGGAGAATGTGAAAGTTCAAGTTAAAACAGTCCCTGGAGCCCCTTCCTGCCCTCTCCCAGGGCTCGCAGTTAAATCTTTTGCTGATTTGGATCTTTGGAGCCAGCATTCTGTTTGACCTAGCATTTGAGATGAGGAAAGGCTGCAAACAGGTGATTATAGAAGACACATCTCCTCTGCACAGACCACATTGAAAGCAAGTTGTTATCAACTCCAAAGAATGAACAATGTCTGGAAAATCAGCATTTGGGGGGAAACAACCATGCTATCAGAGCAACATTCAGTGTAACTTTCAAAATATAGTTACTTAGATGAAACTGAACTCTACTTTAGCTCAAATCAAAATATTACACTTTCTGTAACAGTAACTACTTCTTGTAGGATTAAAGGGGAGCTGGGGGAGGGAGGGTTGAAGGGAAGTAAAAAATTTGGTTAAAAAAAGAGGGTTAAGGGAGTTACAAAATGGAGCTGAAGGGCGTTTAGGAGGGGGAAAAGAGGGTTCAAGCAGGGGGATAAGGAAGGGGGGAAAAAGAGGGGCCCAAGGGGAGTAAAAAGGGGAGTTCGAGGTGGGGAGGGGGGCAAAAAGGGAGTTAAAAGGGGGAGTGGAGATTCAAAGCAGGGAGAATGGGGGTCAAAAGGGAGGGAAAATGGAGGTTAAAAGGGGTGAAAAGGGTGGTTCAAGAAGAGGGAAACAGGGTTTAAGGGGAGAAGAAGGAAAGAAGGTTGTTAAGGGGGGTAAAAAAGGAGGGGGTAAAAAGTGTTTTGAGGGTTAAAGGTGGTTAAAAAGACAGTTTAGGGGGTTAAAAGGGAAGTTTGAGGGGAGGTAAAAGGGGGAGTTTGAGGGGAAGTAAAAGGGGGAGTTTGAGGGGAGGTAAAAGGGGGAGTTAAAAGGGCGCTTGAGGGGAGATGAAGAGGGGGTTTGAGGGGAGATGAAGGGGGAGTTTGAGGGGAGTTAAAAGGGAATTTGAAGGGAATTTGAGGGGAGTTTAAGGGGGAGTTGGAAGGGAGTTAATTGGGGAGTTTGAGATGAGTTGGAGGGAAGTTTAAAGGGGGAGTTGAAGGGGAGTTTAAAGGGGAGTTTGAGGGGAGTTGAAGGGGGAGCTTGAGGGGAGCTGAGGGAAGTTTAAAGGGGCAGTTGAAGGGAAGTTTAAAGAGGAGTGTGAGGGCAGTTTGCAGTGGGGCTAAGGGCCGTACCGTGTCGGAGGGCGTTGGGTCTCGGCAGCCCGGGCCGTAGGCTCGCAGGCGGTCGCAGGCGGCAGGCAGCATGGCTACTCCCGCTCTGGGTCTCGGTACGGCTGTCGGTGCCGGTGCCGCTGGCAGCTGCTGTGTCGGGGCAGGGCAGGGCAGGCGCCGAGGCCAAGGCAGCGGCGGAGCGCCGCCCCCAGCGGGCAGGGCACACCGGAGGAGGCTCCCGGGAGACCTTCCCCCGACCTGCCAGCGCCTGAGGGGCTGCGGGAAGGCCGGGAGGGGCTGTGCGCAAAGGCTGGAGGGGCAGCGGGGGTGAACTGGAGAGGGGCAGAGTTAGACTGGACGTTAGGAGGAATTTCTTCGCTGTGAGAGCCCTGAGGCGCTGGAACAGGTTGCCCAGAGCAGGGGCGGCTGCCCCATCCCTGGAGGGGTTCAGGGGCAGGTTGGATGGGGCTTGGAGCCCCTGATCCCGTGGGAGGTGTCCCTGCACATGGCAGGGGTGGCACTGGATGGGTGTTAAGGTCCCTTCTAACCCAAACCATTCTATGAATCTATAAGTCATTCTTGTCCTATTTCCTGCAACGTGGGAGAAGAGTCCAACACCTGCCTTGCTACAACCTCCTTTCAGGTAGTGGTAGACAGCGAGTAGGCCTCCCCTCAGCCTCCTTTCCTCCAGACCAAACAAGCCCCAGGTCCCCCAGCTGCTCCCCTTAACCTCTAGGTTCCACCCCTTGCCCAGCTCCGTTCCCTTCTCGGGATGCTCTCCAGCCCCCCAAGGTCCTGGGGGGGCACAAAACTGAACACAGGATTTGAGGCGCGACCTCACCAGTGCCAAGTACAGGGACACAATCACAGAATTGTTTGGTTGGAAAAGACCTTTGAGATCATCAAGCCCAACCCTACCCATCCACTACTAAATCATATCCCTAAGCACTTCATCTACCTATCTTTTCAACCCCTCCAGGGATGGTGACTCAACCACCTCCTGGGGCAGCCTCTGCCAGTGCCTGAAAACCCTTTCAGTGAAGACATTTTTCACAATGTCCAATCTAAACCTCCCCGGCACAACCTGAAGCTATTTCCTCTTGTCCTACCACCTATCACTTGGGAGAAGAGACCCAACGCCCATCTCATTACAACCTCCTTTCAGATAGTTGTAGACAGTGATAATCACTTCCCTGTTTCTGCTGGCCACAATTTCTGATACAAGCCAAAATGTTATTGGCCTTCTTGGCCACCTAGGCACACAGCTAGCTCATATTCATCTGTCTGTCAACCAAGTGCTTGCTCCAGAGCAAATTCACCTTTCCCTCTCGCCTTTGGGTCCTGCCACAGTGAAGGCTCCAGGTGAAATGTACTTTGCCTGGTTCCCAGCTACCCATACGGCACTGCAATGGAACCTTGCTAATGGAGAGAGCAGAGAAAAATAAAGCATAATGCTATTTAATCAAGCCCTTTGCTATTGCTGTACTTATAGCATGTGCAGGGGAAGCGCACGTGGTTATTTTCTGCTTCCATCGGTGGACTGAATTGGATGGGTCCATGTTAGCTGCTGATCGAAAAATCTCACTCTGCAGAGAAGAATGCAAATTCCAGTTAGTTTCTCAATGGAGCATATTTTGGTTCGCGTTCCTTTGCCTTGTCAGGCAAGCCCTAACTATGAGCTTAACTTTGTTCTGCAAGGTAATTTAGCAATAACATAATTACAGAACCTTGTGTAATAAATATAATCCTTAATAATAAACCTTAGATCCTTAATTTTGTCAATTTGTTTCCTTTATGTGCTTCCTATTATTGAAGTCAGTCACACAAAACAAAAACCAGTCTCTATAGTACCATGATACAGGAAAACACCTTTGAGGCAATGGAGCAGTGCCGGCTGCGTTATCCTACAGGCTGTTATATCGGCTGTCTACTGAGAGCTGTGTCTCAGAAGTTAAAAAAGTGCTCATCAAATTTGCTCAACAGGTGGCTGGGAAGCTATAAATTTTAGGATGAGGTCCTACCACAATTCAGTGTTTTAAGGTACTGTGACATCTGGAAACATATCCATCAAATATAAAAAGCTTCACTTTTCCTTCAGGCATTAAACCCAAACAGACATCTGGTTTACATAGGACTGCACAAAAAAAGCATTAGAGGTAAGTTCTATCTTGTTGGTTTCAAAACTATACGCAAAGAAAACCTGTATTCTCTTAAAACGTCACTCTTGGCTCACTGGCTTGGAAATGCTATAGATGGATTCTCACAAAACAATAAAAAAGACCCTATCTTGGAAAGCAATAAAATCTGGTTATAACAACCCAGTCTCTATTTTCCACAAACTATAAGAGATTGCCTCATGCTTCAGTAGGAAGCTATAGAAACTGGAGTAATATTCCTCAGGCGGAAAAAAGTGCTGCGATTGAAAATGTGTTGGTTAGGCAGCTCAAGCTTCTTACCGGCGTGCCGCGTACTGCCCTGTTTAATAAAGAATGTCTTGGAAGTTTCTTACCAGGGTCAGCACAAAACAAGCCCTAAGTCATCCCATTGTAATGGAAATCCACGAGAACTTCCGGAAAACTTTGTAGATGTGGTGAGGATTATTAGATTCATAAATAATAGCAGTAAGTAATATATGTGCAGTGATCTGTACCAGTTAATGAAAAGAGCCTCCAACAAAGCACTTGAATTTTAATGTGACCAAGGTTTTATGTGTGTCTAAAGCCAGGAGCGATACTCCATCCTGTATTTACAGGATGTTTATGAGTTCTTGCTGTGACAGCTGCAGCTAGAAAGAATAAAACTCCATTTTGATATAAAATAGAGGAGGAAAACACTCACTTGGGAAACCACTACAAATACTGTGTTCTAGTGTCTATATTTTAGTACTTGAAATTATTTGTCATACAGGGTTGGAAAACTGTCTGGAGGGCTTAAGGAAGAGAGGGTTACGAAGCTGGCAAACTGGCAGGCACCTGCACCCCATAAGCAATGTGATGAGGCAGAGATAAAAATCTGCTGTCAGGTGAAAGGAAGGCTTTAGAGATTGAAAGGGAAGTCAGGCCTATCTGGAAAGCAGAGGCTTTGGTGTTATGATCCTCCCCTTGAAGGAAGAGCTGAAAAGCAGTTAGGTTTGGGGGAAGGTGTCTATCTGCAGCCACTGATCCAGACAGCTCAGTGCAGCCGCTTTGTTCCATTAACCTCTTCACCCTGCGTTACCTGTCTTAGACTGCACTGACAGTGGGACAACACCTGGCAGGGAGAGCCAGAGGACACCTGTCCTTGTTCCATCAGGACAAACACAGAGCAATACCCTACTGGACGGACAGAGGCAGAACAAATTGGACAGAAGACGAAGCCAGACTTTGCTCAACAGAAATATATGCAGATAGAGGAGTGGTGGGTCAGGGTTAGGGGGAGAATGTAAATGCTTCGAAGCAGTGAAGTTAAATCTACTCTTTCACAAACACAGGTGGCAACCTGACACCTGGGAAAACAGAAAATGGGATCTTTGACTGCAAAGCTGTGTATTAAAACAGTGCTGACCTGGTTTAGAATATTTTTTGTGCTCTAATTCCTCTTTCATTAAAAAACTACCAATGCTCTGCATGCAGAAACCTCTGAAATATCAGGACTACAGGACTCCTGCTTGGCTCTCCTCAAGCCTACAGACATTTGTGTGTATGTATCGCACAAACATACACTGGGGTACAAAGGATTATAGAGGAGCTGTGACGAGAGGAGTGGGGAAGGGGAAACAACAGACGAGTAGAGAGCAAACGTCTGACTGGTGAAAACCTCACAGTGTAGAGGGAGTGTTGGCTCTGTGGCACCTGCAGCCCCATCTGCCACATTTCCACAGCAATTTCAGGATAGGGAATCCTGAGAGAGAGGATAACAGATAGTTCCTTACTGCTTGATCCTTTGCCCTTCTGGCTTGTGCCTTGGAAGTCACAGCAAACTGTTTCTTTTTCCATTAAAGATTTTATTCAGCATGCTAAAGAGCGAGTGCCTCATTATAATAAAACACTACCAGTCATCATATATCCAACAAGACTGGAAAAAAAATAACTTGAATGTATAACATAGTATGCTAAGTACGAAATTCTATCCAACTATGAGGCTTAGTACAAAACGAATTGCAAAAGATCATGCTAAACTTTTATCTTTTCATACTGCAAAAATATTCTAAGCGCTTATCAGCGATACCTATGTTATGCTGCCAGTTCTAATTTATAGGTTAGTGATGCTCTAAGAAAACTGATAGAGGGCCTGCAGGCAGGTAGAACACAGTCAGATGATCAGCAAAGCTGGATGCTTCTGAGTTTTGTGCCAAGGAAAGATATTGCATTCATTACGACCAAAGAGAAGGAAGCGAGTTCAATTCCAAAGCCACAATTACCATTTTCCTCTCCTGGACACACACCCTAAGGAACACTCCTCTTTAATAAAGAAGATAAAGGAGCTGGGACTGGGAAGCATTTAAAATAAATGTTGCATTTTAGGGAAAACAAGGTAAAGGACTGTTTATTTATCTTTGCTTTTACTTGCGCTTGACTAAAAATATGTCACAGAAACAGCCGGTCTGTTCTTAAAGAAAATCTGAAACCACTAAGCAAATAATGCAGAAAAGTGTTACAAATTTGTCTAAAAAATTAAAAACTGTAAAAAATTACTAAAAGCAAGAGAACAAGTTCTTAGCATCTGTAAATAAAATCTACTATAGACTTTATAAACTATTTTTCCATCAAATAACCTATCAAGATGAAAGAATGGTTCGAGATATACTTGACTTCAGAGATGTTATCATCTCCACACTATTCAAGTGCTATAAAAGCTCTATGGCTCAGGAAGAAGGTTGAAATGTATTTAAAATAACAAGTGTAATTAATACATAGTTCTTTAGTCAATGTCTGCCATAGCTCTACATGGATTAGAATGTAATGGCTAAATAGCTCAGGTAATCTGGTCACAGAATCTGGAACAGGGACAATCTAACCTGTTTCCTGCTACTGTGGCCACGTATTTCTAGTATCCAATACTGTCTCCATGTTGTGACTTAGATATTCTTTCTTTGATATCATATTATTTGACTAGGTATATTTAAACAGATAGAGTTTCTAAGCATGTGCCCTTCTGTCATGAAATTTAGGGCTTTTTTTCCATAGTTCCTCCCCCCTCAAGTGACAGAAATTTTGCTGTATTCCTATCATTTATACCTGAAATTTTAACTACTTCTGTGAGTACAGAGTTTATGCTGTATTTCTTTATGTAAGATGGAAAAGTTTCCAGGCTATGGGTGCCTTTAGTAAGATTTTGGTTTTGCTGAAGTAAAACATCATGCAGAATTTAATTTTAAAATCTCATTCCACTTGAGCCCTTATATGAGAACTTCCTCTTTGGAGAAAGCTTGCATTCATCATTTGTCTCTTGCTGGTCAGGTAGAAAGCAAGAAACCAACTTCATGGGTTTGTTTTTTCGCCCCCCACAGATGTGTAGTTGCTTCTCTCTCATTTCAGAAACAGAGCTCATGACAATCCTCCCACATCTGTTTCATCAGCTGATTAAAATGTAGATCTCCTACAAGGTAACGAATTTTTGGATGATGGGTGTTACTCCAACTAACTCGTTATTAAGAGAACAACTTTATGCACGATCAGCAACTTGGCAGCGTAAACAACATGAAACAGTTCTTTTAAATAGGACTTGATATTTTGTTTATGAGAACTTTCCTTTACTGGAAGGCTTTATGGCTTTTATAACCCATTTAAGCATAAAAGTTTTCATTATGTTTGAAAACCTTTTTGCAGTTTAGACTGTTTATCTAGCACAAGAAAGAATTCAGACAGGAGCCTTATGTAAAGTGATAAACATTTGATTTTCTGGCTGTGTTGTACGATTTCTGGTGCATATCTGAATAGACATTTCTCTATTTTTTTAAGCCCACAAGACACCTGACAAGATTTAACTCATCCTTATTCTTCAAAAACTGAGATTCTTTTGCTGATAGGGACTGAAGGTGCTGTTATGCTTAGTTTTGTAACTACTTCTTTTTTTTTTTTAATCCAAAGTTGGGAAAAAGTAAAAATCAAAATATTCCATAGAATCGCTAGGCTGGCCTCTTGGATCATCTAGTCCAACCATTCCTATCTACCACTAAACCAGGTCCCTGAACACCTCGTCCACTTGTCTTTTAAACACTTCCAGGGATGGTGACCCAACCACCTCCCTGGGCAAAAAAATATTTTAATCGTAATTTTATGATCCGAAAGATTGCATTTCCAGACAACTACTGGACTTTGTGAGGAAGGCATTTTTATTTTGACCCAATTCCACTCCCTGTCTATTCTCAGACTTGCTTTTACTTGCTTTTCCAGCGCCCACTAGAAGTGCAGCAGCTGCCCAGGCTGTTCTACCTCTCTACTCAAACTAGAATACAAGAATTAATGGGGCTAAGGCTCGGGCTTTAGGAAGCACAAACATTAATCCTGTAACTCTTTCTTAGTTCAGTATCTCACCCTTATTTATTATGTGAGCCTGTGAGAATGGAAGTTGAAAGAGGAATGATTAATGCATCAGAAATGTGCATCAGACAAGGGAAGGCAGCATTCCTGACAGAAAAAGCAGGGGCTCTGCTCTCCTGTGCTGCCAGCAGCGCTGGGTTTCCTGCCAATTCTGAGAGGAGCACTGTCAGATTGCTTTGGTTTTAACAACACTGGTATGCAGGAGGGAACGAACAGCTCACCGACTTGGTAGGCATCGTAACTGACTGAGAAAGCATTTTCTAGTTTCCACCTCTTAATGTGACTATTCTTTTCTCCACTTCTGTAAAGTTCCTTCTGGATCAGATGCAAAGAGGCCATACAAAATAATGAATATTTTAATTCTGTACCAGCAGGTTCCCCCACACCTTCTCCTAGACAACCACATTCAGCTGGGTTGGAAATGATGTCTTAAAACAACCTATCATGATCTGGAGGATTACTCTCCTTTTATGAATAACATTATACTTAGCACCTTTCTCCAAGGTAGGTCTGCATACACCTGTTCCATTTAAGGCTACAGAGCAAGGACAAAGTCTGTTGAGCAAAGAAAGATTAAAGGGCCTCAGCTTTTCCTAACTGCCTTCTGGGTTTTTTTTTCATTTAAAGAAGCTTAATGAATTATTAATGGTAGTTTCCTATCAACTCTGGATATGGATTATTCTAAGCAAGTAGAACCCTAAAGAATCATTGAATCACCAGGCTGGAAGAGACCCACCGGATCATCGAGTCCAAAGTTCCCTCTTGTGGGAATGCTGACAATTTACGGATGTGTGTGAGATTACACACGTACAATACCAAAACCTCATGCTGTTATTTCAACCTATGTTAGGCTGGTGCTTTTATGTTTATATCAGATTATTCACTTTCTCCATTTAACAGAGATGCATTTAAATATCAGGTTCTGTTTTCTACGTTAGTTTATTCACACACAGGTAGTTCTTCAGCTTTCCTGCTCTGCTTTCTGGCTCACACCTAATTGTTCTTTTACAAATATTTATATTTGTGCATTACTATGTTTGTCACAAAAAGTATTAACTTGCATTACTTGTGAGGAATACACCTACTTAAAAGCAAACATACCTACATACACACATTAAAACAAGCCTACGTGTGGTATGTAATATTGCTGCATTAGTTACATTCTAAAGAAGTTTCTTTAGCAGTTCCTTTTGTCTGGTAACAATGGCATAACATAAATCCTTCCTACAAACTTCTCGACCCTAACAGCTTCTGGGGTGTATTGTGCGCAGCTCCCTTCTGCCTGAAGTGTGTTTCCAGTGTTCAGAAAGGCAAGACTTTCCAATCTCAATTTATCTGTCAATAGGCAATTTATTAACCAGGTGCTAAACTGCCTCTTCTTTCACCACTGGCACCTGAGCTACACTGAAGGAAGTGAGTGGGAATCCACAGGTGCGTGCGTGGCCCAGACGTTAGGGTGGCTGAAGTCAGCAGCAACATTTTCACTTATATTTAGTCACTTTATTCAGTGTCCTACAGGAATTGCTGCAAGTATCTTGGAATATTTGTCAACAGAGTCACTTCCCTACTTTCGGTTGCTGTTAGACCAATGAACAAAATAGATCAGTCAGTCATAAACAGGCTCAGGCCTTAAGCCAAATTAAAAGAGATTGTTTTAAGACTAGCAAGTTTTCATAAATCTTAAAGGCAACACAAGATCTTTTCTAAAACCTGTAGTGACAGCGATCCTTACTTGCAAGGCTAGTGGAGATAAACAACTTGAGAAGATTTACTTCCTTTGCAAAGGAAAAATTAGTCTTCTATGCTAATTTATACCATCTGAAAAACAGGTTTCATGATTTTAAAATAAGAATACTGGAATTATTTTTTCTAAAGTGAAAACAAAAGGATAAATAAGAAGTGGCAAGTTTCAGAGAGAAGGGCTATGCCATACCTGGCTTTGTTAATTTATCCACTATTCTTATCAGCTATTAGAGCTACTTGTAAAATTCTTATCTTATGACCATAATAATAATCATAGAATCACTAGGCTGGGAAAGACCTAATAATAACCATCTTAACTGTATCAGAAAAGATGTTTCCCCATTCCTACCAGCCCAACCTCTCTGCCTCTAAGAAGTATTATCCACAAAGTAGCGTGAAAGCATTTTACACCAAAGAGCATGTGGCTAAAATAAACTCAGTGTAAAGAGACATGTGCTTTGCAGACAGTGAGAAGGAAGAGAGAGAATAATTGTGTTCTCCCTCATAAGGTACTCATTCTATGGTCAGTGCAATTTAGAATATCACTTGCAGCATTCTTGACTTAGTAATTGCCTTATTATTCTAATTGCAAGTCAGCTGATAACCCAACTGATCAGTCAGTGAGAGACAGAACCTCCTACCTGCAGCCAAAGTAGGTCATTGTCAAGGCCTTCACAAATGACCCATCAGTCTCCTGTCTCTCCACCTATCGATGCTGTTTCAGAGATAAGGCTGGGAATGAGGAAAAGAACCAGAAAATCATCACCAATAGTAAGTTTTTCTAACAAGAGGGACAGAAGAAAGAATATGCTTTAAGCTAGAGTGACTAGTTCAAACCAGTTCTGCAGGAAACTCCACGCACCAAAGATCAGGAAGAATGCTAATGTGCAATCATTGAACAGAATAGGAGCCAAAACTTGATATAAGGCACATAATGAATAATGCTATACAATCGGCTTCTCTACACCCACCATGTGTCTAAATTTATAAACCATACCTACCATTGGATAAAATTTAAATGCATTTCCCATCGTTGCAGTGCACCATCCAATCTGCTCTAACACCGGACCATATTGGGATTGAGCAGACCATTCTGTTTGTTAAAAACTTACCAGAATGTGCTGGTATTTATATCTCATAAAAGCTGTTCAGTAAACACAGTACAAAGACCTCTGATTTCACCGAATGCACAAACACGTGCAAAGAATTTCATTCCAGGATTTCGGACATAAGACAGCTCTCTCTTAACAACTTAACAACCATTCCACTGTCCCAGTGAATTATATATCGTTCCACCTGGAAAAACAGTCCTGGCTTCACAGATAAGAATTTCAGAGTTCTAATGACAAACCCAATTTGCCTATGACATTCTTTAAGGGAAAAATGCAGTATAGCTTCCTAGCGTCAACAGCTTGGGTTGATTTTTTTTCCCCAACTAATCAGAGTTTTGAGGGACAGGATTTTGAGAACACAGAAACTTGTCTCTGTTCTCATTAAATTTCTATGTGGACTTTACATATGTTGGTGTATTTTTTATGGATCTGACAGTTGAAGCCTGTAAGAATGACCGTTATAATTTCATTCATATTGTAAAGATCCTTTGTCAGCCTTCGAAGAAAAGTGAAAGAGAACTACAAAGCACCATGATTATCTTTGTTGCATACAATTGCAAAACCTGCTTCTCCAAGCCACACAAACTGGATAAGTGATGAACCAGCAGACCAATGGAATAAAAGTGCATTAGGGTGACTTGACAAGGAAAAGAAAGAAATCTATGTCAGCCTCTGCTAAGGCTGAAGAGGAATGGGGCACGCTTGTCTTGATTTCTCGACAATGGAAGGTGGAAGGGGCCTTGTCAGGTCATTTCATACATTCACTTGTGCCAAGCCAGGATCAGCTACACAAAAACGCTTCTTAAAGTGCGTCAGTCTCTTCATAGAAACTTCATAAACTCTGTAGATAATCCAAATTATGGATTATGCTTTATGTCCTGCACCTGACTTTACTCACAGAGAGTGGTTTTGTATCATAATTTATGGAGGTTACTTGCTTTGGTATTCTCAAAATAGCAACAGAATTTGGAAACAAATTTTGCTTTTGAAGTGGCTTTGTCACTACTGATTGTGCTCATGGCTGAGGAAAACTGCACAAAGAGAAAGGAAGTGACCTCCCTTAGAGGTGTTCATATAGAAAACTTATAAAATAATATAGTATATTACCTGATTAATTTTAATAAAATGTTTGTATGCAATTTAGATTCATAATTTTAATGTTTATGATCTGATAGCAGTAGAACTATAGAATGGAGTGTGCTGTGCAGCTTCCACCATAGATGACAGCTGAAATGTAAAGTTTTCAGTTATCTGGGTCTCTTCCAGCCTGGTGATTCTATGATCTTGACCCAGTGCTTTGGGAAAGATAAGTGACCAGGCAATTCCGCTGTGACTCCAGTTCAAGGAGTTTTGATCTGTAACCTTGGTGAAGTTTCAAATGGATGGCAATACGCATGAATCTTGTGCAAGCATTTTACAGGGAGACTGTTGGATATAAATCAGGAAGAAGGTGCTTTGTAGGGTGGAGTTAAACTTCAAAGACAGTGAATTAAAGGGCAGTCATCACTACACTTAACAGCTGTCCTATTGTAGTTAAATAGAACATTAATTTCCAAGTGTTATGACATTTAATCAGCTATATAAATATAATAATAGCAATAAGAATGATAAGCATCATCACTGCTTATTAAGAGAGCAAGGCAAGATTTCATGCCCAATGTTTCTAAAGGTTGTTACAGACAAGGTGTTCTGGGCCTTAAGTTCTGTCCAAAGTCTTTTTGTGGAACATAGCCTGATAAATTTATTTCTTCAGAGAGAAAGTTTGCAATGAATCCCATGGTTCCTTCTCATTAAACAGTGTAACAACTGTACTCTGCCATCCCATTGCGTTTATGTGGCCTTGTAAAGATGGGAAATAATCTTTTTCTTTTTTTTTTAAGTCAGTACACATGCATGGTAAATTGTCATTTTGTGCCTCATTACAGGAGGCAGGCTAAGGAACGGGATGTTAAATGATTCATCACAAAGCATAATATGGTAGCTGCACAGCCAGAATAAGAATCTCGACATTTATTCCTCAATTTTCACACCTTTTCCCATCCCTGTATAAAAAGCTGAATTAGATATAGACATTCCTTTCTTCTGTACATAAGGTAATTATAGAATAAACTGCCCTGCAGTAAATGGGTATTTTAAACCCACCCCCCATGCCTTTTGAGTGAAACACTGGAACAATGAAAAGAGGTGGATATATATAGCTGTAAATATATTGGTCAGTTTTGCCACAATTCATGTTCCAGAAAACAAAACAAACCCCAAACCTTGCAGGTTTTTATATACTTTGGGGAGAAAAAGAAAGGATGAGTTGATGGACCTCAGCAGTTCCTACTGCAGGCTCAGCGTCTGCTCCTAAGTGGCTTTCTGGTCGTGATGTTAGCCCTGACACTGTGCTGGAACCTGCCCAGCTGCTCCTGAGCAGAACGGCTCGTGGAGAAGGGTCAGCAGAGCCCACTGGAGCTACTCTAAAACCACAGCCACAAGCCACACGTGCTGCTCCTGTTGTGAGGAAGCTGCCAGGATAATACATTCTTTCCCTTGTGCAGTTTCCCTTACAGCATCAGTAATCACAGGTTATTTCTACTGTTCCCACAATATTATTTCTTTTGTTGTGAGGTTTTGTATGCTTGGTTTGCAGTGAGCCAGTTTCAACAAGCTGGTAAACCACCAGTGATACCCTTATTACTGGTTAGAACTCCTTCTTAGACTGCTGTGAAGAGTTCTTTGAAAAGGAAGGGATCCGTTACGTTCCAACCAGATTTCATAAGGATAAAAACAGTCACAGAGAAGAATCATTAGAAGGAATCGTCATATCAGGAAGAAATTTTTCAAAGAAAGGGTCATTGGGCACTGGTACAGGCTGCACTGGCAGCACAGGAGAGCAGAGCCCCTGCTTTTTCTGTCAGGAATGCTGCCTTCCCTTGTCTGATGCACATTTCTGATGCATTAATCATTCCTCTTTCAACTTCCATTCTCACAGGCTCACACATACATAAATAAGGGTGAGATACTGAGCTAAGAAAGAGTTACAGGATTAATGTTTGTGCTTCCTAAAGCCCGAGCCTTAGCCCCATTAATTCTTGTATTCTAGTTTGAGTAGAGAGGTAGAACAGCCTGGGCAGCTGCTGCACTTCTAGTGGGCGCTGGAAAAGCAAGTAAAAGCAAGTTCCTCACAGAAGTCCAGTAGTTGTGGTTTTGCAATGCAATCTTTCTAATAGTGAAATTAAAGATTTAAATTCATTTTTTGCCTGGGGAGGTGGTTAAGTCACCTTCCCTGGAGGTGTTTAAAAGACGAGTGGACGAGGTGCCCAGGGACCTAGTTTAGTGGTAGATAGGAATGGTTGGACTAGATGATCCAAGAGGCCTTTTCCAACCTGGTGATTCTATGATCTTTTTTATTTTTGAATGCAGACATACAAGCTGATGTCTGAATCCCAGGAGCCACCCTGCCGCAGAGAAAATTCACTCTTATAATAGAAAAAAGGAACGTAGACAGAAAGAGCTGCAAGTATTTCCCAACTTGGTCCATGTAATCAACCAAAAATGCTTCTGCATATTCTACGTTCTTGTCCATCACTCCCTTTGATATGTGTGAAACATCAAGTAGCTGAGCCGCTGGCAGTTAGGCAGGAAGAGTAACCGGCAGGAAGGAGGGGTTTTCTCATAAAAAGGCTTTTTCCAATTATTTCAAACAACAGCTGGTTAACCTCCCCTTCACATACTCTTGCCAAAGAACGACAGTAAGGAGTTTTCTAGTGAATTTGTTCTTATCTTCAAGCCCACTAATTTGGCCAAACAATTACTTTCAGCCCCTTCCTAACAATTTCCAATTAATTACTTTTTTTTTCTTGTATTCTCCTCTGGACATTAGCCAAGTGATTGTCCTGCCAGCATCAGCGTTTTCACTGGCTGTTACGCGCCGTTTCCCACACTTTGCACTGGTGTTATATTTGTTATTTAGAACAAACCCAGATTGTTCCTGGAACCGTGCCTATAGAAACTACTGCTGTAATGTGTTTATATGATATATAATTACAGGCATGTTGTAACCTGTCCGTAGCCACTGCAGAACAAGTTGCATTATCAAAAATATAAACCAGTCCCGAGATTAACTATTCAATCTGATGTTATTCCCTTTCTTCAGTCGCAAATGTCAAAGAAATGAAATGAATGCAGGTTACACTTTTGAGGTTCACTAGAAAAGATGGTAAATACAAAATATTCCAAGCCAGTAACAGGATGTTCAGAACTGAATACTCCCTAAAGCGATATGGATTTCAAGCCACTGTGTCTGCAGATTAGGCCACTTGGTTAATGTCAGGGATTTGCATTTGAAAATACTTGCCAAGAACCACAAACAAGATGTAGGAAGAAAGAGGGTGCTCACCTGCCGGGGGAGTGAGTCACGGTATTCAGGCAGTGGAGCCTGCACAGCAAAGAGAAATAGTACAATTTGGTTATAATCCTAGCAAACAACAGATTATGATAGGTTTTAATCTAAGTACAGTGTCACGATAAATAATTAGGACTGTCTTTACGTATTTCCTGTAGGGAGAAAAATCTTTATAGATATAATAGTTGAGTTAAAGAGAATAATGGAGCATATTAAAGTTTAATTATTAGAATCATTACTTTGATGTACCTCACACGTAGACTTTAATACCATTTCATGCCCGGTATGTTATATTTTTCCAACAAGTGCCTGAACTACTATTTAATTGATAAAAATTTTAAGCACATGCCAATATTTTTCTGTTCATGCATCCTTTCTACTTCATGCTTTTATTCCAGTCAACAAGTAATTAACAGGAATTTATAAATGACTGTAATACTTCAGAATACTTTTTATATATTAAAAATCTCTTTCTTACACAGTGGCTAAGACAGATATATTTTTATTTACTTCTATTTATGACCTGCCACATCAATTCACTGAGTGCATTCCTGCAGATGTGGGGAAACAACTTCAGATCTCTCCTACCTGATAATTTCTATTTAGTTACTCCAGGAATCTTTTTTTGCGTGTGAATCGAATATGATTCTTTTGATTTAGACATATTCCACTCTTATAATCAAGTGCAAGAAATAATTATACAATGTTTTCTTATGGTGTTTCCATTGCATTTTCTGGAACATCTAATATTGTTACATCACAGGACTATTAAATGTTATACAATAAGTTGATGCAAGCTGGTATCTCATACAACTGCTAGAGTGGAAGGAGGAAGAAGTAAATACACTGCAAAAGTCCCTCACTAAGGTAATGACCGTTTAAAGGGCATCACAAGGCATGCTAGAAATTTATTCTTCCACAGAGAAATTCTAAAAGATTTGCACAGTATTACCTGAATTCTGTGCTTCCACAGCTCCAGCTCTTCCTTCCAGATTCTGTTGTTATAATACACAAAGCTACATGATATTTTAGTCAAGAAAAGAACTCCATCTTATAACTCATTTTTAAAAATAAGAGTTTTCATACAACAGGGTGGTATTCTTTTGAAGGATCTGTCTCGCATTCTAATATTGATCATATTTGAACCAATATAAGTATAAAGTATGTGATTTCACTAGAGAATGTTACTTAATTACAAAACATATCCAATTATGATCTCTCTTAGGGACACTAATTTCTGTTTATGGACGTATTTAATACGTCTAGGTTTACTCTAAACATTAATAACGCCCCCATGATGGGCCCATTGTTAAATGGCAATAGAGTGAAGATTCCTAGCTGATAGGAAAATACGTGTATGTACACGATAATCCTCTCTCAAGGTCTGTTAGGAATTTAGGTACAACACTTGGATTGACTGCCTGTACTTTCTGACAAAGGCTGGAATTCCATTTCAGGCACTCCTGATAGCACATGATCATTTCTCACACAAGGTGCCCTAGGCAAAGCCGATCCCAGCTCATCGCAGTGGCTAAAATTGGATGGCTTTTGATGTCCCTTTTGCTATGATGTGTAAATACATAAATATAAATGCATGTTTGTGTAAATAGGAATTTATAAAATAGATTAGGCAAATTATTTCGTGAAATAATCCTCTTCTGCAGCGTGATCTTCTCACAACTGCTTCCTGAGTGTTTTCAGACATGAGAAGGCACATTCTGAACTCGGATTCATGGCAGTAAATACTGAGTAACTGCCCCAAAGTTAATGGAATTACTCCTGTCGGAACACCAAGTGAAAAATTTGTCCCTTCTCTGTTACAGAGGCAAATGAATTTTACCAATGAATTGAAGACAAAGAACTCTTTATAATTTCATTTTATACCATGAATAGAAATGCATTCTTCTAATAGTTCTGGAGTATTTAACAGTAAAGTACCTTTGTTATATGTACTACAGGACCAAAGAAAGAAACAAAGCAGCCCACCTCCCCTGCTCTTACACACAAGTAGCTCAGCAGTGCTGAAGCTCTCCTGACGCTGTAACCCTGTCTGCTGAATAATTCCGCTGACACGCTCAAAGGGTTCACACGAGCAGGGAAAGCAAGTGGTGGCCCTTTGGGTAAAGGCATATTTAGATAGAAGGTCATCAAGATAATTGTGCTTATGAAGACGACTGTTCATTTGAGTCAACCAATTTTATAATTATGTGTTACTCTTAAAGTGAATTCTGGATGTTCTTTTCTTTGATATCTTTATGACTCATGCTTCAGTTGAGCAAAGCAAGCTACAATTTGCTAATGCAAGTGTGTACAAATTTGAAACTGGTTAGGTCGGGTGTGTCTGCCTATAGAAACACACATTTTCTTATAGTTTTCAATAAATGTTACTGGTGCAAAATTATCTGGCTACATCTAAGTTGAATTTAAATATTTCTTAATTTGAATACCACTCTTGAAGAGTTAATTCAGCTTGGTGATTGCTGAGGCTCAGAACAGGAGAACTGCATTCATTATGAAGAAACAATAACTGAGTAAGAAGCCGTCTATCTCGATCAGGTCACATAGGTTATACAACCAGTTGGCATCACTTCACATCTTCTGTACGCGCAGGCTCACTTCCCTCATACATCCTATGGAAAGCAGGGGGCAACTCGTTTTCTTTTGAGAGAATGAAGTGATTATTCTCTTTATTTTTCCTTCAGGCTGTATCTCAGAGTTTGGAAGGCTTGGAGCAAAAATGCCCCCTCTTTACCAATTTGCAAAGACAACAAGGAGCGCAGCCCATAGCTCATTTCTCTTGTGATGTGGAATGTTGCCAACATAATTTGCAGGGATTCATTATGCTATAATGCCTAAAAAATGGACAAGTTGGAGAAACTCACCAGATAGAGCAAAGAGTAGTGGCATGTAGGCACTAAGTGCTCTGCTGCGCTTGCGGGGTTTGGCTTGGGCACTGGAAGGACAGACAGGAGACTCCTGAGAGCAGGCATCTCCACAGCAGAGGCAACCTATACAATGCAAGAGTCTGTAAATGGCTTCGATTGTGCCAACTGTGAAACAAGTCATCAGTAATCCCTAGAAGCAGGAAACTATAAAGATAGTTTATTCCAACTCTGTTAGATCCAAGGAGCTCTCTCCTAGCAGAAACCCAGCCTTTAAATCCTTTCTGCCCTCCCCTCTGAGCTGATGCAGTTGTGGACTATTACCAGTTCAGAGCTGGAATGCAACTGGAGTCACCACAGTATAAAAAACAAATTCAAGACTTGTTGAGAAATCTTACCAGCAGACTAGAACTTTGGGGAGAAAACATAAAAATACAGTTTGAATTTTAACTGTAGGCAACTATCCCCGTGCATCTCTGGGACTATTTCAAGTCCTGAATTATCGCTCATACACTTGTAATATATGGCAGGAGGAAAATAAATTGTACAAATCAATATTTCAGCTTTCTAATCCACTGCTGTGCAATATAGTTTATTGCCGGCACATTTTGAAACATGTGAAAAATAATTGTATCGTTTGCTTTCTCAAAATAAATATGTTTTTTCATCCACCAATCCAAATGTTTCCGAAGAACTGAGTGATTAATATCATATCTAAACCTGTGATTATTTTTATAAACATAAAGCAAGATATTGGACTGGGTATGACTCCAACTGTGAGTGATTTATAGTGATAAAAATACACAGATGCCATCTGTACCAACAGAAGAACACTCGTCACAAATTTGTCTTATGGTAACACTTCCCTTTCATTTATACTGAAATGAGCGCTCGAGCTTTTAAAGTGATACTGACAGTAAAATATGGCCACTTTTAAAATGAGTAACCTAACAGTAGGAAAAATACACTGAAAACTATGAATTAAAATCCTCATTTGACTTGCTCAAGGCCTCCGTGGCGTATCACGGAACGCTCACCACTAAGCTAAGTTGGCCAGACAAGCTCTGCTAGCTGAGTAGCTGCTTCATGCTCAGTTTTACTGGGTGTAGCACCTCTTACCCCTCCCAAAGTAAATCAAAACAAACAGAACCCTCGACCAGAATGGCAAAGGCTTCACGTTCAGAACACAGCCTAAGTCATTAGTGTGACTCCATCAGCTCGTCTGCGATAGGTTCGCCAGCATCTTTGCCGGTTCAGCATTAAGCAAGAGGGCCATGGGGTATGCACCAGGGAAACCAGGGCAGGTAATGGAAAAGCAGTGATAAATATCAGGCAACTTCAAATACCAACAACCAGATCAAAAGAAAAGGAAAATTTAAATACAATCTGCACACGGAGGACTTTGTTAGCAGCAGTTGCAGGAACAAAGATATGATACCCAAAGCATTATTATTAATTTAGAGCCAAGCACCAGATACTGCGAGTTAGTGAATGGTGAGGATTGCCATACAAGCACAACAAAGTGATGATGAGCGCAGTACACAGGGTGGGTTCTAGCTTGGTCCCCCTCTTGATGCACAACTGCAGCTCTGTTGCCTTTGCCTTGCACTTTCAGCTCTGTTTTGACTCCAACCTCCACTGGATGTGGCAAGGAAGGTAGATTACATACTCCAACAGCATTTTAAAAGCATTTTTTACTAGCAGTGGCCCTAAAGTACCCCTGTTCTGCTTTGGGTCCTAAAATATGGCAAGAATATCAATTGAAGTGCAAAAGAAATACGTATTTATTTCCAATTTTTGTTCTGCAGTCGTGCTCCCAACCCCACTGCTGTCAATGCTCCAGCCCTTCAAAATTTCCTTTGTATCAAAAAGCCAACAGATTTAGCTCAGGAAAACTTTAAGCTAGTTTTCTTGTTGAAATTTGGGAAAACAGAACAGCTGTCATTCTAACATAGTCCAGCAAGTGGCAAGCCTGTTCACTTTCAAACGTTCATTCTCCAAAAATCAACACTTAGATGACGTGTCCTACTGACATGTCATAAAAACCACACTTGAAGCTGACAGACATGTGGAAAAAACACGTGCCACAGCCGGAGGTTCCAGAGATCCTACACAGCTGATGCTTGAGATATTTTTGACATCTCTTTCTTTAGTATTTTTAACTGGTTTGGTCCAGTGGTCATCGTTAGCCATTTATGTGCTTATCTTCTCGGAGGGAGACCCGACAGCAACCCCACCTGAAGCAATGAATCTCTCACAGGCTCCAAAAGCAACGAGTAAGCAGCAACTGATGCCACAAGCTCAGTCACTGAAGCTGCATCCTTCGTGCAGACTTTATGATTCTGATGTCCAGACGGGACCCTTACCAGTGTGCTACACCCAAATCTAAGATCTTTTGCTTCCTTAACCAAATTGTGCGATTAAGATGCCTTCACCTACCAGCTAGCCAGTAAGCATTTGGTCACGAGTCCATTCATTCCTGATTTGACATCACTGTGAAGGTCCTCATTAAATCTTCTAAAATGAAGTGCACTGAACACAGTGCAAAATCTAACTTATCAAGGACTAGGGAAAGACATAGTTAAAACTCAGTTCTTGATAGCTTTTCCTGTAAAAAACCAAACAACTTTTAGATTCCATGGAAATATTACAGAAATGAAAAATCAGTTTACAAGACAAAGCCCAGCAGTTTAGTTTCCGTCATTTAAGCTTTGCTACTCATTCTAAGGGGTGGATTTTAATACCAACTTAGATGCTCCAATGTTCATTATCAGGTTTTCCACACGAGCCAATTGCCACTTACATGCCAGGAAGAAATGTAGAAGTGGCTGATCTGAAATTATTTTCCCTAATGGTATTTTCTTTCTGGATGCAAATCAAAATTGCATATAAAGGTGTATCTGTATGATGCAATTACACGACTTGCGTTAAGCAGATATGATAAGTAGACTCTTAAAGAACTGCACATGAAAATTCTATGAAAATATAGTCCTGGTCTTCAATAATCATTGCTCCCCTGTCAGTTAGCAACAAAGCATTTATCAAACTGATGCTGTGTTCTTTTTAAAGTAGTGAGCATTCTACCTTAGCAGGGTTGAGCACTGATTTTTAACTGTTGTTAACAGAAAAAAAAAACCCAGCAAGCAGCAAACACTTTTATATAAAAGGTGCCCAAATATACTTTCTACTGATTAAGTAAAAGTTGGGTAAATCTTTATAGTTTAAAAACGTGACCCAAGACTGGGAAGAAATCCCAATTATACATGTTCTGCTATAAATTTACGGAGATGAATGGCATCCATGTACCACTAGATTTCATACTTTCATACTCCCAAGTTAGTAGGAGAACATGTCTCAGCTATCTTTGTGTAGAAAAAATCTGGATAGGAAAGAACAGACACTTTAAAACACATTAGACTATAACTTGCATATAAACCAACTCACATAAAACAGCTTGAAGAATAAACACTGTTAACAAATAGTTTGTTTCTCTCTTCTGAAAAGGCAAAACAAAGGTAATAATCCACTGATCTATAGAATTCCATTATAGAATTCATTACAGGCATGTAATTCCATGCTGTTATCAAAAGTTACACCTTTCAGAAATTCCGCGGGTATCAAATTTTGTCCCCCTTTTGCGTAAACTTGTACTGCTACCTTGCTTCACAGCTCCTGCAGACTTCACCTTTTATCTACAAATGGACATTCCTGATACTTCTGTTTAAAACCTGACAATTTTCATTTAATTGAAAGAAAAATGCCTAATCAAAGGCACCGGAGATAAGCACTTGCGACATATGGCTCCCCAGCTGGGAAAGCGTCTGACCAGCGTATCAGCGATTTGAGAGACAGAGACAAACAGCCCCATCAAATACCCTTTCGCCAAGGGACACGCGCGCCGGGACGGGAGCCAGAAGACCAGACTTCAAAGATCCAATTATTGAGCAAAACCATACGAAGGCAGCAGGTACCGTTCCCCCCTTTTGCAAATGAGGTTATGAAGAGGTTGCAGAAGGACCCTTTTGGAAGTAGCTGGGAAGGAATCCATATGTCTATTCTGACAAAACCTATTTTCATCCACTTAACTGACACTTGGGAAAGAACTCATCCAAATGTGTCTCTCTGGTTGCACCAGGCGTGCAGACACACTTTTGCCACCGGCCTCGGTGTCAATATTTAGCTTATCACAGATTATTACAGCTTTCCTGCAAAGATTTCACTCGGGGTGGCCAGGCTGTCTCTCCACATTTTTGTTGGGATTGAGAGCACGCACCTTTCACCAATATGATGCTATTTCCCTCGAGGGTCAATGAAAGCAAACCTGTTAGGAAATACGGCAAGAGGATAGCAGAGAGAGGAACGTGAATGGGAATGTGGAAAGAGTTGATAAGAGACTGTACCAAACTGAAGGTCCTCTTCGAAAGAAGCATGGCCACCAGGTCCAGGGAGGTTAATTTGCCCCTCAATTTGTCTCTTGTGAAATCTCATTTGGAGTAGTGTGTCCAGTTCTGGAATCCTCAACATAAGAAAGATATGGAGCTGTTGGAACAGGTCCAGCAGATGATCAGAGGGCTGGAGCACCTCCCACATGAGGACAGGCTGAGACAGCTGGGTTTTGTTCAGCCTGAAGAAAAGAAGGCTCCAAGGAGACCTTTTAGCAACTTTCCCGTACCTGAAGGGGCTACAAGAAAGCTGTTCACAAAGACTTGTAGTGATAGACCTAGAGGCAGCAGGTATGAACTGGAGAGGGGCAGATCTAGATATAAAGAAGAATTTCTTCAAAATGCGAGTGGTGAGGCACTGGAACAGGTTACCTAGGGAAAAGGTCGCTGCCTCGTCCTTGGTGGTGTTCAGGTTGGGTGGAGCCTTGGGCAGCCTGATCCAGTGGGAGGTGTCCCTGCCCATGGCAGGGGGGGCTGGAACTGGATGGTCTTTAACATTTCTTCCAACCCAAACTATTGTATGATTCTATGATTTATGGGAAATAGGAGGACAGCAAAGGAACAGAAGGCAGGGACAGATTATCTGAGAGAGAATGAGACTGTGAGCCAAGTGTCCAAAAGACAAAACTATGTGCAGATTAATGCAAGGAGACTGTAGGAGAAAACAGAGTAAGGACAAGACAGGAGGGACAGGGTGTACTGGATTGCTGGGACAATGAAAGAAAAAGGAAGCAGGAAAGCACGGCAATAAGGAGGGGAAAGAATTGCAACTAACTACATCCTGAGATATATGACAAGGGTACAGAAACTCGTCCCAAGTAGCCAATCTCTCTTGTTAATTACGTTTAAAAAATTAACCCAAACTTCAAAAGTAAATTTAAAAGTAATACCAGCAACCACATCTTTTTCAAGAGAATCAAAATTCAGAAAATACACCAAAATCAGCTTCATTAACATGTGTGTCTCAAAGTCAGTCTTGGTATGATTTTGTGAATTTATGGAACCAGAACTGTCTCCCTTCAAACGTACAAAAAGCCCTCCTGGTGTCTGAATAAACACATTCAGATTCAGTTCTGGGGCATATGCTAAGTATCTTGGGCACTTTCACCAGTCTTTCAGCTTCTGTTTTCAAACAGAAAATGTTTAAAGCACAATAGAATGGTTGTACTCACGTCCCATTTAAATCACACGCTAACATTGATTTTCATAATGTACTTCAGAGCAGTTGACAGTAAGAAAGTTAGAGAACATCTCCCTCTACTGTTCCTTCCCTGTAAAAAAAAAAAAATCACTGCTTAAGTAGTTTTAGATCAAATGCTGAAGGTAAAAATACTGCCAAAAAATCCAGGTTTGAATATATGCAAGTGCTGCATAGGCAGGGGTTTTCAAAAAGAGTAGCCCTGCTTCAAGTATGTGATCAAATGTGGAATAATTACATCAAATAAAATTATGACATCACTGATTCCAGTATTTTTAATATGGTGATTTCATGCTTGTATGAACTAAATGCTTGTTGCCTTTTCTTTTCATATAAAGCTGTGGCAATATTTTGAACAGCTTTTGCATGTGAACATTCATAATAAAATATATTTTTTTGATGTTTTACAGAGCACATAAGGAACAAAAATGGCATAATTTTGTGGTCTTATTTCTCTATTAAGTACAGAATAATTTCTAGGATTTATTAATGCTATAATTGTTAAAAACTCAAGGCAAACTAATCTTTCAACTGTCATTTTATGGAAGGAAAGCTCACATTGCCCACAAATAGCATATAGAGAAATGCTTATTTTGAGAAATCTAAAAAAAGAGTTTGGAGTTATTTCTAAATGCCAACTTTCTGCAAAAGTTGCATTTCTGCCAATGAAATTCACTGGTTTTCATGTTAGATTGCAATAAAAGCAAGACACACATTGTGAACAAGGCTCTTGGAGCAATTAGGTATCCCAGTACATGTGCAGAAGGCATGCACAATTGTGCAGCTAATTTGTGCATGAAATTACTTTGATTGCGCATCCTAATTGGATAAATGTGTGTGCAAATGCCAGTAGTCATTTGTGCTAGCAATTATCCAATGCGCACGCACAGTCATGGCAACTGGATGCATAAATTAGACGCAGCCTTGCATACCTAACTGGTCTTGGGTTTTAATCAGAAATCCTTTTTTTTCTCTCTACCAGGTCACTCGGACAAATTATTTCTGGGAATTTCATACTTACTTCTGTCCAGATGAGCCAAAACAACGAACACCAGCATCACCAGGTGATCTGATCTTTTAATGAACAAGAAAAGGGAAAGAAGGGAATTGTTTTTCTAGAGATATAAACCTTTTATCTTTCTTCAGTAAGGGAGAATATAAGAACCATAAAGCCACGTAAAATACAACAGGAACATGTAATTATACTTCCATGACACTTACCTGAATAAGAATTACAAAAATTGTTTGTAGGTCCTAATTTAAAGAATGCATAAATGTGAAAAACTGTCTGTATTCGTCTTCCAGATACGACTGCCATGCTTGCACGCTCAAGTTCAGTGTTCACAATCTTCAATATTCAAATTAAAGTACAACTCTTCCATTTAGAAGCAATACATTGGAGACAAAATACATACCCATACTGAAATATAAGTAGGAGTCCAAATCATGACGGAATTCTTAAAAGAAGTTGTTGTTCACATTATTTCTTTCAGATCTGAAGAGCTCTTTAAACATTAAATAGATACTAGGAACATGTTTTTCAATAAGAATGGGCTCTTCAGAGGGTCTAGTGGAGTTTGAAATTCAATAGGAAAAAGGTACCTCAAAGTCCTTTAGATCCACGGAAAATCCTAATCTAAACAGATATTGAGCAGCAAATAAAAAAAAGTGCCAGAGTGAAGTCTGGGCAAACTCAGTATTATAAATCTACAGAGAATGCTAAACTAAGTGCCTCCCAAGCATTCTCAGGAATTCTAAAGAGATTTTATTCTTCTGCCAGGTAACTTTATCTTGTTAGCAGAAGGTTTGTTATCAGTTTATCTTAGAAATCAGTAAACCTGTTCCCTCCCTCGCCAATTGCCTTCAGTTCCAGTCACATTCTTCAAAAAAAAAAAAAAAAAAAAGTTGAGATGCATAGGAGAAGTCACAATAAAGAGATATAAACCAGTGAATATTTCAGAAGGCAAATTGAGTGCTTCTGTTTACTCTCATAACTTAGGCAGAAAATTGAAAGTAAGTGTATTTTAAGCTAAAAATCTCACGCTCTTCTTAAACGTAACTGAACTATAATTAATCCCTGAAATGCAGAGCCAACAGATAACTTCTGGAGTTATCATTATGGTAGGGTAAGCTAGCTTATAACCTGATATAACTCTGTTCTCAGCAGCCTTTATGCCTAATGCACGGGAGTTTCAAGACACAGACATATTCCAACTTTCTATAAATCATGGCTTTCAGTATTCCTTCATCCATGCACTTTTTAAAGAAGATGGAGAGCTGAACCTAAACAAAGATTTAATCTTCTGTGTAGATGTCACTAAATCTAAAGTTTCACTGGAAAAATCACTCTAATCCTATAGCTACTGAAGAGCTTAAGATTTCCCGGAATGCACAAGGGGCTTTTGCTCACGTGGAAGGGTCTACGGCACTGCTGAGGGAAAAGTGAATTCGTTGGCATTTGACAACTGAACTCCAGAGCAAATCATTTTAGGGTTCAGTTTAATGCTGTAATAGCAGCAGCATGTTTGAGTCCACTGGAAAAGCAGCGATTGTAAGTAATTTGCTCGGTAATCACAGTAATCAGTATATCCATACCAAAACTTATACTACTACTGTATGCTGCGAGAGATTAACGGTTAGCAGGCACTTACAGCAATGAAATAGTCTTGTGGCTGCATTTGTTCATGTCTCTTAATTGGTAGTTAAGGACCCTGTAGCTGTCAAAGAAAATCTGAAAACAGAAGAAAATATAATGATTAGACTCATAGAATAGTTTGGGTTGGAAGGGACCTTAAAGATTATCTAGTTCCAGCTCCCCTGGGGACTAAGCTAGCCTCAGATATCAAAGACACCTAAATCTCATGTGATTTTTGGGCAGGTCATAACCTCCTTGGGGAGCATTCTGTCCTCTCAAATGGGGATTAAATGAGCCCCTTTTATGAGGCTTGCAAGTGCGCATCACCCCCCAGATGTGTACTAACAACAGGATTATAAAACCACTATCAAACTAAGAAACCAGGCCATGTAGTAAGCTCTATAATATTAAGAGGAGGTGGGAGAGGAGGTATTTGGATTTTGATAGCTTTTATATCATAATAAAGATGGGGGCACAGCAGTTGTGGAACTTGTTGATATGCATGGAACTCCAGAAGCTCCTGTTCTTTCACTGCATTGTATCTATCACAGCTATTCTGTTCCAAGACAGAGAAAAATGATTCAGCAGAAATTGAAGTTCCTCATTTCTATGCTGCAAGGGCTCATATTCATTTTCAGGGCAGTTCACGGCCTCAGTAAGACAGTTATTGTTAGCATGGACCATTCCTGAAACCCACGAAGCCCTGCCAAGGACACTCCATCAAAAAACCCACAGTTGTCCTGCTCCTGTGTAAATGATGCCCTGCTGTCCTCATAGCCTGTTTGATTGCCTCAAGAAAATGTGTCCTGTGTCGCTTAGTGAGCTCTGAATTCAGTTGTTTGCTGCCATCAGGTGTAGCACAGTTCTCTGCCTTTTTTCTCCAGGTGGCAGTGTTCTCTGTGTACAGAGAAAGAAGAACTCTGAAGTAGTCTGTGACATCTCTACTGGTAGAAAGAGCCTTTTAAAGTGTGCAAAATTATTGTGCCTTTACTCAAAAATATACGTATTGCAACTCCTATCCACTTATAGCAGAAGTGGGAAACAAAAATTCAATCCTCCAACACAGATTACAAGAAACTGGTGTTTTGGGTTTTTTCAATATTCCTTCCATCAAAATAGTGTGAAACAATAGACAATGTCACAGATCTTGTGGCTCTTTACAACTAGAGCTGCAGTCATTGTGTCTTGAATTTTGCACGTTAATGTGCTCATATAAAGAAGATAGGTTAAGCGTCTTGGGTTCTAGCATAACATTTCCAGTCAGAAAGACCAAAAGAAAGCACGGAGAATTTGAAAGCAAAAGAGAGTAACCATGATACTGGCCAACTGCAACCTCTATTCCCTGGTGGTTTCATATTCAGAGAACTTTGAATTTCCTTTTAAGCTTTAGCCCTGAGCAGTAATTCTGTATATATCAAGCTTCAAGTCTGATTACTTATCAGCATTTGATTTTTTTCCCCCTCTGGAAATACATATTAAGAGCTATAAAATGACATAATAGTCCTCAAAGCCAAAAGTCATCATCAATAGATAAAGAAACTCCTAAAAATATTAAAACAATAAAAGATCTAAATGCATGTTTCTTACATTCCAGTTTAAGCAGAGCTTGCTTCTTTAGGCTATCTCAGTGGAGAGAATAAACAGAGAGGAGAGGGCTATGTTTCAGTTTAGCTTCACTTCAGTGACTGCTGTTTTTCATTTAACAGAAAATCTCTTTCAATTCTGCTCAGTTTCTTGCACTCTTTTATGTCCATCAGCTTTTAGCCAGTCCAGGTAAAACCAGTTTTGTAGGTGGTTGTAAAAGAGATTAAATCACCACAGCAAATAGTTCAGGCACTTTCCCTCAACTCCTCCAATTTCTGAAAGGCTGGTGTTCGAGGCACAGGTTTTCTCCACCCATTTTAGGGATACCTTTTCAGCACATTAACCAAGAAATGAAAACACACCTTTGTAATCAGAGAAGCAACAGTCAGAGATTACCATGTATTTTTAACATTAAGAGCAGAAATTCACTTGAAATGGGCTATTCTGATTTCCGTGTTGCAGTCATAGAATTTCAGTCCCTAATTCCAGCAATTTGCTACATGGCTTGCAGGGGCTCTCATACTTTGCTGTAAGGCAATGCTGACTTCGAAGACTTTTTGAGAAAGAAGCCGTCACTTCCTCCGGTTGCATGTTTCACAGTTTTCAATTACGGGTGTGCACTGCTTGAGGTTCTAGTCCTCGCTGTGTTAGCGTTAAAGAGACTTTACTACACAAATCTTGATGCAGTGAAGTTATTTGTACAAAACCAGTTATCCTACTAAAGTTCTTTTTCAGCAGCTCAGCAAGCCAGCCTGGAAGTCTCTAATTTACAGGTCTCGAATTTACACTACAGAACCAGAAATGAAACCATATGATCCTCAGAGTGCACCAAGCAATTTTTGTCTTATTATCAATTTTATCCAGTATTACATAGCATTTGCTGGGAGTTTGTTGGGTCGTTTACTATCATTATTTTTAAAACCTTTTCAAAGTCACTTTCTTCCTGGACATAGTGTCCATTCTGTAGTTATAATCTGTTTTTCCTGTTCTACAAGAAGACATTTGGCTGCAGCAGCATTAACACATAGTTTATTGTAATGGCCAACACTTCCCATTAGAAGCTGTGTTACTATGCATAACGGCTCTGTCCTTGTCAATGCTTATTAAGCCATAATCATTTCATCAGTGGCAAATGTTCTGAGTGGTAGTGCAATATTTATGTTACATTATTGATAATATTGAAGAACATAATACTCTCCTATCCTGCCAGAAACACTGCCTTTCAGAGACAATTCCCCATTCTCAGCTCCAATGTGAACTCTCCTGGCTGATTTAAATCCATTTTACATGTGTTCTAGTCATAATACTCTCCTAATTTGTTGTGTTCTAGCAAAGCAAACAATTTTCATCCAAAATATATATCTGTGCAAATAGCTTTATAAACATTAAACTCGAAGAATTATATAAAACTCATCTAATGATACTTGTGTTCCCTAATACAATGCTGGATGTCAAAAGGAATGGAATGGAATATCCCACAAACGTTTTCTTTTCCATTTTATGCCTGGGATTAGTCAAGTTAATCAGTCTATAAGTAATTCCAAACCTACCACAAACTCTACCCTCAAATAAAAAACTAGAAACTGAGTCTGCTAGAAAAAGAGCAAGTTATCACTTGGGGAAATATCCAATTTACAGTGACGGGACTCAAAAATCAGAAATGTAACTACTAATATTATTTATTTCTACTGTGTATATATTACATTTTAAACAAGGTGCAAAAGTGAATGGGTCACACCAAAGGTAAATTCTACAGGCTAGCTTTGTATGTGAATAGCCCTTAAGAAGCCAAGATGGCAAGAAAAACATTGTTAGAAATACTGCAGACAAAACAGGTCACGTGAAATTAGGCTAGAATAATTTTGCAATGAGTTAGAGTAAGATTTGAAAGCACTTTAAGAACATAACAAGCCTCTTTCCAAAAGTTCTATACATTTCAAGAAAAGCTCATTGGGAGCAAGCTCACTAAGCTTGTTCTAAAACCAGAACTGCACAGACAAAATGGGTACTACAGTTGAAATATAAATAGAACCACTACAGCACTTGCATACACTGTTCTAATCAATATTAGCAATATGTAAAAAGTAAATTAATATTAAAAGATTTTTTTTCTTTTTAATTAAGACATATCTTTCTTCTTTTGACCAGCTTTCAGATTTATATTAATCCTACTAAACGGCTGCCACTTAAATGGCTCCGTGCGATGAACGAGACCTGGTGCCTAGACACAAAGAGAGAACATTTTCATATAGATAAAAAATATGTAATGGACTTTAAAGTCTGAGAATTTGGTTGTATTTGTCTAGAACGTCTAAATGTTCTTTCTCATTATCCGAATACTTACAAAGTTGCTGCTGGAAAACAGAGTTAGCCAAACCCTACCCAGATGACACCACACATCCATGTATTTTCTCATCCTCTTTGATGAACTCCGAGCAGACAATGCAGCCATCTGGTCAGGGAGAAAGAAATTGTGTAAAAATGAGATATGCGTGTGTAAATAAAAGATTGATGAATGAAGCCCTGAAAGCTGAGATGAAAGTGAAGCAGAACAGACAGGTAAATCATTCTGATACTTATGTTAGTGCTGAAATTATGTTCTTCTACTTTCTATTTTTTTTTTTTTTCTGCTGACAGCAGTGCAGGTGACAAAAAACACTTCCAATTTTGCTGCTGACACAAGTGCTGGAGGTGAGCAAACTGGTTTAGTTTTACTGCTGAGAAAACATGCTTTAGTCAGGAAAGAAGTGAGAAAGTTTTGTTTCTTCATTTTTAATTATTTGTGATGCATCCACGTACCAGTGTGCTGATGGCTAGTGAGCTGTGAAGCTCCAGACCTATGGCTGAAAGGACCTGCAAGGTCTGGAGGTGTTTAAGGCATGGGTGGACAAGGGGCTGAAGGACATGGTTTGGTGATTCATGGGAATGGTTGGACTTGTTGATCCAGTGGGTCTCTTCCAACCTGGTTATTCTACGATTCTATGATTCAGTCTCTCAATTAGAGAGCTCTTCAAGCAACTAAAGGTCATCCAGTTGCTCCTTGAAGCCTGTCCTAGGATTGGGAAGGGAAATTTCCAAGAAGCATGTAGGAACAGGACAAGGAAATAGCAAAGTAAAGGTGACTGAAGGAAGAGTGAATACATTGGACTAAGTGATACTGAAAAGCTTGCAGCTAGACAGCACCTGAGTGAGAGCAGAGCCTGGTGGGATTTATTAACCCAGTCTGCTGCCTCTAGGACAGCAGTGCCTAAAGGCTGAAAGTGGTAGCATGGCTCAGTGCTCCCTCTGCTCTTCCGCCAAGTTCTGTGTTCAAACATACATTAAAAGGAGAAATGAATGAGAAGCCAAGGTGTCCTCTTCCCTTACTTGGATCTCTTTCCCCTCTGAAACAAAGAAAAGGAAAAACCCAGCAGTCAGAACAACCAACACACGTGCAAACCCAGCAGCTTGTCAAGCCTCTTGCCACTTTCTTTTAATCCTTCACAGAAGGACTTCTCTTATCCTTCTTTTTGCTCACAGGCACATGAAAAATATAATAGAACCTCTGTGAACAAGGTTTTTTTATTTAGTTGGTTTTTGCAGAGTACATGGTATGACAAGAGGTGGTCAAGAAGTAACTAAGATGTAACTGCAGCCTGGGTAAAAGACTGAACGAGTAGAAAACCTAAACACTTTAATCTGATACTACGCAACAATTACAGATGAATGTGTTTTGATGATTTTGAGCAATTGCTTTCAAAACAGAACGTGCTGTTGAAAAGAATGCTATAGAAACACATTTTAAATTGAAAGGCTTTGCAAAATTATATAATCTGTAAAAAGCGAGAAATTTGGCCTCTGCTTTCCTTCCGTTCCTCATAGTTATTATTGCCTCATTATACAGTCATTTGTACAGTGTTTTGGCAGACATTTACTATTGCATAAATTAAAGTCACTGAATCTAGTTTTGCCTACAGGTCTTTATGAAAATACCAGCAACATTTTTATTTGAATGTCAAAGTTTGTCAACCATTAAACTGATTGATTTTTCATTATGCAATTCAATAGAAGAAGCAATCTCCAGTCTGTACGCAACATTACTCTGAGAAAAATATGCATCTTTGGAAAATCCTTCCTGCTTATTCTTTTCCTTTTCTTTTTTTTTTTTTAATAAAGCCTCTTCACAAAGGAGCTACATTGAAAGGCTTCCTTCATACATTTTATTAATGTACCAGCAACAGATATGATGCTGTAATTCAGTTCTGTGAAACAGAATGAATACATCTGCAGTAGTACAAAAATTCGAGTCATCCTTTTAAAACTTTCCAAGTGGCTTTATAAGAAAAATATCTATAGGTTTCAATAAGTGCAGCTCTAAGTCCTGCAGCGCGATGCTACTGTAGCATCCATAATAGACTCAATACTGTAAGGAAAGCTCCTTTAGAGAGCAGCACAGGATGATCTTCCCCGGAGGAAGCCTCTCTCAGCCCAGCATTGCAGAGATGCTGGTCAAATTCAGAGAACAAATTTTTTTTGGCTCATTTAGTTCTTAATCTTCTTTACGAAACCATCAAGGATGACAGCCACAGAAAAAGAAACTCAAAACTTACCTCATATTCCTCTAGGAGTCCACAAAACTCTGAAATTTGCACATGGAGTTGCATTTCGTTTTCCCTGTGCAGGATGAGCTGGTCAGTGGTTCATCTGGAGAAGAGGAGGCTGAGAGGAGACCTCATTGTTCTCTATTAACTACCTGAAAGGAGGTTGTGGAGAGGAGGGAGCTGGGTTCTCCTCCCAAGTGACAGGGGACAGGGTGAGAGGGAATGGCCTCAAGCTCCGCCAGGGGAGATTTAGGTTGGAGATTAGGAAAAAATTTTTCACAGAAAGGGTCACTGGTCACTGGCAGAGGCTGCCCAGGGAGACGGTTGATTCACCTTCCCTGGAGGGTTTAAGGCACAGGTGGACGAGGTGCTGAGGGGCATGAGTTAGTGTTTTATAGGACTGGTTGGACTCAATGATCCGGTGGGTCTGTAGCTGTAGTTTTCAGATTCACTGGACCACGGCCAATGACACTCAAAGCTAACGTCAGGTTAAAGTAACTTTAAGATTATTTTTAATTTAATAGCACAGTCAAAAGCACTCTCCTACAAAAAACTTATGACTTTCATTACGTCTATAAATAGGCAACAAACTGAAATATCACATAGAACGTTAATGACATTAGCATTAGGTCCTAATTAAACAATGAATTACAATTGCATTACAATCTGCCAGCAAAATATGCCTAATCAAAAAAAGATTTTTAAAAGAAGGACAATTTCACGTTATTTTTATTCAGCAGTAAACAAAGAGATTGTGCTGATCGGTGAAACCTTACTTGTGAAACGCAGGAAATGTCAGAGATCTGAGAAGGGTCCGGGCTGACTAAACTCTTGCCATCCCAATTGAGGTACAATGACTATAGTGGATTTCTTTGCAGAAAATCATTTGCACCTCTCCTCAAGTATTACTGCTAACTCTTTTATAGTTATCATTAACACTGTTCATTTTCCTTCTCAAATGCGTATCTTACTGTTATATTTTACTGACCTCTCAAAAGGCTTCAGAAAATACCTGTCACCATTTTACACCTTTTTACTACGACATTAAAGGGAAACGACTCAACCAAGCTCATTGAGGAAACCACTGCCAGAGCCAGAAAATATATCTATTTCTCTGGAATCCCAAGTTGATCCATTAGCCACTGCTGTCACTCCTGGTTTGGGTACCGCTTCATCCCCCTGCATTACACAGGTCAGCCTTCACTTCCGAGCTGACACCGCGAGAGGCCATCTGAGGAGATTTGATGCAAACCAACTTTTAAAATGCACACTCTGTGCAGTGTGCGTTTCAATTGATATCTTAGCAGAGATGAATACATCCTTAAATCGTAACTGAGAAGGCCATTAGCTTTTACCGCGCTCACATTTTCGCTTTAGATTCAGACTGGGAGTCTGGAAAGCAATCAGGTCTCCTGGCTTAAAACTTCTATGGAAAGATAATGCAAGCATCATATACAAGTGTCCGCAGGATAAGTCATTTTACAAGGGCTTCCTTAATAGGAGATATCATTTTTGTTGGTTTTCATAAAAGTATTTTATTATTTTGTCTTAAAAATGTACAATGTAATAATGGATGAATAATTTTTAAAATAAGGTTTTATGTATTATTTCAGCATCCAAATGTGTAGCAGGAAAACACCACATGACTTAGCTAATAAGACCTGTACACTGGACTGTCTCTGAAAAATCTAAAGTCTAAAAATCACTCACAGAAGTTGCTTGGCTAGGGCTTAAACTAATTTTGCACAGGAAAAAAGGCTGAATTTGCTGGACAATTTATTCACAACAGAGGACTCGACCATGACTTGCAGTGACTTTTACACAACTGCAAAGCTCCCAGAGCAGAGAAATGTTTCATCGCAATGGTCTGACAGCTGGTCTCTCAGATGATTAAAGGGCTTTCCCTTGGGTGAGCTCCAAGAATATGATCAGGTTTGAAACAGAAGGATTCCTCACTGGCCATTACAAAGATATTCTGCATCACTACTTACCCAAGGAATGTCTGCAACTGCCCTGCCACCACAACTCTCCTGCATATTTTTGACAGTTTGGGTAACAGCAGGGAATTCTAACTTTGGATGTGCTATAGCAGTTGATTTCTGCAAAAGTTTAAATGATAAACTTATATCAGTTAACAATTTTATCTTAAGACATATATCGATACATGTATACACAAAGGAAATCAATGCTATCTACAAAAAAAATTATTTTTATGTATTGTGCACGTAGACACACAAATCAATTAAGTTTCATAATGTGATTTCAGCAGCCTGCTCCCTTAATTGGGAAATTAACAACTGCATTAATTGCAGTCATAGAAATGGAAAAAACAAAAAAGTGCATAAACAGCTACCAACCCACCAGAATCTGCAGAGCCTGGGGGAAGAGAACATTTGCTATAACAGAAAAGCCAGGAGAGATCTTTGGAGCAGTTGAAGGTAGCTCCAACACCAGAATTTTTACTTTTTAAAGTATTTTTTGTGCAGAAATCTCACACAGCAGACGACAAAGTGCAAGATTCAGTTGATCTTGGAGCACGACGGTCACAACAAACAGCCCGCATTTTATCATCCCTCTCCCACTACAACACTCCTACTTTAGCATTTCATAGAATCATAGAACAACCAGGTTGGAAGAGACCCATCGGATCATCGAGTCCAACCATTCCTAAAATTCTGCCAGCAGCAGGTTTAGCCCTAAACCAAACGCTTATCGTAATCAAAAATCAGACCCTACCACTAACTCTAAAAGAAAACCTAAACCCAACATCAACCACTAAAAAAAGGGAAACAGAAACCCTAACCCTAACCCTAGCCCTAAAAGTCATGGTACAGGCAGACTTAGCCTTAACTCTAATGCTAGTCTCAATCCAAAATCAGACCCTAATGCTAAAACGAACACTAAAAGAAAAGCTAAACCCAACATCAAACACTAAACAAAACCTAACAGAAATCCTAACCCTAGCCCTAGCCCTGACCCTAGCCCTAGCAGTGACGCTAAACTAACCACAGCCCTATACCAAGTGCTTATGCTAAACCTAACTATAACCCTATCACTAACACCAAAAGAAAAGCTGAACCCAACAGCAACCACTAAACAAACCCTAACAGAATCCTTAATCCTAACCCTAACAGTATCCCTAGCAATAAAATTACGCCAGCGGCAGCTTTAGCCCTAAACCCAATTATTATCGTAATCAAAAATCAGACCCTACCACCAACACTAACTCTAAAAGAACACCTAAACCCGACACGAACCACTAAACAAAGCCAAACAGAAACCCTAACCCTAGCCCTAGCACAAAAAGTCATGCTAACGGCAGACTTAGTCCTAACCCAAAAGCTAATTTCAATCTGAAATCAGACCCTAGCACTAACACTAACACTAAAGGAAAAGCTAAAGCCAACGTCAAACACTAAACAAAACCTAACAGGAGCCCTAAACCTAACCCTAACCTTAGCCCTGGCCGTAACCCCAGCTGTAGCCCTTTCCCTAGCCCTAACCCTAGCCCTTGCCGTAACAGTAAAGTTTGACTAACCACAGCTCTAAACCAAGTGCTCATGATAATCCTAACTCTAACCCTACAACTAACACTAAATCTAAAAGAAAAGCTGAACCTAACAGAAGTCCTACCCCTAAACCCAGCCCTAACCCTAGTCCTAGCTCTAACCCTATCCATATACCTAGCCCTAGCCCTACCCCTAGCCATAGCCGTAGCAGTGAAGTTACACTAACCATAGCACTAAAAAAAGTGTTTATGATAAACCGAACTCTAACCCTACAACTAACACTAAAAGAAAAGCTGAACCAAACACCAACCACTAAACAAACCCTAACAGAATCCCTAATCCTAACCCTAGACCTAGCCCTAAAATCATGGTACAGGCAGACTTAGCCCTGACAAAATGCTAATTTCAATCCAAAATCAGACCCTACAACTAACACTAACACTAGAAGAAAAGCTAAACTCAACATCAAACACAAAACGAATCCTAACAGAAGTCCTAACCCTAACCCTAGCCCTAAAATCACGGTACCGGCAGACTTAGTCCTAACCAAATGCTAATTTCAATCCAAAATCAGACCCTATCACTAACACTATACACTAGAAGAAAAGCTAAACCCAACATGAAACACAAAACGAATCCTAACAGAATTCCTCACCCTAAACCTAACCGTAGCCCTGTCCCTGGCCTTCGCCCTGGCCCTGGCCCTGGCCCTCGCCCTAGGAGTACTGTTACACTAACCACAGCCCTAAACCAAGTGCTTATGCTTATCCTAACTCTAATTGTACCACTAAGACTAAAAGAAAGGCTAAATCTGACACCAACAACTAAGCAAACCCTTAACAGAATCCCTAATCCTAACTCTAAACCTAACTGTAGCCCTAGCCCTAAAATTACACCAGTGGCAGCTTTAGCCCTTAGCCAAACGCTTATCGTAATCCAAAATCAGACCCTACCACTAACAGTAGCTATAAAAGGAAACATAAACCCAACATCAACCACTAAACAAAGCCAAACAGAAAGACTAACCCTAAACCTAACCCTAGCCCTAGCCCTAAACGTCATGGTACTCGCAGATTTAGCCCTAACACAAGGCTAATCTCAATCCAAAATAAGACCCTATCACTAACACTAACACTAAAAGAGCAGCTAAACCCAACATCAAACAATAAGTGAAACCTAACAGAAGCGCTAACCCTAACCCTAGCCCTAGCCCAGGTCCTAGCCCTAAAAGTCATGGTACCGGTAGACTTAGCCCTAACCGAAACGCTAATTTCAATCCAAAATCAGACCCTACCACGAATACTAACACTAGAAGAAGAGCTAAACCCAACATCAAACGCAAAACGAATCCTAACAGAATTTCCTTCTGTTTGTCCGTCTCCCCTTTCTGCTTTTCAACACCCTAAAGAAGTAAGGACTTCACATCTTTTCCCTCTCCCAGCCTGGAAAAGTGTTAAAGGAATTTAGTGGATCCTTTCAACAGTTGAGATTATGGATTGCAAGTGACCTAGACTTATTATGAAAACACTATTGGAATAGTTCTGACTTGAAAATAATCAATACCTTCCCAGTAAATTGTTCTTGAAATTAAGCTGTTGTAACCCACACCACTTGTGGAAGAAGATTTGGAGGGGAGATGGTTCTCAACTACAATGAAAGCCAAAAGGAAGGCAGTCACGCAGCCTCCTGAACACACACAGTGAACTTGATACTAGGCACACTGAGAGAACACTGGAGGAACTCTAATAGAATTGGGAAGTGCATGAAAAATAAAAAACTTCAACATAAGATAAAACCACTGAAAATCCCCCAAGCTGCTTCTTCTTTGGAGCTTTTCAGTAAAAGGGCACAAAGCACGTGCTCCATCTCGTTCCCACACAGCAGCCCAAAGTGCCCGGACAGTTCTGAATCACTAAGTCTAACACGGTGAGTGTTTTTTTCAGGGGTCAATTTTCCCATTGATGCAAGGAGGATTTACACATGCAGATCCCATTAACATTAATAGGAGCTACCTACATAAATCCCCCTGCAATGATAGGAGAGAAGACCCCCAAGTCTGCAAGGATCTAAGTTCTAATGATTACCTGTCAAATGGCCCTAAGCATCATCATCACCAGAAAAAGCAGACGTAGCAGCTTCATGGCTGAAAATCCTTCCAAAGGATCAGGAACTAATGGCAGTCACACAGCTAAGGCAACATGACAGCAGAAGGGAAAATGGCATGAAATTAGCTGTTTGAATATTAAGAGTTAATCCAATTAGCCAAGTTAAAAAGAAAGTACTCATTAAAAAAGGAATTCAAACATATCAAAGCACTACTTAGGAAAAAAAAAGGTGTGAATATTGTATGAGCTCCAAGGTGCTTGAAGGATAATACTGCTACTTGTTTAAAAATTCAATTAACCTTATCTTTCTTTAACTTGATTTATTAATAATCCTACAGATAAATTGCCAGGTTTTAAAAAGTCATGTTATCTTTTGAATACATCCTTTATGGCAAGCCTTAACAACTACTTCTAATAAGCCTAACCCTCACTTTGTAGGCTTAAATCTTTTAACGCAAGAACAGAATGCAGTTCGGTGCAAGATTTCTGTAAAACACCAAGATCAACAGTCTTATTTCCTGCTACTGCGAGTGAGCTATTGGGCACTCAAGTACCATAGGAAAAACATTTTCTGTTCCCATTCACCACATGAACGAGACACGAAACCAGTTTTTAAGCAATCAATGTAGTGTAAAGACACAGCCTACAACTTGTGGATTATTCCATCTTATCTGAAATCAAATTTGCAGTGTTTCCGAACTGCTTCACGTAGGCACAAAGACTAAGAAGCTGCTATATAGAACCTTGCTAACTTACAGAAACAGACTGTCATGCACAAAAGCTTCAGGTTTATTACAGATGTCAACAGGATGAAAGGAGACAGCAGAATTATCTGTAAATCTCTGCTAACGAATGCACTACTTTTCCTGTATAATTGAAAGAAAACACAGAGAAATGCACTTGCAAGCAAACCTTTAATTTTCATCAAATGATTTCCTTGTAAACATACAAGATGAAAAATTCAACTCTGATCCCTACTACGGAAAGACAAACAGGGACTAGGTCCTCCACTTGTTTCTTTTACAGATCTGTAGATGTTAAATACAATTACCATATACTCATGCTTTCCAATACACATAAAAAGTACAGCTAAATGAAGAAGCAGTCTGCTTATCGCTATATATAAATAACTGCTCAATCACAAGCATCCCGAGATAACTGTTGGTTAACATGGGAAACATTTGAACCACGTATTTTTCTGAGAGCTTTGAGATTATACACACAGTGGGATCAATCCAGTAAACAAAGAATGTAAACATAAACCAACCCGTTTCTGAAATGCAACCCGGACAAAGTATTCCGCTGCAAGACGAAGTGAAGTTAACTGTATCCATTACGCTGTAAAAAAATAAATAAACTAACCTTTATGGCATGAAGCCGTCGTATAGGCAGGCACGTGCACTGTGAAACCGGACAAAAGCCTGGATGTGCCAAGTTCAGGCAGCGCACAATATTCTCTATTCAATGGCATTTTTTATTTATGTACAGTATTTAAGCACTGCTAGAATGACATCTCAGTTCCCACAGAAGTTTAAAACCCAAACTCACCAAAATTCACTGACTGCTTTATTTAGATACACTGCTGATCTACTGGGCATACGTTTTAAGGTAAATCTTTGAGTAAATGCTAAATATCTTTCATTATCTGAATATCTGGTTTCAAGCACTGTTCAGAAATACAAGTTTATCACGCTCATTTACAACAGCTTGCTAATTTCGTAGCTCTTTATATAAACTAGGCTTACAAATACTTCAATAGATTTTATGATATAAATGCTTTATAATTTATCATTACAAAATGTATAATTTACAGCTCGTTTTTCATCTTATTACCTGGGATCAATACAAACCTTTGGAATTAACAGTGGAACCTTCTCCCCACAACAAAATACTCAATTAATGAACATCTAAACTTCTCAACATCATACTTCAAAAATTACCTACTAGCTTACTAAAGGCCCAAACGCTGCAATAAATCCAGAAAAACTAACAAAGGATGATCCAATTATGATTTTAATTTTTTTTTGGGGGGGGGAGGGGGAAATCCAGCATTAAGTTTTAATTGTGCTGTTTTCCTGACTATAGTAAATTAGGTCACTACAGAAAACGGGATCTATTAGACCTTTACCTACTGTAAAGACACCCCAAAACTGTCAATACTATTGCTTTTAAGTTCTATTTATAAAAGAACTTTGAAAGACAGACTATGAAGCACAGACTCATCATTTTTAGTACAACTGTGATATGTTGTGTTGGAAGATTTTCTGATTGGTAAGCAATAGTTCTTTTGATTAGTTTTGACTTGTTGCCTGTTTAAGTTTTAGATGGAGGATTCCTTCCAACATGTAAAACAGCCAAATTCTCTCAATAAACCATGAATCCTATTTTAGCATTTTAAACACAAACACTTTGTACTATGTTTCTTGTTTACACCCCAGGTTCTGCTGGACCTGAGACTATTTAGAAATGTCTCAGCTATCAGTGAATCTTGGGCAGCCTGATCTAGTGGGAGGTGTCCCTGCCCATGGCAGGGGGGTTGGAACTAGATGATCTTTAAGGTCCCTTCCAACCCAAACTCTTCTATGATTCTATGAAACTGTTGGACAAAAAACCGATTATTTTGGCTAAGGAAAGTAAGGCAATTGCAAAAAACCAGAGCTAGGGGTTTTTTAAACCTCTTTTTCTTACCCTTCCTCTCTTACATTTTAGTTCGAGTCAAACTCCTCTTCTCCTAAAAGAACAGTGCTAATTCATTCTTCATTATCTTCTTTCTTAGGAGCAGCACTACCTTCACTGCTGCTTTCTTCCACTGAGGTTTCAGGTTTTGTTTCTGGTGAATTACTCAATCCAGCCTCTTCTGATGCAATCCCATCTTCATCATAAATAATATCTTCTGGATTTGGTGATGGTGGGCAAAATTCCTCGGTAGGAAACATTTCTCTGAAAATAGTCTCAGCCTATTCAGAAAAGAAAGCAAAAAATAAATAAATTTACCTTGATATGTAATACCTTGCAGCAACATTTTACAGATATTTAAGATTAACCTCAGTTCTTTCAAATCAATAGTGATTTACTACTTTGACATTTGGTAAACACATGGGAAATCCATTCCTTCTTGCAATCCTCAAAAAAGAAAAAGCAATCTATCTTTTCACATTGCTCTCCTAGGAAAGTCACAGCACAGGGCTTCTACAAGGGCTTCCACTGCACTGAGAAAAACACAGCTGATTTTTTGCAAGCAAAATGATCTTTTCCACTATAAAAACACTCATATCTACAGGCAAATGCAGAGCATGGGAAAGATCTTGGTTCTTTCCAGACAGAAGAATCCATTTCACGTGACAATCAAAGCCAGAAAACCGTTAACATGCATGATCAGCATCACGGCTACAGGGGAGCCCTTCTTCAATTTCAAAACTACAGAAACAAAACCATTTCTGCTTTCCTGAACAGCTCATAGATAGCTCAGTCAAGAACTACTTACATCCAATGGAATATTATAATTGAAAACACATACATATTTGTATACAATATAACATTCAAAAAACTGCATCTATCATTTCAGTGGTGATGTGCATACACCTATGCGCTCAAATTGTGCCTCTCTGAAAAATAAAAAACAACTTTTAATTACCTAAAAAGACAGTTACTTTTAAGAAATTGCTCAAGGATTTAATTTACCATGACATCTACTCTTCATGACATCGAGGTTTAGAAATTAAGTAACACACATTTCACACTTCCATAGCTGTTTTTTCCAAGCCCTTAAGCTTCTAAGGCAAAGGGCGACAACTGTTACAGATCATGGCTGTGTTCTGGGTTTCTAGGAAGGCAATGGAATCACGCCTTTCAATTTTGGCTACTGAGTGAACCGTGCCCTAAGGACGACCTGCGGTGAGGGCTCCCACACAGGGAAGAATGTATTTATCTTGATATTCATGCTGCTACCAGGCACCGCGCTGAAAAAGCTGACAGTAGGTCAGTTAACACCAACTGCAAAGGCTGACTACATGATGTGGATCCCTGGACAACAGGGAATTGTTTTCAGATTAATACATCATTGAGCATGCACTAAACAGCTTTCTGTGATAAACTTCGCTGCCCACCAGCAGTGGATCTGTATCACCAGCACGTGGATGGAAGTGTCCATTATTAACCGCTTAAATGACCCTGTCTGCTCTCAGCTGAATTTAATTTTTCATTCTGCTTTCTAAATTTCACTCTTCCATATATATATAAAACTGTTCATAACTGTTTATATTAGTGTATGAAAAAATAAACACAAAAAAAATTATTTTCTACTTCATAAACATGTTTTTGTAATTGGAACCCCCTGCCTGGAAAGTCTGGGGGCAAAGGGGAAAAAATATCCTAAAAAAACTTTACAAAACTAGCTTTTTTTCCCCCCTCTAACTAGTGACCATTTCTTTCAGAATTTAAAAGAGGTTCAAAAATTGTAGTTTCTCTCCGTTCTTTCTGAAATGTGGTGGTTGAGGCTCTTGATTGCTTCTCCTCTGAGACGTCCTCGTTTAATATCTATCTCACTGATGGTCAACTGATTTAACACAGAGGCCAACTACAGCACCTACAAGATTTAAACACAGCTTCATCTGTAATGCCATTATTCACTGCTAAGAAAAAGAGCCCTTAAGATAAGACAAAGCTGAATGCTAGAAAAGGTGGCTCTCAGAATCAGAAAGAGGCTCATTTACAATTTAAAACTGCTACCATAATAATTGTCTTGCATTATTTTTTGTCTTTACAATTCTTTATCCTCTTTGGAGGTAAATTATTGCCTTTTAAAGCAAAATGAAGGGTGTTACTAGCCCTTAATTATTCTAGTTTGACCCTACAGTTCAGGCTATGTCAGCCTTTCCATTTTGAAATCTTATTTGAAGAGGTTTATGTCTTAGTCATAAAAAACCCTGCAACTGGTTAGAAGATGGCATGCACTTTCTCTGAACACGGTCAATAAAACTACAGTATTAAAAATGACTAGTGTCAGTGAATCCTACAACGATGTAGAAGTGTTCTCACGTGAGCTCTTGAGAGCATACTGACACCACACAGACTGCTGTGGCACATTTGCCTAAGAACACCTTCTTTATCAAGCACTAGTAGTTTGTCTTAAATTGAGGACTGGATGTTTTGCCTACTACTAGCAAGCTGTGAGTGGCTCTCAGTTTAGGATTCTAGTTAACAGGAACGAGATGTGGACACTCAAATACTGAGAACTAAAAATCAGAACTGAGCGTGATTTGGTGCCAAACGTTATTCTCAAGGCTGTGAGTAGAATGACATCCCCCTCAACTCCTTCAGAGACACAATTACACTATATTTTTTTAATACAGTGATCCTGAGGTAAGGAGAAGGTAAACTGAGGCAGGCAGACAGCTTAATGTATCAGATTAGTAATTACATTGGGGTTTTTTCCCAATAGGTTTTAGGTTTGTGACTGTGTCCTGCAGGTATTCAATGATCCTTTCAACCTGAACTATAGATAAGATTTTCTAACCTTTGATTTGTACTGCTTCTCTACTACTGTACCTAAAGTCTACATATTGAGTTATCATCTGTATTCCTGAACTGACAGCTTTTCCTTTCCAGTTTTAGAGCAAGCAACCATTCTACCAAGACCATCATCTTCAAGTACTGCTGCCTTCCCTCTGTTCTGAGATGGTCTTTCATCCAGATTCCTGCTACGTCTTCAGATTAACTATCTGCTACTCCTGAAGTTACTAAACCAACTAACCTCCATTCTCAATCCCACTGACACTCACTTTGCTCATTAAGATTTTTGTATGTCTAGCTGTTTATAGCTGTATTAGTACTAATTACTCAGCAAAAAGCAGAATAACCCAGAACAAAAGCGGACTGTGTTGGACTTCTTTAGGTCTTTATCATTAAAGTTGTGCCACCACAAAAACTGATCTGCCCAACCTGTTTGACAGCACAGTCGTTCCCTAAAGCAGAGTCTGGTCCAGAACAGACATAAACATTTGAGGGTAAACCGTTGTATGAATTCTTGTCGACTCCTGTCGAATCCCTCATGTTGAAGTACACTGCCCACAGGACTTTAGGTTTTTCCAGTTGTTCATTTTCAGTCTCTGAAAAGAAAAAAAAAAGTGTTTCAGTAATCAATATTCATATGTAGTAAGGGAAAAATCTAATCTAGCCTACTAAAAATCAATTTAGTAACGCAGAATTACTCCAATAAAGTATTACTTTGGTCTTTAAAGAGCCAATTAATTTTACTTTCCATTCTTTTCTGAGGTGCTCTTTCATCATGCTTTCCCTTTACAACCATGGGCATGCAAACTACTTATTCTGTACACACATAAGAACCAATTAACACCTAAAAGCATACTACCAAGAAGCCTGGTCTAAATTTAACGCCTTTCCACTTCATGTTATCTACTTTACTCTGGATAAACTCCATGAGCATGTGATGGTCTGAACAAGTCCTCCATGGGCTGTGCCAGCTTGAAGCTACTGCATTCCATATGCAAAGATATTTTTGATGTAAACTTTTTTCCCCAGCTCATTTTTCAGTTTATCTTTGTATGGGAGTTATTCTCATAGCAGATCGTTGTGGGCTCAAAGTCTGAGCACCTTCAAGCCAACCTAAGGAGACTAATTAATGCTCATAGTTTAAAGGAGAGAAATTTTAAAGAGAAATCCTCAAAGAATTGCACCCCCTGCCCCCCCTTCCCCCCTCAAATTAACTGCAGGTAAAGAATTACCAATCCCAGAAGTCTCTGATCTGCATGATAGGCAGTACGTACAACCTCTACACTGTGGAAATAACTGCTAAGTGAAGATAAATGATTAATTTATATCTACCTACTCTTACTGAGGACTTGTACTGTGCTGCAATATTCACTACGAATACAAAACTATCACAAACTACACCCTGTTTGTAACTTCTTGGGGTTGCTTTGCACACTCCCATAATCCTCTGAGGACAGGCAGAAAAACCTCTGGGAAGATGAAGGTCACTTTTTAACAGTGCAGAACGCAATGGGGGAATAAACAACATAGATTCTTCGCTTAATAGATACTATTTGTTTGGCATATTTGCTGCCCCCTTTTTGGTACTTTACTTCCTCGAAAATAAATGAAGCTTGTCAGAGACCTTGTGAGATTTACTTCTTTTTTAAAGGAAAAATTTCTAGATAACAATGGCATTCAAAACAGTATTTTAAAGCAGATGAATAAAAAAAAGGATAAATCTATGTTATTCCTTCAGTATCTTTTTATAACTGTCAAATACCTCAAAGAAAAATAGGTGTTCACCATACTGAACAGTTTCAGATATATATTAAATTCATCAGCCTGTGAAAGTCTGAGCCTTAATACAGGGCAAGATGCTCTTTAATATATTTAAAAGTTCACATTGCTCATAAAAGTTACTTCTTCCTCATTTAGGCAGGAAAATGAATGAAGTCCTCTTCTCCAGGTGACTTTGCCTCTTTGACCTGCCATGGCCCAGTGCTCACTTTATCTGGTGATTCATTTTCAATAACTCCAACAGTATTTGTTCTGACATTTTAATTAAAATACGACCACTACCTCATCCTGATGATAAAAAGGCCTATGTGTCAGTGAAAACTAGCTTCTCAGTGCCTCACTGCACCTGAGGACCCCTGTGATCACAGAGTTCCTCCAGAAGAATTTCAGTCAGGTTCTAAACAATATATCATTTCAAAACTGGATCACTTTAAACATTAAGATTAATGCTAACCCCCTCCCAATGATTAGAAGATGCTAAGCTGCAAGCTAATCTTTCATTCACCGAGTCTTTCAAACACATTGCACTGTCTTGAAGAGTTAAATATATATTAAGTATTAAAAATGAGAAATTAGTAGGCTTTAAATTAATAAATATCAATGTAAAAAGCATTTGTAGATCTAATAAAGCTCTCTATTTACAAACACTAATTGTACTCTATATATTTGTTATGTAAAAGCTCTTGTATTCCAAGCTTAGTAAAAAGTTTACATCCTTGGCCTTTCCTGTAATCAAAAAAGACAGAAAATCAATATTATTTAATACTTTACTTCCTATTAAAAGCACTTTGCTGTCTAACAAAACTAGTAAGGTATTTGCTTTTCCATTAAAAGGGAGAGGAAAAAGCAGTAAAAATGGAAAAGAACACAGGAAAATAAACTGTAGAAAAGCTGACCTCAACCCCTCATGAAATACAGCTCAAATATTTCACTTCATTACCGCACCTTTGCAGGCCTTGCTGAGGAGCAAGTAGGTTTCTATGAAAAAGAAAGCGTGTAAAATTAAAAAGGTCCTACACACATACAGCCACAGTCCTTGTGTAGTGGAGTTAAACCACAGCTGAAGAAGACTTGGAATATTAGATTATGAAAAGAAACCTGACATCTGCCTAACCGATCTCACTCTCAAAATAGATTCCTCTAATTTGAAATGCTGATGCCTAAATAGCAGCTGATCATAAGCTGACTCTGGTGACAGATTCAGACATTAATAACAGATACCTTGGCCACAAGGGTAAATTATATTTTTGCAAAATAATTTCTCAATGCTTCCATTTATTTATTTTTACCTTTTTCTGTATTTAGCTTGAATAACTTCTGTACAGCCGGCTCTAAATCCTCCCTAGCGGTATTAGTCGATGGACAGGTCAAATGGACTAAATCTGTTAAAACACAAATTACAGTCACCACGACACAGATATACAAACAGCATTTACAAGTTTTAAAAGGCACAGTAGGCTTTTAGAAATCACTGCTCTTCATATAAATCACTGCCCTTTACCCCAGAGAAGTACGGTATTATGGGAATAGAGTGAGTATGCACCATACAGAGAAGTTCTCTTAGTACCTTTCATCAGTCTCTAGTGTGGACAGTGAATGCCTTTCTGTGTCTAAGGAGAATAAGGAAAGCAGATGCAAAAATCTGGATAACACACTAAATTTGCCATTAGTGACCTCTAGAAACCCCAGCAACATTCTCATCATTGTGCTGACAGTCCTACAGTTCAACAACATACTGAACCCACAAAGATCACCCCTTCCTTCAACAGCATCCCCTAAGAGTTAAACTGGGACTGAGTGGGAAGTCAGAAATTTGGCTGCAGCCTGGCTGTCCAGGACTGAGCTCCTGGCCGCAGTTATGCCACAGAATGTTTGACACTGACTCCAAGAAGATGGGATATTTAACCCTGCATGCTGCTCTACTTTCAGATTCAACACACGTATTAGAAAACTAGTATTAATTTTTTATTTAACCAAAACCAAACCTCCGGTCTGAAAGGAATGTGTACTAAAAAAAGTAAATGAAAACAGGTGGTGATGAGTCTCCTTGCAGCCTTAACCAAATGTTTACAACCCTGAACACTATAACACAATCTATTCTTTCCTCAAAAAACTCTGAGATATAAATCACTAAAGTTCACATCATTTACTTTATATAAAATCTTTTTTATTATCTTTAAGGTTATGGCTCTGAGTCACAGTCATCAGTATATATTTTGATTATATTTGATTTATTCAGGTATGACTGCATTAGTTACAGTGGTTGCCAACATTTGTCTTCAGGTAATTCTTCCAGCAAGAAGAACGATGAGTTTAGTTCATGATTTCATCATTACAGTCTCAATTTTTAGGGCAAGTGAAGGAGTTTGGTTCCACTCAACTGGCAATACAGATGATGTGCCTGTCATTTATGCAGTGTGATCAAAGAGTAGATATATTTGTGTACTTATCTTAAATAATTGTTTGAAGGAGAAATCAGTCAGGTTAAAATCCATTTACAGATAATGATGTAAAAGTTTTTTTAAAAAATTATTAAATACACCTCATAACAAGAACTGTGCGATACCTCAAATACAACTGCATTTCAATACATGAAGATAAATTTTAAAGGTAGTCTGAAAGGAAAATGAATACGTGCATCTTTATTAACTAAGATCCCACCTTTTTGCTTAGTTTCTTTCAGAAATTATTTGAGAAAATATTTTGGGTGAGTTTGAGCCCTTTAATTACAGTGGTAACAGAAACTGATGGCAGAAAATATTATGGAAAAAAGCATTTCTAATTTTTAAAAAAAAAAAAAAAATCCTAGTGTCTTAGTGTGAAGACTGCACAGTCTTAGCTTGTTACAAGAGGAGAAGAGACAGCCTGCTAGAGCTCTCCGTAACCCTAAAAATTTCACTAAATCTTCAGTTGTTTTAATAATCTTGCAGAATAAATAAAATGTGGTATATTGGTTTTCTTTTTACATAGAAAAAATTACACCAGTCCAAACAAAAATGTCTTTGGTGGTGCTATTTCCTAATTACTGTACAGTAACCAGAACCTTGTCCCAGGATCAAGACGACTACCACTGTGAAGCTTATTTACCACCTAAGTATTAAAAGAACACGTAATGTTTGTTTCACTTGGTAGTAAAGAATAATATGCTTCATTGCATTTAATATCACAGCCAGATTGTAAATAAATAATTTTCACATGTACATTTTTAAAAAATGGAATACCATACAAAATAGCACGCAGCTGCTACAGAAGGAAGACAACAGGCTATTTCTTCCCTCTCTGTAACAGTAACCCAGCCCACATTGTTTTCTCAGGTAACAGCCGGGTCATTGTGCAGCAAAGGAGTATTTTAAATTTTTATTTCGGAGTTAGTCTAGTCAAAGGGAAAAAATATGGTTAAGGTCACAAATACTCTGTACTTACAAGTGTCCTTGATGCACGTCATGGTTGAAGAACACAACTCAATGACACAAACCGCTGGCTTCCCTACTTCCATTGGAGGAACTGTCAGAACAGAAACCTATCAAGCAGAAAGAAGGGATTATGTTAAAAGCACAATAACGAGGAGGATGAAGCAACTAACACAATTCTGAGTAAACCAGTTGTGGACACGGATACAATTCTGTTCTCTGGTTTCTTAGTAACAATTGAAGGAATTAATCTTGCAGAATCTGAGCACTAAGGAATTTCTACCGAAGTCAATAAGTCCAACTTTGTAAAGATTGTCTGCAGAACAGCAAGAAAAGCACCTATTGCAGTGGCTTCCAAAAGGATGGAAGCTGCCAGCAAGAGACTGCAAAATTGGTTCTGAACACTGGGCAGAGTTCTGTTGAGTGAGAATGACTTGGGTACTTTCATGCAGAACTGCTAAGAGCAAGGCTGAGGAAGAAGAGACTTCTCTGTTACATATACATTCTGATTTTGCAGATCCTATTTAAACTGTAAGAATACAGGATGCACAGAGAAGAAACACTTAACACAGATGAATATCCTTTATAATTAAGGTCAGCAAAGACTGATGAAGCAGGAACATTTAAAGGATCTGAGAGTGCACAATAAGAACTTTGAACAGTAAAAGTGAATGCAGAGAAAACCCAAAAAGAACTTTGAACAAAGTTTAGATTAGAAATAATTAAGAGTTAACAGGATACTAAGGGTAACAGTTTATTAAGGCTGCTTTAAAGACAGCAGCTTAGAAACTCCGTTAATTAATACAGTGCCAACCAAACAGGGAAAACCAAGTCACTCAACAAAACAGAAGAAGATTCCTAATAGTTTTATAAAGACTAACATACTAAACAGTTATCAGTAGAGATGACTAAAAAGCTGGATTCAAGCAGAAAGAGAAACATGAATTAATTCCTGCCAACAACTAAACATCAATACAGATTTCATGAAGAGAGAAGTGATACAAAATCGATACATACCTGCTGCTCTGAATCTGTATTTAGTACAGACCGATCAGTAATGAGCACTGCTCTGGAGATCTGCCTACAATTAAACAAAACAATTAGGACATTTCACAAAAAAATAACCAAAAAAAGCAATCCGGAATCATAGTACCAGCAATAGCAATCTGAACACAAGGCCGTGGGAAGGCTACTTAAACAGCTAATCTTTATTAATATGATTGCTAGTGGCATTATTTCGCCTGTTGCTGAAGTAGGACTGCATCGGGAATATGAATGCAGTATTTTCAGTGACTGAAATAGATGATGAATAAACAAGCCAGTGTCATCACACAGAGCGGTCTGAAGAGCCTTCTGATTTTTTAAAAGTTCTTTTGTTTATTTGATCAAGACTAGTAGCACCAATGTTATAGAAGATTTTATGTTCCAAACAACACGGGACATTTTGGATTAAGGGGAAACACACTAGGGTGGAGTTCATGAACTGAAGTTTCCAATCCTCCATTGCCTGCGATCATTTCTGCACTGCATCTACTACAACAGTTTTGCTATAATCCCACAATACTGTGAAGACAAAGGCAGTAAATGCAGCGTATGTCCAATGCTTTTGGCAAGAACAACTAAAACAGAAAGAAACAATTGTTTTTAATACTTTCCTAAAACCGAACAAATTTCAAGCAAGAGAATACACACTTCCACCTTCTGAATACTTTTTAACAAATATGAAATCCCTAACGCAGTTAGAACTGTTGGAGGTTTCATAAGGAAAGGGGAGTATAATTTAGAGGACAACTTAAGAAAACCTAAACATAGAAGGTACACAATATGCCCTCAAGTATATAGCAAGAGGGAGAAACTATGCATAGAACTAAGCTGTACTGCAAAGCTAAGCAGGAGACAATAATCTCTTAAATTGATATTCTATTACCTACAGCAATTTACTATGTTTGCTGTTCTACTGCATACCTGTAATGCACATTTGTGCATACACTGTCTGAAAGGTAGCTATCTTCCACAATAAAATATTTAGCACTTATTCTTTGTCCAAAGTGATCCACAATAGCTTTGCATCTGTTAAAAAAATATAAATAAAATAAGAAATGTAAACACAAGATAACACAAGCATGCATAGGTCTTCGAAATTGAGTTATATAGACAAGTATAAGAACACACTGGCACTCGTAAAAACGGGAGAGAAAAGCAAACCACACAAGGCAATTCAGAAAGCTGATGGGAGAACACGAGACAAACTTCAGATTTGATTGGAGAAAAATCTCTATGAGAGAACAAACTTCAGACTTATGTGACACACATGAAACTAAACCATCTGTATGAGACTCAAAAAAAGGGGCCTGCATACAAACATGAAATAAACTCCATCTCTACTGCCAGTTTTATATGTGTGTGATCTGTGTTCTATTAAAGTGTACAGATTTCCCTCAAGCTGATTAACAAGAATCTGCTGAATGATAAGAAGCTCAACATGGGCTAGCATTGCGTGCTCACATCGCAGAAGAGCACCTACCTTAATGAATGCTCTTCCTAACTACCCTATAAGTAAAATAGGGACACTACAATTCCTTCCTCACACCTTGTTTCCACATCCTATGCCACCTTTAGGACTTAATACTGATTCCTAAACCAAGTTTTAAGGTTTTCTACAGTATCAGAACATTTAATGTAGAAATAAATAAAGCCAATAAGCTTAACTTGACTTTGGGTTGGCATATAAAAGTTACCAGAGTTTTTTAAAATTTAATTATTCTGCGTCAGCATTTGAGTGTTTCAGATGATTTCTATACAGGATTCCAACCAGTAAATTCTCACACGCATTTACACGCATATATGTACACGTGTGCAATTGGAAACATCAAAAGAAACAAAAGGACATCCAAGTTAGAGATCCCTTACAGATTTAAATGTCTTTTATCATAGTGCATCATAACTCCTGTATCAGGAAATATCTGACAGTAAAGTAAAGCCTCATGAATAAACAGCATTTCTGTAAGATCAAGTTACTCATTAGCTTCAGTGATCAAAATGATCTATAAACTAGAGAAGATGAGAACCAAACCTAAAAAAGTAGCAACCAGCTCCCACCAGCTTTAGTAAACCAATCACTCCTGCAGCCTGAAATGGGCACAGAAAGAGAGTGCACATGCTGTTTGTTTACAAATGTAAGAGGTTAATGACAATTAAGCACATTTTTATAACACTAACTTCTAATACTGCTTTCATAGCAATCTGGATCCACACATCCACACATGCCTCCACTCAAGTACAACTGATAACTTGAGGACTGTAATGAAAAGAGAAGCCCTGTTCCATTTAACACACAGCACTCTCCACACAGTTTCAATCCTGTTTTATTCCATGTGTTTCACTGGTAACTTAAAGAAGCTTTTCCTTAATGTTAACCTGACTTCACTCTCAAGTCTTCATTTGAATACTGCAAATAAACAAGGAAGTTGAGCTGCTACAGTTCATTTCTAATTATAATCTTTCTTATTGTTTATGAAACAATTTCCCCTGCACCCCTCTAAACATTCTCGAAGGGGAAAGCTTGATTAAATGTCATGTTGCATCACTCACAGCCAGCAAAAGCAACGGCACAATTTTTATTTTCCTGCTAAGTGTTGGTTCCTCTCTCCTTTGTTCAGGAATAGCTCTCGGGTCACACGTTTGATAATATTTTAAACAGAAAAAGAGATAGCGCTTTTAATTTCAGTCTGCACTTTACTTCAAAGGATGATGCTGAGAAAATTTCTTTCAAGTACTGCTTCCAAATATGGAAAACACTTATGTACTGACATTATCAGGTCTCTGTCATCTGATATGTGTTGGGACAATGAATCATACAGAACCCTCCATTGACCTTCTTTCAATGTGTCTAGATAAAAGGATGAAAATTAGAATCCATCTCCTTGCAGTGCCATGAGTTATAAATGTACTTTATAGGGCTCATTATCCAAACTAATGGACTAAGGGCGACATCCTTGAAATGGACTTACCAGCACTGACAAAGCCAGTATGCAATATTTCAAGAAAGATATGTAAATTACTGTGTGTTTGCTATATCTTTTTATTACAGATGTATAAATTTCCGTTTATCACATCTTTCCAATTTTTGAGACAGAATTATGTAATTGGAAACATATGTAAAGTGTGATCAACAGAAAACTCCTACCACTATCATTAACGCAATCCATTTTATATAAAACACTTTAAATTTTATCACATGTACCCAAATAAATAACCTACAATAAGCATGGAGAAAATTAACAATGAAAAGATACCACACAAACATTCCATGTGCTCTCTCCTCAGCTTAAGGAATATGTGAGGGGTTTTCTAAGGGAACATCAGAGCTCTGGCAAGAACTCAGGATGTTCTGTACATGTGTTAAACCAGCAGACCTAATCCAGACATTTTAAGGTGGATTACGAAAACCTAGGAGCAGCTCTGTCCAGAAGTTTCTATAGTTTCATACTTTTATTTCCATGAACTGTATAAATGCTAGAGTAGCATGATGAAAACACGTGTATGACTGGGGATGAAATCTGCTGTTCTCTGGGTAACATTACAGGTAGTAAAATAGGAAAAAGAAATTCAACCAGCTATTGAATTGGTTATTTTTCTTGTGAGGGAGAGAACATTAACCACATCTAGAAAAGAGTTGGAATAAACTTTGTTGGTATTTCAGGACTTCAAATTAAACTGTGAACTATCAGCCAAAACTATGAGAAGAAAAGCAAGGCTGTAGCTATGAGTAAATTTTGATGAAGCCTATGCAAGATGTTTACAAAATAGTGATGAACGCTGCACAATTTGCCTAAATTTCTACTGTTGCGAGTGTAACCTATTTGTAACCATGGGAAGCTGCCTCTGAAACTACAGAGCATGGAGCAGCGACAGAGAGATATGACCTGGTCTATTACCAATTACTATTAATGGTCTATTGACTCAAAAGCTCAGTAACTCATAAATACCCTCATTAACAATCTGATAGCTGATTTTTATTAGGCAAACAACTGAAGCCCAAAGACAAGAGGAAATCAGAGCTTATGCAGGAAGGGAATGCACAGTAAGGAAAAAGATAACGAGAATAAAGAAAAAGAAGGGAAAGGCAATAGCAATGGTCTCAGACAGCTCATCGAGTACCATTCTGAGGAAAAGACTTAGCAAGTAAAAGTAGTATTGGACTCAGGTGAGAGAAAAGAAAATAGATAATCATGTAACTGAATAAAAACCTATACCTGGGTCAAAGAAACCCACGTTTCTAAGCATTCTTGCTATAGTGAAGAGGATGTTTGAGACTTCTAAAAGTTATTAGGCAAAAAAGAAAACATTTTATATATATATATCTATAATAATAGCATCTCAAAGCTTAAAACTATGCAATGAACTTCAGAACCATAAGGAACTGACAGAAAGATAAAACCTGTAGTTTGCAGAATTTCAGGAAAAACAGATGCTACTTGACCACATCTTGACAAATCTAGCTCAAAGAATCACCTGTGCAGTGCAACTAGAAAGTATACTTTGTATTTTCTAGCTTAATTTTCAGAATTTTCTGCAGAGTGTTTTGAGCTTTTCAATTACAGAAACTAAGCTGAAAAGACTGCTATGAGAGCTACAGCCTGCGGTCAGAATAATAACTGATAGAATTTATATAACAGAAACCATGACAATTTAGAGGTGTGAAAAATGTCACTATGAAAAAAAAAACATGTCTTGATTTTTCTTGGTTCAACTTTAAACCCGCCTTCAGGCCTGATATCGTTGTAGAAGAATTTATTCTAGGATAAGAGGGCTGCATAGTTTATGACAACAATCTACCTAAAAACTCATTAAAGTCTTTTCTCTTGGAGTGACATGCATTATCAGCAAAGATTAATCTGATGAGACTTTAGGTGAGCTCCATTTTTAAAAATGCAATAACAGAGGGCTTTGTTGTCATCTGATGAAAATCAATTAGAGTAGGTAAGGCCACAAGGAAAACTAACATCACTCATCACCAGCCCCCCGGCAGCTGAAATGATTTGTCTTCCAAGCTTGGGTGATCAGGAGCTGTAGTAATATCACAGGGAAATTAATTTAGTTTCTATATTCTAGACCCACTTTGCTTGTTCTGGAGGACCTATACACAAATTACTTTTAATCAAGGTTGATGTGTTATTAATACCAAGGAGGATGTTTGAAGAACCATTTTTTTTTAAATTGACTTAACACATTTTTCACCTGTGTTTTGGATAGAAACAGGTTACGCGTATTCCCCTTACCGTCCAGATCCTTTGTCCACTACAAGGCACTGCACAGGATGGCGAAGACAATAGATGCCACCGAACACAGCACACATCCTAGAAAGACATGAGGGAGAAATAAAGGTTACTCCTACAAGAGCTGTATGTAGAGAATATCCACTGATATCCTGACCACACCACTTAGAATTCTAGGAGGAGTGTGGTTATCTTGTGTTCTTATGAACACAGAAGGGCGTAAGTCATATTAGATCCATCAAAGACAGCTGGTACTGCAACACCTGTTGATGTCCATGGCAAACAGTTGAGATGTTTTACCAACCCCAGCTCTTCTGAGTTGCCCTCCAACAGGCAGCACTGTAAGGAAACATCAGCACTATCACTTCCCACTGGCGAAACCAGCAGATCCAGTTCCCTAGCAATGCCTCTTCCAGCCATGCAGAAGCAGGGAAGATAAACACCATGCTGAATCCCAGCCTTGGTTGTCTGAGATTGCCAAAAATGACACAAAGGCTAAACATCCACTGAAGAAGTATTGTAGAGCCTTGAACTACAGGTTTCTTATCTCTACTGCTGATGTCAATGGCTTTTTGCCTGACAAAGCTTGGATGAGGATCTTTCAAACCAAGTCAAATGAATTTATTTCATATGTTGTACAAAGGGATAGCACTATTAACCTAACTAGAACTAAGATTCCTTTGTTAAAACCTATAAATTATATTTTTCCTTTGACTTCAACCACAGTCAAGGGCTTTTTGATATATGCACTCAAATTCTGTAGAGTGAAAGAACTTTGCTTTGAAAGAACTTTGATGCTTGACTGCGCAAAAATGTGAATTACTTATTTTCAAGAGTAGCCTGATATCCAGCAGAGGAAGGCAGGCCCTGTTTTCACAGTGGGTCAGAGGAAAACTTCTCTTTTTAAATGAAAATGGAAAGGAATTTCGATTGTGTCATGTTAATTACAAAAAGTCAACATACTTATTAAAACAGATTAGCATGAAAAATGAAATTCTTAGAAAGAACCTGCCAAAATTACTTGAATACAGAAACTGGAATATTAAAATAAACAGCATCCCAATAATATATGACAAAATAAAACCAAAGTAATGCTAACATTACTTTCATACAATGGGTTATTCAGGATAACTCGACTCTACTCCAAGTACAAAGCAATTCTTTGATACCATTAACCTGAAACGACAGACATTTAAACTGATATTACTCTAATTAACTGGCGACTGCCTACACCAATAATTCAAGTTTTGCTGGAACATAGCAACAACACCGTACTCAACTTTAACTCTGCCCTGCTGACATCAAATCACATTACAGCTGAATTAACAGTTGTGAAAATTTTTGGCCCGGTAGCCTTCCATCATACACAGCCTTTAAATGTCATTTCAGTTCACATCAAGGCAGGAATCAGTAGCTGTAATTTTTAATACAGCTGTGAAACAATAGGACATATTAAAACCTGATTTTTTGACAGCATATTCGCAATGATTTATGAGTTTGTATATAATTTGATTATTCTATTAATTTTACTGATTACTGATTCAGCTAATACAGCGAAGGTCACTTACAAAATAAATCTTCATTACATTTCACTGAAAGTAACTGCCTCCAACTAGTTGTTTTCTTTAATTAAACACTAATGTAACAAGAAAAGAAATAGGCTTCAGGGTTGCTGCATCTGTTGCTACAAGAGGAGTTTACCGCTTTGATGTAATGCTCTCTGATATTAATTGAACAAAACCAGAATGTCTCTCCAGCTGACATTTTGATTTTCAACACAGAGATACATTAACATTCTTAAATTACAGACTTACTCTCAGTTCATTCTGAAACTACATGAAAGAACTGGAAAACCATATCACAGTTACATATGAAGAAAGCAGGTTCTATTTCTAGCATATAGTTTGTCGTCTTCTTTCTAAAATACGTGGAGCGATTAATTAAAATATTGAATATTTTTTTCCCCAGCTGTACATTCTCCTATTGCGAAAACTATTTGCTTCCCCCCTTAAAGATGAATACTGAGTGTACAGCACAGTAAGCTCTGGAGAAAGATCAAAGAACAACACATCATGTGCTGAATTAATGAATTGTCCTCTTTCTATTTATTTTTACACACAGAGCAAGCCGTGACCTGGTTCTGATGTTAAACTCTGCATTTCCTGAAAGGTCCTCAAACTTCAGCATTTCTATAATATCGCTGTATGTTCTAAGAACATTAAAAAGCAGAATACAGACAGACAAATCAAATCAATAAAATGAGTTCTGATGACGTGACGTGCAAATGTAGGGATCTGGCAAGTCAATGCTGCCTTTTAGGGGCTCAAGATTCCAACCGTGTTTTCCAAATTAAATGTTAGAAGGTATGTTAAAAAACCTTATTGTTCTGCTCCCGGACTTCCACTTTCGCTTCTTCTAAGAGTAGGTGTACTAAACTGCTTCCGAGATCTGAGAAGGCTTGTAAGAGAACAAGCTGCTCCTTGCACAAGGTCCTCTTGCTACAATTACACAGCTGTTCTGCCATGAAAAAGGAGCTTGGGAGATTAGGACCGTAGGGCAGAGACGCAAACTAGAAACCAGTCACTAAGCATTAGCTCAACTATAAAACCCATTTCAGTGCCCTGCGCCTCCAGATAAAATGAACGAATTTAAGTTGTCTTAACCCTCAATAAAATTCAAGGACGCCTCCAGTAATTCAGGAATATTTTGGAGGTTCCTTTTCTCTGTCTTCTAGTTCAATGAGAAAGGACTTTGCTAAACTATATTTACATTTACGTCCCACATCTGCTCCCCTAACAAACACTGATGTCATATCCACAGATTTTCTGGTAAGACTGCAACACTCTTGTATGTCTGAGTCCTAATTCTTGGGAAGAATAAATATATACGCCAGATTCTGTGCACCTCCACACAAGTAGAGTAATTTAGTTAAGAGGCTGTTAAGAGATAAGACCAAATAATGTATTAGACATAACTCCTTCATTATTAAAGCAAATAATTACTGAAATACCATCTCATTACATCATTCATATGTTGTACTTTTAAGTTGCACACACGTTTGTAATCAGAAGCAAGAATGAGAGTAGGAAAGTGTAAATTATCTAAATTCTATCTATCTTTCTAAAGATGTGATGTTACATCTATTTTTCCTATACCACTGGGTATATCCTAACCCCTAGAAGACAATTCACTGACTGACTCCTAGTTGGGGATCTGAACTCTATAAACTTTGAGAACGTGTACAATTATGAGCATCCCACGCGATGGATTCTGATGGCTGAAGGCCTTCACCAGGTATTTCTGATCAGTGAAATAATAAGGAACAGAAAAGTTCTTCTATTTATAAATAATTTTTCAAACAAAGACCAGACAAACATCTTGCTGAGCAGAAAGCTAAAAACTAAACCAGGAAGGTATTTCCAAAGTTTCATATGCTCGGAATGCATTTCACAACAAAGGTTATTTCCAAATTAAAAGACTTTTCCTGTCAAATTCCGAGAAATAATGCAGGCAAGGACACAAAAGCATTCCACAGCTTTATTAATGACAATGCTCACTGATCTGTGAATAACCTGAAAAAAAATGAAGATTATTGAGTTACTTTACCAATCTATCCATCCATCACGACCGAACAGGTCTCAGAATGATGGATTATCTCACTTCCTTGATGTTTATCCCAAGAAAGAGTTTATCCTTAGAGGGAAAAACAAACAACTGATCCCACAAACACTCATCCATGAATTCTCTGGGCAACCGTTTCCAGAGCCTCACCACCAAAATGAAAGAGGATTTGCTAAATAGCACTTCTAAACACTCAAGAAACAACAACAACAAAAACCCCAAGAACAGTTTTGCTTCTGAAAAATTGGAAGGAAAGAAAGGAAATTCAAGTTATAAAAGAGGAATTCTCTACAACATCGAAAAGCTATAAGAAAAAATTGCCTTATGACTTGTATGCTCCTTAGCTTAAATCACATCTTGTACTTCATAAGGAGTTAATGTCCTTGCATTTGACAACTATTTCAGATTTTTTGGTCAAATATCTTTTTTTTTCCCCAGTTGCAAAGGAAAATTTGGACATTGACAATTCTAATGTTAATTTCCTACATCAGAAAATATTTGAGGTATTTCCTGATGTTTTCCAAAAAAAGAGAAAATCACCAAAATCACCCTGAATGCTCTAAATGTTGTATTACTGAGACTTTACAGTTTACACTGACGCCCAATTATAGTTGTCTTTAGTGACATTCTTTCAAGAAAATGAAAGCTGTTTTGCAGATCTGCAATAAACATGTTAACAATAAACTGCAAAACACAGATTGATTTCCCTGTGTGCCTTCCACATCGAAGTTTTGGTATTGTATGTTTACCCTATCAAATGTACAGGGATGCTCAATGCTGCTGCTTCCTTACAAGAGAAGAGACTTAACAGTCTCACAGCAAGAAGTTTGAATCAAAGGAAACTGTTATACAGGCCAGTAAAAGTTCTGCTGCTTGTCAGCTGAAAACAGCATGAGGCCTCCAATGACCTTCCTTGTACTGTGAATCCAATTTACGGAGATAGAAATCTCACATCTGTACCTCGACATATTGGGAGGTACATTACAGTGATATAAAAGTTTAATTTTCTCTCCTAAACCATACCTGTTTAAACCAATAAAGAACTAACACCGCTTTTACTCACTCAAGTGTCGTCAGTAGTTATAAAACGTTGTACTGTTTATGCAGAAATCATTTAGAATGCAAGGATGTGACTTACAAATGTCTTTGACTCATTCACATAAATATGCATGCATGCCATTTATAACAGTAGCCTTGATGAGAACACACAGTGTAACTGGCTGCGAGAAACGCTTAAGAGGTTTACATTAAAAAAGAATACAGAACGGTGGTTAGAAATCACAGAACAGGTGACACCTCACTCTGATAACCCGGTGATAAAAACTGGAGGCTATGATGTATAGGTTGTGGCGTTTCCACTTCACTCTACAGCCTGAACTGTGCTCTTCCAACACTGCTCGGTTTTAGCACGAAATAACGGCCAAGGCAGGACCACACATAAAAAATGTGATTAATCTCAGAAAAAACTGCGGCTGCCTCCTGAATTTTGCACTTAACCAAAGATGTTTAGACTTCACTTTGTATTAAAAAATCTGTAATTGGCCTCAACGATTAAAATACTGTCCTTATTGTAAGATTTAAAATTTAACAAGAAAACCTGCCTAAAATGCAGCTGTCAGTGTGCATAAATATGACTTTCAGGCCATCAGAAGAATTCCTGTGACCACAGAGTGAAACTGAAGTTACGAAGAGGATGGTCCAGTTGAATTGCACTATAAGGTTACCATGGATTTCCTTTTTTTGCAGACACGAAGAAGAAAAGTGAAGCTCACCTGCAGAAGCACTGTGGAATCTCTCCCTGACCGTAGAGAGGAAACAGGAATGGTGTATTGCCATAGCGGCCAAGGCACTGGAGAAATTTTTGTGTTGCCTGAAGTCCTTCAAGAGTGCTGCAATCTGTCTCTGAGACCATTGCAATAGAGTGAAGAATGAAGTGCTGCAAGCTGGGTGTTAACTTCCGAGTCCTTAAGAACTGAGCAAATGTACTATTCTCATAGTCTGAGAAAAAAGTAAACGGAGATAAGGGGTAGGGTATAAGATCTGTATTTTCTCAAATGCTTCAACTTAAAAAATACTTTTGCATTTAAACAAATGACTTTTACAACAAACATATCACTGAAAATGGATTAATGCAAAGTCTACGAAAGATAAAAAATTTACTCCCAGAAAATGAGTTTTCTCAGAAGATGGAAATATCACACCATTAAAATATCTCTAAATAATGCAAATCCAGTGTACGAGTCTAAAGCAGTTGAGAAATCAAGCTCTAAATATGAATTCATCTACTCACTATGTTAGGCTCGATTTAAAGCCATTCCTGAACCACTTCAGAAAAGTGAGCAACTGTGGGCAAAAATCTATTGAAGTGTGTTGGGACACTGGTTCCTGTAAATGACTCAAAACGCTACACTCGAATGACACCTGTCAAATCACAACTGCTGCAGACACATTTTGAAATTCAAGGAAACACAACACTTTCAGGAGATGTTTAACAGTGTTGCATGTCACCAATACACCTCTGAAAAACTCCAGTCATCTTAATCACAGAATCATAGAATGGTTTGGGTAGGAAGGAACCTTGAAGCCCATCCAGTTCCTCCCCTGCCGTGGGCAGGGACACCTCCCACTGGATCAGAGGTTCCAAGGCCCATCCAACCTGCCCTTGAACAGTAACTAAACAGTCATTTTTCCCCAAGGGAAAGACAGTATTTAAGCAATAGCACATGTCCACCCTATTCAGAAATCTGCTCTTAAGCTTATTTCAAAATCAGATAAATTGACAGGTCATATAGAAACACTTCCATCAATGCTGAGAGTAGTATTATCGAGTTATGTATCCTGTTCAGGATTCAACCACTGTTTTATTACAAATTTGCCTCACTACCCTTGGTACAGCCAGGCAGCAAGACAAAAATGACAGAGGTTTTTTATCATTTTAAAAAAATTACCAACTTTTTCCTCACTTCACGCTTCTTACATAATCGCAAATTTTACAGGAAAAAGCTTTAAAAAACTCTTCACGCTTATGAACTCTCTCTCTCCCTACTAAAAGGTTGTCCCTTCCCATGAATGTAACAATCTTACCAAAAGCAATATTAAATTTCTTCACATTAGATTAACCTGATTCCAAATATTCCAAATCACTTCCCAGGCTATTGCAAAATGTTGTTTAGCTATCTCTCAACTTAAAATAAATCAAAAGTCATTTATGTACATGAACCTGTGAATTCATTTAAAACTGATGCGGTGCCCCTTTTTTTCACTTAATAAATTCCCTAAGTACCCCTGTACTCACACACTGAGCACTCCATTTCCTCCACCAGCAGTAAACCTGAGATCACCTGTAATCTATAAACCACTGCAGTCAAAGCCTCCTTGCAAGATTTTCTGGAGTTCATCACAAACTCTTCTTCTCCTGCTCTTACCACATTATTCTCGATAGCCAATTCTCTCCTGCATATTCAAAAAAAACCCCTAAGGTTTTTGTTCAAGTCATTAAACCAAAAGAAGTATCTTAAAAGATCTACTTGTCTTCCCTTACTATTTCTTTTTCATAGTTCTTTTTTGTTTTAATTCTAGACTCTGAAAACTGAGAGCATCACTTCATTCCTTGTACCCTGGGGTGCCTAAACCCAAAGCAAAGAGTGGGCTTCCATCACCTTCCGTTAGCCAGTTTTCCTCATTGACCTGATGCTCACTAGCCTCTGCACGTTATTGCTCAACTTTCTTCAGATTTCCTCTTCTCTAAATAAGCCAACAGTTGATAAAGACACTTTGAACTTGCCCCCTGCAACTAAAAGGCATTATATTTACCTTCCAAGTTAAAAAATTCAGGTTTGTCCATTTCTGATTTTGGGGCAAGATATTCTCATTATCAAAAAAAAAAAAAGGAAAAAAGACAAACAAGCTACATCATAGCACATTAAAAAAATCCCTGAGAGGGGAGGATGAAACACCTAAGTACGATAAAAAACATTTTGCAACCTTGCTGTAATTTATAATTTTGCTGTTAAAGAGCAATGTAAATAATAAATGATGCAGGCTATAAAAATCAAGCACTTAAGTACAGGAATTCAACACTGAGTGAAAAGGTCACAAAAAGGACAAAGCATACTTTGAAAATGAATCCATAAAAATAAACTGTGTGAAAACACAGGAGAACTATCAAAACTGCGTAATTGAATGAACTCATAAGAGGGGAGTGTCCAGCGTTAAACGAAACACTACCTTGGTATTCATCAGGGTGTTGTTCATAGTCCAAACAAAATGTCAAAAATTTCATTAGCATCCTCTTCTCAACCATGGTGAGCTGTCTGCTGTTGAAGACATCTGCTCTGGAACAAGGAACCTGCAAAACAGTTTTTAATAACTTCAGATACCTCCCATACTCTGGAGAGGAAAATCATCACACACCACCAGTCACATTATCTAAAAAATATTTTAAATTATTACTTTCTATTATGCTTGTTTTCTTATATATTTCTGTTATTTTCTATCATAACGATAATAAAAGTTATGAGTTTTCCACAATAAAAATATTTTAAAATCTCTTCCACCCTCTTCTCCTTTTATGTCCCTTAAATTTCCCTTGCACCTCTGACTGCAGAGCTAATCAAAAGAGTCTGTATTAATTAACTGTGCCAAAATCCCTTGCTGCCATTATCAGCCCAATGACTTCTCTTATAAGTAGCAGAGGCACAAATCAAGTCTACGCTTGAAATTTGTCTCTGCCCATGGCAAGAGGGGTGGAACTGGATGAGCTTTAAGGTTCCTTCCAAGCCAAGTTATTCTACGATTTGAGTTCCTTGACTTGAAAAAGATGAGATTACACATACACAATGCAGTATTTTACAATACCTGTTCTACTTTTCCATCTCGAAAGGCAAGAATTCGTGTCACATTTTTGAACTCTGCATATCTGCTAACGTTCGACTTAATCAGTAGGTCAATTAACAAACCTCGGGAGTAAAGCAACTGCACAGCAAAAGGAAAAAGGAAACGGTGAGTGAAAACAAAGTGCTTCCACCAAATGAAAACAATATCAACAATATCGACTTGTAATGTCTTTTTGATAACTATTTACCCATACACATAGTCAAGCAAAATCTGAATAAAAGAATATCGACCAAGTATGTGCCAAATAACATTCAATGAACTGCAGCAGCCAGTCAAATTGAGGTGACGGAGCTGCCCACAGGAGAGAAAGGGAGAAGCTGTCAGCCTGCTGCTCATTTAGTTTTATTAGTTCAGGAGTCAGAGCTTAGGACAATTTTTTTGTATTGTCATCTTGGGTAATTTCTTTGTATTGTGTGTTATATATCCTTGAACACCGTATTTTACAACCTTCATTTCCCAATATCAGGAAAGTGCACGATGCTGTCTGTGTAAATCATCACCCGTTGTTTCTTAAATTACATAAAACGATAACGTCCCATTTTATAAATGTAAATTCCTTAAACCTTCAGTTAAGGTTTAGTCATATTCTGTTATATTAATTTATAGTCTGCCTACTCTTACTCTTTCTCTAAGCTACAAACAGGTTATGAAATACTGCAGGGACAGATTTTAACTATTAACAGAACACATACGTCTGAATTGAAGAGCACTGGAGATAAGCTTAAATATCCTTAAAGTCTCATGGTCTCATGTAACAGAATTTGCATGATCACACAGGAATTTTTTAGATAAAGGTTTACTGGAACACTAACCAGGACTCTACGAGAAAGTCTGCGTCCCAGTGCCAGAGAGAAACCAACTCAAACTATCAGTCCACCCTGATTCCTTCTCTTCGGTCAGAAGTTCTAGAATTCATTGCAATTCACACCATGTAAGGCAGTGGCACAGAAAAAACATAATAAGAACTGAAAATAGTATTATCTGCTTAACCACTATGGACTGATTACTGTTTTCATGGCACCATTCCAATGCTACATTAAAGAGTTATCCATGTCTGGAACACAGAGACAAACTCAAAACACTGCATCTTGTAGTATCTCCACAAAGAATTTAATAAAAAATTGAAGCATTTTTTTTCTGCCAAGTTCCAGAGGTTTGGAAAATCTTTTCACGGAGAATATGCAAAATGAAGCATTCAACTTTGAAAAAGCTTCCCAAGGCAGAGTGCACAGAGCACTCTGCAAAGTAGAGAAATTCAGAAAAATTCCCATTTAATCTGAATTTGCAGGGCTATAGCCATATACTGTGAAGTAGGTAACAGCAGATTTTAAGGTTTAAATAGTAAGGTAAATATGTCAGACTAAAAGATTCTCGTCTAAGTAAAATGCACAATAGTAGGAGTTGAACACAATAATAACTAATTTCAGTCAGCTTGGGTGTTATGGATTAACTGTAATTATTTTTCCTTTCCAATAAACTTTTATCACAAATCAGTGCTTTACTCTGAGTACAGAGAGACAATGAGAGTTTCACGGGAAAATCTAAACCCCAGGAAGTAACCCAATAGGAAAATTATTTTTAATTTAAGAAACAATGATCTGCCTGTGGATTGATTTTCCTTGTTTAAAAACATGATTTTTTTTCCACGGCACTGATTTAAAGAGCAATTTTCAGGTATTACGTAAGTGCTAAATTTCAGGAAATGTACTTCTAAGAACATATTTCTGAGTTATGTTTTATGGTCTCTGGTTATAAACAAAAACTAAAGAGCACATAAAATAGCTCTTGTTTGTTTTAAAGGTATTAATTCTTGCTTACTTCTCAAGAGTGTGTTTCGCATCTCCAAGGCACGGTGTCTGCCCTTCCCAGCATTAATGATTTTTTAACAACTCAGCATTTTAAGCAAAGTAAATGTACTTATACGAAAAGAGTCATTCAGTTCCTACCTTGGAAACTAAATCAATATTAAACCTTCTGCCTTCTCTAACAATTTGGGAATACGTAATTTTCTTTGGTTCCTGGGCAGAAACTTCTGAGGATGCAGTTTCAGCTTTTCCTGATTCCAGAGTGGAGTTGCCTAAAGCTATACTCTGAGAACCTTCATTCTCAGAGGTTATTTCCATATCCTTCCCTTCCACTGCACTTGCTGGCTCAGTGTCTGCAGCCTTTTCTGGTTCCTGGCTCTCTGCGTCGGTGCTCTCCGTCGGTGGGCACTCTTTTTCCGATTGCTCAGCAGCCCCCTCAGCCCCAGAGGCTCCAAAGACAGGCAGCTTGGACAACGCACCAGCTTCTTCAACATCTTTAGCCGAGTCCTGACTGAGTAACAACACAAGGGGATGAAGGGGGAAAAAAAAGTCCTTTAAAGAGGCTTAAAAACTTGCTTCAAGTTCTGAGTTAGCACCAGAATGGAAACCTTGAGCGTTTCTATGAAAAGCATTAGAATTTCTTTACCCTGGCCAAAGCAGGTGTGCTTCCCTCTACAGAATTCTCATTCTTTGACTGCAAAGCTATAATTCAAGAGGAGTACTTTCAGTGACGAAAAGAAAAACAACTACAAAAATTGAGGTTCTTATTTTACATGGACTCAAAAATGGGATGAGCTTAAGATGAAAATCGAAGCTCACATGGTGAAACACAATAGGCAGCTAGAGAAACAACAGAAACACAGTATTCTAAGGAAGAAACAGTAAAGCGATTTGATTAAGTTTTTCCTGTGGATTGAAAAACCCATTAGGAATCAGAATGCAAAAACGCATTAAAGTCATTAAGCTCAGGTGGTTTAAAAGACAAACTTCTGAAGAAAACAGAAGTGCTTTATATGACTGAGACTACTTTGCACCTATTAGTACAGCAAGCCTGTAAGAGAAGCAGGCAATTTTGATCTGAAGTTTAATCAAAATTTCCAGGTTACTTGCATTCTACTGTGTCCAAGTGACAGTCGTACAGAACAAAGTTCCCTCCTGTAGCACAGGCATTTTTATGCAGGTGGTCCAAAGTCGCACATGGCAGGGGAATGCAGCCAGCCCAAGGAGCGACACTGCTACATCGCATTCACCCTGCGCACTCCACTGCCCTTGCACGACACAATTCTTTAAAATTCCTCTTAGAAAGCAGCCCTCCATTTTTATTCCCATCTACTCTTTTTATCTTGAACTTCAATGACATCCACCTTAGCAACTGGTACTTTTGAACTCAGAATTTGAGTTTATATGACCAGCTCAGGTGAATCAAATCAATGTCATTGTAAGTGAAAGGAGTTCAGCAATAATCACACTATCTTTTTATCTTTATACCACAAGCCATTAATGCACTGAATAAACAATTTAATCTTGGCTGAAAACTAATGAACTATGATTTTAAAGGTGACCTGCAAACGTACAATACCAAGTGTCAGTAACTAAGGGATGGTTAAAACTCACTGAACAGCAAGGAATTATTCAGTATTCATATAAAAACGCGCCTTCACGCACTTGTAGCCTTATCGATGGAAGCAGGGGCAGGATTTCTGTTAAAAGAGGGAATGAAAACTCTGTATCCTTTAAATGTCGCTCTTCACTTAAGAGCTCAAGGAGCCCACATGGGTTTATGAAAACAGGAGCTTGGAATAAGTCTCCTAGCTCGCGCACAGCCACCAGGAAGCACTTATTCACAAATGAGGTAAAATATTGCCCTGGGAAATACAGGAACTGTTCTAAGGAAGCACTAATGAAAGAAGTCTGGTTGTGTACATTAATTATGTCTTTTTTTCGCTTCATATTGCAAGCATTAAATCACTATAAACTATCAAAGAAAGATAAGTGCTTTGGCAAATGCTTTTTTTTAAAAAAGTAATCTCTACTAAAACCCCATTTTTTTCTTTAATTTGGAACATGGTACTTACAAAAACTGCAAAACGCTGTTGCCATTAATGCAATAACTAAGAACGAAGCTTGTATTTAACCCATTCTACAGCTTTTTATAACACAAAAACTCAGAGGACATTTTCTTTCTCTGTTCTCCCAAGCTCAACGAACAGTTCAATCTTATTTTAAACATACTTGATTATCACTTTTAAAATCAAATTTGGATTCACAACAGTCTTTTTTTGTAACACTGAAAAGCAGTGTAACAGGAATGTTGTATTTACATATTTTAAATCTCTATTCCATTCTCATTCATGAATAGGTAAATCTGCATGATTTGCAGCTCTACTTAATTTGATAACGAAAGCCTAAAAACTGTATATAATCTAAATTCACTACATCCTTCGTAGAAGAACAAATATCCCTGAATAATGTAAGAACTGTCTATAAAAATCACTCAAACTGAACTTTTGTACAGACAATTCCTCTCCTAATTCAGAAAAAAATAATACATCTGCAGACAAATTGTTGTGTAAATTTGGAATATTATCTTCCATCATTCATCAATTAAAGGTACTAACAAAGGAATATCTTAAAATGAATGTGTCTTATTAATGCCTTGTAACAGCAACCCCTTCAGATAGGTCAAATGAAAAATTGCCAACCAGCTGGTTAATTTATTCAGCACAGGTGTTCACTATTTATTTTTCAGCCATTTGCCTTTTTTCAATACAGCTTGTTGTAGACACAGTATTCTTTCCTTTGATGGATGCACTTTGTTCTAAGGCCATTCATTTCAGATTTGCACTGTGTATATTATACTGCTACCCAGCTGTTTATTCTTTCAAAATAAATGTTTAATGGTTACTTCATAGGAGTTATAAAAGTTAAGCAAAAACAACAGAACCTCACCAGAATGCGTACATTGTCAGAAACACCATAATTGACTCAGGAAGTTTTAAGTTATTATGGAAAACTTTTTCTTTGCTATGTTTGTTAATCTCACCATACATCCTTGTGGGTACGGGGTTTGGTTTTTTTAGTGATAACCAAGAGAGACAGCATTGCACCGCCATGCTGAGTTAATTGATTAAAAGTAGAATCTGCTCCTACAAAGAGTGAAATCTTAATGCTGGGGGACTCATGTCTGAGCTGGCCACCACACTTCTTTTTTTCCTACCTATGATGTCTACAGAAAGACATACATGTTTCTCTATGAATATCTGTCAATGTCTCCCTCAGCTACCTACAATACTATTTAAGGGATTCAAGGTTAAACTCACATAACTACCCCAAAGAACCTTTCGGGACTTCAGAACAGTGTCCACTTCAGCATAAAATCCAAAAGATAAAAATGACAAATAAATAGAGTGAAATAGTTCAGGTTTCCATAGAGGCCCATACAATTTCCATTCATTACTGTCATGCTTACATACTATTCAATATTACTGTTTCACAACGTTCCTTTAAGATGCTCCTTGACTTTTAATAATGATGTAGTGAAAAGCTTACCTTCCACATTATTTACATTTAAAAAAGCATCCCACCTGCATTTAAGAATCTAAACAAAAAATGAAACTTGTATGCTTAACTTTTGCTAGAGCAGACAGATTTCTACAAACATACAATTGAGAGATATTTCCCACATACTCATGCTATTCTTCATGTGCTTATGGAACAAACATTCGCAAAGTAAATTGTGTGTTTCAACCTAAGCATGTATCTTTGGCGTGTTTTACGTCAAGAAAGAGCTTGGTTACCTTACTTCAAAACCAGAAAGAGATGACAGCCCCAAAAGCTGACTGGCATTAGATTACCAGGAGCCTTTGGCCATGCAATTCCATCTAAAGCAACATGAGAAATCACTGTTTAATGAGCAAGTTACAATCATTTGTATATTTTTATATTTATACTTACTCGCCGAAACAGAAATCTTCTACATTTTGAATAGTTTTATCCTTCTTGCTAAGAGAAACAACTTCTTCATTGTCGAGGATCAGTTTTCTCCAGTCTTCACAATCATCACCAGTATCCGTCTTTTGCTTACAAAGAACAATTACATTACATTTGGTAATATGCTAGCTGCTCTTGAGCTATAAATCTCTATAGTCCCAAATAATTTGTTGTACTATCTTACATCAAAGAAAAAAAATCATTCTAACTGTCTTAGTGTTTTGGGTTCAATTAGTTAGAGCTGGTTAATTTGTTATAGCGTGCCAACACTTGGTCTACAACACCAGCTCTAGTAATCTGAAAAATAGTGTTAAATGAAATACAAGTTTTAGTAGAGTTTCATATAATTTTAATACAATCTATGAGAAGACAGGTTTGCCACAGCCAGGTTAGCTTCAAATTTTGTGATGAAACTCTTCAAATGGAGATCATATGAAAAAATACAGTTACTAGGGTATTGTGTTAATCTGATCACACAGGAATCTCTAAATAACATCACAGAACCCTGAGAATATCAAGTTCTGACATTGAGCAATGCCACTGATTACACCACAAAGTAGCACTATAATAAACAGGCATGAGACCAAACTGAAAAAGTTCCCTCTTTCATGGACCAACAGGCTTGTAATGCTTCAGTAAATAATATGAACATTCATTTGCTAATATAGTCCAAGTGCTCAATCTCCTAAATAAATATCCTATTCAGAAGATTCCTACTGGACTGTCATGAATTACATAAACTTTGGTCATTGAAAAATACGCTATCACCATTGATCTCTTTGTCCTGGTCAAAGGATGCGTCAGTGGAAGGACCCACTAGCCACCTTTCTCCCAGTTACGGAGAATCATCCAAAAGCACACAAGAAAAACAAAGGGGACTGAATCACCTGAGTGTGGAAAATAATCAAACAGCAAAGGGAAAATACCAGATTATCATTTACAGAAGGTACTGGGAAACGAATAGGAATAATAGTGTGGTGGCTTCTACATCAATTCAAGAACCAAAAAGTATGACCAAGCACTAGGCTTTGTGGTCTCAGATTATGACAGGAAAAAACTAGGTTTATCTGAGCCTGAGAATGCCAGACCAGATGGTTAAGTCTTAACCAGGAAAGTTGGAAGCCAGAAACCTCTTTGATCTGTCAAATTACCAAAGAGAAAAAGCACTGTGGTAATTTATCTTGTAATAAATTATGCAAACAACCATGATTTAATGTTAAGGAATGTTAAAACAAGTCATTTGGAATTTTTTACCTGATTTTCTTTAATCCAGGACAATAATCCTGAAAAACTAAAGCTGGCCCAGTTTCCACCATAGTAATTTCTCCTGTAAAGGAAAAACAACAGTGAAACTTGATGGACAAATAAAACATAGCTTTATTAGTTTTAAAGAAAAAATAAAAACAACCAAGTTTGACACACTCCAAATATTTTCCATGAGAGACCTGAAAGACGTAGAATATGAAGATTGCTACGATATTCCACAGCTCTTAATGAGATGCAAAATTTCTACTTTTACTTGTTTGTGTGCATCTTTGACCAAACAGACCACAGTCCTAAACCAAAGTATCTGGAGGGTAAGACGAATAACGATGAGAAAAGCACACAGGACACTATGAGAAGGAAAATATATATAATGCTGCTTCTTGGCCAAGACTGACTCTACATCTCCAAATACTTATCTACCACTTAAAAAAATGATGCTTATTACAGCCTGCTCAGATGCTCTGGCAAAATATTTGCTGCAGGTGGAGCTAAAGGAACTGATTTGTAGGAAGTGATTTGTAGGAACTGCTCGTACCTCCCTGAGCACTTTTCAGTCTAGATCTACCTCCTTCTTTCTTTAAAAACATCAGTTTAGTTCTTTAAAATCACAGAAAATTAACAGTTCATTTTTTAAATTTGTCTGTCAGTATTTCTTTAAACATCAGCTGGATTCATCAGGTTCTGTTATTGTGCAGGCTTCAGAAATATTTTACAACTCTGACAGGAAAAATAATACAGCAATCAACATTTTAAAAACTCACTAGTTCCTGCAAAGTTAAAAAGTCATTTCAGGATTTAACTCTGCTTTCTGGCGTTGTATGCTGGCACTTCACAAATGTGAAAGATACCAAAACACCCTCTCGAATGGGTATATAATGCTATTGCATACACTGAAAAAAATATGTAGGGTGGAAGACGGGTTTGCATTTTACAGAATAATGTGAAGACCGTTAAATCAAATGAACTTAAAATCTTATCTTAACCTCCTCCAATTTTAAGTTGTAGAGATAAGAGCGATAAGAGTGAAAATCAAACTCAGGTTTGATTCTACTGCTCAAGATGGGATGTTTTTGACAAGGCTTATCTGCGCTGACAAAGACTTCATTAAGATTGTCAGCCCCTTTCCAGCACCAGAGGGTGATGCTCCGTACAGGGTGCTTACGTAGCACACGAAGGACAGATGTCTCCTAAACAGCCTCTAATCGCTCCTGACGAGAAACTGACCTCAAAAAGTCTTTCAGCTCCACAAGGCTACAGTGAAGAACATAAATAGGACATCTGCAAAAATCCAGCATTCACTGAATAAAGGTGGCTTCAACAAGAGAATACGGTGTTAAGGCCAAGAGCTAGGAGGACTCAGGCTGTACTTTAGAAGAACACAGCGTCTGCCCTGTAATTTGGGGCCTCCAAGCAGAAGAGCTCCCCCTTGCAGATCTGAGCAACCAGAAACTCTAGCCCTCAGCAACAAGGAGCTCAAGGAGCGTGAACTCACCTCACTGCATGAAGGACATGGGGGAGGCTTCCAAAGCACTGCTATTTGCTATCAAACACAATACAAAGCCATGAGAATTACCTATATTAAATGCCCAAACCTGTCACAACCTTCACCTGTAAAACAGCAAGGACAGTTGCACACAGTGACCATTTCCTGCTACGGTTCAGCTGTCAATTGTGCACGTTAATTTCTTGCTGCTTCTTAAGATTCCACTGAATACAAAGTTCAAAGTCCATACATCATCTTCCACTCTGGGACTTCCAAAAAACACAGCCGTGAAGATTTATTTTTAAGGGAATCTGCTGCTTTAGTTGCAAGTTTCCTTGAATATGGAATACAATCTGGCTGTCAGAGAAGCGAGGCCATTGATCACAGCAAGTACAGACAACACCTGCCTAAAATTAGGACTGGGTTTCTTCAATCCATTCCAACACAAATCCATGCATATTTACAATATTTAAAACTAAAACTTTCACTGAGAGAATATGTTATTTTCACAGCGAGTTACAGGATTTTGTGAGCTGTCAGATACCTGTGATGCAAACACTCCTGTTCATCAGGTAAGTTTTCCCTTGACAGTACCTTCCTTCCTAACCACTGACGTGGATCCATCTTTTCATCAGAGCACTCTACGGTGCCATTCTGAGGCTCAGTCAGTTTTGAGAAAACAGGATGGCCTTTCTGAAATGGAAAATGAATCGCAGCCTCTCTTCCTTTCCTTTGCCTCTAAGTATCTTTCCCATGTTCTGCTACACCACCTCAAAAATGAATCTTCTCTTGAAGCATCAACTTTCAAATTTTAATCTCAGACTTTTAATTACATGACGGTTTGGAGTCCCATGTGACCAAATATTTTTGTTATAATTGCCCTGAAGATGAACCGAGGAATTCCTTAAAGTAACAGCAAAGATCAAAGTCCAATTAAAGCTAAAACACTGTCCCAAAATCTCAAGGACTAAGCTCCTCTCTTCTCTCGCTACATTAGCAAACTACAAAGATGGATATTCTCTCCCTTTTTTTAGGGTCATAATTAATTATCCTGTAAGTAAGAACATGAAACACTTTGAAGGTATAACAGCAGAGGTAGAAATCAATTTTTCTACCATGTTAGATAGAGAACAGATGTTTTCTTTTTCTACCACACTTTATTTCCTAGATTATATTTGCTCAAAACTCCTCCTGTATTGTCTGGATTCTCATGTGAATTAAAAGAAAGTGCCTTTTAGTTCACATTTTTCCTATGAGGAATGTGCAGTTCAGAGCTAGCAGAGCTGCTAAAGCCATTTTTGCAAAGTTCTGGAAATGCAGCCCAAAACCAGGCAGTTTTACCTCTGTAAGCAGGTTAATTCTCTCTTCTCCTACACTAGTTCGTGGTTTTTTTTTTTTCTCAGTTAATAACACCATTTTTATTCCAAATACCTTGAAAGGATTAACAAATCCCAGTCCAAAACACTGTAAATAGCAAACCATTTCCAACTAATACACATTGTTGGAATCTGAAGCAAGAGAATCCCTAACATCTTCTGCAGACAGACTGCAATCTGAGAAACTGAACACTATGGAAAGTATGAGATACACAAGTAAAACATAAGTAAGAACAGAGAAAGCATTTCAGGGCTATGCTGTTAAGATTGCCCTTCTCAGTGCCATGTCCTAACAGCCCTGGTTTAACATTCAAAGTGGTGATGGCTGAAGAAAAGCTGCTGATGCCTCATGATTGCTCCCACGAGCTGCCTGCACGTGTCTGTCCTGCATTTGATCTTTCAGAAAGAAGTCTCAAACCATCAGACTAGCTGTCTTTTGCAGAGGAAGTCACTGCCACATTGATTTTAAGGATCTGAACACAAAATGACTTATGTTTCAAACACACAAATTTTCATGTGCTACCTATTAAGTACACAGTCACATGTATTAAAATTCCCATCCTGGCACTGTGATCGTGTTTAGCAGCATGAGAAGTGGCCTGCACTTCCTTCTCTTCCAAGAGGAAGGGTTTAACCTTAACAGCTCTTGTGATCCTTCAGCTCAATAGAAGTGGAATGCACCACAAAACCAGGTATCCTGGAGGGGGGAGGTACAGGGAGGGCGCTTTGGGATGCTCATACATTGAATTCTGGACACAAGGAACACTCAAGTACTCTAACAGGCAAAGTAAGGCCAGAAAGTAAGAAAGAGATAATAGATGTCAAGAAGCAAAACATGAGAAGCAGACAAAGCAAACTGGGCCCAAGAGGAGTCAAAATCCTGCATCTTGACACTCCACAGCCCTTGGATTAAACTCCACAAGGAAATATAAACAGGACAATGAGGAAGGATGCAGGCAATAAAAATCTACAAAAACTATATGCCAGCTGCTGAAAATCAAGTACAAAATGTATCTAAATATATCTCACCTCTAACAGCCCCATCCTCAGTAACCAAACTAGTTCAGAACAATACAGATATAAAAGAAGAAATTTAGTTTCAAAGGACCAAACAGTAGGAAAGACAGCAAGGCACTAGGAGAAAGTCCTACGGGTATGAACAATCAGTATGGGAAGTACATTCACTTCAACTAATCAACTTTCAGCCTTGATCTACCTTTCTTCAGCAACTTCAGGTTTAAAGTAAGTGCCAGTCTCCACATTTTAAATTGCAAATTACTTTTCTAAATCACTTAACAAATATCCTTGAAATTCCACATGTCAACAGCTCATTAATATCTACAGTAAATGTAGCTCTCTGAAAAGAACCACCGATTTTACGTTTATTGAGACAGATAGCTGGCACAGAGAAATAGAGCTCCTTCAATTACTGTTTGGCAGAAGCTAACTTTGGTTTAGAATCAGCCTGCAGGAATTTATGGCAATGCTGCAGTGAAGTGACTATTTTGAATAAGATTAGCTACTGTTGATGGCAATGCTTGGACAGTGTTTATAAATCAAGCCTAGAACTTAGTATTTTATAATAAGCCACTTGAAGACTATCTTCCATAATCACCTCTGCAGTATATTATGATAAATGCAAACAGGGCTGGAGATTAAAAGTAATAAAACAATGTACACAAGGTGATGAGTGCAAGCAAACTATAAACAAAGACTTCATCCAGATATGTTTTCTATAACTTATGTCTAACTTTGGAGAGAACAAAAGATTAATCAAAGGAGTACACCTAACACAACTATTTTGGTAACCCCAAATCTTACTTTTTTATACTCCAAGAACAATTTAAAGTCATGATCCTTCAAGAAGGGAATAACAAATACTGTTGAAAAGTCACACTCTGAATATAAACAGATTTTTTTTTGTTGATGAATTTTCAATTATGCTGTTACCTCAGTAAAATGAATTTTGAAAATTCATCTAGGAAGGAGTATATTAAACCAGATACACAGTAGATAAAATGAATATGTTTTAATTCAGATGAATCTGGCAAGCTTTCTAAGACGTAACTTTTCAGTTAAAATTTAAATGGCAGCAAGATGGGGGGGGTCTGTTGGGTTTGCAGGCGTTTTTTTGCAAGGGTACTCTCTTAAACATGAAAAGCAGATGGCTTGAAATGCTTCCCTATTTATGGGGAAAGGGTGGTACAGCATAAACATTTCTATTTTATTTGCCAAGACATAGATTCTAGACTATGATTCAGTGAGTACACACCCCAACTTAAACAGCAACTACCAAAGAGTGAAGAACACCTTGGTTGAGAACATCTTCCCCTACCCTCAGCCTGCACACAAGTTTGAAAGTAACTCCACAGGAGAAAGGAACCCAATGTGGAAGCCTTCATTTTCACCATAAAAACAAAAGCATGTGTGAATGTAAATGAACATATTTAAGTGAAAACAGTAATAAACAAAATCTGTATTCCACAGCTCTAATTGCCTGCTTCTGTGAGGTTTCTGAAAGGCTCTTCATCATAGCTAAAAATAGGCATGGATCAAAGAAATCAAAGTGCCAGTGGCTAACTATTATTGCAGACTTTGATAGCCACTGAATGTGAAAAATTGAAATAACAGAAGTGGTGTATTTAACAAAATCTAAGCAGTCTACTGGCAACAGAGGCATTAAGCTTAAAATCCAAACAGTTTCTCTGTACATAATGGTTCAGGAAAAAATTCTCATGGAAAAACAATCAGATAATTACTGCCAGGAAAAATAATGAGGAGCACTGAAGGTGTAACCATTCTTTTCTGGAGCCATCAACAGCACTTTGACCAACCACATCAATTCCAAACTGCTGCACAAGCATGCAAAATGCGTCTGTTGTATTGACAGAAATAATACCCCAAAAATAAGGTAGAGACAGAAGTGTAAGATTACTTGATGCCAGATGAACACAAAACACAAATCCTGCAACAGACACAACACACTTCTAGCCAGTTTAACTCTTAGAAACATAAATGATTGTAGTAACTTACGAATCCAGATGAAGAACACTCTGGCCAACCCTGGCACATGCTGCTGCAACAATAGATTCAGGCAAACCTGAAAGGACACGGCAATTTTCAGAACTTAGTAAGCAAAAATATCTTAAAACATTAAATAGTTAGAAATAGATAAAAGAAAATTTACAGTGTGAGTCACTGATATTTTAATACTCTCATGCTACTAAAGTAATGAATGTTGGTTTGTGGTCATTAACATTTTGCTACGGCCCTCCTGAACGCAACCCTTTGTCCTTTAAACAACTGTATGGCACGTCACTTGCAAACACCACTACCTCCAACTTCAAACTTGTCATTGCTCTCTTCTCTAGACACCCTGTTATCAGAAACAGGCTGAGCACTTGCCAGCACAATCCCAAATTTTAATGGAATGCTTGGTGAGTGCATCCCTCCCAGCACAGCCAGACATTATCCAAGAGTATTTCTGTGTATTTCTGCTCACTTCAGAGTGTCTGACGTAATGTGAAGGCTGCGTAACAACTCATTAAAATGGTGTTTTAAAATAAGAAATTAATGGTAGCTGCCACATGCCCTGGTGTATCATCCATGTGAGGGTTTAAATGTGTTGAGACGGCATAAAGCAATTTGGTACTGCAGAGAGGCCTATGGGATGCCATGTCCTCTCTACCTGTACCACACTGTACGGTGAAATGCAGATGTAATTTCTGGCAGCAAAAAGAACAAGTGATATTAAATGTGACTAAGAAGATGAGTCCAACTAACTTTTGAGTAAGAGGATCTAGATCAACAATTGTAAGGGTGTACTAAATGTCTCTGATAAAATCTTTGGAGTCGAATTCTTTGAAGAAAGAACTCAAAACACAGACCATTCCGAACAAAGAGACGAGATAAAACCACGTTCACTGCAGCACATGCTTCAGGACTGTCACGGCATCCTGGATGAACACAGCCTTATTACGTGAAAGCAGCTCCACACTTAGCTGTCCTCCCAAAGTATTTATATACATGTTTCATTTCTCCCCATCTATAAACTATCTGGAACAGAATCTACAACTACTATTATGTTTGTAGTTCCTGAAAAAGGTTTTCTTTCCCTCATTTGTGCACAGAGAATATTACTCTGGAAATGAAATTGTGAAACTTGTTTCTCCTTCTTTATTGATAAAAGCCATTGAGAAAGCGTTGTAAAACATCACCAGTGCTGCCTGCCTGACCAGGACTGGAGTTATAGCTACTAGGGCATAACTGATTGCTTTAAGCTTGATCCAATTGATACTGCGTTGGAGGTCTGTTCTTCCATTAACCTTGGATGAAATTGTTCCCTGAGTTAGCTTCCTAGCTCTTGAAAGCTGGCATCAATTTTCTTCACCAGCTCTTTGCCTGTAAGACACTGTGGCCCCCTGCATACCCACTGGCAACAGACTGAGAAAGTGTAAGGAAGACAAGGCCCCGTTAGCTTGTGGAGAGGCTCCTGGAACAACTTGATGGAGCAAGACACCATTTATTCTTGTATGGCAAAATCTCAGTAAACCCCAAGAAATAAGACTGCCTTGGCACCAGTTTCTGAATTCCCCTCTCCAACAGAAATAATGACACACAGAAAATAAGTAGTTTTGTCAAATGCCAGCTACTCCTACATGTGATTTGAACTGCATGATTGTTACTTTACAAAAGCCTTTTCCAAGAAAGAAGGCTCTGGTAAACAGACCATAGTTACAGACCTAAGAGAAAATATCTAATTTGGAAAAGCCTCCTTAGAGAAATGGTAGACATTCACTTAATAGCATGTGAAGCATCTCCTACAGGATTCTCACAAAGTTGTGCAAAATAGGTCCCCTTCATATTAGTCAATATGAGAGAAACATATTTTTTCCTAAATTGTTCCTATTTGGAAAGAGCTTCCTATTCTGAACTTTGATTTGTTAATAACTCTAAGCTAGATTACACTCACACATTGCAATGCATTCAGACCCCAGCTCCAGGGTGAGCGAACTCCAAAACTCCGTCCCAGCTTGGTTTGAAGACAATGATTTATTACAGAATAATCCAGATGATTGCAGGAGAAAGGCTGTATCCCTAACACCAATTCTGCAGTTTCACTTACACCTACTGAGTAAATAAAGCCAAGAATCTCTAATAATATAATCTCTAATAATAGACCCAATAAATTGGAGCAAAGAACTGCAAGATCTAAATTGAAATTTGCTATTCCTTGTAGACTATAGTTTAAAAAAAAAATTCTAAGATTGTAATGCTATTGAAATCAGTATCCAAACTACTGAACCATCGAGAGCTCTGCCCTATGGGATAACTAATAGCAAACAGTATCTTCCTATCTACACAGTACACATCTCATTTTACTGCAAGTTTTCCAAAATAAGGTTCCAAATCCAGACAATACTTAGATTTGCAATGGTGTTAACATGAAGTAAGAAGACTGAACAGGAATCACACAACCCAGGCACAGGAAAGCAACAACAGATCCAGACTTCAGCGTATTATACATAAACACTTGGCAACATTTACATAGAGCGATAAGGAGTCCATACAATGCTCGTATCAGTCCAACGTGCTGACTCAGAAGTTCCTAATATTTGAGGCAGAATCAATTCAGAAATAACAGAGCCTATCATCAGTAAGTATAAACTCTTCCTGTGCTTCCTGGCCCTTCCATATTCCCCCTCTAGAACACTTACATATTAAATACTTCCACTATGTTGAACTGTCCTGCACTTCATTTCTCTTACCAGGGAAAACAAAGATAAAGACTTTCCCCTCATGAAGGAGGACTGATTAGTACCACTTGAAATCTATATCATCATTCCTTAAAGCCATTGCCTTCCCTCTCCACTTACTAACCTCCATTTATCAGACGCTGTATTAGGTAAATCAGCCTCCCTGGCCTTCTCAAGGAAACATTAATTTAAAATTTCAGTGAAGTAGGACATTATATCTGCAGATAGACATAAAAATAAGTACAAAATTAGAGATTTTACTCATTACTGATCTCTGGGTCACTAACATTCTCAGAGGCAGAATTTCACGGCTACTTCCTGACATATATCCAGAAAGCAATGCATTCGCAGGAATCCGTGACACTGCCTCACTGACACATGGAAACTGCTGTAAGAGATCCCAGGACTGCACCAGAAACAGCTGCAGCACTAGAGTGAAGTCACCCAGTAAGCAGGCACTGCAAACACAGGTTCATGATGATCTTCTGACGAAGAGTACAGACCATTCTCCACAGCACTAGCATTCACAGCAGCTGCCTATGCACTATCACTACTACAGCCCTCCTGGATACCTAACAGGCAGGTTAACCTCAATAAATCTTACAGGTGTGACTGCTGCAAGCTGACCTTGAAGTCTACATCTGGTTGTTTCCAGCAACCTCTGACCAATATGATTTCCATTACATGAATTTTTGGACCTTCCCAATGAAGGAAAATGAGCCATACTTTGATTTTCAAGCATAATGTGTTTTACAAGAAAATAAGAAGGAAACAGAAGAGTTCTCTACACATTATTTAGAGCTATCAAGATACCTATTCTACATGTAGTTTCAACACAGCAAATTAAAACTCAATGTAAGTCCTGAGCTAGAAAACTTTTTTTCCAGACATAAAAGCCAATAAGGTTTTTGAAAGCTTTACAATATAATGAAAAGTTATAATTCACCTCTGTGTAATCTAAAATTAATTTCAGGCTTACACATTGTGTCTCCTCTGATTAGTGGTTATACAGAATGTTGTAGTGACACACAGCTTATTCCAGGGACTTTAAACGGATACATTCGCTACCCCAAGCAGTGCATAAACTAAACAGCTTCCTCCTATGTGCGGAAGCATCTTGGTTCCTGAGTAGTTCCCTGCAAACTATTTCCCAGTCATCCAGTGGATAAGCTTTTACTGAATTACACGAGATTCATCTTGAAAAGGCTTAAATGTTTAATTTGCTTCACTGTATCTACTAAATAAATCACAAGATTCTTTTTCATAATACAAAATGTTGAAAGGAAATACATTAAAAATGCTGGAACACAGACAATTTCAAAATAATCTTCTGGAGTCAGACAGCTGACCAAATGCAATAAATTTTGTTTGTATACAAACTTCTAAGAAGAGGAGAGCCGTTAACTCTGGAGAAGCTCACTACACAATCTTCACAATGTGTCGTTGGTCTATGTGAAAATTAAAAGGCATTTTATAATTTAATTGCAAACAAAGTTGAAATACTTATTGTATGTAATATTTAAACTTAAAGCTAGCTAATTAAAATAGATGTTAAGTTTGATTTATTTTATTGTATGCTCATACTGCAGAAGAGTATTAAAAAATATTTCTTCATTACAGAATGCAGTAGTGGCAGAGTAAGAAGACAGGTAAGAAACCATAACAAATCAAGGAAGAAGCCACAATTTAAAAGGTTCTTCTCCTGCATTAATAATCATTATTAATAATCATTAATGTCATTATCTATGTACGATCCAAGGAACATGGAAATGTTTGATATTTACATGGAGAGATATTGACTAATCCACAAATGGTAAAAATAATATGGGTTTATTTTCTTCTTCCAGACATCAACATTGCAAGTCAGTGCTGCTGTTTTATTCTGCAATGACCACTGTCAGCACAACTCATCCATCTTCAGCTGGTTTTCTATCCAGCTTTTGTTGTAGTAGCTGCTGATACAAACTGAAGTCTGTGTACTTATACAAGATAAAGGAACCAAAATATCAGGCCAGAAGATGTATTAGAAAACATTTTGAACACTTCCTAAAAATATCCTGCAACAATAAAGACATTCAATTTAAAAAAAAAAAAAAAGGCTAGACTTCAAGTCTTCAATGTTAACTTCATCATTCACACCTATAATATTTAGGTCAGTTTTTCATGGTGTATTTTTAAAACTGGATTAGTACCTGGAAGTTATTTTTCCTAACACCACACTTACATAAGATAAACACAAAGTACTTACACCACTCCTAGCATAGCGCACAATAAATAATAGATTCTTCTGACAGGACTTTGATGACCTGGCAAAGCCCGAGTGCTTTCAGCCAAAATCATATGAAACCATAAATCACTCTTTATTTTATAGAATATTTCAAAATGGATTCCTGCTTTCTACCTTGAAAGTCATTTCATGTGTTATTTATAACCACTGAAAACCAGAATGGAAAGAAAATTGCATAGAACCAGAAAATTTACTGTGACTGCTTTTATAAAGAATAACTCCTTTTTAGAAAAAAATTAGAATTACTAGCAGAGAAAGTTGTGACTACAACCGCCTCTTGAAGAGCTATAGCCATTATCTTACAGCCTCACCAGCAGTTACCACAGGCCTTCCACAGGATCACAGACAAGTTTAACAAGTGAAGACCGAACATAATCCAATCGACTGACAAAATTCAAAGACAAGGACAACCCTGCAACCCTCTCCACACCACTTATAAATATTCACAGGCCGTGCTGCAGTGGTTTCTGCCATCAATTCAACATCGCTGAATGTTCTGCCTGTAAGTTTTCCTATTTGACAACTGCCTAAAATCAAAAGCTCTGCCATCAACTCCCAAGTGTCACTCTCAAAGAGATGCTGCTTTTTGAGATAAGTATTTATCAAAGAACTCAGTGTTCCCTCTCGCTACATATGAATGTCTGCACTGAGTTAAATGTTGACCCCACGAAAGCTTATCAATAATGAACGCATTTAAATGAACATGACCAATGCCCACCCTGAATTCCTCGCGCAGGTACTTACACCAGCGTCCAACCCTGGATCCGACAGGCTTTCAGGCACATAAGAATCACCAAATATCACTTTCCAAAGAACAAACCTTTCAAAATACCAGAACGGCTTTGCGGATTGATGATAATGCACAATATCTGCTTTGGCAGAGAGCCATCCAATAAATCCACTGCTTTTTAGCTGTGGGTAACTTGACCACAGACTGTATTCAAAAAGCAGGAAAGGAGGGATGTGAGGCCGGCGAAGAGAGACTTCAGTGCTACAACAAAAAAAGCAGTAGAAGAAAAGAGCAACACCATAACAGCTTTGATTCTCACTATGTATTGCCGTCGAAGACCTCAAGATATGCCCATTACGTTCACATCACATGAAAATCAACTTTTCTTCAGAACTATGGATATAAATTCCACTATAGTAATGAAACTTTTGCTGCTGAGCCCACAAGGACTCATCTTTCAGTACTCGAAGTCCATCCTACTCTAAATTTGCAAGGAAATGTTTAATCTGAGCTAAGAAAAAGGAGTTTCTTCAATAAGCGGATTTACTCTTCCTGCAGAAATACTGATGAAGTAACTGAACCTAGGCATTAAGCAGAGCACTAATAGCTAAAATTTAGTGTAAGGTTCCGCTTTCATTATGCCTAGTACAGAGAAACATTTAAATGAGCCTGAAATAAAAAAAAATTCAGATTTAATGTTACAACTCAACCTAATTACTAAAATTAACAGATGTACAAGTTGTAAAACCGCAAAAAGGCCACATATGCAGAAAAGAACACAATTGCTACCATGCTCTTACAAAGATCATTAACACAAACATTCTTAGTCATTACAACATGACAATTACATATACATAGATAGACTCAGCGCTGGTTGTAGCATCAGAAAACAGAGTTAAGATAAGGATAAGATATTCCATCAGGAGTTAGATCTCAAAAGAGAGATGTAAGTTTTACTTTGAATAATTGTCCATACTGAGTAATTTAGTAAAGATTAAAAAAAAGTCACTCAATAGTGTTAGCACCCATGTGCATATGCTATTCATGAAAAAGATTGCAAAGAAAAGACAGAATACTGTCCTGGGCCCACGTTCCCGCGAGATCCCTCAGCACGAGGGCTGCCAGACCAACCTGGATATCATCTGCCTTCAACAACAACCACCAAACCTCCAGAATAAATTCTGGCAGCAGGTTTTCATTCTGCCATTGGGATCATGAGACATGAAGTCTTTTAAAGAGGTAACACCTGCACTAGCTTCCTTAGCAGTTGAACAGCTCCTCTTCCTATTTTCCCCTTCCAGTTTCCTTAGCAGCTGGGACGGTGAAATAGCATAATAGGTTTACATATTAGTTAATAATAATAATAATATCGCATATTAGTTTTACAAATCTCTGAGTTTTCTTTCATTTTCTACATCATTGTATCATCTACGCAAATACTATTTTTCTCATGGCAGTAAAGACTGAATTCTCCTCAAAAACCACAAAATTCATGCTATTTTTAATATTTTACTCTTTAAGTTTGGCACTTTAGCCTATTGTTATCTATCGCTTTTCTCATACTCTCAAAATATTCACAAATCTGAACACACATTAAAAAGTCAGATTCATTATCAAGGCTTCCATGACACACAACAGAGGTAAGAACACAGAAGGGATACCTTAATTTGCTCAAGAACCTTAATTTGCGGTTTTGGATAGCTATGGTCAATGATGGGAATGGTAATTTTTTTATAATCCATCAGAAATTCCAGAATCAAAAAAAAACCCCTTTGAGCAATTACACAGACACTCCAAGGAGATAAACACTGAAAGCAGCAATTACATTAAGAAACCCACTTATTCTATTCCAAATTGAGCTGACCTGGGGAGCTCTTCATCAATGCAAGCGAAATCTGAGTGTAAATTTGGGACCTACAAACAGGACTGCATCCTGAAGATTTTAGGTCTGTGGCTCAATACTGAATTTAAGGTCAAGTGCATCAAGACCTCTTCAAACCAGGCCACCAGGTTCTACAAAACAGAAATCTGTTTTGATAGTTCAATGTTATTATGATACACAAGCAGCAAGTATCTTCTGGAAGAGTATTTTAGACCTTGTCTTGCAATTTCAGTGTTGTACGTTTCAGCGACACATCCAGGATCTCCGTCATTATTCACCTTAACAGGAGATAGAATGAGCTTCTACTGAATACAGAGAGGGCAAGCAGTTCCAGAAAGGTCAGAGTTAAGTCTCTGATATGTGCAACCATCCAGCCTTATGTCTGATCAGGTACTGAGAAATACCCTTCAGTGTGGACTCAAAAAAAATAAAACTTGGGTTATTTGTAAAAACAGGCACACAGATAAGAAAAACTATTTAAAGCTCTTATATCACAGAATACAACAACAACAAAAAGAGAGATTACCCACATATACCACATAGATTGCAAGAGCACAGGGCTTCCCCTCTTCTGAACTATTCTCTGGGCATCAGAGCAAGCTGGCTTTTCAGGAAAGGGGCAGCCAGGGGCACAGGGTCAGACAAGGCCTTTGAGAGCACTAAAGGCAAAGGTTGCCTGCCAAGAGGATGGAGACTCCCTTTTTACAAGGAGTCAGAGAAAAGACATGGGGAAATGAAGATAAGCCGCTCCTGGGGAGATCCCAATGGGGCTCCAGAAGAAATTGTTTCCTCGTGAGAACAGTGAAGCACTGGAATGACCTCCCAAGGCAGCGGTGGGTCCCTCTGCACAGCGCACTTTAAGTCTTCAGCGGGACAGTGTGCTGTGCCGCCTCATTTGGGCAGAGATCTCCTACAAAGTTCAGACCCGAGGGCCCGTGAACTGCCTTCCACCTGGAGTTCTGCGACAGTGACCGTGCCAAGGAGGGCAGGGCCCGTCCCCGCCGCTCCCGCCCCCCGCGCCGCCTCTGCCTGAGCGCCCCCCCGACAACTCCGGCGAGGGAGGCGCCCGCAGGTGCCCCGGGCAGCGCCCGCCTCGGCCCCGGCCCAGCCCTACCCGTCCCGATCACCACCACATCGAACTCTCGGGGCAGGTTGTCCGCCATCTTGGGAGGAGCCGCGTCACGTGACCGGCGCGCCCGGGGCAGTTCAGTGCTGGGGACTCCCGGGCTGCGCTCGCAGGAGCTGCTGGGAGATGTAGTTCTGGGGAAGCAAGGGACTCACAGACTGGTGGAGTCATAGAATCGCTTTGTTGGAAAAGACCTCTGAGATGATTCAGTCCAGCCACACCTGCCCTCTACGAAACCATATGCATGAGCACTTCAGCTACTAGTCTTTTAAATACCTTCACCTGTGTCTGATAAACCTTTTAGTGAGAAAACTTTTCCTATGGTCTAATCTGAACCTGCCCTGGCACAGCTGGAGGCCATTCCCTGTCATGCCATCGCCTGTCACTTGGTAGAAGAGGCCAGCACCTTTCTCACTAAAACCTCCTTTCAGACAGTTGTAGACAGTGATAAGGTCTTCCCTTAGCCTCCTTTTGGAAAAGACCTTTGAGACCATTGAGTCCAACCGTACCTGTCCATCACTAATCCACCCCTCAGCACCTCATCTACCCATCTGCTAAACCCCTCCAGGTGTGGGGACTCCACCGCCTCCTTGGGCAGGTTCTGCTAGGGCTTCATCACTCCTTCAGTAAAGACATTTTTCCTATTACCCAACCTAAACTCTCCCTGGCACAACCTCCAGGGGTCTCCATGTTTTTTTAAGACCTCCCTGGATGGTGACTCCACCCCTTCCCTGGCCGGCCTGTTCCAGTGCTTCAACACTCTTTCAGTAAAAAATGGTCACTGCATGTTATTAATGTATGCTAGAATATATTTTCCTTATTATTTTCAAAAATTCCCCTTACTCCCTAGTTGTGATAATTTCTTTCCTTTATCCACTGTGCTGAAGACAGTTTTTAAAAGAAAGTGGATTAATTCATCTTTTGCTCAAGATTAATCTCACACCCTTACTTGTTAATTAACAGCCGTGTTCTATGTTCTCTGTTACATTCAAAAGCCTCTCTTATTTTTCTCACCCATCAGTTAACATCAACTCTTTGTATTTCTCCTTCCCAGGAGCCTTAAGTCACACATCGGTCTCGCTGTGCCCCTTCCTTCACCTTACCAAGAAATGAAGGGAGAATCAAGAGTGAAAACCAGATTAGACTGTTTCCAAGCAGCCCCCTCCATGTTACCTGTCTGAGTGAAAGAACAGCGAGAATAAGATATATTTCACAAAGCCAGGTACAGCAATGTAGGCAAATAACTTAGCACAGAATACCTGTGCCAGAGAACTGTGGAAAGTTCTAGAAAGCTTTACTTTTTATTTTGTATTTAATAGCTTATATGGCTTTAAACTAATCTCTTAATATTATTCATTGTGTATGATTATCTTAAAGTCTTAACACCTTAAATCAATAATAACAATAAACCAGCTAGCAGCCTGTTAACACCTTCTTACGAGCTCCTCATTCGCACAGCCAGAGAATAGTGAAAATAGTATAAAGTGGCTAATGGGAACCAGAGACCACCTTACACCACGGTGCTGCCAGATGTGCTAGAACAGAGCCCAGCATGGAAAAAAGCCTGGCAGGAAGCGTCAAACAACACAGGAACAAAAATATATAGATTTAAGCATCAGCACTTGATTACAATGCAAAGAAAGACATAACAGAGAAAACCTGTAGTTATGTATTCAGATGTAAAAATAGTAAGGTCAAATCCTGTGTTCTTTATATTTATGCTTTTAACTGTCCTATAGGGACTTTAAAAATATCCATTCTGCAACTTCCATGGTGCAATTCTTAATGAAGCTATCATTTCTACTTTTTAACCTATAACAACAAAAATTTATCCGGAATTCTCATACTGCTGGATCATCTTGACCTAAATGCCTTCAGCTGATGAAGAATGCATCACTATGTAGGTTAGACTAGACAAGACAAATTCTCCTCGCACATCTTTTTCTTACTGAGGGAGGGCATACTCATGAAAACAGAATTTCAGTCTGAAAACCTTTTGTTAGTGTTTAGTATAATTCTAGGGCTACACTAGAACAGAGCTATTTCCCTGTCAATGTCTTACTGTTTCTCAAGTGCTTAAGTATTTATCCCACCACAAAATGCTGTTGTTTGGTTCTGTGAGTTCCTGTTAGCTTCATTCATGAGATGCAATCAGTGCAATCCTATTTCATGATGACAGTCATTACCCACTGGACCAGAAATTCTTCTTAGTACTATTTGACAAAAATGATTATTCAGGATCTTTAACTGCAAGGTTTGTCAGCCTCATGCAACACACAAAAAAAAATTCTATACTTTACAGCTTTAATATCAGCAAATCTATACGTAAAATATGTAAGTATGAATAATTTTTACGAGAATTTCATGGACCTTGAGAAAATGTCTTACCCTGTTTTTCTCTTTAGCTATTTAATTGCAATGTCATAGTAACAGAAAGCAGCATACCCAATTCTGCATGGATGAATAAGCACATTCAATAAAGAAGATTTAACAGAGTAAATCAAACACTGGATTAAACATTTTCTGCATAACAGACCACAAAATGGGCATTCATTTTACCAATAGATCCTCTACATTAGAAACAAATAGAAATGCACACCAGCATAATTAAACTGCACATCCTGTGGCCTGATTACAGAATTTCCCTATATTTTCTTAAACTGGGTCTCATCAATTAGAATTGCCCAAATGCATTCAAGAATGCACACTGACAAAATTAAATGTAGGGTTTTTTAACTAAATACATTTGGACTAAATACATTTGCATTTCTATGTTTTAGGAAATAAGTCATAATCCTATATATTGCAGATTCATACAGCATTTTCAGCAATAACAATTCAGAAAGATAAACACAAGGAAAAATGCAGTTTTAAGATTCCTCTTTTAGTAGTTCTAATTATTTTTCCTGTAAGCAACTTCTCCTACTGTGATTTTAAGCAAAACACTTCTCTTATAAAAATGTGTAGCTTGGCTTTGTAAGTTTTATTTGGGATTTTCACATATTTGTAGAGCTACCTTTGTCACTTTAAAGTCTGCATAGTTAATATCTAACTTGATCAAAATACTTCTGGGAAAAAGAGTAATCTTAGCAAATCCCTGTGAACTTTGTGGTTTTACTTTTCTAGGCAGAAACACTGAATCCCAAGAGAAAATGAGGGACAGTCAGCATTAGAACTGTGGAGTTTCTAGTTACCTCAAGATCTAATCTCAGGTCATTTGATCAAACATTTTGTTCTCTATAAAATAAATAGCAAATGCATCATATTATTTTTTTTTTTTAAGTTTTGTAGTGTCCTTACCCTGCAGTGACTTCATGTGTGGAATCTCATTATTCATTCCATCATTCATTCAATGGATACAGAATTTAATTCTACTTCAGTACCAGTTTGAATAAGGATCAACAGCAGGATCGGGCCTAATAGAAACATCTATTGAATAACCTGATTTATCCCTACTAAATGGCTCATTAGTTCAGGCAGCAAGAAAATGTTTGTGTGTTGCTGAAGTTATGCATGGTTGTCATATAGAGTTTGCTGTTTTGCAACTGTCAGTCACTCAAGCATGCCCAAACTTGTTTGTTCATTAACTACAGAAACAGCTACTTCACAGTCAAGTATGTTTGGGAAAACTGTATTTGTTTCCAAATTTCTTTGAATCTCCAATAGATCGTTATTCTAACATCTTCTTTGTTACCACTAGCTGACTTCTTTCTTTTTGTCATGGCTTCCGGCAGTCAGTCCCAATCATTCCCATAAATTACATTTCTTGTGTTTTATTAGTGGCGTTAGACCTCAAACTGCAATTTCTCAGTAGTATGTAGACACTTAATCCTCATGGATGGTATGAATATTCCTTTGAGACAGCAATCCTGACCTTGGTAGATCAGTGAACTAAACATTTTTAAAAGAACCGAAGTAATTAAATCCACATTGTCTACCTAAGGAGCACTGAAACTAATTTTGAAGTTGCCCTTTTGATTACTAAGATGTGAGTAAATTATAGGAGTGTTTAGAGAGACAGGGAAAGAGAATTACATTTCCCTCTACTTCTGTAAGCATGCAAGGCAAGAAGTTTATTTTTGCAACCTTTAATCAATGACATTCTGCAAATATTCTGTCGGTCTCTCAGGGCAGTCAATACTTTCTTTTACAGAATAAGAACAGATGAAAAAAAAAAACCCAAAACAGGATCACAGTGTTGGATCAGGCTGCTCTGCCCAGCATAAATGGTGAAATATGGAAAGAAGGCTCGACTACAGCTTCATTAAGGATTGCCTTTGAGTTTTGCAGGCTTCCTAAAATGACAGATGTGCAGGATGAAGGAGACAGTCTCTGCAGTGGCCCAAAAGTTCAGTTATTTTTATGCTACAGGCTAATTTTTAGTGCTCAAAATAGCTGATAAACCTAGGATGATGACTAATATGCTGCAGTTTTTAATTGCTTCTCTCTTGGAGACATGTGAAGGAAAGCTTACCTCAGGGACTGGAAACTCAGAGAATTATTGCTAGTAAAATCAGGCTGTATCTTGATTTAAATTGACCTAAACCCATGATGTTAGTGCATTATATGCAATATATAGTGTCAGTTCAGGTTTTTATTTGGTTAGATTACTTCTCTCCTTGCTCTGTATCAGTGGCTAAAATAATTTGGTATAGCACATGAATTATTGTTGCTGCACCTTCTTTTATAGTGTTGGGGGGAGGAGGGTGAAACATTTGGGCAGGTTAGTAAAACAGCTTTTTACTTTCCTAATTTTCATTCTGCTTCTTTTTATTCTTCATTAAAAAGTGTACTTTTCAGGACTCCTGAGACAGAGACAGGATGGTATAAAATAGATTTGAAACTGAAGCAGTATTAACACACTTAAGTAAAGAACTAAAATTGCCTAGTGCAAATGAAGAAGCTTGAGAGCAAAGCCAAAAAAGTGACCTAGAAATACTGTGGACTGATGCAAGGTAAGTTACAAGACAAGGCAAGCAACAGAACTTAAATGTACTCGGATGTTCCCAGTTGAACCTTACCTATGCTAGTAAGGATTTGAATTATAAACTCGTATAGAATACATGCATTTTTTGTATGTATCAAAATATGTTTGTATGGCTTAATTCCACATTCTAAGTGATAACCTAGCATTTTTTAAATACCCTTTTAATAACCAATATGTTCTGTGTATTCTCATCTGCTGAAAATGACAATGTTAGAAAAAAATTTGATCTCAATGACATAAATATAAATTGGGGAAAATTACTGAAATTCTGCCGTTATAGAACAGGACGTTACAAAGTAGAGTTTAGTGCTTTGTGTCCAAGCAATTCCATTATTTGCATATTCTGGCATCTAAAAGTCTCGGTCAATTAGGATATTTCAGAAATTGCCGGTAAAGAACAGACAAAATAAGCTGTCTGGATATATAGGACTGCTATATAAAGCTGTGCAACAAATCAAGATTGGTAAATATTGATGAGTGTGTTTAATGGTATTCAGTCACTCCCTTATTTCATTTGCAGTGTTACTTGAAACAGGTTTTATTGCACAGTAAGAGGTTTTCAGACTTGTGTTCCTAGGGTTCAGGAAAAATGTACCTTTCCCAACACATCTGGAGACTGTAGCTTATTTGAGAAACCAATCTCTTTTCTCTGGAAATATTCCTGTTCTTTTAGATATTGCATTTCTTTTATTCATCTCTTTTGACTTGCTGCCAATTTATGAATACAAATTCTTTAGTCATAAGGACCTTCCCCCACTTCATTACAGTCACCAGAAGTTTTACTATGCCAAGTGTAGCTTCTGCATCACGGTCTTTTCTGATTGATTAACAAACAATAATTACAGTTAAAGGTGAAATGTATATTGATTGAAACATGAGTTAGGAGTAGTTTTCTCATTTTATTGCATGTATGCGTTTAAAAATGTACCCATACAAATACTGAGAAGAAGAGCAGTTGGTCTGAGAGGTGGATAATATGGTATATGAGGCAAAAACCCACCCAGCCACAGAGTGGGAGGCTGTAGTTCCTTATTTGAGGAGAATAACAAGTGCAAAGTCCTTGAATATTTTTTTAAACAGTGGTATTCTCCAGTCTTGAAAACCATAAATGACACATGGCTGAAAAGAAGAGAGAGGATAAACCAAGACTTCAGGTTTTGAAAGCGATAAAGTTCCTTTTGGAATCTCACCATAAATATTACCATATAATTAAAAGAGTTTAAAGTAGTCCATAAAGCTAAGTGAATTGATGTGTCTCATAAGCAGTATTTTTACCTAGACTTCACCAGAGAAATCATAAACAAAAGCCTATAAAGGCCTCGGATGAAATGAGTTCTTGCTAGCTCAGATTCTTGTGAAGACACACTTATCACCAAGGACTCAAACACAAAACTGTATCCAAGAGACATCTAAAAGTTAGGAGTGAGTAACAGCGAGGGACCAATTTTCAGGTAAAGCAAGCTATCAGTGGCAGTGAGCTAAAAACATGAAACGATGTCTAACAACTACATTTGACATTATGTAAGCAGATGAATAAAAATGGTAAAGCAAACACTATTCTCCCCTTGGGAGAGTCTGTGTTGGAGGCAGGGTTTGCTTCAGTTCCTGTGTGCTGGATCAGTCAGTGCTGCACTTGTGTCGGTGCAGTAAGAGTGGAGATTTATTTCAAGGTCTGTAACTGCTGTGGTGAACACTTGTTAACGTTACCTAAAAGTATGTAGGGCCAGGGGAGGAACTGCCAGGGCCTCTCACTCTGTTTCCCTCTGAAAAGGCATGTATGAAAATATCAGCCACTTGCAGGAGAGTGGCCTTGGGAGACGTTTTAGTTGTAGAAGGTCTGTGACTAAAAAGAAAGCCATCAGCTTCTACTGACATCAGTCTTGTTTCTAAGAAATGGCAATATGTATGGTCACCTCATCATATATATGACTTTAGTTAATTTACTGCGAGTAAATTTACTGAAGTCATATACAGGAAAGGCCTCCTTATTAAGTATTTCTCTTACAATATTACAGTCAAATAAGGTTTTGTATTTAAAGCATTGTGCTTAGGATTTTAAAGCCAGAGAGTAGCAGTTGTGGTCCACAGAAAGGCTTAAGAAATTTGAAATGAGATTATACTCAGTTTGCCTCAGAGAAATGAGAATAGGCCTTATTTTTCTTTCAAAAGCTGTAAGCTGGTGCCAGACTGTATATAGTGATGCTATTGGGAATTCAGAAAGGACACTTAAGATTTAACATCTATTTTTCATGAATCCAAACAGTACATTCAATTTAAATGCTGGCTTTTCTTGTGTGTTAATCCACATTCTACTGATGAAACTTTTATTAAACTGTATATGTCTAGGAAATGAATGTGCCTACTGTAAACAGTATATGGGTCAGCTATATTGAAGTATTTAACGTTTTTTTACAAGATGTTTGCGTTTTAATCTGTTTCCAGGGGATGATGCAATTGAGCGTTCTAGCATATCTAAAACCTGGATTACAATGCCATTGCCCTGATAACAGGGTCTGCTCCAGTTTACGCATTCTTAGAGTGATAATGTATAAATCTGGTTGTAGTCCGAGGGAGAATTTGAGATTTGACTTTAACAAATCATAACGCATAGTAATAATTAGAAGTCTTTTTTTTTAGTTTAGTCAGCATGATCTTTCTTAAGGTAAGATCTGGGTTTGGTTGGTTGTCAGTCTTAGCAGACGTTTACATCATAGATCCCTGCAGTACATACAGTACAGTTCTTTGATAAAGTAGCTTCTCCAGCGGCAAAATTGCTCACTGTTCCCCAACATCTGACTATTCCTAGAACTATAGCAACCTCTCCCAGAACAATGTTGAATCACAGACTCTCTACAGGAGGGAGGAAACCTTTGAGCAGTTATACTTTACTTCTGCTGTGTGCCTAAAATGATTCGGAGGCTCTAAAGCAGAACTAATGGGAACATGACGTTCACTCCCCTTCTGTGTATCTACTTAGCACCTTATAAGCGGCACTGCCTCCTCTGTTTGATAAAGTAAATAAAAGGAAAGAATAGACCATTAACTCCTCACGTTCTGAGGCTGCTATATGAATGTTCTACGTAGCTTATAAAGACCCTTCCATGAACCATTTGGTTAAGCCAAGAGAGACCAAACTTTTCCCCCCACTTCAGAAGAACACTGTGCTGTTGTAAATGTTGAGGCAGATTATTAGGAAGATTTGCAAGAATAACTACTTAAAATGGTCACATTCATTTTAAAGAAAAGAAATATAATTGGTATTTGCATAGAAGAAAATGAATGAATTTAAATTTTAGTTGATTATAATTATTGTCATCATAATCATCATCATTATCTTTGTATGTCTAAATGACTGATTCAAAGAAGAATTCTAACACATTTCACATGTCAGTGCAATTCTTTTCTGTTTTGTGCTTTAGTGCTTGGGGTTTTTCATTTGCTTTTTTCAGTCTGAACTTTTCATGGAAGCTATTGTAATCTTTTTAAAAGGTGAAAAAGTATTTCAAAAGAAGTCAAATCCAGAATTATTACATATGTACTTTTTTAAAAAATAAAATACCATCCATTTGTACAGAAAAACTGATAGAGATACTGTGTGATGGCACTTCAAAATGTTAAGAAAGAGATTCTTAATGGTAAGTTTCTACCTGCGTCTGGACTGTTTGATCAGATGAGGGATGATAAACAGTGATAGTTACATACAAATTAGTAGGTGAATGTACTTAGTTGGTATGCATTCAGATGAAGATATTGAAAAAGTCCATTAATAAATTTGAACTGCATGTAAACATTGCGCTCCTGAAGATTTTGAAAGTTGCTAAGAATTTTTTATATTTCAACAATACATATCTTGATACAGCTGATATTTAATCATGTATTCCGTGTTGTTGATGCTACAATAAAAAGCATCCCTTCTGGTACTACCTCTATATTTTTCATGTGACTGTTTTTCATTTTATCCAAAACCCCACAAAATGAGGTGAGAATGATTTTGAGACACAGAAGATTGGTCAAGTTAAAACCAAAACCTTCTCTTAAATATTTTATTCTGATCTGACTGTGTATCGTTTTGAGATTCGGAGAGACTCAGTTCTACAATGGCTTCAGACTCTCCAGATCACACTTCTTGAACAACAGTAAAACAGTGGAATGAGCCCCCAGTGAGGCCTCTCCCTCCATTTCCTACAAAGACCTACATTATGTACTGTAGCAAGGCTCATGAAATAGTTACTTCTATTCAAAAAAGCATAAGGTTTGTTATATTTTATTTTAACCTCCTTCAGAGCTGTGAAGAAGCGTGACCAAAAGCTTGCAAAGAGTGGCAGTAAGGCTTCCAGACTAGGCTCACTCCTTTGGGACTGGAAAAATAGATGAAAATTCTGAGGGAAAGGCTTTTGCCAAATCTCTGTGAAATCAGGAGTAGGTAGCAGCACAGATTACTGGCCTTAATTCCCCTACACATCCTAGATTTTTTTCTAATGAGTTATTTAGGTTTTCTGTGCTTCTAAGATAGAACATCTTGGACTTTATCAACTGCAAACAGTACTCCAAATGGATGTATTTACAATTCTGTTAATCTGCATTATAAATGAAATGTCTCTGACCTTCTAGAGCTTGTGGTTTAGGGATCAAAGGGTCAAAATGGCACATCCCACCTCAACCAGTTTGGACCAGTTCCATTGATTTTCACTCAAAACTCCAGACTGATTTCAATAAGAAATGGCAGCATACATTGATGTTATGGTATGGCTTTCAAAAGACAAGTACTATCTTAAAAGACACTATCATATAACTGATGTATAATGCAGAATTCCCATCGATGCCAATTTCTGTCAATAAGACTTCTATAATCTGAAGAAAGTAAAACATTGAAAAGTCTAGTAGTATCTGAGGCAAAACCCACCATTCAGTTCCACAGAAACAGAAGCAGGCTCAGATTCTGAATGCTAAAATGTTATCTGTTACAAGCATTTAAATATTTATCATTTCATTACTGGTTTAGATATACAAGTATCAAGATACCTATGCAATTTACAATACAGTAATTTCTTAATATTTACTCTCATGCTTACAGAGGATATGTGCTCTTGAATGATGCAAATCAATTATCCCCATCTACGTGAAATGCTGTAACGAGATCAATGAGACCTGAACACAAGGAGGCATCTTAGGATAACAGCTGCAGATGGGTGCATTCTCTGGTGAAAAAACAAACAAATGAACGCACACTGCTCCCCCTTATGTTCTCCCTCCCCCATATAAAATCCCTGCCATTATCCCTTCCAATCAGTTAGTGCATAAAAAGAAAACCAAATAAGAACAGCTAGCAGCCCATATATCACTATAGGTAAGCACAATAAATGGTCACTCTTAGAGCCAAGTTAAAATGAATGCTTTGCATTCAGTTTGGAAATTCATTTTTGATGGCACTTAATGGGCCAGAGTACACCTACAGCCAAACGCTGTGTGTTTAGTGGCTGTACTGAAAAATGCAGCGACCTATCTTTACTGTCTAAAATACATATTGGTTTTAAAGATGAGCTCAAGATCATTACTTTCGCGATATTAATAATTCTGCCAATTGGATTTCCACAAAGTAGATTCAATAAAATGCTAAAAATATTTATTCAATAAATCAGTTACAGTTCTGACTGAGTCTGGATAGCTATAAATTGTTTTCTCATTGATAAAATTCTGTTTATGAAAACCTATTTTCATGGAAATGACTTCTAAGATTTTTATTGGAAAATGCTTTAAACAGAAAATACGAGAATTAATGAAAGCCCCACGTGAGTCTTATACATTTAAATAAACAAAAAAATTACTTTTCTATTGTTTCTTGAAGTAGAATGTAATGTCCATATTTAAGTGACAAAAAATGTAAAGAAAAATCAAATACCTTCTTATCCCACTAGATGGTGGTGCCTTCAGATTAGGGCTGAGATGCTCAGAGTGACAGTACAGGAAAACTTTTGCTTTCTTTAGCTGACCTGCAAATACAGCGTGTGAGAGACGAGGTTAATCTTGTTCCTCTGGGGAGATTAAGGTATTAAGCATTCAGGTATAATGACTTACTGAATATTATCTGAGTGCACAGTATTGTGTTCACAGTGGTTTGCTATAAAATGTGTTTTAACTTCAATATACAACTAATAATATTAATTTTCCTTCCCGAAGAAGAAAAGATGCAAACCATACTGAACCTTAATGATAATTGTAACATGTAACAGAGCCTTCTTCCACTGAGGCTTTGCAATTTTATCTCCCTCTAGCCTCGATCAAAATAAAAATCCAGATTAAAGTTGTGAATCATCAGCAACAACTGCATCTTTTATTCATATATTTCATTGGAACAATCTTGAAAGCACTACACACATTTTTATACAACAAACGTACTCTTTGGTTTAAGAAGAAAGGTATTTACTTACAAATCACTTAGAAAAAAATGACAGGACCCATCTTTTCAGTTAAAAAAGTGAAGTGAAATTCTAATGAATATGAAAAGTAGATGAGACCTTGTTTAACAGAGTAATTTTGTGCTTTAATTTTATCAGGTGCCCATTGTAAATGGTTAAATGCCTCAAGCAAAGCTTGAATTGTTGAGCTCAGTGTAGACTCTGTGAACTGGGCAGCTCATATCAAAGGCTCTGCCTGCTGAGAACTGTCCCAAGAGTAGGCTCAAAATCACACTCAACTATGTGCCGGGAGGAAGCCTACAGATGCCGGCTCACACGGAGCTGGAACATGATGTTAGAGCATCCAGGATATCAAAGGTACAACCATTGCCAGCTGTCAGGAATGCCCAGATAGGCCAATGCGAGTTTAGAGCTTCCTGGGTCCTGCTGTCCAAGCAAAGATTACAGACACGATAGTTCATATACTTCCACGTAAGTACATCACAGCCAAAACAGGCTTAACCCATGACTTTTTCAATGAGCACCTAGCAGGGGAATCCTTTTGTTTATGCAGAGGACAGAAACAGGTATAGAAGTGGATGTGCACACTTAGTTCTTCTGTAGAGCATTAATTATTTTGCACATTAAAATCTTCCCTGACTGTATTAGGGAGAGAAGCTCCTCTCTGCCTTTCTGTAGCAAGGTGGGTAGGATTTTCTGAAAGCCTGAAGCAGCAAAATTCACTCTAATCATCATTACTCACTATGATTAGGGGTTGAAATGCAGCATTTGCCAAGAGTGCAAGTTCCTTTATTTGATCACTTTGACTGTACCGGTATAACTGCCAATCACAGGAAACACCTCTAATAACTCTTCCTTTCCTTAATAAAGAATACCACATCTTTAAAACATTAGAAACAGATGTCACTGCATTACTTCACTGCTGATGTATGTAATAGAAATGACACACTAATTAATTTAATGCAGTATAAATGTACTGATTATTTATCATGGCTGACAATAAAATTATGAAAACATTCAATTACAATCAGTGGTAATTCATTATTTATTGATTCTGCATTATGCGCACATTAATACAATACATTTAATTACATAAGAGAAAGGATCATTTTTCTATTGATACTTAGACATTTAGATTCATCAGTTTTATTTAAAATCCTTGATGCTTAGGTGGGAAGTTTTAATTCGCAATTCCAAAAAAACCCCCTACTTAAATGTCAGAAATAAATTGCATACAAGTGTCATGTACTAGTGCGTCTAGGAAAATGTGGGTAATAAAATGACTTGCTAATTTCAGTTTCTTCTTTTTCTCACGTCAGTGGCCCACATTTGTTAGTATAGCCATGGTTACTCTTTGCTCAGTAAACCAAGGCATTAAACACTAAACTAGCAAAAATTAAAATGTTTTTCTTCCTCTTCAAGCCTTTACTCAGAATGAGCAATATCGATGGTTTGCATGCTCATGATATAAACTCAAAGATCACTTCAGGGGGTTAAGAGCTTTAGACTGGGCCTTGACTTATTTTTTTTTTGTTAAAGGTTATGAGGATATCATTGTCACTAGGACTCGAGTCAGGCTGGAATTCAGAAAAAAAGTGGCGTTTCATTTCATTATGACCAGGCTGCACTGTAAATACATCTTTTAGTTGCTTTTTCATCCTTCATTTCAGGCCCACTGTTACCTCTGACAAGCCCATGTTCACTCTCTCACATTTATTTTAGTGAAGATCCAAGTTATTCACTAAAAACTAGCAATTCTACTCCCATTGGACATGCCCATAACAAGTCTATAGAAAAATTTCTTTATACTAAAAAAAAAAAAACCCCAAAAAAATCAGCAGGAATCTTTAGATTACAGTACCTATAGGATTCTTTTTTTCAGTGTCCAGCCTCATGTTTGGCTACAATAGCCTGAGAAAAGAATACAAACATCACGATTGAGCTTTCCAGTCTTCTAGAAACAAAATTATTATTATTTCTAATTATTTCCTTACTGTTTCACTTGAAAAGCTGTCACTTTTATCATTGTCTCCTCCCAGTCCATTGTGTCACCCATCATTTTCTCTACGGGATCCCTGGGGCCCAGGAGCCACATTCACACCAGCTGGCAATAAGTGATTTCCAGAAAGCTGTTGACTGGCCCTATCAGGAATGACTGTGGCTTTCCTCTCTTCTTCTGTGTCAAAAGAGAGCTCTTTCACATTTCACTCCAACCGGGCAGATGCATTGATGATAAACAAAACCAAACAAATGTAACAGAACCTTTGCTTGACACTTTGCCATACAAACACAGCTGATTTTTATAGAGGACTGATACATGACACACTGATATTTCCATAGCTGACGGTGTTAAGAAAACAGAATGCTTTGCATACCAGTCTAAAATGAACAAAAATATTGAAACTTTAAATAAATATTCTAAAGTACTGATTTCAGCTGTAGGGAGGCTTACTAGTTTGTACACATTCAAGCTGCATACTGCTGGAGTCCATTCAAATAAACCATCTGGATGCTTCATAACTGACAAGATATTACTGCACGATTTTTAGGCTTTAGCAACTTTGCCTTGTCTTTAATAAAATTACAGAGCAATAATAATATTCATCGATATAGTTGATTTGTATATGTGTAGTTGAACTGGACAGCTGCCTGGTATTAATTCTCAAACCTTGAGCATTCTCTTAGTTTAAGAGCAGTTCTTCTCTCCATGGACAGTCACCTCTCAAGGGTACTGTTTTTACTACAGCCTTTATGATTTTATATTGCTTCATTCCTCTCCAGCTTGCTGGGTGTTGATGCGCAAGGCTTCCTCTGGCCTTGCAAAAATTCAGTCTTATTTAGAAATATGTTTAGCTTATTGAAGACATTAAAGTCAAAAAGGAAAAAAATTTCTCACAGTGGAATTTGATTGTCAAATTAATCTCAAAGCAAAAAATGTCTTTAAAAGGGCAAAGACAATGAGAAATGTTTAAATCTGATTTATGAAACCCCCTAATAACAATTATATCCAGTAAATTAAACCCCGAATGTTTCTATTTGAAGTAAATTATTTATTATTTCTATCATTTCCAGCATGTAAAAATGTTGAATGACTTCAGGGCTCAACTGTACTAAACTCTGTGCTGAAGTAAATAGCCCCTGCCCCACAGAGCTCCCAACCTGAGGTTCTAATCCTAGAAGGATGCACAAAATAGTTTAGGAAGCATGAGCAATCTTATTGAATGGTATTAATAATGTAAACCTAGCTTATGTGAAAATTCTGCCTTGGTTTTAGGCTGCTAGGCTAGGGGCCTAAAGCAAGTGGTGAATCTCACTAAAACACACATATAGAGAAAAAGCGAAGTTCCTGCGCAGTGTAATTTGGATCATTTAAGTTAACAAATATAGCAATTCCGTTGGCATAAAGTCATCTCCCCTCATCTGAAACGGGATTACTCATAATGCAAAAATATTAAGCTTTGCAAAAAGGGTGTCTAAATAGGGAAGCTTAACAAAAGGAAGGAGTAGATGGCATACACAAGCACTGCCATTGAGTAAAGAGTTGAAATGCTCTGCCCGTATTGCTTGTTTGGCACCCACTTGAAAAAGTTTTGTTTGTACTTTTCCATTTGCTTTAGGAGGAAGCTAAAAAAGGGGAGGGAGGTAGAGGGAAGAAGTTAAAGGACTGGGAAAGAGTGAGAGATTAAAGAAGACTGAATAATAGTGGAAACAAACAGGAAATAAGGATGTTGATACAAAGGAAGAAAGGAAATAGGCTTGGAAAAGAGGCATAACGTAAGTACACAGGGAGAAGGGCAAGAAGCAAATAAATGATCTAGTCAGTGTGCGTCTGTCAGACTCAGCTCCTTTACATAAAATTTGTCTGTCCATCTTTTGAGTTCGCTTGTTCAGGGAGAAAAGATGCACAAAGCTTAGCGGTGCTTGTGTCAACTGACCTGGTTCAGGTGAGGGAGACACGGGATCTGTCTTGTCTCCCAGGACCGTTGAGTTTTCCTGTTACACAGCAGAGTGAGGTACCATGCGGTGCGTTGGGAGGCCACGTCACAGTCAGGTGCGCAGAGGGGAACGATGCCCTTGTATCTAAACCACAACTGACACTGCGCTTGAATTGTGAAATTCCAAGCAATTACACGCCAGACGTCCTGAGGACAGACACTGCCTCCTGTGCCTGGTAGCCAGCTTCCACGGCTCTCATGGCCTCCTCCATCTCCAGCACACGCTCCCTGCTCTGGAGGGCCTTCGTTTGCTTTACGTCCAAATCCCTTGGGACTTGTCACCACTGCCTCCACCATCTATTCACAGAAAAGTGTAACCACATCATGTTGATCTCTTGGGAACTCAGAGGAAAGTTGCATTGCTCTGTACCCAGGGGAACCTTGTGCTGTTCCCCTCTCATCACGCTCATGTCTTTGAGCTGTGCCGAGGCACACGTGTTCTAACTCTCAGGATCGTCCCAGAGTGCAGCTGCGGCTGAAACTATCTGCAAAATGGAGCCAGGACAGGGACCTGGAGATGGAACAGCCTGGGAAAAGAGGACAGAACAGACTTACAGCTGAATCTGTCTGGAAAGGGGGGACAGAACACAAACCTAGAGCTGAATCTGTCAGGAAAAGAGGGGACAGAACACAAACCTAGAGCTGAATCTGTCAGGAAAAGAGGGGACAGAACACAAACCTAGAGCTGAATCTGTCAGGAAAAGAGGGGACAGAACACAAACCTAGAGCTGAATCTGTCAGGAAAAGAGGGGACAGAACACAAACCTAGAGCTGAATCTGTCAGGAAAAGAGGGGACAGAACACAAACCTAGAGCTGAATCTGTCAGGAAAAGAGGGGACAGATCCCAGACTTATAGCTAGAACTGCCTGGAAAAGCGGGACAGAACACAGATCTAGAGCTGAATCTGCCTGGAAAAAGGGGACAGAAACTAGACCTACAGCTGGAACTGCCTGGAAAGAGGGGACAGAACACAAGCCTAGCGCTGAATCTGCCTGGAAAAGGGGGACAGAGCCCAGATGTACAGCTGGAACCGCCTGGTAAAGCGGGACAGAATGAAGCGTGGGGTTGTTTAGTCTAGAGGAAAGGAGGCTTTCGACAACCGCCTCAGACGCCGTAGCGAGGTGGGTGCTGGTCTCTTCTCCCAAGTAACAAGCGCCGGGACGAGAGGGACGCGGCCTGAAGTTGCTTAGGGAGGGTTTCGATTGGGCGTCGGGGAGGGTTTCTTCCCCAGCGGTTGCCGGGCAGGGGCAGCGGCCGCGCGAGGACTCTCGCGCCGAGGCGGGTCCCGCGGCCCCAGGTGCGTCGCCGGCCCCGCCCCTCCCGGGCGGCAGCCAGTGGCGGAGCGCGCGGCGGCGGCGGCGGGCGGGGCGCATTGGCTGGCGGGCGCGGGGAGGGCTGTGGGCGCGCGGCGGGCGCTGCGCGCGGGCGGCTCCGCTGTCGGCCGTGCAGCGCGGCCCGAGCCCCCGCCGGCCATGGCCGTGTCCGCGCCGCCCGTGGCGGCCGCCGCCTCCGGCGGGGCCGCGGGGGGCTCGGCGGGGCTGTTCCGCGCCGACCCGCTCTACTCCAGCCCCGCCGAGTCCCCGCGCGTCGCCAACAGCTTCCTGCCCTCCGGCGGCGGCGGGGGCGGCAACGAGTGTAAGATGGTCGATCTGCACGGGGTGAAGGTGGCCTCGTTCCTCGTGGAGGGGCAGGAGCTCATCTGCCTGCCGCAGGTCTTCGACCTCTTCCTGAAGCACCTGGTGGGAGGGCTGCACACGGTCTACACCAAGCTGAAGCGGCTGGATATATCGCCCGTGGTGTGCACGGTGGAGCAGGTCCGCATCCTGCGGGGGCTGGGGGCCATCCAGCCCGGCGTCAACCGCTGCAAGCTCATCACCAGGAAGGACTTCGAAACTTTGTACAACGACTGCACCAACGCCAGGTGGGCGCGGGGCTCCGGGCGGGGGCCGCGGGGGCTGCGGGAGCGCCGGCCGCCTCCCACCGACCGACCCACCGCAAACTTCGCCGCTAGCGGGGAGAGCGCGGAGTTCCTCCGCAGCCTCCGAAGTTTCTCGCCGCTCTTTCCTCCCGTTCTGCTCGATGCCGCTGCCTCTGGGGCTCGAGCGGCGGTGCCGCTCGCCCTGCTCGGCTCCCGGGGTCGGCTCTCTCGGTGCCGCTCGGCTCCCGGGGCTCGAGCGACGCGCCGGGGGGTCCCCTGGCCGCCCTCTACTGCCCGGGGGCCGAGCGGGGGCTGCCGGGGCTCCGCTTGTTGCTCGGTGCCGCTCTTCCCAGGGCTCGAGCAGCTTTACCGAGGTCCCTGCCGGTCCTAGGGTGGAGCGAAGTGCTGGGGCTCCCGCTGCTGCTCGGGGTCCCGGCCTTGAGCAGCTCTACCGGGGTCCCGCTCACCGCCGGCGGCTGCTGGGGGTGCCGGGGCTCGAGCAGCGGTGCTGGGGGTCCCCGGGCTCGAGCAGCTGTCCCGGGGTCCCGCTGAGCTCCCGCTGCCGCTCGGAGCCGCTCGGGTCCCCTGTTTGAGCGGTGCCGGGTGGGGGGGGGGTCCGGGCGCGGTGCTGGGGCGATGGGGGACGGGGTGGGCACTCGGGCTCTCCCTCTCTCCCTCGGGCAAGGAACTCGAAGGGCTCTCCCCGTGCGGCGTCCGACTCGCGGCAGGCGAACGTTCAGTAAGTTGGGGGTTTGAGCCGCCGTCGGTGCCTGCTGGAGGTGGGGGGGAGGGGGGTCGTTCGCTCAGCCCCCGCCGCTCCCGTGCCCTTTCCGAAGGGAGCACCGCGCTTGCTTCGCTCCGAACTGCCTGGTGGTAAAGGTGACGGCTGAGAGATGCTTTCCCTCGATTCCTGCGGCGTTCGATGCTTTCCCTTGGTTCCTGTGGCCTCGGCTTGTTGTGCTGCCGGGTCCCGTCCCTGCGCCGCTGCTGCAGGGCAGGGCTTACAGCCGCGGTCCAGCCTGAGCTATTTGGGATAAAATTAACTTAGGAGCACCTGGGGACACGTCGTAGGTGCAGATGTTTCCCTGAACTGTTCCTAAAACTCTCCTTTTGATCCCTGTGACCTTGCCAAAGTTTTTCCTTGAGGAGATGCGGGATCCCATTTGGAGCCTTTGGATGCAAACTGATGATCGCTGCACCCTTACGAGCCCTGATTTGAGATCAAGAAATGCTGAAGCCTTAGAGATTTCAAACTTGTATGGCACGACTTTTCTTTCCTCTGGCAAAGGCTGGCGGCTGGGGTGGGATGAGGCAGTAAGTGATGTGAGGGAGGGGGCTGGGGAGCTCTGGGTGGGGAGCGATGCTCCGAGAGGGTCAGAAAGGAGCAGGCAGCGGGATGAAGACTGCTCAGAGACTGAAGATGCAGCAGGAGCACTGCTGAGGGGGGTCTGACAGAGCAGAAACCCCTCCGAAGGGAGTTCAGCTTGGAAAACACATTCAACACGTGTGTAGGCACAGGCTTTCCCTGCCTGCTTATGAGAACACTGTCTATTCTTACCTCTTCAGGAGTAGCAGATTCAGACAGCTCCTAAAATGTTTCTCATTTATTAAACATCGCTCAGCCTTTGTTTAGATCTCTTGAAAATGCCACTGGTTTGAGTAACCGACAGGCATAAACATGTTTTTCATTCAGTGTCGTCAGGTGTAATGCACGATAAGTGTTATCGGCACATACGAAACTTCTCTCAAGTATTATAACTAAACAACATTAGTTGTATTCTGTCATGCTAGTGGAGTGCTTAATGTGTCATTTTACTTACAGTTTTCTTTTAATTCATGCACCCATAGTTTATGGGAGAGGATGTTGGATGAAAATTAGCTAAAAGCATGAGTGATCTACTTTTTGTTTGCTGTGAAGTGCCCTGGGAACCGCTGCCAGGCATGGTACCAGACAAACAAAACACGGTAGAACCGCTGCAGATATACGTTCAGTCTTTAGGTTCTGTACCTGGGAACTGAAGTCTTGGAAACTGTGATCGTTTAGAAGCAAACCCTTCGATCTGTGTCGCTCCGCCGTGTGACTCGAGCATTACTTTCAGCTTGGAATATTGTATGTTGTTCTTATAATATGTATTTTTTTGTAGTTTTTAGAGATTTAGAGATACATTTCAGCATAGCTGAAATACTGCTATCAACTCAAGAGCTACCGGAAAAAGCAATAAGAAATGCTAGGTATTATTTTCAATGTAAGCTGACGTCTAAAAGTCAACATCTCTTATGTTATTGTACATTATTAATGATTAATTTTTAATTGGAATGCAAACCATCAATTATATATAATAGGAGAAAAGAGCAAGTCTACTTCCTTTGCTTTCTGTATTGCATTTTTTTAGTTGAGCTTATCTCATGAGAGCTGCTGAGAAATGTACCTGAAAGCAAAAGTTTCGTGTGTATGTTCTGTGTATGTAACACCAGTTAGCTTAGACATAGCATCTTTGACCTTTGTATTTTTTCCAAACAGAACACCTGTAATTTTCATTTACATGTAAGCCAAATGTTCTTCACTTCCTCGTTAGCCATTATCATGTAATCTAATTTGGAAGCAGGGTTTGTAAAATGAAACTCGCTGTTTGTTTCATTACAGGTAACGTCTTCAAGTGAATAGTGAGTACAGTGTATTTACAGAATTTGTGGTACTTTAGAAGACTAGTTAAATTATGGACACGTGCTTAATTTTAGTAGTAAAACAAAACATTTGCCTAAAGTAGAAGACGATAACGAGGTTTTATTTAAAAATGAAATTTAAAACTCTAGTGAGAACATTTTTACGATGGTGAATATATCAGTCCTTTAAATTAGGATTATGCGAGTATGATCATAACCTGTTCTACAGGGTTTCTCTGTTTGATGGATGCTGTTAAAAGCATAGTGTTGGTCTGGATTATTCAGTGAATAGTCAGAATACTTCCCAGAAAGCAGCCTTTCAGTATGTGGCTTATTTTTTGTGATTTAAAGTATACAGTTAAGCTAATATTTTGCATTACTTTGGCTATTCACAAACAATAAAAGGCTTTAGAAATGAATTTAAGCAGTAAATGCAGGCATTTTATTTTATGAGATAATGAGGGTCTAGTCATGTTGTCTATTAAAAGCTACCCTATAGTCAGCATTACTCTGTCTTTTATTAGGAGAATGATGTCAAGATTATAATTAAAGCAATCCAGTCATGTAGCACTGCACAGAGCTTCCTCCTGTATTGATTTTAAATGTGGACATCTAATCGTACAGACTACTTTGGCCAAGGAAATATTCAGAATGTGTTCAGACTTGGCCCAGCTTGTGAGTATTGGAAGTGGTAGCACGTTAAATGGGAACAGTGGTCAGTGTCTCAGCTTCCTTCTCTTCCTTGGAGAGGAGGCTAGAAACATTGTCGAGAGAAGTCACTAGCATAGCAGGTTCTGCTAGAGATGCGGAAAGTAATTTTTTCACTTTCTCAGCAGATTAATTATACTTTTGGAAAAATCCCTCTTTCTTTTCGGGCATCTTGAGAGTCTGCGCTTCTTCAAAACTACTAAAATACTTGAATATTTTCATCAGAAGCATATCTAATCTGGAGAAGCCTTGATTAAAATTCCCTTCTTTTCTCATGGCAATAGAGCTCCCCATTTGAAGTGTAACATACTTCTCCTCCAAAATGGAGTATTTGTATGTTTCCTGCATGTGTGTATGCATAATACATGTGTAATTTTCTACTGAGACTTCTACAACTGAAAAATACTGTGTTTTTGTAGCAAAGACAAAAAAGCTAAACAATTAGGTATTAATGATATTCTTGTTGCATATTCAAGAGGTCTTTGCAAGCATTTCTTCTCCTTTTTTTCTTTTCACCATTTCAACCTGCAGAACTCTTCACTGTCACTTCAAATCACACAATTCTACAAAGATAAAACAACACTTAAACTCATTTGCTTTGGGAGGGAAATTGAGCATTTGCACCCAATAAGCCTGATTGTGGAACTGCATGCAAATTGTGTTTTGATTTATCTCTTTTGCACTTTTTTCCATTTGAATTGATCTTGCATTAATTTTGCCAAGCGGCTCTGTGAGGCTGCAGATGTTGCCCTGTGTTTAATAAATCAATGAGACAGATCTGAATGAATCACTTCAGATGGATTCTCTGCTCGGTTTGATGTCTAGATGTTATTCTTAGCTTGTTATCATGACAGATGCATTAATGTTCCCATACACTGCCAGCAATGTCAAAGAGATTGAAGCTTTTAAAGTGGCGGTATCCCCTTTTCCCCCTTCTGTTGGAAAAACTAAATTGCCTTTAGGAATAGGTCAGAATATAAATTTAATCACGGTATTATTGTGGGGAAGATGCTAAACTTTTGATCATCTTATAACGCTAAGTCAGACAAGTGCAGTTTCATTTGGAATGATTAATTATTCTAAAATACTGGAGATCAATATTAAAATCTAAACATAGGATAGAGTAACCACTTTCTTAGCATTAATATTTCATCGTAATAGGAATGATCCAAATAAATAATATAGGGCTACAACATGTTAAAAGTGTTGCTATAAATAGACTATCATTGTGTCCAAATTGATTATGGGCTGAATTAAAGCTTTTTCTCTTTTTTTTTTATTTCATTAATCATTTTATTTTGAAGTGAAAAAAGTCACAGACAGTCAGTGTCTGTTAGATTTAAAATGGGAAACTTATTTATTATGTTTCTGTTATTATTTACCAATTAGTGCCAGATATGATAGAAAAGTTGTTTATCACTGTTAATTTCTGATCTGGATAGCCTGGTATCCGTTACCGTGGAGCAGAACCTGTGGAACGCAAATCATCAAAGAGGCTGAAATGCATCTTTGTGGAACGATTTTAAATTCTGGAAAAGAGTGCACAAAGTGTAAGGTACCCAGCCATGAATAATGAAGATCTGTTTCCCAAGTAGGCTACACACAGTTTTTATTGGCTTTTATTCGTTAGTGTTTATTAAACCACTTGTGGTGTTACTTGTTTTTCTTTAGAAGTTAAAATAGTATTTTGTAATTTCAGTCATTTTTTTTAAACCTGATCTCTATCTCTGAATCTTGATTTTAATGTTAAAAATTAGTACGACTGTTCCTTTTCTGAATCTCTTCCCCAAAAAGAACTTTGACTTTTTGTCAAGTTAAGGCTGCTGAGAATAAATTGGAGAAACTGGCTGTAACAGATCTAGATTTATGTTGGCGTTCCTGGTATTCTTGCTCCAGTAGCTCCAATTTGATAAAGGAAACAATATGTGCAATAGAAATTCACAGTTTATTCAAATGAGCTGAAGCTTTAGCATTGTTGTATTTGCCTCTCTTTCACCAATACATCAATGTGTGGCACCAGCATTATACTGAGAAAGCCTCCAGAGTGACCAGCTCTGGGGATGAGGCTGTGGTTGGGCACGCAGCCTCTGTTTGTGTGTGTCCATTTGTGTTAGAGGCAGGTGAAAATCAGCTCTGGGAGAACCGAGGAACACAGCACAAATCACTGAATTGGAAGATCTTGTTTTGTTGTATGGCAGTGGACTTAGAGGGAGAAAGTACTACCTGCATTGGTAGTTTTGCAGCACATATTGAAAGTGAGCTTTCTGAGATGTTTTAATTCTGTCTTGTTTATTTTGTTTCTTTACAGGCTGCTGTTCACATTGTGTAAGAGCTATTTGTCAGGTGTTGAAATCTGGGCTGTAAACTCGGTGTTTTGACTTTGCTGAGGTGAAGCTACTTTTTGTGCAGTGTAAGTCTGCAAGAGTAAGGGCAGACAACTTATAAATACTTGTGGGATCTGAGCTCTTCTTGTTGAAGGCTTAAAATGTGGATTTGAAAGAATAATGCGTATATGGCGTTTTCAACCAGGTGCTACTTTTTTGTGTATGATCTGGTCCTTGCAGAAAGTAGGGTATTTGTTTTTTGTGCCTGTTCATTTTGATTTTCTGAAGTTATGAGCAGTATCATCCCAATCCTTACTTAAAAATACCTAGAAAGTTCACATCTAGTTTCTTTTATAAGTTCTTTGAGTGATTATTAGTGTAGTGATAGGAAGCCCCGGCAGGTGTATGGGAGATGTAGCATTTTAATGATAGATTACGTGAACAATACTAATAGTGAAACCAATTATGGGCTACTTTCGAATTATTGCTGTGTGCGACATGTTCCTGGGGTGTAAGTTAAAGTAAGATTTTTATACGTTACGATTAAACACGCATTACCAAGCACAAGTACATCAGTTAGTAATGATTCATAGTGATTTAGATTTATCCTGCTTGATACTAGAACCGTCCCTTGGGGCGACACGCTTTTGATCTTTGTTCCCTCTTGGTATATCATGGTTATCCAAAGTGACTTACTAATAGGGTTTCCCCTCTCCCTGTTCTACAACCTGTAACAAACACGGGTATCTAGCAACTAATGTACTTTGATACTTGCCCCAGAAGGCTCCAGTATCCAAATCCTGTAAAACCTAATTTGTTTGCTTTCATTTCTCTTGGGTAGCAGAGCTGTGTCGTTGTTTTGTGTCTGCATATGAAGTTTATTGTTGTTAGTAAGCGTGGGGAGATTGTATTTCCTTGTCGGTACCCCTTGACCTGCTAAGCCCATTTTGCTCATTACAATATTGTGTCGCAGCTTGTCTTGACTCTGCCGCTTCCACAAAAAGTAAGAACCAAACCAAACGATTAGTGCTTGCTTTATTACTGCCCCGTGGCTTAAAGCGCAGTGTTTAGCGCTGTAAAGGGTTGCGTATATGTTAAGGTAAAAAGAAGTTCGACTGCAATTGTGTCTGATCTTATCAGGTTTCTGGAAATTGATATCTGGTAACAGCGTTTAACCTACATCGAGTCTATCTGCTATTTATGTGATGGGTTAAAAAAGAAAAAGTAGTATCGATCTGTCGCTGGATTAAAGTTTGAAATCGGCAACAGCATGAGCACAAAAGGCTTTCTTTTTTTTATGATTTCTCAGCTTGCCATTGATCTACCAGTTTTATTGCATTCATTATTTATTAAAAGAATTTGCAAGCTAAACATAACGTTAAGCTAGTTTGCACACAGGGACTGCACTTAGGAAATTGAATGGAAATTGCATTAGAGATGAACATCTGTGCTATTTTTCCACTCATGTGTTTATGGGTTTGTATAAAAGGTGTATTGGATTAACAGTTATAACCATTATAGCTTGCAGCAATATGTTACAACCCGAAGCATTTAGTAGTTATTTAGCAGGGAGACTCTTTTTACTTATACTAGAAAGTGTAGTAATGCCATCACAAACAGTGCTTTTATTGGATTATTCTTTATTAATGGGCTTTTTACTAGTAATGTGTGAAACTCTGGGTATCTAGCTATATTATATATGTGCTCTATTATCTATGCTACATAGAGCTCCATTAATATTGTTGTTAATTGAAGGTTGCTAGTGACAGTATTAGTTAAGGATTTGGCATGTAGACACCAAAGTATTGAAATGAAATGTATTTTGTAATGTACAATAGGGATCTAAGCATTGAAAAGATCCTTAATATACGTTCCTGCAAATTTTTCCCTGCCATTCAACAGTTTTCTGTCCTCCTTGAGATAGGTAGCAGCTGTGATGTGATGTATCAGTGAATTGGGTGAAAATCTTAAATATTTAGAAATCATTTTCTGCTTCAGTTCACAAGTTCAGTTGCACTTGATATGAGTTGTAGGTGTGTGTGACGTATGAATTAAAGAGTAGACCTAGATTTTTGAGGTCATCTCCTGTAAAATTTTGGAATTTTTTTTTGATTGTGCTTCTATAGAATAGATTATTCTGCTTAAATAGGGAAGAACAAGGGAAAAATTACTTTAGAGGCTTTGGGTGAAAAGTCTGTTTTTAGAATTGAGGGGGTTTTTTTTGTTCTTTTTAATTTGGTCTGAAAGTATTTGCAGTCTAGTGTGTTTATGACTAGGATGTGCTGAGTTGTGTCACGTTTTGCATCATCAGTGCACTTTTTTTTCAGTTATTCTATTCAAGACTCAACCTGATACATCTCAGCAGCTCGTGAGACTGTTGAGGGTTTCCTGTGCTAAGCATCAGCGATGTTCTTTATGCCAGGGGTTGTGCTTACTCTTTCGAATGCCTCCTCTACTCTTTTTTCTTTTTTTTTCCTCTCTGGGAGGATGAACCCCTGCAAGTCCTAATAGTATTTTGAGAACAGGTAGCTCTAATTTTTAGTTGAAAGAATTCCAATAATATTTTTCCACGTAGTTTTTAGTATTCCTCGCTATTGTTCCCAACCGTGGGCTCCTGTTTAGTTTTCGTATTCTATCAGATAACCCATTTCAGCTATTCTGTAAATAAAGTGGAAGCTAGATTTAATATCGGCTTTACTTAATTAATATATATGCACATGTATTGATTGATGTGATTTGCAAACGCAGTTAATCTGAATTTCTAGATAATTCCCAAGCCCCCCGCACAAAGTATAGAAAACAAATTTGGTATGTGGAAATTTTTGCATACTTTTTTTATAAAAAAAGAGGCTTTGGAATAAATGTGATTTTTTTTTTGTTCAAATTTTATTTGCTTTGGACATTTCCTAAATGAACTTACATGGTTGTACGAACTATCCTGGTGTCCTTACTAAAAGTCTTTAATGCTTTTGGTACTTCTCATAGCTGTGTAAAGGAGGAATGTTCTCAGCATGTAATTGTGTTTCTATCTAGTCTTTGGCAAGAGAACTTCTAGCTTGGGACACCTTCGTGGTACTTGGAGTCAGCAGAATACTGAGTTGGTTTTCTCTCCTATTTCCAAACCTGTGTGGACAGTGGAACTAAACCAGAACCCTCATTAATCAACCTTGTCCTGTTCAAATTGTGCGCTCTCTGTCTCACAAATGATTTCCTGAAATCCTAGATGTCTGTGCTGATGAGCTGATGGTCATATTCCCCGCTGCTAGCTGAGAAGGAGTATTTGTATATTTGTAAGTTAAAAAAAACCCCAAAACAACAAAACAATCCCACAAAATAAAGGTGGCTGTGAGAGAGCTGTTTGCACAGACATTGTGCCAGTAGGGGGATTTAGTTACTTGTATGTTACAGTAATTTAAGAATTGCTAATTAAGAAGATCAAGCTAGTGTAAAGAAAAAAAGTATTTGTAGCTTAATTTGGACCTTCTAATCAGTGTATTTAAGATATTATGCTTTATGCTTTTTCTTACACATGTAACAGGTTTGTTTGCTTTGTGCAAGGTTTATACGATAGCTAATTGACTGGTTTTTGTAAGAGTTAATCAGAAAATGTCTGGTGCCTGTGAAACATTATCCCTGTTGTTTTTTTCGAAGCTGATGAAGGTACCTCGCTTTGCTGCTGCAGGTCTCTGGAAAAGATTCTAAGGTAATACTAGAAAATAGAAGTGGGAAATGATGTCAGGACTTAAAATACATATTTATAAACCCAAGCAACAACAAAACCCCCAAACAAAACAGAAAAACCCAATCAAAAATCAACAAGAAGAAACCCAAGCAGAACAAGGTAGAACAATTCTGGCAGTTAGAAAACAGCAGAGTGTGAATACTGGAACAGGACCTCAGGTGATGAACTCGGCGTTATGTTTTCTCTCTTGCATGAGCTTGCTAGTGAAATACGTATTTGTAGGTCTGGAGGTTTTTGTAGGTGCTTATTTCTTATTTTATGAACTGCCTTACCTGATTTGTGGTTCAAACAAGTCTGTGTTGTGTGGTTTTTTGTTTTTTTGTTTTTTTTTTTTTTAACTGGAGCACTCAAGAAAGATTCTCTCTTGTTTGTTAAGCTGGGAGGGGGATTTGATCATTTGATCGCCTTGCCTTTTTTAACATTATTTCTTCCAAATTCTCCCCCCACAACCAGCAGTCTTCTACTGAACTGTTCTATCTTAGTTATTCATCCTTAAAGGTTTATGATTTTAACTTTTCATCTTACTCACTGAAAAAATTTAACCCTTTACTACACTATGAAAATCCGCATTCGTGCCATTGTAGAAACAAAACAAAAATTAGCGATAGATTTCTTGTAGTCATGTTTACTGAGTAATGGAGCAAGTCTTGTGGAGTAGTTCAGAGTACAGCAGGGGGCTGCTAGATACATTTTAAGAACTCATGTTCTCTGGATGAAGATAAGCTGAGTTCTTATACTGGTGTGTTCTCATCTGGATAGAATTTCTCTGACGCCTTCAGGTACTAGTGGCTGTGTGGCCCCACAGCCTCATCCTTCCCTGTCACCTGGGTTGATCCATCATTGACAATAACTTCACAAGAACTAAATAGACAAATAGCATTCAATTGTAGACGCTCATTGCAGGTTTCATGTGTTGGAATGGTCATTGAATTGTCTTTGAAGTTTATTTAAAAGTCTGTCAAGTTTAAAAAGTTCCTTAAGATACTTTTGGCCACATTTTGATGTTGGGGTTTAGTAGAGCCTCTAGCCTTATAAACATCTTTCATAACCTTTAAACTTTAAAGGGAAGTTTGTTTGGAGTTTTTTTTTTTTTTTTGATGCTGCTGTTCCTTTCTCTGCTTTCTGATTAGAACCTTTTTTTTTTTTTAGCACCTCACATGTGCAAAGTAGTTTATCTGATGATATCACATTGTTTCTAAAGTAATCCTCTTTGATACCTGGCAGTAGGAAAGTTATTTCAACAGGGTATTGGGAAGACTAGTATCTAAGTGATCAGTTCAGTTCAAGGCCTGTCAATTCTGTGTTTAAAAGCAGTAGTAATCCCACACAAAATAAGTGCTGGTGTTCATTACTGAGGTTTCCTAATACAGGTGAAAAACCTTCAGCCTTTCTCAAGTTGAGAGTGAATACGTGTTGAAGGATGAACCACCAAGTCCATGTGTTTGAGTGCTGTACAAGCTTAAGCAGTGGTCAGTGATGAGCACTTTACACACACACATTCTGGGAAATCTGATGGACTTTCTGAACGATCGTGGCAGTCAGTGGACTATTTATTACTCATTCTGGTTTTGGTGGAAAATTCGGCCTTGTATGTCATTTAGACTTAGTGACACGTGTAGCCTCCCAGGGCCTAATGACTTGTCTGCAGATGGGCTGTTATTTATTACAGTCATGTAGAATAAAATTGATTGTCTTCTAAAATTAATTTTTCATTTGCCTCCAGCTCTGCTTTAATAGAGGACACACAGTTGCCTGTTTGCAGAAATACTGTTTAATCACATTAATATCTCAGCCCCCCCAGGCCGGTGAAGATAATTGTACAAACGAACAGCAAAATCTGTATCTTTAACTTCTTTTTATGATTAAATTATGCAAATGACTTATCTCCTGCCCTTCCAAGCACTAATCATCTAATTAGGAATGATGTGTTAAAGGGACGGTTTTGAATCAGGAGAAGGGGAGAATGGAGGAAGCAGAAAATGGGACCTGACAATGCAACTGCTGAAGATACTGTAGTGGTACAAGATGAATCTGTGTATTTGTTCAAAAAGCAATAATAAAGGCTTGTTTTGCTATTTCTAGTCTTGCTTTAGCAGTGTTTTTCATAAGAGGATAATTATTCTCTCTTAGCTTTGCTCATGATTTTCCATATTAAGTCTAAATTCAATTATTGAAGTTCAAGAATTGAGTCACTTAGTACTTCCTCTTGAAGTTCTCATAAACAAGGTAGTTGCAAGTGTGTCTATTTGGCTTCACCAGCAGCATGTTTGGAAAGTCAGGCTGCATGCATTTACCTGAGAAAAAGTTAACTTCCCCAGGAAGGTGAGAAACACTGCTTTTTAAAGGTAGGCGTCCCACATAAATACTGAGAAGCCAGAAGCTATGGTGTCAAAATACTCTTTTTGTTAGTGATTAGGGGTATGTCATAGGGATTTAAGAAGAGAAAACTTCACACAAACTAAATTTGAGAGCAGTTGAAATGCTGACTGTGGTAGAAAATGTGGGTTTTCTCTGTTGTTTTTGGATGGTCCCACGTAAAGAATGTGAGTTCTGACACTGCTTTGATTTGCCTGATGCAGACGTAAATTGCTGTTGGAATGTTTTCATAAACAGTTTATGGATGGGGAGGCTGTTTCTTTCCGTACCTTCCAGCAATATGATGGAATTAAATCAGTTCACATCTATTTTAACTTGTGTTTTTGTCATTATCGCCCGAAAATTCTTCACTAAAGGAAAGATAAGAGGGAGAGGACCTTGTTGAAGATCTCTCATACAAAATATTTGTACTCGGAACACTTGTAGAAGTAGTTCCAGTACTCAAGCCTACGTACGTTCTGTCAGAATTGTAGGAGAGAGGATTTCTCATTGGATTAAGAAGTTCTGAGATTCATTGAGGGTTTAAATTGCAATGAAGGCTTTGAACAAAAACGGTTTTCCTCTTAGGACAGGAGATTCTAGGATACTTAAGTAGCAAATAATCCTAGACTACTTACTTTGTTTTGTTTCGATTTGCTGGATCCAGATATTCTCCAAAGTAGAGATAAAAGTAGAGTGCTGATACTGTGTGGGAAGTCCATGGAGTGGAGTCGACATCATCCAGCCACCATTCTTTGTGTGGTTGAGTTTCCTAACCCTGATGGCTTTTTGCATAGATGTTTTAGTACAGTAGGACTGTAGTCCTGAGGTCAGGACACCTGGGATTGCAACTGCTGGAAAATACTGTTTGTAGATGCTAATCCTTAAGGCTTCAGAATCAATGAGGAATCTAGAACTATAATCTATAGTCTGTATTTACCGACTGTTATGTATAGGTGTACAGAAGAAGGTGGTCTGCAGTAAGGATTCGGATATCTCCTTTCTATGTCTTCACATGCTTAGGTCTCCATTATATCCTGCTGCTTGTTCAGCTGTTTTTTGTTATTTCTGTACTGGGCAGTTTTCATTGAGTAATGATATGTGACAGTGGATGGTAGATCTCAAATCACTTTATGAATTAAATTGTTTGGCTTGCAAGAAGTTGAACTGGAAAGAATTTTTCTAAGACTCCACAACTGATAGGAACAGTAGTGCAGACATCTCTTGAGTTTTATTTGTGTGTTTGTGTTCAGAATGTATTGAATCACTTAAATACAGTCCCATGAGTTCCTCCCCTTGTTGTGTCAAGTGTTGGGCTTCCTCGAATGGCTAATTCTCGGCACTGAGATAAATGACAGTTGCTGAAAAAATACAGCAGCTTTTCTTAACATAGTGCCAAACAGTAATACTGCTTTTGAAGGCTCTTTAAAGCGGGAGAATTTTAGCTAATCTTGACCTCTCTGAATGTGTTGGAAACTGCCTACTGCGCATGTCTGGGGTGTTTAGAAAAACTGGGATCTGTGTGCTCCAACTAGAATTACTAATTGATCTTGTACTTTATGAGCAAAAGAGTTACAACCGAGTAAAAGGGAGGAAAGCTAATACCTACTACTGCTTTATTTCCCTTCTTTTGTTTTGATTTGTCTCTGTTTTATAATACTCTGATCCATGGAGTAACCCATCCTATGCTATAGTGGTGCTGGAAAATGGAACACCAGAGCCGGGTGTTCAGTTTGCATGAGTGGTGAATATTTTGAGGTAGAATCCATTGTGTGGCTCTGACTTTCTGTGCTCTCACCTTGCATAGTTTTTTAGTTTTGTTCTGTGGCAACTTTCCTGCCTGTTAATGATGGGATGGGTAGTTTCACGGCAGGGAATAGTTTCCAAGTGACTATTCAGAGAAAACCACGGACCTCTCAAGTGGATTTGCTTCATGTACTGTTTTGCACCTCCTGGAATGCACACTTCTTTTGAGGAAGGTTTTATTAACCTGTGTGGGATGGACTGTCTTTGCCTTCATAAGCACGTGTTCCTCCAAAGAAAGGTTGTAATAGAACCACCAATTAAAAGTTCTTTCAGTATCCTTGGGATTTATGCGCTTGAAAAGCTGCTAATATTTCTCATGCTAATGGGACTGCTATTTGTAACAATTAGGTAGATATAATAATCTTTATAGTGGTTAAGGTAAAGGATATTTTAATACTAATTCAGCTTGAGTTATATATTAAATTAAAATTAATTACTGCACTAAAAGCTAAACCAGTATGCAGCTTCTTTGGTATGATCTTAAAGGAAGATCCCATATCAGTGGTAAGGTCTAAACTAATTGTGACATTTAGGAGCAATGAGAATTCCTACAGAGAAATGATGTTCAGTAAATTATTGATTTTATCTACTAATTGCAAATGAGTTTAGACTGGGAATCCAGATTCTTCCCCCCCCGTGGTCTTGCTGTGGGTTTGAGTAATTGAATGTTTTTTGAAGAAATGTATAATTCTGTCCTTGAGAAGAGGTTTTGGCAAAGATTTAAATAGTCATGGTTCGAGGCTGTCAGTGCATGGTAAGCATGTGGTGCACAGTTCCTGGAAGCATGGATAGAACGGTGCAAAGCCATGTTCATCAGGTCTTGTTGACTTCACAAGAATGCTTTGACCAGTCTTCACCCATGTGGATGAAATGCCAGTTTAATGTACTGAAAGCAACGTGGTCTCATCCTTTCTGCAGTGGTGGGAAGAACACTTTTTAGTCTTTGTCAGAACCTGATAGTAGATGTGTGTGGGATAACACACAAAACATGTTTGTGTGATCATGGTAATTGATTTCTGTAGCTCTATTCTTTCTTAAAAGTTAAAATCTTTGATCTTATTTTCTGTGAGTTGCTGAACTTCTACTAGTAATGACTCACAGATGTTAAAGAGGTCATCTTTATTTACCATGGGCTTGTGATCAACTGTCTGTGACTCATTGTTGTTCAGTCCGTGTTATGGAATGGTTTTCAAATTGTAACTGTAGTAAAATGCTGTGGGAAAGTGGGGTGGGGTAAAAAAAAAAAAACAGTGGAAACTCTGGGGGGGTGGGTGTACATGTTCGCGTTGAGCTGTAGAGGTTGCTTTTGAGTATACATTCTGCCAAATTAGTCTCTTGGCTCTGTTCTACATGACTTAAGAGTCAGGAGAAATAAGCAGTCATTAAAATAATTAGTGAAGCATAAGAAGGTAAAGTTGGAATTTCAAGGCTGTACAGACATGTGGGTTAATGCCTTTCTAGGAATTGTGCTGGTGCCTGTGTTGCTTTAGACTTTGTTTACAAACCCTTGTTTAGCCATGTGTAATGTAAAGCTTAGATTGGAAAAGTGGTAATCTATTTTTCAAGTGGGTACTTCGGCCAGTTTCTAAGTTGGTGCACTAATGCTTCTCAGTATGTGCAGAAGATATTGTTATTAATATCACAGGAAATTAATATCTAATTTTGGCAGTGGACAGAGTGCACTGAGAGTGCTTATGTTGTATTGCCCTTTGTGGAGCATGCCAGTACATTTGTCTTTTATTTAATTGCTTGCTAAGCCTTCCACCCCTCTGCCAGTAAACAGGATGAAATAGTAATGGGGCACATCAGTTTTGCATCTATTTTACTATAAGCAGATTGTGTGAGGGCTGTTTATGTACTTATTAAGAAAATACTGGTGTTAGAAGATCTTGCTGTGACACATCTCTTTAGTTTTGAGATCAGACTTGTGTCCCCATGTCCCTAAACCTGTACAGGCAGCCTGCTTACAAAACTATATCCTTGCTAACTAATTATTCAGATAAGTATGTTATCTGTTTTAGCCTTTTTTTTCAACATGGAGCAGTCAAGCCTAAGTGATTGTTAGGAGTTATTTGACCAAGTGTGTAAAGCAAACAGAAAGCAGTGGTGTGTGACTGTGTAGATGCAGGGTGTGCTTTCTTCTTGAATATAGTGCAGTCTTAGTCTCCTTCTAGCTTTCGACCAAAGGACAGATGGGTGAAGAGCAGCTTCCATGCTGCACGTGGCACAAAGCTGATGTGAAGTCACATGTGGCACGGAGAAGGTGAATAGGGAGTCATTGTTCCTTGTTTCTGCCAAGGTGAGAATCGGAGGGCAGGTGAAATTAACAGATGTCAAACTCAAACCAAGCAAAAGCAGGTGGTTCTTCAAACACAGCGAACTCAAAACTCTACTACAGGGTGCTGTGAGTGCTCAGATGTACATGGGTTTGACAGGCTAGACAAATTAGTGCAAGGAAATTATCTGAGAGACGATTGTACAAAGATACAGCTTGTGATCAAAAATTTCCAGTTACTCAGTGCAGGGAAGTGTGAATGAATGCTTATGAAGTTCTTGTTCTTCTTGGTACATCTGCTACCAGCAGCCTTGAGCCAAAAGAGGAGGAAGGAGAGATGCGTTTTTGCTGCTGTAAGAACCACATCTTCTGGATTGCTTCTAGTTATTAATAGTGAAGTAGATGAGAACATTTTGAAAGGACTAATGAACAAGACTTGAAGTTTAACAGTAAAGTAGCAATGTCAAAATGTAAAAATTAGAATGAAAACCATAGGAAATCTGTTGAACTGGGAAGTGAAGCCTTCAGAAAGAAGCACTTGGAGAGCAGAGAATTGCTGTTGATGTATATTTACATCTGTGCTAAGTTGCAGTGCATGTTGATGCTGACTTTATTTTTGAACTGTGTGGTTAGTATGGGCCAGTTCAATGCTGTTTGGAGGCCTTATTCATCTGAAAGTCTGTGCAAAACCATGGTGGCTCCCAAAGTGAGACACTGCCTGTTTGTGAGTGGTGTAGGTACCCAGCAGGCCATCCTCAAAAATTAAACTGTCAGTTGGTGATATAGCAGGTGGCAGAATTAAAACTGTCACAGAGGAGAATAAGCTAAACGAGTCCCATTCACCTGTTTAATTTGTTGGATGGTAAGCATTATACATAATGACATATGTAATCCTTTTTGTTCAAGCCTTTGCTTCATCAATAAACATAGTTGTAAGGCTTGGTTAATTAGCTCAATAACTGGTAAATACCTGTTCTGTAGCAAAAACAGGTGACATCAACTCTCATGAGTTCCTTTCAGTCCTACATTTCATTTGCTTTCTCTCGTGTTTTTAAGTAACAGCATTTGTCCTCCTGGCCACAGCTGCTGTTTGGCATTAGGGAGAGATCACATTTCTTTGAATGAGAACAAAGATAAATCAGTTGTGGCTTATCAGTTGTCAATAGTAGGAATTAGGAATGCAACATTGATTTCACCTGAAAAAAAGCAGTAGTAGTACTAATGTTTAAAAGAACAGGAAGATTTCAGTATCCGATTTGTAAAACTTAAAGGTGAGTCTAAAGCAGCGTGTGGATAAATGAGATCTAACTGCCTTTGAAGTGACCAAATCAATGTAGTTTGGAAATACAAGTTTTCTTACATATGTCCATTACTGTGTAGTGAAGAACGTAATAATGGATTTAAAATAAATCCGAGCGGGTTTACTTTGGTGGTGGTGGGCTGGCAGGGGAGAAGCTGAAAATAAAGGCAGTGGAAGAGTGATATTGGGTGCAGAGCTGCTGTAAGGGAGAAGTGGAGCACTTCGGGTCTTGGGCTTTGATTGCGTTCGAAGATGCAGTGTTGTGCCATTGGAGCAGAGGTCTGGGGTTTCCCATTCATTTTTTTTCTTTCCATTTCCTTCTTATTTCTACTCGTCCCCTCTCCTTTAGAATAAACTTCATGGATAAATAAGATGCTTTTTGCTACTTTTAGGTGGGGGGGAGCTGCTGTTTGTTCCAAAGTTTAACTCTCTTACTAACGCCGTAGGTCCCTGTGGATCGCTCGCCTCAGTAAGAACAAGAAAGCATTCTGACTGTCCTTTTAAGAATGTTTTCCTCTGTGAGTAGTATGTTAAATTCACTATGTTTACATAGAGGAAGATTCCTGTTGCTGCTTCTGTGTTTCTTCAAGATAAAATTTGTGTTAATGATATACTTTGTTGGACTGCAGCAAAATGGAAAAACTAGCCTTTAGGAGCAGCCATTTGATCTGTGGTTCCAAAGGTTAAGGATGCATTTCTGTTTATATTTGTATTTTTTCTATTATAAACTTAGTTTTCTGTTTACTTTCTCAACTAGTCAGGAATCTCTTTGTAAGTATTCCACTGAGACTGGTAGGATGCATAGCCAAGAAAGAATTCTTTAGTCTCTTTAATAACTTTCTAATAAACAGTTTAACTCTTAATCCTGCCATCCTCAATCACTTAAGTGACAGTGAGGCACTAGAAGTAATGAGATGGTTCCAAGTCCGGTGTTTTAGGGTGACTGCAATAGCTTTTCTTCATGTAGAAGACTGTTTCAACATTCTCCACAAGGCAAGTATTTACTGTTGGAGTTTATTGCTGGGAGAACCTAAACACAGTCTTTTAAAGCCCTAATGCCAGAAGCCGTACTTGCCCTGTTCAGGATGTTGCGATGATGGAACTCTGGTCCCAAGATCCTTTTTGATTATAATAACATTTCTGGTCTGTTTCACAATCTGGAAATCAAAATGAAACCAGCAATCTGATTAGTACTAAAAACCTGTGGCTGGGGATCAGGGTTTCTTCCTTTGGACTTCTCCAGTGCTTTGCATCTGCTGGGGTGTGAGGAAAGAGCTTATTGTGGCTGTGACGGGGGCCAGAGTGGCACAAAGAACTTGGTAACTGGGGCTGGTTTGCCCTCCGGGAAGTGGCTCTGTAAATCTTGACCAATACTGGTTTTAACTTGTAAGGTGATATTTAGAAATAGAAGCAGGCAGTCAGTGATAATTCAGTGGATTCTGTTTTATGTGAACAGACATGGTTACAGTTCTGGCAATGATGAGTTCAATCAGGTTTTGCATTATTAAAAAAAATCACTTTTAGGCAGATAATGCATGTTTGAATTATGTAAAGTGGGAGTGAAGACAAAAAGTGAATGCCTTAGGTGGTACTGTAGGAAAAAGTTTAAAAGAATGGGAGCAAAGCTGTCTGGGAGCATTAACAATGTGATCTTCTTTGTTACCTGCTAACACTGACACATTCTCCTTTAATAGGGTAATAACTTAATCATTCACCCAAGGTTAATTTAAAAAAACCCCAAACAACCACTCTGTGTGTATTACATGGAATGTGTGTAATAATCTTTTTAAAAAAGTAATGCAAGTCTTTTGTCATGCAATCTTTTGAAGCGGGAGAGTTCCTCAGAACCCATTTTTGACTTAAAAAGAATCAGTTGTTAAGAACAGACTAACTTCAAAAGGAATGTTTCTCCATAACATTTTTTAATAAATTTCAGGTAATTTACTTTACTAAAGATAGTCCAAGAGAGTAAGTTATTTTCTTTTAGCTCCTTGGTAGATTTCCCGATGTGTTCCTCACAAATTTTAGCAGTGATTGTTCATTTTAATGTAAAATATGTATAGAATACATACAAATACGCAAGAAATACATTCCAAAACTCCTTTGAGTAGAGCAGCTGTCCTGTCTGTTTTACCAAAGAGCCTGGTGTTTGCTGTACAAGCACTTTCTTGGTGTGAAATTGCTGAAAGCAGTAGTTGAGAAGGCTGGTGGGGAGGGTGTAGGGAAGGCATTCATGTTCGCCAAAGCACTTTCTGTCGCTGTATTTGGTTATCAGCCCACAGCTAATCACACATGAGCTAGCTGGATCCTTGGTTTGAAACCTTCTAAGAAGATGCTGTGCCCAGCAAGAAGCGGTGGTTTAGTTTTCTTTGAATCAGTGCAGAATCGGTCTCATTTGATATGGAGTATCTTTAAGATCTGCGGAACTGACTTTGCATTTGATTCTGGTGATCAAAGAATTTACCTGTAAAATTTCCTGGAAAGGTAGTATGCCTAGACGTAATGGTGTGACATGGATTGTTGCATGGTAAATGATGATTTTTATTATTTTTAGTTTTTTTTTTGTGTTTACATACTATATTTGTTATATATATGTGTGTGTTTCATACTATTAATTAAAGAGTTTCAAAAGATGATTCATTAAGCATGACAAAGTTTTATTTGCATTTCTGCAACACTTACTGTTGTAGGAATCTTAAGATTTCCCTGCAGTGTTACTGTATAGTTAGTACTGCAGGGTACTGTATAGTTAACTGCTGAAATTGCTTGTGAATTTCAGATATTTGTTTTCAGGTACTTGATAAAAAACATGAAGATCAGATATCCCCCAGGTTCACATGAAATTCTGGATATGGGCAAGGTGTGTCTGGAGTGGCTAATTTTGAAACCGAAAGCCAGTGGCGCTCAAACTCAAAAGGAACGTTGGATGCATCAAGGAAATGAAATGTAGAGGCAGCTCCTGTTATACACTGAAAATACTGCAATGTAGAAGGTGTAACTTCAGAGGAATCGATGTAATAGCAACACTATTATTATACTGAAGGTGAAAAATACTTTACAGGTTCTCCCCCTTATGTTTTCATCATAACAACAACCTTAAAATTTTACTGTATGTAAAACCAAAAAAGTTTTATCAGTTTTGTCTTCATACATACAGTGCGTACCTGGGAGGTTCTTTTTCAGCCTCTGCTGTACCCGATATTCTGAATGTGAACTCAGACAAATTGGTAAATTTAGTCCCCAAATCTTTCTCCCGAAAGGTTCAAAATATTTTGATTATTTATTATCTGCAAGTTGGTGTTAAGATAAAAAGCCAAAGAAACAGAGCATGCCACGTGTATGGTTAGGTGAAACCAGGCTTTTACTTTACAATATTAAAGCCGTAAATTAATGTTGCATCTATAGAACAGGCAGATCATCTTTCTCAGAATATTCTGGTTTTATTGTTTATAGTACTGTAAATGTCCCTGTGTAACTTGCACTCTACAGATAATGTAGACTTCTGAAGTTTTTTTTCCTTTTTTTCACCTGGATTTGTATTTCCTTTTTGTGATGAGAAGCAGAGAAATAGGGAACATCCCTCTCATCATTTATGTATCATGACCCAGCATCTCAGAGCCTTGGGCTATTATTTCAAAATCCAATATATTCAAACTTTGGCCTTGGAGAGCAGTAGGATCAGTACACAAGAACAATAGAGTGATAAATATAGATTTTTCATTAAGGAAAAGACTATATCCTGTCATTTTTGAATCAGTGTTCAAAAGCGGATCTGAGAATTCATAGCCTTCTATAGGCTTTAACTTTATTTTTGTTGCGAGAAAGGACTTAACAGCCTTTTCATGCTACCAAGAGCAAGGCATCGTTGACACCCATAAATAAAATTTTAATATATGCTAAAGGAGACATCCACTAACACTGTGAGAGTAATTTAATGCAAGTCAGTTTTGAGCCATGCATAATTACAAGCGTGATGGGGAGCGCTGCTCATTCCTAGGGAAGGTTTGTGTGGAGCAACAAAGATCCAGTTGCAGTACAGCTGGTCGCTGGGGTAAGCTGGGTAGTCTTTCTTCACTGACTCCTCTCCTATGCTAGGAATTTGCTTTGGCAATCAAATTATACATAGTCTTGATTCTCTTTGTAGCCCAGAAACTATAGATTTTTAGTACAACAGTTAGGTTAGAGGATGGGTAGCATATGCTGTATGGATGTACATCTGTACATGTAAGTGCACCCCCTTCACTTGGGAAAGGGTGTGTGCAACTGCTTAAGTTTAGAAATTACTGAAATTCTCAGAGCTACAAATGTCTGTTATATTTTTGGGAGACTCCTTCAGATTTTGGAAATGTTTTTTCTTTCAACTTAAACAGATTTTTCACTCAGTTTCCTAAATAGAGCAGCTGTGAGAGTGTACAAACAATCAAAATTTATGCTGAAAAGTAATTTTTGTGCTATTTGTTTCACTCTTAAGGAAACAATTTATGTGCCTATTTTGAAGCCAGCAGCTTGGCACTTGTGGTCAGAGCATGGAGCAAGCAGTGAAAAGTTCTGGTTTCTTCAGTAAATTTAAGGAACCTGTGATTATCACTGAGCTTAGACACCACATGAAAGACGATTGACACAGTGTGTTAATATTTGTGTGTGTGTGTGTATATATATATATCTCTAATTATACATCCATGCTTCAAATCTGAACTCGAGCAGCAGCACTGGGGCAGGTCTGGTGTGTACTCTGTATGGATGTTGTACCTTCTTTCGAGTTTGCCAGAGTAGCTTTTTGATTCAGTGGGATGGAGGAGGGTGGAGGTGGAACGATAAACTATGGGCTGGCTGGCTGCATCCTGACAGGGAGAAGCTTTATTCTGTATTGTTATCAATGCGAAAATAAAATTACCAAAATAATATTATTATTTTGAAGGTTTTCTGCTTGCCTTTAGCTGACAGGTCTCTAAGTGGGTATAGCTTTTTCCACCTGCAATCAAATGTAATAAAGCTTCTTCACTGCAGAAGTCAAATTCCTGGAAAAAAAGAAGTTGGAAGCTCACACTTACACCATAAAACCTTGTTTATTGCGACCATCAGTCTTCAAAGATATGCCCCACAATGGGGTTTGGTAAAGCCATTACAAGGTGCCGTATGAGTTCCATTTGCCTACAGTAAATAGAATGTCAGAAGTGTCAGGGGGAAATAAATATCGGGCTGGTTAAAAGGGAGCAGAGATGGCTCAAAGCATCATTGAGAGGATTGATTTATCTGGCATGCTGTAATGACTGCAGATGTGGATCTGTTATTCTAGATGAGCAATGAATTTGATGAGCTGATAACACAGGGCCAGAGAGGCCTGGTTTTAATTACTGATGAGGAATTTATTTGTGAAGCACTGTGATTTACTGAGGGTTTGTTCTGTTATTGACAGGTGACCTTGGGGCTTTTCTCTTTTGATGAATAAAAAAGCGGCATTTTTTTAAAGGAAAACTGTTTTATCAGTGCTATGAATACAGCGAGGTCATTTTAGATAGAGTATTGTCTTTCAAAGCATCTTGATATATAATTATTTTTTTGTAGCAGTTGTTAATTGCTTCTTTCATTGAGATTGTCGTGTGTGCTACCCTTGCTACTTGAGAGAGACTAATTTTGGTGCAGATTGCTGCTAGCAAGAGTGTTTGGTGTAACTTTTGTGGTCGAGATCTTAAGGCAAATTAAAAAAAAGACAAATCATCCAAGTATATATTCTGGCTTGTTCAGATTTTCAGCTACATATCTCATCCAGCATGTATTACTTCAAATGTTTGGATTTTCCTTACAGGCCACCATGTAGGGAAAAAACCTCTAAATAGAAAGAATTAAAGGGGTTTATTTTGTGTGTGTGGTTTAGTTGCATGTTAGGGGATTTTGTGGATGTGTTTTTTTTTTTTTTTTTTTGTGATAAATGTAGTGTCTTAAGTGTGTTTAAACAGTGTTTTGTCTATGGTTAAGTTTTCATCGGGACATCAGACATATTACTGGCGCATCTAGTGTTTTTATACACTTACTTTAATTATATTTTTCATCAGTGTATGCAATGGGAATTTTAGTGTTGACTTTTTTACTTATACTCTTAATTCTATACTGTACTTGCAAATTGCAGAGTATTAACATGAGGGTAAATCAAAGTAGTCTCTAAACTGTCAGAACAGGGTGCTGTTATTGTACATGTTTTCTGGTTTGCAGATACTACTTGCTTTTAAGTAAATATTAAAAAAACCATGTCCAGTAGGGAACCATTTGAACTCGATGTTTTGTAGATGATATTTGAGCATATGAGAATAGGGAAAGGTAGGTGGTGGATCAGGGAGGTAGAAGACTTCTTTGGGGTTTGGGGTTTTTTTTGTGAGCTTCACAACAAAAGGGATATTATCCAGAAAATTTACTTTACTGTTTTATGCTTTACTGTTAATTTCTTAATATGGAGACAGCTATTCATTTTGTATTTGCGTTCAGTATAGTTTCTGGAAGTGAAGAGATTTTTCTGCCTTAGCTAACCAAACATCATTATTCATTTGACCCATTTACACTAAAGTATTCAAAGTATTTAGGTGTTATTTTCATATATTTGAGCTGGGAACAACCAGCTAATGGAATAGGTGGTGGCAGGCAGTCGTAATGCCTGTTTGCATCCAAGGGTAAGGAAGCCCTTCAGCAACATCGTTCCAATTAATCGGAGTTCTCTGAGGTGGAAGGAGGAAATGGGGAAATAGCTGACGCCTGCACCATGTACTGATGGGCAGCTGAAACTGGCTGGAGTTCCGAAACTTCTACACAGCAAAGTGTCACCCTTAGTGAGCCATCTAGTAGGCAGCAAGGAAAGGCTGGTAGGCAATGAGGTGGGTTGGAATAAAGAAATATGAATCCAGCAAATAGTGAAAATTACTCTAATGTTGTTGGGTTTCTTTAAGCTTGTTTTAGAATGAAGAAATTTGTTTTCAAAACGTGCTTTTGCTTGGTTTTTAGTCTTTCTTAGACTTATTTGAATTTTGTTTGATTTTTTCATGCTAGTGAAAGCAACATCAGAATTGGAGGTGGAGGGAATGTGAGGAGAGTTGGGAGGAAAGAAGAGGCATGGAACGTTCGTGGTTTTTTTTTTTTTTTTTTTTCAAATGAAGATTTACTTTTTGAGATATTGGAAAAATCCAAAAGAAACAAAGATCGCTTGACTAAACGTAGGACAAATCCCAGAGCAAACCTACCTAAACCCTTAGACACCTGAAAGCAAATGTCTCTCCCTCCAGTCCCTTACACTGTGGTTTTGCTCCCTTGTTCCCACTTGCCTCCTCGCTTGCTCTTTGGAGTTTTCCATGGAAGTGGAGCAGTCAGCTATTCATGGGCAATGTGTATCTTATTATAAAAACACACAGAGTTTAGCTCTAGGGAGCAGTATTTCAATTAAATGCACATGACAATTTTAGAAACACTCATGACTTAAATAATGCAATTAAGCAAGCTGCAGTTGATCAGTGTATTAAATATTGTTCCATTTCCGCGGATTTGCTGTTCTTAGATATTTTTATAGAACCAGTGTGTGTTTTAACTGATGAAATCAACTTCAGCACCTATAAATCTAAATATTTGCTTAAATAACAACAAACAATATCGGTCTCCATTTTCTTCATGGAACTTGGCTGCGGTTTTCAGAGGCTTCTTTGCACCTGAAGACATGCTAGCACATTTTGCCAGTGCAGATGCTTCATTTTAGGTTTATGCAGAAGCTTGAAGAGTAAACTTGGGCAGTGGATGGTCATAGTAGAGGTGGTGGTGGTTTTACTTTATTTGCATCGTCTGCTTCTTTATTCACCAGGAAACAGGTTTATGACTGGTAAGCTGTCATTTATGCAGTACAGGTAGTTTCTCAGTGAGTGTCAATGCTTGCAGATATCTGTCAGTAGTAGTTTAATACACAGAGCATTATTAAGACACCTACAGAGGTTTTGGTCCCATTTCAGTTTCCTGATGTGTGGGGTTGGCTTTTTTTCTTTCTTTCTTTCTCCCTCTTGACCATTGTATTTTAATTTTATTGACTAAAGCTGGCTTCCATTTCATCTGTCCCTATACCAGGTGTTGTCCAGCCTTAACATGTGAAGAATGACTTCAGGCCTTTGGAGAGCCTCCCTGGGGCAGATGACCGGACACTTCTTTGTCTTCATTTACAAGTGTGGAGTGTGTTTGTATGCAGTGGCTGCCTGGCCAGGTGTAGTGGCAGTGAGGACCTGTGGGCGCTGACAGATGCATTGAAAGTAATGGGAGTTGCACGGATTTGCCATTTATAGAATCATAAAATCACTACGTTGGAAAAAAATGCCTAGATAATTGAGTCCAGCCTTTCCTATCTGCCACTGAACCATGCCCTGAGCACCTCATCTACCTGTCTTGGGTTGCAATGCAAACTTGAGGTGAAAGCCGCAGGTTCAAGAGGTGGAATCATGTCCTTAGAATTGTTTTAAAATTTTTGAACTCTGCATTTTGAAAATGTCATCTTTAGAGGTCCGTGAGTGTTCCAAGCTTTGCTCCTGAGCTGTTGTGGTTCTTGGTTTGGTTTTGTTTGCTGTCCACACTCTTACCCTGTGGCGCAAGCGTGAATGTGGTGGAGATGCATGGTTTGATGTAGCAGCAGAGTCTTGTACCATGACCTCATTCACCTCTAAGCAAGTCAAACGCTGCTTTGTGATATTATGTGGGACTTCTCCCAATACCGATGAAGTTAAGGGGTATCTTTTGTATGGGTTTCAGGCAAGCGTTTGGTCATTTACATTGATTGCAAGCCCACATGTTGCTCCGGGAGGGGACCTGTGCTTGCAGAAGTCAGTTCAGTTTTTTCAATGGTTACAACAGGAGATGGCTGCATCCTGTGGTTTCAAGCAATTGCAATACTATTTATAAAACTTTTTTTTTAATAGAAGTACTACTTAGGTAGCACCTTAACATGCGGAATAAATATTAGGAGATTTAGCAGACTTGGAAGCTTTTACAGCTTCTGTGGGACTAGGCTGAACTAGGAAGCAGTGCTCCAGAAGACACATTCCTTATTGCCGCTTTCCCCGAGTGCCAGTCTGTGTTTTGTGTCACTGTAAGTAGCAAGGATGAAAGGGACAAAAAAGCTCTTGTGTATAAACTCTGCTTGTTTAGACCAGTTTTTTTACTACTTTCCCCCCTCATGGCTAATTGCGGCAGTTCATACTTTAAGTTTGCAGTCTGCTTCTGAATTCCTTCTTACTCTCAACGGAAAAGTTCCAATAATTGTGTGCGTGAAAGCGATTTCTTTTATCAAGTTGGCATTGTAAATTAGCTGAGACTTTTCCTAATCCCATGCCCTTCAGTAAAAGCTGTTTTACTCTATGTCAATACCTGTGATTCAAGCTGTTGGTATAAGAGAGTTGGTGCCTTAACACCACTTTCATCCCTGTGTGGCCACTTTGTGATTAGTGTTTAATACCTTCAGCTTCGTTGTCTGGATTTAGCGATGCCGTCAGTGGAGAGAGTGGAACTTGTGAATTCCAGACTGCTTGGTTGGCTGTAGCAAGATGTCTTTGCGAGGAGGAAGTTCAAACTTGATCTGACTCGGAGGTTTGTGCTTAATGAGTAATTTTTTTTTTTAATTGTTAGGATTACTATTTTTGGTGGGTGTTGGATTGAAACATGTTGCTGCCCACCACTAACATATCCTGGCTGGCCCCTCTGGATCTGCTGCTCTGTGTTCCATAAATTGACTGTGAAGGAAGAAAATATCATGTTTCTGTAGCACAAAAAATACTGTATGTTAAAATGCCCATCAGGCAGATAATTAAAATGAGGTGGAATATCAGTGTCTCGGTGGCAATATTGTACTGTGCATAAAGATTCTATTGTGCATTATAATAATTTTTAGAATGTTTGTTTTACTCTTTGATCTGACCATCTATGCCATCATATTTTGTTAGATAACTTTTCTGATATTCACGTGCAATAACATATACCTAAGGCAAGAGGAAGGATTTGTACTTTTTGAGTGTTTAGCTCATAAATGCTGAGGTCTTGCCCAGGGCAAGACGAATCATGAACCTATCTCTGCCTCAGCCATTAATGAGTTACTGCACTTGTTGTAATTAATGTAGAAGCCTCAGAATGGAAATTAAGACATGTAAAGTGTGCTGAAGCTAGAGATGTTATAATATTTAATTGTTAATACCTGGTGGGTTGCGTGGTGCTGTTTAAATGTGAACACTGGTCTCTTCTGGGACAAAGTTATTCCTGGTGATCCTTTTATCCTGTGGGACAGAATTGTATTTCAATTTAACAGCTCTCAGAACTTATGTGAAAACTGTGAAGCTGAAGTATTTTCTCCCGTTGTGAGTGGTGAGTGTTCAGGTCGTTGGAATGAGAAGTACTGATTGTGCTTAATTGAGGTGTCTGAGAATGTCGCAGCATGAAGTGCATAAAGGTGAGAAGTCCACATTTAAATGGATGTCAGGTAGAGGACTGGGTGTTCATTTAGACGTGGATACGGCAGTACTTCCTTTAAAAAGTCGTGAATGATCTTGCAGTGTTACCTGTTTGATCATATGGCAGTACCATAAGTCACAAATGTTTTAATTCAGTGTGGTGATGTCTGAAAGGTGCCACAAGCTCTGAACGTGCTTTCTTGCAGTACCTGATGTCCTGTCAGATTATATTTCTCTATGGGTGGAAGTTTGTAAAAATTCCAGAATACCTTTATTTGCGTGGTTAATAACATCAGATGTATTCTGCTCAGCTAAATTTTGTATCAGACTCTGCACGATATTGAATGTGAAGTATTTTATTGTAGTTCTCTCAGCATGACCAGATTTTTATCATCTGAAGGGAGTAGTTATTTTGCCAAGTGTAGGGAGAGGAGTTGAGCTGCGGTATTCACAATGTTTTGATCTCAGACTGAGAAGCAGTAAATGCTTCCGTTTGCAGACACTGACTTACTGGTAATGCAGCAAGTGATTATAGTATTGTATAGGTAGAACAGAGCTAGTTCCATGTAAGTTAAATCAGTAAGCAATACTGATGGGATTCCATCATATGTGGCTCTGTACAAACCAGAAAAGCTGTTATACCTGCAGTTGGGTCTGAACTCCCTTTTTGTTTCTGTTAAAATGGAAGGTAAATAATTTCTCGACTTGGCAGTCTTATACCAGTCCTCCTGTTACCAGTATGGACATCTGTTTTTAAACACCACAGCGACTGTGTTTCTGTACCTTCCGTAGAGGTAAGCACCTGCAATTGGTGTGATGTTTGATGTCTAGTGGTTATTGGCATTTTGACAAGGTGAGCAAGATCACTTATGCCTTCAAACTCTTCTTTATTTAAAACAAAACCGTGACATTGACTTGGTGATGAGTGGGCGTGAAGAAACCATTAGATGTCTAGGAGATGGTTGGTGCCTCTGTGCTTGCTACTGTGTTCTGCCCTTTTGCCACGTGAAGCTTGCATTTACTCCTAGGTGCTGTGTACAGAACTGACTGCATCTGAACCCGTGTGGATTCGGCGTGTGGAGAGCTTCATCCCACAGGTGATTGCGATTTTGGACATCAATAATGCCAGTGCACTGCTCATCCCGGCCTAGTGACACATACCAGAAATGCGTATTTAAGAAAATCCAGCTTCAACTTTAGTTTGAAATTAATGCTTTTTAGACTCAAGGGCTGAGTGGAGGAGAAGATGGCAAGAAGTACCGTAGCTGGACGCAAATGTGTGGCATAAGTGCTAGAGCTTCTGTAGTTTTCTTTACGGAAACGGTGAGATAAATGTACTTGAGACACACAGAGGAATATTTATTTTTTAACTTTGATAGATTTCTATACATTTGTTGTATGAAAATGAAATAAATCCAAACACTAAATATTCAGTCTATTTTGCCAAGGTGCCTCTGAAATTATGTAGTTCAATATGGTGCACGTTCATGTAATTTAGAAGTCAATAGTAAAACGTGCAGTCTTGCAGAGATCATCTTTAAAATACTCTGATTATTGGCATCAGCACTAACAGCTCAGATGGGATAAAGCAGCTCTGTTTATAGACACTCTCACACTCAACAGAATCTCATGTTCCAAGTTTTTTGTCACTACATGATAAGTCATTTTAGGCTTGTCTCATTACTTTGAATTTCTTTTAAGTATTTTTTTTTTTTTCCTTGTGGAGTGATGTAGGAAATACTAGTTGAATAGTTAAACTTTTTTTAGAAGAAAAAAAACCCCTCAAATTTCAGGAGCGAGTTTTGTTATCCGTCTAGAAAAGAAAACACAGAAATCCATTCCTTTTATTTATGAGCTCGTGTTGTTTAAGCAGATACTGATATTTGTGGAAATATCTGTAAGTCTTGAAGGTTTCACAACTTCCATCACAGCACTATGTTACTATGGAAGAGTGGTGTTCACCCTTTTGACAAGTGTGACACTTAACCAAGGAATAAAAATAATACAAACCACATAATACAGAGCCTGAGGAGGGAGCTGGCTGTGCAGACAGTTTGTTGACACTTTGTTGGAAGAGATTTCTCTGATCTGCTTGTTGGGTAGGATCAAAAATACCTCTGAGTTGGATGGGGTTGTGAATGTTTCACTGGGGATGTTGCTGCATACACACACTTTCTAAATTAAGGGGGGGGTTGTTACAGGTCCTCCCTGTGACACAGATTGCCCAGGCCTAGGGAGATGCCAGTCGCCCTTAGAAAGGGCTCAGTCCAACACTTAATGAATCCAGTGCTTTGGATGGAGTATCTATCTTCACAGCTTTACATGAAGATGCTAGAAGACAAGGTGTGCAGCTCTTTTCAAACTAGAGGAAAGTAGCATGTCTCTTTTTACCTTCTTTCAGGAGCGTTTCCAAACATGGATGCAGTGAAGACAAAACCGTGCATCTTTTTTTTCTTGGTATAGGCTCTCAGAAATGATACTCATGAAGGTTTATTTTTGCAAAGTATGAAAACGTGCTTTTAAAGTTGTTGCTTGTCTTTTTTTCATGTCTAGGCTTGCCCGTAGCGCAGGTGAGCATGTTGTGTTGCCCTCCCACCCTGACTCCTTCCTAAAGATGGACAGGACACGGGTGTTGGCATGTAGGGTTGGTTCTGGCACACCTTGTGTGGCAAACAGCCCTGGAGATTATCCCTTTGTTGGCCCTTTGCTCTAAGGGGTCTCAGTTTGGAGCCCTGAGCCCTGTGTCAATGTTGTCCTGGAGTCGTTTGAGTGAGGATGTGAATCGGTTTGTCTGTCCTGTGCTCTGCAAGAATTCTCTTTTTAGAAAAACAAAGCTGTAACTATGAAGTAGCCTATTTGTCCTAAAACTTATGAAAAGGAGGGGGAGGGAGTGCAGGGACCCATCTTTATAACAACAATCAGCCTTTGTAAGGTTTCATTCCAGGCTAATGGCTGGTGAAATTGTTCTGGGTAGTTAAAATGAAATGAAATGAATTAAAGAACATGAAGGAGAGCAAGCGGAATGGTTTATTGCTTTTCTTTAAAGGCACAATAGCTATACTCTGTCTCTTTTTGTTACTCATATCTGTGTGGTGGATATTTAAAGTCAGGGTTTTGAATAGCATGATGGCTAAATGAGGGCTATAAATCGAGGGCTATGGTGCAAAATTCTAGTGTGAGCAAGTACTAAAGCACAGTACCAAAGAGTCTGGGATCTAAAATTGTTTTAGACTGATGAATATGCAGACATAAACCCAAGAAAATGTATATATTCCCTACCAAAATACCTCCAGAGAAAACTAATGATCAGGTATTTAAAAAGGAAAATAATGTTTTGGGGTTTTTTATACAGCAATGCTTTTAATTTATGCTGGAATGTTACCAGTGTTTCTTGAAAAGCCTTAAAATCTATCCTTGAGTATTTTAATTAGAAGTATGAAAGCCATATAGTAGTCAGATATTTCTGTTAATGGGAAAATGTCAAGAAGTTGGTGCATATTATTTATTTCATTTATAAACCTAGAAATTTAGCCAAACAAAAAAAAATGGTTTCTAATGAGTTAGCTTGCTGATAGCAGCACAAAATTTTCTCCAGATGGGGTAAATGCAGCTTAGAAAGCACCTGGTTTAAGACTGTTGCAACACAGCTGAAAAAATAAAGTGTCATATCAGGTTGGGGTCACGTTTGTCTAAGAAAAACTAACAGGAGGATTTCTATTGTCAACACAGGAGATGAGCAGGATGATAACGACAAATTATACTCTCTGATCCACCCTTCTGTTATAGGAGTGACTGGAGATTAAAGCCTCAGCCAGGAATTTCATTACTCTTCTACATGTTTCACAAAAGCAGCATTTGCAGAAGTACTAGTGAAGAAGGGTCAGAAATTTTCATGAAAGCATGAGATGGTTTTTATCTGTGTGTGCATGCACAGATGTGTGCGTCTAGTACTCTAAGCATGTTAAGAACCAAAAAAGATACATATTGCATCTATTAAAGTTGCTGTGCCTGGGGTCTTATGCTCTGTGACGTGAAAGTAGATTTTTGCTAGGATTTAGTTCCTGTTATGTGGTTTAAAATGTTTTGGGGGGGGGTTTAAAACATTAGAGTAAGAGTACAAGCTAAGGTAATCTAGAATATTATGAGTTAATAAAAAGTGAAAGGTTTTTAGAGGATGAAGAGTACTTGGTTACTTTCCAAACAAAACAAGTTTATTAACAGCACTGGTTTTATTGCCACTCAATTAAGCAAAGCCCGGAGTCCGAGAACATCATTTTTCAGGCTTTTAACAAACAGTAGTTCTCCAGTCTTTTTGTCACCAAGTCTCCATGAGAAATTGACTGTACAAAGTCCAACTCCCTCCTAGCTTTCCTGTGCAATAACTGATACTTGCATTTTGTTTAAATCAAGTCCTTGTTGGGGGAAAACACAAGTAGCACATGGATTAGGGTCTCCACCTCTTCTTCACCCCCATATACTGAGGATACTCATACAGTTGTCCTTTGTTCAGAAAGGAAAAAGACTGGGGTGTTGCTGCGTGCTTCCATGAAGTTGCTCTTGTCTGATCCATAAACTTTGAGGTGAGAGGCTGCTTTCTGTTCTCACAGTTCTGAGCTGTTCAGGCCTTTCAGCTATTCCAGTGTTGAATTTTGCATAAATAAGAAAAGTATTGCCAAACTATTTTCTGATGTGTCCTCACTGTTGAACTGAACATTTTGTAGGAGGCTGAGAGTTTGTATGTAAGGATGACTGTAATGGACTGTTTGGTGTTAAAATTCTTAGGCTATGGTTAATGTCAGTGATGAAATTCTGTAATAATGCAATGAATTCACATTCATTTAACATGGAATAAAGAACTTAGAATATTGATCTTTCTGGGTTATTACATTTGCTTTTAAAGGTAGATGAAGCATTAACACCTGAGACTGCAACATTGATCGTGGCACTATCACCGCAAAAGCCTAACGGCTGTCAGTTTACTTCAGAGATGGCATAAAGAGCAGCCTACCTTTAAATCAGGTGATTAACTTGCTTCTCTGCGCTGAAATTGGAAGCGTGTTTCCAGGGAATTCCAACAAAGGGCAGAAGCACCATTTCTACTTTAAGCGTGCACTGGGAGTTGGCCAGAGGTGGTGATGTGAGTTTTCTGATTGTGGAGCATTTCTCTTGTGGGCTTCCCATGGTGAATCCTCTGGCGTTTTCTGAGAGATTGTGTTGTGTTGAAAACCAATTTTGGCCATTTCACTTTGGGGCTTGTAGGAATAGAGGTGTTTCCAGATTTTGTATTTAGAAATATTTGTGCTATTTTGTCTGTGAGAAACGGTCTGGGAAATGTCACACATTGCCACCAATACCGTTTGCTAAGGAAAAGAAAAAATTGAGATGATTTCCAGTTGGGTGCCTGTAGGGTGAAAAGTGTTAAGGAGACAGCCTTGAAAAGCTTTGAAAGTAAGGCCTCTTTTCACTGTTTCAAGGTTTTGTGTTTTTTTTTTTTTTTCAATGAAAAAATCACTAGGTGGAAAGCTTTGTTTCATCTTAATTCTGTATTTCTAATCCTGCAGCGATTGTCTCGGTTTTGATAGTCTCAGTAGGTTCCCATTCTTAGAGTGCCTTTCAAGAGTTTTATTTGTTGATTTTGACTAAAAGAAGAGTCTGCATGTTGGTTTTTGATGGCTGCGTATACAAGAACTGCTAAAAGCCTTTCATAAGAATCTGAGCTTTAAATTAAACTTTAAGTAGCTCTAGAAAACAGGGTTCTAAAGCAGTCTTAACAAAAGAGGTAAATGCCTAATTTATATCATATTCAGGAGTGCAATGAGCTGTGTATTAATGTGCTGCTCTTGAAGGCATCTCCCACTCTTCTGCCTTTTTTTTTTCTCTTTGTTTGCTTTTTTTTGTTAAGTAAATAGACAATGAATTTAGGGAGTACTAGGATGGCAGGAAATGAAAGGAGTAGACATTTAATGCTAGTAGTAATATGTATTTTGTACATAAAACCTTGAATTGAGATGCAAAAAGTAGACTGGATCAATGGAAGAAGTGTGATACAAGATTTGAAAACGGCTAATGAGGAAATGCTGTTGAGGATTCATGATTTCCCCTCCCCCTTTTGCTGTTCCTTTGGAACCTTGAAGGTTCCCAGCAACTTTTAAAGTTGTGTTCATTTTGGAATTTAATAATGTCATAAACATCTAATAAATTAATAAAGATCACATGGTTTTCTTTCTTTTTTTTTTTTTTTTTGCTTTTAAGCAGTTTAGCAGAAAGCAATTAGGAGAGCTCATTCTAGTGGCTAATCAAAATCATAAACCAAACTACAAAATAAAGGGAAAGTATAAATTACTGCCACTGAAAAAAATGCTCCCAAACCAGCTGTGCTTACATGCAGCCAGTTTGTTATTAACTACCCCATTTGTCCAGCCAGTGTGTTGTCAGCTCAGTGGAATGAAGCCTTCATCTCTACCCATTATTTCCTTTCATTAAAACTAAAATAACTTCATCATAAAATAAGACGGAAAATAAAGTCACATAAGATCCGCTGTTGAAAACGTACAGTTTCATTCAAATGTTTGTTTAAAAAAAATAATGGTGAAATTGCATTTGAGGAATTTGTTTAAGAAGAACCGCAGAGCGTGCTGTGCGATGAAGATGAAAAATGCGTGTGTGAGCTGGCGGTGCCGTTAGCCCTGTGTTGGGGCTGACAGATCAGTCCAGAAGTGGCATCAGGGCAGGGAGACATCAGCTTCAGTAATGGAGAGATGTCTGGGGGAAAGATTGCTCTATTACGGTGATGGGTTCCTCACACGTTATAAATCTAAGATTGTTCTTCCCTGCTGCAGAAATGAGCAGTTCTTTCTCCTCCCTAGAATGAAATGTTGGATAGAGAAAGGAACCGAAATGAAAACGAAAAGTGAGGAAAGTTATCTTTTTAACATAAATCTCTTGTGGAAACAGTATCGGACCCATTAGTGATGTGAAAAACAGCAGTGTGCCAGTCTTCTCCTTGCCCATGGAAAGAAACAAGCTGCTTTATGGCACCTCCTCTCTCCCTTCCCTGGTGCTTTTAATCTAGGAGCAGTAGCGATGGGCTGCTCTAAATTTCTGTGTGGGAAGTGAGGTCCGAGGTGGTGACAGCTCTGGAAGCAGCTGCTTCTGCTGCAGTGAAAAGTTGGGAAAAGGAGATCCTGTTCCTTGCCTTCAGACTACAATAAGTGACCACGGTGCAGTTGTCCAGTCCCTCCTCTCCCTGGAAGGGAAGTCCCTCAGCAACCGTTTCCGAAGAGGATTTGGGAGTAGTAAATAGGATGCTGCAGCACTGATGTGCCAGGGACTTGCTTGGATAGATGTCCCTGAGAGGAGAGGGTTAGCCAGTGTCACACTTCCAGGTGATTAGAACTAGAACAGAAGAGATGGCCACTGACAGCTCTGGAAAGCAGGAGAACATTATCCACTGCAGTTACCTGAGCTAGAAATATAGACATGTACTGTCTGCTGTGTTCTCTGGCCACTGCTCCTTCTTTTAGCCATAGGAGTTAGGTCACAGGCTGTTATTTCTCTTCTCTGTGTGCCTGAAACTGCCAGAACTGGAGGTAAGAGATGGGAGAGTTGATAAGAAATAGAATAGGAAGCAGCAGTTGTCTTGTTTTGCCTTTTTAGGCACTTGTTTTACAAGCACTAATGTAACTTCTGAGATATACAAACAGCTGGGGGTTGTTTAAATACTCTGGAAATAAGGCAGAACTGGGCTGTTTTATTCACCTCTCTGTTTGCATCGCAGCTGATCTGCCTCCCTTCTGCATGGTTCCTTTCCCACCAGCTTTGGCAGCTTTTCCAACTCTTCCCCCCAAGTTTTCAGGTTAGTGATGAAGTAGTGTCCTCTCATAAAAATGTCATAATCCTTGAGTGATTTAAAATGCTTCTGGATCTCAGATTGATAAGGCAATGAATAGTTTGGGGTAATACAGGCATCATGGTCTGGTTGCCAGAACCAGGAGTCAAGGAACTCATGTCTTGTTGCTGGCCCCATAAAAGATTCGTGTTGTGACCTTGGACGTCATCTCATCTCTTTGTGCCCCTGCTTTGCTGCTTGTGAAACGGGTGAACTAATGCTCAGGTAGCTTCATCAAGTGATGTGAGGAGCGTGGGTACAAAATATGTTTGCCATGAGGGGACAGCTTAAACCTATAAATTTCATACGAAGTAAATTTATACGCTTACCTGGGTTTATCTTTACTGGGAGCCTGGAAACATAAGTGCATAAAATTCTATGTGATCTTTCTCATCAGTTGTGGCTGTTTCAGGATCTCACCCTTTTCCTGCCATGGAACTGGACGCTTGCTTCGATTGCAGTGTGTGTTTTCCACTTTAATCCACTGGGATGTATTTGATGTATTTTTCAAATTTGTGATGCCCATTAAGAAGCAGGTTTCCCCAGTGGACCAGTTGCTGTTTTTAGAATATGTATTTATTACAGAATTGATCTCACTTTGCCGTTCTAATATTCAACAAGGGTTTACTGTTCCGCAGTTACATACCTGCCTTGCACTCGCCTCATGTGTGGGTGTTGTACACATCACTATCTGTACTGACCTGCTGAAGGGCAGGAGACAGGGAGGGCTGGGGAAATCAGACCAGCCTGTTTTCATAGGAAAACGGCTTCCTTTGTTTTTGTTGATTCTGATGGAATTTTCGCAGTTTCAACAGAAAGGGTTAACACTATGGGTTTCACAGTGCAGTATGAATTTGGCAGCAACAGGTACTCCTGATGAGCTCGCTGAGCTAGTGTCGTAGAGTTGGTCTGTCAACCAAGCTGGGGGTGTTTATCCTGGAGAAGAGGAGGCTGAGGGGAGACCTCATTGCTCTTTACAACTACCTGAAAGGCTGAGAGACGTGGTTTAGTGTTTGATATGAATGGTTGCACTTGATGATCTGGTGGGTCTTTTCCAGCCTGGTTATTCTATGATCTTCTATGACCTTAGCTGTCTGGAGGTAAAATATCTCCCTTCCCTTTTGTTCTGTGTTGGTACCTTACTGATCAGTCTGCTGGAAGCTACAAACACCCATTTTGGTTGTCTTTTAAATACATGCCTATTTTAGAACAAAACTAAACTCAGAAAAGATGTCTGTATTGGCGCTGGCATCTTGGGAACTTGACGATCATCCAGTTAAAGGGCTTTTTATTTATTGGAAAGGACTGGAAATACATAGGAATGAAATTAGAAATTGTTTTTTAAAGCTTTTGTTCAATTCTTTATGTATCAAAGAACTTAATCACTTTGACCTAATAGAAAACTATTTTTCTGGTCTATTGAGGGGGTTTTATCTAGGCTCTAGGAATATTTTATTACCGTTTAACCTTACCTTTTGAGTCTTTTCTTCTTCAGGTTTTCTTTTAAAAGGAACATATCAGACTGAGAATGGACGTGACATTCAGATGTAAAAGCTGAGTGTTTAATGGAATCATGAATAAATGGAAACAGATTTGTCTGTCAAAAATTAAATAGGAGTATTCTTTGATTAATATCAAAATCTAATCTAAAATAGTTTTAGCCATTTCATACAGGTGACATCTGTGCTTAAATATAATTTCCTCTCCCTGTTCTGGCATGACTGTTAATTACTTACTCAGTGTAGTTCAACATTTAGTTAATAAATATGTCAAGCTTTTACCATGGTGTTCTTTTTGCAGAGTTGTGAATTTGCAATTAGTTTTAGATTTACTACGTGGTGACAGACAGTGCTGTATAAATAGAGGTTAAACACACAATTTACATATTAATTTCATGATTCATTTATTCAATGATTTATGTGGATATAGATTGTATTTAATCTCTGTGCTGTAGTTGTTTCAGGCATGACGAACGGAATCGCTATAGTGGCAGAGAAGTAATGATGTCTGTATTGAGCTGCGGAGAGCAAGGAGGAAAAATAAGAGATTTGGAAATCCAATGATTCATTAATCTCAATGGTTTTTGAGAGGTTAGTGCAAAGCAATTATAGGTTTCTAAAGTGTGTTGTACAGATACCTGTACATGTGTACACGTGCATGTACATAGACACTGGAAAGTTTGATACTCCATCTTATCGCTGTAATAATGCTTATTATTATGAGATAAGTTTGTGCCCTGTGCTGTTAACCCTGGGAGCCAGGAGATCAGTCACCATCACAGAGATCCTACTGCGCATGTCCCAATTTTCTGTTTTTCAGACTTATGTGCATGTGTGCTTAAAATTAACTTTATGCTTCATTATCGGCTTCTTCACGTCTCTCTCTATATGCTTCTTGTGGTAAGAATGCAGTAGCTCTCTCTTAATTTATTGCAATGCAGCCCCAATTTTTTTTATAGTTTTAAAAGGTAGTTCAATGAGTATCTATTAAAACATTGTTCTCTTTTTTTTTTTTGTTTTTCCCCAGTAGTTTTAATTTTCTCCATTTTATTGAAGGTAAGAGTAAAGATTTCATAGGTGGGAAGAGAAGTTCAGAAAATTCTCTGCGTGTTCCCATTTTATATTTGCCTTTTATAGATGAACGGATATATAAATCGGTAGAGGATGTCCTTTATGAATATAGTTAGGTTTATAACTACTTAGACTCACACGCATGTATTTGAAATTATGAATGTACTAACCGAAAGCATATTTTTGGTTTAGTATCATTTTCCTTGCTGCCAGTTGTGAGAGCAGAAAGGTCTCTCAAGTGAGGGTAGCTCTGTGACCTGATTTAACAGGCTGTGGCCTTTAAATGGACTTGTTACACCTCAGGCGGTGTTGGATTAAAGTATCTTTCCAATATTGGTCCTGTGCTTCACTCTTGTTCCATTGCAGTGCGGCGTATGTCAATCCTACCTGTGTGTTTCTTCTTCTAAGCCTGTTGTGATAAAAGGGGAGGCTCCCCCTTCAGCACGTTCTCTGAATCCCTGAGAACCAGCAGTGATTTAGCACCAAAAATAAAATCATAATTGGAACAAATAAACCTAGGTAGCTAGAAACAGGTGAAGAGCCTGAAACAACAGACATGGAAGTCATAATAGCACATTATTAGTTGCTTTTTGAGAAGACAGGGACCTTTTCCTCGGGATGTTGTAGGTGCATCCCAGCTGTTGGGCTGCGCTGTGCTGCCCTCCCTGCATGCTCACATATGTTTCACACACATAGTCGATGGCTTTTGGAAGAATGCGTTGATTTTTTTAAAGGACTAAGAAGAGCCTACTGATTTGGGGAAGATAATGTATGCGTGATCCTTTTACTTTGAGATAACCGGGTGATGGAGTAATAACCTCTGCTAATCCATAATGGTTGGACTCGATGATCCAGTGGGTCTCTTCCAACCTGGTTATTCTGTGATTCTATGAAAACATTTTGACTTCAAAACATTTTTTGATTGATGCGAATTGTGACAGTGTGGGCTCTCGGGTGTCCAGTGGTGCTGTCTGTAGTGTCCCCTCTAGGGGGGGTTCACCCAAACCAGGGTACCTGCCCTCCTTCCAGTCGAAGGCAAAGCAGGAAAAATGATACAACAGGAATCTTTTTGGATTAAATGTCAGAAAAACTGCATGGGAGCCAGTTGAAAACTTTTTTCTCACATTTTGTGAATTCTTATGTGTACTGAAAGATGCAGAAGTGTGCATGTATGTTGGTGTTACTTCCATTTACTTACCCAGCAAGAGTTGCACAGTGTGCATGGAAACAGTCATTCCTGCTTTTTAAACAGCGTCCCTGAAATATGTTCCTAGTTGCAGAGAGCTGGAACCTCTCTTCTAAACCCCTTGAAAGTGCAGTGTGCTGAGAGCTGACTGCAGGGAGCAGGTGTCAAACAATATTTAAATGACATTCTCAACAAAATAAATATTGAGCTACCCTGTCACTTTGGTGGGAGAATAATCTGCTCAAAAAAAAAATCCCATTCATTGTAAACTGCCTCTGACATTTGTTCTTCAGGAATTATTTGCAGTTTATCTTCTGAGCTAGAGCCTTTTATCAGCACGGCAGTTGAACTGCAGTGCAAAAAAAATGGTAATTGACTATTTTATCAAACGCTTCCAACAAAACGGACTTTGCAAGTCGTAAATGAAGATTAAAACCATTGTTGGCAGGCATGAACAAATTGGAATGATTTATTATCCGAAACATCAATATGTCACTGCTCAGAAATAAAATAAAAAGAAACAAACAACTGCCCCCCTCCCCCAAAGTGTGCTCTTAGTCTCAGCCAAACGATGGAAGGTAAATACATGTTTTAATTATTTGTGCTAGAGAGGCTGTTTTAAAAAAAGAAGAGAGAGAGAAGAGAAAGCATCATCATAATGGCACAGCTGCTGTGGGACATTATGTGAGGAAAAGAGACAGTAATAAAAGAACTGTGTCAAAGCAAGGCAACTCTGAATGTGTACTTCAGCTCTCCTGATTACAGAAGGAAGATTAAATATTATAAATGGGGCAATTTGACAAAGTGGATTTACTGCTTGTGTTTAACACCTAACAAGCCAGTGGTATTAAAAGGGACCTTATCTCACTTACGTGGAATAGCTTCAAAAATAATATGAGAGGAAAATGTGTTGCAGGAGTGTGCTATTTAAACTATATAAGTAATTGAATGGTCAGGAATAAAATAAGTGAATCTGTTACGAGCACTGTATTGGTTTCAATTTATGAGGCAGAGGTAGCATCTCTAAAGAGATGAGAAGAATCTTAGAAACTCTCAGGTGGAAGAGAATAGGAAGCTTCATTGTGTTGGAAGTATGGATTAAGATACTTCTGAAGAACCTAAATAGAAAGGAGGCATCTACTGGGTGGTGGGAGGAGATGCGGAGTGGGAAATGTCAGGGAAGCTGAGGGCAGGCTGTAGTGGATAGTTCTGATGAGGTACCTGGCAGTTTGCATCTGTAACTTGGTAAGGGTCTGTAATTAATAGTGGAAGTAAATCAGAATAATTTCTCTAGGCATTGGTGGGAAGGATGATTGTCACATGTTTGTTGGTTGGTTTTTTTTTTCCCCACCTTGGTTGCTTGTCAAAAATAGAATTTTTTTGTTAGCTTGGTATGATAGTAGTGGTACCAGTTTTAGCAGCATCAAAACCCTTTATGGCAAATATTGGTCTTAGGGTTTTTTCCTTGACACACTGTGAGCAGAGCTAAGGTACACCTATTTACGGCTTGATCTTTTCCATAACAACTGTGAGCTGGTTTATCTACCATGGTGTTGCTTCTGAGTAAACCTGCAATATCGTATAAAGAGTTCTAGATGTCTTTCAGTACCTTGCAGTAAAGGTGATCCCTGGGAATTGCTTGTGGAATAACTCCTCAGAATACTGTATGTCATTTTTATTTGTTATAATAAAGGTGGGGAGGTTGCGTGTACCATCTGTACAATGTTGTTTCGAAGTTTATTTAAAACATTATGTTCCAGGGCTGTTCGGAGAAATAATATTCCATCTTCCTCAATTAAAAAAAATTATCTCCAGTCGCATAAAAGTCGCAGGTTGTTTAGCCTGGAGAAGAGGAAGCTGAGGGGAGACCTCATTGCTCTCTCCAACTCCCTGAAAGGAGGTTGTGGAGAGGAGGGAGCTGGGCTCTTCTCCCAAGGGACAGGGGACAGGATAAGAGAGAATGACCTCAAGCTCCATCAGGGGAGGTTCAGGCTGAACATCAGGAAAAAAATTTTCAGAGAAAGGGTCATTGGGCAGTGGCAGAGGCTGCCCAGGGAGGTGGTTGACTCACCTTCCTTGGAGGTGTTTAAGGTGCGGGTGGATGAGGTGCTGAGGAACATGGTTTAGAGATTGGTGGGAATGGTTGGACTCGATGATCTGGTGGGTCTCTTCCAACTTGGTGATTCTATGATGACAACTATAATTCTGCGCTATCACTTGGTCCGTTGTTTGGTTAAAGCAACATCTTTGAATTCTCACAAAGAGTGGCTGACTTAAGGAACACTTTGAGATTAACTCTGTATATTTCATGTGCTGTAGCCATTTCTACATAATAAATGGGTCGTATCAGAGCAACTTGACAGGCCTGCATGTGGGGATTAATCTTCATTTTTGTTCATAAATTCAGTGTAACACAGTTTGTATATTGGTACAGGTTTAATTGTTATCTCTGAGAAATTAAAATGCATGAAGTTTAACTTCCTATCCTTTACTGCCTTTCTGTACCACTAGCTTAATAAATATATGCTGGGTAACATAATCAAATTAGCATGGCTTGGGGCATTTGATGAAAAATATCAAAACGTGTTTTGCTAGTGAATATAAGGTAGCTTTTATTTTTTTTTTTAGCTCTTCTGAGTCAACATTTTGCATGAAGTTCTAGTATAACTGCATATTTAATAAAAGAAATACAATGAGAAGGAATTGTTTATTTACTTGTTTCTTCAGTCAGCAGATTTTTTTCCTGGCCCCTGATGTCCCAGTGACCTTGAATTTTAAGCAACTAAGTAATAGTACTCATTAAACTTTATTGTCATCCTCTGCTACCCAAGCTAAAATAAAATGCAGGTCAAAACTGAGATATTCTGCAGGCTGAGTCAAATAAGCTTGTTGCTCATTTTAAGAGAGTTTCCTTATCGTTTACCTTCTAATTTAAATTATGTATAAAATGTGTGATGGCTAGAGAACTCCTTTTGAGGGGGGGAAAAAAAATAGCAGTTTTGACTTGGCTTAGCCAGTACTGTTCACATTTTGAGAACAAGCTGAATGATGTTTGGGAAGTTAGTTTGATAAAATGGTATCAGGGAATTTTTTCTGCCCTTCTGAGAAGATAAATACTCAAGAATTTTTTCCCCAGGCTGAGTGGCAGTGGTTTGTTTCCTTACCTGACAGGAAGGCTTGTTCGTACTTCATCGTACGCTGCCCGTGGTGCTCCAAGAGCTGTTGGTTTCTCCTGGGAGGCTGCCTGCACCAGTGCTGGGTTGGCAGCGAGACTGACCATGTAAATTGTGAAGGAGCTGGACAGACTCTGTCAGATTGGGGCTCCTCGTGCATCCAGGTCTGCTGATCTCTGTGGCATTCTGCTAAGTCAGTCCAATATTCATTCTGTGTTAGAGAAAGGTCACTTTGAAGCAGGTCTCCCCAGGCTGTCTGGGAGGATATCCTTCTGGAAAGCAGTGCCTATGTGTATCTCTCTCTGGATTTCAGAGTTGTGTGATGTCCTTGAGGCAGAATTTATGCTTATGCTCTTGGGCAGAAGGTGTCCAAAGCTCTTTACCCTCATCGGACCAAACAATCTTCAGACATGAGTGACTAATTCACTAAACAGGTTTGATACTGAACTAGTTACCAGAAGCTGAGGAAGTTTGTGTATCCCCAGCTGAGCCTCATTTTTCAAAGACCAGCAGGTTTCTTTTTTAAAAAAAAACCACTGCTGTCAAAGCCTTAACCTAGTGGACATCATGGAAGAGAGTTAATATGGCAGTAAATGTTGTGAAACTTCTTTTTATTATGCACTATATGGATAAAATAAAGCCATGTGTGCCACACTGAATTCAGTTGTATAGGTACAATCTTTCCCTTTTCTTTCAAGGAGGCCTTTTATTAGCTATAGGAACAAGGATACTTGCTTCGACAAATCAGATATTCGTACAGAATCCTTATTCCCATGGGAAATGCATGAATACATCCAAGACGCAACAGCATCTGGTATGACATCAAGCAACATAAAATGGTGCTGACTTCCCTGGACCCAAAGAAAATGCATGGAACAGAAATTATTTTGTTTAATTGCTATTAGGTGCTCTCTGTGGTGGTGTCCATGTCCACAGTGGTGCTGCCACCGTCACTGACTTTTATTACTGAAATTTTCTGTCTGCAGCAAAGTTTAAAAGGCGCAAGGAATAGGGTTAAGCCTTTGTGCTTGTGCGGTTGTGCAGAGCCAGTTCAAGATGTGGATGATTCCAGTTTGCGAGGCTGTCAGTCAGACATTAAATTAATTACAAATAGGCAGAGATTTCACAATGAAACAAACAAGGTCTTTGACATAAATTATATCCTATCATTAAAATATTTAGAAATGTAATTACAGTATTTAGCAATGTTATTCAAATTATAATTAATAGAAACCTCAATAATATTACCTTGTCTTAAGTGACTGCACATTTTGAAATGCTTTCTTATATCTTTATGTGCATTTTGGATTTAGATATCCTATTTAGGTATTTTTATACTCTTCCTTCAGGGATCATTATTCTAGTGCATCGTGTGCAGAAGTTTCAAGGTCAGCATTACTTGAACAGTTGTAATAGTCCCAACAGAAAGATAAATATATATTGACTAAGGCTGGAGCTTCAATTCTTCCAGTTGCTGAAGGTCAACGGCCCCTTTGAGGTGCTCTCCAACCTTCAAATGTCTATAGGTTAAATCACTGATGAATTACTGCACTTTCCTAAATGAAGGAAACATTCTAGGCGGAGGCAGCTCATAGCATCGTGCCTGTTGACTGATACAGTCTTGAGAGGCAAAGCCGTTCTCAGACTTCATGGAAGTAAGTACAAACCTCAACATCTGAGTTTGGTGGATTAGAGCTATAGGGGGAACAAAGCTTCTGTTCTTTTTGTACAAAGATCCTACTCCTTGCCTGCTGACTGCTTTGAAATGCATTTCTGATGAAATCATTTTTCCTAACTTGAACCGATCAGTGGTGATCACTGGAAGCATCAGTAGCTCTTGGATCGAGAGCATTGTGTGTGACTGCAGTGAAAGTACTTGGTCTCCACGTTGAAAGGAATTTTCCTCAATACGCTGTTCTTCCTGGCTTCGCTGGCCCAGGAGAGCGCACAGACGTGCCACACTGTAAACAACACAGAATCTGCTCCTTCACTAAAAAACAGTTTGAAGGCTGGAAATAATCCTCTTACCGAGCACTTCAAACCTGCGCAGTAGGGTAGAGTGAGACTAAATGAGATATTTGATTTTGCAAATGTGCCAGCAGTGTTCCAGAGTGCAGGATCTGCAAAGGTCAGCTTGAGATCACCAGGGGGCAGAATAAAGAATCTTAGGTGATACCTATGTATTTTATCTCTTAACCTTTTATACAAACAAACAGTAAAATGTGTAGAGATTTAGACTTTTCTGCAAATTCGAGGGACTTTAAAGAATATCTCATTTAATAGTGTCGTAAAATGTCGTTTCAAATTTGAATACTCTTAAAACCTTTATTTTGCAATGTAATTCGAGGTACGTTATCCTAGATATTGTTAATATTTTAGTTGCAATTAGGTATTTAGAATATGTACACAGAGAAGAATCCTTACGTAAAATTTCAAGTGTTACCTTTCAGAAGATCTCCTGGCTTCTGTTCCACACGGATTATCTGTTCTGGTCTCCATATAGGTGGTTCAGATTGACCTATAGATAGTCTGCAATCAATAGCTTTATTTTTTTATATAGAGCTTTATATAAGTGTGTTTGTACATATATACACACTTTACAATTTATAATATATATATAAAACACTCTATATTGGGATGTTTTAAAATATTTTTATAGCAGACTTGCTTGTTTCTTAGTAAAAATGAAGAAGCTGATGTTTTTAACAACAGTGTAAATGTATTATCAAACATAGACTGAAGTGAACTAAGTAATGACCTAAATTTTGAAATTCAGGGAAAATGTGAAGCGTCAGTGTCAGAGATAGGGAGCATTCCTGCAACAGGAATGAGTAATTTCATTGGTAATAAATTTTAAGATGTTGATGCTTGACACAACGATGGACTCATTAAAAAATTGTGGTGACACTGCCCCAAACTTCAGCTGACAGTAGCACTTTAATGCCTTGGAGCTCCAACATTGTCTATTAATTATGGTGTACATGGCTATTTCTGGGTCTGTGGTGTGATTCTTGCTTGAAAGTGTTTGGCTTCTTAAACGACACAGCCTTTATTTTGCCTGCTTGTAAGGAAACCCAGTAACGTCTTGCAGCTGGTGGTATGTTTTAGCATAAATAATTTCAAATGAGATTTGTGACTTCCTATTCTGAATTCCTATTATATTCACATATGTGAAGGTAGCTTGTAAGTTCCTGATTTCCGTTTTATGAAACTGAAGTGAAGTAAATGATTAGAACTTTATTTTAGAGAAATAAGTTTTAGTTCAGGGAACTAAATTTCGAAAGAATTAGTTTACTGGGGGTTTTTTTTGAGTATATTGCAGAATTATTTACATCATTTGGTTCTTATATTGTTTCATTAAATGAACAAATGCAGCATAAGACATCTCAGCTTCATGTCAACCATAAAATTAGACAGTGTGCTGATGGATACAGTGTCTTTGTTTTACTGTCCAGGAAAAAAAAAAAAAACCTTAATGTTCTTATTACTCCAGTCTAGATAGTGATTTATGTTATTTTTCTATCTTGTGCCATTTTATCCTGGCACGTTATGAGTTTCTTAAGTTCCTCTTTTACTTGTCAACATAGTCTTTTCTCATTTTCTTTTGTCAAAGGTTTTTACCCGGAGCTCTCAGCGGCTGTGTTGGTGTGTAATTAATAGCAAAACAATTGTAGCTGCTGGATTTGATAAGTAACAGTTTTGTTGTGCAAGCATAGCAGTTGAATACAATTTCTGCAAGACCCAGGTATTGGTACAGTTAAAACACTTGAAATGTGTTCCGTGCCTGTAAATTTAAAGAAATCCAGTTGTCCTCGTGGCAGATGAAATTCAACCTGAGAACATCAGTGCAGTCATTTCATGGCTTGGTTTTGAACAGGTCAATGGAATTGCATTCACAGTGTAAAAGTTCACAAGTGTTTCCCACACTGATGGCTATAACATGTTGGGCAACATTTTTGTAGTTTTGGGGTTTTTTTCCTACAGCTTTTGATGGTACCTTTCAATAAGCATCCTCATTATCTTAGCCCAGTGAGGGGGTTGAATTTCCTTCCCTGGAGGGGTTTAGGGGACGAGTGGATGAGGTGCTGAGGGACATGGGTTAGAGATTGATGGGAACGGTTGGACTCGGTGATCAGGTGGGTCTCTTCCAACTTGGTTGTTCTATGATTCTGTGATTAGTAACGCTCCTGGGGTTGGGTGCAATGGTCTGCAGGAAGGTTTGCTACTGGAAAGAGGGAATGTGCGAGAAAAGGAGATGAGAAATAATTGGGTATCAGCAATTAAATTAACCCGGCTTTAAAAATGCATACATTTTATAAGAAAAAAAATGCTAAGATTTCATTTGTTTTCTGTCTTGTTTCTTTTCCCCCCTTCCAATGAAAATGGGTCCCCATGCACTTACAGGACTGTTGGAGGCGAGAACGTCTATAAACCACTGCATGCTGTGAAATCTATGAAAAAACTCCAAATATTAGTAACAGAAGTCGTTGATAAGATTTGGATTGCAACAGTTATGCCCCGGGGGGGGAAATTAGGAAATACTTAAACCAAAGAGTGTATCAGCAGATAAATGCGACCTTTTGTTTGTGCTTGTGACCATGTGTTATTGTCTCATCTTCTGACTCATTGGATTCTTCCTGGAAGATGAAACCACAGGCTTTACAGTTCAAGTGACAATTGTGTGTGGCTGCTGAACATGTCTTAAGTGCTGCCCAGTCCTGTTTGAATAATTTGGTTTTAATTCTAGCACAAATGGGAAATGAATTTGATGACTATAAGCTGTGTTTAAGACCCACTTCAGGTGTACAGGATATGTCTGACGTTTAACTTGCTGTGGAAAGGCCTTGTTTTGGTTTGTCTTTATAGGATTTTACTATTGATAAAACTTTATTTATTTTGAAGGACTTTATTTTTTATTGAACTTAGATTTGGTGTTTGAGGATTGTATTATTCTTGTCAGTTTTGTTTTTGGAGAGGATGTTGTTCATCCTTTCATAGAATCATAGAATCACCAGGTTAGAAGAGACCCAACTGATCATCGAGTCCAACCATTCCCATCAAACACTAACTAACCCATGTCCCTTAAACACCACCAGAGAAGGTGACTCAACCACCTCCCTGGACAGCCTCAGCCAGTGACCAACGACCCTTTCTGTGAAAATTTTTTTTTTAATGTTCATCCTGAACCTCCCTTGGTGGAGCTTGAGACCATTTCCTCTCGTCCTGTCCCCTGTCACTTGGGAAAAGAGGCCATCACCCTCCTCTCTACAACCTCCTTTCAGGTAGTTGGAGAGAGCAATATGAGGTCTCCTATCAGACTCATCTTCTCCAGGCTTTGTTATGGCTGATATTGAAAATTCACACTGGTTGGTGATAAGATCCCATTCAAAGGGAAGTAAAATTGATTTGACCATCTGTAATCCGCACTGTTTCCTTTGTCCTCCTAAGCTGCAGCTGGGGTTGTGAGGCAGAGAAGAATTAAGTTCGATGGGTCTGTCCTATTGCACGGTTCCAGGGGAGAGCAAAGCTGTAGGTAACAGTGGTTGGTGGTCTGCAATGTTTCTGACAACTTGCAAGTGCATCCTTTTATGGAGGATTATCTGCAAAAGGTTGTTCCACCCTCCTGTCCTCAGAAAAAGCTTATCTTTGGTGAAAAACTAGGGTTGCTGCTCTGTCTTGTCTCACTCTGCGTCTGATTATCGTTTAGGGATCTTTTTGGTGCTGGTGCCTCTACAGCCTCAGTTTCACAGAGGACCTGCATACAAAAAAATCATGTTGAAGTGACATTTATGATCACATAGGTGATCATTTCTGTTGCCTGTTCTTTTAAACCTGGTATAGAGGTAATTTCTATTGAGTTCTGGTGAGTCTCCTGTCCCAAACTATCAGCAATGGAGCTCTGTGAATGTCTCTTTAAACATTCTTACCGGTGGTACCTTGTAGTTATCAGTATTGACTTTAAGCATTTTTATTGGGTTGAAAATGAAAAACAAGAGTTCTATAGGAAAAAAAATGTAAAATCAAAACAATTTATTTTTTAGAAGACCTAAATGCTAATAAAGAAGAACATAAACTCCTTTAATCAATCAAAGTTGTCACTTAACTGCAGTAGCTTGGGCAGAGGATAATGCAGTTCAGCAGAATTTTCACTGTCTTATAAGTACCAAATATAGATTAATATATAGTTCAAAACACTTTAATTTTTAAACTCTTGTCTTTCTTCTTCACTGCTGAAAAATTATTCTTGAAAAATAAAGAAACTGCCCTGTGGTCAAAGATAGTCTTAACTACCTGTCAATCACAAGGAGAAGTTTGTTGAGACATTTAATTACAAGATAATGTAGTCATCAGAATCTCGTTGTGGTAACTGACAGCTCATTTTGGACTGAAAGCGTACAGCTACCTCCCCTGAGGTCAGAGATGTTCCAGGGTTAACGTAGTAATGACAAGTCCTTTATTATCACATTATGACATTGAAAAAAATTGCAATTATACTAATAAATTAATAACAGTAATAAAATGACAGTCATAATTGCATAATATACATGTTGTCAATGGCATTTTTGTTACACGGTTGGAATTCATATTTTATCCGCATATCTTGCACTGTATGATATTTTTCCAATGCAGAACAGGCATGCAGTGGTTTCTGAAATTTCTGAAAACCTCAGCAGGTACCTGTAAAGGAGGCTAAGGCATGACTTGTTTTTCACTTTTACAATTAAAAAAAAAAATAGTGACGTTCAACAATTTCACACTGAAATATAATTAAATGTTGGGATTCTTTATTAGCAACGTCCCTAAAGAAAATGTCCTTTATCAACTATAACGTTGGATAAGAACCTGAAGGAATTAGACATTAACTCTTAAATTGTTGCTCCTCAGTTTATGAAAATAAGCTTCTGTCACCCCAAGGCTCAGGTTTAGGGGTCCCCTGTAGGTCAGCATGGAAAAGGGATGGTTTGCAGTACCCTTACATGTTCCATCCTGGGAGTGAAACAGCAGTTTGTGTGGTTTATGTACGATGAGGTTGATCTCTTCTCATCTCAGAGGTGTGAGGTATGACCCTCATGAACCGGTGGTGCTCCCACTTTCCAACAGGTGACTGTTCGTTTTCCTTTATAAATAGAGAGTTTCACGCAGTTTTTTTATTCATATCTTTAAAAGCTTTTCCTTAGGTTGGAGTAAATTGCTTATGGACAGGACCAAACAAAGGATGAGCTCCAGATGATACTGTTTTTATGAATTCCTGTGATGCTGATAGAGGTTAGTTCTCTTCCAGTTTGATACTGGCCACACCTGCAGTTTGCTCAACCTTTGCTGGTTATGGGGTTACCACAGCGAGCACTGAACTTCACCAGTTTATCACCAGCAGCAGGTTTACTTCCAGGGCCAATACAGCTTTTCCTGGCATAATGCTGACATCTCTCTGTCAGCTTAAAATTCATAAATGTCTTGTCCACGTGCAGGCTGATAGTTGCAGTGGGGGAAAGCGCACTTCGTCCTTTGGCCTCCGGAGAGTTGATCCGAGCTGTTGGCTCAACTGTAATCTTACCCACATTTTCATAACTGCAATTCTGAAATGATGTTGGCTTTAGGGCTTTTCATCTGTCCCTGAACACCGAGAAGAGCATTGTCCTGACATGCTGCATTTGTCTCCAAATGTTTTAAGCTCTGGCTTACATTTTTGTGTGTGGATTAAACTTTCTTTCCTTGTTTTATGTTTTTTTTCCATCCACTCTTCATGACCTCTGGTTGTTCGTGGATCAGTTCGCATTGAGTCATTAAGTCTGATCAGTTGATGATTGTAATGGGATGATGAGCAATAATAGATCAATAACAGCAGAGAGATAAAATGATGAAAAGAATTTTGATGAGCTCTAGAGGGAGAACGTATCTACAGAACAAAAGTAAGAGCAATGAGGACCAGGTTATTTTGAAAAATATAATTTGATAAATAAAGAGAACATATGTATTACTGAAGTCCTTCAGTAGGGCTGGCTAAACCCATGTGCATGACTCTTGGTTCTAGTCATTATTTGCTGCTGTTTGTGCAACTCCTCTGAACCATGAATGGCTTTCAAGTGATTTTCATTGTCTGTGTAGTTAAATATTTCTATCTTATGTTTTGCCCAGTCTTCATCTCTAATTTTTCTTTTGAATTCTGTATTGCATTTTCAGAATGCGAGTCTTACAATTGCTCTGCCCTTTAAATTACTTCACGTTTCAGTGAATACGTAAATATAGCTCTTTTTGTGCAATTACACAAAAGGCAAGTAAAAGCCTAGGGTACGCTCGCAGTGAGGCACTGTGATCGTGAGAGATCCTGAAGTGCTGCTTTGCCTTTCATTTGGGTTCCTTTGGAGCCTCCTTGGAAGGAAAGAGCAGACGAGGCTCAACCAGTGTCCTCTGATGCGATGCTGAAAACTGCTCCCATTCCCCTGAGCGTTTGTTCTGCATATCTCTCTAGGAACTGTAATTTGGGTTTATAATTTATGTAATGTAACAAGGAAAAGGCAAGCTGATTTGGATCACACAGAAAGTTTTAATCATTTTGATATCACAGATTTAGAACATACATCAAATCTAATTCAAAGCTTAATTTGATTACATTTACGTGAAGTTACAGAGGATGAGGTAACATATTTCCATTACTGAATAATTAAATTTCTTGGAAGGGGTTAGCCCATACCTCAGTATATGATGGTAGTGAAATTTTGCCGTAGAAGGCTTACGTTTGATTAATATGAGAGAAATAACCTCTTTTCCCCTACTTCTGTCACAAACTTAAGTGGAAGCAGGCAACAAATGTGTAAATTTTTCATATAATAGTTAGAACTTTGCAGGAATGCAAAATATGATCTGTACGCTATTATTACTCTTTATAAAAGTGGTGAAGAAGAGGATCTTAATATCATTATCATAACTATGTTATGCCAATGTTACTTTTAAGCAGTAAGTAATAAGAGGGAAGCGCTGCAATAAACATGTAGCCTGGAGGAAAACTAATGCTGCTCCAGCCACAAAATTTTAGTTTCTTTCTCTGTCTTTTGTGCTTTGAGCAGACCATTCTGTTTGGTGGCATCTGTCCTGTGCTGTTCCCTTTATGTCTTGTACGCTCTGTCACCTCTCGGGTGCGCTTAGGAAAGATCACCATCTGTGTGCTGGGGAGAAGAGGCTTCCTCTTAGTGCCGAGAGCTTCACATTTCCCAGTGCCGAGCCCAAACGCACAACGGCAGCAACTGGAGAATAATGAATTGCTCTGTTGTTCGTGTTTTTGCAAGCAGTCTGTAAATAGTATGTGATGCTCTATGCTTTTGCCTTTTTCCTTTTCTTCCTGAAGACTCTTGTGCCAGTTCTTTTCTCCTGAAAGGGGTAATATATTATACAGGAGGAATAGATAAGTGACCCTTAGAGGACAGCGTTTACTGTGACAGACCATGTTTTGTTTGTAGGTGATCCTAGCCTTGTCCTTCCTGAAGGGACTGGAGCCCAACAGCTGTGTTAGTGCTTGCTTGGAAATTAATTATTGACTGTTACGTAGACAGAATAAATGTGGGTTTGGGATTTTTTTTTTTTAAGCTCTGTTTAAAAAAAAAATGAAAAAGAAAAATGAGCAAAACCTTAAGGTGCAGGTTACTGTTAGTGTTGGGGTTTTTTTTTTGATTTGTTTATCACGCATATGATTTTAAGATGATGTTGCTTTCCCCCTGGCTGAATGCTTTTGTCATGAATGGTTTTTCTGAGTAAGGCGCATAAATGGCTTCCTTTTCCTTTCTTATTAGCAAAAGCCATTTATGAATTAGATAACATTAGAGGAACCAAAGAATACCATGTTGAACAGTTTCATGAGTTCTCAGCAGTGTGTTAGCTGGTAACTTCCGTAATATTATAACTCAACAAATTATAAAATGCAAAGAAAAAAAAGTTAAAAGTAATTTGTCAATTTATTCATTCAGTCACACAAGTCGTACATTTTAACATTTCGGGTACATTTGATGCAATATGAGTAATATTTTACTGTTCATGAGCATGACATGTATTTCTCTAGAGGTACAGATGGATACCAAATAATTAATTAATGTTTCTTTCTAGCAATGGGTCATTTGTGAGATTAAGGGGAAAGTTTTTCTTCAATCTATTATTCTGAAAATGAGTTTTAAGTTTGTTATTTTTTTTTAGTTAGTTATTCCAACACAGGCTGGAATTTATTTGAAAGATATTTAAATGGTAGCTATTACTGAGATGAGTGATGTTAATTCAATTTAAGAACCCACCAGACACACCACCTTTTAAAGTATGAGGAGTTGGTGTCCACTTTGTATTTGGTATCCACTGTTAGTAAGAAATCTGTGCATAGTTCAGTAACAAATATCTTCTATATCCAGTCCTGGCAGACTCTTTAGCTGTGCTTTTCGGAGAGTTGCTAGTTGATATGTCGAGTTTTGCTTTGACTGTTAATAGTTCAAGTGAAAAGTCAACTTAATATTTATCTCCTTTTTGATTACCCTGTACTGCAGGAGTTATTGCTGCGGAAATGGGGCCTCTTGGAAATGCACGAATGGCAGCTGGGAGGAATCTGAGCAATGAGACACTGTTAGTGGGAGTGGGGGATGCTGGTACAGATAGTGCCCAGGTAACTGGTTTTGAGTGGGAGTGGTACCTAATAGTTCCTGGATCTATATCAAGGAAAATAATGTAGGTCACTTGGGTTTCTAATCCAAAGCCAAGGTGTTTGGATCGTGCTAAATAAAAGCTTTGTGGGCAATGACTGATAGTTTATGAACTATAACTGTATAGCAGCTTTCATGCAAGGACATGAAAGAGTTTTCAGGTCTGTGTTGGTTACATACCTATGGTATATGTGTTATTTCACGTATTAATGCTTCAGACTAACAACGTAATGACATTTACAAGTGTGTATATAGAGAAATAGATGATACTGTAAATCACAATAGTGTTCCTAGTAGGAAAGTGTGTTGAATCTGCTGAGATTTCTTTGTATCCGAAGGGACTTCAGTCAGTAGACATGGTCAAGTTTTTGAGGTGATATCCTATGGCTGCATTGTTCCATACACTGGACTAATAGCTCTCTGTGGCCTTGACGCCTGTAGTTATAGGTGTTCAAGTGAAGCTTTACCGTTGTCCATTCAGGAGAAAGTCTTTCTTGGTTCTGCGTTAAAAGGTGTTTGGAGTTCTTGATTGTGACAGCGTCACCTGAAGTTGGTAAGAGCCCATGGGTTCTATCAAAGTCAGCTCCAGGGACTGTTTTTATCTGCAGAGTGCCACAGATTGTGAAAAATATCTGTCTCTAACTGGAATAAAGAAATACTCACAGAATAATGAAATGGCTGAAAGCAGATCTCTGCTTGGAACAGACTGGGCACATCCTGAGCCTGATGTTTCATTACTTTTGGACTTGATTTAGTTTGGGTTTTGTCAGTTTTCCACAGGTACGACGGTTACATGAGGATGCGATGGATTTGATGGCTACAGCTGCTGTGACTGGCAGTGCTGTTCCCATCTTGTGCAGGATGAGTCACAACCTGAACTCTCATCCAGACTGTGCTTGCTACCGGTCACCCAGTAACCAACTGTGTGGGCAGAATTTTCTTGACATTTAAAGTGTGATTAATTTATCTGTTATTTTTTAAGTTTTTTTTTAAAAAGGAAGGTGATGTTTTGCTGGTTTTACCCAGACCTATTATTGCAGTTCTTCCATTTCACAAGAAAAGCAGTTAGCAGTTAGAAGTGACATTGCAAGAGTACTCAGAGTGTTTTGTAAGAGAGAGCATGTCAAAGGCAGATAAACAGAAAGCTTCACTCAAATTTCAATAAGCATATTTTTGTAACTTTTGAAGAAATCAAAGGTCAGATGAATGTGTAGGCATTCGGTGATACTTTACTTATTTTTCTTCCCAGCTGCTTTTTTCCAGTACAATAAAGCTTTTAAGGGCTTTTGAAGAGTGTGTTTTGATTTTAGTTGTGGAATTTGCTTTCAGGAAATACATTTGACATTTGCTTTAAACTCTCCAATATGGTAAAGAAATTAACCTTGCTTAGAACTATTTATCTAGAAATGTATATAAGACAGTGTTATATTGCTGATACTTAAATCTACAGATACAAGAATTCTATTGTAGGTAAGAAACTGTTTGTTTCTGTTGAAAGTTTAATTGGGCTTCTGAAGTCAGTGGGAGTTAGTTTCAGTCCTCATCACAAATTCAGAAGTTTTGCAAATACCTTTATCTGTCGTGTACACTACACAAAAGTAGTTTCAGATAAATCTACTTTTAATCTATTACTACTTTTACTATATTAATTCCCTTGTAATGGTGAAAATACCCAACAAAAATTCCCTAAGAATAAAAACTGGTAAACCATCCTTCTAATGAGGAGGCAGAAGAACTCTACTATAAATAACGTGAATTTCTTAATTTCTGGCAGGAGGAGGGCAGAAAAGAAAGGAAACCAGAACAGAAAATAATCCCTTTTGTTCCCCCAAATCAACACTGCTTCCCTCCTCCCCTTCTGACCCCAGATTTCTTGTGTAGTGGTTGTAATGCGGTCTTCAGTCAGCTTTTATTGGAGTTAGAGGGTGGGAGTATCATATGCTTTTGCTTAGCTTTCAAGTCATCCACCTCTAATTTCTGAACTGCAATTAGAAATAAACTTTATTTCTTGCCCTTACTTTTCTTTTTGCATTCTAGGGTAGCAATTAAGAAGAACTGGGTGAATAGGTTACCATTTTATCCATCTCTATTACTCTGACTGATGGAGCTATTAGATAAAGGCAAACTGTAATTCTTTATTACCTGCCTGGCTCATTTCTGCACTTTGCCCTGGAGAAGAGCTGCATAAAAGATCAGAGCGTTATTGAAAACTCCTGAGCAAATATTGAGCAACTTGCCTGGTCGCTCAGGTAATGACAGAATTTCATGGGAAGGTGATGTTGGATGTGAACGTTCCTGCTTGTTTGGGGAAATCCGTGGTGAGAAACCGCTGGCACAGGGTGGTTGAAGATGGCTTTGGGAACGAAAAGCTGAGAACACTTTGTATATGATAAATACGCTTATAATTAGTGAGATCATTAGCATGGACACCATGTACTTAAGTATTCACAAAGAAGTCTTTAAGCTAAGCAGTTAGCTTCACAGTGAAGGAAAGAGACAAAATGAATTATATACAGCTGAATAAGCTTTTCAGAATCTCCAAGGAGGTGACTTGTCTGTTGATGGCCAGTGGGGGTCGAAGAGTGAAATAATTACTTAACAGCGTGTAAACAATGTGAGATGTGAAGTGTGCATTTTTTTCCTTTTCTTTTTCTTTTCCTTTTTTTTTTTTCTTTCATTGAGAGAGTTTCTTGTTGCGATGGCTCCACGGGGACAAGCAGCAGAGAAATTTGATTAAATGGATGCCTGGGGTCGTGACCCTGTCTAAACATGCTGCAGCTCTCAGCATTAATCAAAGAATGTTAAAAAAAAAATTCTGACCTTGCTGCATATGAGTATTGGTGAGCGCTGAATGCAGTTGGGGCTGGCGAGAGGGCTGGCTGTGTGTGGCTGTGTGAGCGCCTGCTCACAAAGAGCAGCAGAAGAGGAGGCAGGTTTCAAGGACAATGGGAGCCCATCGTGTTGTTTCAGCCCGTGTTGTGGAACTTTCTGGTGATGATAGCCCATCAACAGCCGCGGAGTTAGGAGATCCCATTAGGATGCAGTTGGGAATGCAGCTTTTTATTATGAGCTACTGCTGCCTGAACCCTGCGCATGGAAAATATAAATATCTCCGTGCTACATGTGAGACCCGTGGGTTCAGAAGGATTCTTGGCTGCCTCCCCTTAGTTTAATGGATCTGAAAGGACAGAGAAAGCAACTCTCCTTTGTACGAGTAGCCAGGATTAGTTTCATGCTTGGTGTTTAAGCTTTCTTAAAGAGTTCTTGCAGTAGCAGGGTGAAAGGTCTCGGTTTTTACTGAGCAGATTATGTAGTAATGGAGGTTCAAGTAAATCGGAAAATGATTTGTGGCCACAAGTGCACAAGTATGGTTTGTTGTGGTTGGGTGGGGTTATTTTGGGTGGTTTTTTGTTTTTTTTTTTTTTTTTTTTCCAATTATTTGTTGTATTCTGGATACCCACCTGAAAACTCCTAATGCATTTTATTTAGCTCACCTTACCAGTAGTGCTCATGGCAGGCAAGAATATTTTGGGTTTAAAAAATCCTGTATTTAATCTCAGAACAAGTTACCTCTTTTCAGACCTAGCAAGAACACTCCCCCTGCCCCGGTTCAGAAAGATTTTAAATTACAGCGTAAATCACTGATAAACCAAAACTTGGTCTAGTTGTTGCTCACTTCTGTGTGGCCTTGTCAAACTGAGATCAAGAACATCAGGACAGTTGTTACCGTTATTTTTTTACTCTTCTTGGCTTTCCTGGTTTAAGCTCTTGCCTTCCTCGAAATGCCTTCCTGAAGAACAAAATAACTTTATCATAGCTCTGGACCTTTTTCAGGCATTAATACGTTTTGGAAAGTCATTAACTGAACGAAACTTGTGTCTTTGACAAACATTCAACAGTCTCTTCTGCAGCTTCACAGTAATGTTGAGATCCAGTTACAAGAGCAGTGGGGACTGTGACATGACACGGGGCTGGACTGGTATCCCAGCATCTCTAAAGAATTATCAGGAAACCCTAGGGAGAGCTTTGGACTTGACTTGTTGGTGCAAATTTAACTTGGAAGTCAAAAGTTCCCTCAGCTAGACTTGTTTTTTCAAGGAGAACCAGGCTGCACCCATGGGAACTGGAGACAGTATTTACATGATTGACATTTGAGGGGCATGGTTTAGTGTTTGATAGGAATGGTTGAACTCGCTGATCCGGTGGGTCTCTTTCAACCTGGTTGTTCTATGATTCTACAGTGTTCAGTCTTAGCTTTACTAGGAAAAGAGTTAACCCAACAGCAGGTGTTTCCCAAGAATTCACCTGTTTCCCACCTCTTAAACCTTTAAGCCCATTTGAACTCCTTGAAGAGATTTGATGAAGTTATAACAATAAAGGCAAGCGTTTGGGTTTACTGCAGTACTTGCATTGTAAGAGAAAATAATTAAGTTTTTAAAAGTTTCTTTTATATCAGTATCATATCAGATGTGTGGTTGTTGCGTACCGTCCCCAGAGGACACAAACATACGGAGTTGTTCCATCAGGGGGTTCCTTTCTTTAACCAAAGTTTTTTTTGCACAAACACAAGTGTTTGTGTTTTGAGTCGTAAGAAGAGGAGATGACCACCAAGTCTCGAGTTCATGCGTGTCCATTTAAAACTAATTTTTTAGCTTAAGTAGGAGGTAACTGGTTACAAAGAACACATTTATACAAGTGTTTGTTGTAGGTTAAGAAAAAGCATAGTGGTTGTTAGTAAATTTTTTTTAGCTAATGTAATTCAGCTAATATAACTTGTCTATTCAGTGTTTTCCACCATAATATTGAGTTTTGGAGTTTTACTCTAAAGTTGTTTTTCCTGTAAAAGTGAATTTACTGATGGTATATTGATTGATCTGTAGGCTTCAATCCCCGGCTTCTGGAAACAAGTGTAAGCACCTATGGTTTATCCATATTCCAGCTACACTGTGAAACATTTTGGGGTTAGGAATGAGTTTTTCAGTGCTGTCTCTGCAGCACCCAATCTCTAATGGATCTGCCAAGTCTGGTGGTCATGGCTGAGGAACCCCTGAGCGGTTTAGTTGCTGCTCGGGGCTGGCCTGACGCCGCTGATGGCTTTTCCATTGGTCATCAAACTATCTGTCAGATAGGGAAAAAAATTATTTTGAGTTGTGCAGACCTATATCTATGACTGAAGCAGACTTAAAACTGTCTCCTGATCTTTGCTATTGCTGTTTGCTGCTTGGGTTGGTACTTTGTGTTCTCTTCTTAGATTTTCTTGTCCCTGCAGCTCAGCTCCTGTTTGCTTCTGGCTGTGTTCTGTAGCACAGTCAGCAGCACAGCAGCAGGGAAACGATAAGGGGGACTTCTATTAATTCCCTCTTTTTTGACAAGGCATTTCATGCTATTTTTTTTAGATCAACTAGTCAACAATGACTAGAACCCAAACAGGCACAAGCAGTTTGGCTTACTGAGGGCAAAACTGTCAGTAGAAAGGGATTGGGAAGTTACGTGTTACAGATTATGATAAAAATTAAGTGATGCCTATAAATTTCGTTGGTTTAGGGAACAAATAAGACTGATATCTGCATGTGTTTGTAACCACTGTACACGTCCGTAAATACAGAGCCCAAGGGTCGGTTGCTACAAGTCATGTGTTTATTCAGATATAATAAAAGGAACTTCACGAAAAGCCTACATTTTTAGCAAACTATTTAGTTCAAAAGAGTTAAATTTGTTCGTCATTCTTGCTAAAACAATTCTACAGTAAATATTTTAAGTAAGTTTCGTAGAGAACACAATGGGCCATCTAGTCTCAAGTCACATTGACAGCACTAAAAGGCATAGCTCAATTTATGAGAGCACTCTGTTTACTCAAGAATGTAGAAATTTCCCTTTCTAAATGGGACAGCCTTATCTTTATTATTCCAGTGCCTTTCAGTTTACAGTTCTGCTGTAAGCAGTGTTTCAGAAGCTTATTTCAGGTTTCCTAAATAAATGAACAGACAAAATTAATGCTCGGCGCTCGCAATCTGCGTTTTATATATTGTGTGATTGAAAATAAGCCTTGCTGAACAGCGGAAAAGAAAAATGATGGTGGTACTTTATTTATACGGAATTTATGGGATAACAGAAGGTAAGTTGAGCTGCTGAAAATAAACCTTGTTTACAAATCTAGGTGTTTTTTTGGATTTGTTTTTTTTTTTTTTTTTTAAAAAAGCCAAGTATTGATGGCAATGAAAATTCACTTCCAGGAACATGGAAAAAAAAACATCCCTCCTGTTTTTAATCAAATACGTGTCAGAGCAGATAGACTTGTACATCATATTTACTCCATTTCAAACCACTACCCAACCTGCAGATATTGTAGCTGGTTCCTAAAGGCTTGTCTGCCACGTGAATGGGAACGAAGCCAAGTTTTTATTTGCGAAAAGCAGCATTCCATTGCGTAAAGCAAGCAGCCTAATGCTAATTGCGTGGTCCATATCCGGATGTCCCCAGGAAGTGTCACTTTCCTTGTGCACACAAAGACCCCGCGTCCGTTCATACGGACGCGGGGTCTTTGTGTGCACAAGGAAAGTTTTCAATATGTCGTGTCGACGCTAACTAGAAAAACAGCTGATGTGGGTTCAAGCACAGAGCGTTACTTTCCTCCCGAGATAAAATTCTCCAAAATCTAGCAGCTGAAGGGAGTTAGAGCGGTGTGTGCTGTTTCCGTGTTAAGATAAAAATCTGATAAAGAACACAGCTGATGGAAGTTAAAACAGAGTGTACTATTTATACGCTAAAAATAACGTTTGGAATGCTTTTGTGTTGAGTTATCTTTGCTGTCTTGAGCAGCCATTAATAATGTATTCTGCCTTCCTTAATCTGGTTTTCTCCCTTTTTATCAATGGACCTTAGAATCATAGAATCACCAGGTTGGAAGAGACCTATCGGATCATCGAGTCCAACCATTCCTATCAAACACTAAACCATGTCCCTCAGGACCTGGTCCACCTGTGCCTTAAACACCTCCAGGGAAGGCAAATCAACCACCTCCCTGGGCAGCCTGTTCCAATGCCTAGTGACCTTCACTGGAACAAACCCTGTGGCAAGTCAGTGAGCTCCTGTGATGTGATATATATAGGTCTGGAGTTGATAGGGTGTTCTTTTTTTGTCAGCAGGCTGCTACTCCAATGCTTCTCTTCTGCATCTGAAATTTTACTTCATGTACTTTTCTCAGTTCTGTTCTGTGAGTGCTTTCCTCTCCTCCCTCCCCTTTCTTCCTCATTCACCCGCCTTTCTCGAGGGTGACCCTGAAAATCCTGCCCCAAACCCTACCGCCCCAACCAAACCCAAACCTACAAAAACAACCCCAATGCTTGCTGAATCAGGCTGATGCCTTTAGCAGATTTAGGGCAATGCTTTGGCCACGGAATAAGTTATTCAGCTTGTAAATTATCTGCCAAAAAATATTATCTGTGTTTTTTATGTACAAGGTAATCAGGTCCCTATGTTTTTTTTGTTTTAAATTTTTTCTAAAAAAACCCTAGTCTTTAAAATTGATCTGATTTTCATCTCTTTGGTAGTGTTTATTATTCTCCAGATTATTGCTGGAGGTGTTGCCATCTTAGGGTAGAAATTTTATATTACTTTAAAGTTAATGAGGCCCATGATTTAAAGAACGCTAATATGAACACAGGACCTAAAGCACAGTTTGCAGAATGAAGATCAGCGATAACCAGGTTGTTGATTCTTGGGAGACTTGAGATTTAACGTTAGTTTATATCCTTAGTCACGTAATGCTTTGTTGTGATTAAATATGGAAAAGATTTCCCCTGACTTTTTAGTGTGCTCATTTTATGTGTTTTCATTACTTTTTCGGACGTATAGCACTGGAAGAAAGTAATTGAAACATATCACGTGTTTGCCTTGGCTTTTTTATCCCTCAGACTGCTTGTGCTGCTTAAACAGTTTGAATTTTCCCAGACTTTCTACCCAGTGCTGCCAGGGTCTGTGCACCAGTGAGTTGTGCGTTTAGGACTCAGCGCAGCCTCCCTGCCCATCCCCTATGTCCCCAGCGCAGCGACGCGCTCGCACAGTCGCTCCCGTTCCAGCTAAACTTCAGATGTTTGTCTTCCCCTAATTAGATACACGTAATCCATTCAGTCGGGTTGTGACGTTCTCCTTCCCTTGTCCTCGCTGCCTTCAGCCAGACAATGAGCACAAAGATACAGTAGGACTCGTTTTCTCATTATTGATTTCACGCACCAGCTGGCAGCTGTTTTAGCTTGTTCATTTTTATAACCCTCTGGGCAACTTCTTAAAAGTACTTTTCTTTGGCCATCTGCTAAATGCAATTGGTTTAATAATTAAAGACTTGCTATCCCTTTTCGGATAAATACAAATGCTGTTTCTGCAGCTGAGAGTTCAGCATTTTTGTTTTAAGTGTAGGTAGGATGCTTTTTGTTGGTGCTGGGAGCGATGCTGTTGCTCTGCTGGTCCAGTCACAGCTCCTTCAAGGGTCCCATCTCTCATGTTAATTAGGGGGGAAAAAAGGAACTTTTCTGTGGATTTGTTTCATGACACAAACTGAGAGCACGGGGTGGGAAGGAGGGGCTTGTGTCCAATCCCTTCCTGTTTGTATGTACTGAGAATTCCCAATTCTTGTGTTTGTAGGAATTCAGGGAGAACCTCTCCACTAATTGCGTAAACGGCGTCTTCCCTCTGAATTGTGCTGGTAATACAGAGCAAAAGCATGAGGAGGAGTTTTGCCAGAGCTGGTTGGGGCTGTGCTGGGAACAGCCGGCTCTGGGACCACCATCTGTCTCCTCCTGGGCTGGAGCTGGGGTGGAGCAGGAGAACCCCTTCCCAACCCAAGCTCAAAATTCTTGGAAACTCTAAAAGCTTTGTGAGTTCGCTGGCACATTTAGCTTTGTTTTTCCTTTTCCCTTTGATGAAGTGACAGATAAAGAAAAACTAGGGCCTTACTTACTCGTACTAATCTGAGATACTGGATTATAAGCTGCATGGTAAAGTTGGCAATAAAAAAATTAAATAAGAGAAAGACTTCATGAAAAGGAAAAGCAAAGGCAATAGGACACTGATGTGAATGGGTCCATTGGAGCCCCTGGTTTTTCCATGTTGTGTGCTTCATCGGCAGGATTTGTAAAAAAGATCCAACCTTAGTTTGAACTCATCTTTATGCTGTGATTAGATCTAAGCTTTCCCATGATTCCTTCAAAAAGGGCTGCTGAAAAATCCTTCTGTTTACCAAACAGTTTACCATTTGTTTCAGATGTACCTCAAAGCTGACCTGTAGGATTGCTCTCTTGAGAGGTGAAAAAGGGCAATTCATTTTTTATGTTCCTTTAATCTTGGAATTCTTTCAAGAACTCACTACGCAGGAGTCGGGACATTTTATTTTGCTATGGAATCATTTATTCATCAACTAGCCTCTGCTGCACAATGTATACTTGCAAAATTGATTACACGTTCGTGTGGTAGAAGAAAGGCTGTCTCAATTTGTGAGAGTTTTTAATAAATTGAATAAGACTCTTTTCTACAGAATGAAAAAGGAAATAGTCATATGTTTTCTTAATAAGATGAAAGATATCTCTGTTTGCTTTGAGATTTTTATGTTTGTTTGTTTTAAAAGTATTCCCATCTTTAATATTTTTGTACTTTACAAACATAATCTTGTTCCAGACAGCTGTGATCTCTGGTCTCCCCTAATTCCTAAAGTAGACAAGAGCAAGTCAAATTTTCCAGAGTATTTGGCTAAATATCCCCTGAAATATAATTGAACTGGAAGTGAATGCTTACAGTAAAAGTTCACATTAGAGTGCAGAGTTTGCATGAGAAATTCCTTTCTTGAACTTAATCCCGTGGTGGTTTTCATATGAAGCATTCTCATCATAGATTTCATGGTTGCAGTATTTTTTTAGATTGCAACAAGTATGCACTAAGCTGTACAAACTACCCTGTGCTTTGGGTAGGTATTTCTCTTTCAAACAAATCTTTTCTTCATACTCCGTTGCTTAATTCCACGAGTTGGTTTTCTTTGTGCGGCTCTTAATTGCCAGCCTGTCAAACTATATCTAAATGTGAAATGGGCAGAGGAGATAAATACAATTTCTGGTATTTGTTGAGGTAGCACATTTGACAAGATCAGTGACAGCTGAACAAAGCACGTTTAGGTCAAAATGATGTTTCTCTTTAGTAGGTTAGAATTATTCTTCCTCAAATGCCCGAAACCTCTTAAAGCATTTCACAATACTTGCTGTAGTTTCTTTGAAGTGTCCTTTTCCTGTGCTAAGTTTAGTTACAAATGAGCTGCGTGCAGATGAATGGCTGATAGGCCAGGGCAGGGAATTCAGTTCAGGATCGGGACACGAGTTTTAGCGCTGGCTCTTGCGGGCACAACTCTACCTTGGGTAAAAGTCCTGTGACGACCACGGGAGCCACTGCATTTTTATTGTTTGGATGCAGCAAGTGCTCCTTGATTCGCTCCTACAGTTTCTTGATGTTAACTTACGTGGGAGCGTGGAAGGAAACTGCTCATCATCTTCCTCTCACTGATTTATCAGACACCTGAATGCTTCTGAAACCTGCGTAAAGAAGTTGGGATGGAAAACTCTTAGAAACACTTCTCCCCTTGCCCCCCTGGGCTGGCATAGGGTTTGCATTTCAGTGCTTTGTAGATCCAAACCCCATAAGTCAGTGGATTTATTGGGTTTCATGATGGCATTTTACACCTAATTTTACTTACTATGCAGAAGGCACAAAGAATAATACAGTCTACAAGTAAGTTCAGTGTCTGTAAAGGGAGCAGCCACCATAAAGAGTGTTGTGGTGACTGCAGGTCCCAGCTCAGATGTTCTTGTTTGTGCTAAGTAATGATATGACGTTGGTGCCAAGAACCCATAGCTCAAAGTGATTCCACGTAAAGATAGGATGATATTTATATCAGAATATAAAAAATGTTTCTTTTCCTAGATATTATATGTTTTGGTGTATTATTTCAGACAATTTTGTGCAGTTTTTGTGCTCAATTAATACATACTGAGTTCTGAAGACTCTCTGAAAGAATCATGAGCACAAACACTGCTGGCAAGAAATGTAAATAAAACCTTCAATAATCTTCTGGAATAGAAAGAACAGCTTATTTGTAGGTCAGTCATCTAAGTTCTGTAAAACTGAAAAAAACTCAACCCCCTTAAATATCTTTTGAGTAATTTATTAGTATTGTTGATGCTTCCAAATGAGTGGAATCCATAGTGGTGAAGACAGCTAGATTGTCATTATTTGTCTATTTTATGTACTTTGTAATCGAACAAAATAGTTTCTTGAAGGCTGTTTCTATTTGTTTCCAAGTTATGTCAAATACAGCAAGATTTATAGGTGCCATTAAAAATACATATTGATTTCCCACAGTCAACTGAGAGTTTACACGAGAAGTCAATCATTAGTTGAATGAACATCCAAAACATGTTCTGATTTCTACTGTTAGTTTCGGTTTTTAAGCAGAAATGAATATTTATAAAGGAAATGCAGTTGGTCCCTAGTTCTGGCATGTAGAGAATCACATTTCTTGTTCCATGCTCCTGATGTCACTGCGGCTGTTCCGCCCCGGCTGTAGCTCTGGAGGAGATGCTGCAGGCTTCAGTATTGGTTCAGGTTTTAATTCATTTGGATTCAGTCTCCAAGTGTTCCTAGTGCACCATTTTTACTGCCTGACTCTGAGAATATTTATGTGCAGCCCTGTGGTGATTCCTTGTGCTGTGCAGCCCCAACCACTCAGGAATCAGGAGTTCTCAACTGCGAGGAGCTTGCAGACAGAATCATAGAATCACATAGAATGTGCAGGATAAGGGATGATGGGGAACAAGGTGATGGCTGGGAATGGGATTGCCCTTTCCCGCTACTAACGCCTGGGCTTGGGTGTAATGCTAGAGGAGCAAAGGAGAGATAGGAACTCAGAAGAGAAAGATGCAAGAGAGGAAGACAAAGAAAGAGTTCCTATGAGGTGACTCCACCTGTGGAGCACCTGGTGATTTACCCTCGGTACTTGCTGCCTGTATTTAAATTTCTTTGTTCCTTTTCAAAGTGATGTGCAAAGGAGAGGGGAAGATACTACAGAGCATGCTGTCTGATGACTCCCATTATTCCATCCTTGCCCTTTCAAGTTGAGATGGTGTAAATTTGGGTTTGAGAGGCTGAAGGAGCAGAAGCTTTGTGATATGTGGTAGATGCCTCTTGCAGCTTGTCCTTGTGCCTTCACAGTGTCCTGTTGCCAGGTGGAAATATTTTGGATTTTTGTCTTGTTTCTATTGGCAACTCTTTTCTTACGCTTCTGAGGACAGATTTTTGAGAGAGGAGGTAGTACTATCTCCACAGGTCAGATAGAAGAGTTATAATTAATTGATAATACATTCTCTTTATACTTACTTGCCTGGACAGCTTATGGGACATTTGTGCTAATGGACAGATCCTGTTTAATGTATATGAGTAATTAAAGAAAATACATTTTTAAGAGCTAAGGATATATTTAATTTTAATAACTACCTTTCCCTGAATCAAGAAGTCTTTGCATAGAACTCTAATGGGTGACATTAGTCAAATGTGTGATAGATCAAATTGTTAAGTATGAAGGGTGTTGTTAATGTAACACAGAAGAGAAATCTTGTGAGGTAACTCTGAATACCACACGGAAGGAGTGCATTCATCATGGTATGCTGACAAAACATCTGAGTAATGATGGCCATTAAATCTTTTGTCGTGGCTAAGATATGAAAAAAGAAAACAAGTTAAAGTGTGAGCCATTTAGGAAAATTGCCATTTGACATGTAAACCTCTCTGCCTCCTGTATTCACTTTTATGTTACGGAATGGATTTGCATTTTAGAAGGAATTTTGATTTAACCAGCAATTATGGAGAAAAAGTTGAATTTCAGTCTCTGGTTAGTCAGATGTTTAAATGGAAAGAGCAGAGTTTTCGTCTTCTTTTTGTTTTTCCCCTTGATTCACAGTTTGTAAGGAGGGGAAAACCCCCCAACCATCAACAGAACAACCAACCCACAATGTTCATGAAGATCTAATGTATTGATTTATTGAGTTCTGGTAAAGACTCTGTATCCCAGCATTTCTTTTTTTATCACAGAACAACCAGGTTGGAAGAGACCCACCGGATCATCGGGTCTAACCATTCCTATCAAACACTAAACCGTGTTCCTCAGCACCTCGTCCACCCGTCCCTTAAACCCCTCCAGGACAAGTGAATTTGTATTGTCTTTGCATGACCCTGTGTGTGACTAGAATTCACCTGGGTCTCCTGTCAACCTGGGAGAAAGGAGGTGGCTCCGGAAAGCTCCACACTACTGCTCTCTCCTGTATAAGTAAGCTTGTGGAATTCGTGGTGTGGAGTTGCAAGAAGGCAAAACTCAAAAAGAAGTGATTTCATGAAGTTCAATTTCAGCGATTATAAAGATTTGTAAATATGCAGTCCTGACTGGTGCTTGTGTTGCCAGATGATGCTCTGTGTTTGTTGGTCTGGGTGCAGTTAGGTTTGTGCACATAGATGCAGAGAAGCCAGAGCAACTGAAAGAGAGAGAAGAACAGCCAAAACTAATGGAGACAGGAAAATCAGGAGAAATTGGAGTCAGACTGTAATCTTTTAAACTCAAAACTGATGCCTGACAGCACAGAGTAATGCAGAGTGAGTATTGTCACAATTGGAGCTGCTTATGTACGTTAGGATATATTTAGAGGAATTAAATTACTTTTAGCAGCTAGAAAGTTTTAGTTACGGAACTGCTTGACAAAACCGACTTTTTAAAATTTAATTGTGAAGAATATAAACAGCTATAGTGTAAAATTAGGAGAGTATCTCAGAAGTAAGACTAGCAATGCAGTTAGTGGCAGTAGCAGCCAATGAGAGTGACAGCAGCAGTCTTGGGAGCAGGCGATGCTGAGCTGAACGAGAGTGGGGGCAGTATTAAACCTGCCTTTTCCTGGGACTGTATTTCAGCTTTAATATCTTACACAGAGTTGAACATGCAGTGGGGTTTGAGAAGATTCTTAGATTTGCCTTTAAGAAATAGCCAAGAGTATATTGAAATACAGGCTGTTCATTTGTAGCCTATGGATCTGTTTGTACTGTTAGACTATTTGGTTGGAAGAACTGCTCAGAGAGGTATAAATGCTTGCGTATTCATACATGTGAATAAAGCACTGAATTTCCAGTGCTGGGTGAAGTCACCATTTTCTCACAAAAATGTGAAACTTTTAAAATTATTTTGCTCAGAAACTTCCATTTCTGGCAGTTAGATGTACCTTCATCTAAAAAGCGAAACGGCAGCAGAGCTTTGCTGAGCTTAAGGCTTGGAGTTTTTTGATTGGTGACTTGATTGACTTTCTTTTAATGAACGGCTAAATTTTAGTGGTGCAGGTTTTTGTCTGGTAAATGTGGCTCTTTCAAAAACCTGAATTTGATATATGCGACTTGGAAACAATTTGAAAGTTTATTGAATTTGTGTTAGTACAATCCCTTCTCCAAGTAAACTGAAGATAGCTTAGAAATGCCAAACTGCGGTAGTTCGTTAGCACCATTTGTATAGTAAGGAATGAAAGGCAGTCCTGCAAGTTCTTTGGTAAGTTGTTACAGCAAAGTTGGAGCCCCCAAATGATCTGAAGTGATTGGATCTCTTTCTTTTAATCTAATTTTAAACTACAGTGACATCAGTAAAATAGCTGAAAACACACATGAAACAGGGAGAGAGGAAAACACAGGAAGGAGAAGGGGTCCGACAGCCACTAATGGAATAAGAATGTAAAGAATATATGTAAAGGTAATGAAATCTTCTGACCTCACTTAGGGTATTGTTTTTGTTCTGGTTACCATATTCTTTAAAGATGTAACATTTGAAAAGGGGAATTTGATTGACCTTATGACTAAAGATAGGATCTCTGAAGAGAGGCTAAAATCATGAATTTCTATAACCTTTAAAGAGCAAAGGTTGAAAGGCATTTAATTGAAAAATATAAAATTTCCTGATTTATATATCAATATATAACTCTATTTCTTTTATATCAGAAATTATTATAAAAGGAAGACTATATGTCAGCTCAGGAGCAAGTAACTCGGCAACCTCTGTGCACTTGCTCCCTTTTGCCTTGCTCTTTCCAGCATGAGGTCAAACAGACACAAAGAAAGCAGGCGTCTCTTCCACTTATGAATTACCAAAACCTGTTAGGAAAAATGGAAAAATGTACTAATAGATGACTATAGGGAAAAAAATGTTTGAGAAAGTCTGTAATGACTTCGATCTTACTCGTCATCATTGGATGAGTGTCAGCAGCCGGCTTGCAGGCTTGGATGGAGACCGTGGTGTGAGTTTTCAGGAGAACTTGCAGGATTCAGTTCCTAGAAGTTCCCAAGGTAGAGAGGGGTTCTACACCTACCGGATAGCCAAATCCCAGCATTTGCGCCTCAGGACAAATTCTGTACTCTACGTGTGCATTGCTGGATCTATCTGCTAGTGGAATTTTTCTTCTGAAATAGCAGTGGACAATGAACCAAATCTGGAGGAAGGCTTGGAGTGCTATCTTAGCTGTAAACTGTTCTGGAATTGCCAAAGTACATAATTTAATTTAGCACCCGTTAGATATGTAAGCAGGCTCTTTAAAAATGGTGGTGTAACTATGTGATTTTTAACACGATGCTATTCAAGAAATATTTTTTTAAACGTTTCATCTTTATTTAGTCATTTAAGGCATTATCATAAACAGACAGGCTGGTAAAATTGAGGAGGCTGGATCTTAGAAATTGTATATACCCAAGAAAATAAGATGCATTTATGGCCTCACCTTTATAATTTAGAGGTCTAGCTTGAGATTTTGAACTATAATTTTTCCCATGTAAAAACTATGCTTTGTGGTTTACCCAGACTAGGCTTTGTTTTAGAATTTCCAGGTCTGGGTCAGTCTGCATCCATCTGTGACAGATCATCTAAGAACCTTGTTTTAAAATAGTTGGTAAAAATAAGAAGCTGATAACAGGGAGGTAGGCAGCAGCAGTGTCTCTTATCATGTACTTTGGTAGACTTTGCTTAGTCAGTGACACCAGAAAAGAACTGAATCTACTTAACTTTGCTCTTAACTTGCAGAAATGAGATCACTTTTCTAGGAAATAAAGAGCTCTAAGTGGATACAGTATTTCCCTTTATCTTTGATTGATGTTGTTTCTTGTACTCTTGATCTAATGGAGTTTTTGCCACTGACATCACTGTTTAGATATAATAATTTAAACATGTTCATTTAGTTTAAATTGGGCAGCTGTTAAACGCAGTTTTACTGTGATCTAGTGCTGTGCAGCAGCTTTCTTATTTGCCTCTTCTGGGATGCAGTCGCAGTGTTTAAACGCTTTATGCCCTGAACGTTAGGATGTTTTTATTGTTCTGTTTGCAAATTGCTGCCATTTTAAGAAAGATGCTGGTCACTTGAGCTTGTGCATTGATTAAATCTTACTGGTGAATAGGATCCGTGAGAATGCTGCAGGTCCCATTAGAAAATACATAGCTTGATTTATTCTTGATGAGAGCTACATTGATCACATTCACATACTGAAACAATTATTGATGGAATCTATGATGAACAAGTCATTCTAGTTGTGATGAACATTGGCTTCTAGCAGACATTTGACACTGAACCATGAGATTCTTTGTTGTTACAGCACATCTGAGAAAATCATTAAGCTTTTTGAAGCCTTTATAGACTGGGCCTAAGAGTATTATTTGCATTAAGACTCATCATGTTCCTTTCACATCAATTTTGGCTTTCTTGTTGGGGAGTACATTAGCAACTTTGTATTATCAGTGGCCCTAGCATATATTACAAGAAACAAGATAGATGTAGCTCACCTAATTATCAGCAGGTAGATGTTTTTCCTTTAAGCATCCTGTGATAAAAAGCACAACATATTTAGGATGTTTAAAATGTGCTTATAATGTGGTGAAGGCAAACTGCTGCTATTCTAAAGGAAAGAGTTGGAAATACTTGTAGTTCTATTCAGTTTGGGGAAAGGAACGTTGAAAATGGGAATGAAATATCTTTTTGGGATTGTTTTAACCAAACTTACGTGACTGGGAAGGCGTATTCTACCATTTAAAGAAAGTATATTTTGTGGTTTTCTCGCACTGCAGGTCACAGGATTTATTTCAAACTTCAGGGATTGTAACAGTTTTTACAAACTGAAGTGAAGAAAACTGCCTGTTAAAATAAGCAAGGAAGTCAGTAAACATGCTCCAAAGCTGTTCAAACCTTAGGAATGGTTATATAGTGTTCTGTAAATGTTACTGAGCTGCTAAGTTATTTGCAGTCAACTAATAATAATAAAGCTAATAATAAGCAGTTGTTTACAGCCCATTTCATGTCAGAGAACATGAAGGGAAGAAAGATGTGCTTGGGTTATTTACAAGTTTGCTGTTCCTGTCCGTGGTCCAAAGTGTTATCTATACCAGGGGCTGTGAAATCTGTGTCCAAGAGAAACAGGAAGAATTTGTGACCACCCGTAAACTACTTGAGGACAAAGCTAGTGATTCAGCGTTACAATGGTTAGAAACTTGTCCGGCCGAGAGAATACACTTTGACTACTTAAAGATCTATATCGATTTGTGTAACAGCCTGAATAATGAATGTGAGGTTTTATTTTGGTCCCTTGAGTGGACAATGCTGTTTCATTCACCACAAACCCTTTCTTTCAGTCTTGCTTAAGATCTGCGAGTTAAATGTCCTCAGTACAATTCTGGATTTATTAAGAATGGTAAAATGGCTTTGTCTTAAGAATACAACTTTTAAAATTACCTTTTTTGAAAGACAGTGATAACTGCTATGATGTTATATGACGGAGATTTACTGCCACTCTAGTATTTAAGTCTTCAGAGATCCTGACCCCGTGTGCTCTGGCCTGCAGCCTTGCTGTCAGTCCTCCTGCCCTTTATCCACTTGCCAGTTTTGTTTCTTGGTATTTTGCTTCTAAAGTGCGTTTGAAAGTCTTGGGCAAGAAAATAGGGTTATTCATGGTTCTTCACATGTTGGACAGTTACCTGTGAAACTCCTTGCAGAAGGATGTTGAAGGGTAAGCACAAAGCTCATTGTCCTGTACCTTCTAACACACATATGCGGTCACACATACCCTTCAGGTATTCTTGAGCACCAGAAGCTGGAAAGTCAAAAAAAAAAACCAGTTTAATGGTCTTAATGCTGGTCAGTTTTGTATTGACCTACATCAGAAATGCATGAGGTAAAAGATGCTAAAGGATTCTTCAAACCCACCAAACTTATTTGTTATAACGAGTTGTGTTCAGCAGTGAGTTTTGCTCAGAATCTCTTTCCTTAGGTAATCGTGAGGGCTGGACTACATGTAGAAAATCAAGTAGATAGAGCTGACTGACACTTGGACTCGCACAGATGCATTTGCAGAGTGTAGTCCCTGAATAATTCAGAAACCAATATCTGGGGATTTTACTGCAGCCAGAGCGCCCTTCTTCACATGTTCTGCTCCACTCCATCTGAGGAGCATGGGGGATGGCAGGATTAATGCTGGAATGTGGAATTCAGCCTTCATTTTGTGATTTCTGGAGGATAACAGGTCATAGAGAGCTTCTTGAGTGGTGTTTGGTTTCGGCATGTGGGTAGGCGTATGTGTGTGCATAGTGGTTCTTCCCTGAGACTGCTGTCTGGTTGGAGTGGGTAACCTCTCCTGGCAGTGTTTGTCAGATTTTCCAAAGTAACAATTTTGATGGGGCATTGAAATACATCAAGGTGGAGCTTCTCAGTGTGAAATGAATATTTTGCTTTTGCATTTTCCTTAGGATTGTTAACTTGCTCCCCCTTCATCTGTTCATGTTTGTTGGTGGGCGGTGGGGAATGACAGCTAATCTGATTTTTGGGGAGAGATCTGGTGGATGAATCATGGTTTTTTTTTTTGTTCTTTTTCAGCTTTATTTGCTGATAATTGTAATGATCCTGTTTGGGAGTGCTTTGTTAGAAGCTACAGAAGTGTCACGGTGATGATTCTCAATCAGAAAGAGAGATTTCAAGTGTTTTTCATGTTAAATCACCTTCTAAATGTTTTGGAAAGTGAGACCTGATGTCTAATTCAACAGTGCAGGATGTAAAGCAGGATGTTCTTCTCATCCTTAGCACTGTGTCTATGCTGCTGTGTCAATGCACAATGTGTCTATGGTTTAGTGTTTGATAGGAATGGTTGGACTCGATGATCTGGCGAGTCTCTTCCGACTTGGTTATTCTGTGATTCTATGATTCTGTACCATGAGACAGTAGCAGCAGTGTTGGCTTGCCACACTTCAGCTCTCTCTTGCTGCAGTTTATCCTCCCCAAACACAAAAAGGACAGTTCATTCCTTCTAGATACAGGACATCTCATTCATAATTACCTAAACTCTTTGTCCCCTGACTTGTACTCCAGATGCTCACAGATGAGAGTTCTGTTATGTTATCAGGTCTATTTGTTAATAAGAAAGTAACTTAAGTAGTTAACATAACAGAGTTTGATTTGACCTGCTGATATGCATTTTTTGCAGAATAAACAAAGCCTGTTATCTGAGATTTTATTTATAAGGATCTGCTGAAGTGATCTGAGATCCCCCCATGTTTGCCTGTCCTGCCCTAGACCTCAGCACATAATCTCACTATACTGCTGCCCTTTTGACATCTGATTGCCCTTTCCATCAGCATCCATCCAAAAGCATGTTTATCTAAAAAGGAAACAATTAAATTCCAATCTCGTACAGAAAACCTTTACTTTTCAAAGAAAACATACTGAAGAAGTCAGAGTCGTACATGACGGGGAACCCTTGCTAAATCAGAACCATAAGTCGTTAGGCCAAATTCAGCTCCTGCCAAAGTAGACACCAAGTCACTGATCTTGATGATATTTTGCTTGTTTATATTAGTAATATTATATGCACTTAGTTTTTATTTGTTTTTCTGTTAAATCCTGTAGTAAGACTTATGTTATAGTGTATGTGAGAAGTACCACTACCATGTGACATAGATAATGTGTGGCTGGTAAGTGAATATTGAAATATGTCAAATCTGGAATGATGCAGTGGTTACAAGCAACTGTGATGATGAGCTAAAGTGACCAAATTATATGAAATTCAGCTTAAACAGTGCTGGTATGTCCTGTTCCATGAGAATCTGAGTTGCTTTACAGAGTTTTTTCAAGGATAGCAGTACGATGCTGTCAGAGTGCACAGTGATGCATGGAGGAGGAAATTGCTCGTTTCAGTGCTTGCCCATCCTTTTTGAGTTCTAGATCTCCAAATAGTCCCACTTAGGAAACGCCTTTTCTCCTGATTTTGGCCATCGTTACAGGCTATGTTCTTTTGAATCATAAGTTTGAGCCCTCTTTTCTGTTATCTGTGGCTGCAGACAACTTCTAAAAACCTACAAATAATTCGTAGGGTATAATAAGTGGTAAAATTGAGTTGTACTCTTCTAAGGTTTTTTCGATAGGGAAGTAGTCCCTGTGTCTCCTTCTTAAAGCCCTTCAGACCGAAGAATTCACTACAGGCACTTTTGTCACTCTCCGTTGCACTTTCCTAAATATGTGATTTGGTGCTTTGAGAGTGAAATGCAAACCCTGCTTTGACTATCTGGCCATTCTAATTAACACCAGAAAAGAAGAACCGAGAATAGCCAAATTCCTGCATCTTGCATGTAGGATTGAAAGTTGTGTAATGTGAAGAGAGTTGGGTTTTTTTTGTGTATGCACTATATATATATATATATTTAACTTTAACTGTCAGTATTCAGCTGATGCAGGATATATCTGTTGATTATGCACTACAGATTAAAGGTCAGTTATAACAGAAGTAATATTACCGTGAAGAACAATTTAAGTTTAAGGGACTAATGTCTATTAACGCTTGTTTAGCTTAGATATGTAGTGTGTAAATCACAGCTGACAATGACACTGCTTCTCCCTTTGTTGGCTGCTGAAGAATGCAGATGTTTGCAGTCTGACCTGTGAAAGAAGGATGCAGGCTGGATGGCCACTGCTCAGGTTATGGACTTTGCCTTGTGTTCTTACCTAAACCAGAACAGCACGAGGAGCGAGCTGGGAGCAGGCGCGTGGCTCTTGCTGACAGCCCCCATCCTGAATAGTCTGTAGTTGAGAGTTAACCTGGATGGATTTTACAGGTTTTTGGCAAAGTCCTGTTTATAGCAGTGAACTCCTCAATATAACTCCTACCTGAGAGAACTTGAAACAGTCTAGTTTTGTCATTAATTAAATTTCCCACAGTTCCTGTTTAAGATAGAAATGACTGAAATGACATTTCCAAGGATCTGGTGAGTCAGTGACATTTCCCTGGGTACCACTTCACTGCAGGTGGAATTCCCAGGAATTATTAAGCCTCTATTACTGATGTGGCTGGCTAAATCCCAACACAACCTGATTTTGTTATGTCTCCAAGTATGTTGGCTTGAATGCTTGTGGATTTACAGTGTTTGAACAACTTGGGCAGTTTCTAACTGTGAACAAGGCTCCCTCTGTTTAGGCAGATTTATGTTACTGAAAAGGGGTTAACCACTGCATTACCAGACCCACGCAGCTAATGGACTGGTAAACTGTTGTCTGCTGTGTGTAGGACTGCAGATAATTGCCTGTACCTTTTTTTTTGGTTTGGTATAAGACCAAAAAGTGTTGCTACCTTGGGTGGCTGAGAGCTTGGCCAGTGTTGGTGTCAAAAGGAAACCATCGATAGAGCTGGTGTCTTCCCTTAGAGTAGCCCAGCAGGCAGTGCCAGGCGATGGGTGGTTTTATCCTTCAGTTATATTCTTCGTGAAAAGTACAGAGACTGAGAAATGCCTGTGTGTGCAGAGTTTATCTTATAGATGCTAAGGGAAAAGAGATTCAGTTGCACGTTTGACAATTAAAATCACAGAAGACTGTAAATTCTTTCTTGTTTGATATTCAAAGATAAGGCAGATTCAACTAAGTGAATATAGAAGATTGGTCTTAGGAATGAGGTTAGTATTTTTTCCCCAGCTGTCTGACTGACAGTTTAATGAAGATTTTATTGTGTTATGTTAATGATGTCCCTGAAACATATATTTCTTTGTTTGCATCTGTCACTTACAGATTTAATTAATGTTCTGCTAGTTTTGTATAGTTTTTGTACAGAATCATCTGTGTCTCTGTCCCTGCATGTCTTCTGCAGCTGAGTCCGTACTTAAAACAGAAAAAGTTTGCACTGTTCTGCCCAACTGAATGTACTCAAACCAGAAGTGCCTTTTGCTGGTAATACCTTCTACAAAACAATACTGAAATATTGGTGTAGTACATAAGCCTTTTACCACCCTTGAAAAACCAGCATGAACCTTGAGCTAGTCATTTACATGATGTTTCCTTGGGATTACCTACATTCTTGTCCACTTTGACCTTGTAATTTTGCTCACAGTTGGAAATGTAATGCAGAGTGACTAAGATAATGTTGTTTACACAGACTTTAAGTGGAGTGACATTATAGTCAAGCAAGTGTCACATCACCCAAAGTGAAGGAAGACTTAATTACCATAATCCTGTGAATACTAAAATTCCTTAGCCATGTGTAGCATAATAATGTAATGCTCTGCATGTTACATTTAATAACCTGAAGGTACTCTATTAACTCTCGGGGATCTTTTAGTTATCTTAAACTGAAGGCAAACAGATTTAGAGCAGGTCAGGAGGAGTTCTGTGGTTACTTTAGGTACTTGGTGCATTACGTTGCTAAGATCTTCCTTTAAAAGTAGTTTGACAAGCAAAACAAACCTGTACCAGCATCTCTGTTCATCTAGGAGGTATAGTCTGGGCTGAGGATTTCTGCAGGTGATGAAGGCTAAAGTTCATTAATTAACAGGAGTGATAGGAATGAGGTAGTAATAAAAATGTACTGTGACATGGCAAACATGCCATTAAGTGGAGAGGAGTGCTAAATAATGCACAGCTGGAACAATTAGTTCTGTAAATTCTCAACTGCTCTTGCTTTATTGCTGATACTCAGTGCGCCAGCCTTATGTCTTCAACCAGAATAAGTGAGGTGTTCAGTGAGTATGGGTGGAGTCAGGAGCAGAGATGAATAACCCAGTGTTAGTAGAGCTGTGGGAAAGAGAAGTTCTGAATCTGCACCTTGCAGAGTAGCATCCGGAGTGGTTTATCTTGAGAGGGATTATGTGCTTTCATGTAGAACCAGCTTTTCAGAATAGTATGGAGTTCAGGTTTACCTGATGTCCAAGGTTTGGTTCTCTGAAGACCACAAGTCAATATAAATGCACCAGCATGTGTGAAAAGAAAAACCTGGACATTAAAGTAGTGATATGTACTGCTAGTGTGCAATACTTGTGAACAAACAAGCAGAAACACTTGAGGACAGTCAGTAGGTGTTGGTTTGTGCTGGCATAAAAAAACCTTCTGCTCTGATTTTCCCTTATAGCACTGTGCAGTTGCCTTTAATGGGATTGGTGTCATTTTTGAGTAAAGGTTGTGCAGCCTTTGCAAGGTTGTAAGTGGTGCATTAAGGAATTATGGAATTTAAGTGTCTGTGGGGAGGACAGGAGGCTGCTGTAGTCTCTGTGGCTGTCTGTGAGGGCATCACATGCTCTCTACCTTTGATGTACACTTCCAGGAAAAATAAACCAGAATTTTGATGGATAAAATGAATATAGCTAAACTGAAACCCTTCTGATGGAGAGAGATCCTCTGCTCACTGGGGTGCTGGTGTTAACACAGAAATGGAGTTGGGCTAATGTATAATAATCGTCAACATACCTCTTCTTTGTGTGTGTTTGAAGTAAAGTGTTAAATCTCTGATCAGGAGAAATAATGCAGACTTGCTGTTTCTCATCTTATTTTCATAAGATTAAGCCACGTTTAATGCTGCTGCTTGCCAAAGGTCTCTCCCTGCCCTGTAGAATCCAGCAGGGGTATTAGCAGTGAAATAATAGAAGACAAGACAAGTGCAAATCATGAAGAAAGTGGATTATAGTGAGAAGTTTTGTTGTTACATATTTTAAGTTGCTCTGTTTGCAGCTATGCTGGGTACTCATTTATGCATCCATGCTCTCTCTGTGTTGGTAGAATAGGATGATTTGACCATCTGAAATGGGACTAAGAGGCTGTGGAGAAGGCAGAAACAGTGTTTCATTAAACCACATTAGCGTAAACTCTTGTTCCAGCCGGTGCGCTCTTTGGTGGGTGCCCCTGCTCAACGGCTGCATGTGCACAGATGAGTTTCCCCATTCTCTTCTATATTGTTAAGGAATGCAGAGGTTGGAAAGAGTTTTCCAGATATCTACAAATACTGGTCACAAAGTTCTAGGAGAACAGTCTTAGTAGGGGGTGCTTGGAATGTGGTAAACACTGGGCTGAAACTCAGGTGTTGCGAGTTCACTTTGGATAAAATCTGGTCATATTCCTTAAAGGAAGCAATCGAGGCTTGACTGGAAGGGCATCATCCATGGCCAGTGGAGAATCATCACCTGTATCGGTTTTGCAGGGGAAATGCGCAGCGGTTTTGTCTCAAAGACTCAACTGCTTTAAAATACAGTTTATTCTGCTTTAAAATTAAATCACATTTGCCATCATTTCATTTCCATGCTTAAAAATAAGTACTTTTGTAGAAAGGGGATATTAATATGTCAAGTATTGATCGTCTGCTGGAGCGCAGAGGTCTGAGGGGCCAAGGCTGGGGAGGGCGGCGCTGCCCACACTCGGCATCCCGGAGCAGCAGCGCCTTCTCCCATCCCTGCAACCGCAAAACTAATTAGTGAAATTAAGTTGAAAACACAGTAAACAAGTGCAGTTGTTATTCATTCCGTACGGCGCTACAAATGTGGGAGGACATGTTAAATGATAAATTAGGCATGAACTACTTTAATCTGTACGCTGAACATGCTAGCGGAGGGCCTGCATTTGTAATTAGCGTTGGGGCCACAGGAGAGTGGTGCCTCTTTTAAAACAGTGACAGGGAATTGATCAGTTTAGGTTGCTGTGGCAACCAGGAACCCTCCATCGCTTTCCCAGCGTCCTATTATGCTGTCCCCACGTTTAGAAATATATTTATGAACTGTAAAGATAAACTACTCAATAATGCAAAAGAGGCTACGATGCTCAAATGCCAAAGTGATGGGGGCCGAGTGGATGCCTGACTACCCGATAACAAGCTTAAGTGTTCTATGGTTGTCATGACATTTCTTTTACAAAGCAAACGATGTCTGCAGAAAAAAAAAAATTAAAATTAGCCGAAAATGCAAATCTCTTCATGAGGCTGTCACCTTCATAATAACAGACAATAATTGATGATTTATGAGATGCCACCATAGCAACCAACTCCTTCGGCACCCCATGGCTCCTCTTGCACAATGGGCTCGGGCTCCTGTGAAAAGTTTCCAGCGCAAAGCTCAGGAGGTCTTCCAGCATCTTGCTCCATATAGTCTAACGAAACAGCATTTGCCAGTGTTGCAGGGATTTTCACAGTCGTCCTACAGATGGAGGAGCCGAGGGACCTTTTGGAAAATCTAAATAAATCATGACTGAACTAAGGTGGTTTTGATCAAAACCTTTTTAAGAACGTAGGTAATTTTTATTCACAATTCAGGTTGGAGTAGAAGCTGGGATGTAGGAGTGTCTGCTGTACCCTTGGCTTTCCAGAGGCTTTTGTCCAATACTTGTATTTAAAGTATTGATTACACAAATTGACCTGTTATTTTCATACAGGTGTCTAAGCTGAACCAACTGTTGTAGGACTTACCACCTTTCTAACAAACGTAAGTCCAGGAGAATTGGGGTCTGTAGCCTTGGTTGAAGGTTGTATGGCTAAGTGGTGTTTTAGTGCCTTCCTGTCCAAAATCCACATTGTTTGCTCTCCTGTAATGCACCAGCAGCCACAAACCCCCTCATATCACAGTTCTGTGTAACTTTGTAGAACTCTTTTCCCTAAATTGAGTAACATTAAGATGGTTTAGGTAGGTTTTTTTTCCCCTCCTCATAATTCCTTCCCCTCTCCCTGCCATTAATAACTATATATTCCAGAAGTGCCCTTTTAGAGTAAGATGTTAATTCTCAGCCCATAGCTTACTATCCATACTCGGACAACGACTCCAAAAAAGTATTAGAAACTTGTTGGAATTAAGAATTCATATTCTTTCTCATTCTTTCTTGCTTTGTCAAATATGACAATTAGGGCTGTCAGTTCCAGAAAGTGCTTTCTGGTAGAATAATACCTCAGCCACCTTTCCTGATATGGAGAGAAAAAAAGGATAAATAGATGGAAATCCATTATATTGTTACTCATGTTTACTTTTCACATTTTGATGTATTTTCCCATTGTTTAATTTAACTCTTTTCATAACTTCTTTTGGAATATTTTTTGTAGGTTTAATTTATTTGCATGTTTGTATGAGAAAAAAACCGGATTTCTTTAAATCTGATGAAAAGAAATCATAGCCTAATGGTCCCCCCTCATGCTGTGGCTGTGTCACCTTTGCATCTTCACTACTAACTTAGTGGAACTTGCAGCTGTTCCTTCTCTGACTTTGACTGCTCCAAACCAACAGACAGACAACCCCATAACATCTCCTGTTTTTTTTTCTATGGATAGCGAGGTTTGAATACTGTGAAGAAAACACACAGAGGAAGAATGGGAAGTGACAAAGGCTATTCCTGACAGTGCTCAGTACAGAGTGGTTATGATTTCTCTTACTGAACCCTTTGCAGAAACCCTGTATTTGTATGTTTTTTCCCTTTTCCAGTGCTGATGTAGCTTCTGGAGTTGTGTGGCCTCGTCCTGTGTTCTGTGGGACTGGGCTGGATGTGGAGATGTTCCCATTAGCATCTTGCAAGCTGTGCCTGAGCAGTGAGTGTAGAAATGGCAGCAAAATTTCTAGCAGTGTATTGACCTGAAGTCCATCTGAAGTTGATAAATACCAGCTGTTCAAACAGAAAATTAAACAAAAGCAACTCCAAACTTACTTTGAAGTAAACAGGTGAACAGTGTGTAAGACAAAGCAGTTCCCCAAAGGCATTTTTAGTACATGGTCATTATTTAACTCCTGACTGAAAATAAACAATGCTGACAGAGTGTGTGTTGGGGGGCTGTGATGTATGAACAGTGTCAGTACTGTAGGCTGATAACCTATAGCTTGACATACTTATCTATAAACTTTGACAGATACATCAGTTTGTTATTGTCACTTTATTAACTCGCTTCTATGATAGCGGAAGATAATCTTTCTTGAAGTCTAACACAGCTAATACTTTACTAGGTAAAAGACTTGGAGAAACGTCAACAAGTTTTGTTTCCCCCCAAAGCAACATCCTTACAGTTCATTACATATTGAGGCAGTATTTCACAATATAGAGCAGACTTGTTTGCATATCAACAGCAGACAATAAACTGTTTTGTCACATTAAATTATTTATACCAGAGACATCCCGACAGCCTCTCTTAAAAAACAGAATATATTGCTAGGAAACGTAGTTGTGGCTGCTTGAACTGAACACTCGCTTAATAAATTAATATTTTGGTCTTGTGACTTTTAATTGGAAAATAACAGCTGTTCCTAGTTGGAACTGTCTACTTAGTCTTCTGGTGGTTTACAGCAGAACTGTAATAAAGATTTCACAAGCCTTCTCGCCTGCTCCTTCCTGCTCCCTGCTACCCTGTCGGTGCCGCGGGGGTGAGCGAGGGGACAGAGCTAGAGCTGAAACACCGTCACAGAATGTACAAAACTACTTCTGACTTGTTTTAAACTTCTCTCAGTCTGACTTTGGAATGTTAGAATGAATTATACTTCCAAATGAGGGTATTTTTTTTCATGTTCTCTGAAACAGAGTCCTTTAACATTTCTTTGATTCTGAAACTTAATCCAACATCTGTTGCATCACTTTGTGCCAGACTCCTTCCTCTTAACTCCTTGCCCTGTCTATCTTAGGCTGAACGATGCATTATATTTTCGAGGCTGTATATCCCTGTGTGTTTACCAGTGAGGGAGTCAGGAAATGGTCCTTTAAATACTCATGTGTTTGGTTATATTTATACGAAGCACCAGGGCGAGGGCAGGCAGTTCAGCACGGCCTCATCCCGTGTACTTACTCATCCCCAGACTCTCTCACAACTTTTTTCTTAGGATCCTTGTCACTGTTGGGTTTAACCTCATGCTTCTTCCTGTAGTTGCTTGCCCACAACACAACTCTGGTTTCTTCTTGTCTTGAAGAGATAGGAAGTAATTCCCCAATGTCTTAAATTGTTCCGTTTCTTCTACAAACTGTTTCAGGCAGGGAGGAGCTACCAAGATTGATGCTGGGAAGTCAGAATATATTCAGAGAGAAAGGGGGAGGCAAAACAGTGGCAGTGGGACATAGGGTTACTGCTGATCTAAGAAGTAATTTAGGAAAGGAGAAGGAAGAGATCCAGGTAGGAATTCAGACCAGTTTGATTTGAGGCTCCAATTAAAATTGGTACAGCAAAGCCAAGAGAGTTGAATGCTCATAATACTGAGAAGGGGTAGAGGAGGAAAGTTCAGTTCATTAAATCCCAATTAAATAAGAGAAAAAGATGGGTTTACCAGATTTGACAGCTTTCCTTACAATGGGTGTTGTGAAGATGCTCCAGACCCAAATCTATTTCTGCTGCATGAAGTCAGTATTGTGAAACATGGGAGTGCAAAAGGACTAAATGCAGAGAAAATGCTGTCAGTGTAATAGCAATTGACATAATTTTGCCTCTTACCTGTGTCCAGAAGGGCTCAATGAGGTCTTGCCAACTTTCTGCATTTCTTTGGTTTTCATATGAGATAACTGCAACCAGCCCTGCCTGGGGTAGCATACGGGAGCTTACAAGTATTTATTGTTTGCTTTTATTGCACTAATAGTGCTATGCAGTATGGCACTCTCCCTTCACAAATGAAATAGTTTTGTGTTCCAAGTCAAAGCTGTATGGAGGAGAAAATATAAACTTTATAAATGGTCGTTTTTTTTTTTTTTAATGGATTTGTACATTTGTACATTTTTGGAAAAGGTGATGCAGAATCAACTCAATTTTAAGGAAATGTCTGTAGCATCAGAGAAAAACCTTGCAGTAAGAATTTAGTCTCTTTCTTTTGTTCTTTATTTAGGTGAAATAAAAACATGTGAGTTAATGAAATGGAAGTTTAGCATGGCCTAAAAAATTAAATCATTGGAGAAGAGAATCAGAGAATCATAGAATCACTGGGTTGGAAAAGACCCATCGGATCATTGAGTCCAACCATTCCCACCAATCACTAACCCATGTCCCTCAGCACCTCATCCACCTGCACCTTAAACACCTCTAGGGAAGGTAAATCGACATGAAGCTTCCTGGTTGAATGGCTGTAATGAAGCATAACTTGAGGAAAACAAGCACCTAATTCTTCTTGAACCCATAGAATTCTGCGGGTTGTTGGTAGCTAGACAAAATGGTCATAAACACGGTAAGAAAGAATTAGGAAAAAACCAATGCAGTTGTGATGAGGGATACTGATGCCTAAGCGCCTTGTGATCAGTATAACTCTAGCTGTTTTCCCTGCCTCGTGTCTCTCCAGTGCTGCATCAGTTGTTCTGCAGCTGCACTGCAGACATGCTGCCACACGGGTTTTCGTACACCCTTGATGACTTTTGCTACTATATCACTGTGTCAGCTGTGTGGCAGCAGCAGTGCGCCTGGATCAATATTGTATTATGTCATTTTGCGCTGTGAAGGAGAGCTGTATGAAACTTCTAGATTTGTTTCTTTGGCAGTGTGGAGCTGAAACTGAAAATGGCCTGGGAACAATCTGCACTGGCATTTCGGGATGGAAAAGGATGCATGAGGGAAGTAAGTGTATGGGAAAACAAGGTGGTTCAGGCTTTGAGATAAAAGATAAGAAAAGGTAACATTGCAGAGCAGTGTAAGCATGGGGGACAGCATCAGAAAGGCTAAGGAACAAAGTGAGATGGTAATCAGCAGATGCCTTCTAGAATAGGAAGAAATCATCCTGTGTGTCCACCTTGGGAAGAGAAGAACAAGGGGGAAGGTAGCGACAGATGTTTCTAGGAAGGCTGAAGACTTTGATGGCTTCAGGTCACCTGCAATTAGATGTCTAACGCAATTAATGTCAGTGGCAAAGGTGAAAGATCTAAACTTGAGCAAGAAAAGAAGCATGACAGAAAGCTTAGTTAGGTTAGATGTTTTCAAGTCAGCTGGGTCCAATATAATGTAGTCGAGGAATGGTGGTGAGATGTGGGAGTGATTAATGGCTACGAAGCAGAGAGTAGTAATAACAGTGATTAAGGCAGGATGGGGGCTGAGTTTGTACCCAAATATTACTGTGTACATAGGATGATAAGCAGTTCTTATTGCACTTGTTTCAAGAAAGGCAGGATCCTTACGTTACAGTGAGTGATTTGCCTGGCCTTTTGCTTTCTCATGTGCAAATGCTGTCAGTTACGTATAATTAAGTTATGGCCTAAGGATTATAGTTGCTGCTCAGCAGCTAGGCCAAGCTCTGAACATTTATTTCTTGTCTTATTTTCCTCTGAATTACAGGCAGTATTTTTAGCTTAAAATATTGTGTCGCCCAAGATAGGATCTTGGACCATTTTACTTATTTTTGTGTGTTTGAAGCAGAGCCTGTAGAAGAGGTACGAAGAGGAAATAGTAATTTTCATTTTTCTCTCTTCTTCCAAGGGCTCTTGCAGAGGAACGTACTTTTTTAACAAAAGAGTCTGATTTTAAGGGCTGCAAATCAATCTCTAGGATGGGATTTGAGTTGCTATCAGTGGAAGTGTTTATAATAAATAAAATCCCACGTGTTCGTAATTGACATAATTAGAGGCTATACGCACAATTTCCCTGTAGAGAAGGAAGATAATGATTTTGAAACCTTGTTTGTTAGAGGTGTTAATATTCTTATATTAAAAAGGAAAAGGAAGCCTGGTATTTGCAGCGGTCTGTGCTCTTACTCATGTGAGAGTGTCAGATAAAATAGTGGCTTACTTTACATGATTTGTACATCATTACAAATCTGCTTGTTGCGTTCTGTTTCACAAAGGCTGGTTGGGACTCGTGACTTTGTCAGGATGTATTTGGATAGCTTCTTGATTTGTCTCAAAAAATGAAGTTGGTGTTGCTGGGAACACTTTTTTATTTTGCAAGGGGTATATATTCTAGATGTAACTTTCTGTTGACTTACACGCTTTTGCTGTAAGTTTCCAAATCTAATCTGAGGGAGCCTGATTTCCTCAAGAGTTAGAATAGGAAACCCAATGTTTTCTAAAATGCAGACACTCGATAACTACTGAAGAGAGACACCTTGTCTCCTGCTGCTCAGGAAATAGGAAAACGTTAATTTTCTAGACTTCTATATACTTCTGTTGAAACCACTAAAGGAAATCATGCAGTCCTGTTATCAAAATGTTGGTTGTAGGCTTTAATATGAAATGACTATTCAGTAGTCAATGTGCTATAGTAACACCAACAATAGGTAGCACATAGTTGATGAAATAATATGTTTCTTATATTTTCAAAGTTCTGCTGCAACAGTCAACTTCAGTAGAAGTTGATTCAGTAGAAAACACAAACATTTCTATTTGCTCTCTCCAAATGGTAGTTTTTGTAATAAAAAGTGAATTTTAATGACCAGGGGAAGCTCATTTGAAACAAAGCAAGCCGTCTGTTAGTTTTATGTTGATTGACAAGCATGCCAGGGATAAAGTGTTGGCTGCCACTAGAACATGCCTCATCAGAGCGGTCTACAATGTCCCCAAAGTCAGCTGAAAACGTTAAATAACATAAAGCTTCAGAATTTTGGAACGGTTTGAGCGACAGGAAACAAACTGGTTTTTGTTTTTCATTTGGTTTGTTTGTAGGTACAAAGAGGAATCTGGTGAGTGTTTACATCTTCCCATGACATTTTGCACTAATACTGTTGCAAACAGATTACAGAGTAGAATATTAAATAAATACCACAAAAGGAACTCCTGGTTTTCAGTTTCTCCTAGTGCTGAGTGACAGTAATCCCCTCTGACAAAAGAGGGTTATTGCCATTAGTTAATCCTGTTATGTAGTTCCCTCAGCAGCCTCTAACACATGTTGATAAAGACTGGGAAAATCTGAAATGTCAAGACTAAGAGGCCACTGATCATCCTGACCATAAGGCCATGGTAGAAGCAGCCCAGAGGTCGGTGTCTGCAGGAGCAGAGTATTTAACGTCTAGGTCTGTGCTGAAATGATGCATTTGGGCCGAAAGATGCTCACTGTCGTTAGCTTTCCCTCTTGACTGCTGTTTGCCCAACGAAGGGATGATTTTGATTGCCTTCTGTGCGTGCACGGTGAGTATCAGCTTGAACGTGGGTCACTAACAACATACAAGAGTCAAACCTGTTGGGGTCAGTTTTAATGTGCTAAGCTCTGCAGAGTATATAAAGTGGAGTCTGCAGCGTGAAGAGATTTTAGCTGAATTGTTGGTAGAACAAAAGCAGTTCTGAAGATTGTGCATATGTTAAGTTTTGATTAAGTCCCCCCAATAATACTGAAATTACATATAAGTCATGGACATTCAGATCCTCAAAGTCGTGGCTGGTGGTGAAATGGGTGATGAATCCTTAGTTAATTTTAAATTATGTAAAGAGATTTTGTGTGTTAGGGTAGAAAATCTGTTTTGGGAAGTAGAGCCTTGTCTTTCAGTTAGCTAAGACTTTGAAGTCAAATGAGTGAGTTACCATTAATCGTCTTTGTTACAGTAATAGAGAAGAGGCAGTTGCTTTTTTTCGTGTAATATTGTTTGTTGCTTTACAATATTTTCATATGACATGATTTATTGTGAGGAAGGTTTAAAGCATATCCACTGTGTCTGTTATATGGGGATAGACCTTCTAATTCTATCCTGTGAGGCTGAGGATGCTCCTCCACTTAGATCGCAGCTTTGAACTTCCTTCCCGTGTGAATGATTTGAGTGCTTTCCCTGTTCCACAGCGTGTGACAGATTTATAAAGTTGTTGTAGATTGTGTGAAACTTCAGCAAATCAGTTCACAAGTATTTTGTCATGACCAGAGACCCTGATTTCTCTTCCTCTATGTATTTTGTTGCTTTCAATAAGCAAGCAGTATTAAGTGGGAAGTTTGCAGGACAATTAAAAGTGTTGGGCACTCACGTCATCTTTCCTTGAGCATATCCATCAGTCCTTAGTCAACAATTAATATTTTTCTAACTTAATTTTCAGTAATCACAAGTTTAGCACAACTGATTTCCACAGGACAAGTTTCTAATGCCATAAGCAGTCGTTGCTAGATAATCTGAGCATTTAAAATGCATTTAGTGCTGGTAGGTTTGAGTGCATATAATTTTTTTTCAGGATATCTGAATATATTTGGAATGATCATTTGCAAGTGGAGTATGTCTCTTGTCCTCAAGTGTTTGACAGTTTGGATCTCATCGGGGTATCCAATAGGAATGGTTTCTCTGTGCTAGTCTGGGATTTTTTCTGAAGACCACGGGACATGTGATAAAAGAGAGGCAGTTACGTTTTAGCTGTCTAATCTATCAAATGGCATACTGACGTTTTTCAGAGTATAGGAATTACTTTAATTACTGCTTTTTCCTTAAATAAGCCTGCACTGAATTTCTGTAGCTCGCAGTGCTGGTGCTGCGAGACTGGCTGCCCATTTATTTCCAGTCATAGCAATTGAAATCCAATATTTATTCATTTACCTCTCAGTAATATATTTGACAGATGTGTTGAATAACTGAGTAAATTGCTGCCTTTAAACTCCTAGCCTTTTTCTTTTGATTTCACAGTATCTGCAAACACTGCTGATAATATAATAGTTAAAATATCTACAAATAATGTTGTCGAGGCCCCGCTTATTTTGATTATGCCTGCAGATCAGACTTCTTTTTTTAAAATAAAAATTGCTGATTCAAATTCACCCTGAATAAGCTGATGCTGTCGGTAAAGTCAGCTCAGCAAGTGATATAGAAGTTGGTTTGTGTGAGGTCAGCCCTGCGATGCTATCAAAGAAAGCCATTTTATCCTTCCATTGTGAGACAGATGTTAAAGATACCCATATAGGAGGGCTCAGGACCACAGGTGGTAAGATTGTAATCATAACGTAAATTAAATGTGCTCTTTGGTGTCCAGCTAGATCGAAAATTGTGCTGTGTATTTTGTATTTGTTACGTACACAGAAATTGTAAAGTGGAGGGAAATAGCATCGAAGAAAACCTTTAAAATAACTGTGTTATGTTTATGGAAATTCCTCTCCCAGGCTAGTGGAAGATTGATTTGCCAAGGCTCTACATTGAGTGCCTTGTACCTCTGCACCTACCTCAGGTTTGAAAAATCAGTGCTGGGAACCAGGGAGGAGTTTTCAAAATTTGATTCTTAGTGAACTAAGTGTGATTATGGTCCTTCCCAACAGTGAGACCATTGTCAGTTGCTCACAAATATTCATTTGATAGCACACAGTAAGGTCTGAAAATTTAAATGCATCTTAATGAGCGTGCAGTAGGCCACCTTTCGTGGGTTGTTCTGAAATCAGTTGATTGATCCAAAGAAGGGTTTTTAATGAAGGTGTGTTACTTGCTGAATTCCGTATTTTGAGATAGGAAATGGGGGAATATCAGCTTACCTTCAAAATAACATTATTCTCAAGTCCAGGGGGTGGTTTGCCTTTTACTGTTTTTAATCTGGAGGTTGTTTTTGCTCAAAGAACACGGTAAGAACATGGTTTGGCCTCAGCCAAACATTAGTAGAGACAACCAGAACACAGAAAATGGAGCGAGGTTCCCTTTTCTCCAGGAGCCCTCCAGGTGATCTCGTCTTGCCGCGTTGTGTAGGAGCACAAGAGATGCAAATAAGTGAGTGCTGATGAAAGAGTACATTTTATTTTCTCACTTCATCTCCTGCCAGAAAAGCGTAATGGTATTTTAGAGCTGATATTACACCTCAGAAAAGGGGTAATGCATCTTTAAAAGCTAAACTACATCTTCTTTACTTTTATCAAATTCTCTATAAATCTTTCATGACAGTTTATTTAACAAAGTGTCATTGAAACTGTATAGATGATTGATGTGACCCATGTAAGATCAACATGAAATGTTTGTAAATGTCAGCAAAATGTGACCATCGAGAAGCGAGTAAGGATGGTGTTGCTGTGAAAGTGAAAAACAAACAGAAAATGTTTTATCTTATTCTTTACTTTCTGGGATGCAATTACAATTCATAGACGCGGTGCTATATGATTTTGTAGGACATCAGGCCATGAAGCGGGGAGGAGGATCCAAATTACTTTTGACATACTATGCTTTTACTATTGGCTTCTTTTACAGTGCATAATAGTTTCTCTCACACTTATTTAAAAAAAAAATCCCTAATTTCATTTTTAAGAAGAATAATACTAATTTGGATTAAAAAGTTATAAAAAATAGACCAGAATGTGAACGAGCTACCTTTATTGAAGCAGTGCCCGTCAACAGAAAAGCTGGAAACATGGAAGTTCCCATAAACCCACCACTTTTCTGAAGAATGCTCATCATGTGAAAACAAGTCTCATGGTACCTGTGCATTGTCACGAAAGGTTTCTTTGAGATGTTAACCTGTTAACTCTAGGTCAGTGCCGCGATTCTGATTTTTGTGAGGTTAATTTAAAATGTAGAAATATTCTACTGGAATCCTTTTAAGAAACTAATTTTTGGGTTCACTTTTTTTGATCTCCTTCATTGCTGACTTACCTCTTGCCAGAACCTGTGGTATCAAGGGAACTAGTGACTCTTGGGGTTCTTTCAAGCCCCCTGAGTTACTGGGGTCTCACAAGGTAGCTCCCGAGGCTCTCCAGCCTTTAGTGGTTCCTCTTACATTCTGCACAAAACTGCAGCATCATATGCTGTAGCACATTGTGTGCTGCAGTTAGTGGTTCTTTGTGGTTTTGGTGGGTCTTTGCTTGTTATTTTGCCCCTGAGGAGAAATATGAAGAGATATTTCAGAACGTCTTTTGGTGAGAGGTATAAATGTCTGTGTGAGCTGGTGACCTTTGGGTCTGGAACTGTTGTGCCTCTTGGCAGAGCAGGTGCCGTGGGTCTGCTGGGCCGTTCCCAGGTCCATGTGGAGGTGGTGGGATCCCAGAAGTCCTGCCCCAGGCCCTGCTGGCTGCGCAGTGTGTGCAGTGCCCCACCGGGCTCTCGGCTTTACCCCCAACACTCTGCGTTCTGAGCTGCTCCGGGAGTGGTGCGGTCTCTTCTCTTCAGTGTAGGTGTCTATTAAACAGTCTTGGAGTGCTGCCATCAGATTTGCAGCAGATGTCCAGGTTTATATGTTCTTTATGGGAGGTGTGATCAGACAGCAGAATCTGAAGGGAAAAAAACCCCCTGTATATCACCGATGAATTACAAGCATGAGCATGTGCATGTCTACACGCAGCTCCCGGTTTGTTTCTCATTCCAATTTAGTGCAAATCACCCAAAATCTTAGGACCCACACAGGGTCTCCCTCGTCGTTCATAACCAACCAAGGCAGCTGTAATGCTCCTGATCAACGTGCTCCTGAGGAAGTTCATGAGAGCTGGAGATAAAAACATAATTGGGCATCAGCCAAAGAGAGTCTGAGCCCAAGCTGAGTGGTTTTTATAGTATTGCAAAACTTGCCTGTTTGCCAAGACCTTCCCACAGTAACCAAAGGCGAGGTGCAGCAGCTCACAAGCATGTTGTTGGAGGAAAAATGGGGAAAACAGAAGAACCGGAAGGTGAAAACTATATTCCATTCTGGTATCCACCCGGACAAAAGCCTTTGCAAATTACTGTGATGAGGTGATAAGATACTGTGGTGATAAAAATCTTGTAAGTCAGACAAGTTTGTATTGCTTTTAAATTAAATTCAGACAACATCAAAGGAAGATGATTGGAAAAAATTAATATCTAAAATGGGAGACAAAATGAAACTGAAGGAGAGAAGGAAAATCAATTCTGTATGCTAATACGTTCTCAGATGCTACAAGATGAACTAAGCAAGGCACAGAGGCTGTGGTCACATTAACCAGCATTCCCTGTGACCCGATCCAGCTGTTCCTGCCTCTTTGGTTGTTTTTTATTCCTTATGAGACATTTTATATTTTTAAAGCAAATATGTAGATACATCTGTCATGTATTATCTGATGTATGTATTTAAAATGAATATATTTGTGATGCAGGGTGAGCTATTTACAGTGTCTCAGTAGATGTCATTGTGTGTAAAGGGAGAATCCTTTACCTTCCTGTGGTGGTGATAAGAAGGCCCTGGGCTCTCCTGGAAAGGAAGACTCAAGTGTCAAGTAAACCTATTCAGATAAGAGGAAGTGCTTGGGTTGTATTGGTCTCTAATGACCACATACCCTCTTTTGAAGAATGTGACTTGAGATGCATTTAAATTACTTTACAAAGTATTTGAGTGCTTTTAGAACAGCATTGAAAAATTCTGGACCATAATTCAACTATCTGTGTGGGTGTGTGCATGTGTCTACATACATAAACTTTAATTTAAATGGAATATTGCTTACGTTCAAGTAAGCGTGTTTGTGACATATCAGGGGCTAGTGGACTGTAAGAAAAGCAGTGTAGCTTAGACTAATCCACAGTTCTGAGTTAGTTTATTCTTAAAACCTAATTAAATAATGGTCTAGCATATGCTTATATAAAATACAGTAAGTTAAAGGTGGAGTTTGTGATTTCATGCTAGTATTGCTGACTGGTCACTGGTAATAAAAAAAAGACATAAAGACAGCTGTCAGCAAAGTATGAAGGATAATATAAAAAATATTTTATAGTTAAATATAGATTGAGGATTTTTAGGAAGTTTGAACAGGCAGTCGGAAGAGCCTTGGTGTTGCACAGCTGCTTCCAATAATTCAGCTTTCCCTCCTCTTTCTGCCTTTCCTCCTGATCCTGTGCTGCCCGACGAACACATCTCTGTGCTCTGGTTGGATCTACATGTCTTTCTTGCCCAGTGAGAGCGGTTGTTCTGTAAGACCATGGTAATGAATGTGCAGGTACTGTTAAATGAATTAGCAGTTCTGCTTTTCTGTGCTCTGATGGGACAGAGATTCTGAACTATTAATGGGGAAGCAAAGGCCCTGAGGCCTGTAGGTGACCAACACAGGATAACTCATTTTCCCTTTTGTTCCTTGATGTGTGTCCTGAGTGAGTGCTGCTCGTGCCTGTAATGGTTTTCTGTGAAACGTTCAGATTCTCTCTTACAAACTCACTTTTCATAGAATCATGGAATCATAGAATAACCAAGTTGGAAGAGACTCACCGTATCATCGAGTCCAACCGTTCCCACCAGTCTCTAATGCATGTCCCTCAGCACCTCATCCACCCACACCTTAAACACCTCCAGGGAACCACCTCCCTGGGCAGCCTGTTCCAGTGCCTAATGACCCTTTCTGTTAAGAATTTTTTATCTTATGTCCAGCCTGAACCTCCCCTGATGGAGCCTGAGGCCATTCCCCCTTGTCCTGTCCCCTGTCCCTTGGGAGAAGAGCCCAGCTCCCTCCTCTCTACAACCTCCTTTCAGGCAGTTGTAGAGAACAATGAGGTCTCCCCTCAGCCTCCTCTTCTCCAGGCTAAACACCTCCTGCTCTCTCAGTCGCTCTTTGTAAGACTTGTTCTCCAGCCCCCTCACCAGTTTTGGTACGTATTCGACTCTGAAAAACCCAATCCCTGCATGTATTCCAACAGCAGAAAGGAAATGATGAAAGCACAGAGAGGAAATCCAAAGACTGTTCTGCGTCCAGATGCCTTCATTATTGGGGTAGTTCTGCTTGCTTCCACAGCTCCTTGTACTTTTAAGTAATACTGTAGAGATGGGAGAAAGATTTTGTGGCCTGATTTGATACACAGATCTGTGCACGCGCACACACACACGATAACAGTAAGTGCTTCAAGCTTTGTCATTTTTCTGTTAATAATCCTGCTTTTAACTGTGGGCATTATTTAATCCTGATGATAACAGCCATTACCACGAACACTGATGTTTTCCCGCAGCGCAGTCAGTGTGTGTCGGACTAACAGAGGTCAGAAAGTTGCATAATTGGAGATGAGTAAAGGACTGTCATGACTGTACAGCATCCGTGTGTTCTGTGCTTTGGATACTTCATATTCTTATTCAGTCATGGCCTTTTATAAGCATTTGCTGCTCTCCTTGCCTTGTGCAGCAGATGCATTTCAGTCTTTCTCGAGTAATTTGGGAAGAAGATCAAATGTGCTGTGACCTGCTGAAGTAGGAGGGGGTTTTGGTGTTGGACCGTGTATATTTCTCCTCCTTATAAAGCAGGTAAATGGTGGGAATCCTATGTTTAGTGTGCCAAATCCTGAAAGCTAAACCTTTCTTCAAGGGATGAAGGGAATTCCATCTCCAAAATCCCACCTGAACAGTGGCTTCCTTTTGCATTTAGGTTCTGTTAATTACATCGAACAAGTAGTCAGTAATCTTTAAAGATAATAAAGACAAATTTGTTTAGTTTTCTCAACTAGAGGAAAAAGTAAAATGAATGGATAGTTGTGAAAGAGTGGTGTGTAGTTCTGCTGTGTCTTCTGATGACTTTGAACATTACATCCTTTGCATACATTAAATGCTAAAAATGTAGAAATTGTTCTAAAAAATGACTGTATAGTGGTTTTCCTCGGCAGAAAGGAATACTGATGGCTTGAGCTGGCAGCCAGCCAGTTCAAATTCTCCATGGAAATCTATAGCTGGCTTAGACTTTAGTCTTTAATTGAAAAATGAAAATTAAAATGTAAAATGTAATTTGTTTGAATGTAGAGAAAATTGAAATACCTACAAAAATCCTTTCTTGTCGTGGTTATAGAGGTAAAATAGCACGTTTCTACAAATGATTATTATTGATGTAAAAGGCACACGTAATGACAAGTAGTTTGGACATCTCAGTTTGGAGACTTACTTTGAAGGGTACTGGGGGGAGGCGGGGGGGTTGACCATATTTTTTTTCCTGAGAGATAATGAAGGTGAAAACCAGCAGTGCTTTTCATGGCAGAAGTTCCAGTATGATGTACTCCAGGAACCAAAGGAGCTGCCTTCTGATTTGAAGTTATGGCTTGAACCATCTGTCTGTTCAACCTGTCAGAAGGAAATCATAGACGCACTCTAACATTATTTAAAATTAAAAAACTTCAGTTTAATGTTTATATAGTAAAAATGCAAGGTGCATTAACGCATGGAAAGCTATTAATTTCGAACAGTTTTCACTCTCTGTTTTGAAGCCAGATGTTTGTTGGTGTCACCTTCCAATCTAATGAGTGCCTGAATGGCTTTGTACCCTCTCTTCTAATACTACATAACTTCCTGTGGTGAAAAATCAATTCCCAGAGGCCTGTGACTCGTGGATGTATTTGATGAATGAGAAATAGTCAGTGTCATTTGCTCATAATACAGCTTCTTGCAACAATTTAAGACAAACGGGTATCATAAAGCTGATCAGGGTGATGCTGACTCTGTGAGATGTCACAGTGAGCTGGATAGGGCAACCCGAAGGATTAGTGAAAAAAGGAGTAGATTTCCCATAAATCTGTTATTTTTTGTTAGAAAAAAAGGCAAAGACATGAACATTTTGGAAAAATGAAAGCTCCAGGATGAATCTGAGTAGTGGTGAGAGTCGATGAGGGGGATGGAGCCCTTGAGGTGAGGTGGGTCCGAGCTGTAGGTGTCCAGTAGGCAGGAGGATGGAGCTCCTGGTTTGTCTGCTGAGCCCAGGGTTGATTTCCAAGATTGCTGCCTGTTGAGGTGAGTTAAGGGATGCTGGGCAGTGACCCTTCTCCTTTAACATCATTAGAGAGCCACGAGTTTTTTAGATTAATTCCTGTTCAACTCCATGCATGACCCAAAAGTTCTTTTATTTATGTGAGATGAATGGAATTCTCTGCTAACATCCCACACATGCACAAAAGTCGGTGGCTACCAGCTTTATAAACTATGTCAAACTTTAATTAAAATAAACGGAGTATTTAGTAGCTTCTGTGGGACAGATGTTCTTGAGATTTTTTGCAATAAACTGTACAACAACAGGACGTGGTGGCTTTCAGTGCTGCCAATAGTATTAATTCAATTAACACATAAAGTCACGAAGCCTTTAATGCTGTTTTCGCCTCCAGTGTGTTTGCAGCCTCTGTACGTTGATCATCTCACAGATTAAGATTAGAATATGTTTTATTTTCTTGCATGATAGGAATGGTTGGACTCAATGATCCGGTGGGTCTTTTCCAACTAGGTGATTCTATGATTCTATGCAGTCTATATGATTATATTTTAGTAGTTCTACGGAGGAATAATACTAGTTTGTTCGCAAAGCACTTTTCCATTCCAAACGGTTTAGTTTTCCTGCGAAGCGCAGCTCTTCTGCGAGCTGTATGTGACTATCCCATGGGAGGGGAAGCTTTCTGGAGGGGTAGGGGAGGATGTGACTGAGCAGTGTGAGTGACTGCGCCGCTCTGGTGTTGTGACAAGTCATCACACAACAAGCAGGGATAAATGCCCCGCCCAGAGAGAAATGCCGTTATTATATACTCTGTTTATAAAACACCTCTAAAGAAGAAGTGTCAGTCAATCTGGAGAGGAATGACATAACTTACTGAAAGGAAGGGGCTGGGGAAGAGGCAGCGCCTCTTCCCCAGCCCCTTCCTTTCAGTAAGTTATGTGTGGGGTGTTCAGCGCATCCAAGAAGGTGATGGGAGCTCCCAGTGAGTCACAACTGGGAGATTTCGTGGCTTTGTGCTTATTTAAACTGGTCACTTTAAAACCCTTTTCTGTACTCTGTATAGCAACTTCCATGTTTTTCTTCCAGACTATTGCACTAGTGCTATAGGAATGTCTAGATTTTTTTTTTCTTTTGAGATGTAATCTTTATAATCTTGAAGTGATGATTGATGTTGAAACAATTACTTTTCCTTCCCTTTCCACCCAATAGTTTCTCTGGAATTCAATTTAAAAGAGAGTTAACAAAAGATAAAAAGTTAAATCCAGGCTGTTGTAAAGTGTGAACTAACTCTTTTTCCCGATCAGGTGGGTCAGGGTTGCTTTCCACTGATTTTAACAATCTTATTGATTCTTCAGTTGTCTGAAGATTTCCTAAAGAGGCAGGAACTGCTCATTAAAGCCCCTCAAGCTCATTAAAGCCCCCGAATAATAAAAACTGAATATCCAAGTCTATCATAGAATCACCAGGTTGGAAGAGACCCACTGGATCATCAAGTCCAACCATTCCTACCAAACACTAAACCATGTCCCTCAGGACCTCGTCTACCCGTCCCTTAAACACCTCCAGGGAAGGTGAATCTACCACCTTCCTGAGCAGCCTGTTCCAATGCCCAGTGACCCTTTCTGTGAAAAACTTCCTCCTGATGTCCAGCCTAAATCTCCCCTGGTGGAGCTTGAGGCCATTCCCTCTTGTCCTGTCCCCTGTCACTTGGGAGAAGAGCCCAGCTCCCTCCTCTCTACACCCTCCTTTCAGGTAGTTGTAGAAAGCAATGAGGTCTCCTCTCAGCCTCCTCTTCTCTATGAACAGGATTTTCTTTTTTCTCTTGTCTGGTGCTCTGTTAAAACAGACATACAGCTCAATTTCTTGGATGTGAAATTTTGAAGACGGTTGTCTTTGCATTGTAAAAGTGAGTGGAATCCTTGTGAAGAATGCTGGAGGCACGCTGAAGTGTTCTGGCGTTAGAGGAAAGGTAAGAAGTGGGTGGCACCAAGCTCCATGATTGCTTCAGGATGTCTTAACTCTTACCGAGAGGGGTCTCAGAGGTGCCGTATAACCAAGGCACTTCTCATCGGTCAGAGTCATTGAGGAGCTGGTGCTAACATCAGCTGCAGTGTTTATCCTTGGTTCCATTAACTCATTTAATGCACACTTATCACAAAATTACAAGACACTCACAAATTGTTATGCATTTGTATTTTATGCAGTTGCTTTAATGGCGCAGCTAATAGCCAGATGGGAACAAACTGTAATTTTATAAAACATTGCGTGAAAGAACATAAATAATAGGCTAGTTTTAATAACATAATAAGAAGAATACAATAAATGGAGCAAAAACTGACTGACTGTAAGAGGTGAATAGTGGCTTGATGAGAAGGCAGGCTAACAAGTGGTTATTGCATTAGCCTTTCACCTTTGGAGATCGGAATTTAAGACCCAGTTGAGGCTGCAGTTAATGTTGAGTGGTTTCATGTATTTTACTTAGTGCAGTTATCAGTGTTGGCTCTGAAAGGTCACAGGTTGGGTTCACAGATGTGTTGCAGGTCAGTGCATGGTTGCTGGAGCTGTGTGGACCCTACAGAATACCACCTTCTGTGGCTATTCTGTCATTGGTGCCTTTGTTGTCAGTATGGTAATTGAAACTACAAACCAAACACATGCATTACAGGGAGAAAGAACAGCCAAAGTTTGCTGTTTCTCCTACCTGAAGCCACAACCATGGATGTTGGATGTACAGGAAATTATTAGCAAGTGACTGTCAGGGGAGCTCATTCCAGAGACTCTGTGATCAACAAATAATAGAGTAATGAAACTGGGACTGATCAAATTAAAAGTGGAGTGGGGGTTTTATTGAGACTTCACATACCATTTTGACAAGCCATTAAAAAATTAATCTAATTAAAAATACATCTATTAGCCAGTTGTTGTTATTAAAAAGTCTTGTATGAAGGGAAGAAATTTTTTGTCACAGATTAATTTTCAAGTCATAAACTGGGTTGTGTTACCAGTGTTAGATGCTTCGTGATCATGGGTGAAGCCTGAAAAAAAAAAGTATAAAACTGATTTAGAAGCAGGTTAGGCAAGTCAGTGCTGGGTTGGATGGGTTTTTGAGACTTTAATTTGCATGTAGGTTGTCCTCATGTTTTTTTTGAGGGATTCTTTATTAATGCTGTGGCTTTCCTGTCGTTGTATTACTGCAGGTGTATGAATAAGGAAAATTATATTGGGCTGTGATGTATAGACACCTGTTAGGAGGTGGCTTTGGGGATGAGGGGATGTGTTGGCCAGGAAAGGTCAAGTGTATGCTTGGACACTTAGGGGTGCCTGCACCCCTCCAGTGCTGGTGCTGCTTCATCCCTGTGCTGGCCTTAGAGTTGAAAGCAATAATGAATTCATTCTTAGTCAGCTGGAAGCAGTAATGATGCTTTTAAAACAAAACGTTCCACACAAATGTCTGAGCCAGGCTTGCCTAAGAATATGTTTTAAAGCTGTAGAAAAACACTGGGAAAATTCCCTAGTGTGAGAGAATCCAGGAGAGGAGCTTAGTTTCTTCCAGCAGGATTGGATGGCTTAGTGGGTGTTCTGTGAACCTAACTTCCATGTTGTGAAGAATATTGACTCTGATCTGGCTGCTTGAAGGCTCCCCAAAATGTTCATCTTTAAGTGGCAGATTGAGCAGAAAAGAATCCATCATGTTCGAGTCAGGTGTCTGTGAGCGTGCGGAGGGTGGTGTGTGGTGGCAGAAGAGGACCAGCCATATGGAAGTGGCTCTCTCCAAGATACCCCCGGGTGCAGCCGGCGCGGCTCCGTGCGCCTGTTGGCAGCCCCGCTCCTGAGAAAGGCTTTGCTTTCAAACATGAGTAATTGATGAATTGTATGTAATATGCAAATGCGAATGCATAAATCTCCTGAATGACAGCTTAATTTATGTGAGCCTTTAAGAATGTGGGATTAGATTTTAATTAAATATCTTCAAAGGCACCCTGACTTACTCAGGTTTTTGGCTGCTGTCTTTACGAAGAGTTTGGGAGGGGACAAAATCCTATTTCTAAGCATATTATTTACTGTTTTTCAAATGAATTGTCATTGAACAAAAGCTATATATATATCAAGGCATATATTTTAGGGAGTGTGTTAGATAAAGCTAATGATAATCAAAGTGCCATGAAACTTCTTTGAATTGAAATAATTAGTGCAACTAATTCACTTGTTTCTTTATGTTTAGAATTAGTAAGTGTCCAAGCTAAAACCAGTATAATTTACTCTTTGGCATTCAAGAAGTACCTTAAATTCTAAAACCAAGTATTTACATCTTAATAGTTACTGTTGCTTTAATTGTTTATGCCAGTGGGATGAATTGATGCTGTTAGGGCAGAGTCCCAGTGTGGCTGCCTTAGCCTGCTCCTAGCACCTCCAGGAGATTCTCTACCTCTGCAGAGCACTTTGAGATTCAAGAGTATGAATATCAGGCACCTAATTTCCTTAACCCTGGAAAGGGGCAGATTGTTGTGCCCTGGACCCACCAAATCACTTCTGCGCTTGAATAAACTGAAGCAGATGGAAGCAGTTCATCTGGAGTCAGCGGAACCACAGGTACTCATCTATATGATGATGTCCTTTATATATTCATCTGTAGTATTTCCATGTGCATTTGGCCTCCCTATTCACACCCACTGACTTGGATCCTTGCAACAAGACCAGAAGTTCCAGATCTGTTGTTTGGGTGAGAGGAAAGGGCAGAAGATTTATTTTATCCTGTGTTCTAGATCATTCTTCTGTCTCTTTGCTGCTTTGATTGCATGATACTAGCCCAAGGAAAGAAGTTGGGATGAAAACTTTTCCAACAATGGGAAGGATTGGGCTGCTTGCTGTGTTGCAGATGTGAGGCCAAGAGCAGAGAGTTTGGGGGGAATTTTCTAGGGGTAGATGGTTATGTAGTACTGATCAGTTGCAGTAGATGTTGCATAGAAATGTTGACATTGAAGGAAATTGATTTTGAGTCTTGTATTATACAAGTTTTTGGTTGGAAATAACTGTATTTTTAGCTCTCTTAATTTTAATTTTTACTCCTCATATAATACAATTGCGAAACAGGGTACAAATTCTTAACCACAGCCTTGGGTCAACTGTTTGTGTGTTTTGTGCGTGGCAGTTGGAGAGCTGTTCAGTTATCAGTGGAGCTTACAATCTGGACGTATTGGCTGTTGCATAAACCACGATAACAAACGTACAGTTGCCGCAATTACAGTATTTTCTAATGTCAAAAAGTAAACTAAATCTCTAGATGCACTATTTTTTTAGTTATTGAGACTGAGGACTGAGAATTTCTTGAAAGAGTGAAAGATATTTCTGACATCCAGCAAGGAAACACTTTTGGCATCAAATATAGATCTCACCTTTAAAAAACTTGCTGAGCAGACCTATCAGCCTATTTAGGGACCAGAATTGCACTTGGCAGGAGTTGCCAAGATTTTGAGAAATAATCTCATTAAGTGATGCAACCCCTAAGTTTAAACTGCTTTTACATTTTTTGACTGTTTTTTTGTAGGTAGAGCTTGGTGATAGTTTTCAGCTCCCTCGCCTCAGATCTCTGCACCCTGAACCTTCTGTATTTCACAGTATCTCCCTTACATGGCAGGATCTGAGGGGGAGTATCTGAAGGCAAACTCTTCTCTCTGCATCATTAAATCTTCTGCATTTGGATGCTAGATAATGTTAGCTAGATATTTTATTGCTGCATTATTTAATTATGTTGGCCTGTTCCTGTTAGATTAATGCTTCCTGTGATTATGCCTGCATTTAAAATTCTAGCCTTTAAAACTTCAAAAAAAAAAAATTCCAATAAAAATAACTGGATAGATAAGAGCACGGTACTGAATTCCATCTCTTTCCGGACATTTTTGGTTTTATGTTGCTAAAGATCAAGAGCTATTTTAAATCATGAGATTGAACAAGTCACGGTAAAAATAACCCTAAAACATAGGAAGGGCAGTGATGGAAAGTGTAAATATATAAATATATAATTGTTAAAGATGAAATTTAAATGCAGAAAAAGCCACTGCCTTTTTTTCTGAAGAACTTTGTGCTGATTCTCTCACTTCTTTGTTTTGTCCAGTGTATTTTTATGTTTGGAATCAGTTTGGCTAGGAGGCTGCTGCTTTGTGAACGTCTCAGTCAAATCCTGATATGTGTGTTAGGCTCCTATGCAACGTGAAGAGCTGAAAATACCAAAGTTAAAAATCCGTGGCAAACATTTTCTGGACTTTATTTTGTGTATTGGTCATTGATTGTGTATTTTTTGCAAAGTTAGAACTGATGTCTTTTTTTTCCTTTTTAAAATCATTCTGAGATGCTCTTTATTCCTTTTCTGTTATTAATGTAGTATGTTAATGAAGCTTATCATGAGCCAAGGACAGGCACAAGTGCTTCCTTCACCCAACTATTTGTAGAATCTGAGATCTAATATGCTTAAGTGAATAAATCTCGGTGAGAGCTTGTAAGGCAGAATGTGTGTATTGAAATGGGGTCTGTTTGAAGCTTAATTCCGTTAAGAAACGCACACAGGCCTAATCCTGGAGTTTGTACTTGGTGCACAGACCTGCAAATACAGTTTCTGTTGCTGCTCCTGGGCGCTTTGAGGGTTACAGCATTTCATAGGGTCAGTCTTGTTCATGTAAATGATAACGTTTCCATCAAACTCTGTTATAGGAGGGGTTAATAGGGATAGCAGCATTTGGTCCGCAGTAGAAGGGAGCTTTCTGGAGTGTGTGATCACACTCAGCCTATTTATAACTGATTTGAAATATTACTATTATCATCAACAGAAAGTTCAAAATGAATGTACTCCAGAGAAATAATGCAATATTAAAAGTGAAGTCCATTCCACTTCTGTAAGAAAACATGTCTTAAGAAATTAAATCAACAAAAAAAAAAAAAAACTTAAGGCATCGTAATTTTTTTTTCCTAGGAAATGGCTCCATCCGATGACAATCAAAATCAATGAATAAATAACCGCAATGAGAACGAGCTTACCTAGCACCAAACTTTGAGATCTCATGAAAAAAAAATTTGCCTTGTAAAAAATTACTTAAAAAATGCTCTTGTACATTTTCCTTTGAGATTACAACAGTGCAACCTAAGCAGAATTGCATCCCAGGCAGATTTTAAGTGATTTGAAAGTAAATGGCTTCTGATGTATTTGAAAAGGAATCAAGTTCTATGATTCTATGATTCTGTGAAGTTATGTACTTTACACTTCTTCTAATGTTACTCAGTCATGGCAGAATAACTCATTAGAATAACTGTACTCCTTTAAGTATCACTGGAAAATAACCTTTTTGGTTAGCAAAGGAATTTATTCTGTTGTTAAGATTTGCTTAAGGAAAAGCCACAGAGTGGAAGCAAAGACACAGTAGAGAGCATGGGAGGAGGAGACTGAGAGTTGTGCACTATGACTGCTCTGAGAAGGAAAATCAAGTTTGTTACATGTCATGATAAAATAATGTGTCCAGTGCAAGTCTGTGCACTGAGCATGCTTTAAGTCTAAAACCCCTTTTTGGGTTTTAGGCAATAGTGGCCAGAAGTACGGAATCATAGAACAACCAGGTTGGAAGAGACCCACCGGATCATCAAGTCCAACCATAATGGTGAACCCTCCGGAAAGGCTGGTTTGCAGAGCTGTGTAAGCAGGACGGTGAATCCTTAACCTGGTCCTTTAGGTCTCTGGGTACAGCCTCTGTAGGGATTTGAGCTGGTCGAGGCCTTTATACCATTTCCAATGTAAAAATGCTAATTGTCGAGCTCCTCGGTGCTACTGGACCAGTGAAATGAGTGACACTGCTTTTGCTGGCACCTGCCAAGATCTGCTTAGATGCAGTGTTTGGTTTTGAACATCCTTTTCACATCTGCTCTTTACCACATAGAACACAGTAATGTAAATCTTGATCTTTCATTTTAAATCAGCTCATTCTTATGTCTTAATCACTGTCTGCTGTGTTTTCATTTCCCTCCAGCTTGGTAATATCTTTCTTGCGATTAGGTTTTAGAGAGACCCATGCAGTTGCAGGTACAGCCGTGCAGGAGCGGGTGAGGCAGGGCAATTCCTGCCATTCCTGATGCTTCCAGGCATGCAGCCCAGCACCAAGTTGGCTATTTTCCTTGTTTTATCACATCTGCCTAATTTGCAGTCTTTTATAACACCTCCATGTCTCTCAGCATGTTAACGTTACAGATGTTGCCTCTCTTTTTGAGAGCTACATTTTCATTATTTTTCACGCTTCATTAATTTTTGCTTTTTAAAAAAATTGAATTAATTTTTGAACTGCTTTTATTCATTCAGATCTCACTGGAGGCTTTTGTCATGCTTCCTCTTTCCTGTCAATTCCATCTCTTCTGTGCTGTTTTGTTTAAAATTATCTACTTTCCTTTTGGAATGTCTGTGAAGGTATTAGATTGAGTCAGAGCCAAATCAGTTTACTGCTCAACCTCCAAGGTAGCTCCTCTCCATGCCGTTTGCTCTATTTCAGTCCATGAGTTCCCACATCCATACTAATCTTTTGTTAGAACATGGCATTCTGTTAGCTGATTTTTCTTCTTAAATTATAGTCTAAATGTATTGCACCTTCTTTTATCCCCCCATATATATAAATAAATTCTGCCAGTCTCTTTCTAGAACGAGTTGATTCTGCCTAATGGCACTGCAACTGTGTGCTGTCATCACCCGGAGATCATTCTTTTTATAGTTCTTTAACTATTTATCAGGAGCAGAAGTTATTTCTCCAGGTCAGTAATTACCTAGACCTACCCAGCCTGGACACTAACATGGAACAGATTTCATACTACCTTATCTGGACTCCTTTAAAGCATTTTTTTCAAGAAATCTATTTTTAAAGGTGAAAGAAAAGAAGCTAATTATATTGCTTTAACTCAGGTTTTGCTTGTTCATTTATAACAAAAAGGAAAATTGCTAGTCAAAAATACGGTTTAGAAACAACTTCTTTGCACCTGTAAATTTTTGCACTAAGGTGGTTGGTAAGATTTTATGTGTGGTTGATACGGAATTGAAGCTCTCCCCTCCAGCTGCAGTGCAGGGGGAAATTTTCTGTTCGTAGTTATTTAAGTGTCTCTGTAGTACAGGCTTTTAAAGACAATGCAAATACCTCTTGATGACAAACAGTGCTTTCTAACTTCAATAAAATCTGTAAGATTTTTATGTAAGAAAGTGCTCGCTGAAGACCCACAGGATTGTGTTGAGGGCGTAAGGAGCATAGGTGGTAATTGTGTTTCTAGTGTTCTGACTCCAGTCTTTATCCAGCTCTTGAAATACTGCCAGTCTCTTTTTGCGTTCCCTGTGCCTTTTTTTCCAGTAACAGTGAAGAAGTGGAGCTATTGCTTCCCTTCAGATTTATTTGAAAAAAAATCTTAAACCTCTTAAAATTTCAAGTAAAGAAATCTGTATCTAAATAGATAAAAACTACAGCGTGTGAACAAGAGCGGTCTAGATGACCATCACTGTGGAATTAAATTAAGCAGTTGAGTTTATTGTCAAATCTGTCAGTTTATTGTGTGATGCATTTGATAATTCTCCTGAGTTAATTAGTTCCCAGCAGATACTTTATTGTTGCTCTATGGCCTGGCTGTAAAATAATGCAGCTGCTTCGTTTTCAAATGGGAGACTCTTCTTCTGTAATTTCTGTGCAGCTTTAAAAAATATCTTCAAGTTATCTGGAATAAAGCTAAGCTGGAAGTTCTGTCAACCGTTTAGTCCAAGGTGATTATACCAATTTGGGAATGTCAACAATTACACAGTGCTCATGCTTAATTAGTAAAAGGGAAGCACCTGTATTTTTAGAGGAAAAGACTCCAAGATTAGACTGTACAAATTCAAGTTCTAACAAAAGGCAAAAAAGAGCATATTATTCATCCCTGGGGAAAATCAGGCACTGGATGGGCTCTGTTTGTGGAAAATACGCAACAAATAGTTCTTTTTGCATATGGTCTCTCCGTGCTTCTGTACTGATGAGTATCATGCTGATGTTTACAGCTCCTTTGTCTGTCTGAGAGCAAAACGGAAAAATTAAGAGCTCTCCTCATGGTTAGGCAGATCTGTAACACTCTCACGTTAATATTGCAAATTTTACTCTTGACCTATCATTCCAGGCTGAAGGTGTGCCTTTTTATTTACTTTCTTTAAATCGCTTTCTTTAAACCACCATCTGGTTGAGGCATTAAAAATGGCAACGTTACTCTAAAAGTTTACTTCAGCCCTTTCTTTGGCCGCTAATTGCGCATTTATAATCATGTTCTTACAAAAAGATAAAAGAGTTTTGAAAGAATATTCTTGGCAACAGACTTAAGGTGAAAACCTGCTGGTTTAATGCGTAAATGACAATGTGTGCCGTTGCGAAGAGTGGCTTTGTGAAATGCTTGGGTAAGCGCGAGAATCTAAGAGAGCTGTCAAGGAGTTTGCACTCTTGAGGGGCTAATGTTCATTGCAAAGCAGCTCATAATGCGCTGCGCCTGAAGGCTAAATGAGTAGTTTAAGTTACACACCATCAGTAACTTTCTGGAAGACAGATAAAGGAAACAATTGTTCTTCAAGCAAAGGTAGAGAAATGCAAAGACCAGCCTCACTTTGATGCCTGTTTCAAATCATTAATTTTTCTGTAGGTTAATGTAAATCAAGGATTAAAGAGAAACTGTTACCATCTGACCCCTGTAAACTCAACTTCTGTGTGGTTCATCTATTTGAAGTCAAATCTATCCATACATCTAAACAGGAAACTGAATGAAAACATTTTTCTTTTCATTTCCTTTATTCTGCAAACTTTTTCAAAACCTATTTCCTTTTTAAATTTAGCCTGCATGCTTATACGTGATTTTTTTTTTTCCAGCGTAGGATTTTGTAAACACTCCAGCAGCTCCTGTACAGAGCATTGTGAGAAGATGCTCCCTGGGCACTGGCTGTGTAAAGGTTTCCCAGCGTTCCTGGCTTTGTAGGATGGTTTTGGGCTGTGTGAGGGATCCAAACCCATATAGGAGCTCCTGGGTAGCATACAAGTATCAGACCTATCACCATTTGGAGTTCGTGTCTGTAAGTGGTAAACGCTGGGGATTCAGGATTACAATTTCTCCTGCAGTTCAGACTGAGTTCCACCTTGTAGATACATATTTCTCTGTCTATGATGACACTGATCTCTAGAAAATGCCTTGAGCTCTACAGGTGAAATTACTATATATCGGATTATTATTATTATTATTACTACTACTCTTTATTTTCCTGCAAGGATAAATGACACAGCTCTGTTGCTCACCACTTAGGTTTGAGGATTGACAGTTTAAAAAGGTGGCAGGTATCTAACAGATACTCTGTCGTCTGTCATGCTAGAGAGATGCCTTGTGTGTGCTTTGTAGGAAACGCTTTGTTCAGTCGATGTGTCTGTCTTCTGGTGTGTGCGCTGGTCAGAAAAATTCTCATCTTAATGAACTGACCTACCGTTTGTACCCTTATTATCAGATGTTTCCGTGTCAAAAACTGTCATTTCATACCTGGTTGGTTATCAAGCAACCCTGAAAGTAGTTTTAAGTCATATTCTTTACTCTTGTGCAAATAAGCTGACTATAGAGGCCAGATGCCGACAGAAATTCACAGCCCTTGAAGGCAGAGAACTGTTTCTCTGCTGTTGGCCATCTCTCAGTCCTGCCCTTGCAAGCCCCTTGGTGCAGGATTGTGTCCCAGCATACATCAGGTACAACAACACTGTTGCTGTTTGTGATGGTGTTTCCTAGATAACAGATAATGCAACAACTTCTAGCCTTGAACTATCTTGCATCGTATTTCCAGAGAGTGCGTACATGTTTCTTGTAATCCTCATCTTCGGTAGAGTTACATGGACAGCTGATACCTGAATATTTCATGCAAACGAATGCGAGGTGTGCAGTTTCTGAGCTGTGCTTGGCAGTATTCAATACGTTGCTTTACACGGCCATTTGGTTTGCTGACCTTTGTTTCTCTTCTCCCCTTGTGTGGCTGTAGCCTGAAAAGAGGGGAAAGTTCTAAATAGTTTTGATGCGTCGAAACCCTACAAAACTATTTTGAGATCCATGTCTGTGCAGTTCCAGGGTGGAGTGTGTACCTGGATCTTCAACCGCCTTGGTACTTGTTCTTCTGCCAGTTTGCTGTGAAAGATGCGGTTCCACATCTGTGTCAGCCTGATTTAAACGCATTAATCATAGAATCATAGAACAACCAGGTTGGAAGGGACCCATCGGATCTTCTAGTCCAACCATTCCTATCTAATGAACCCTGTATCTGCTCTTTGCCGGCATAGTTACCTGTCAGTCCTTCAGGACTCTTCCTAAACAGAAGAACATGTTCAGTATGAGAGATGTTTTAGATCTTTTTTTTTCTTCAAGAACTGGATGAAGAGCATAAGGCCCACTGCTTTTGAAAAGAATTCTCATGCATGAGGGGTTGTACGCAGTTTTTTTCTTTAAAACGTGATGAAAAGGCAAGTGGTGCTAGAAGAGCAAATTCTTACCCTACACAAAGGAGCGTCTGTTACAGAACAGAGAAAGAAAATGAAGGTGAGGTTATGGAGCCCTAATACTTGGCACTTGGTAATACAATTTTATCAAGAAATCTGACAAAATTTCTGTCTTATTATTGAGTCTACATGCTTCCCCCTTTCTTTTCTGTCGTTCACTTGAGTTAGTTAACAAGCACGTTGGAGGATTGAGGGGAAGACAAGCCTCAGAACTCTGGCACTGGCACTCGTCTAACGTACAGCATCTAAACAAAGTGTAGCATGTCACTGTCTGCAAAAACACCTTTTCATCTGGGTTTGCATTTGATTAAATGATAGTTGTGTTCATCTGCCTCTTTGTTGTCATATAAAATCTGTGCATCTCGGGGTGGACCCGTGGAAGCGGATAGCAAACTTCCTCTGCTTAGCAGGATAAATGATTACAGTGTCAGAAATTCTTCTAATGATTTCGAGTGTTGCAAGATAGGACTTAAATGAATTTGGCTTTGGACCAAACAGTCCTCTTTTGTTCTTGTTAGAACACTGGCCACAGCAGTAATTACAATATAAGAATACAAAAGTGGTTTTATTTATACTTTACTTTTTCTTTCATGTTTCCAATCATAAAAATAAATAATGTCTTACTAAAAAAGAAAAATTTTACTTGCTTTTCTTTGCATGCTAGGAGGCATTGAGTATTTTGTTGTTTTGGTTTTTTTCTAGGGGAAATGTGTCGCTGGCATTTAACTCAGATAAAAATAAATGGAGATAAAACTAATTTAATTTTAGAATATAATTTTTTTATTTGTGGAACAACTGTTATTTTCAAGTGGATAGCCTGCTGAGAAAGAAACAAAGCCACTTCAGCAAAGCAGGAAATCAATAACCACAAGAAAGCCTAAAGAAAATTAATGCATACAGTGTGAGCAAGTGACACAGAAATTATTTTCTGGTGTAAGAGTAGTAATAATAGAAAGCGTATGGAGTGAATGAAAAGCACAATAGAAATACTCATAGTAAAGACGTGTTCTCTGTTTCTGTTTATAAATAATGACCTCTGTGTTACAGTATGTAAACTTTGAAGGGTCTAGATGGTGGTTTTCTTCCCAGTTCCCCCACCCCCTTGTCCTAGGTAAATATTTATGCTTGCAAAATTTAGTAGGTTGGCAGCCATGGAAACGTATGTCTTTCATTTATCTCCAGGAAATGTGGTTACAAACACTCTTTTACTTGAATTCTTTTAGTCTTTTTTTTTAACGGCTCTAAAAAACTATCTTTATTAAGGATCAGTGAGTTGTGCATCTGATGTGTGATTGAGATTTCATTAGAGTCAGTGACAAGACTGTGTCTACCCAGAGGAGGAGCAGGACTGTACTTACACAGCATCTTGCTGGACAGAGCAATGTCTATTTTGTATTTTTTATTTCAGTGTTGCATATTTGACTGTCCCTAGCACTTTGAAAGTGTGAGCCTGGATCAGGATTAGATGCTCAGGAAGGAACATTGTTTTCAGCTCACAAGAGAGGAGTTCTCTTAAGTCTCTGAAAAACAGGGCCATGGCTAGGATTTAGCTGGAAGAGAGCTAAGAAATTACATACTGATGGTCCCAGAACCTGGAAAGGTAAAGGTGAAGCAGGGTAGCTATGAGCTCGTACTGCCTGTTTAATTTCCTCCTGTTCCAGGACCACCAGCTGACTAAAGAGTATTTTTTGTGTTGTGAAGGTTAACCCTCATGTATTTACTTCTGGATACAATAATTGAGGCTCCTTTTGATTGCCATGAACAATTCTTCCTTTCAGATGGACATAGATGCAAAGGGTGATATGGAAGACTTTCCGTGTTCTTTCATTTATTATTCTTGCAAAGATGGATTTCTGTTTTCTAACTTTGAAGCCTCTTCGTAAAACTGTGAAAACACTGAAACTTGTAATGCACAAATTAAAAACAGTTTCAGCAAGACCAGTATCCCATTGCATCAAAGTTGGGTGGCTATGAAAATATTGCACTGCTGCACTACAATGTACCACTGTTAGAGAATTAACTATCATCTCATGTGGGTTATGTGATACTCGGTGCTCTAAATACGTTAAGTGCTTGCTATTAGTTTTCTCTCCATAGATAATAGCCTCAAACAGTCACATTTTTCACAGGTTTCATTGAATTCAATCTTATTGAGATATAGCTCAGAGGAAAAGTGTGGTATTTGAAAACCCTTTTGTTTTAATAATGTTCCTCTAAATTGACATTGAATTTGGATACAGGTCAAAAGTAAAACTTGTAAGGATCTAATATAATTCAGACTCATATGAAATATCATGAGTATTTCTAATGGATGGTGATTCCTTGCTTGGAAAGTATCCATGCAAATGTCCAAGTGTGCATGTGGAAATGACAAAGTAGTGTTTTAAAAAATTGGTACTAAATTAACTCCGATGAGAGCAGCTCTATAGCTCCTCAGTGTAGTGGACTAGGTTGGACTGTACCCTGCAGTGTATCTGATGTTCAGTTACATTAATGAAAGTAAGTTTCCTCCTGCCCTTTCTCCTTCAGTTTTCAGTTCAATACTTCTTTTTGTCTGTGGGAGAAATCCTGAAGATCTTGCGCAGATAATTTTCTCATCGAGTAAAAAACTTCATAGGTGAGATTGAGAGTGTTCATTGTCACGGTGCGGTCTTCCCACGTTCCTTACCCTAAGAGAGTCTTTTCAGTCCCACAGTCCTGGCTTTGGGGATTTGTGTCTTCAAGGAGTGATGTCTGGGCTGAGCAGCATCCAACAGCCCAGGGCAGAGCCTGCTGACAGCCTGGAAATTGAGCTGTCAGTCAGGAGAGGGAACCCATCAGACTCTGAACAGACACCAAACGAGTGGCGGCAGGTAACAGACACCGATGAGGTCGTGTGCTGTTGTCCATATGCTGGATTTGAGGCTCACTGAAAGAGAACAACTGATGCTTTCTGTGGCTCTTTGAGGAAGGCAAGCCATTAAGGGCTTGCCCATATAAAATCATTCTCCTGTCTCTTTGCCAGCATCAGCTGTAGGCTCTTCGGAGCGAAGCTGTGTTTGTTCCCACGCTGACCCCAGTGCCTGCCTTGGTAGCTGTTTGCGTCAGCGCTGAGCTGCCACACACAGGTGGAATAATCCTAAAAGCATTTTTAACTAGCTTGCTTCTACATCCTGAATAGTTAGATATTTTAGGAAATTTATTAAAAAATAGCTGGAGTGCAAGTGCATAATAGCATTGCCTGTAATCTCCAGTGGTTCGCGGCTTTCACTGGCTTCAAAACCCAAGCAGAACTATCTGAGTAGCTGAGCCAAGGTTTGTGAGGCTCATTATACACTTGGCAGTATCTCTGGCAGTCTCACATTTGGTTTAGCTGGACATCTTGGGTGAGCATTGTTTTGACAACAGCTCTGCAATTTAAATTTGTGGTTCTGGGTATGTAGTTAGTGGCAGGGTTCCAGCTCCGACAGACCCCCTCCTGCTAGGTTTCATCTAGGTAGAGGGGTAACAATAATAGTAAAGACATGGCAGAAGGAACTTTGTCCCACTGGGTGTGATCTCGAGTTGTTAAATTTTACCTGTGCTACTGCGTGTTCCCTGCTACAGCTACCGATTTAATGTAGTTATATTAAATTAGTTTATGTATACCTACCCCTGCTGTAGTCACGCTTCCCATTTCATTACTGACATACCCTTAAACAAAGCTGATGTGGCGTGTTATAGTGGGAGCCTTTTCAGCCTGTCTGCAGCTCTGAATCACAGCAATTCTGAAATTTGGGGATTTATTCCCCTTCTTCCTGTGAGAGGTGTCATTTGACAGGAAAAAATTAACAGCAGGGATGTTGAGGCACTTTTCTGTCTGCAGGCACAGTAATAAATAATTTAGAGTTATTTAAGGTTTTAAATCTCAGTGAAACCAAAAATCCTTTTTTTGGTTTGATACTTATTTTGAAATGCCTGAATTCATCAATAAGCAGTTAAACTTTCTAAACTAAGAACCGATCACTTATTCTTTGTTGCAGCTAGACTTCAGTAACATTTGAATACTAGGAATTCAGGTAATTTTCCTGATTGTAGACCCAAACTGAAGTTTTAAATAAATAAACCTAATTAGTAAATAACCAAAAGGTTAAGCCTTGGTAGGGATAAATCTGCAAGATGCTTCTGTCAGTAGAATAGTTTCACAAGACTATTATCTGGTGTTAGGATTTTAAGATAATGGTCTATCAAGGTTTTTAACTATATCTAATATATTTCTAGAAAGCTCATTTAAATTCTATGTTATCTTTTTTTGCACAGTTTAAAGCAAGTAGTCCTGAATTTGTAATCTTTTTTTAAGTGAGGTAGGCTGCGTTGAGATATATTGGGACAATGATGTTTTCAAATAAAATTTTTACTGTAGGTTAAATAATTTTATACTTCTCGACACCGTGTCAGTATTTTTCCAGATAGCTTTGTTTGAGGATGTTTTAATGAATGAGACCTTTTTTTAAAAAAAAAAATAAATTATTTTCTTTAATGTATGCGAAGACCTCTTCGTGTAGCAGGCAGGGACGTGCCCACCCTGCCTAGTACTCAGGGAACTCCTAGTGGTAACTCTCAATCACAAGTAGTGCAGGAGGAGACTGCGGCTTCTGCACTTCTCACAGTTCTTAGGGCTTGTTCATATTTAGTGTGCAAAGTACAGCTTTGAATACAGTAAAAAATTATTTTCATGATTTCAGGGTCCTGATTTGTGGATATTTGGGGTTAGAAGTATGATAACTAGGTCAAGTAAATGAAGTATAAAATGGCTTCACAGTTATACTTTCTGTCAGGTGAGTAGTCAACCCTTAAATTGTCCGTTCCATCACCTTCCTTTCTTTGACAAAGAAAAACTCTAATTAATCTGTATCAAGATGTCAACACTGGTATTAATAATCAGAGCTGTATTTGGATGCAATTGTGGAAAATGTGAAAACTGAGAATTTGCTGTGGGGTAAAAAAGGGGAGGATAAAGCACAGTGTCTTGCTTATCCCCTCCCCAGGAGGGCAGCTCTCTCTGCCTTGCCAGGGGACATGCAGCTCCCAGCAGGTATAGAGTGTAGCTGGCATCTAGAAACAGATAAACTGGTGTAATTTAGAGGGTGACAGAGCAGCAGGTTTCTCTGCTCCTTAGAAGATCTTCAGGTGGCCGCTTGAGGAATACGCAGGGTAGAGGGGCTTGGCTTGTCTGAGTCCGTGTAGATAACGTCTGCCAAAAGCAGAGCTACTGACAGACGGGTCTCTAACTCCTGTGCAATTTGTACAACATCACACATGCCAAATTTGGGGAAGAGCAGCCTCTTCTAACTGAGTGTCTCAGGGCTTTTATTTTAAGTGAACCAGAAGAATACAGTCCGTGAGACAAGGCAAGTTTAGAAACAAACGTGGTGGAAAACTGTTCTGAGACAGTGGTTCCTGTTCAGACCGGGCACCATCCTGAACACAGGGGCTGCTCTCTGTTTGGTTCGGGGACCTCACTCATTGCCTGGTTGATGAAAAAAAGGAATGAAATCCTTATCAAGCTTAAAGCTGGTGCCAAAGTGGTAGGGGTTTCATGCACACTGAGGAGCGGCATTAGGATGCTCTGGTCAAAAAGTTTTATGTGGGATTTGGGTTGATAAGGACTTAAGTGGTGTAAGAAAAATCCAAAGGCCAAGTTACACTATTTCAGCCTGGGACTAAGGTATGTACCTTTGCTGATGCAACACGTGTTCAGGGGGTCACAAGATCACAGCTATAAACACCAGGTCTATAAATTCCATCTGTACGTACGAAAACCTCACAAAGGCAAAATATTATGAGTTCTCAAAAAGTACAAAGAGCATATGTAAAGCAGGAAGATGTAAGTTATTTTCCCTATCTGCCGAGTAGATGGCAAAAATACCTTCCTTAAATTAAAGAGAAGAGAACTAGGTTAGATGTCAGGCTCCCTTTGCCCCGCAAACCTTTCCTGAGAGGAAGGCGAGCCAAAGCGCTGGTGTGGATCTGCCTAGGGATGTTGTGGGGTCTCTGGCACCGAGTGTTTTCAGAGACAGGCTGGACTAAATGTTTGTCAGGAATGATTTGAGTGTATCTGATCCTGCCTTAGGGCAGAGGTAGAGAAAGCGGGTCACCTTTTGAGGCCTGTTTCGGCTTTATGATTCTGAGTGAACCCAGCAGTACTGAAACCCTAAAGACTTGTGCTGCTGCTCTGGAATTTCGCTGTTGCCTCATGCTCTGAGGAGTCTGAGTGATGGCTTCTGTCATACACTTTGCTAGGGGGATGACTGTGGAATTGGTGTATTTAGAGAAAAAACAGTATCCAGCTGGATGTGTGATGGTTTAGTTTTTCTGCTGTGTTGTTCTCTCAGGCATCTGTATGAGTGACAAGGCTTGGGCTGTTGGTAGAAGTCCATAAAGAAGATTCTGGCAGTAAGTCCAGAAGATGCCTCCACTCCTCCCAGCCTAAGACAGGATCAGGCACGGTTTGCAGAGAACACCTTGGCTCATCCTGTCAGGCACCCCATCCCATTCCCAGTGGAGGAGGGGAAGGAGAAGGCAAAAAAAATATTTGGCCTGTGATTGTTTCAGCTCACGTGCTCTGCTGTTCCTCTGGCATCCCCTCTTCTACTTGTTAGGAGATACAAAAAGTCATAGTAGGAGTATGCAAGTTGTATCAGGAGTTAGTACTGGAGCTTCTCTTAGTGGGGTGGGTGTTCCCCCCAAAATGATAATGTGCTAATTTCCATTCCTAATGGTGAATTTAATAAAGATGTAAGAATCCAGTTTAGCCCTGGCTCTGAACAGTTCAGTGGTGTCAAGGATTCTTTTTTTCTTAACAGTAACACCAATTCATAGTGACAAAAAAAAAAAAAGTTCAGATTTGTGATGCTTTAGGAACAAACTCCCACTGACATTTTCACTGGGGCTGATGTTGGAGATCTTCCTCACTGAACCCTCTGGAGAGTTGGGTGGGATGATTTTGGTTTGGAGTGTCAGAGTTTTTCTTCACAATTTCCTTCTCCACTGAAGTGAGAAGGGAGCACGCGGAGTCCGTGGAAGATGAGCAGTGGCTCTCCTGTGGCGTGGGCACCGCTCTGTGAGAGTTGCCATAGGGACCAGGTTCTACTTATCAGCTCAGCCAACTTCATGTATGATTAATGTTAATTGCCCATTTTGCATGGATGACTTTCTTCCTCCTGCTGAATTGGCTCTTGTTGCCTTTGATGTGGCTGGTGATCCAATGTCCTGCAATGGTTAGACAAGTGATCAGTTTGCCAGCGCGGAGAGGAGACAGAATCAGGTTGCCGCAAGGTCAGAGTTTGCTTCTTTTCTTAAACACCAAAAGGTCAAGTAGAGTTTAACTACCATTGGCATCTTTGAAATGTTGTAATAAATGCCAAAGCACGGAGATTATTTTAAGTCCATGGTACGACTAAAAATCTTAGGGTAATGAAAGGAAATAATTTTAACTCAAATTATCAAGATGTTTATTGGTGAGTGCATCAAAGAATACGTTTCACGATCCCTTGCGTGTATTTTCATGACCTTTGAGGACAGCAGTATTTTAATTTGTGGTTCCTATTGCAGTTTCACGAAAGCAATTAAGATTGTTGGGTTTTTTGTTTGTTTACTTGTCCTTGTGACAATTAGGGCCACCACAGCAAGAGGCGAGAGCAGTGGGCGCAGCACAGCCTGTAGGACTTCTGTATTCCTCCTTTAAGTCTAATAAAATATGTTGCTGTTGAAGAAATCTGGGATACATATGAGAGCTTCCTAAATCACAAGTCTAGCATATTTTTATACCAAATAACTCAAGCCTTGCGGAATCAATAATTAATTTATTAACTGGATATCTTTTGAAAAAAAACCAAAATCAGCAGTCCGGGTGAGGGCGTCTGTTGCCAGTTCGTAAATAGCTGATGACAAAAATGAAAAGTGTAGAAGTAAAATTCAAATCTTAACGATCAAAGTATCGGGTACTTCATCTATCACAACTTGGAATAAATATATCACAGGACGTGTCATCTCTCGTTGACACTGCGAGACATAATGCTTTCCCCTGTTATCTAGCTAACTGCCAAGTCTACAGAGTTTATAGGCTGCTAAGATAATGTGCTGGTGGTAATCCACTTCAGATGCAGAAATATGAAGTACTGTTGAAATATATTTCTGCTTGGTTTATTCTTTACTCTCAGGAGGGTAGGATACTATTCCGGTTCCTCTAAAGAAGCTCGGAGAATGAAAAGCAAAGCATCAGGATAAATTATGCTAAATGGTGGACTAGACCCCAGAGGAAATCATGCTTCTGTGGTACAATATTCCTCCATTTATCTCACAAATGTTACATCTAATGTTAATTTTGTAAAGGGGGAAGCATTCAAAGATTCATCTGATCCTTTTAATAATAGTTTTAGTGTTACAGTGTTATTTGTCAAACTCATCGTAACTTACTTTTCTAGTTTTGACAGACCACTCATACAGAAAACATTTTGGGCTACTAATATGTAACATTTTATTTCACAAAACACAGATAACCTAGTAATTAAACTCCAAAAGTTAACAAATAATTGCCAGCAAGCAATTACCATTTAATTAAAGAGTAATTACATGGTTATTTGTGCCCTGTAAAATAAAGCATTACTGAAATCAGTAACGCAATCAATATTTTAGCAGAAACAGGATGCTGCAGTGATGGACCTTTCAACCTGTGCTGATTAAATTGTCATCCAAATAACAGTTTCCTAGTTAAATCACCACATGTTTATTTGTCTTGATTAATATGCAAATTCACTTCTGATTCTAGTAAATCTCCTGTATTTAAAAGTGCAAAAGTAGAGCATTATCATACATCAGCAGAGATGTACTGTATGTTTCCTCTGATTAATTACATTTTACAAAGTGTTGATGAATTTGTGGATTTTATGAAATATAGTTGTCTGTAATGAGCATAAAATAGAGTTATAATAGATGGAGCTGATCAGTAATTTTAATGAAATCACAAAAATAACCGTATTTTATGTTTTGATTCCAATTAAAAGTCCTTGGGATGTCTAGGGAGTATATAAAACTTTGAGAGGAAAAATAATAGAATTAGTCCTCAACAGGAGTGGAAAATAAAAGAAAAACAGGCACTAATGACTGATTTCTCAACATTTTACTGTATAAATTTTAACTGTCACATATACTGCTTAAAATTTAATTTAGTCTCCGACAAATTTAATTCCAAACAAAATACCAAACTGAACAGTGTTCAAATTAGTTCATTTTTCTTTTTCAGAGTTAATGGTTCTTTGGGAGTGTGATGAAGAGGATGGCAAGAACAAATAATAGTGTAAATGGATGTAAAATCCACACACCTCCGATCACCTTCATTTTAAAGTAACAGATGACTCAAGGATTTTGGTTTTGTTTTTGAGAGATGCTAACAGAAGTTTTGATTAGTATAGGCTTTGAGTGAGCTAATTTATTTGCATTTATTTAGTAAAACAAGTAAGATTACTAAATTTATTAATGATAAGTGGTATTGCACTTCTGTTTTGGTCTCCATGGTCCTCATTTATGACCATAACTCTTGTACTTTAGAGTGTGTTTAAAAGATATTTCTAAACTAGGAGTTTCTAACTGAAGAAACACTTAATTGAGTATCGAGTCATTTTCCGTTCACAAGGACCTGTTGATGGCAGTTGTAACAGTAATGTGGAGATTTTAGAATCTCAAAAAAAAAACATGTTAAAAAATGTAAAGCTGATTGTTCCTATTTATGATTTCTTTGTTATCAATGAAGAAAAGATTTTTCTACACTTCTGGAATATATAACTTTCTTGAACGAGGTAAAGGGAAAGATGAAGAAGTAAATGCAATGAAAGAGTGGGGCGAGAAAAGAGTAGGAGAAATAATATTAAATGAAGGTAATGTTTTTATGCTAATGCTATTAGCATTTATATGCTAATACTTACATAACCACAAATGATGTCTTACTGGCCCCAAATGATAATTCTGCTCATCTTATGATTTCTGTTCAGGGCATGTATTAGTGATTGCCTGCAAATTGTGGGGGTTAGCTGTGTTTTGAATAGTAAAGGGGAATTGGTCAGAATTCTAGACCTGTTAGGATGATCGGAAGCGTGCTGGATGCTGGGAATGTTGAGACAGAGTTGTGGGCTTTCACTGCTTTGAGATGCCAGCCCCAGCGCTGATGGCAGCACATTCACAACGTAAAGTAAATCCCAGAAAAATTTTGAACTTTAGTGATGTTTCTGTTTCCTTTGCTCTAAATCTTATTTTTTTTTATAAGATATACACAAATATTTGAGTCCTCTCTCTGTGAAATTTCTAGTAAAAGAGATTTCTTCATGATGGTCTCTGCTCCTCTCGAGGTTTTCTGTGGGGACATGGGAGGTACCTGTGTCAGAGCTCTGGGTGGCCCTTTGCTTCGTGTCCTTGGTTCCAAACCAGACATTCAGCATTAGTGGTGTTCACACATCAGCTCTGAGCACAGTGTTAAAGACCCAAAGGATTCTTTTGCAGGTGTTGTATAAATGTCAGTCAGTCAGCCGGAGGCAACATCCAGCCTTGAGCTCTTCTGTTAAAAGCTAGCATTAAATTAGAGACAAAGGCCTTTGATTTTATTTGAACAGGTTCAGCTGGGAACAATTCCATTCAAATTATCATGGCTACAGCTGTGTAAAACCAGAATCTGGTCTCGAGTGGTTGCTGCTTTATAGTAATGTGCACTAAAAGGGTGTGTGTAGGTTAGAATTGTAGATCATAAAATCACAGAGTGGTTGGGGTTGGAAGGGACCTTAAAAGACATCCAGTTCTAACTCTCTGCCATGAGCAGGGATGCCTTCCGCTGGATCAGGGGGCTCAAAGCACCATCCAGCTGGGCCTTAAACACCTCCAGGGATTTTTTTTTTCCCTTTCCAAGTCTATCAGACCCCTTCCCTTAAAGGAATGCAGTCCCAGAGACACCAAACCGATGCTCTTATTTTCCCTTGCTTGGATGAGTAGGCGGGATATATATGTGCTCAGCAGAATTCTGAAAGGGAGCTGGGTTAGTTTTGGTGTGAACTTCTCTTTCATCATCTCCTAAAACTTTTCCTTAATGCTAGGTGTTCTATCAGTGTGTTACAGCAGATCAGACTTTCACTTCTGCTTGTTGTGTGTACTGGGAAACGCCTCAAGGTCTGATCTGGGAAGCCCGTGGGTGGCCACTTGTCTCCTCAGAGTTCAACAGTCATTGACATAAACTGTAGTCCATGCGTAAATAAAAGTGAAACTCCATCGTCCCCCTGCTCTTCCTCTGAAAACTCAATTCGTGAATAAAACACCTTTTCGCAAAATCTTGCGAAGCGGTTTGTTTAATTTTTGAAATGTTTTTCTTAGATTGCTATCAACATGTGGAGTTTTGTGCAAAGGATTTGTTAGTAATTGAGCATGAGAAGAGAATGTTTTGTAGTTTTGTTGATTGAGCTCCTCCGCTGGAGAAAGCTGCTAATTTTACTTGTTTTGTATTTTTTTTTCAGATACAGTAAGTGCCAACTAAGCACTCATATGTGTGTGTATAAGCACAGACTTCTCTAAATCAAGAGAACAACAATTCTTTTTTGTTTAAAACCCCCACATAGAGCCCAGTACTATCTGTTGGATGTTTTTCCTGCACTCTGGATGATTTCAGCAGGCGATTTTAATAGAGAACGCATGTGTGCATCCTGCTTCTCGTGAATCCCAAACACTTTTATTCTGAGTTGTCTTTACTGTAGCCTGGTGAGCCCAGGCTCCTGTAAAAGGCTTTGCGACAGAACCATCGTGCTATGGCAAACAAGTTAAAGCATAAAAAAGAAAAATGGAATAAGTACTGAATAAAACGAAATATAAAATGGACAAGCCCAGAGCTAAAGAGAAAGGGGAGGTGGTTTTATAGAGATAAAATAATAAACAAAAGAAAAGATTTTGTGCTACTTTGATGTACAGTAAACCAGAATAAAACTAGCACGCTGTGAAAAATGAGGAGGTTAGCGGTACCTGTGTGTAGTGTTGTCGAAGTTGTCTTCATTTAAACGCAGAGTTTGTCTTACATTGATGGAGGGCTTTGCCTCTGTAAGCTGATAGAGTGAGGTTTAACTTAAATTTCTTCGTGAGCTAGCAGTCATTTTGGAAATGCTTTCTATTCAAACCTCATTCATTGCTGCACCTTGGTTATTTTATACAGCCTTTCACTGTATTTTGTCAGAAACCCTGTTATTCAACAAAGTAGAGTTTGTTTTGACCAGAAAGAAGCAGCAATACTTTTCCAAACATGAGGAGGCTCCGTTTTTATTAGCTGGCTGGGGAAAGAGCTGACTCAAGTGGTTTTGGGGTCTGTCATTCCCTGTAGTATAATAGCACCTGTGTAGGATGGTTTCATGTACTTGCGCTGATGGAAGGAATAAATGTGGTAGTTGCAAAAAAATAACTAAATGTACAGGATCTGTAAACAGAACTTTAACATTTTGGATTGAAAGCCACAGCTGTAATTCACAAGGTGGTCAAGGGATGGTGATATTTTTGATGGGTTGGGTTGCTGTTCTTAGTTTAACCTGTCTGATATTAAAAAAATCAGTTAATCCATAAAGATAAGTAGTCACTTTTGGAAAAGCTCAGCATTAAATTAGTGCTGTGTCTCCAGAAGTAGGCAGTTGTCTGTCATGATTCGGAAGGCAAGGGATAAGATTGTGTTGCGCTCAAGCTTCCACCTTCTCATGATCTGGCAGCACAGCTTTGAGAATTTGTTGGTTTTCTTTTGAAACATTTACAATTCCTGAATGTTTGATCAACTGGGTTTTTTTTTTCCTTTTTCTTCAAGGCAAGAATTTATAATGTATTTCTCTGTGTCGCTAATGGTTCGTCTACTTTATATAAATCGATACCATGTGCAGTAAGTAAATATTTCAAAAAGAAAATTTCCATTTCTCCTCTTATTTCATCAGCTCTCGACCAGGAAGACCCCCCAAGCGTTCACTAGGAGTTGCGATACAAGAGAATGCACGTCTTCTGCCCCATGGAGTCCCAGGCCTCTTATCACCAGGACTTATCTCTCCGACAGGTAATAAAATCCATCAGATGATCAGCCTCATCTCTTCATACTGCACAGCAGTTAAAATAAACTAATATTGATCTAACTGCCTTGTCCTTCAGGGCTTTTTCAAGCTTTACCAGAGGTTACACTATTGGATTTTTTGAGTGTTCATGAAAACTCTGTTTTGTTGCTGCGGCGACTGAAATCTAATGGATTTGTAATTAAGTTCTTTATTAATTGTAATTTCCTTACAGGAAATTCCATTAAATCTGTTATTTTAGTAAAAGAAAAAGACCCAAGAAAATGAACTATTGTCTCCGAGAAACCCGTAGGATGCATTTCTTCCTTTGAAATGCGTGTGCATTTTGGTTCTCATGGGATATGAACAGCGTGGCTAATGCGTATTGTATTGTAACATCATTAATGTTTGCCAGCAAGATAGAGAAATGCTTGTACGAATTAGAGAAGAAACACATGAAGAGCAGATAAGTCCGCAGTGACACACTGGATTGTACTTTAATAATCTGTGTTCAGTATCATAATATGAAAAAACTAGCATGAAAATAAGTGAAATTATAAACAAACCCCAAACATAATGAAATGCTGAGTACTTTATTTCACTTCATTAATATATTAATAGAGTTTAAATTAAATCTTTTGCTATCCGGATGAGTGTTTTAATTTTTTATTAATTGGTGTGTGCTAAAGGTAAGTTTATTTTGTTAATGAAGTTATATTAACAGACTAGTTTCATAAATGTAATTGTTTAACTAATCAACGGGGTTTAGCAGCTTTAGGATTACTGACAAAGTCCAGTTTAAATATATTGTATCTCTATAATAACCAAACTGAGTGAAGTGTTCAGCTGAATAAAAAGACAGAGAACGCTTTACAGGAAAGGCACAGTTAAAGAACTGACTGACAGAAGTACAGCGACTGCTGTCTGCATCTCGCAGAACTTGTTGCGCTGCAGCTGTGCCTCCATGGGTCTTGGCATTCAGGAGGGTAACAAAACCGAGACATTAAATTTCTCCTACATCTCCAAGCATCACAAGGGCTTCGTAGTGAGCCAATAACCTGTAACACTGTGGAAGCTGGAATGAACACGTTTAAGCAATAGTCACAGTAGCTGTAATTGAAGTAGTTAATGAAGTCTGAAAGCCTTTTGCTAGAGCCAGGTGCCCCAGTTGAGCTGGTGTGACTTCATGGGCTCTTTGTAGGTCTGGTAGAGATCAAGAACCGTGTTTGTACTCTTATGAGCAGTTTATAAATGAGGGGCTTTTTTAGTAGCTCTGTGGTGTGCTCCGCTCAGGAATTGCATTGATGTGGTGGTACACTGTTACTCAGAGACAGGAAAGGACAAGAGCCATTTCGAACTGATAATTTCTTGTTGGAAACCTAGAATATTCCATATTACCTTTTCATCCTGTGTGTGTTTGCAAATAGGACATCACATACAGGCTACTATATTGCCTTAAATTGGGAAATATTGTAGGGTACAGCATGCTGAGTGTGCACAGTAAAACAGTACTGCAAACATGTGCTGTGTCTCACACGTATTTTGAGTAAACGTTTTTTGAAGTTGAATTTCTGGACTGTTTTAAGTTGGTTGGAATCTGTAGTGGTTACTGGGATATATCCTGCTTTATTGAACACGTGGAAGATTGTGTGCAAAGATTGCCCCCGGGGGCTGTTTTTCAGCCCAGGCCCAGGGTGGGCTCCTTCGGGACCTTGGGGACTGCCTGAGAAAACCTCTGCTTGACCAAGCATGACAAGTCATAGGTGGTGCCTCAAGTAACTTAGAGGGAGTTCTGCAAGCAGTGTGTAGGTGGGAGAAAATGCACTTTAACAGAGCATCAGGACATTGTTGAGGACTCTGGATGAGACTGGACCTTGAAGATGAAGCAGTCCTTCCGCCAACCCACTACCAGACAGCTTCATGCCTGCAGCCTCTGTAGTCTTGTCACTCAGGAATCAGAGCTCCTAAAGCTGTTGACTTGTTTTGTCTTGTTCAGAAAGAAAGACCAGTTGAAAGGTTGGGGGAATTGCTGAGTAAGGAAAGGTGCCAAGAGAGCCACTTGTAAACTCAGTGGGGATTTGAGCTGTTGTAAAAGTGATGGAGCACCCGGGACAGAAAGCCTCCATTGGCTTTATTTATACCCATTTACACTTAATTACCGGCTTCTTTGCTCTAGTTACCTTCAACACTTTAGCAATAGAGTCTTTACTTTTGGCTGAACTGAGGACAAAACCCATTTAACACTTCTCAAGGAATGGAGGTTTTTAGATTGGACTAGAAGTTTCAAGGATATTAACCTGTTGTCTGCTGGCTAAATTCTAATTTGGGTATTTATGATCTTCCGTGCACATAACTTTCTCTAATTTTGACAGTTTTAGCCTACAGAATTTGTATGCAAAACTGAATCTGTTTCCTGCCCCTGGTTGCCTGGTGACCTGCCAGCTTGGTGGGGACTTTCTGGTTCGAGCACTCTCTGCTCCAGCTCTGTTTCTGCTGATTGCGGAAGAGGAGCAGGACCAGAGCTGGGGCAGAGCCTGAGGAGAGCTTGCAGCAGGGTAGGGCTGGATGCATCCCTTCCAATAGAGCAGGTGCTGATATGGAGCAAGGACTCTTTACATCTTGGTGGCTTCTTTGGCTACCTGCTTCCTCTAAATGCCAAGTAATTGCCCAAAGTATTCCTTTTGGATGTCTTGTCCACTCCTTGGTAACTCCTGTGTCTGATCTTGCCCGTTCTTCCTACAGCACAGATACACAGATGGTTATGTTAATCTGCCTAGTGTTCTAAGAAAAATAAATCACACTCAAATCTTCTTATGGGGCTCCCTCATTTTCTAACGTGACCAACGCAGCATCTGAGTTGTTTTCTACTTCAGATAAGCTCATTCTAGTAACAGACTCCACATCAACAGACGCACGATTCATCCATCCATTGCGGTTTTTCAGCTTTACCTCGTCTTTATTCTTCTCTTGTTAAAGTGGGGGAAGTTTGCATCCTGGCTCGTGCTGGCTAGATGGATTGGTCGCAAGGAGTTGCTGTTGTGGCTGCGGAGCTCACAGGTCTGTCTGTAGAGGGTATTATGGGAGTGATGATTAGTAACTTCCTGCAGACCTGAGTGAGCCATCTGTGTTTCCACTCCTTGAAATGTGCTGTTATTTTCATCACCCATTTGGTTTGTGTCAGCTGGGTTTACGTGGCCATTTTCACATAATAAACAGGTAGTTAAATTAGGCACACTGCATTTCCCGGTGCAGTGGAACTTTTTTTTTAACCTCTTGTCAAAGCAGAGTACAACTATTCTTACACATCAGTAATTTGTGAAGGAGCTGTAAGCGAAGCTTGGACCTTTTTAAATATATGTAGGTACCTTTCACCTTTGGAGGAGTGGGAGTGATAGACTTGGGATGAGACTAGAACTCCAGGGTCGTTTGAAGTGCTGTGACTGAGAAGGCTGAGGTGGTGTGTTAGGGATGCAAGGCACTGGGAAAGGCTCCTGTAAACAGCACAATAGCTGTGCCCAAACTGCATCCTTCAGGAGATGATAGTTAAATACTGTCCGCTTCACATTAGCTTAGGAGAAAGTATTTTTCTTCTTGTGTTCATGTAGGAAATGTGGAAATCGGTGTGGAGCCCTTTCCTGCTGTGAGGGCAGAGGAAAAATCCTTTATGTCACAGAGGGATGGTCATCAAAGACTCCATTCGTCAAACAGTGTGGTGTGATGATGTGACATTAACAGAAAAAGGCTTTAACTCCTACTAATGTACAAGTCTTTGTCATCCGTGTATCTTAACAAGACAGTTGGGACTTATTTATGGGATAGATTTTCAAGGAGGTTTTAGTCCTGAAACAGTAGTTTGCTGTGTGGAGAGAAGCTGGAATCTATTACATGATTTAAGCCAGTAGTTCAGAAAACTGTTGGTATGGAACGAAGCTGAAAGAGTAGCTGGATCTCTTGACAGTTACCGATGCCAACTTCAATCCTCCTACCCTTCACTTAGGTCATCCCAAAAAAGGTTAGAAAACCAGGATAGGAAGTCTTGCAATTTTTCTCTATTCAGTTTGCAGAATGGCTACTATAATTTCAATAAAACCTTTTGGGGGCTGCTCTGTTTTGTTTTCAAGGGTGCTAGAAGGTCTGAGGAGGCTGGGTGCCAGGTGTTGGGAAGAAACAGGCCTGTTTAAAGCATTTCTTTTACCGTTATCTCTGAGATTTGTTGTCTGGAGCTGTGGGCAGCCTGGGGCAGGGTGTGTGCAGTGAGGATTTAGGGCTGAGGGCTGCTGAGTGCACAGTGCAGGAGCTGGGAGGCAGCCAGGCTGATGGGCAACAGAGTGTTAGAAAAGGTAACCGAGATACTTTCAAATGGATAATCATCTCTGGTGGCTTTGGGTGGATGGGAGGCAGGAGGATCCAGCATTCAGAGGTTAGACAGAGGTTCATGGCAGTTGGTGATTGTTCACTAGGGACAAGGTGGTGTATATGATGTGCAGTGGCTGTGGCTGGCAGGCCGTCTGAGGCCATCTCTGCTGTTAATACCTCCTGATTAAACCAGCATCAGGTCTCTGCTCTTTAGTTATGTTGGTCTGCCCAGATGACAGAAGCAAACCACCTGCATTTCCAAATGTGTAACATAAACTGCTGTTTTCATTATCAGCTCCCTTAGTTTCACCTTCCTTGAAGTGATCCTTTTTATTTCATAAACAGACAGTCAAAATAGACCCTGTCATAGTAGTTGTTTGTCTAGAGATTTTAAGGATGTAATAATGACTATATCGAACTGTTTGTACAGATTGGAATACTTTGTCAGTATACTTTTGTCTTATTAATAGTTAAGATAAGCTCTTGTGAACTGAACTGCTTAATGCAATTAATATTTTAGTGAAATTAATATTTTAATAGATTTACCAAGTTACGTCTTTGCGGGACTCAAATAAGTAAACAGAGTAGCTCACAGGACTATGATAATGCCATGTGCTGCTTCAGTTCAGCAGTGAAAGCAGCTGCCTCTTGGTCTTTCTACAGAAAAGAGAGAATAAAATAATATTTGATGGAGTCTGTTGGCACTTTAGTTTGGTAAACCCTTGCTAGAGGGGTGAGTGAGACTGGAGGCTTTCAAGGTCTGTGGTATCCAGTTGCTCTGTATCAAGGTGCACACGCAGCCAGCACAGCTCTGCTGACGTGTAGAGCTGCTTGTGGGACCCCACAGATCATCTCCTTGTTGCCACCAGAGCCTCTCCTGGCTGAGGAGCTGTAGGTGTGTTCGGGGTCGGAAGAGCGGAGCTGCAGGAGCAGTCTGGACATTCTGTTACAGAGGGGCACGGGGCTGGAGGCGGCGAATCTGCTGCTCGTGGAGCGTTGGCTCATAGACTGGGATTGCCAAGAGCAGGCTCTGCAGGTTTGCCTCTCGGCGTCCTAGGCCTGCTTGCGAGAAAGAGCCATTACTTGAAGAATACAGACTCACCCAGGGTCGCTTTACAGAAGGTCTGTGGACCAATTTCACTTCCTGGGGTGTTTGATGTAAGGCCGCTGTGAGTCCAGGTGCTGGCAGGAGTCCTGGGATCTTCCCAGAGCAGGGAGCAGATGATCGTAGTGTTAAGGGAACCCTTTCTTTTCTCAGCACACCAAAATGAACATTTTTGTATGTTTACATCTTATTTTGGTGGCTCATTTGACTGTTTACGACTATCTTTTTTTTTTTTTTTTCAGTTGTCATAGATGTCATTTTAAAGTTCCATTTATAGTGCGAAACATATGCATGACTCTGTCATTGCTGGCATTACCTGGCTTGGTAGAAATTATTATTTTTAATCAAAGGCAAACATACTGATAAAGGATGCCACAACACTCCTCTGCCTGTGGGGAACATTAACAGTTTATAAATTGTTCTTGGTGACAATTCAGTAGTGAATTACTTTGATATATATGGCTAATAAATTAATATGATTAAGTTAATGAGGAGCACAAGTGTTGCCAAACTCCACTCGTTGGGCTTTTAATGCTGCTCCACATTTGCAGCTCTAGCTTCCCCCTGTGGTGAGAGGATCAGTGCTACCTACGCACTGTCATTGTGATAAATGGCATATCCCACAGTGCCCTGCACTCCATCTGCTGTGTCCCCAAAATGAGAAATATTTTATACAGATCACACACTCCGAAGCTCAAAGGACTGCAGAAAGATCTATTTTTTTAAACAATAATAAAAATGCATACATCTCTTTAGCAACTCTTCATTTTTACTGTCATAATGAATGCATATTGCTTTGGGAAATGAAGGCTGGTGTGAGTAACACGGGAAAGTTATCCGCTGCACAGTAAAGCTGACAAATAAGTTACATGCTCACTCTTTTATTTTATCGTGAAATGTTCTTAGATAAAAAATGATGTTAGAACATCTATTTAACTGGATTTTAAAATTAAAGACCATGTATGCCGCATGATTGAGTGCCACCCCATCTCATGCCAGCAAATTTCTGCGCTGAAGGGAGCATGAATTTGAGTGAATGAGGAATGCGGGATCATGTCATTACTCTTTAAAATACAGCCATTCAGTAGAGTTCTGATAATCTAAGAACTATACTTGGTGACTATGAGTCACTCGGTTCTTCTCCTCCCTCTTCTCTTTTAATGTTATGTTTCTTTAGGGATCCTTTTTTAGTGTCTGCTCTATCTGGGTAGGATATTGCATTTCTGACAAATGAATAGTTAAAGCTGTTGAGAATGTACTAAATGGTTAACTTTGTGGTAAATTTAATTTACACGTATTTTCAGCTACTAATTATTGTCAGAGAAGCGTGAAGCTCAGTAATATACTCTCATTTTTAAGCATTTATGGAAAAGTTTTAAAAATTTGATCATTCTGAATTCCTGAATCATTCTGAATGATTCTCAATCATGGAGGTGACAAAGTTCACCTGAAGTGATCACACTGAGGCACTTAAGAGAGTCTTCACACTTATGGCAGGTCTGTGCTGAATTGATCTTGATTTGGATGGGAGCCATCTGAAGAAGGGGTTCCAAGTATCAAAGATTTACCAAAATCAGTAAGTTTTCATATGTGTTTATAACCTGTGACATTCTTTCCTACCAGCATTTCTGTTAGCCTGGGATCTGCTGCATTTTTAAGTGACTTTGAAACTAGTTTAGCTCTTTGAAGTCATCATTAATAACTGTCTTAAAGCCACCACCGTTACCATTGAATAGGATTTGTTAGGCTGTCCTTTCTGGAGTGGCTGTTAGATAGCTGATCTCCCAGGGAGAGCAGTCCTTCGCTATGGAGTAAGTACAGCGGCTGCACTCGGTGTTTCCTCCTGTGCAAGAAGAATGTGTTCTTCTTTCAGCCCTTCCCAAGTAATAAAACATGATGCCAACATGCTGGCAACAAATTAGGATTCATGATGAGAAGGAAACATCTCTTACTGAGTATTTTGAAGAGGCACACAGTTGTATTTTGAAGCTAGTGTAACTAAAATAGATTTCATTGTCTGATCATTCTCATTAAGTGACTGAGAATGCATTAAGATTTCACTGGAAATGTATCTGGATTGTATGAACTATTTTATCACAGTCAACATTAATTGGTGTAAAGAAAAACAAGCTGACTTAATGAGTATAGCAGCACCCACCATCTTTTTGCTGAAGAGAGAGACTCTTCAGTTTGCAGGGACACACACCAGTGGCAAGTGGTGTTGCTGCTGCCCTGCTGCACCTATTGTAGAGATTCCCAGAGTTCCGGAGGATTTGGTCTGGAAACTCATTTCATCCTGAAAATCCTTTGCAAAGGAATAGAATTCCTAGTCCTACCAACCTCCTGGGACTTGAATATGAAAAGCTTCAGAAAGAGAAGAATTTTATATAATACGTGCCTGAATGTAAATGACAGGCATTTTATTAGGAAAAGAAGGGCTTTATTAAAGTATAATGATCTACATTGTTTTTATGTAATCTAATGAATTACAGTAAAAGCCTGAGAAATGAGCTGGAAAAGGTAGAGTACTCTCCCATGAAAGCGAGCTGTGATAACCTTTTGGTAATTCTTTAACATGTTGAAAGACTATTTCTACACAGACTTATTAAATTAAGCAAGGTCACCTTTTCATTTTATGAACAGATTTAGTTTGCCAGATCATGGACTTCAATTCTGAAAAATGTGAGTGACTCATACAGTAACATATGTCAAGTAGAAAATTGGTTATAAAATGTTAAATCATTTAGATACACATTCTATCCTTGTTTTTACCGTTGCACAGTTGTAAAAAAAAAAAATGATTAATTACTGTTTTTCACATTTGCGTATGGCTTGCATGTGCCTTAATAATAATAATAGTGATAATTCTTAAGTGTATTAATTATGCTGACTAGGGTAGTCTCAATCTAATATTTGCATAAAGGGAAGAAAGTATACTTTTCAATAGTAGTACCAAATTCTCTTCTTTTGATATGAAGTGTACGGGCATTACCTTGAAAGATTACCTGTAACTAATAACCAGTGAGACTGATCTTGCGCTTACAGATGGGCACATAGATTGTATTTATCTCTGTGACCCCAGTTCAGCAAGGCAGGAGTCAAACTGACATTGATCCTATCATGCAAGTTGTTCATACACATTCTCAAGTCTCTGCGTGGATATTACAGACTTTTTGTATTATATATATATATATATATATATATGAGGAGGAGAATTATATTTGAAGTGCATTACATAAATTTAACACAAAATCTTGCTGTAATTGTTTGTAAAGGACTTCATAGTCATGTATAATTAAGACAGAAAATGTCATTTATATTTCCAGTCTCTTGGAATTACTTTTTACCCTGTATCTGCATCTGGTACTTCTTATGTCTTAAGTAGAAGTAATGCTTAAATTCTCTGCTGTTTTATGGAACAGGTCTGAGAGAGCATCCCATCGGTGACCCAAACTTTATGTCGATAAAGGAGTTAAGGGGATAGATCATTTAGCATATCTGGTTTCAGCTGAAGATGCGCTGAGGTAGAGATGCAGCTGCCTCTCTCTGTCATTCCCAGCCTGGCAGTTTTAGAAGCATGTGCAGAAAGCGCTGCTCTTGCTACTCACAGCACACAGGAGGGGAGCTGAGCAGGGCAGGTCGCTTGGCCCTGGCAGTCGCTGAGCAGGTGACTTGATTACACTGAAATCAGGCAGAAAATGTCCTCTTCTGGCCGCTCGAGTGAATCAGGCAAATTATCAAGTGGCAAAACTAATTCCGTGCCTTGGGCCATCAGAGCTGCCACTTCCTATAAGTCAAGCCTTCACTTAGTGTGAAATTGTTTTTTATTTTATTCTCTTTCATTTATTATGCTTATTTCGGCTAATCCACTCAGTGAATGTGCATTACGCAGTATACTAAAACTGTTTCAGATGTGCAGCTTTCTCATGCCTTAGCGGTGAAATACGAGGTCTGCTCTCCTTTTAAGGCACTCCTGATGCTATTATAACCTATACAGTTAAAGTAATATTTCAGCTTACCAGATGAGAACTCACATGAGGAGAAGAGTTTGAGTATGATTTAAACTTAACTAAAAGTGCATATGGTTGAGCTTTCTTTAAGCAGTTATAATTCAGATGGGTCCCATTTTTAAGATCTAGAAACAAATCTGTGATGAGTTTTAGGCCATTAAGTACTGGTTAGTTTGAAAGAGCTTGACGGAAAAAAATATTCCCTTGGAAACATTGAATATTGTTTTAAGCCATGAAACATTGCCTTAAATTCTGGCAGAAACAAAGCTGAGATGTGCTTAAAGCACTCATACAGGTGATATACCCTAGGCCATCCCTGGGTATGTAATTCTGTCCAAATGGCAATCCCTCATTTCACTGTGCCCTCTGGTACACAATATTAACATTTTCCAATAAGAGAAGAGCAAAACATATGGACTCTTTTATTTCAAGCAAAGAAATATCAAAAAGAATAATGAGAATATATAAAATGCCTGTGGTGATGGACCGGGGAAGTTACAGGGGAGTTGCTACAGCAGAGTTCATCAGAACAGAAGAACAGAAGTAGCCAGAAGGCACCTCCTGTAGGCATCTAAGTATAGGTTTCCTATTCGTACAGTACAAAAATATGTAGATGTATGTGTATCGGATGCCGAAGCAGAGGCATGATTGAGGAGAAAACAGATACATTGGCTTAACTCATGTTCACACAGAGCATTGGGCTGACATACATCTTCAGGAGGGGACTTGAACGGGGGAAGAAAGCAAGCAGAGCCTCAAAAAGCCAAGTTGAAAGGATTGTACTTGTGATTAAGACGGATGTGTTGCTGACAATGTCAGAGCAACAGCTGTTAAATTTAGGAGGCACTTGAAAGAGTCTATTTTGTTATATCTGGCAGTCAATAGGGTTTTTTTGGGATAAGAACACCCTATTATTCAAATTCAGCCGACCCAGAAAGCCGTGCCGTCTTTCATTGGCAATTTGGAGGGCTTTGCCATTTTGAGAGTGGTTTTGGTATTTCCCAGTACAAAATTGTTCCCTGTAATCTCGTGTGACATATGGATATATTGATCTTTGTTGTATTTCCTGGAATGTATTAGATCAGTCTGTGTAAGGCTTCAGATGGCTATTTTGTACTTGGAGCTGGGTTAGATTGTGAAAACTTGTCACCAGAATCTCTTTTTGAAGCCTATTAAGTATCAGGGAAACCTACCATCAATTGTTTGGCATTCTTGTTTCGGGACTGCTTCATTAAAATTTCTTCATTAAATTTCTTCGTAGCAGCTAAACATGAGTCCTAGTCCTGGTGAGAATTTGTATTCATTGATGAAAAGTTCCTGTGGTTGATTGTGCCTAGGAAAATATCCCAAGGATGGTATTTTGCCTATTGATATGGACCTGTCCTTCCCTTTTGATGTGTCTCTCTTGATCTCCATTTTTCATTGCATCATATTACTCTGCCTTTTCTCTTTATTTTTTTGCCCTTGACTTTTATGTCTACGCTACAATTTGTCTTGACCTTGAGGTTGCCCTCAATTAGCTGAGCCATTCCAATATCACGGCCCACACCAAAATCCGCCGCAGTGAGCTTCTGATTTGAACAGCAGAGCCATCCTAGAAACTGGTCTGGAGCCATTTTTCTTTTCTTTTCAAGTTAGTGTTTATTTCCAGGCAATAAAGAGAAGGAGTGATAGAAAAGAGATAGAAATCAGAAGCAATAAATCATAGGGTTGCTTCTCGTAGGTTCCCTGTGCTCACGCCTGCTGTGTCTGTGCCACCTGCAGAAGGAGGAGGATTCGGAAAGGTTTGGATGAAAGAGATAAATCTTATTCTTGGAAGTTCAACAAAGCTCTCGGGATCGGAAGGATGGCTGCCGGCGACCAAGATCAGGAATTTGATGAATAGTGGTTGGACAGCAGGCAGGGTTGGCCTCATGTTTGACTCTACATGGGAGGAGGGAGCTGGGGTGAATGGGTAGCAGTACGGTCAGCGTTCTTTGTGCTGCTATTGATGACAGACCTCCCCCGCAAGACCCTGCTTGTGCGTCTCCTCCTATGGTTGCACTTGCATGCCATGCCCCTATGTGGAAAGCCAGTGGTAGCTGATCTTTTGTTGTCCCCATTCTGTGTTGGATTTTTTTCTCCGGACAAAGCTCTACATGAACAGCACCAAACCTTGTGACTGGACAGAGATGAGGGTTATCTGTGTTCTTATTACGAAAGATGTGGTACGATCAAAGGATGGCCTTTGATCTCCTCAACTACTTTCTGTTCTTTTTGGCCTCTTTCTCTTATTCATCAGGTAGCTTTATGTTGTTCAGATTGTGATCTGTGGAGCAGCAATGATCTGACTGTGTATTTTTGCTGATACAGTAAAAATGACAATGAGATCAAAGCAGTTTACTAGATAGTAAAATATTGCTTAGTTTTAGGATTTACTACATAATCATGTTTAAAGGCTGAGATGATTAACTACTGTGTTAATTGAGGAACTAGCTGGTCTTGGTAGTGAGCTAATTTTCCAGCTCAGGAATGGGTGAACTGTGACATCTAATGTTCTCGCTCAGGTCACACGTGTATTTTTGTGAGTTGACAGCCAGTAATGTAACTCCAGTACTTGTACCTTCTGCATTGACATGTTCTGTTTTATATGTCTCCAGTGAAGGAACAATTTAGCAATAGAATATAAACATCACTCAGATTAACTTCTGATTTTTCCTTTTAATAGGAATGCCTTGTTTCCTCAATTTGAGGTGTTCTTGTGATCTACAGTAAAAAAGATCTATAAGCAAAAGGGAATTGAAATTTCTTCCCAGGTTAGTTTTATTCTGGCTTAATAGATGAAGGAAGATGAAAGGCAACCTCTTCCCTGGGGTTCTTTAACATCAGAACTCGAATTAAGGGGTTTGAGATCTTTTTTCCTTCGTGTGAATTGTTTTAAGAACTGGTATGTTGAAAGCACCTCCTACTGGGATGTTTGTGGTCCCTGTCACAAGAGTGGTCTGGAGATGTGCTCGGGATCTTCTTGCATCCAGTTCCCATTGTGCCATTTTGTCGTATGTTTGGGGTCTGAATATCAAGTGTCTGTCTTCTTGCTTCCACTCCTCTAAAATGATGCCAGCGGTTGGATTAAACCATGTGGGGAGTGAAGAGGTTGATTAGTCAATACATGTGAAATAAACTATAGAGTAGAATTCAGCTGTGATTGTTAGTTGTGTCTTTAAAGAATCTAGCGCTGAGTTTCTGGTCATTCTCTCTGCATAGGAATAGTGAGTGCAGACTTTTGTGGTGATATTCTAGAGCTGTCATAGATGAACTGAAGTTACAGTTCCCCAGCATTTATATTCTATTTGGGATGTCACATCCAGGAAGCTTTTTATAAAAGCGTCGTGGTGCAAATGGAAAAGTTCCAGCAAATATTAGATGCAAGAGTGAAGACTTTTGTTCCTCATTAAACCATTTCTTGATTTTTCGTGATAGATTTTCATCTAAGTACTTGCTAATCCCAGAGCTGTGACAAGCAAGGCCTGCTGATTTAGGCCAGCCACTGCTACAAATAGCTACTGCACATGAAACAGTAATCATTGCTTTCCAGTCTATTATTAGATTAACTTCATAGGGATTGCTTTTTTTTTCCTCCAGTGAGTTGATGCATAAATGACATGCTTTACCCTCCAATAAATCTAACAGCAGAGTGGCTGTGACATGATGTTCATACCCCTTAGTCCCATGACAGATTATTTTTGATTGCTGCAGAAGTTTACAGCAGCTTGAAGCCATTAGAATTTAAAGGCATCACTGAAATTTTACAACGTACCTGACTCAGATGCGTGGGGCTGATGTGGAGCTATCTCAGCAGCGTCTTGGCTCCACGTCGTGATTACCTGTCTCAGGGAGCTGTGCTGAGTTAGTCTGATCCCCAGCTGTCCTTCAGAGAAGACAAGTCTTTTGGTATTGTACCCTCATGGTCTCTCCTTGGAGAAAGTTTGCTTCTCTGCGTAACATTCTTGTGCTTGAAAGTTCCACCTGAAGGCAGTTGGAACAGTTGCACACACATGGAGACCGTGTTATGCCCACACAGTACTTCATAAGCTTGCGTGGATGATGGTACTGAAGAACAGCTGAACTTTTGTTACCTATTTAACCTTTTTTAGGATGTTTATGTTGAGGATGGCCACTTTTTTTCCTACTTAGCGTTAAATAGAAGTTTGCATTGTTAAAGGATGAAACTTGGTTTGAGTAGCATGTGTGCTTTTAATAGTGTTTTTTTTCCCCCAGATTTAAGAACTTTGTTTTTTTCCCTGATAAAAACCAGATAAAATTTGCAAAGTTCAAGGCTCTTCAGATCTGGGGGGAAAAAAACCTAAAAACGTTAAGTCTTTTTCATCTCACTACTTTGAGTTTGTGTTTTGCACCATGTGATGGCATCTGCTTGTGTTCTACCCTTCTATGCTATCACCGCTGTGTCCAGCAGATTCAGGTTGATGATCCTGGTAAGAAGTAGAGAACTAGTTTTAAATTAGCACAGATCTACGGTAGGCTGACAGTTTTGTTTGACAAGTGTCCTTTTTAAGGAATGGCATTACAAAGAATAAGATATGAAGATAGTATGAATGATACACATTGCTGGTGAAGGTGAGATTCTCCAAAGAAAGTTTGAAGGGATTTGCTCTAATGAGGCTGCCTTTTTGTCTTAAAAAACAGAACAAAACAGATGTTTAATGGTTACATGGATTGAATCCTTTAGTAAGTTGGTTTTAGAAATGGAGTCACAGTTCTGCTGATATTGTGGTCACAGGTCATTTTTTTCTGGGCACTTTTTAGCATAATTTTCCTTTTCTATTTAAGAGAGAAAATAGAACAGGATGTGACACAAAATTATTTTTGTGGAATTCTTAAGCTCTGTAGTTTTTTTTTATCAGGTTATAATGTAATCCTTTTGGAAATGGAACTAATTTTATTAGGGTAAAATGTTTATACTTTAAGAGGAAGATAATAAAAGGGATATTTGAGAAGGCATTTGGAATTTCCAAATGTGAACTTGACTACAGAACCTTGAGCATTAAAAGCTTTGCTCATTGAGTCAGGGGAGAGAATTAATGCTTGTACCCAAGCATTTGGTCTTACTAGAACATCTTGAAATTTGATTTACAGCATTCTTGAACAGGGTTTGTGTCTCATCCCTGTGATACCACTTACTCATGTGTTTGAACACCTTGGCTGCCCGAGCTGTAGTCTGGTTGTGGTTGGTCCATGCTGTTGTTACAGCAGCGTAGACAAGGCTGAGCGGGTTTTATGGTGCTGTGTTCACCTGTAACATCTGCTGGAGTGACCTGTCGTCTTCTTCCTCTCAATATGGGTATTTCTACCTATTTTGTGATCTTTATTTTTATAAATGGTGATAAAATTATAAACAGTATGGGTCTGTCTCACAGAACCTTCTGCAGATGAAATAGAAGGTGTTGACAGTCCGAGGGATCATACAGCTTCAGAATTGGGTCGTTTTTCTTCTGACCTGTGAGAGTCAAAACTGAAGGGAACTGAGGATTAATCCATTGTTTATATCCATGTGTAACTTTGCGACATGTGGATTAAATCTTCTCTGCACCTGTAGGATAATGTTTTCCTTATGCTGCAGAGTAATACCTTAACTGGAACCACAGCCGCTTGCTAATGACTTCAAAGAAATGAGAAACCACATTCAGGTTGAAAGCATTTGGTTGTTTGTAATTTTTAGCATAGTGCATATTAAATGTAATAACTGATGAGTTTAGTAGAATGATCTCTCTTACCATATGTGAGAAACATGCCTCATCAGTTATACACATCTTTAAGAACTGTTAACTTTTATAGAATTTGCTGCAACAAATCATTCTGGGAAGGCTGCATACTTGTGTTTTCAATTGAGGTTCCAACATTTGGCTGAAGTATCTTCTCCACTTCCATCATCTCATAATTTCCTTCAGAGAAGAGAGAACAATTTGTGTATTGGGTGAGAGGATGAGGGAATGCTAATTGAAACCATGTAATAAAAAGGTAATTTAGCAAAACTATTAGTTTTGGGGTTTTTACTATTTTAAGCCTATTATTTTTAAAATTACTTCTGTATTAAAAAGGCTGTAAAACTACACTGGATGTCAGCACATTGCATCTTAATTCCCATTTTCCTTTGCATGAATAGTAAAATCTTTATAAATTGAGAACTAAAATTAATTGAATAAACTTCAGTTGAACATTTTTATGTTTCTGTTTGGATTAAAAAAAGCATCTTGTCAACTTTTTCGAGAACATTTAATGGTTTCTAACATTGACCACACCTAAAAGACAGCAGAGGAAAAAAAAGTGCTGATGGAGGGAAAGAAAAACTAAGAACAAATGTTAATTAGCCTTCCATGATTTACAGCTGCCTTTACAGCTGCGGTAGAGTTGGTAACACCCGGATCTGGTGCTAGTTCATAGTTCTCCATCCAGAAAAGGACAGTTATCAGCGACTGCTGTTTCCAGCTATGCAGCCAGCAAGTCGCAGCAGGTGGCAGCTTACCTGGAGACTTGGACTGTGGGCTCCACCTGGCAAATGTTTTTTTTACAAGGTCATGTTTAAGCTGAATTGTTTTCTCCATCTGATTCCAAGGGAGGGACCTTATATTCTGTAGGCGTACGGGGTCTGGCAGCCAAGGAAAAGCAAGGACTAGGTAAAAAACCTAAATATTTCTGTGGGGTGTGTTAACAGTGCACAGCTGTGCCCGTGTGTGCATCGCAGGGGAGGATCTAGGGAGAGGTGAGTATCCCACTTGCAGAAGGAGGTGCATTGTCCTCACTTGTTTGGCTTCAGTGGGTTTTACAGCACGAGGTAAGGTGGAACTGGGCTGTGACAAATAGATACAGGCATTGCAAACCACAGAGGAAGGCAGAATGCAGAATGTGAATAACTTTCTTACATCTCCGAAAGGTACCGAATGCTTCTCAACGTGGCAAGAGCATTGTTTGATTTTTCCCCAATCCATGATCTGGAAGCAATGTTACCTGCAATTTCTGAGCCAATATTGTTGGTTAAATATTATCTGCTTTTCCTGGTGTGTCTTGATTGTTAATGTATGGGAAACTCTAAAAGTGCCTTCTTTTCTCTGAAGCTGGAAATGGCTACAGTCAATTTGTTATTGCGAGGATCTTCATATAACCAAGCCAAATAAATTAATTGAGACAAACAAATGAAAGATTTTGCCTTTCGGTCATTGTTTCTTAATAGTTTAAAAACATGATGAAGCATTAATCATGAATCATTCTACGACTCTGTGTTCTGTTACTCTGTAACTTCCAAAAACTTGAGGATTTTTAGGAAATCTAACATCAATTTAAAAGTATAAATGAATGCAGCAACAAGTGTAGAACATAGCATTTAGTAAGTCCAGGAGACTCATATATATAAACAATTTATTTTCATGTGAGTATATTAATAGAAATAGAACAACTGTTTATAGCAAAAACTATAATTGCTAATGACAGTGAATTAAAAACTAGTGTTAAAAAGACTTCTGAATCCGTAAGTAAAAGGTTTCCATTAGCAAATCTGATATTAAACCTTAAATTACAAGGTACAAATTGGGACATTTGCATGACAATTAGAATTATATGAACTTTTTCTTTCCTCTTGATGTTTATTGTACTCTGTAAATCAATACACATCTCTTTAAAGCTACGGAATAATTAGTGTTCTTTAACTCTTTTTGCATCACTCTGTGATGGTTTAAAGAGCTATTGTGTGCTGCTACATCTTGAAATGATGCTGATACTTCTGAAACAGTTTATGTGGTTTCCTGTATCTGTACATCTGTGACTGCTGTCCCTTGTCAGATGTTGAAGCAAAAAGATGTAGCCCCTGTAAACTGGAGTTAAATATTCAGGACACCCTTTCTTAACCTTTTTCAGTCAGGTTGGTTTAACAACTGAGCTGCTGCAGGAGTCGTATTGCTGACACACCTGTCAGCGATGTCCTGTAGAAGTTGGTAAGATGTGCCTGGTGGTAACTTCTGCTGTCAGTAACACTGCAGCTGGAAAGGATAAAGTAGATTTAAACTCTCTTAAAATCAGCCTGTGCGCTCTCATTTGGGTGTGCCTCTGATGCCCTCGGCTCTTCAGGACACCACACAGGACAAGCAGCTATGGCACAAGAACATGACTTCTGGAGTAGCAGCTGTTCTGGGTAGGATGTATTAGGATTTACCAAACTACTGGAATTTTCTTCATCTTACTCAATAAGTGCCTTTAAAATGGAATTAGTTTGTATGTATTGCTACCCAAAAGTGTATTACAATTATCTTTAAAGAAGCTCATCTAGGATTTTACAAACAGAAAAGAAAGAGCAGACTGCGGTTAATGAGCTGATATGTACTCAGCAAATAAGTAACAAAGTAAATTATCTATAGCAATTTATTATAGTGGATCAGTTGTTCTGCCTTCTTGTTATCTCTTTTTTAATTTTCTTCTAACGACTTAGTGCTGTCTCTTTGTCTTCCATTGACACAGCAGTAGCAGGGGTAGAAAATACGGGGCATTAAATCAAGTTTTGCCCTGTTAAAAGGTCTGAACTTTTCGCGTTTTAATAATATGAAAAGCCAGAGATGTGTCCACTTAGAGTAAACAAACTTCTGCTGCTTGATGGACATCTCTCACGTGTTTATGCATGATGCCTCACACAACGACGTGGTCCCTGTGCATTCCCCTCACTCCAGAGGGAAATGCCGTGTACTCTCTCCTACGTGTACTCCCCTGATTTGTCTAAACCTGCTCGTGCATGTGTGTGGGAGTATGTGTATTCCTGCCCAAGTTGGAGCAGTGTTGACATAGCTTTTCTGTTTGCTAGCAGTGATAAATGCTGGGATTACCTGGGCGATTGTTTTCTCCGAATGCCATAATGTAATCTCAAACCTAATACTCCAACAACCATGCACTAATTAAAACTGCAATTATATTTTTGCTCAAACAAAACGACTTAATAAACATTATCACAAACTGTTTACCCTTCCCAAAAACAATTTATGCTCACTAATACAATTTCCCATTAAAACTGCTGCCAGGTAAATTAAAAACTCTTGAAATAGTAAGTAAGTGGGAAATTAATTCAACAGTTTAATCTAGAGCTAATAACAGTTGCAAGCTCAGAAAAAGATTGCTACAGCGGGGAGTTAATTAACAGCTTATTCCCCATTTGATAAAAGTAATCCACTCTAATTCCAGTGTAATTTACCTCAATGTAATATAAAACCACAAGCTGCTTCTGGTGCGAATAATTATTAGCCTTGTCCTGTGGCCACATCGACAATAAGTGTCAGCAGTATCTTAATAATAAGAGGCAGTCTGCTAAATGCCCACAATTAGAGATGTAACCTGAAATCTTGAAACTGCAACAGTCGTGTATTGCTAAACAGACTGACTTTCAACAGCAAGATACAGGTCTCATCACTGTTCCTGGTTCTGATATCCAGTTGTGCTTTTCATCCACTCAGGTTATTCTGCTGCAGAAAGTTCTAATAAATACACTGGGGAGATGGTAAGATGCAGGTTACAAACAGGTCTACCTGTTGCTTAAACTTCAGAGCGAGCCAGTGTTGATGTGGTTCTATTAGTTTCTCTGTGATACAAATGAAATACCAAGTTTTCAGCTCTTGACCTGAAATATCATACTGGGATCAGAAATTCAGTGCAGCTCATTTGACCTCAGCTCTATCAAAGTCTGTTTTCCTTGCCTTTCTTTTTTTGCGTGGTTGAAACCAAGGCTCGGATTTTATACTTTCATATGGATGTTCATACGTGCACACACAAACGTATCCACAAGTATATGAGAAATATGTTGCATCGTAAATTTTCTTGTTTAATCCAAGGATAATGTTTTCCAATAATTATTTTGATTGGCTCTTGAGTAGTCATGACAGTATGTCACTGGAGAACTCAGGCTTTTTGCTTGTATGATATATTCTTAGTACTTTTCCATTGTCACTGTAGTGTCCAGTTGAGTGAAGTTATCATCCTCGCAGATATTCCGAACCCACGTGCATGCTGTCCAGGGCAATCTGCTCCAGCTGACCCTGTTTAGAAAAGAAGGGTTGGATTTCCATGAGCTTCAGCAGCAGCTTCCAGCCTTAGCTGTTCTGTGATATTTCCTAGTGCAATGGAATTTCTCCTTGATCTAATGGCAATTTGTTGTTTCAAAATAGGGAAGGTAGGAGCTGTTAATGTAAAGAAACATAGGAGAGAAGAGTAAACTGAATACATGGAACAATAGTTTTCGTTTCTGATAGCAAAGATAACTCTTAGGAGAAACTGTTGGTGTCTGACTTAAACTATGCTACCTTCTGCTGCTTTATTTATTTATGTACTTAGCAGCAATCATGCCTGTTAAGTTTAAACTTAATTTACACTTCAGAGCTTGGAAGGATATTTAGTTTTTTGTTGTTAAACAAATGTTCAGTAGAATAAATAATCTTGACTATTAAGGGATTTCTTTCCTGCTGGCGTAGAAGCCATCCATAATCTGAATTTCGTCTGTGTATGAAATCTCTAGCATGAGTGAAGTGAGCCTTAAAATTCTGTAGGTCAAGGATGGAAGCTCAATCATTGTGGATGCTCAGACTAGATAGACCTAGAAATGAATTAGCACACCTCATCAGCTGCTCATCCTTGCTAATGCAGTTCTCTTTGCTTACATTGCAATCATTGTGCCCACGGTACCAGAGCCGCAGCAGAGCCGGGGCAGGCTTAGAGCAGTTCTGGCACAGCAGCTTGAGCTGAATTAAGATCAGCCCTAAGTGATGCAGGTTAGGGAACTGCTCCACAGTGCAGCTTGTGGATAGCTAGATAAAGTCTTAGATTTAAATATTATTTCACAATTGAATAATTTGTATGTTTTGTTTAATGGTATTTGGCAATTCAGGGGATAAACATTCAAGAAATATTTGAAAAAAAACCACATTTGGTATTCTCATGACCTGTTCTTCGGACATAGCTGCACAGTTATTGTTATAAAAGACTGTATATAAATTAACACAGTAGTCTGCAAGAGTGTGGTATGCTGGCAGATTTAATACTTAATATTTAGCATTTCAGCTAGGCTGTGCAGCTGAAATTGTGACGGGCTGGGACTTGCAAGAGGGACTCGGGGCGATGGAGAGTTCAGTGAGGAGGCTCCTCCTGCGCTCTGTGTGGGGTCTGTTGAGTGGAGAGAGTAAAAAGTGCTACATTTCTGCTTCAGAAATCCTGTACGTTACAGACTGAAGGATTATGATGATACGATGTCCGAAGAGCAGCTGTCATGGACAGTCCTCTGGTGACCCAAGCTCTCCTTTTCAGGACCTGCTGGGGCAGGCAAGTCAGCAGAGGGGAGTTGCTGTTGGTACGCGTGAGGTGACACTGATAGAGTCATTATACTGCATTTGAAGAACAGGAATCTCATTCTGCGTCATCCTAACATGCTTTGGGGGGACAAAGAGAGGCAGTGTTTGCAGGAGAGGCACCTGTGGATGGCAGGGAGCGGGCTGAGCACTGCATCCTCCTCTGGGCTCTGTCTCTGCCGTGCAGACCTCAACCCAGCCCCATGGAGAGAATCTGTGCCCTTAGTCACATCCTCCGTGCAGGCACCTGAAGCGTGAAGCAGGCGGACAAAGAACACGCCTGGGTACTGGGTGCAGAAATAAACTCTTCAGCTGGTTTTTCAGCAGCAGTATTGCAGTCAGTCTCAAGGTGCGTGAAAATGACCTCAAAGACACAACTTGATTTCTGTAGGAGTCATGGTTAAACTTGCTTAATCGTCATGGATAAATGTGGAAGGAAGCCCAGCCAGCAGGGTCATGGCTTTTAACCGACTCCTCTTGCCTGTTATAACATGTGTTTCTAAAGAACTAATACTTCTGGAGAGAGATTTGCAACTAAAACCAACAGACCATTAGGATAATTTTTCTTAGAAAGTTTAAATTTCATCAAAATATTTAAAAAACCAAGTAACTGTCTGTGTGCGTAATTACCAAGTGCAGACTGTCTGTTTACATGGATCACATGCAAAATTGAAATTATACCATATTCCAAGGAATTCACCATTTGATATTATTCTGACTCAAACACAAGGAATTTTATACTCAGGAAGGTGAACTTAGAGGGTGAAGCATCAGCCTGTGGACCTGGATTGCTGTAGGATTGCATGCATGAGTAGAGAGAAATGCGTTCGAGGACCTTAGTGATAATCTGGATGGGCCTCTGGTGTAAAATAGCACTAAGCTATTCCTGCCTTAAGCCTAAACTAGATCTGAGCATCTGAGCAGCACATCCAGTTCCAGCCCAAAGATTCAAATGGTGGAGGATTCATCCCATGCTTTGGGAAATTCCTTGTGCCACCGTTTGTTTATTTGTGCTGGGAGAAGCTGACCTCTTTTTTCCAGCTTGCGTTAAACTTTCTGCCTGTTGCTGTGAATTCATTGAGCTTTATCTCCATGGTCAAGCGCTTCTCGTTTTTCTTTCACCTGTACCTTCTTGCCCTCTCTCGACCCTGAATTCAGTGAGCAGATGTACGCGGTGACCGGGAAAGCGCGAATCCCTGACACAGAAAGAGAAACGACAGCGATGTTGGTAACAGAAGTTGGTGGAGGCAAGGATTGGGATGGGTCTTGGGAAAGAGGATTTCAAAGCTCTGTGTGCAGGAGAGTGTTAAGTGATGCCATTTTGGATTTATCTACGATTTAAGCTCATGTTTACAGGCGTATAACTTGTTAGCACATTTGAGCAAGTCATTTATTTTCTTCTACTCAGTTTGTCTGGCCTTTCAGGCAACTTCCATTATGCTAATGTAATTAATATACATTCTGAAAAGCAGGATGGCAGCAGTTTATTCCAGGAGGGTCTACTTGGATTTTTTTTTGTTTTCTTTCCCGTGCTGCCACTCAGTGTTTCACTAAACTAATGCTAAAAGAACCTGCTTTTCTGCAATGCTTTCTGGCATGGAAGGGCTTTCCTGTATTTCTCTGCCTCATTGACTCTCCATCTCATTTAAAAAATCTTTGCTGAAAATACATCTTTTTCCCCTTGCATGACCCTCATAATTTTTATCTCTCTGCTGTTATTTTAGTATGTAATTTTACTTTTAAACTAGCTGATGGCCCTTCATTTGAGAAAGGGCAATCAATAAATTATGTGCTGATTGTGGGTATTCTTCATAATTTTTTTTTGTATTTCATTGTCCAGACTGTAAGAGTTGATATATATTTTTGTTGTACTTTTTCACCTTCTTTAGGGTATCATTACTCCTGGCTTTTAATAATTGAAAGAAAATTCAATCTTTTTCTATCATGAAAGAGAGAGAATGAAGGAATGAATCTCCACCTGCTAAATATCATTTATATCAGTTAATGGCCTTGCTGAGGAAACACAAGCTTGAGCAAACTCGCCATGGGTTGAGCAAAGAAAGTGAATGGTTTTCCTGAATAATTTTTAGTTCATGCCGCTAAATCTTCACCTGGCAGCTTCTAGGGGTAGGAAATGTCTTTGAAAAACTGACCAAGAGTTCCTGTAAATAGTTCTTATGGTGAAAGCAGTTGGTTTTTTTTTTGTGGAGGGGATTTACATGTCAGCTTCAACAAGAGCAATTTTTGAGACTCACCTTGGTCCCCACTGTGTGTGTGTGCGGCTACTTAAGCATAGATGATATCGTCCTTTACTCTCTATGTGTACAGGTAGTTTTTGTAAGTTAGCTCTGTGGTCTCATTACATGCTAATTAAGTAAAAATACAATCGGACTTGATTAGCTTTTTGCAATTTAGAACATCATTCTGCCCATGAAACTTCATTTTTAGTGGTTTTGTCAGTGGTTGTTTCCTCACAAAGGTGATTGGAATGTACGTGAAGGGAGAAGTTTGTCTTACTGCTTGCTTATGTATTTTTTTGATTAATTTAATATTAAATATCTGCTTATGGTAGCACCACCCACATCTAAATAACTTTCTCAGCTTTCAGGAATGGTTGGTGCTGGCTCATCTTCATGCTGTCACTCGACAACTAAATTGTCATATTTAAAAAGCCAGGAACCTATTCTTAGATCATCTCAGTGCATGAATCCTATCTTGTAAAGATTTTCGTAATGGTTTGAGGGATGAGATGTGCATCTTACTCATTTGCTCATACAGATCCTAGCTGCTGACCCATTCATCAAATGCACAAGTCCAGGTCAAGCAGAATGATCTCTCCAAGGAAGATAAAGGGCACAAATTTCAAATGGAAGATGTTGTTCTTTGCACCAGCTCACCTCATCTGCCACCATGTGTAATTGATATTATCATCCCCCACTGTATCAGGGCAGGCTGGGAGGGCAGCTGGGGAAAAGGGGATAAAGAAGAGCCATAGAGTTCGTAAAATAAAACTAGGGGAGTTCTTCTTCCCAAGTATTTCACGTGTGGTAAGGGGAGTGCTGGAATATTTTTTATCAACCTTTCAATTATTTCAGACTTGCAATTCCTGAAAAAAAAGAGCAAGCAGTAACACGTTATTGGCGAGGGAATGCCATCAGTCAGCCAAGAACAAACACAAAGAGAGACTACCTTGCAATCGGAAAATGCTGATTGTACTTTCTGTGAAGCCAACAAGAAAAATATGCTTATTTTATTTCTTACTTTTGGTAAACAGCTTAATTAATGAATATCTCATTGGCTAGTGCTGTGCCTGCAGCATTGCAAATGGATGTGTTCGTGTTGGACTGTCAAGGCTTCCGAAACTTTGAAGCTGACACTCAATTTTGTAAATGTAAACCAGCAAGAACTTAGTGTGATAGTTTTTCCAACTCCTTAGCAAATTAAAAGGGCAGCTCTTACAGCCATAAAGATTATTTATTAACTTCTAAATATACTCGCTAGTAAATCGTATCATGAAGGATGGCGGCATATCCTGGGTACCTGCAGTTGTGCCAGGCCATTCGATAACAAATAACCAGTGCCAGTCTGCTTTGGCCACAAGTCTTTTCCATGGAAGACTTCTGCTTCAAAGATAACTTTCTTGGTTAAGTAATTATAATAGTGCTGAAATGCATGAAAACCTGTTTCTTAGAGTTGTTCTCTCTGGTAGAATTCCCATGAAGATTTGGTAAGAAATATCTCAAGAGTGAGCAGTGTGCTGGCTGTGCTGTGGGTAACCTTTGCAGGAGATGTGCAGAATTCCTGAGCTCTGGTGCATTGCCATTATTTACTTAATTACTGACAGTTTTGTATCTTTGTTTCTTTTTAAAGTGTATTAACAAGAGAAATCCTGATAAAATAGCTTTCTTTTCACTCTAAGAGTATGAGTAAGCAAGGAAGAGGAAGCAAGTCACTGTAACTCCAACAGTTCCATTCTAAGTTGAGTTCTAACTGTCCTGAAGTCTCTTCAACTCGATAACAATATTTGCAAACTCCTACAAGTGGGTAACCAGAATATTTACTTTAATGTGTACTTTTATTCAACTAGACAATGTTATTACTGCCACAAATTAAAGACCTATAATGTGACTTTAATATTGTTATTAGATGTTAATGTCTTTGGTTAGTGCTCTGAAGATGAAATAGTTCTCATTTACTTTTCACCATAATGAATACTAATTTGTCAGGGGACGAGATGTCTTTGCCTTCTGTTCAGTTTGGCCAAATAGGAAAGACAAGAAGGGAAGAGAACAATTAGTCATGTGTGAGGAAATGCAACTGGAAGTTGTGAGTAAAGGCAGTTGAAATCCAGCCATATAGATCTCCCTCTCATTTTTCTGTTTTGACTGAATGCAGTAAGAGCAGAAGGTAGGTTGTCCAATTTCCAAGATTTCTGGTGGGAATTAGTCATAATAGATTTGTTATTTCTACAGCAGCTTACAATACCATTCCATCTCATTATTGGTGGTGTTATGCTCATCATATTATGCGCCCTTTCTGGAAGGGAAAAATAACTCATTTCCTGGAGAGGGTTTGTTTTCTGCACTTGCAAATAGAGACTAAGTATTTTTGCTCAAGAGCAAAAATATTTCAACTTGTGGACAAAATTAAAGTAATGCAGTCTTCAGTAAACCTGGGTACCTGTCGCAGGTGTAACAGAACAAGATCTAGTTTTATTCCTGTGTACGTTGGAATACGTCTCTTGGTTAAAATTGTTCAGGGCAATCCTTTCCCAAGTTAGGAGCCTGCATTCAGTTACAAGAACTTGTTCACTCTTTGAATTCACAATGGAGTGCCTTAAATATAATTTATAGTAAATAACAACATATGTTAGAGTGGTTACAGATTGTATTTTTTTAGTCTTCTAATGTTTTACTTGTGGCAACAGAAGTTGCGTATGAACTTGGCACGTGTGCTATCCCTTTCTCACTCTGCTTGGCCTAAAAGGTTTCACAGATGGTGGTTAAAGAAGCCGTATTCCTCACTGATGATCGCATGACTCAGTTCTAATTCCAGAGTTTCTGCAGCTCGAAGGGATCCAGTCAAATTCACAATCTTAAGAATTGGCATAAAGTTTGTGTGTGCTTTTGTCATGCATACGTTGTCGTAGCACAGAAGTTAGGGGGGTAGTTGGTAGAGGTGTTACTGCAGTGATACTCGTTGGATGCAGTTGTATTCCACCATCGCAGTTTGGAGGGACTATCCTGAAAATCAAGTTCAGTCTATATCTAGACATGTGTATAATGTGAGAGTGTGTCTTTCAGTGTTATGGATTTCTTCCAGCAATAAATAAGCAAAATACAGCGCAGTGTGTTTTGCTCAATTTTACATTATTTAGGAGAAAACAATTCTATGGGATATTTTATTCATGGAGTTAGTTAATACATTTTTTTATATTTTTGCCTATAATGTTATCTAATGTAAATTCTTTTAAGAAGACCAGCTTTTTATCTCAAGCATAAACGAACCAGCAGCACAGCACTGCTCTGTCTGCGAGGCCACCCGCAAGGAGCGGATGCCAGCAGGGCTTGGGTTTAGTTCTGTTCCACCTTTCTGTCTGGCTCTTTGTTCTCTGGAAGATTTCTGTCTTTAAAAAGCAAACAAAAGAAAACCTCATAGTCATAATTTTTGTTTTCTGGTTGTTATTTTTTAAAAGGTGCAGGTTTTGATGTCTCCATAGCAGATGGTGTGATCCCATGGTGCCTCCTCTGAGATGTGATATATAAGCATGGATCTCACTAGCTCAGTGTTCATAATATAAATCAGTCTTATGATAAGGACCAGCAGATAAGAATGGTCCTTTTATTTTCCTACTAAGGACCAAATTAATCAACCACTATTTTTCCTAAGTTTTGCTTTAGATTCTTGTTTATTTTATTTGGTAGGTGTTAATTTGCATCCATAAGTGCACTCTTGCTTTTCAATCAATTCCTTTACTTGCACTGAACCAGACACAGAAGATTTCATTATTTAAGGAGCAGGGAATTTTGAAACTTGAGCCCACCAACAGAACCACTGGAAGACTCAAAAGATAACTGTGTTTGCTGTGAATCTAAAATATTTGTATGGTATTCTACTAATTGCTTTAATTCTAATTTTTTTTCTGCGTTCAGAAAATTTCTATATGTTTCACATAAAGAAGTCCTTTCTGATTTTGAGCTAATTCCTGTGGAAGTTCCAGTATCAACAAATTCAACGATTTAATCAGCAGATACATTTCTTCTGTGGGAAATGTATAAAATACAGGATGTAGATCGGTGCTGCAGGACAGTGAAAAGGATGTGACCAGGACCTATTGTGATGATGACTAAATCTCTATAACTAATGTTGTGAGTTTTGTATCCTTCAAGAAAAGCAAGACTGCAGAATAGCAAGCACCTGGCTTTTGAAACAAAGGAAATTATCTGTTGGAGTTCTGTTGACTTAATGCCTTAAGGGTAGAAAATGGAAAATAATTTTAGGTTCAAGAAGGACAGAAGAGAACAAAGGAATTGGTTCTATATTGGGTGCTGGTTTTGGATCAACAGAAGCTCTTGAGAATGTAAACATATGTATTTAGTTATTTTTAAATACATAGATATAGATTTAAAAGACTTTAAGCATATACCTGTGTAAAAAAAACCCTCCACGTGCAGGTGTGTATGTATATATACAGTACAAACTGCAGTAGTGTGGATCCGTAATGGCTTGTGTTTGATGTTGAGTAGAAGATGAATGATGAGGTTCCAGTTTGGCTGAAGGTGTAAGGCAGGGTCTCACTGGTAGCGAGGTTTAGTATGTAAAGGAAGGGGCATTTTTGTAGTATTTGAGAATGACAGAGGTCAAATATTGCTGGCTGCAGGTGTTGTGTACCTGGGAGAGTCAGAGGTAAAGCTTATTGACCTCCTGATTTGCAGAGAACTTCGGGGTCCAGGTGGATTCAGCAAATCTGATGTGTTGCCTCAGCAGCAGAAATACGGTACATAAAGTAATAAATAATATAAAAAGGAGTACTAAACCATGCTGTTTGCTTACAAAATGAGGGGAGGGGGTGAACCTGGGGTATTTTCTCTTAAAAAGAGATAGACATTACAGAGAAGGAATGAATGAATTATTGCTTTGTGTGGTTGTATTTGTGGCTAGATGTTGGAGTGCAAATGACTGAGGCTTCTTCTGCCTTTCTGTATGGTTTTAAGTGGCCCTTGAGAAAGGTATTGAGATGAGTGGGAGAGTCTATGGGAAAGCATCTCTTCCTTCCTTAGGTTACTTTTAGGGTTTGTGGTCAGATAACTCTGCTTTAACGATGATAAATACCTGGTTTGGTATCTTTGGAGTTTCTCAGCTCTTTATTGGGTCTTTATCATTGCTATAATATAGAAATATAATAATTTGAAAGTAGGATCGGGAAGCTCTTTCCTTGTCCACAGTTTCTGTATGGTTCATAAGGCCAAGTGTTTGCCTAACAAACATCCAGTATTTTCTGTTGTGATACATTCTGTGGTATAAATCAGTAATTCTTACCAAAACTTCAGACAGATAATTTGAAGCTTGTTGCTGGGATGTTTCCTGCCATCGCTGTTGTCTATTAGAGGGCTGAGTGGATGAATTTCTATTGTAATTTTGACTGTTTAGCCTACTGAGCGGTTTGTGGGTTTTCCAGTGCTTCGACTGGCTAATGATAATCAATTTTTTGAACAATAGTAATAATATAAACATACTGCTTTAATGAATGTTATCTTATCTTCTTCCTTAATTAGCCAAGTTGTCTTCAGTTAGCAAACACTGTTATTACTGAAGAATTTGAAAGCAATGGTTTGTAGTCTACTCCTTCCATACTGCAGTTTACTTGGATGTCTACAGCACTTTGTAGAAGAATTGCAACTGTGAAATAATTCGGTAAAATGATCTTAAATGCTTTTTGTCTGGGGACACAATTATTTGTTTTGTTCAAATAATTCAAACACCTTTTCTCAGTTCTCTGCACTTTCCCCTAAAATTTCTTGCTAGGAATACCAGTGTCCTGATTTAACAGCACTAGTGGATAACAACTCTCAAAATTGCCTACGATTAGGAAAATATTTTCTTAAGATTGCTTGTACTTACTCAGCATTAGCAACTGTAGCAGAGTTCGACCTGACTTCATTCCAGTAAGAAAAAAAACTAGCCAGATACTTAAGAAAGAAGTTTTTCCAAATATTGGTAGATGTTAAAGTCTTACTGAACTATTAAAACCTCAGGACTTCAACCAATTCATTGTAGTCATGATATGGCCTAAAGTTGAAGTATTTTATAAAAGCTAAACAATGCCAAATGCATTTGGCTGAGATCAAAAGCCAAATCTATTTGTTCTCTTTCATCTTCAGTGTTCCATTTCCTAGGAGTATGACCTTAGTCAAACATCTATTAAAGTTCGCTTTTGATCTCCCTCCCTTTTTTACAAAAAAGAAAAAAAAAAGTCGATCTTTAAAATTTTCTTCCAGAGACAATCACAGTGTTGTGTTTTAATGTTCCAGTAGGATGTGAGTAAATAGGATTCTCTGATGTATGTGATAGAACAGTGGTTAAATGGGACAATCATTTTTGTGTCAGAGGCAAGAATCAAAAGGAAGCATTCTTCAGACGCCGTTAACTGGAAAAATTCCCCCCCAGGTCAGTGGAAGCATGTTAGCTGGTCAGTGTGCTGCTGTTCTTGGTCCTTTGATGAAAACGCCTTGTAATTTGATAACAGGTAGCTGTTCATTTGGAATACAATTTTCTTTTCACCAGTCAAAGCCGCTTAGTGATTAATCAGTAAAAAGGTTAATTTTCTTCTCAAGTATGAGCAGTTTAGTGGCTGTATGAAAGAAATAAGGACAGATGGGATTGTGGAGATTACATCCTTTATTTCCTGAACAGAATTAGAAAGTTTCTTGGTCATCTGTAAGTTCCTACACACTGGGTGGCCAAACCGTCTCATTTGCTTTTTGGCTTAAGTGAATTGAGTAGGCCTTTTCTATATGTATACCAGTTCCTAAAACTAAATACAGAAATAAAATTACACTTAGGATTTATGTTTAGCATAGCAAAATGGTCAATTAGTCATTAGTCCACAATAGTGATTCTGTTAAACCTACTCTTCTCAATCTAGTGCCACTGTAAATTTAACTATTTTGGATTTTAAGTCTATTTTAAGACCTGAATGTATTTTGACTACTGCAATAGTTGCACAAAACCTAAGCTAAAAACGCTTGTTGCCATAGTTTTAGAAAAAGGGAAACTGCTATATTGATGCAAACTCAGGAATAAAGACCAGAGGAGTTTATCTGTAAAGATTTGCAAGGGCAAAGAGAATACTTGCATAATTTTAGATTACTGAATGTTTCAGTTCAGTGACTAAATTATTCCTCTCCTTCTTAAGCCTGCATTTGGCTTGGAGGCTACAAGTTAATTCAGCTTGACCAATGAGTAGAGACGCGTCCTTTAAAATTTAAAAAAATGGTGTAGTTCATCTTCTAAAAGATATTTTTATTCACCACCTGGAACAAGAAAATAAGCTTCCAGTCAGTTCTTTGCTGTGTGTAGCGTAAAAATAGAACTAGCTATTCTGGCATAACTTTATAAACAAAGATGATATTAATCCATTTTGACTGAATTATTTGTCTCTGTTTTTCGTATAAGTAAATGTGCGTGTATAAGCTTCAACAAAACTATATGAAAACAAGTTAAAATCTGAGAGGTTGGAACAACCAGAAGTAAAAACTGCTTTAAAAATGGAAAAGGTAAAGTACACACTTCTCTGTAACCTTGTTTCATACAGGTTCTTGTTGTGTGATCAATAGTCATTAATTTATGCCCCAGAGGAGAACACAGCTTTTTGTGTTTCTTCACCTGTGGTCCAAACATAGCCAGGAGTGAAATCTGCTTTCTCCAGCCTGTGGTCTGCCTTCTCTTTTTCCCTTTGCAGTATGGGCAGTTCGTATATCCTTTGCCTGTTCGAAGAAGGTGCCCAAGCAGCCCCTCAGCTTTGACCCGAGGAAGTGTTGGGAGAGCATTCGCTGCCTGACGTGGTGGTTCTTGCCACAGAAATTTGCTGGAAAGCTCGTCCTTTCCAAGTACAAGCAGTTGGATTGCTGCCTACACTGAACTACAAATAAACAAATCTAAAATACCTAATTTTCTTCTTGGAGAGAAGTAATGAATTGTGTGTATGTGCCGTGGCACTGCACTAATGCCAGCTCACCACAGAATTCTACCTATAAGAATCAATACTGGGGAACAGGACTTTGTGGTAGAAGCTACATTCCTGATGCCTGTGAGGCATCAGGTTATAACTGTTGGAGACAGATGCATTTTTCCACTCCCTGAATTTAAAGAAAAAAAAAAGAAAGAAAAAAGAGATCTTGTTATGCCAGAAGTGTATATATAGAGAGACCATAATGTAATGTAGGGAGAGTCTTCATTTGAGGAGGAGGAGACCTAGCTTCTAGTTCTTGTTCCACCCCCCCCATAGATTACTTTATTTACATTGAACAATTACTGGAAAACTCATCTGGGAAAAGTAGGAATTCCAGGAAAATTTAAGTCCTATTTCTCTATTACGTTCTTCATCTTCTGTCAAATCGATGGTAACTGTAGATGTGGTAGGTTCTACCTTAAAGCTGGAGAGGTCTGCTTGGAGCTTGTGTCACTGATTCCCTGAAATTTCACTCAACTGGCTCCCTTTCTTGCCAGAGACGTTGCTGCTTCATGGATCTGTCCAGCTGAAGTGAACAGTGGCTAACAGGGCTAACGTTCCAGCAATCCCATCTCTAACAGCAGTGCTGATCTTGACAGCATATTGAGGTTTCATCTGAAATGCTGTAGCGTGATGAATTTGTGGAACTTGGTGTTCACTTAAGGTCCTTGTAATGTACCATTTTTGAAACAGTAGCTGAGCTGTGCCATCTGATAGGGAAAAAATTGCTTGCATGGTAGTTTCCAATCTCAAGCAGGAAGTAGCTTGAAATCACTCACCAAGATATCCTTATTCTCAGAAGACTTTCCAGCCCAATTAATTCTACAAACTCAAGAGGTTTGTGCCAACTCCTGATAAACTTGTAGACTTTCTGGTACTTAACTGAAAGGACCTCTAAAAACTTCAGCGCTTTCCCCATCGTTACTGCTTATGGCCATGTGCTTTATACCCACAGAAATGGATGTAACGGGAGAGGAATAGATGTGGAGAAGAAAACAACAGCTAATTCTAATTTTGGTGGCAGCACACGCACCATGACAGACTTCTATGGTTATAGAGAAGTTACAGAATGTCCCTGGTGGATGTGAGGGCTATTAGGTTTAAAGGTATTTGTAGCATAATTTTAGTTTCCCATGAACCCAAGTGTACTCTAAAATGGATAACCAGGTCCTGCAATCAGAAGGAAATGCAGTGAGCTCTGAAACCCAAGAGAAGGTGACCGTTAAGCCCTGCTAGTGCATCCAGCGCCCTGCCTGTGCCTGAGCTTTCCAGGCTGTTGGGCAGTCCAGGTTGTTTTGAATTTGACTCAAGTCAATGTGCTGCTGCCCACCTGGGCTGTCTCGCTGGGTGACAGCGCACAGTGCTGGCTGGGAGCCAGTGCACGCCAGCATCCTTCTTTGTCCTGACACTGGAAAAATTACTGAAGTTAGCAGAGCATTCCTGCTCTGCTGGTTGCCAGGTCTGTCTCAAAGATCTGTTTTCTTTTCGGGGCTGATAACAGACACCTTTGTATACTTTCTTGTGGCTTCTGAATGTTTAGTGCCCTGGAGTTAACATTGTTTTCCTATAGATCAAATTTACTTTATGTGTTGCTCTCGGGGAGGTAATTTAACATGTTTCTGGTTTAGTTTTTAATTTTTCAACCCCTTAGCTCAAAGAACTGTAATCCTCAGTCCTTGAGCTTTCTGAAAGCATAAACGGGTATTTTGGGAATGTAGATGCTTCTGAGCATTAGTTTACCTTATCCTTACTGAAATCTGAGTCCTAATGCATGAATTAATCACTTGTGATTTATGAAAACACTTTCTAACTAAACCACATAGTGTAAGAGTTTTCATTTTGTGTTGAAAATTTTCAGTGATTTGACTAGAGATGCATCAAATGTCATTGGGCACTGGCAGGGGCTGCCCAGAGAGGGGTTGAGTCACCTTCCCTGGAGGGGTTTAAGGGACTAGTGGACGAGGTGCTGAGAGACATGGTTTAGTGATTGATGGGAATGGTAGGACTTGATGATCCGGTGGGTCTCTTCTAACCTGGTTATTCTCTGATTCTATGATATAAATTATGTATATAAAGCGATTATGATCTTTTCAACGATAATTCAATGGCTCGCATGTCTATCTCATGTGTGCTTCCATCTCCAGAAACCTGTAGATCAAAAGTGGAGTGGTCAGTCAATCAAACATACAGAAGGTGGTAAAGGTTATGCTGAAAGTATTATGCAGTGCAGTCTTGACAAATCATTTTCATGGCGTAGATTGTAAAAAAGAGCAGAAAATGTCACAAAATGAATCAATTCTCATGAGACACATAAAGAATGAAGGAAAAAAAATGATTAAAGAAGCTCAACTGTTGTAATACTTTCCCTGGCTATTGACTACTTTTCAGCTTGGCAATGTCAAATGGATGTAGCATGGGTTTCAGTCTGGGCTCCAAGGTGTCTTTCCAGGACCTCAAGTGAGTGCTCACACAGCTCAGCCCGTGATGAAGCTTTGTGCTACTGCGCTTACGGTGAAATCCCATCCTCTGCCTGCAGTGGCCAATTACTCACTAAGTTCTTGCCTTACACTCTCTAAAGTGTTTCACATTGATGGATTATTATGACCTATCGGAAATGGTAGCCAGGATATCTTTGAACAGCCATTGAAAACAGAACATGCACAAGAGCTAAAACTTCAGTGCAGTTTCTAGTTGCAGAAAGGGGAAAACTGTGTAATAGTAAGACTTGGGTATTAGGATCTGTCTCCAAACTGCTCTAACACTTTAATCATTTTAACATTCTTATTCAACAACTTGGTTTCACTGTCCTTCGTATTCCTAGCTGCTTAAGCAAGGATGATTCATTTCAGCTGCAGAGAAGCCCCCGCTTTCTAACGTGAGTGTTTAAATTAGGAAATTCTTTCAGGCATTTGGAAAACGTAAAGCACAGTGTATGTATTTATTTTCATTGATGTTGTTTTTGAAGAAAATGGGAAAGAAAGTGTGTCCTTTTTAGTTTTCCAAGGCCTAATTTATTGGATCTTTCAGAATTGCTTTCACTGTTGGCAATATGGTGTCTCATATTAACATTTCATATTACCAGATGTTTCATTATTCCTGTTTTAGCGCATTATACTTGACCCATAGCAGCTTGGAATGCAAATAACAAACAAGTCAATGCACAATACTTGACTGTTAGACTGAAGTAATATGGCAAGGCTAAACTGGTTTTCATTTTTCTTTTTGAATATTATTAATTGCAATGTGTTGACTGTTAATTTAATTAAATGTTTTGTTTTAATATAAGACCATTCTTCAGTTCACTGACTCATCGTTTCATTTAATTAATTGCAGACCTCAAGATTTGATTACTCATAGTTCTCCTTTAGTTAATTTACTTGTTCACAGTTTTGACAGAAAAGCTTTCAAACTAATATGAAGGAGGGGCACAGTCTAACTAATTAAGGGACTGGAAAAAATAGCTGTAGCTAGAGTATGAGATTAACAGGTACTTGGGGTCACCTTAAAACTCTCATAGTCCTCATATTCACCATCAAAATCTGATTTTCAATGACTGGATATTAGTTAAAAGTGGAAGATTCACTTGCGTGCCAGAAACCCCAGGTACCTCTTCGTGGGAATGTCATTGAGTTTTGGTTTCTTACATGTCCAAGTAGGTATTTCCTAATCAAGAATGTTTACTGGAAGCAAGAGACACTGTGCCCTTGTGGCCTGGTGCTTGTGGCCACCTGTAATGGGAGACTGGCCCTGAGCGGATACACTGCAAACCACCTTGGAGTTGTGATCTTTGGGCCGTGCAGTAAAAAGGTGCTTTTTTTTCTTTGTTGAAATTATTCCTGAGACTTCACAGAGGAATAAGTTTCAGGAGTTTTCATATCTACGTAGGGGATATTTGAGTAAACAATTAACCACGAACTGTAATAGGATGCAGACAAGGAATGGTGAAACCTATCTGGTCTTCACACCCTCTGGAGTTCTACAAGTGCCTTGGCCTTTGGGATGTGTTCAGTGGGGCCAGCGCTGAGCAGCCAAGCCTCACAGTACGTTCAGGTCTGTTCCATCCCTAGTGTCCAGGGTCCTCCCCAGGAGAGCATGTAGTGCCACATCGCAAAACCTGAGTGTGGTCCTAATTGGCATCAAACCCCTTCATTTCAAAGCTGTTTGGCACTTAGGTGTCATTTAACTGTGGCCTGGAAGATAATTGCAGAATGGTACTTCAGTGCAACCTAAGCGTAAGCATAAGCCAGCACGATTTGTGTGTCCTTGAATGGTTGGACTCGATGATCCAATGGGTCTTTTCCAACCTGGTGATTCTGTGATTCTATGAAGCGTTATTTCAGGGTTAAATCTGTGTGTTGTACGGCAGTTTTGCAAGCCTGTCAAAAGGGGAGGGTACACAGTGTCCTGACAAAACTGAAATTACAGAATGAAGATTAGCCGTGGCAGTTGGTTGTTTTGCCAAACGCACGATGCAGGTGCACCTGAGCGCACACCATCCCAATCTGTTCCGCACTTGTAATCAAGACTCACATACAGAAAGCTGACTCAAAACATGGCTCTGAGACTTCTGCATTAGGGCTGGTGTCTGGCAGATCCCTACCAGCTCCTCATAGAATCACAGAATCACCAGGTTGGACGAGATCCACCGGATCATCGAGTCCAACCATTCCCACCAATCTCTAACCCATGTCCCTCGGCACCTCATCACCCGCACCTTAAACACCTCCAGGGAAGGCAACTCAATCCCCTCCCTGGGCAGCCTGTTCCAGTGCCTAACTACCCTTTCTGTGAAGAATTTTTTCCTCAAAGCGCTCCTGCCTTCCAGCCGAGGTGGCTGGTGCGCTGTGGGCTGCTTTTGGCAGGACCGGTTCCGCTGGCCATGTGGTGCTAGCAGTTTTGAAAACAAACCATCACAGCTGTGATGAAACTCGTGCTCTTGTTGTTCTTAGTACTGTGAAGGTTGTACATGCTGGATAATAACCACTGCGTAGTTTATTCCTAGATGTTCAGTGACTGATCACAGCTGGCAGAAGATAAACTGAAAGAAAGGAAATTTTAAGTGTAAACAGAGAGGAAAAAGCAGAAGCTTTGAAGTAGTAATCCAGCATGGCAGTTTTCCTAAAAAAAACCTTTTTCTCTTGAGGTGAAAGTAGAGGGGTAGATGTATATGTTACAGCACTTTTCAAGTACATTTTTCAAAGCCTGGTACTCCTAAGTGAGATTCTGCTGCTGATAATGAATCATCTGAGAGGATGGAAACGATTCTTCAGTTCTTTGTAGATCTTTAGATAAGTCAGTTGAAGAATAGCCCTCTTTGCCACAGCTAGCTGGAGCAGAGTCAATTACAGAGAGGAGTTTTATTAATAGTTAAATTAAACAGTAGCTTCAGTAACGTTAGCCATGGCAGTAGCCTTAATTGAAGATTATGCCAATGGGTGATTTGCTGTACGTTTTCTTCATCATTTCAATCAGTAGCACACCCTTACTGCTGAAACCATTTACTTTAACCTCGATTTTATTAGCTTGCAGAAATGCTGAAGAATTAGTACAGTGTTTTTACGTGCCTCTCACAGTCATATTCTGGGGCTTTTACTGCTATCGCAGTTCAAGTAAGAAATTATTAAAACTGGGGAATAGTGAATAATACTATAAAGACTTCGCTGACAATGAGCTTAGAGATGGTGTTGGCTGTATCTTCTTCGAGTTTATGCCTGACTGCTCAGGATCTTCAGGCAGTAGTGCTTTCTGCATTAGGACTGTGCTTTACTCTTTAAACCTTTAATGCTGAAGCAGAGTGACTTTGGTGTGGCAGATGGCACAGCAGAGATTTCTGATACATCACTGTTTTTTGGCTGTTGTCCTTGTGGCAGCTGTGTCTGGTTAGGGCTCTCAAAAATGCCTGACAATAATTACCTTTAATTTCTGCAGGCAGCATCGTGGTGGTTTTGGGACTGTGTTTACTCTTTTCTGTTTGTTCCTCGGTACCCGTTCTGCCTCTGCTATGTTGTCACACAACTGCTCAGTGGAGGTTTGTTTGTTTTCTTGTACAGTGCCCAGGATAATTTTGAGTTTTGTCTTCTCTGTGAAGATCTGAATCCACTGTCCATTCCTTGTTTATTTCCTTATGAATAGCTTCTCTACTCTTGTATACTTTAACTAAGTAAAGTTTTATGCCTTAGAGTATCACAAACCAGTATAAATACTGACGCCTGTGAAAATACTTACTGGCATATTGCTTCTTCTGTATGTATGGGGTTCAGACAAATGATACAACACGATGATAAAAAGCTTTATGTTCAGACTCTGTGTTTTTGTAGCCTTTAAAAGAAATGTGAATTCTTTGCAAGTAGATGAGAAGTATGAAGTGAAAATAGAGTAGACCCTGAATGGGTACAAGTTCTGAAAATGCTTTAGTGATGACTGTACCTCAAAACTTGGAATTGTTTGGGATAAGGAGGAGAAGTGCAGATGTGCAAGGAGTCATGCAAATCATACAGGTTCCTGAAGTCTTGAAAGCAATAAATTCCTCAGCAGTATTGAGACGATGCTTGGTTTGAACTTTCAGGCAATAATATGTAATTCAGTCAAAGAGCAATCTTACCTCCTTCCTTTCCCTAGAAAAAAACTGATAAAGTTCACAGACTGTTTCTTCTACTCCAGAAAACATGTCAACAGTTTTATTATTTAAGGTGTATTCTTCAGTGGATTAAATACGAATGACATCAGCCCGAGAATTTGTAAAAACAGGAGTTTAAACATGAGGACTTTATATCTTGTTGTTAAACTTCTCTAGTGTTTGCAAAAGAACTTCCTAGGATGTTAACGCTCAGTTGCGATGTTCTGTATGAAGTGAGGATTGCATTGAATGACCTAAAAGACAAAATTGTTGGTGATGATTTCTGGAATTATTTTTTCCTGTATCAATGACAAAAGAGTAAATAGAGTTCCTAATTAGTGTAGGTGGCATTCACTAGATCTGGTGTCAGTACTTTGGGAATATGAGAGTTTGTTTTCATGATTGTTAAGAGGCTCTTAGGTGAAAGACGGAAGGCAGAGGGCAGACGCCTTGGAGAGAAGAGGGCTTGTGGAACCCCCATCTCGTAACCTGTCATCTCCAGCTTCCTGATGCTAATCAGAGTTCTCTTTGCTGTAGTTATCCGAATTGCTGTATCCATATGCGATAATGCATGTCCCTTCTCTATGCAGTTGGAGTCCATTGATTGCTTGCATACTTAAGTCATATTAAAATAATAAGAACTTTTGTGAAGCCTATTATAGGAGCAGCAGAGCTAATCTAAATGTCAGATTCATAGCAGCTTTTAAAAAGAAGTGTTTTAATTTATGAATGTGTGGCAGTATAGGATGTGAAAATTATTAGTTCACTTTAATCAGTATCTAATCTCAGTAAGCAGTGCTTTGCAGCAACAACAGATTATTTAATTCTGCTTTGATGTCTGATTTCTTTGTGGGTTGATAAGATATGCACCACCAACCAAAATTCATGGGATTTTGGTAAAAAATGCAATTTGGGGCACTTGTGGAACTCTTGAGTAAGGTAGCTGATTGCAGGCATTTCACTTGGTTTTTCAGCAAAGGTCAAAAGCAAATCCTCTACTGGGAGGAAGACAACAAACCCATCTGATCCATCACTGAATGGATAAACAATTACACCTGCAGAGATCTTTGTGGTTTCATGGCCTTATCTTGTGTGTATTCCTGCAAGGCAGATGAACTTCAGATATTTTCAATCACATCATGCCCACAGTTAAAGTAATTTGATACTGTTTTGAAGATAATCTGGTCTCTTACCTACTAACCAAGTAAAAAAAAGATAAAGCTTAAAAAGTTCACTTGTATGAAGAAAAGATATTTGGAATCTAAATATTAATTTTAAAAGTATAGTAATGATAACCTGTAGCATGATATTATTCTGCTTCTTCTCTTTTACTATTGGAAATGAATTGATTTTTAAGTCACTTGAAAATCTAACCCCCTCTTAATATGCTTAATGGTCTGTTGAAGGTGGGATCAAGTTAGTAATTGTACTCTCCTAACATTTCCATTGTAATATTTTCCAGCAGCAATAATGGTAATTCAAACCCACACACTTCAGAAAAAGACAAAATAATATTTGAACACATAAAATAATAGTATAGCCTCAGCTGTTCCCTGTTAATTGGCTTCGAATGTTGAAATTAAGGAATACTCTATCTTACTGGTGTTCCTGGAAGTTTTGTAGCAGGCAAATAAGTCAAGCAGAAAGTGATCAAAGTGACAAAATGATCAAAGTGACATGAAATGATACTTAAAAGCCTAATCAAAAGGGATACCATTAAATACAATAAATATTTTTTTCTGCTGTACGTGTTTAAAAGAACTGAAAAAACTTCACCTTAAAATAGTGATCAGAATACCACTACGTAGCTGGACTAGGAACATGTATTGAATTTGTGATTTATTCTCGCTGAAAGGAATTGTTTTGCTCTTCGTGTTTTCCAGCACTGCATTGTTCAGTATGATAATGCAATTTTATTTATTTATATTTTTCCAGGTCTGACAGCGGCTGCCATGGCAGAGGCCATGAAGTTACAGAAAATGAAACTTATGGCAATGAATAGCCTTCATGGAAGTGGAAGTCAGAATGGAACAGAATCAGAAAATGAAGAGCTCAATTCGAATGCAGGTAAGTAATACCATGCATGTGAGCTCTAGGTGAGCTCCTAACCGAAGGAAACCAAGCCAAAAATCTGTTGTGAATTCTTATGCTCTTCTGTTCAATAAGCTTTGCTCTACCTGTATCACACCAAAATTGCTGCACTCTTTCCTCCGGTATTCTTCCAATTTTCCTTCTTCAGAACCTCCTTCATTAATTTTTCTAAAAAATACTGGTAAAGAATTGTTTTCATTATGTTCCGAAACAGACATTTTAAACTGTTCCTCTAAATATATTTGTGGTAACAAAAGACTCGTCTATTGGCAATAATACAGTAAGCCTGGAGTTTTCCTGTAAATGATGGAAAGTTGCCAAAACATCAGGTTGTTGGAACTCATAATTGGTTCCACAGTTCACTGGAGAAAGTTCAAGTAGGGAATGCTAAATCACCGACTTTGTGGCTTTTCTGCATTTTGCTTTTTCCGTGAACGGATGTTTGCAAACCACAGCTCTGAAGGTGAGTCATGATAAAGGTTTGTTGTGGCCTACCTGGCTGGAATGACCTTGGGTAGAAGGCACTGACACCAAACACATGCTCAGTCCACACCACTATAACCATTAGCCTAAGCTTGAACTAAGCTCCCCAAGTCCCAGCTCCACAAGAATAGGATTCAAAGCCTGAGATAGAAATTGACTCTTTCAATAGGACATCTTCTTTGTTTAATATTTAATATTCTTTTCAGGTGAATAGAAGAGACTTTTACTAAGATGGTGTAGAGAACCCAGAATTAGATAGATTGGTTTTGTCTTTGAAAACTGCTAGATACCTGTCATGGTATATATGCAGGTGTATCATGATACCTGCAGGTTCACATGGACCTATTCTTTTTGACACAAACAGTCTTACGATACGCTTCTACCATTTTGGAAGCTTAAACATCCTTTGATTATCAGTTCAAGGACAGAGGCATTGTCTGATCCCACATTGCATTCACATGTCTCTGAAGTCACACATGCATCTCTAAAGATGAAGTTGCTCTACCAGTTTTTTGCTTGGATGGTGTAGAGTGTATATGTGTTGTACCATCAAAATGGTAATTTATTAGATCAATAAAGCAGCAGCTGGGAGGGCTTAGGCTCGTTTTCCAAAGGAATAACTTTGAATTCATGACAAATTATGCACAAAGCAGTCTTTCCAAAAGCAGTGTTGCCTTTTTCTAGTTTTGTGTACTCATTTGTGTTGAAGAACTCTGGCTTCTCTTTCATGCATCAAACCCATCCCCAGCTTTCTATTATGTGGGATATGTATTTCTTATTCACCTCTCAGGTCCTGATGAATTAGTGCTTATTGAATTGAGGAAAAAAGCACTGAAAAAGCGTATTTATTTTGTGTAACTCTTGTAGTCTGTATATAGTTTAGAATGAATTGTGGAGTTTCACCGAATGCTAAGAAATATGACTGAAGATAGTACTCCTACCAAAAAAAAAGCAAGGAAGCTTCAAACAGAAAAGATGTAGGATTAGTACAAAAGCTTACTAATTTAAATGTTCATGGTTTGGTGTGTTACCTGATATGGCAAAATTTATATACTTTGTATGGGGAGAATGTTCTGTATGTTAATATTATTTTCGGTACCTGGTTGACGAGTTTCATGTATCACTGTTGTATCGTCCTTTCAACAACACACCAAGAGTATGCATATTAAATAGAAGTTCTCTGTAGTTTAGCAATTCAATGAGTTCTACAGCTCACTCAATACCAATTTAAACATTTGGAAAAATCCCACTGACTTTAGCTGAAGTTACAAGAGGCCCAAGGGTAGGATGTGGTGTCAGTTACGTAAAGGTCTTTTCTCAATTCTTTCTCCTTTCATTGCCTGATTTGGTACAATTGCCAAGAGCAAATTTGCTGGATTGAGTGCCAGAGTTGCTTGTGGACAGAGAAATTCCTTAACAAAAATAACTAGTGATCATATTAAAAATCACAATTTCCCCTCTTTTTAGTATCTGCAATGCCAGCATTAAGATCATTTTTGTAATGAATGGCTTCTCCTTTTACTAGAGGATCATCTTATAAAGGTTTGCAGTAAGCAGGTACAGCCGCATGGTGTCAAAAATGAAAACCAAAATGAGAGGAATGTAAGGCTTAAGCATACATTTCACTGTACAAAACAACTGAGGGATTGTCACATAATCATTGTAGAAAACTCCTGGGAGGCAGGGCATGAAGAGAGGGGGAATTTTTGTTTAGAAGTCGGACAGACATGTTGTAACTTTGATTCACTGTGCAGAGAACACTGATTAGTTTTGTGTGCTTGAAACCTTTACCAAATGTTTGTCTTGCTATAGACTCTTACACTTTAAATGACTATTAAAACCAAAATGGGGATGTGAAATGAGAAAGAAAATTGAATTTTGAATTTTTTTTTTTTATTTAGCAGAGGTAGGAAAAAAACAGAGCAAAGGAGTCAGAAGTCTCATAAGTAAGAAAAAAGATTTTACTTTAGGAGAGAGACCTACAGTTTCTTTGATTTGAGGTTGTGTTTAATAGCTTCCGTAATGACTGCAACATGACTCTGCATCCAGATTTCAGCATGAATAACAACCTGTTCGTGTTTCATTTAGCTCCAAATGAGAAATTCTGTCTTTTATTGTTTTAGGAAATTAGTCTGTGTACTATTGCTCCTGGAACTTTATAATTAATCACTAAAGGTTATGACTGTGGAGAGTTTGTGGGAAATAGATGTCTGAACGATTATAATTGTAGCTGTCAAATCAGAAATATAGTCATACAGAGCAAAGGATCTTTTTCTTCCTTTGATTTTTGTTTTCTTTTTACTGAAACAAAGACTTGAAGGGTTGCAGTTTTACCTAACAAAAACCCCAGCTATAGGGATGGTTGGGTTTTCACCTCAGTGTTAGATATTGATTCCGCTGGCGAGCATAAGTTACAACCCCACTAAATACTTCACATTACCTTGTGCCGTTCCTCCTCATTCCATAGTCTGACAGATGAGTGAAGCAGTTTCTTCTGCCTGTTGTTTGTTTTGAATTGAAAATGTACTTGATCAGTATTAAATCCTGAGACTTTATTGCCAGAGGTTTTGGCATTAGGACAGTAAAAGCGATGAGTGAATCTTGTCATATTCATTGAAATCTCCATCTGTATCTGTTGAAGTCAGTATGAAATAATTTTGTATTTGCTTTTTTAGTGATGCTTAGAATGTCACTTTTGTAGTTTTTTCTCTCTGTGTTGCACCTGTGATGATGGAAATTTTTCGAGAATTTATCTCTCTCTCTGAAGCCAGGATTTGTACTATAAATTTAAAATCTGAAATCTAATTATTCAGATCTTATGCTGGTGTCTGGGAAATGGCAAGTGTGGAATTGAACCTTACAGATGTGCCTAGGAAAGTGAGGAGTAAATGCAACACTTCTTCTGCTTCTAGTCCAGTTAGTGTACCTTTGCCATCAAGTCCTACTACCTTTTTTTTGATACTATAGTAACCCCAATAATGGTGGAGGTTAGTCCTGGACTATTCTAAATAACTTACTAAAAAAAAAAAAAAATACTGCAAGAGGCAATACTGAAACTGTGACCAAAAAAATGCACCAAAACCCCCAAACTACATGTATTTTTTAATTGAAGCAATGTATTAGTTCATGATGCTGTGAAGAATTTCGTTATACGTTTGAACATTAATGTCCTCCTTCCACTGTCTCTGCAGAAGAGAAAGATTTTTTTGGCACCTTCCCACTCATCATATGAAGTGTTGAGACGTATTTCTCAGGCAATTGAAAAATCTCTTATTTAATCTGGCACTATAGGTTCTCTGGCCCCACGGTCCAACCGCTCTGTGTTAGCCGTTCCTGATGCCTTTGTGTCTGTCTCCATCTTCTTGTAGGATCTGGGAAAGAAGATTGAATTTAGAGAAACAGGTAGATGGAGCCATAGGTGTCTGGGAGTGGGAGAAATTGTATCTCTCTGAAATCTGAAGTTCCCAATGACCATAAGCCTTTCATAATCTTATTCCTTCTTCTTGGCTACTCCATGGGGATCTCAGAAGATGAAATGGTTTGTTGGTGGCCTTCTCTGCACATATCTGAGTATTGCCTTGAATCCAGAGGGTGTCTGGAGCTGAAGCAAGTCATGCTGTATAGCATGATGGATAATACATATCAGGAGTGATGTGGCCTTTCCTATTCCACTTTGGAAAATGAGTAAGATTAAGAGTTTTGAGCTGGCATCTGAAGCCAGGTGTGCTGGGCGTGTGTGCAGACCTGTCAAAGTCCTGCCAGGTAATCAATTTTATTGTTCTATAGAAATAAGATAAACTAAACAAACCCTCTCTGGTTGCACAAGCATTTATAACTGCCACTATGTAATAATAATGTTAGATAGGAACATGTTTTGGTAGGAACGGTTGAACTTGATGATCCGGTGGGTCTCTTCCAGCCTGGTTGTTCTATGATTCTATAAAGGCAACTCTGGAAATCAACATATAATTGACCAGAGAAATTTGGAACTTATGTAAAATCAGAGCTTTTTTTTTTTTTTTTTTATCCCACGCATGGCAGCAGGTGAGTTGTACAAGTGTCTGATAGAACATGAAGGACAGGTTGCAAAATACAAGATTGGGGATGGTACCTGAACATCCTTTGAGTTGCCTAAGCAAAGAAGGATCACTGCATAGCAATGCGTGACAGTACTTGGTGTTACAAAACCTCAGTGCAAAGAATAAAGCAGTTATTTCCTTCTGTTGGCTTTTGGAGTTAGCATGCATGATTTAATAAATGTGTTTTGCTCTCCCAGGAGAGATATCAAACAGTACTAAGTGTTTCGGTGGTATTTCCTTAGGAAGTCAAAATGTTATTCCGTATGTAGAGTCTTGTTGCTTAATTTTCAGACAAGGAGCTAAGTTAGGCAGAAAAGAAAGGAAAGACACCCTAGCTTTTGGCATATGAGGATCAGAGAAAAAGCTCTTCGTAGAAAAAAAGAAGTGTTATCTTTTTATCCTTTTTTTCCCTTTAGTACCTGCCATGCAGTTTTCTCATAAATGCAAACATCTTTCACAATCTGTTTAAAAAACCACAAATACATCACTCGGAGGAATATTTAAGGAACCATCAGGAGGGAAAAAACTCATTGGTTTAATGGAACGCTGTCAAGGAAAATCAGCATCACAAACGACACAGGGGCAGAATTGATACTTTTGCACTGACATGTTAAAAGAAAATCCCATGCATTATTTAGAAAACCCAGAAATCTGTCAGCTGTATGATTGCCGAGTTAGCAGAAGCAGGAGGATGCTGCTCAAGTTGAAAAGAAACGCGTAGGCACAGATCCATATTGTAACCTTTCATGTTCTCCACCCACCATGAATACCCAGCTATTACACGGTCAGCATTTTTTAGTTTTTCTCTTTTAAAATTTTTCAAGTGCTCAAAAAGTCAAAAGAGGTAGGTCTTTTATTCTAAAGAGCAGGATGCCGAGGCTGTTATTTTATTGTAAGAGTAAAAACGACGAGACCAGAGAGCAGATTTTTTTTATTCCTTGAGTGCTGTGCAGACTTCGTGAAGTCATTTTTCCTGTTGTTAAATCATTTTTTGTGTTAGATGAGCAGAGGGTTATTGTTTCAAAGATGATAATTTTATTTAAAGAACACAAAACATTCATCCCTTTTTAAAAATGTAACCAGTCAAAACTACTATTAATATCTGGAATCAGTTGCAAAGCTCGCGAAGCATACATTTAATTTTCTTTAATTGTCCTTTTGCCTGGAGGAAGAGAGAGCTTCAATACCCTTCAGGATGCACTTCCATACATAGGTTTGGAAGTGTGGCTTCTTGGAAATGATGTCTAAAACATTGTGGGTTTTTTTACAGTGAAAATGGAGTGAAGACACCAAAACATTCGTGTAACACTGAGGCTTTAAACACCTTTGCCAATTGCTGCTTGTCAGAAGGTGGTTACTGAATGATACAGAGCAATGAATTCCTTGCAGATAATGTAGCAGGGCATTCCTGGAGCCACTAGCTGGTGATTTTGGAGGAAAAGTTTGCTATGCTATTTTCTTTTTTAAGATGCAGCTCCTCAGACATCAGTGGGGAAGTGATAAGCTGTTTGTTTGGTTTGGTTGTACCTTGTTTGTATTCTACTGTATTGATACCAAGAATTTTGAGATACTTCAGTGAACCCCAGTTTCAGCAGAGTGCAAAAGTGAATTTGTTTCTTATCTGCAAACTATTTTAAGATCCCATTTTGGACAGATTCGTAAGCAGTTACCTACTGAATGCATAGCAATACTTTGTCTTTTTTAAAAGTATTCTCGTTCATTTAAATATGAATGTAAATACTTTATAGTAAATGCATATGATTCACACATAAATGTCTATTCATCAGCTACTATTTATGTATTTGGATTGACTGACACACAGCTCTGGGAAGCATGAAGCAGCTCTGGCTATAGCTTTAAAATTGATAAAGGAATATAACTTCAGACAACTCCTGAAAATGAAATTCTCTGTGCATTTCTCTAACTCTGAAGAATTTCTGTTTCCAATTATTTGGTTTATCTCACACTTGATGAAATTAGTTAATGTTTATATAACATCATAAGCTAATGTAAGCTATTTTAAAGATGAAGCAAATATAGATATTCTCTTATACAGATTTATTTTTAGAAATGTTCAAATTACAGGTCCACGCTCTGGTTTGTGTGAATGCTTTTGAATGCGTAATTCTTAAGGGAATATTTTAAATAGATTCATGACTATTAGATACTGCTACATGTTCATGAATGGAGAATATACCTACTTGTAAGTTTAGATTTCAACAGTTAAACTTATCACACAATCTGCTTCCTCAGTATATTTTGGCTGCTCGCTTATTTGAAATCAAAACCCACTGTTCCTTTTTTTTTTCAGAGCATTTTTTTTTCCACGAAGACAGTATTCTTTGCAATTATTTCTAACTTTTGCTGGAACAAATTTAGTAGAGAAAATCAAGACACATGTCTATTGAAACACCCTCTTTCTAACACAATGAAGTACCTCCTGGTGCACACGGCATAATCATAAACAACTTCTGTAGATTCTTGCCATATCTTCTATCTGAGCTAAGTGCAGTACAAAATAAACTAATGACAAAATGTAAATGGTATGGCTAAACTGCATAGAATTGAGAGCTTTCACATGCCTGTCACCTTTCAGATCCTTTACAAATTTATAGTCTCAGAGTGCAGAGGTCTAAATCTTCAAAGCTTGAAAAACAGAGGTGCAGCATGAACTAATCTTCATTTTTTCCCCTATCTTCTTACAGCAGCACTAATGGAAATGTATTTTGTTTAATGACTCTGAAATCCTGTTTGTAATTAGATGTGGGAATTGGTCTTACTTTGTAACAGATGATACTGGAATAATAATATGAGAGATGCTACGCTGAGACCACTATCCTCCTAAATCTATATCATTTTTCATTTTATTGACAGGAAATGTGTTCCTGGAACAAAGAGATTGATTTTAAAGAGTAGGAAAATAATGTCTAGTAAAAACTCAAATGAAAACATTTTACCATTACTTTAAGTATATCAGAAGAGTGCGTTATCCTTTTAACTTTATTTTTAATTTTAGTAAACAGTCTTCTTGTAATTGTTGCTTTATCACTGATATGATCTTTGAATTAATGCACCAAAAGGTAGGGAACCTTAATTAATGACAGGGTGCATACAATTAAAATGCATATCATATTTCAGAAGGATTATTCAAAATAAATAATTTTTTTCTGTTAGAACACTTTTGCAGTCGTAAGTGAAGTAATTAGGAGTGGGCACAGAACTGGTGTTTGCAGGCTGAGCTCCCGCAGTCCCTTCAGAGCATTAGGCTCCTGCACTAGGTCTTGATGTCATAAATCATTTTGGCCACTGTAGAACCAGGGCTACCTTTTTGCCTTGGTTATAATTTTCACATTTGTTAATAGCAGCAGATATTTGTGGTAAGTACCAACTCTCTGAAGGAAAGGAGGCTGCTCAGAAGTGTCCCTCTTGAAGAGCAGGTCTCCTGTCTCTCTCCAAGGCACAGGAACCATCACAGTGCTGGATGAAGTGCTGCTTACCAGAAACGTGCCAAATTTAGACCAATCCATCCTCGAGGCGTTACTTTAAAAGGAAATATCATTCTAGTTTAGAGAGCAGGCTTCTGTGGCTGCTGAAGGGTGCGATGCGAAGAGCCCTGTCCTGCCCCTGAGGAAGCAGAGCTGCTCTCCCTGCAGCTGAAAAGGTATCTCCAGGCATCTCTGCCATTCTGGTTGTGATGCTGAGAAGGCAAGGGAAGGAAAAAAAGTGTGGCCAACCTCTCTGAAATGCATTTTATTATTTTATGTTGGGTAAAACAAAAGTGGTCCTGGGAGCAGGAGCCATCAACTGGTGATCAGATGAACTCTTGACTATAAGGGATGCCAAAAATGCTGAGAAGTATGTGTCTTGACTCAGTGATTTACACATATTCCACACGGCTACCAAACAGCAGTAAAGCACAGACATTAAAAACATCTTTTTCCTTTTTTTTTATTTCTTTTTATGTTCTCTGTTCCAACCATAATTTGTCTGAATGTTTTGCACAAAGCAACATATGATAGGAATGGTTGGACTTGATGATTTGGTGGGTCTCTTCCAACCTGGTGATTCTGTGATTCTGTGATTTTAATTACATTTTGAAGTGTAGAACGTTCTTGTTCTTATTTAGCCACATATAAGTTAGGATGAAAACTGCCAGATTACCTTTGATGTGGGCCACATGCTGAGAGTCCCTCAAAGGATGTCACTGATAGTGATACAGCTGCCAGCAGCAGGAGTCTCGTGGGTTACAATTTTAATCAGATTTTTTTTTTTAAAAGTCCCCTAATGTACAGGTAATTTTGAGGTAAGAAATGTTTATGGTGATTGTTTAGAATATTTTCACATTCAAAAAAGTAGCATTAATCAAAAAAACCCTATTTTAATAATTAGGGGTTTCAGTTAAGGATTCAGTACTAGATTTTTGCAGAGTGCCCCGAGCTGACATTTTTGCAGCTGAGATTCGGTAGCAGTTTTATCTGTAACAGTTGGCGCTGTTTAAATGTCTAGCTGATTTGTGAATTTGATGAGACAGAAGTCACAGGTCTCAAGTAATTCTGCCTTTACTTTCACCCAGAAAGTGGGAGGCATCCCTCAGTTCTAGATGGGTAAACAGGGCACTCACAGATCAGAACTTTATTACTTTTTATAGAATACCTTTCCTATCTTGAATAGTTACATCCAAGTTTTGTTTTTCTGTAATAAAGTTTTAATCCATAAGAAAATCAGGATTATGCATTTATTTCTGTGATTTTAGAAGCAAGCATCTGACAGTTTTGCATAATAGGTTATGCTTTCTGCTCCATATTCTGTTTAAAAAAAGCTGGAATCCAAAGCTGTGAGTGACATTTTGGTAGAATTTTAGCAAGTACAGTCATTACCAAATTAAAAATAGATACAGGTGGGTAGACGATGTTTTTAGCTCCCTTTTTTAAAACAAAAACCAACCTCTAACTGTATACAAGAGCAGCAATTTATCAGATCATTCTAGTTACAGTTATAAAGACCAGCAAGGTTGTCCCAGACCAAGAGTAAATGTACCTTTATCATGAAAGCTTGCTAGAAGAAATCTTTAGTTTCCATGGTGGTGAAAGTATTTCTTTTCACAAATGAAATTCTTAGTCTTAATTTCCTAGAATATTAATTTACATTATTAAGATCACTGAAGAGTGTTGAAACCTGTTCCATTCAGTCATGGGTAAGAAAATCTTGTTGGCTCCGTGTAATTGAAGTTACTCTAATAATTTGTCGATAAACTAAAGGGAATACGCATGGATTTTTAGTACATGTTTCAAATGCCCTCTTGAAGCGTTTGTTGTTTTGGAAATGGAACTGGTATTATGTTGTCTGGAGAGTAACTAGTATGTCACCTTCCCTGGAGGTGTCTAAGGGACGGGTGGACGAGGTGCTGAGGGACATGGTTTAGTGTTTGATAGGAATGGTTGGACCCGATGATCAGGTGGATCTCTTCCAACCTAGTTATTCTGTGATTTTCGGGTGGCCAGTTTGTGTAGTGGTTTTCACAGCTGCATTGGGAGGCTCAGTGAGCACCCACCCGCTTGAACAGAACAGCCGTGTCTTCTCAAACTGTGATCTATTTTTGCGGGTGTTGTGCAAGAGCTCCATGTGGCAATGTAGAACAGAATAGGGAGTAAGAATTTCTTCCAGCTATACATGCAGCTCACCTGGATAAAAGTGCAAAGCTCCTTTTCCCCTGATATTTCCTGGAAGCAGGACACTGCTCCCCTGTGCTCCCCTGCAGTCTCCTGCAGCTTCCTCTATAAAACCATTTGTGAGAATGGCTGTTCCAGCCTTTCCGCTGTCCTGACCACGTGTTCCCATTATATCTCTTTTTAATGTTCACGTTTTAAGTAAATTGTGACAAATATCAAGAGTTTGGGATAGATTAGTTAATTCTGCTGTGATGTAGGCTCTAACATGCTAACATGTGCCCTCAAGCGTGAAGCATTTCAGTCACTTGAGTTTGGCCATTTTATAGTTCATTCTATCTTTACAGGTTGTCTGGAGATATATTCTGAGAGTAAATTAAAATTGAAAGTTGAAACTGAACATTTCCTGTTTAGATCATGTGCATTTTTTGAGCTGCACTGAACCATATGCAATTAATGCTTTGTTGTGTATCTTCTGTACTTACAGTATATTTGACAATAAAACCTTTTTTGACATTTAATCAGTAGCAGAGTTGTTCTGCTTTCATTATGTATTCATGAACTTTATCGCCAAGACAAGGCATAAATGTTGAGCTCGCCTTTAAGATCAGACATGCATTCATATTTAAAAACTAGAAAACTGAGGATTTTATGTCTGTTTGACATTTGCACAATATAAAAAAGAGACTAGATTCTTTTTTTTTTGAGGAGATGCTCAGTCTGCTATAATGATGAAAACTTGAAACTTCCTTACATATCTGTAGGGCAACTGTATATTCAGTTACAAATGTCATGGGACATGAGAAGGCTGCATGTTCTCCTCTAGGACTTAAAAGATTAGTTATGTGGTGACTTATTTTCTGATATTTCAGATGGAGATTGGAAAGACAGTAGGAAGGAAACATCTTGAGAGTTCCTGTGGTTCCTATGGATCTGTTTTCTCACTGAATGCCTGTAAGAATTTGATTTAAGGGGGTTTTTGGCATTTCATCCTTGACAAATATTCCCCCTCGTTTGCAGCATCTCCTGTATTTTCCTTGATTTTGACAAAGCAGGCAAATCCAGCTTTATTCCTTTTCTCTGTAAAATCATAGATCCAGGGAAGGGGGTCCTTTAGAAAACGCTGGAATAGCCAACATGAGTAAGTTTTTTAATTTCTTTTTTTCAAAAATGCCAAACATATCTGGGTATATACTGTACGTTAAGTAACAGCTCAGTGTTAGTGAGAGATTGAACTGTAACGGAAAAATATTATCTAACCAGAAGGGCATTTGCATGAAGCTTGTAGTTATCTCATGTTTAGGGGGATAATCTCCAATGAGCCTCTCTGAATTCAAACTCGGTCAGTCTTTCTATAGAAGAAATATTTGCATTGGCCTGTTGCTAGCTACTGATACTCATTTTCCATCCAACTAACTTTTCTTTCTTTGAAACTACCTTGAATAATTACAGCCCGAACCTTGTCCCTGTACTACATTAGTGGAAAATGCAAGTTATGAGATAGCATAGAATCTTCAGTTTGGATTAAAAAAAAATAAGGTGGTTTATTTATTAGATGCAGTTATGGCACTGAGATAAATGGTTGATGCAGTTACACAACATCTCACCTTCAAAATTTAATCATCTACAAATGCCATTTATTTTTCATAAGCTCCTTCCTTTTAAATGTGATTCATTAAATGTCTGGTTTTTTTCCTGTGCTGTTTGTTCATCTATTTTGGATGTAGCCTCCAGGCATTTATTTCCTCTCTGTCTTAAGGTTTGGTTGATGTAAAGGTATTTTAAAATAATGTTCACATTTCTAAAATAGTTTCAAATTTAGAAGCTTGAAATTGTAATCTACTCTGCTGTAACCTACTTCTTACAGAGTTGGCCTGAAATTTTCATAGAGGCTGGTTATTTTTTAAGAAAATTAGTGTTTTCAGTATACTCTCCTGTACCAGACATAATTTAGAAAATTCCCCTGCAGACAAAGCTCCTCCAACATAGAATCATAGAATCACCAGGTTGGAAGAGACCCACCGGATCATCGAGTCCAACCATTCCTATCAAACACTAAACCATGTCCCTCAGGACCTTGTCCACCTGCACCTTAAACACCTCCAGGGAAGATGAATCAACCTCCTCCCTGGGTAGCCTGTTCCAATGCCCAATGACCCTTCCTGTGAAATGCAGCAGAAGCTTTTGCATCAGGTAGAAAGCCATAACAATTCTGATCCCCAGCAGGGGAGGGATACCGTTGGAGCAAGGTACCTGGCAGAAGGTGTGTTCCTCTACTCCCCTGTGCTTGGCTGTAGCTGTCGAATGACTCTGAGACATGGCAGGTTGGGAATAAGGCAGTTTCCCTTCATCGTGTGGTTGAGCCTGTCGTTTGCAGAGTCACCAAGATCCAAGGGTCTGTAGTGTTACATGGCGTTTTCTCATTCACCGTGTTGAATCGGTAAAGAGGGAGCTTACGGGGATCAAGATGACTGAATTTTTCAAGGGTTGCATATAGCCAATAGATTCTCCATAGTATCTGTTAACATTTCCTGTGTTTGCAGTTGAATGTGGTGTGAATTTGCAGTTTGAAGTATAAGTGTGGCAGCACAAGGTATGTGACGAGGTCATGGTCTAGATGGGCATCTGCCTCTCAACTCCTCCATTTTTAGTTATCTTAATTGCACACATGCTATAACTTCTAATGCAATTAGGGCTAGCAATATTCCACATTAGCCTGTCTGTTAAAATCCACACAGTATACTATAAAAACATTGTTAGTTTGGTAATATCAATTTAACAAGTTTTAGCTCATTAGCCTTGACACCAACAGTGCTGGAGAAAGGAACCTTTTGATATTGTTCTTCTCAGCAGATACCAGGGAGCTCTGAAAATGTGTTGAAATACGTGGTTATTATCTTCGATCATCAGTTGAAGCTCTGCAGTAGCTCTTCTCTGCAAATACCATACCAGGCCACAAATTACATCTTTTGAAATCAGCTTTATATATTGGGGCAGTGTTTATTCAGGAAAACACTTTTTCCATTAGGAACTTTTATCTGTGTTTTAGATGGTCCTTTAACAGAATTGCCGGCTATTTCCTACGTTTCATTTTTCAGATAGATACCATTCCAACAGGACTTTCAGAACACTTACCTCAAGTGCGGCAGATGAGTATTTCTGATGACATTGTAGTAGCCTGAGAAAGATAGTAATTGCAGAAATTCTTCTTTAGTTGTTTCTTTTTGCATTCCACTTTCGAGAAATCACAGTTACCTTTGTAATAATGTTGTTTTAGCTTTAGCAATCTTATATAACACTGCTGTAGGTACCACTGAAAACAAGAAATAATTTAAAAGCAGAGTAGAAATAAATAAAGAAAAAACTCTAGCAGTCAAAAAGCTGTTTATTGAACACTCAAATTGGATGTGTCTGAGTTTTAGAGTTGAGAAGAGGTAGAGCAGAAAACATGTTTAGCCTCCTAATAGGGTGGTAATCGCAGAGGCATTTGAAAAACGGTGAGAAGGGATTCCATAAAAGCACTGTGTATTTTTTTCAGAAGTGGCTTCACTTAATCCCTTGCAGTCATAAGTTAGTCACATATTATGACTTGGAGACGGGATTTGATGTAAAGGGAAATAGCATCCACCTCTGAGGATGGACTGTATGAAATGGAGGAAAAAGAAGAGGAACTTAGATGTGTTTGAGTGTGGAAGTGGGAAAACAAAGCAAGACAAACATGGGAAATGGAATATTTCATTTTCAGCTCTTTGTCCTATTCATGTCAATGTAAAATTTGTCATGTGGTAAAGTAACTGAAGGCAATATGGATGCAGGAAAAAGTGCAGTTCTATGAAGTTTTCATCTAAGACCTAATTCAGATAGAATCACCTATATAGGAAAGCAGAAAATTCACTTGGCAGGTAGTTGGCAAACATGCCTAAGCCAAAGCTTCCTCTGTAAATATTGATTTTCTTTATCAAAAGGATCTTAGAGTATATGACGTTTATGAAAAACTGTGTTAGGCCTCTGTGAGGCACACAGCAGCATTACTTCTGGCAAATCTATTTGTGTATGCTTACATGAAACTATATACGTGCACATTTTTATGTGTATGATAGTATCTTGATATATTTGAAAGAACTACAGAATGTACTGCAGATTTTTGCCTTCTAATTTGGAGGTTTGTAGTCTGACCATGTTAACTTTGGATTTAAATACCTTTCATGGTATTCAAACTCAATTACTTGGCCTCACCTGAATATTATGGCTTAGAAATAAGGCTCATTTCTGCGTAGCTGTCTTCGTATTATATTTATGACTAAAAATGTGTCGCTTCTAAGTCACAGAGTAAAACGTGTATTGTAGATGTGTCGCTTAAGGTTTTCTTGACCAATATTTCTAAAATCTAGCACAATTTAAAAAATGGAGGTCCAGATGCAAAACGTGTCTCTAGACTTAAAGGCATCTGTATTTCAGGGGGATCATTAACAGGGACCGTTGTTAGATGGGTTACATGGATAGAGGATGTTTCTAGAATGAGACGCCAAATATCGGTGTCAAAGACATCTGGAGTTGTGGGACAATGGAGACTCGCTGGGACAATAGGAGCAGAAGCCTTCATCTTCTTGGCTAAAGAAGATGATCTTGGTTGGACTCGATGATCTGGTGGGTCTCTCCCAACCTGGTGATTCTATGATTCTATGGTGATTCAATGAAAGCCACAGAGGCAGCACCAAGGCTGGGCACCAGTGCCTGATGAAGAGCTGTGGTTTGAAATGCCGGCACACCGATGACACGGTATCTGTTACGAAGCGCATTGCTCTTTAAATATCTCAACAGTCAGCATGACTCTCTTTTTTTTTCCTTTTAAAACTGAATAGCGTGTAGAATCTCAGAAGTGAAAATCGTATCTTCAACCTTCCCAAACTAAAGAGCTTTGGGAAGAGTGTATTTGTCATTATGTTTAATTTGCACATACCTCACCAAAGAAAAGGCCAGGGGAGCTAGGCCGAGAACACAGCTGTACAGGCAGCTCAACTAATTGCCTCTCCATCCTCAACCTCATTTATCTTCATTTCTTCCCAATTATACCAAATTATCAATAGTCTCTGTTGCATCAGAGTCTTAATCCCCTTTATTCAGGCAGCATTAGATAGTGGCAGATGAATTCTTGGAGGGAGTCAGGGTAAACAGCCATGAAATGCCACCTCTGGCAGATGGCATTGCTCGCAAGAAATGTGACAAAACATTTGGAATTTGTTACTAGGCATTGGTATGAGAAGGCAAGCTGTCAATATTTTTTTAAATGATAATCAAGGTGGTGCATACTTATACCACAAGCAGAAATGAATCCTGTCCAAAACCTCGAGCTTAGTTAAGTTAAACTTGGCACTGTGTTGATGTAATTTGTTGCTGAAGCCTCTCACTTTTTCTCCTTCAGAAATACTTTCTCTTCACCTGGTATTAATATCAACATTTTAATAATATTTGTTCTGATGGTAGTTATTTATGGGTTTATATGCCTCAGAAAGAGATATTGATTATTACCTCTCAGGAGAGAGGTTGCACGTCTGTGATGTTGACATAATTTTTTGATAGGAATGGTTGGACTCGATGATCTGGTGGGTCTCTTCCAACCTGGTGATTCTATGATACTATAAAGTTTAGGTTTTAACTCTAAATTCCCTAATTCCAGTAATAATACTGCACATTGTAGAGAAGAAACTGAATAGAGTTCTTTTAAATTATTATTTCACCTACAAGAACTAGAAGACATCAGAGCAAGGCAGGAAATGCAAAGTTAACCCCTCAAAAACACACTTGCAAATAACCTGCGGTAGCTTTTCATGCAGGGTGTAGGCGAGCTGTGGTACTCCTTCCTCCAGGATATTGTAGATGCAAATATTGACATCCACTTAATTTAATGGAAGAAAAATCTATTAAGGGTTATTAAATTCAAGGAAAATACCACTGTTTCAGCAAGCTCCTAAGACATAAATTGTTGGAGAGTATCTAGGAAATCGTATAGGTTTTCTCTGTGTTTAAACTCTTCTCTTTAGGTAAATATTGCTTTTGACCTTTGTTGGAGACAAGGTATTAGGCTGGATGGACTGTAGCTGTATGCAGGCATTCGGGGAGCTGTTATTCCTTTAGTTATATTGCTCCTCCCTCCTGAAATATCATGACTAATTTCCATTTAGGAAGCCATAAATATTGAACTATTGATATGAAGATTACAAGCTTCCCCCATCTTCATTATCGCATCGTTAACTATCAGATAAAAATGAGGCAAAGACTGCATTTATTAATTATAAGAGCGTTTCTCCAGCATGTGACATTCCTTCCTAGCCAAGACGCAACTTGTTTTGATTGATATTTATGCATGGCTAAATCTGAGAAAAAAAAAAAAAAGAATGGGTACAGGTTGCAAACTTTTAGAAGTACATTTGATTATCAGTGTTTTTCTATGAAAATTATTTTAATTGTTTGTATGTAACTTGCTATAAATACTGTGTTTCATTTTGCTAAGTCCGATGTTAATGGTGTGGGTTGTTGGTGTAAGTTGACTCAGCTGTGACCCAATGAGGTATGTTTGGTATTTTGAGTTTAAATGGAGATACTCACATTTTCTGGTTTTACGAAACCTACTTCCGTACATCAGATTGTGTTTTCTTTCCTTTTCCTGCACCTCTTCATTTGTTTTGCAACATTTTTTCCCATTTTTTGAATATTGGTTACTTGAGGAAAAGGCCATTCATAGTCGAGCAGTTAACTACAGAAGATTGTTCTGAGGAGTTTTCGTTGCTGCAGCCAGTGGTTCCTCTGCCCTGGCCTTGGAAACTAGGAGAAAACCCCTCACCGTGTTTTAGTAGCCATCGGCTTTTTTGTGTATGTAACTTGAAGGGATGAATGACCCAGTGTGTTGTCAGAGAGAGACAGAGGATGGTTTTTATACTGTTACGAGTCTTTGGCACTGAGCACTTGATTTCAATTGTGAGATTTTGTTGTGAACTTGAAAGGCCACTCTAGGACGGTCTTACCTTCCAAAGTTTCTGACAATAAGAAGACTTCTTTGCTGTTGTGCTTTAGCAGTGCACCGTCAATTGTAGTTTGGGGACTTTAAAACACGTTGTATTAACACCTTCTTACTTCTTTTGTCTGTGTTCATTTTAAAGGGCAGGAATTGATGATTTGGTAGAGATGATTATGTTCCTAAATAAAGAATACGTCTCTGCTTTTATCTCCTAAAAATGTATCTTCCTGGAATTGATTGGTCTTAATTAAATTGACATCAAATATTCTGACATATTCCCAGTCATCTTCAGTATCCGTTGCTGTGAAATAAACTTTGATTTTGCTGTCATTACGACTTCTCAGAAAGTTTAGAAATTATATTCAGATTTCAGATGCCTTCTTATTGTGCAATTATCAACAGATTACTTCACCTAAGTTGTGACAGACATATTTTTTAAGTATGACTGACTGATGGACAGATTGGGAATTGCTGAATTAATGGGCACATTTCAAAGCTTTGGCAGGGCTAAGCAGTAATTACATCTGCTGAACCACTTGATAAGTTTTTGGAAGTAGCCCAGTAAAGCCATCACTGGATTTCTTCAGTTTTAATATTGTGCCTTGCACACTTTCGGGGCTTTCTTGTAGGGCACAGTCCAGGAGCTGGCATAGATGAAAACACACAGCTAAACAAATCAACGCATTAAAGCTTTAAATTCATTGCAAGGCTTCCATTTAGAATTTTAGATGGGTGTCGTGCTTTTGGGGGCTGATTAAAAACCTCATTCCCATTTTAAAGTAAGACTGTTTCTGTGGTGGTAATACGAAACCACAGAAAGTGTCCATGATTGCGTGGTCTCCATGAATAACACCATCTACTGCCCATACGAGGGACAGAATTTGGGTTTAAATGGCTCACAATCCTGACCCAGAACAGTTCTGTGTGTTTCCAACAGGGAAATAACAGTTTACAAGGAATATGACATGGATGGTACCTTCCTCTCCATTGTGCAGGGAGACTCTCAGATCATCGGCTACGACACGAGTAGTTTTCTACTAAATCTTCTTCTCCTGGGCTGTTCGAATGCTACTACCACGAGAAGAGCGGATAAAGTTGTAGGCTGAAGTGTTTTAAGCAAAGGAAATTCTGTGTATTGCAAAACAGTGACCATTTTCCCCAGTATTGAGGTGAGTTTAGGTTGTGTGGGACAGCAGATAGTCTGGGTCACCTTGGAACACTGGGGCTAGCAATGTGGACAAGTAGGTCTATGTTGGTTTGGAGTACTGGGGTCCAAGATAAGCCAACAAATTTCAGAGGACTTGTGTGTGCTGGACACTTACAAAAGAAGTTAGAGGTGATAAATACTTTGAAATTATCGGTGCTGAAATAGCAACGCTTTGAATACTCTTTTCTTTGCAGATGATGGGATGCTTAATGTGCCCAACAGCATGAAAAATGTCTTTTAAAACAACTTCAGAATAAAAATCGGACAGTGAGGATGGCATTGTTTTTAACAATTTGAGTTCAATTTTTCAGAAATGTATCACAACAAGAAATAAGATGACAGACATAGATGGGAACAGTGTGGTTGTTCAATTCAAAGGTACCTCTGACAGAGTGGATTTCATTTAGCTAGACCAGACAGATTTAAGGCTGCTAAAATGAATTTGAAACCAAATGAAAAGAAGCTGTCACCAAATTGAACTTTGATTACTTTCTGGAAATCTTTCAATACCTAAAACCAAGACACTACTTTAATCTTCACAAATGTGTCTTCACCTAAAAAAAATAAGTTTTTTGGATTTTGGAACACAAGTGCCCAGAGGGGTTTATTACCAGAAAATGTGTACCTTTAAGAGTTACCTTATAAAACTACTACAATGAAAGCTGGATCAGGAGGAGCATTTTCAGAGCAATGAAGCCGAGCTGATGGCTTGTGTTTCTTCACCTACAGGAAACGAAACTTAAAGAGAGGTGCTTTGCTTATGGACTTGTACATGGTTATGAATAACCCTGCAGCAGCTCTGTGAGTGCGGTGTGGATCCCCAACACCTGTCTGTGTGGCTAAGGCTGATTTTCCCAATTCGTATTACCTGTGATTTAACTCTGTGTGGCTGAGCTCATCTGGATTTGCTGTTCGTAGGGACTTCTGGAGCAGAGACATGCAGAGTTTGGCCACCGGGCTGTAAAATGGCACTGGGGGAATGCTTACCACTCACCACGTTTTAATTTAGCAGTGAAAGGACTGGAGTTTGTTCCATTAGTTTGCTTTTGGTTACTTGAACAGAAGTGTAATTCATGCACTGATTAAATAAATTCTCTCAAATAACCTGTTCAGGCTGCTAAATACAAGATTTTAATTGTTAATTATACAGTAAATAACTCCTTCTCTTACTAAATCCATGTGCAGGCCACCTTTTTCCTTACCCCGGGAGATGCACTGTGTTTCCATTTAGACAGTGCAGACAATCAGGTCTTTTTTCATCCATATCATACATTTCACTGCAGACTGGAAAGTGGAATTGTGCCATGTGGCCCGAAGTGGATGGCTAAAGCAGGAGAGATCTTTTTTGATGGCTGCTTTTAGGATGACCAGGCAGCTAATCACTCTGCCCCCTTCCTCTCGCCCTGCTCTGGTGATGTTTGAGCAGACCAGAGTCTCCATGTCCTTCTGACAAGCACCAGAAGCTCTGGAAGATGGAGGTCCTTGTCCGTCTTTCCCTTTTTTAATACTGAGTGCAATCTGTTCTGGGACAAGATCAACTAGAATGCAAACAAGATAAGGAAAAATTACCTTTTTGTCCTTTATTTTTATCTGTTGGAGGGAAGGTCATATGGGTAGTGTGTAGTGGTGTTGGATGTCAAGCTTTTTGTGAAGTGCATGAATGATGTGTTGGCTTTTTGACAGATTAACAGACCTCTTAGTGCTCAAATCATAATCCAATGGCACTTATGAATCAAATAACTAATATTTTAAAATGAAATCATCTTTCTCTTTTAAAGTAAATAAGAAGCTGTATTTCCCTTCGTATACAAGAAGTAAACTAAGTCTGATTACCCTTTTCTGTTGTCTCATTTCCCGTAGTGTTGTATGTTTGCTTTCTTCTTTCATGTCTTTTTCCACTTTTGTTTCATACATAACTTGAAGTCCATCTCTTTATATACAGTAGTATGGGTCATTGTGTAATTTTAGACACATTATCTGCTATATTAATAACGAGAGCCTTCAGTGGCTTAGTGTGAACAAAGAAATTCTTTTTTCCTAATATAAATTTCTTCAAAGACCAAATCTTTTGACTATAATGAGAGAAAAAAAATTGAGCCCCATAGATTTATTTCTCTGCGATGTACTGCTTGATTCATATAATAGTTTTTACTTTCAGCTGTAGTATGCTCATCATCCCAAAGACAGGATTTGGAACCCTAACATGTTTTATTGATGGCATCTGTTTAGACACAAAGTTGCCATTAACAGAAATCTGACCGGTGGCTAAGCCTAAAAGTTCTCATAGATGTATTCTCTTCTAATTGTTACAGTCACAAAGAATTTGAAAATATACATTGATAAACATATACGTGTGTGTCATCTGTATTATGTGATAGTACATGCTGACAATGTTGTTACTGAATGAAGATCCTCAAAGAAGGATCTCAAAGAAGATGATAAAAAATACTTTTTTTCAAAGTTGTGTGACAGCAGGATGCAATATATTACCGTGGATTTACATTATATGTGTTTGGCATATAATGTGGATCTTGTTCTGGCCTACTATTAATTTATATGTAATTTCTTCTTACTTTGTGGGAATTCACTGTAGGGGGGGGATGTAAGTTTTCCTTTTAAACTTATTTTTCAATTGTGCCAAGGGACTGTGGGTAGAATGACTTGAAATCACCTGTGCTGTAGAGCACAGGAGCAGAACCCATGAGACTCGACTTCATTTCCAGTTTTACCATTAGCCTTTCGGGTAACGTGGAGGAAGCTGCTTCGTAATCCTGCACCTCAACTTTCCCACTTTTCTAAGTTGTAGATAATCGTATGGCTCCTATAAAACACTTCACAATTGAACAGTTCTAGGTAAGAAGACGTTCTAAATATTATTTTCTTCTTCAGAGATGTGCTGCCACATAGCATGTGCCGTCCAGATGAAGTGACCAGGCTGCTGTCTGTGTGCTGTACTGTAAGCTCCAGGATGCATTTCACTCACATGCGGTTTTATTAGACATCATACACTCAGCTGTATTTTCTTTCCTTTCTCTAAGGAGAAGTGATAGGGAAAACAAGAATACGGAATACTTGTCTCTACAGTGCGTAGAGAAAAGTGTATTGCAATTTATTCTTGCGTTGCTGGAACTGAATACCAGAGCAGATTTACAAGTGGAATTTGCAGGGGAAAGAAGTTATTATTGTCCCCATCTGTAAGGAAAACCAGCCCAGTGATTTGGACTGCGCGACATAATTTAAATTCGGTTTCCTGTTCCGTTGCAGGTTTCCTGTATTTCCTTAAGTAAGTTGCTTTTCAGTGCGGTGCAATTCTCCATCTGCAAACCAGGAATAATTGTGGTTTCCTACGTCACGTGCAGCAGTTGTAAAGCTGGGCATGGCAGGCTGGCAGGACGCTGTGATCCTGCAGCGTCACGGCCACAGAAGCCGGGGGGGTAGATGCACAAGGCTTTGGAAAGACAAGAGAAACTTCCAGAGATAAGTAACACAGCTCAGTTTTAGACCATCTGTGCCTGGGGTTACAGGTATTGGAGAAAAACAAATCGAGTGAGGGAGACTTTTTGATGAAGAGTGCAGTTTTTTCTTTTCACTCAGAAATCCCTTACAAACCGCCTTGTGCAGAGTTTTCGTGGTCACTGCCTCAGTACATTGACTTACTTGTACAGACTTTATTTCTAAGCAAAAAATTTGTGCTAAGGTACATGCCATGTGTGGTTTTTTTAAGAAGAACAAAGTGCAAGTTAAAATATTTACTTCAAAAGCATGTGGAGGAAATAAAACTCATTTGGTGGAACTAAACGCTAAGCATTGCCTCAGAAGAACTTCTGATATTTATACGTCTAACTTGAGAAATTCTTTACCAGATAATACCACTTCTGTTTCACAGTATTCAGAATGAACATTTTGTATACTAAAGTATCAGTCAAATGTTATTTGCAAAGCTGATCTGCAGTATTTTAAATAACAAAGATGCTGATGCAGTCTTAATTGTAGTAGTTCTTCTAATTACTGCACTGTGCCTTGCTATATGATATCACAGGGCATAATATAGAGTATCTTTCTTTGTCCATGCATTACTCATCATTTTACAAATTACAGATCTTTTATAGGACAGTAATTCGTACTTGGACATAGTGCTAAAATGATGGAGTGATTTCCTTTTTTTCTCTATCATTGATCTTTCAAACTTTTTCATTTAGCTGTATTAATCATGTTTATTAGCTAAGTGTTGTCATAAAGAATGGAATTTTTCTGCTACTTTCATACTCAATTAAAATGTGTTTTGTGTGCTGCATCCCAGTGATCTATTTACTTATTCTAATTGAAATTCTTGTTCATAAATTCAGACCAAAGTCAATACTGCAGTTACACATTTTCATAACAATCTGTAATCTAATTGAAACTGTGAAGGGAATGTGCTTAAAATACCTTTTTACTTTAGAAATGGTCAATCTAAGTTTTTTAAGGTGGTTTGCTTTGCGGACCAGATGCATTTCAGAATTCACTAACATGGTCTGCTTCACTGCTGTTAAAAGGAACTTGTTGTTATTCAAGTGTATACGGGTAATACTGAAGAAAACTGGAGTCTGTAAAATTGCTGCAGAACACCTGCTTTTCCGAAGACAAAAAGATATTCTAAAGCAAACACAAGTGCTTAGTTTGCTGTGCAGTTTTTGTTGTAGACAGTAATTACTGTGCGTGACAGAGATCTGGACTCTTTAAATTCCAGAATAGTGATGATTTCCAAGCCTAACCTAGTGCCTGGCTTGTTTAACCCAGCAAAGTGAAGTGTTTCATTCTTGACATCCCCAGGATCAAAACAGCAGTGGAGAAAAAGCTCAGAGATCGCACAGCAGCAGAATATGTTGTTCAGGGGTGAATTTAAGCTTGGGAGCATTGGGGCATTGAGTAGTGGAGCAACTTTCCAGTAAGATTAAGTACATGGCATTTATGGTTTGTGTGTACCCTGTTTTGCAGGTGGGAGTGAGTCCTCCTGGGATAAAGACAAACTTCAGTCTCCCATTACGACGGGGTCACAGCACAGCATTGGTCATCCCACACTGTCAGGGCAGTCGAGCCTTGGAAGTGCACACCCGCTCAGTCCTCTCCAGCAGAATCACCTGCTCACTAACAGTACGTACTGTGTTCTTACAGGAAAAAATACATGGAGCCCCACTTGGAGGGTGGGATTGCACTCCTTCCCAACCTCCTGGAGGTGGGGGAAATAGGTGGGAGACACACAAGCAACAGGAGGATCAGTCCTCCAACTCTCTCCTTCATTTGCGCATTGTGTCCAAGCCACCCACTGGGATACAGCTCCCTCTTTGAATAGTCACCCACTGCTGGCTAAGGGACTGTCAGTCCATAATTCACATTTCTGTGAGCTGGGCTGAAGGGAAAAATAACCATAAAATCACTTAGAATTTTAGCCATTTAGCAACTGGGATAAAATAGCTCAGATAAAAATTGGATTTGGAATTTAAAAGCTTCCTTCGATCCCATCTTTTCATTCTCTTTTAAAGGAGACAGGGAAGCCAGCAGTTCCCCTTCTCAGTTGCTTTCAAAGAGGGAAGGAAGAGAAGGCAGAGTTATTCTGAGAAGTTTGGGATTAACATTATAAAAATTAGTGGGGAGTAAAGTTAATTCTAGCAGATGATGACATCTCACTATTTCAGAATTCTTGTTGTTTGCTTAAGGTCTTCATTCTCATAGTCTTAGAAGTTGATTTCTGGTGGATGGATGACACGGCTCCTTATATGATTTTAGAAGAAGATAATTCTTTGCTACCTATGTAGGGCCCCAGACCTGAACAAATCAAAGTTATTGAAATGACTCTTACAGTACATGTCTGCTTTCTCTGTGGGAAGGGATGTACCTGAGCATTTTGTGTATCTGCTTAAGTGTCAGCAGTTAAGAATCACCAGAATATGGGACTCAAATTAAAATTCATTTTATGTTCTTGCATAAGTCAATACTTGCATATATTTTACATGTGTGGATATTGTGTTCTTTGCTGTTCCAGGAATCTTCAAAGGTATTTTCCAGTAGATTTTGTAGTAGGCAAATATCTGTAGACTATTAAAGGGTTTATTGAATGTCAGACCTTATATCCAGTGATTTGCAAACATAGGATGTATTTTCTTCGTAGTCCTCTGAAATGTTTGACGGATTGTGTCTTAAAACTGGTGATGTGCTGTTAAATTCTGTTTGTAGTTTGCATTTAGTTTGCATGTCAATTGGACTTTAAGTAGACATACAACTCAATGTGGCCAGATGGTGTCTGGGAGTTTTGGAACTCTTTAGAGTATGAGCAAAGATTATTGGGCTGTTAAGGGAGATATGCAGAGGAACAAAGGCTTATGGATGTATGCACGAAAGGGGATTGTCAGTATGGTTTAAAGTGAAGGGAGATATATGTGGCCTTTTCTTATTACCTATCATAATTAACATTGTCATGGATCATCATATAAAACATGTAGTGAATCGTAAGACAACACAATTCTTGATCATGATGTACTCAGGCTAAGCAGAAATAGCGCGGAAGCTCAGAATATATACAGTTTTGCCTTTTGTGGTGAGTGCAGTGGTATTTTTATATCGTTTTAGTCAAATTGTATTGGAATAATATAAACTGTGGTAGGAATTTATATTTTTTTTTATTGTGGGTTCTGTCATACACTAAAAGGACTGGCCTTCTTGCAGAAAATAGTTATGATAGAGCCAAAGTTTTAAAACATATATTAATATTTTTCAAATAGATCAAAAGAATATCTATTAATAATTTTACCTGACAGTATATTCCTACCAAGTCCTCTTCGCATTAGGGCTCTTTCCGGAATACAAGATTTTCACTCGTGTCTGTAGTCCAACCCACAACTTCTTGTATTCCAGAAAGAGCTCTGATATAAAAATCTAGTTTCAGATTGCTGAGTATGTGAACTAATTATGGGAAGAGGACTTGGCAGGAATATATTGTCAGGTAAAATTATTAATAGGTAGTCTTTTGATCTATTTGAAGAACATGCAGATATCTGCGTATTTTGTAGTTTTTGCTTTATTGCTTGTCATAAAGAAAACACTGACCTTATGTCTTGTTTTATATCCAGTTTGCTAATATTGTGTTACTTTACAGGTGTATTTCTTTCCGTAATACAAACCATACAGCCTTTTCTCAAATGTAAAGACAATTATTCCTTCTGTAATATAAAAATGATTAACACATAATAGTTTAAGAGTTTGGCTAGTCAATGTTCCATAGAATATGGCCTCTAAAAATTAAGGCATTGGATTATAAAATGAGGGACTGACACATGCAACCTGCCCGTGCTCTCTTTTAGGGATAGACCTGCCGTTTATGATGATGCCCCACCCTCTGCTTCCCGTCAGCCTACCTCCCGCTTCGGTTGCAATGGCAATGAATCAGATGAACCACCTCAATACGATAGCGAACATGGCTGCAGCAGCCCAAATGCACAGTCCTCTTTCCAGGGCAGGGGCCTCTGTTATAAAGGTAAGAGTCGTCTTTGAGTCTTCGGAAAAAAAAAGCTTTTTTTTTATGGCTAACACAAACATTTACAGTGACTTTTGTAAGGAAGATAACTAAGAGGCAATGAGCTTGTATTGCCTTTTGCACACCTGGTCTGCTGTGCCTGATGGTACTTCAGTTTGAGGAAATACCCACGAGTACAGTCAAGAAGTTAAGATGCTTTGCTCTATCTACAAATCTGTAATGTAATTAAAACCAGATAATAACACTCACTAGAAGCTGGGGGAATAAACAGTGCTGCATCTGTTAAAGCTCCAAAGCTATTCTGAAATGTTATTTAAAATCAAGCTTAGCATTTTCTTTTAAATACAACATTATACAACATACCAGGAAATCTAGTGAGATGCAATTCCAGAGCAGGTTAATAGCAGAGAAAGTTGCCAGGAGTACCTTAGTGAATATAGTCTCTAGCAGCCACAGCTAAATTTCCTTCTGGCTGGATAAAACATGTTTATACTTCTGAAGGGCTTCTGACAGTCTCTTTCAAGCGGCTTGTTAAGAAAATTTCCTGCCTGTGTGGAGAGCTGAAGTGCTACCACACACTAAAAAATACCTTGAGACAAGAAATTTTCAAAGTAGAAGGGGATAGGATCAGTGGACGTGAAGAATTGGTGCTATGGGATTCTCTAAAACAGCACACCCTCTTTTTATTCAGCAAAACTGAAAGGTTTTATAGGTCTAACTTTTGCCTGTATTGACATACGTGTGCAGATTTCTTATTGAAAGGATAAAACTCCATCAACTATGAAAGGAAGTTATTTTAGTGGATTTTTCTTTAGTTTTGAAATACGTGATTCTACAGAGCTGTCTGTTGCAGAAAGTACATGTCTCTCTACTTTGATATTTTACTCATTTACACTTCCCAATCATGCAGGAATCCTAAAGTCCTGAGTTACTTTATTCTAATGTCTTGCACTGATTTGCTGAACTTAACCTCTCTAGTCTTTATTGTAAAACTTCTTAATTTTAAAATAGCATTATTTTATCGTTGAGAACGTTGTTCTTGCCAATGTTATAGGTCAATTTGGAGCATAAATTAGTTTTGATTGGGTGGACCCAGCAACTCTCTTTTGTCATGTTACGGTCGCAGAAAATATTATGTCTCTCAGATGCTGAGGTTTTTGAGATCTTCTTCCTGGCCCTGAGCATCTCCCAAACTGCCTCAGGTTGTTCTTATTCTTTACTGAGACTCCACTTCCAAATTGGGGCACATGTTGTTCTTTATGCTTAAATTGTGTTTGTATTTTGTTTTCTTGGATTCTGGGAGGCTGGTAAAATTCGGGGGAGGGAAGCATTCCCCAGTGAGAGGCTGTTTAGGCTTATGATCAATAAAAACTTCTTAGCATCAGTGTATCTGCATGGCTTCTGACTGAGTGGGGGAAAAATGCAATATCTCTGATGTCTGACTGTCTGTTAGCTAATTGCAGGTTACTGAATTGTAAGAAATTAATTGAGTTCCATTCATTTCCCTCAGTAACTTTTTCTGTAACTTCTCAGAGACCTTTTGAGGCAACCATAACTTAAATACAGCGGCAGACTATTTGTAGCAGTGAGTAGACTGCATAAGCTTTGAGTTTATTTTAAATGCCATTGGTATGTCAAAATGAAGATTAAATAAGTATTTGTAAACAATGCATGTTCTTTGTAGTACAAACTGCATATTTTGCAAGCAGTTAGATTCAAGGGTGCTCTTCAGCAGGTTCTTGCTGATGAGTTCCTCACAGCTATTTTTCCCCTACACCTGCACCAGTGGATGAACAGTATCTCCACAGCAACAGCAGGTCTCACCAGCACTCTAGTGGGAATTACTGTCTGTACATGATGGAGAGGAAAATACACCAGCAGCTAATGTGACAGAGGTAAAGTGTGCACCACTGCTGTTACTCTCACCTGTCAAGTGATGCTGCACCTTCCTCTTGTTTCTTCTGAGTGCTGAAACTCTACTTGAATTTTATTACAGAAAGCGTGAGACTCCTTTTGTCCTTTCTTTCCTGTATATACAGTCATCAGCTCTGAGTGACGATTGGTTAGGATTTAATTCTTGTACAGAACAAAACGTGAAAGAAAAGCATTGCTGCTGTTGTTATGTCAGCAATTTTACTTTTATTATATGGTATTATTTAGGTGCATTTAATAAGTACAAAAAAACCTGACTGGTTCTAGATAGACTGCAATTCCAGCATCATGACATTACTTAAAATGGGAGAAATGAATCAAATATATTGAGCACGTATCTATTTCCATACCCTGATGACTAAAATACCACTTGGCCTGTTTTCTATAGGTGTGAGAATCAGCTGCTTTATAAAGGTTTTGAATGAAGTCATTATGGTTTTTATATCACGTTTGCCATTTAGAAATAAGCTGTTCTACCAAGATATGCATGATCAGCAAAGTTAACATTTAGTGCTCCAGAAAGAAATGTCATAACTATGAAACTTGATTTCTTCCTGACAGCAACGCTATAAATTAGGCAGGCACAATGGTCGGGCTCGCGGAACCTTCTAAGCCATCTATAATGTGATCTGATGTGATTATAGCAGCACCAGCTAGCAGTGCTGTAGCTGCGAATCTCACAGTGCCCATGTAATAAATCCAGACTTTTAGGGATTTACTGCACATCTGGAAGAGTTCGCTCCATTTGAAACTTGGCTCAAATGCTTCTGAAGATCTGTATAATCTCATATGGCAGAAGCAAAGTTTGACAGCAACACTGACTTCACAACCCTCTCTCTACTCCTTCCTACATCTACTTTTCTGTTAGTTCCTTTTTTCCAGAGCTATTCGACTGGATGAATTCAGCAATCCGGTTACTGGCCTGGGTCTTCAGTACTTTGGTCTTGAGGACCAGTCTGGTGTGGGACTTTGCTGAAGGACATGTAACTCATGATTTAGAATAGAAACAGCAGTGAATAAATGTAGTAGGTTACTGACATCCAACAATTTTTTTCCTGATTCTCAGAAAATTCAACTCGGTAATATTTTCAGGTGTTGAGAATTTGGATGGTCCCTTTATACAAAAGAGAAAGGATTTTTCACTGAAGTTTATAGAGCAACTCAACTCCAGAGAGCAATAACTACATGATGTTAGGATCTTTATTTTACAGTGAACCTGTAATGAATGTGACTAATTATGGAACAAGTGAATATGACTATTAATATGCATTCACAGCATATTGTACAGTTTATCATAAAGAAGCTGTTAAGAAGTATGCTGAGAACACAAATCAAACGCAAAGCTGAAAGCACACCTAAGTCTTAACAGATTATTTAAATTAAATTGGATCCAAAGGAGTTGAGACCTCACAGTACATAATGTGGAGGGCGAAGATGTGAAGAAATGTCACAGCAAAAGTGGGAATAGCTTCTCTGTTGCTTGACAAGACATTTGAACTTTGGAGTCAGACCACGTCCCTGTAACAACTCCTTGTCCTCAGTGGAGTGAGGCCTCAAGCTGTGTCTCCTCAGGCTACAGGCAGTAAAGGCTTCAGGAGTGTTAAGGTAGCGTCATCTATCCTAAGTCCCAGATTGTACAGATTAAGCCGGAAAGGGCTTACATGACTGAAAGATGTGTTAGGTTACACAATTTCAGGCAACAGGCAGGGAGAGATCAAATCAAGGGGAGGCTTGGGATTAGGGAAGCACGAGGAGGGGCTGCCAAGAGCCAAGTTTCCAGAGCTGTGACTGCGAGTCTCTGGACAGTCACCAAAAGGCCACGTTCCCTGGTGTCTGTTGAAACAGATTGGTGGGAAATTGGTTAGTGTGGACTTGCAATTGCAGAAATGGAATTGAAATCAAGGGCCTTAAGCTGCTCCCTATTGTCTCGGATATTAGGAGTACCGAGAGTAGAGTAACGAGGCAAAATTTTATCCTAGATCTTTGAGTGGCTCTTTTTTTCTCCCAGTTTTTCCTTGCTCTATACACCCCACATGTTTTGCACCCTTTGCTCCTCTTGGTCAGGTACCACCCTTTCTCCTCCATCTCACCTCCTTCTCATTGTTCCCTCTCCCTTTCTTTCTGGCTTTCCAAGAGCCTCTTGTGAGCTGCTGAGAGATGTGCTTCTCCTGAGTAGGAGTATTGCTGCAAATTGGTTTCCTGCTGTCCATTTTTCTTGTGTCATCATTCCCTCATGCTTGCTGTATTCCTACTTTGATTCTTTCTCTTCTTACTGAGTCCTAATTGGGAATAAATGTCATATTTGTTGAGTGCAACTAGAGAACCCGGAGAAAAGAAGTTAAAATGTAATTGAAATGCTTAGCTTTAAAAAAAGTCAAAGATTTTTTTTTTTTTATTTTGCATTTTAAATCATTTTTCCATCAGAATTTCACCCCAGCGTATGTCAGAATCGAATCAAAACTCATACATTTCCTGTGGCCTCAAAGGATGTTTTAGGTGAAATGCAGTGTTTTGTTTTGGCAGGGAATCTGCTCTCTTGTATTCCACATCAACCCTGCATGATTTCTATCGAAATATTTTGGTCTACAGATAAACAGAACAAAGCACTATTTGTACAGCGTGGTCTAGACATGCAGTAGAAATTTTTGAGTCTCCTTTTCTTTATGTTCTGTTCTTCTCCTGGTTTTGTGGAATTGTTAAAGCATTTGTAAAGCATGTATATGACATGATTTTAAACTCCCTAAAGAGAATACAGATGGGCTGTGTAATTATTGCTGAGAGGTGCTATTTTCTGTGTGCTGTACAACTCACATGCATAATATTTACCTGACAGCCAGAAAAATGTGACCATCTCAGAATTCTCTGAAACGATTGTTCGCAGTATAAAAATACTTCTCATCACGGAATTTATAACTTATTTAATTTCCTGTTTCTCTATGCATTCAGTTCATTCTGAATTGCTTTCAGAGTATTTCAGGATTCATGAAATGTATGTTATTTTTCTCATTGTTAGGTTTCTTCTGTCCTGTTTCATGGCAAGTGTTGCTGCTGTGGGTACTGGAATATGGCAGCGGAGTGAAACGTGAGACAGTAGTTTAAGTTTGCTTTTGATAAGGCTAATTTTTGTGGCTGTATCTCTCATGAAGGAGAAGTGAGCATGCAGGTTTGTGTCTTTTTATTCACTGAGAGAGAGAAACTGCAGTGCTAGGAGATGTCCAGGTCACTACAAACTGCTTTTAATACCCTTCTCATCTCTCCCACTGTGAGGGGAGGCACATCCCTCTCCCTGCGATGCCAAGAACATCCTGCTTGTTAACACGGAGGCACCACCTAGTTGCTAGGTTAAAGAGTAAGCAATGAATACTTGTTTTAAACTTGCAGATGGGAAACAGATACGATAAGAAACAAGGAGGTATCTTCTGTGCCAAGCTTGTAAGGCAGTATTGCTAGGCCGAGCGCATACTAGCTTTTAGTTCTGGCTCAGATCTTTTTAATATTGGCTTGGTCATTTGCATTTGTATTTAATAACTAATACAGCTGTAACTTAGATCAGATACAGCATTACCATCATTAGTACTGGGAGTCCTCCTTTCATTCAGTAGCAGCACTGTGTGAAACAGTTTGTAGGAGAGGTGCAAGTAGAAGGTTTCCACCGCAAGATTCAGTTTTAGTCAACGTTATACTTTCAGATTCAAAACAAATTAAAAGGTAAAGTCTTAATACATGAGTGGGAATTGCTGGAGTTTTCACTGAGACTGCTAATGTAAGAAGTGATGAAGAAGGTAGCTCTTGCTTGGCTGTTCACCAATCCAGTCTGATTGGCTGCAGTTTGCTGTTCGGCCGAGCAGCTGGCAATTATTGAATTGATAGGAAGTAGTCACAAGGTAATGGAATTAGCAAATGAACACCTGGTATTAAAAATCAATAAATGTAGAAGAATTTTTATGATTTCTTCAGTTTGGTGGGAAATAATCACCAGTTGACTGAAACTGTGAAAAACCTATATGTAGACAGTGAAAGAAACTGCATTTTAAATGGCCAAGTACATATTTTAAGTGAATGGTTTCCCAATGCAGTGCAAAAGATGAATGAGATCCAGCTGGCTTTCAGACATGCACATCCTATCTTAGATTTTAGACCAGCTGTTTACCTTGTTCATCTCCAGTTCTTACAGCAATTGGAGATATTTAAGTAGCTCAGAAGACCAACAAGTCGTCATTTTCATGTGCCTGTTTCCAGACTGAGATGATTCAAAATATAAACCTAACCATTGCCCAGAGACGGTAGCTCTAACCATCATATTTCTTCGTCATTTCAGATTTAGCTTGTGTCCTGCTGACTGTGTCAGGATTATTCTTTTTCTTTGAAAAGCCCAGATGTGCATATTATGTATTGCTTTTCTCAGTAAGGTTAAGGACCACAAACATAGTGCTTTAATGCTATTAAAGGTGTATTTGTTACCAGAATTCAAATAGTATTAGTACTAACTAAGATAAATAGGAAAAAAACATTGTATTATAGTAATGTTTTAGTATTAACTAAGAAGAAAAATGTGTTAACATTTGTTACTTTTACTTATTAGATCTTTGCTAACCGAAGTTGTGTTCATTTTTCTTATTCTTCTCTTGTACTGAGGATGGAATTTGGCCAGGGAGGTAGGAGTGGTGATATCACAGATTTGGGTAGAAAGTGAGGAGGTCTGCAGCCAGTCTGCGGTATCACTGCTCCTGGCTTCAGACTCCTCCAGAGAAGTGGGACGTGAGACTTTCTAAACAGCATAGTCCTCTTTGAGAATCTGAGTGGTGATTTGGTATTTACTGGGAGATCCAGGTTCGGCATGATAAACATTCCAGTGGGGAACTAGCATGCAAATTCATGTTGGAGAATTCATTCTGATGGAGCCTATGAACTCTGTTTTTCTAGCGTGGTCATCATCTCTCGGTCTTTCTTACCATAGCTGAAAACTCCAGTCTAGACATAAAAGACAGCAGAATCCCCAGTTTTCCTTTCTCTGTGTTTCATTAACTGAGCCTGGTGAATTGCAGCTCTCCTGCCACTGCAGAGCCCTGTAGAGAACAGAAGCAGCACCTCAATTAAATATGAAATATCAAGATAAATGTCTGAATAAAACATCCAGAACTCAGACAAACTTCTAAAACCTGCTTGTCAGCAGTGAAATGCCATTAAATCCTCTAGGAACTCATTAATAGATTAACATTTGGAAGAGTAATTACAGCTACATTAGAACTAAGGATAAAGAAAAATAAAGGAAGATCCAGCAGCATCATTTCTCTACACTCTTGGCACAAAATGAAGATCAATACTGTAAAATAAAATCAGAGGTAAGGAATTAAGGTCAGGAAGATTATGTCAAAAATAGGTAAGCTCTTCATATATATTTCAAATGAAACTGGTGAGGATGCAGCTGTTATGTATTGTTTCATATTATTTGTGTGGAATACTGCCTCACGGGATAGAAAAGGGATATTGAGGTGAAATCAAGGATGTATCTGGACATTGGATGAGTTGATGACTTCAGTGCCGTTAACCTAAATCACAACTAAAATTAACAATGTCAAGCTTTGTAGCTACGTTTTCTGAGCCAAAGCAAGACACTGATCTTTAGTGAGACAGAAATATATTACCCTTCAAAAGGATTAAATACTGCAAAAGTCTTTTTTGGGAATTTATGTTACAGCTCTGGAAAGGGAAGAGAAAAGATAAGATAAAGTAGGTACTCTAGTGAGATAAATAGGTGAGATCTTGAGGAATGTTTTCATTTTTCATAAAATTCTCACAATCTGTAAATTTTATATGTATAATTCATTACATCATAACCTGAAATGTGAATCTTGCAAATTTGTGAAATATGAAGAAATCTGAACGGGGAAAATATGACTTTATTTAGATATGCTTCCTTCTTCCTGCGAGCGCACCCACTGCAGACAACTGTGCTGGTGGGAACCAGGCTGTTTCCAAGAGGGAGAAAAATAAAATACCTGAAAACTAACAAGGTTGTAAAACACACAGATGATAAATAAAATGAAGTCATCAATGTGTAAAAGAAATGTTAAGGTTTTAGATTTGCAATTCTCCTATTTAAATGCCCTCATTGATTTGTTACAAATACTGTTAACCCTGTGTTTGGAAAATGGTGAGGACATTATCACTTGTGTTCTCATTTGTAATAAAATAGATTAACTTGCTGTGAAATTTTAACTAGGCTGAGACACAACAGTAGCTACCTAATGAACCAGAGCGCATTGCTGTTAAGTAGCTAAATAGATGCATACTGATTACAGGACTGAAAAATGGATCTGTTTACTTGCTAAAAAAGAGTCTGTTCGTAGTGTTATTCGTTATAGGAGGGGAAATTCAGCATTACATTTCGTCACAAACATTTAGAAATAGACAATTTCCCAATCCATCTGCAGCCTTGTATGATGACACTTTATCCTCATTTGTAGTGCAGAGAAATTTTAGCTCCTTTGTTGCTTATAGGGAAAAGCGTATCTTCTCTGTGTATGTAAATTTTTTTAACTGGTAAGACGTTGGATGATATAATCAACTAATTCTCATAGAAAATGATTCACTTTGTGATTAAGAATGACATTATTATTATTTGACACTTTTATTTCTGCCTGAACGTTTCAAACCCAGGCCCTGAGTTTGAAGGCAAATTACTTGAAGCAGAGATTATTTTATAGCAGGAGACAATGGGAAATGCAGTTACCAGAAGGAGCTCAAATACTTTGCTTTTCCAAATCATCAGCTTTTGAATTACTCAGATAACTCCCATTTAGGATGACATATATGGCTGTTTGTGTGATATCTAAGTGTTAATTCATGGTCATATTTGTTCCTAGTTTTTTTTTGCAGAACAGTTGGCATGTCCTCTCCTTGGCTATTCATTTTCATGGTTGCAGTAGACAATGAAATTTACTTAAACTATGTGCTCTTCTGTAAAATTAATCATCTCAAAATGATATCTTAATTGTAAATTGAGTACTCTTTGCGGTAAAAAGAGAAGAAATGGTGCCAAAGAGGACTGTTAAAACTGAAATCCAGATGAATAAAATTGCAGTCAGAGTTGTAGCCTTTCCAACATTAACCTTATTGGAAGCTGTTATTTAGACAAAGATAAAAGACACGTAGTATTTATAAGCTCAGGGTTGCGTGTATATGATTCAGTAATTTTTAGGAGAATACTTCTTGGGTATGAATGCGACTTCTAAAAGTAACATGATAAGCAGCCTGTTCAGAGTGAGTCAGAGCACTCTCTACTCTTCCACGCATGGCAGCAACCTGTAAAACTCACTCTTTTGGAGACTTGAGAAGAAGAAAACACAGGAGACTAAGATCAGTGACTTTGACTTCTTCAGATTTGAAAATTTGTTAGTTTGAAACCAGTTTTCAAAATTTTAAGAACTTTAGCATAGTAGAGCCATGTCTATTAAAACTTAGCAAACATTTTTAATTAGCGTTCAAAAATACTGCAATTGAAAGTCTCCCTTTAAGATTTATTAGTTATTGCATCTTCATTAAATAACAGATGATTAGTGAAAACAGATCCATTGGGGATTCCCAGCTATGTAATAGATACACATCTGTTCCGTGATTTTGAGGCTCAGTTGTTATTTAATGTACAATAACTATCCTATTAAAAACACATTCAATGCTGCATTTTCAGCTGGTGTCATTGGAATAGGCAAATGCTGCCCCTTACTCTGAGGAGGATCCAATCTCGCGTTCCCTTTGCATCATTCTTGAACGTATCTGTAAATACGATGCCGAATGTGGTTCGGAGAGGTGGTTTTAATGGGTAACAGAATATTCTTTGAATGTCGATCTTGCTGCCAGCATTATTAATGAATTGCCTCAGTAGGTTATGAACAGAAGCTATTACAGTAGCTATTTATAATGGAAAAACTATCAGAATCTACCATTCTCTTCCTAAAGCTATATTATTGATTTAGGGTACTGTCGAGCAGAAACTGCATAAAAAGTTCTGATGCTCTCAAGTTGATTTTCGAAAACACATGGGAAATTGCCACCAGGTAGCCGGATTGCATACTCCTGATCAAAAATATTTGAGAATAAGTTAAAAAGGCAGAAAAAAAATGCAGAGTTCCTTTGAGACAGCTCACCAGATGACACTGTAATTGTGGCTCTTAATGAGGTCGGGGCAAGAGGATCTTCCTTTTTATAAAAAGGAAAGGAATATTTCAGTTCTGAGTTTCCACGGGGAACAGCTGATTGCCAGGGATGAGGGCAACTCCAAAGATGCAGTTTCTGGAATTCTTCATTTTTTCATTGAACTTCACTGAAGTTCATGAAGGAAATTACACAGACCTTGTTTTATTTCTCTTTCAAGGAAAGGATTCAAGACAGCCCTTCTCCAGCTCCATCTCTAGAAGACAGTCAGCGGCCTGGGAGCCACGCTTCTTCCCATCAGAGCAGCAGCGTGTCCAGCTCGCCGTCCCAGCTGGACAACACACCAGACAGAATTGGTGAGTGCTCTGCAGCCTTACACCCCTTTGTGGTCGCCGAGGCAAATATTTCTTTGCTGAGAAACTCAGGAAAGCACTCACTTGCTAAAAAATCCCAGAATGTTCATCGCTATTGTTCGTTGTATTAGATTCATCGCTGTGCCGTGCTCAGCCGCTCGGATTCAGTCTGTGCCAGTACCCACCCATGCACTGAAGATATCACTCCTTCTCTGCAACAACCAACTGCTCTCGTATGCCAGAGTAAGAAAGTGCCTCAGGGCACGTGGAACTGAGAGATAGCAAGATATCTTTGTATGTATGTCAGAGAAGTCACAGAAAATATGATGGCTTTTCCGTTCCAAAAACCTCCTCCTGCCCACACATTCCCTCATCACCACAAGGCCGAGGGCTTTTTGATCTTTTTTTGGTCTCTCCACCAGTGTTTTCACAGCCTGTGCATTATCGATCTTGTGTTTAAAATGCTAATTCAGTCTAGAGGAAGTTGAGATCCTATTCTTGGTGCTTCCAAGAGGGATCTAGGGCAAGTCAATTAACATCTCTTCACATCAATGTATGTCAACACCATTGTCTTCACAGTGACTGGAGCCCATGCAGGCCTTGCCGAGCTAGATTTAAACCACAAAACCAGCGCAGTCCATGTAAGTCAGCGTAGACTTCGCTGCCATCAAATGACTATGTGGCTGCTAGCTGCGATTTTGCAGTTTAACCTCTGGTCCATGCAGCAGCCCCATGGTGCAGTTGGCTCTGCACAAACCGGTCAATGGAACCTGAGCTGCTCTGCCTAAACAGATGCAACTGGGGGTAGCTGCTATAGAGTAGATTCCCCTCAGCTTTTTAATGTGTAAAATGGGGCTAGAAATGGGGACAAGAAACCTTATCTTCTTATAGCAACGGTGAAAAAGGGACTTATGTCCTCAGCGTAGCTTCTGAAAGCTACTCTAGCTTCTTTTATTAATAGTAATAGCATATGCTGCAAGCATCTGACCTCCAGAAAGGGTGCTGAGAGTTTTTGAAAGAAAACCAGGCCTTACTTATTTTGAACTAAACATTTCTCTGTGTTGAACACTTACCGTTGTAAATTTATGTATATGTACTTTGTATCTATGCAAATATATTTACACACGTATAGATTTACTTTTTCAGTTAAAAAAACCACCCCACGTTAAACAAGTATCTTTCCATAAAAAAATTACAGTGAAGTTTTTAACAAGTGTCCTCACTGGAATAACTTTAAAATCTGTAATTGCTTAATTGCAGAGAAGGCAATCTTTTAATCAAATAAGAACAAAGAAAATAGGCATCCTGAAATCACAAATGTAACACCTCTCATGTTGCAGATGATCACTAAAGAATTTCTTTCAGCACTACAGCGTACTGGGTGTTTTCTGTCATCTATCAATTTAAGTTACTCTCTGCCTCTATATATTTTTATTAAGCTTGCTGCTTTATAGATAATTACTGATACATAAATTCTTAAGTGTATTTTTCCCGAAATGATTTTTGTAAAGTACTTTTTTAATTAGTTAATTTGAATGTTTCATAAGAAATCTTTTTCGTATCAGTAGTAATTTGGGTTCTGTCTTGGTATCTTTGTTTAATCAACTTGAGCAAATTTGCTTTTGCTGCATATTTTACTTGGCTGGAAGTGCTGAACTGGGACAGTGAAATGGTTGATTACGGACAATAAAAATGGTCCATTGCTTTAGAACCCATATATCTTAAAATACCAAAATATCGACAAAGAGGAAATATAATTAAATCGTTTCCTTTCTTCTGACATTGTTTTACTGACATTGTTATTTAGCTGCGCACTCTGATTTTTTTTAGCTATGCTGACCAACAGCAGGGAAGGAGAACTCATTGATCAAGAAACTGGGACCAGCCTAAAAAAAATACAAAAGGAGAAAGGTAAAACTGCAGACTGTTTTCCATCTCAGGCATTTAATTATGCTTATTATGTGTCTTATTCCTTTTTTTCTATTATTCTGCATACGCAATGGCATAATATTATAAATTTAAGAGAGCTAAGTGCCTAATTGCGATGAATAATGTATCCAGTGAATTTACATGGCGTTCTCCTTAGGAAGTATAAACAATCAGATCTTTGCTTCTCACTGTTTATATAGTATGGGGCCAATATTTTGGTGGCCTTTTGGCTGAATAATTTATAAAATTTCTCACAGATATTTGATTACTCACATGGTATTGTTTCTTTGCCTCCAGTGGATGTGTGTACTGACTGCTGTAATTGCTGGTACGTTGGGGAGGGGAACAAGCCGTTTTTTGTCTCTAATAGTACTACATCAGCTCAAAAGCAAGAGGCAACAAGGCAAGAAGTAGTACTTACCCTGTAGCAACTGTCCTGTAGTTAGGGCAGTTCTGCCTCTCCTCGGTGCTCCCTGCGGTGATTGTTGTGTCCCAGCGAAAGGGGATGTGTTGGTGTGTGCAGGGGAGCTCTGGGGACGTGGTGAGGTGATGGAGAGCGTGTGGCGTCCGTAGCTCCATATTGAGGATGAAAGAGCCATTTTTCTTTCCTTGCAAATGTAACAAAAAACTAAATCAGATCAGTAGGTGGGAGATTCGTTCTGGCAGTGCGTGCAGAAAGCACAGTATAGAAGGAGTGCTTGCAAAATAATGATGATGGGATGTGGTTAAAGAAATAAAAGAATGTGGAAGGTAAGTGAATACTGGAAAAATACCGCAAAGGCATATACTGAGGGAGACACTAAAGTTTGAGAGTGAAAGAGATGCGAAGGAAGTGACCAGAAAAAGGAAACAACATGAACTAAATATACGTGCAAGTCTACTGTAAATATCAATATTTATCATAAAAGAAAACACAAGCTGATTCATGTTTAGCTTGAGGTGATTTTAGAGGCTCCATGTGCCCTGCGGCTCCAGAGTTATGTAAAATACTTATGATTTCGTATGATCAGCTCTGTTCCTCATTCATCGGTGGCTGATTCAGTCATGGGTTGGAAGAGTCTGGAACTTCATTCATCGGTGGCTGATTCAGTCATGGGTTGGAAGAGTCTGGAACTTCCTCTTTATATTTTAGATTTTTGTAACTAACTTTCCCTCTTCTGGAAAGCAATTGAAGTTGTTTTCTGTTCACTGGTTTCTCTAGGCATTTAAGCACTTTCTTCATGAGCCCCAAAAGAGCCCTTTTGTGCCATTCTGAGATAATTTTCTATCTGGATAATCATGCTTAAATCCTTCCCTCTTGAATCCAGTTGGCATTCATGGACCAACACCAGGGGCTAAACAGTTTTCAGCTATACCTTCAGTCCTAATATGAAAAAAAATTGTATTTTTGTAGTAATTACATAGGTGAGTATTTAATCTGAATCTGAAAGTGCAGTTGATTTTAATTTTACTGAACTGTGCATAGTTTCTTGGCACACGTTTAGTCATTTTTCAGCAAAACAATTCAATGTCCTATGGGGTTCAAAGATGCAAATCATGTATTTATTGGTAGTAGCACTGCTGTCACTCAGAGTAGGTGAAGGAAGGTACAGTTTAAGAATCAGAAAAAAACAATTCAGAAATCCCCAAAAGCGTGAAAATAATTTAAATCCCACCACCTGTGAACCCGTTTTCCTGGCTCTTGTGATCACTGAAGGTTCCTTGTGGCATGTAAGAAATCACAGTGATCTGATGCTAACGTTTTCTGTACCATAATTCTGTTTCAGATTATGGTTGTATAGGTTTATTCATATCCTGGGGTACATTTTTGCATAATATTATCTTTCTTCAATTGATTATTTACTGAGAGATAGTCCTTTTAGACGTGTGTTACTTCTTCGTGCACTTCTGGGCTTTTTTTTAGGGTTAATTTAGTATTGAGAGATTGGCCCGCATCGAAGAAAAGGGCTTTAAAATCATGAGGCATTTTAAATTATAATTTTAATGATAGAATAAAGGCTCTGGTTCTCTACTTGATCTGCACAAATTTGGTTAAGTTTTTCTGTGAAAACACGAGAACAAGAAATTATTTGATTTTCTCAAGCAAAGATGTGATTTTCAAGTAATCCCACAACTCCAGAACCTTTTGATGGCATTATAATGGGACATATGCTGAAATTTTAAAGGCATCAATATTGTATATCCATCAATTTCAAGCTGATTTTGCGTTTGGCAGCATGACAGACTTACACTACAGTTGCTGCAGGAGTCTGTGTTGCACATGATACCAGCACCCAGTGGGCGATGGGCTGCACTGGGAGGACAGTCAGGGCTCGGCTTCTGAGAGGCTCAGCCTGCACGTGCTGAGCCTTTCTCACCCCATACAAGGCTCTTAGTCCTCAGTGATTTCTCTCATCCCATCAAGGTTCTTTGTTCCTAATACTGTTATTATTCTCTTGTGTGTAATTACTGTGGGCTCTGGTGCTTCTCAAACGTGTTGAGCGGTTTTCACGGTTTGATGTGGAGTCGCTGAAGGGTGTGATCTGTGCTGGATTGCTCAGCAAAAAAATACACCTGTAACTTGTATACAGAACGAGCTTTGTCTCTCTAAACCTGCCGTTACTTTTACGAAGGCGAAATATATTTACCACGGAAAAGATTTTCAAAGTTATTAAGAAGGAATGTAGTTAAAATAAAAGTATCAACATTTATTAAGTATGACAAGTAAGCGGTTTATACAGCCGTGGCAAACATATGTTTTCACATCTGTTTTGAGTAATATCATCATGATTTTAAAAATGATTTATAGCTCTGCAGGCCATAAAATGCCAGCTTTGCTGTAAGTTGGAAGTTTGCAAACAACAAAGAAGTTATTGAAGGCATATATTGAACATGGGTTTGTGTTATACACCTTGATATGACTTTAGAAATCTGAGCACTCTGTAACAATTAAGAAAGCAACAAATGAAATTTAAGTAACTAACATTTAGCAGTAGGTCTACTTATGTGAAATCTTAGCATGAAGAACAATAAAAGTTATTATAATTATTACAGGCAAATACTGTGATATTCCTCAGGATACACAACTTTTGGTTTCCATTTCTTATTTTAAGTGATCTCAGCACCAGACGAAAATGTGCCACTTTGTTCTCATCAAAGTAATTTCAAGGTAATTAGGGTTGAAGAGAAGATAGCTTAATAGTTTTTCTTTAGAGGACAGTTGATACGAGGTTGTTCCAATTACTTTGAGCTGTTTGCATATGTTGGAATTTACAGAAATAGTAGCTTTGTCAGTGCAGAGTGTTTAGAACCTGTACCGACCATACTTTTAAAGCTTTTTGAAGGAGAAATGCCATTAAATCACACTTATGCTGCATCCTTTCATCATCCCTTTTAGGAAGTACAGTCAAGCTTAACATTAGAGAAAAACAGAGTCAGGTCTGCGGATTTAATTTTTTTATACAAAATATGTTGTTATGTTTTTGTCAGACGTCTTTAACCACTGTGGCACATATTTTGCCTGTGCATCCATAGCAGAGCGCGAGTTAAAACCACATGGAGGATAATCAGTATTTTGAGATTGCTAGTGAAAGCAAACAGAGTTAGAAAATCACCCCCTAGAACACAACCCTAAATGTTTACAGAAACTGAAACACAGATTCTTCCTGATTGTGCTTACTTGCTCTGTCTAGGTTTAAGCAGTTAGATTTTGCCTGCGCAATTGCTCTCAGAAACTAAATTTAAAATGCTTCTGCTGCAGTTTATAACCTGGAAAACGTCTCTATTGTGTGAGAGAGTATTGTGTTTGACACAGCCGTGTACGGGCTTTATAGAAGCCTCCATATGAATGCTGGCATTAGGAAGGTTAAACGAGCCAGAAGAGACTTTGGCCATGCCTTCCAGTCAGATTTAAATGCCGCTACAATTATTCTGTTTGACTGCGTGACAAGAAATATTTCAAACTCTTCATACAGGATGGAGTAGTAAAAGGTAGTGGCCCAGCTCTGGACACAGAAATCAGTGCGCATGTTCACGACGTCTTAAGTGGGAGCAAGAGTTTGGCCAAAGCCTGGTATTTTGGAAGAGCTGCTCCCCCAGTGACTCTCCTGGTTGTTATTCCAGTATCTTCAGAAATCACCATTGTTCAAACAAGTCTTTGGGTAGAGATAAAGGTTGTGTTGGTCGAGGAAGTGATTTGCTCTGAATTTCTCGGAGCTGCCTGGTGGCGATGCCGTCATCCTTTATCCCCATTGTCCGCATCTCCAGAGCTCACGTCTGGGCTCGAGGGCTATGTCTCATGTTTCCAGCAGACGGTAGTCTCCAAACTGTGCATCTGGCAGCTATCCCTTTTCCTTTTATTAAAGAACAACTTTCCCTTTATTACTTCAAGGAAATGGGAATTTTTCATCATTTCTGTCAGCTGGGTGAAATATATTCAGATGGCCAGAGACTACGGCAATGAAAGAGTAACTATATTTATTTATTATATTTCATTAGCGGAAAAGAGGTTTTACGCTCTTTAAATTAGTCATTGCCAAAGGACCAGGTTACTCATGGTGTGAGGGGGGGAGCGAGCAGGTGCGGAACACCTGAAACAGCACCAGGCCCGGTGGTGGGGGGTGTCCTCCAGAGAGAGGGCTTTTCAACAATCCATCTGAAAGCATCCAGATGGAGAGTGCAAGGAATGAAAAAGAAAGAGCTAAGAGTATGAAGCTGTACCACGCAGCACGTATACAAAGTGTACGAGAGGTGCCAACACTTCAAATGTTCACCATACCCTTTCTTTGCTGTATCAATACTTGTGTAAATACTTGTTAAAGACATAGCGAGAAAAAAGCAATTTCCTTCAGGAATGTGCTCATGAATCTCCTCTTGAGATACATGAAAACCTCCCAGAATTAGAAATGAAGTCACGTTCCTTTTGGTATGTAAGTGTACAGGGATCATTTCCTAAGCAGTGGATGCAATAATATGTGAATTTAAACATTACGAGGGTTTCCATGCCCAAAACCCTTACGTAACGTGCGCATTGCAAATGTTCACTGGGAAATTCAGAGGTATTTTTATACTTTCTCTTCTCGGAGAGCACTGAAAGGTAAGAAGCACAGTACTCTATTCTGGGTAAAAGCCTTTGCCCACAAGTTTTATTGTTGCTAAATCTAACCTGCAAGTGAGCTGACAACTGTTAAAATGGTGTTAAAATCGTGTAGACACGATCTCCTGTCATTCAATCAATCACAACAGAAATAAAACAACCCAAACCCAAGAAATGAAGGCAAAGTCGTATTAACGCTTCCATTCACAATGTATGTAAATAGGCAGTAATGGTAGAGCTTTAATTTTTAAGTGGCTAGACTTATGTGGTTATGATTGTGTGTTTAAACATTGCTCAAACATTTATAAACACAGGGGCAGTTATGCGAGAGATGTTAATGACGTATTCCAAGGTAACGTCTTTTACATTAAATTTATATTGCGTCTTTATTGCAGAACCATTTTTAAGAATGAATTTTTTTCCAGAGAATAAAATACCTACTTCATGATTATCTTAGCAGATGGACCAAGACAGCTTCTTACATTGATATATAATTTATTAATATGTTTTATTTATTAGATTTCAGTGACTTTAATGTATTGCTGTCTAAACACTGCAAATTGTGAGCCTGTGTAAACATGCTGAAATAATGAAATTTTCCTTACTGAAAAGGCTTTGGACTAAATTTTTACTAAGGTATTCATGTAAGTCTGTGGAATAAAATGAGCAGATAAGAAGGAAATAAGATGGAAATAAGGTAGCTGCTCTCCAAAGTCAGGTTGTGGCTTCAGAGTTTACCATTTCCACTTCTCCTTCAATACTGTGAATGTGTTTTTAGGTAGGTCCATCTTATTGAGTTGTATCAAACTTGAAAAGCATGACAAGGAGAGAAAAATTGCTGATTGGCACCCGGTGACCTAAGAATGCTTTTGGATTAGGCCCAGGAATCTTTTCCATAGAGTTAGCACTGGTATTAAAACTGACCCTTTGAGTTCTCTAATTTGTAATACCTCTGATGCAAAGTCATTAACCTAGAAAATGCAGTTGGTGACATTCTTAAGGTCTGTGAGTTATTTAATAAGTTTTCCTTCAGTCCTCATTACGAGCCAGTGGGATCTGGAAAATATGCATCCCGAAAGGCTGCTGAATGTTTTTTTCATGTTGCAGAAATCATGTCACATTTCTCAAATACCTCCTTGGTTTTCTTCTCAAGTTACCTCAATCATAGGAGCCATTGATTTGCCGAAAGGATAAACAACTCTTAAATGACTGATTGTGGGTTTAGCATTATACAATCGCTATACAGCTCAGTAAGTTATGAAATAAGAGAATGTGTATAACAAGGAGGATGTAATCATTCTTCCATGAGCAGTATCATTTTATTGGTACAGATCTGGCCAGTGCAGGTTAGTGGCCGAGGAGGGGCTGCCTGGGTCACTCCGAGGTGGGTGCCTGCTACCAGATGGGAGGTGAGTGCTCATGTTTGCTGAGGATTTCCAGCTTCGAATATTTTTCTTGTAGCAGGTACTTAAGATTGAAAAGAAGACGAAAGGCAAGACACGCATGCCTTGCTGTATTTGGGATACACCAGTCGCTGGGGGACTCTATACTTCGTTCTCAAAACTCCTCAATTTATAGCAGGAGATTGAATCTCCTAAGTGCAACTTCTCTCAGGCTGCTGTGTCTCTGCATCCCATCTATCACACTATCTCCAGTTAGAGCTGTTCCACTTCATCTGAGCGATTAAATATTCATAAGAGCAGGCTCCTTAACTAGGTCCCTTGGCCTGCAGCAGTATCAGCTGTACTGTTGAGCTGCTTTGTGTCTTTTCTCCCCTCCTCAAACTCCTTTGCTGAATAATCCCAAAGCAATAGTCTGATGGTTTGACAACAGGACTCTGTACCTCAAGTGGCCACCATCTGGGGCTTGTGAGACCATTTGCCAGGGAGTACTGTCATCCCTGAGCTTATGGTCTATCTCAGATCCTCCAAACAGGACCCAGCTTAAACTTCACAGCCAAAATACGTGTTACCAGAGGAACCTTGGGCATAAGTTTAGAGAGTTAAAGCAGCTGTAAGATTGACTATTGGCTTTTTTAGCTATCTCATCAAAGCCTTATCAGGCATTATCAGTTCCCGTGTTAGGACACCAAGTACCTTTGCACCTTTAGCTTGAAGGATCAGACACCTGAGAGGATTTGAGGCATCACTCTTCATACCCATAGTTTGCATGAATATTTGTGAAAAGCAACCCTTAGTAATTGAGCCACTTTTGAAAGCAGAAGGGGGGACTCCCAAGTCATTCTGATACGTTGTTCATTTGTGATGTATTTGTGATGTTTAATCATGTTTGTGAGAACTGTTAAAAATGTATAGTTTTTTCCAAAAGGTTATATTGCACTTAACAGTCTCACTTATACTTTAACCTCTTTAGCCATGAGAAGTCCGAAATTCAAGGTGAGTAAGTACAAAGCCAGAAAGACAGTAGAGAATTCCCCAGGCGTGTTTCTATGGTCATACTTGGCCATTGCATGTTGCATTCAAAGCACCAGCTGATTTATTTTCTTCTTTTATTTTGTAGGCAGTGTGACAGTAGTTTCCAAAGTGGATTTTTCATCTAGTTGACAGAATATGACAAGCTATAACAAGCAGTTTAATAAATAAAATTCTGCTTCCAGGTGTATTTTGAGATGTTATAATCTATAAAACATTGTATAGTTTTGAATCTGTCTGTTTTATCTGTCACCTGGACTGCTGTGCGGTATTTTGATAGCTAGACTTAGCTTGTGTGATTTTGCTGACGTATCCCATGGCTTATTCACGTGAGTGTTGTCAGTGAGAGGATACTATCTAATTTTTAATGACAGTTCAGTGGAGTGCCTCTTCTGGTATGGAAGAAGATGCTTTTTTGATGTAGAATATGTTGAAGGTTGGAGCATCTGTGGTAGGTGACTGAGCTGGAGCAGAAAATGGAATATTTGTGCATACGTGTCTATTCACAGAGGCCAGAAAATGTGAATTGCTTAGAAATTAACGTGTTATTGATACATCTGTAAACTTTGGAGGCATTTAGGATGCTGGCCTGTATTTATTGTTGTTGTTTTGGTTTTTTGTTAAAGAACTAGAAAGTGATTGTAATGAAGATGCCCTCCAGGCAAAAATGTGAAGAAATTCCCGTATTAAAGGAGGAGTCATCAGAGTTGCTGTTTGACTTTTGACATTATTGTCATATAGCCTACGGCATTACAGGCAGCAGGGATTTTAGATGGAAAGGAGAGCTTGAAATTACTCTATAAGAAGAGTATATTTATATATACTGAATTTTCTTTCTACTGGTGTATTTTAAGGAAAGCATTATATTTTTTTGTAGAATTTAAATGACAACAGTAATAATAACAGCAACAACAGTAATTCCATTGTGTATGAATCTTTTAACATTAAAAAAAAACCAAACCAAGCCATACTCATATTTAAAAACTATTTAATGAGCTCCTGAGTGGTAGTTTTATTACAGAAACAAAGCGGTTGTCCAGTTCAGAGCTACCTCTTTAGCCTCATCCATGGGCTATTCCAGCTCCCCTTTAAAAATCTAACAAAGGGAAAAAAACCTGAAATGTCTCTTTCATTTCACTCATACCTTCACAATTCCACGATCGGTAGAGTAAGAGGGGAGGCCATCTGACCGTTTCATGTCTCCACCTCCAGAGAAGCAGGTTCATTGGATATGGCTGCAGCGCATCACGGTCCCTAAAGAAATCAGTGCTAAGCAAAGGAAGAGCAGTGGTGTGGCCGGTTGTGCAGTGCTGCAGGGCTCTCCTGGAGGAATTAAAGCGTTAGAAGGAGGGTATGACCTAGTGGGAGCTGTTAGAATATCTGCTCAAAGCAGACAGGCTTTCTCGGGTCCTATTATACGGCACTGGGAAATGTAGGCACAGCCTGGATGATATGTAGCTGCAGCATAGATTTAGAATGTTTGCATCACTAACACAACACTGTTCATCCAAAAAGAAAGATTATAGCAGAAGAAATGGAGACGGCAAAAATAATACATATTATACCTTGTTTTCCAGGCTCTTGGATCAATTTATAGTAATATGTGAGTGAGCAGGAAGGTAACAGCATCTGGTAGCAATAAATGTTTCCTTTCCAGAGTTACCGAATTAGCTATGGGAAGGTGATTAGAAATAAAATACAACGATTTCTGATAGAAATAGGTAACACTGCATGGGCTTTGAGATAAGAACTTGACAAATGTGTAAAATAAATGCAAACCTGGTTTTGAAAAGGGAGGAGATTACCATTTTCTGTGTGGTGTGCCAAGATTTGTGCATTTCAAATGTTAGCGGTTGGCTTCTTTTCAAAACTGATAAATAATGATGTTTGTTGCGGAAACAATTATCCTAAAAATAATTTAAAAGGATTGTATCCCCTTTTTGTTTGCCTATAAAGACCACATTCAATTTATAGATAGACAGAAAGAGCTCCACTTGCATCTATAAAACAGTTCTTAAATCATTCTAAATTATTGATGTGCACAAAGAACTCTTTCCGCTTTTGTTTGAAGTTTTATTTCTGCGGCGTTGTGCTTTCTAATTGTACTTTCAACCACTATGACATCTGTTATAGTTGTTTCAAAAACTTTCAATACTTTTCTTTTTCAACGATAGACAGTCTTTTCAAAGGCAAACTGTCTTCATTTTGAGCAGGAAAAATAATTAGTTGAGAAAAGATCACTGATTTGGCCAGGGAGCTCACCATTTTACTGGTTTTTGCAAGTCGCTGTTTTATATGATTCCAACACCTCCTCAACAGAAAGCTGGCCAAGAGGAATTCATCTCTGCAGCAACTCAGAAACCATCGCGCGTCAGCATATGTCCTGCGCTTCCCCGAGGAAATCCAGGGCTTTATTCTACCCAAAAGAGTACCAAGAAAGTACTTCACAAATTGATAGTCCCTATGTGTCTAACAGATGGAAAAGTAAGCTGGCATTCCGTGCTGCTATGCCCAACAATATAGGAAGAAAGCTCAGCAATTGGAGATGAGATTGGTCCTTAGAAGTCTACTTAGAGATCTTTTTTTTAAATATAACTAGTGATGTGAATATGTGGTGTAGCAGTAAATTTAGTTCTAATGATGTATGACATAATTGCAGCCTTATCTCTGGCATAGAAACACAGCAGATGTTTACGGCATCTCAGATTGGAAAGCACAATGTAAAGGCATTTCCTGGTCTTTTTGTCAGAAGAGAGGACTTTCTCCACGAGGTAGGAGAGACTTTCAGTTTTGAAAAATTCATGTCCAGGACTCTGGTCCAGTTGCAGTTCACCACAACTAACCTTTGAATTACCAGTTGCCTAGACTTCATACAATAATTAATTCAATGCTAGGGGATTTAATTGACCACAAGATTGAACTATTAAGGAAAAATTTCATCCTAATTGAGAACTGAACCCCTACCCTTTATTCATTGAGTGTCTGCTCTGCCACTTGAGTCGTGAATTGGGGGTTAATTGACTGCCTAGAATCTCCCAAGGAGCAATTATTTCATATAATGGTTCTAAGACATACTGTCGTGAGGCACTTTTTAATGGCATCCATTTTTTCCCCCCTGGATTTAGAGACATTTCATGAGGACGGCAAGAACTGTTGGATGCAGGGAAGGGAAGAGAGATGTAAACAAAAAAAGGATTTGGGGTTTCCTTTCAAGTGCAAATTGATAAAGATCAAAACCCAGAAAAGGGTTCACAGCTAGACTAAGACCTCACTGATTAAGAGACCCCCTAATCTCTACATCCTGTGGGTCGTACTCCAGTCCCAGCACTCCTCGTGTTTCTTTTAGGATTCAGTCGCAGTGGCCTGCAGGAAGATCTCCCATCATTCCGGCTGCCATCGAAGCATAAACTACTATTAAAATATTAAAAAGACAGTGCTAGGTATTTTTATATTTTTAACATTTTGTATTTATTTGATTACATGGTAATTAACAAAATTCAATACTTCATAGTAGATTTTTCTGCTTCATTAGTGCAAATTTGCAGAACTTTTCTAATTACTATTCTCCTTTGAAGAATAAATAATAGAGATGATATCAAAACTTTTTAAATAAATGAAGACTTAGTTATGGATACAGTTAGGCAGTTTTATATTCAAGTCTATTCTGGTACTTAAATGTTGTTATAAAAGTGCCATCTTTACAAATACTTGAAGAAACTGTCAGAATTTAGGAGAAACTATTTTTGTGTGGAATTGTCAGAGATAAAAGGAAATGTGGAAGAGTTTAGCTGCTTAGGCTTTCATTTTGAAAATTAATCTTAAACCCTATGGGCAAGGAGGACTGACTGTGTAGGTAATTCATGCTTAAAAATATGTAAAATCGCTGTATGCTTAGCAAAGGCTGACGAGAGGTCTGAAACAGAATATCACCCTGTAGCTCTAAGGGTGCTCAGAAGAAGCAGCAGCTCCAATATATTTATTAGCAGATATTTCAGTGTAGTGCTGTTTAACCATTTTAATGTCTTAAGAGGGGCTTTAGTAATGCTACCGGTAGTTCACTAGGAATCATAGAATCACCAGGTTGGAAGAGACCCACCGGATCATCGAGTCCAACCTTTCCCACCAATCTCTAAACCATGCCCATCAGGCCAGCAAAAGATCTTAGCCTTGTATTGCTCTGCTCTGAGAAACAGAGAAAGGCACTGCTTTGCACACATGGTGTGTAGGAGTCCCCCCAGAGCAGGAATCCCCCCCCAGCTCACCCATCCCTCCTCGTGCTTCTGTGTGAGATTGCAGAGATGCAAGGAGTGCGGCAGCTGGGGTGCACACGGCTCACTTCTACCGTAGCTCCTTGTTGCAGGGTGATGCATTGCGTTCACGGCTTAACTTCCATCTCACATGAAAATGTATGTGCTCATATGCCTCTTGTTTACATTTGCATTCTGCTGGAATCCAGACCGGCAGCCGGTGCATGATCACAGACCCGTAGGTTCCTGTGAGGTAGTGTGAAGCCAGGCAGTAAATAATCACAGAGAAAAGCAAGAAGACACAAAAGCAGAGCTAGAAAGTCCAGGTGACTCTTTGTGCAGTCACTCAGAGTTGTTACCTTAAAGGTGACTTGAAGATATTCACACACATTTTGTAATCTGCTTTATCTGCAAAGGAGATGAACAGATACTCTTGTACTTATTTGGTATTACAGAATCTCAGTGATGTAATCCTTTAGGCTTCCTGGTTTTGCTGGAGGTGTTTTGGAAAGCAGGCATGGCACAGACGGTCTTTGGCTGGAGAAACGGTGTTTGAGACTAACAAAATTATTACTGTTGTTATTTCCTCTTATAAACATTAGAGGTGAACAGGTAAAATGGATGAAACAGATAAAAAAAAGGAAGCAGGATTTACAGTGTAATTGAGAATTGAGTTGTGTTTTATACTCACTCATTTTAATCTGGTCAGTAAAGTCCTGGAGTAAACAGAGGAGACAAGGCCTGATATTTCTAACATAAAAAGCAAGGGTAGTGTTTTCTGTGATGTGAGCAAATCGTTGTCCCGGGTCCCATAATAACATTCCAGGCTATCAAAAGCTGCCACCATCTGTGGAGGATGGTGTTCTGGTGAAGAAATAATGTAAGGGAGAACGGCATTTCCCATTGCTTCTGCCTTGAGGAGGAAAAACCTAGGCACTTCACAGTATGAACTAAGAGATAAACACAATATTTTACACTCCAAGTGTGATTCCTTTGCTTTTCTCACCTAGTTCTATCTTCTCCCTTTTAAATATAATTCTGTTCCACAGTTTTCTTCACCTGCTGTTTTCTTGAACTTGTACCAGTCCCCAGTCCATATACACTGTCATTCTTCAGTTACACTCTCCATCCAGACTTTACCCTGCTAATCCAAACTCTATTCAGCACCCAGCTTGCCTGCCTGCTTGCTGCCTTTTCTTTCATTCTATGTCTTTTTTTTCTACAGGAAACAAATAAATCCATATATTGACACAGAAATCGCCAAGGTCAGGAACCTGTTTGGTTTTGCTGGCTTTTTTTTATCTCTTTGTTCTTTTTAAATAAGTGCCACACTCCAAGAAAATTTTAACACTATTAATGACTTCCAAGTAAGTTTGGTAGGTGTAAAAGAGCTGTAACACTGCTGTCTGCGGTTGGTTCAGATCAACAAAAAATCCAAAAGGCATTGTGTAGATTGGCTGTCAGATATAGGAACTGCTGCTCTCGGAAATTCAGATTTTTGCTGTGCGACCGTTTGTTTGTATGCTGTGGCTTAATGTTTGTTGGTGATTTTTCATGCTGCTTGTGCAAGTCTGGTGTGTAACCAGAGGTGGTGCATCATCACTGCTCTCATGGGAGGCAGTCCTTACAAGCCAGGTGAGGTACATCCCTGTCACTTTCTCTTCCTGAAGTAGTTGATTTGTCATTGCGGAGCAAATTCACAATTTGTAGAAAACCCCTCAATAAAGGCCAGTTCAGCTCATAAGAGCAATTGCCGCTGTGTCATTTGGATGGACTCGATGATCCGGTGGGTCTCTTCCAACCTGGTGATTCTCTGATAATATGATAATATGATTCTATGACTTGATCCCGAATCAAGGTTTTTTTATGTCACGATAGAAACTGTGGGTCAAATTCGCTTCTCCTGTGAATTTGATGTCGCTGCTTGGAGTAAGTTGAATCCCACTGTGTTGTTCCCCAGGGAGATCAGAAGCTGTGCAATGAAGGTGTTCTGCATTGCTGAAGGAGTGCTCTAAATTATGTTGTAATTACGGTCGATTCATTCCCCTTTGGAAGCTTGCCTGTAGATGGGCATGGTCTGGCAAGCCTCTCAGTCAGTTAACAAGCAAATAAAAACCCCAACAGCAGCCTCCCCGTGCTGCCGTAAAGAGAGCTGCTCTGAAAGTTATGTGGAGCTGTGGAAAGCAGTCATTGTGCTTCCAGCATGCCCTTGCGCGCAGCATTAGCCTTCACCTTTCTTTGACTGTTACTGAGGGAAGTAACTGATAGTGATCGACACGATTTCCTGGGCACGGTGCATTCAGATTTTTATTATGATATTACCAGGACATATGTTTGTGGAAAGAAGATATATATATCTCTATGTTTAGCCTAAGAATATAAACTCTATAGAAACTGTATATTACCTGTATGAAACCGAAAATACGGTTGAGTTAGTGTGCAGGAATTGGGCCCGGCTTTGCTTACAAATCAGCTTGATGATGAGGCTGCAAAAGTTATATTTTCACTGCTTTCACATACTGAATTTATTAGCTTCTTGAAATTGATTTTGGATGCCTTTCATTTGCCATTGGGCTGAAGTCAAAAGCAAAACGATGATATACCACATTTTGCTCACTCATCTTTTTATTGCCCAACTATTGTTATTGGGTCGAAGACATTCAGTGTGTTTCCCAAAGGAGACAGAAAGCACATTTAATTTTCTTTTTAATTGACGGAAGCTTAACTGAGTGCAATTCTTGCATTCCTCGACTTCAATATCCAGGTGGCAGTTATGAAGGGGTAGAGGGGCTGGGGACTGGGATTCACCGTAGATCAGGGCTGCGCGCAGAAGCCAGAAGTGCTGTCAAACTTTGTACTGTTTTATTTGCTTGGAAGGAATGGTGCAGAGTTAATATCGATGCGGCGCTATGAAAGTGTTCAAGTGGTAATCTCTGGGAAGGTAATGTGAACTCAGCAGTATCATCGCTTTGATCTTTGGTTAAAGTCTTACAAAACTAGATTGCAGTTTGACTGACAACCTTGTCAGAGAGTGAATGAAGACTGACACTCCAATATTGAAAACGCAGCGTTTACAAAAGTTAAAGGCTGAGTTTTCTCATGACACTGCTTCTTTTGTGGAAGACTGAATTTCACATTTATTTTTAAATAAGCGTACACCTTGCTGTCTGCAGCTACAACTTATGATTTTAGTCTGTTGGCTCACAAACGCTTCTTCCCCTAGTATTGAATGCAGGTGCGTTCATAGAAACGGTAATGTCATAATGTCTTTAAAGATGTAGGAATTATTGTTTGAAGGCTTGAATGCAGAGGTATTTATCACAGTACCAAATAATGACTGATCTGACGTGTGGGTGATGGATGCAGCTTGGTTTGGGTGGTGTATCTGGCAGTTCCTGAGTGTTCTGATACAAGGGTTAAAGGGTTTGCACAATATAATCCTACCTTATTCCATGAATTGTCCTCTTAATACCCTCAAGTGAACAGAAGCTACTGAAGGAAAAGTTTATTTGTATCAAAGACTGATGCTTTCATGCCAATAATCTCCTTAACTGCTATCCTTTCATTGTACGTTATTTCTTTCTAATCAGTTTTATCTGTCCTGAGTTCGAAGAGTGCCTTATCTTCTCTGCCACTTAGAGTTTTCAGGGAGGCGTGAGCATCCAGCTCTCAGTGACATTACTCGAGGAGGGTGTTTGACAAGATGACCTCTAGAGCTCCCTTACAACCTTAACCATTCAGTGATTCTAGTCATTTCCAAAATGATGTTCTGCTCTGCTTCGGTAGCCTTGGTGCAGTGACTTCCCATTCAACTTGCCTCTGTGCTTTGAGAAGTCTCTGTTTTTGTCGTGTCAGTGTGGTTGCTTCCAGCCCCTGCGTCCAGCCTGCTGGTTGGCGTCAGGACAGGCTGTTCTCCAACTGTAACCACAGTGAAGCCTTGAGATGAAAGCTACCTGTGCTCTGTCCGTCAAAGTCTGTGCTCTACGAGTACTTTTTCACACTTGCCCCAAGATTTTCTCCAAATTGGATGAGTTAATAAATTTTGTTCAGCTAGCAAACAAAACAAAGCTTTCAATAATGCCCACTGCTGGTTTTAGAGAAAATGACATTAACTGCCATGAGTTAAGCAGGGTGTGAGAGTGAACCGGATTGTGTCTATTTCTGTATCAAAATACCTTAAGCAAGAAGATGACTCCCCAAAATAGTAATCATATTCCATCCAGAGGTGGTAGTGAAGAGATTCTATTTATATGATGCAGGTTAAAAATAGGCATCCAAAAGAGTTTCACAGAAAGGGCAGATGAGCTGTGCTATGGGGTGTGAGAAATGCTTAAATTGGCTTTGGTGTCAAAGCCTGTGTTTTCTGAGACTACGTCATCAGTTTTTCCTGACCTTCTGAGTCTCAATTTATTTCAGTATTGCTATATTCTGAACGCAACTCTTTCCTTCCTCTTAGGTCATGTATGTCTTATATGGTGTGTATATATAGCATTAACTATACAAGGAAACATGCATAGACACTTGCAAACTGGTATGTGTGCAATGCAACGTCATATCTTCATCTACTTCAGTATATTTTGTGAAAAACTATTAATTAAAAGCCAAGATTAAAGCTGTTTTCATCAGCAATGCAGCTTCCCTCAACAAACCTTACATTTGACCATATTTCCAAAGTGATCATATATAAGTTGCAGAAACAATTGCCATTGCATCATTTGAAGTCTGTGAACGAGTGAAATGCATATGTAGCTATAATCATTATGCAGAATAAATTATTTCCAAACGTCACATTTATATCATTTTTTTATTGTGTGGAAAATGCGTGTCCACAAATAATGATCATCTAATTTGTGCATTTTATATATATATATATTTATGAAATTCCTTTTGGAAATGTCCACAATCTGCTTTCATATTACAACACATATGGTAAGAAAATCTTGCTTGCAGGCCAATGACTATTTTTAAGCGATTTTCAGAATTGCAGTGAATAATAACCCATGGGCAAAAATTGGTATGGTTTGTATTTTATAACAAGCAGCTTAACATTTTCTAAGCTATGACAAATTTCTCCCTAGATATTTTTTAATGTAGTAATAGCATTAGATTGTTTGTCTCTAATTTTCTTTATGTACGTGGGCACCGGTGGTATATTAGGAGTACTTCTGAGTCATCCTAGTTCTACCTTACTCCTTTCTTTAGTCTTTAGAAGTCTCTGTGGGCACAAGGGTTGTCGCTGTTGAAGGTTTTGTTCTGTTCTGTCTTTCCCTTTTCCTTTCTCTCACTGCATGTAGACGTGTGTACATGACACAGAACGTAGATACTGAGGAACCAGTTCTGTTGCTGTGATTTTGATAAAGCATTTCTGGAACTTGTTGTATTTCGATTGAAGATTTACAGCTCTCCGTTTGCCTCCAACCTCATTTTTAAAGGCTAGAAGAGAAAAGAAATCCCAAACCATAAGCATGTTAAGTGAAATATTGGTAGTCCCTTCAGCTAATGGTATTTCCTTAAAGCAGATAAGTTACTGAGCCCCCTTTTAAAAGAAGAGTGTTAATTTTCTGTTTGCTTTCATCTGTTGAAATAATTACTTTTTATTTTTTGCCTTCAATAGGTTGTTCTGGTCGTTAACATTTCTGTAAAATTAAGTTTGAAAGGTGCTTTTAATGGTCACATAGACTGCAGTGCACATTTGACTGTTAAAATCAACCTACTTAAGGCAGAACTAATGTTTAACACTCGCAGCTATTTGAAGTAGTTCACTGCCCAGTTTAATGGTGCTGCCAAGGGCAATGGTCACATTACTTGCTATTATGTTTTGGGGGGTTTGTGATGCTGGCAGTGAAGACAATCCATGATATTTCTGAAAACATTGGCTTAGATCTTAAAGACATCATTTTTCTACTAACAAACTATACACTGTAATTTCTTGGGGAGCAGCAAGCAAGAAACATTAACCCCTGCTCTTGGCCATGTATTCCATCTAGGAGCAGTAGTCGCACGCCTCAATGCTGGTGTCGAATGACCTTTCCTGCAAGCTCTGTTGAAAAAGACATAATCAAACTGTAGAGAAATGATGGTGATGGTGAGCTCTGCTGGGAGAAGTGATCTTATATAACGGAAATTGGGCTTTTCATTTTGCGTGCTGTCCAGGCAGTTTTAAGCCACCTGTTCTAGTAGGTGAAGGGCGACCACGGATTGCTCAGCCTGCCCTGATGGAAATACAGAATCATAGAATAACCAGGCTGGAAGAGACCCACCGTATCATTGAGTCCAGCCATTCCTATGAAACACTAACCCATGCTCCTCAGCACCTTGTCCATCTGTACCTTAAACATCTCCAGGGAAGGTGACTGTGGTGCAGGAGGTGGGAGGGGCATGGTTTGGGGTTTTTGTGGATTTTTCTGGTTTAGTTGCTGTAAAAGTGGTCATTTCTGTTGTGTTTTGTTTCTCCTACAAAAATGCTCCTCTAGCCTCTCGTTGGGAAAAGACCTTCCCAATGACCAGACTCAAGCCATTCTGCTGCTAATGCTTCCTCTCTCTGTGGGTTTCAGTACGTAGGTCAGGTAAGATTATTTTTAGGCAGTAGTACAGAGGAAGATGTAACTAGTTCTTTCTGTAGTGGAGTTGATGGAAACTTCGCTCAAGTCTTCAACAAGTCCGATGGATATTGCAAAGCTGCCCCAACTAACCCACACCAGAGTGGGTGAATAGAGCATATACATCATCTCTATTCCTGTGTGAGGTCATGAATTTATAACAAAATGACTACTTTTTTCTTCTTTGATAAGTGGGAGCAGACGGAGAATTTAAAGATTAAATAATACATCTTCTCAACCAGAAAAAAAATTATATATATTTACTAAATAGTGAGTAAAATTTTCCCCTCGGCTAGTCTAGTGCAATTTTACAAGCTTCAACAGTGCTGAATAGATGTTATTGAGAAGTGAATTTGGCTCATTCTTTTTATGCTTTTAATAAATACCCAAGGGAAAGGCAGTTGTTCAAGGAAAATGAAATACAAATAAACATAGAATTTATTCTCAGTAGACATTCTAGGGAACTTGGAGCTTGAGTTTTATGCCATAGTTTTTTTTCCTGGTACTTGCGAGGAAAACTGAAATATTCATATAAGCTGTCAGTTCTCTAAAGCGAATTCATCCTTTTTAAAAAATAAAACTAAATATAGATTCATTGAATAGAACAGAAACAATGTGAAACATAACAAATGACATTTCTGCTCCAAAGTACATCACCGTAATGGACCATATTATTCTGAACTGTGGATACAAATGATATTTTTTTTCATGGCCTCTTGTAACAATTCTTGAGACACAATCATGCACAAAACATCATTTGTAATTATAGCAGTTTGCCATTTTCCTCTGCTCCATGCTTATTTCTCATTTGATTGATAATCTGTGTACTTCAAGCTAATGAAGGTTCTTCATGCTGCCACTTGATAGAAATTGCCAGTTTTTACAACCTAAATTTCAGGACAACATTGGCATTTTTCATTTGAAAGAATGAAAAAAAAAAAAACCCTCAAAACCTAGCTGCTTCATAGTAGATTTTTTCCCAAAGATTCCTGGGGTGTCACTGCGAAATGTGGTCACCAGAGAATATTTATTGGTATAAAGAAGAATTTAGACTATGGATTTCAGATTAAGCAGTGCTCAAACTTTCAAATAGTCCTTCAAAAACATCTGTGATTCCCCAAGTAGTTTACTGTGGAGCATCAGAAGCATCTTTTCTGCATCCACAGTTATTTTTTACCACTTACTGAATTTTCTGGATTATTGTTGTTGTTATTGTCGTTGTTATTGTCATTGTTGTTATTATTATTACTATTATTATTTCTGACATTCTGACTTTGAAAACAACCTCACAGTTTAATAGTTATTGGTTTCAAAGAAAAGATATAAAGAGACTTTTTATGGTTCTATACTGCGTGTCCAACTTGGATACCTTTCTCAGAGGCAGCGCAGAGTGATTTTAAGTCAGTATTTACCACTAGAGAGTATAAAGCTAGACTTTATTTTAAGTTAGTATTTACTGCTAGAGTGTATAAACCCAGATTTTATATGTCATAAACGCAGGAACATATTTTACTGTTTGAGAACATCTGAGCTGCAGAAGTTGTGCAGTTCCTGAGCAGAGATTGGGTCCTGAAAATCATGTATTTTATATTCTTAGAAGATACGTGGAGAAATACCTGTCTAGGTATTTACCAGGTTTGTGCTTTGTTAATATTTTGATCCACTACTTGTTTTTCCTCGGCCAGAGACTTGTGTGTTTGCATACACCACCCAGTACCAGCTCCGTCACTTCATCACCCTGGGTCATAGTAACCCTTGTGAAAACCTCAGAGCCCCAATGGCAGTGTGTACAACATCAGTACTTCTCAGAATTTTACAAAACTAGCTGATTAAATCTGATTTTAAATACTACTTCCAGTCTAGAACCCTGGCTTTTTAATAATCAATTAAAACGTTGTTTCATTGTGTTTATTCAGCGAGTATAAAGCACAGCTTGACATGTGTTAGACCTTACATCGCAGTACACAGCTGTAGCCCATCCAGCATTTTCCAAATGAGTTTGCACAAGGAATAAAAGATTGCCATCTGAGCAACACTGGAGGGAGACGAGCAGACAAAAGGCAGTTAGTGCTACAAAAAAAAAAAAAAAGACCCTGTTGAGAGAGAGATTTCTGAGCAAACGCCTCAATTTCACAGGGAGATACTCGTATACATTGATTTTAGCACATGAAGTACATTGCATTTGGGATTCATTAAGCTTCATTTTGTGCACTATCATGAATGGGTACGTCAGCTACTCTCTCAAGTAATGCACAGTTTCAAAGCAAGGAGGTAGAATAAACCAAAGTGAAAATGTAATGTGCCCCACCAAGAGGGTAGGCCAGTTCTTTTAAAAGGAAAATGCTTTGGTTGCTAAAAGCCATAAGTCACAGTAGCAATAATCAAAACCTAAACATTTTTAAAGGATTTTATGCTTATAGAGTTTTTAATATGACTTACAAATGTCAGTAGATTAATGTTCCTAGCTGACCTGCTGGAAATCCCACTGGAAGAACCGTTGCAGTGGTGGAGTGCAGAGCCCCTATTTCTGTCCTTTGGAAGAAAATACTCAGGCAACTGTTTGATACTTCTTAGTTATTCAGTATTTTACTAAAAATGGGCAAGGTAGTTGTGGGTTTGGTCGTGATTGGCTTTTGAACTGTATCTGCGGCAGGAGGGTGCTTAAGAGGGTGCTACTTTCTCTCCCCTGTGCTTCCCTTGGGAGGCAGCTCCCGAGTCCCTGTGGTTCTCCACAGACTCTCTTGGCATCATTTGCCAAATCCAGAAGCCACAGAAAGTGGCAGGTCCACGAAGCTGGATTTTTCAGCCATTCAGACAAATCCAAGGCTGGCTTGAAATTTGTGAGTGTGTGAGATGTGCAGTACTGGGTTTCTGCATAATTTGTCTTGGTTTGTGTTTTGTTTTAGAAGCATGTAAGTCTTAAGAGATTTACCTAAAAATCTGTTTAGTAGATGTGATTTGGTAATGATGACAGCAGTAGCATTTTTTGTTTGTCCTAAAGTCTACTATAATAAATTAGAGTGATTTTGAGGCAAAAGGTTCACGAAGTTTCTCAAAATTTTCTTAGGGTGATTGGTTTGCAGTGCCAAATCCCTTAAGGAATGGGATTGTGTGTGCGCATGGCTGGGTGGAGGGGGGAATCTTCATTGCTCAGTTCCTCAGCTTTTGTGCTTTTCCTTCAGGAGATATTAACATGTTATTAATGAAATTAGCCTAAGCTATAAGGCTTTACTACCACACATTGCTATATGCTGTAGCAGAATATAACTATATGATAGGAATGGTTGGATTCGATGATCAGGTGGGTCTCTTCCAATCTGGTGATTCTGTGATTCTATGATTTATGCACTTTGCTGTTTCAGGTTAGTGGCGCAGAGGTTTGAGGTGTGGGGCAGGGAGATGAGCAGAGGAAAGCCATTTGCTGGGAATCCATTCCTGCTCTGTACTAGTTACCTGTTAGAGCGAAACACTGGACCCTGAAATTAGCCTCTTGTGGTTTAAAGACTTAATTTAGCACTGTTTGGTGAGTGATTAAGGTGCAGGTGGATGAGGTGCTGAGGGACATGGCTTAGAGATTGGTGGGAATGGTTGGACTGGATGATCTGGTGGGTCTCTTCAACCTGGCGATTCTATGATTCTATGATGTTTTGTCTCTGAGATGAATTGGGAGCCACTGCTAACAAGGTAGTCACTGAAGAGGTTCTGCACTGTAAGAGCAGAGGCTTGGTGTGTGTGGCCACACACCTCCCCGAGGACCAGAGACCTCACCCAGGCTGCTGAGGAAGAGCAGTGCAGTAGATTAATGTCAGACAGCTGCTGCTTCTGCTGGAAGTTTTCACCTTTGTTCCCTCTCCCTGGTATTTGATCTTCTAAAAGAGCTCAGGATAAGTGACAGCAGTAGACTTAACAGTTATTAGGTTGCAAAGTAGTGGATGTGGACTACTTGGTGGTTAGCTTACGTTTATACTCTGATCGCAGCTGCCATTTGGGTCAGAAAGAGTTTTCCCTTTTGATAGATTGGCTGCGTGCTAGGAAAACTTGTCTTTCCCCAGAGCATCATGTAATTATTTGGTGGCAGGGAGCTGTGCTACGTTGCTATGGTCATGCCGCTCTCCACACCGAGAGCTGCTGTAACGCTGATATATGTGAGTCTAATCATTCTGTCACTAAGATGTAATATCGATGCACCAGGACAACATTTCTATCAGAGGGCCTATTACTTGCCCTCTTAGTCGAAGAGAAGAGGAGGACTGGGATAAGCCAAATTCTGACCTCTTCTTAGCCTGAGAAGGGCTCAGCTGCAGTAGGGTTTGGTTCTCTAAACTTTCAGACCTGCAGGAGGCATTGGCATGGTCCAGACGGTGGCACTTTGGAGCACTAATGATTGTCTTGGGTTGTGCAGGACCCTGGTTGCTGCAGCAGGAGCCGCACTGGCAGCGGGTGAAGGGCAGGACTGTGCTGCTGCCTGGGCTCCGGGGTGGTGGACGAGCTGTCTGCAGCCAGGGAGTTGGAGCAAGGTTGAAGATCTCCGTGGAAGTCCTCAACAGGGCTGTGTGGGGAATCGTACTGGTAACAGCCACAGCACAGAACTGCTGCTTACCTGTAGAATTAAACCAGCTAGGAGGTAAATTGGAAAGGGATGGATGCCTCATCCTTCTTGGTAATCAGGTTTTATAAAATCAATGTGTAACGACACCGAATTCAACTGCCAGCATATATAAGCAGAGTCCTTCTTTGTTGACATGCGAAGAAGTCGTAATTCATTCAGAAGGAAACTTTTAAGGTGATGATCTTTATGGATGTATTCTCCTGCTAAGGCAATCATATTTTTCCTAGCAATCAGATTTGAAAGTTGTCTTATTTCTCCAGTGCAAAAAAATCCTGCTGGTGAACATCCTCCAGTTGCTCTCGTAATTATTTCTGATTAGAAGTGCCCTGGTCTGACAGCACCAGGGAAATTAATAGGAGAAGCTTTCTACAAGTTTTAGAAGATGAGCAAAGACATACTCCCCTTTAAAATTATTTAAGCAGGTGCTGTGGGAAGCCATTGCTTTTATAAGGCTCTTCAGATGTTTACAGCAAAACATTTTTTCCCAGTGATTGAATTTTTCGAAGTACTAAAATACCACGGAGAAATATGTTTCCCACCAGTTTTATGGCTCCCCGGATGCATTCTATACAAACCTTGTATCTGCCTGGACACAAACACTCTATTGCAAAAAGATATCTTGCCATTTTAACAAGCTATCCTGCTTTGAAAGGATACACTGCATCACCAGTGGGAATGTCAGTGCCTTAAGAGTAATGCTTCTTTAAGGGTACTATTTTATTAAAGCAGACCTCAGTAATTTGTTCCTGACTGTTATACACCCTTATTTTATTAAAGGTATTTTACATCTGTGGAGGAGATTACTACCACTCCTATTTTCTGCACTGCTTGGCTTTAATGGATGGTGTGGAATATAATATTTATTAAGCCTAAGCAGAGGAGGACATAATAGCAGAATTGTCCTTTATAACCTATTTTACACAGTTGTAAAATAAACCTTAATAAAGCAGGAATAATTATCCGGGAATGTCCAGGAAATGGAGTACTCTGCCTGCTTTCAAATATTTGGAGGAGTTAACTGCTGGTTATACATATACTTTGAGAAATGTAACTCTGCAGTAATAATATTGATATAAGTTTGGTACTATTTTAAAATACATTAGAAGATTAATTATCTTGTCTACCGTGTGTTAGCGTAGATAATAAAGTACATTACTATTTATAATCTCTAACTGTAGATAATCCTTCAGAAGAGAGTTACATCGCAAAAATATTTGTATTTACTATCTCTGAGGTTTTGAGTTTGTTTTTTGTCTTGCTGGTGATCACTCTGATATCAGGGAACATCATCGTTGCTTATTGGTCAGTTCATTATACCTTTAGGTTTGCTCTTGGCCAGAGAGGGTTTGTGTGCTGCCTGTGGGAAGGGCACAGAGCTCTTCTGAACGTGGAGCGTAGGCTTTGTGTACGCCAGCAGATGCACAGTTGGCATTTAAATAGTGCTCTGGACCAGGAAGACAACTTCAAAAAAGCCTTTCCTGGTGGCACCTTGGCAGCTTGGACAGGCAGCTGGTTCTCCAGATGCAAAATGGAGACACAAGTCAACGTGGTTTAGAGATTGGTGGGAATGGTTGGACTTGATGATCTGGTGGGTCTCTTCCAACCTGGTGATTCTGTGTCATCCTGGTGAAAATTTGATCCCACTGACCACAGCAGTCTGGAAGCACGTGGGGTTTGTGAGTAGGAAAAAACAGAATCGTTCTAATGAGATCTGTTTCAAATTACTGGTTATAGTACCGCATGCTGCAATAAAGGGTGTAGATGATGAAAATTATTTAAAGGCACATTGTATATTTTTATTATAGTGAGTGGGACATGAAAGAGATTGCCTGACTGGAGACACGGGCAGCTTTTTTAGGGTACGTGCTATTGCTTGTGGGTTCTGGAGTGCTGCGTTTAGATGTGTGGCATCAGCAGAGCGTGGAGGGGCTTTGGCAGCCAGTTGCTGGCTTGTGCTGCCCGTTTTGCTCATCACACGGACCAGGAGCTGCCTCCTGTTCAGGCAGTGGGTAGCAGCACTTAGCAAGGCACTGGGATTGAATTGCTACCAGTCTTCCTCCTCTCCTTCCCGGTCCCCGTGCATGGCTGCTGGGCACACGCTGGAGCATGGTTTGTTAATCTGAATGTGCTGCCTCACTAATTGTGGTTGCGTTTGGCCAGGAGCTGCTGGAGGAGATGGCAGCGCAGGGACAATCCTGCCTGTGAGTGACCTCGCCATCTGCAAGATGGGGACTGGTGTTCTCTAGACACACCTTCAGCTTGAACACCATCAGCCTGCTCCTGATCCTCATCACACCCACCCTGTGTTTCTTCACCTTTCTTAGGCAGTAATTTTACCGCCTGTTGTACTGCTTCTTGGATAGTCTTGTTTTCCTCATCTTCTTGGTGGTGGTCACTGAGGTCTGTCTCAGAGGAAAAAAAGGCAAGATTTTGTATTATAAACCTACTGCAGCTTTGCCAGAAGCTGATTCATGATCACATATTCCAGAAAGACTGGGGGAAAACAATCGCTATCTTCCCCCTTCCTTCCTGGTTTCTCCCTCTTGTTGTCCTATTTATGGGTTGTTTTTTTTTTCATAAATGAAGATTGTGGAAATGATTTGGACCAAAGTTATTACATTAATTATCCAAACTGACATTTTTGCAGTGTGTGAAAGGACAGGGTGGTGTGTAAAATAGATGCACTAAGAACACCTACAGTATGACAACAAGTAGCAGGGTAATTGCTGAAAATGAAGTCTTCTCCGCTATCCCTTCCCTTCAACATCTGTTGTTCCATATGGAGTCATAAATATTTGCAACAAAATAGTTGAAGAAGTAATCTCAACATTAATAGGGAAAAGCTGAATCCGCCAAGAAAATTGAAGAATCTTCTTTTTTCTTGGCAAGTGCCTCCTAGCCATCCTCATTTGACAGTTTAAAGGCTCAGTGGAAGAACAGTCAGACTACAGTGATCTTAAAAACCACCACGAAAAAAACCTTTGTGAATGTTACAGGAGAGTTAGCTGAGGAAAATTTTATAACCTCTTGCTAGTGGCCATGAGGAGGATTTTCTTTATTTTGTTTCATTTTCCTCCTTCCTTCCACGCCCTGGTAGTTTTATTGCTAGGCTTTTATTGAATAGTTCGCATTTTCACTTTTCTCTACTGTCAGTAGCAATAATGCTTCTTGTCGGCGTGAGGAGTGACAAGGTGCTATTATGGGCTGCAAGTAACTAGTTAATTTAAATTGCCATATGGAAAATGCAGATCGATAGCACCTGAGCTTCTGCGTAGATGAAGAAGCAGTTGAAAGCACAGGGACAGCTTAAAATGTTTTGGAATCCAGATTAACAAAACCTGCCCGAGGAGCAGCTCATAGGAGAAAGCAGGTAGAATACTAACAACACAGACAAACCATAACTCGTAAATAGTTGTGAGTATAAACCCAACGTTTTTGAAGGTTTTTTGTGTATTTATTAGTAGCCTGAATTTTACAAATGGTGCTCTTAAATGAACAGAATAATCAGGCAACGTCGCTTGTATTTGCTTTTCTTAATCTGCACATAGTGAACTTGTGACTGAGGTTACCTGCGTGGAAACACGTTGGTTCTGGTGTCTTCCTAGTGAATTACTGCACTTCTCAATTTCATTTGTTACTGTTGCAAACCTCATATCTCATCTAACTCGGGTTCCTTTTTTTTTAAGGTTTGGATTAATAAAATATTTTCAGGTGTTTTTACCGTCAGTGCCGTGTGAACATCAGAGTATATTGTAAATATGTTGAAGTTATAAATAGGTATAATTTTCTGTGTTATTAATGAGAGTACATTGATGAAAATGTCAAAGCTGTATAATTACGCACCTCTTGATAAAGAGTGCAGAGATAAAGACGATTTGTAAACTGTAATTTCATCCTCTTCTAGGGAAATTTTCATTTCTCTGCTTTTTGCCTCCTTTTCCTATTCAAACTCTCAGTGATGTTCCTTGGGGAAGTACATCTTCAGAGCTCCTGGGAGCAGGTCTCTGGGACAGTGGGGGATGCTCTGCTTTGCACAGATTGCTCTCTCTTTTGTCACTGCTCAAATACTCAGTTTTTCCTAAGCTGACACATCGCTCTAAATCTAACGGGCATGGTCGTCACTCCCCCTGCCCCACTGAAAACCAGGGAGAAGGTTTTATTCAACACTTCTTCAGGACTAAATTACTGATTTCAGAGGGCCTGGATGAGAACCGGCCAGGACGTGGACACCATGAAGTGAAGCACAGTTGATGTTCCTGTTGTGTGATAGATTCCAAAAGCTTTTAAGGCAGCCAGGAAATGTTTATATAATGATTTGATGCTATTTTTAAAGTGAGGTTTCTTTATGGCGAAGCTCAGTGGCGAAAAATGCCTCCGTGCTGGCAAGTTGTATCAATCGTTTGAAAATGAAATAAAGTCTGATTTAAAGCTAGTGCACTGGATTAATCAGCTACTCCCCAGTTGCATTCATTGACCCTGCTCATTCAGGGCCTGTAATTAAGAAAAACAGCAGTGACTTTAAATTTGGCACCTGAATCGCAAGGTTAAAGCAGTAAATTTCTACGTCTGCTTGGTGCCAGGTTAGGAGCAGGTCCCTGTCTTCCTACTGCTGAGCAGGAGAGCCTGGCTCCTGGCAGAGGAGCAGTGAATGAGGGAGAAAAAGGCAGGTGGAGGATTTTCAGAGTTCTTAAGATGCTGAAGTCCCTGTCCTTGCAGATTTATTTGAAGTAAACAGTGCTTCAGAGTACAGCTTTTTCTTACTGTACTATAAAAAAAAAATCCACTAGTTTCTGGTTAAGCAACACAGGAGATGCCAAGGTTTAAAATTAAATTAAGAAGTCTCACTGTTTTGAAAACTTGAAGTAAAACCCCCAGAATTTATGGCCTAATAATGTCAAAATGCCCGTGTTTGGGCACGGCTGCCAATTCCTGGTTTTGCGAAGCAGATAAACAACTGAGAATTGAGGGACCTCTTGCTACTACAAAGATATATTGGTCTGGATGATTAGGTAAAATATTTGGATCAATAATGATATTTCCAAAACAAATGTATCATCTTATTTTCAGAGATGAGTAGCACATGAAATTCAGCTGGTTTTGCAGATGCTGTTTCATTTTACTAAAGGTCAGAAAGGTCACTTGGAGTGTCTAGGCTGTTCTTTTCTAACTATGGCCCATTGAGTGTAATCCCCATCACTCATATATGAAGCTTGAAGAATTATAATTGTGATAAACAGTTTTAGTCCTTGGGTTTCTCAATTGTGTGCCACGAGGCAGGGAAAAAAGAGTGACGCAGCTGCCATCTACATTGAAGACAGCATTATTAATGCTGGCTAAAGGCTTTCTGAGATCAAATGCCTGAGTTAGTAACTAACAGGTTACTAACTATAACTTCTGTATAACTAGTTCCTCTCTTCTCCATATGCCATGTATTTATTTAATGCACGGGTTGTATTCTGTAAGCTGGTTGAAGTAAATAATGCTTACACAGCTCCAGATAGGTGACATTTTGAAGTGCATGTGGAGAAGTCACTTGGTGGTCTAACGAGTATTAGGCAATCTCTTAAGTGGTAACTTTGATATTTCTACCTTGTTTTGAGGGGGATGTGACATGTCAGGTGCATCAGGTGAGTGATGGGTTTAGAAACACACCTTCTGAAAGAATAGAAACCAGCTGGCAAAGAAAATTGCCTCTTGGTTTGGGCCACGCGCCGTCACACAGGGAACAATCTGCGTTACTCGTGTTCCCAGGGCTGCATTTAACCTCTAGGTTGATGCTTCTTTTTCCAATCCCTATTTCTGCACCTTAGGCCGCAGACAGCAGATGAAATACTTCAGTATATTGAATTGAGAACAAGAAAGATTCTAGCAGATTTCCATGTGCTTTCCTGGGATAGTATTCCATTCGCTCTTAGTGTTTACTGCGTCTTTCTTTTCTCTGCAATATACTTCTTGCTTTTGTCTATTCATCTGGATGCCAGCTAGAAATTAAAATAAAAAGACTGCACTCTAAATGGATTCCTGAATGCTATTATAAAGCATGGCAGGTTTAACAAACAAGCTCGATAAAAGTAGTTCCCACTTTGCTTCAATAAACAGAAAGGTTGTTTGTGTCCTTGGTTAGATTGTAGTTGTCCTAGCTTTATTTCTTGCTTATTCTGTTGTACTCTCCATGTGAGTGCAGCTTTTAGCATTTATATTTTTAGTGTTCTTTAAAATCAAAATGCTGAAATCAACATTTTTTTTCTATTAAAGCGATGCATTTGATGCAATCCGCAAAAACTGCTTCCAACACACGCTATTTTTAATTGCTTTACCAATTATGATTTCTCCAGTCTAGCTAATAAATTTCTGCCTAACTGCACTTATTCAGAATATGGGCAAGATGTAGACACCGTTCAGATGTGAAGACCTATTACAAGATTGAAATAGATTTCTAATGCATTTATCATTCATCTTTGCAGAGCGTGATTTCAATCAGAAAAAAAAAAAAAAAAGATGAATGGTTTGACAGTTTCTACCCATATACACTAAAACATAATGTGCTGCTTCTAGTTTTCAGCTATTACAGACTTTAACATGCAATGTGACCTTGGTCTGCAAAGCATGTTTGGTTAGCACAAAAACTTAATCATAAGAAGTCATAAGTAGAATCCTTCTTCTTTACTGCCCTTTTTCTGGGACTTGGAAATTTATTGCTTCTGGGACAGGTAGGATATGAACAATGGGCCAAATAGAGTCCAGGGTTATCTCATCTGTGTGAAAACTGCTGCTGAAAATCGATGTGACCTCTGCTACACTGTCATCCCAATTCCCACCCTCTGTGTCCTATTTGTCTTTTGGTAGGAGCTTAGATCTGTGTGCTGTCTCTATGTGTCTCTCTTGGGCCAGATTATCAAAATGAATCATTGCCTGCATACCTCTTATATTTCTATTTATTTTCCTGGTGTTGACTAGGTCTGATGAAATATGATTCTTTTTGCATTTGATCCTCACTGCAGCAAGCAGCACCTAATTTAGCTGTATCTATCTCTTTAAAGAAGAGTAATACTATTTTGAAACTTCAATCTGCTGTACAGTAACATTACAAACCATAGACCATGCACCTGTCTTCACAGTCAATAGTAATCTTCCTTTCAGCCAAGTTAATGTTATTACTTTCATCTCTAAAAAGTAGCATTTCTAGAGATTTTAAAGCAGCTTTAGTTTTGTTATGCATACTTCCTCTATGACTTTCTTTTTTCAAATGCCACTTCTCTTTCGTCATTTGTGACTCCGTGGGGTAGGTGTTATCTCTACATAGCATCATACACAGCAACTAATCAATTTGGTTTTAAAACTCTGCCACGGATAGAAGATATTTAAATATGAGAAATGCCGTATTGGCATTGACACGAGCTCTGTGGTCTGAGTACGGTACCAGAGTTGGTTTGTTTGGTTTTTTGGTTTTTTTTTTTTCAACTGGATCATTTAAATTTCATGAGCAGAGTCTGTAATGGTAGTTTGGAAGGTGCGCAGAGGTTACTGGCTTTAGTTGGGATTAGCCTGACAGAATTGTTATGAACATGTTCCGTTTAATGAACTTACACAGTGAAAACAAAACGTTCCCTAAACAGAGATTTCAAAGAATATTTGAGAGCTGCTGCTGCTCCTGACTCGCTGTCGGTCGGTGTGTTTCAGCAACACAGCAAAAAGCGCCGGCTGCTCAGCAGAGGGTCCTGGAGTTTGTTAACCAGATAATGGTGCCGCTCTGGAGACACCCGCGGTTAATTCACTGTTGGCAGGCGCTTTCGGAGGTTTGTTTTTAATAAGAGAGGTGGGAGAAGGAGCCTTTTGAATATGGCACAGTCTAATTGTAAATCCTGCCTTTAATATGAGCGAGACACTTGACAAATGAAACTATCAGGACTGGCTGTGCAGTTGCCCTTAGAAAACACATGCATCAGGAACTTACGGTCAATACATCAGTCGTGAGCTTTACTAGAAAGCAATTGCTGAGAAGATATTCTTCATGATTTCTGCAAGTGCAGGAACATAATATATAGAGCCCGGATTTCCCTGCAATATTACACACAAATATTCTTTTAATGTTTCAGAGTAAAAGAAACGTACAGCAGTTGGCTTTAAAGCCTGCCAGCAGATTTAAATTCTGTGCCTTTCAGCACTAAAGTTACGTTTCAGATTAATACACGGGGAAGAAGTACTTATAGATCTGAGAGGAGATATATGTACCTGTACTAAAATACATTTGAATTATCCGATTACAAACTGTACGTTCATCAGTGATCATACTGATTCATCACAATTTAAAGGATTTTTGAGAAATAATTAACTAATGCTGTTCTTTCTTTGCGGTTTCGCATTTCTGCTGTCTGTGCACAGCTTGATCTGTAACACCACGATCTGTTTGAACGAGCGAGTGGAGGGGAGGCTGCCAGGTCCTGGGTCTCCAATTCGTACGGGATGCACCAGTCTTGTTCCGTGCAGCGAATGGCAGGAGCCAGGCCCTGTGCTGGAGTCCCCGTGGCCCCGCGCGCTCTGCATCTCTAGGAGAGTGGAGTCACCAGAGCATTTTGGGCTGGAAAGGCTGACAGAGCAGGGGACTTGTTAAGAAAACCCGCGCTTGCCACTTTACTGACAACGTGGAGCTGATGCTAGCTGAGCAGGAGGGGATGACTCAGTGGAGATTATTTACTGCTGAGTATGGGAAGAGAACGTTATAGGAGTAGAGAGATGTGATACATTTCTTGATTAGAATTTTGTCAAGGTTAGAGCAACAAAAACTACACATCAGAGAACGGCAAATATGACAGAATGAAGAAAGGTCACCCAGGTTTAATGAACTGCATAATGCTGTTATGATTCTGCAGTATAAGCCTGTGGAATTTGAGATATTAATACTCCTTACTCTGTTACAGCTGTGTTACCATCCTCAGTATATTTATTATTTTACTGTACCTTAGCGACAACAGCTGCCCAAAGACTGAAACAGTGTCAGCTTTATTAATGGGCTTGTGTTTTAACTTCCAGGTAAACAGAATGCTAATTTCTAGACATTAAATTTACCCGTTTTGAATGCTTTCTGATGTTGTTTTTAAACCTGTCTTTACAGAAGAGGTCCAAATTGCCATTCCAATAATGAAACCAACCTTAGATAAAGTCCAGCTGGCCGGACAGGCCTTGCCTCCTGGATTTCCAGCGCCGTTTCTTTTTGCTGATGGTCTTTCATCGGTAGAGACACTATTAACCAACATTCAGGTAGATCATTCTCTGTGGGGCCAGGCTATCCTGTGGTAGATAAAATGTGCTTCTCTTTCAGTTTCTTTAAAAAAGTTTCAGAAACTATTTAGTATCTGCAATTCTAATTTCTTTTATTTAATGTAAGGCTTAGAGTTCCAGTATCTGGCATTATCGATCGTGAAAGGGTTTCATACATTGTCTTTTTGACGTAGTAGTTGGCAATAATGATCATATTAAAATTCACCAGTCTCATTATTCCACCTTTGCTTCTCCTTGCAGCCAACCAAGGTCAGCAACGATATGGCACTTGGTTTGTAATAAACCACATCTGTAGGATGAAGTAGCAAAAGCTCCACTGAATGATTCTGTGCCACAAAATTGCTCATCTGTAACTTTGAGCTGCTTCAAATGGGCCAGTTGCATTCTAGGTCTATAGGTTCCTGCGTTTAAAGTTTCTCTTTTCCTCAAGAAACAAATGGGTTAATTCTGTCACTGCTGAAACAAAATGGTGTTTTCAGTTCTTACATTTGTGTGTTTTAGGGGCTGCTGAAAGTGGCTGTGGACAACGCCAGAGTCCAGGAAAAGCAGATACAGCAGGAAAAGAAAGAGTTAAAGATGGAGCTTTGTAGAGAGAGAGAACTGAGAGAGAGCTTGGAAAGGCAACTCACAGCTGAGCTGCAAAGCAGAGGTGAGTGAATGAAAAATGGAGTTTAGATATCTATTAAATGTATAGCCCTTTGGCATTTCCAGCTGGAGCTGCTGGGGACTCGGAGTTAACTGACATTCATACTTCAGCGTAATGCAGAGGTGCACTAGCACTGGTAATGAAAGATTTAAATTTAATAAAAGCAGAATGAAGCACACTTTTCCGTAAGCATTCAGAATAGTGACTGAAAGATTAGTTCCTGGAGGGTAAGTGGCTGCAGGGCATTTTGGCTGGTTCTGTGGAGGAAAGCTGGTTCGGTTTCATGGCTTTCACATGTATTATTACCCCTCCGCCTGCGTATTCCCAACCCGATTTCTTCATTTGACAGCTTTAATTTCTTTTGTTTTCTGCTGTTATCCTCCAAGCACCGAGGCTCAGTCATACTGCGAGGAGGATAACATTGGATATTTAGGTGATTTGGGTATTTAGGCGATTATCTTTCGTTACTTCACTATCACGTAGCCCACATTTCCATAGCTTAGGTGCCGGTCAGCTAGTTTTTCCTTGTAGAACACTTCAGTGCAAGAAAATAGATGGAACTACAAGAAGTTGCCTACCCAAGCACAAGATCTGAAGCAAATAACCCTAGGTAATTTTTTTTTTCATCAGAAGTCTGAGATACAATAGCGCTTCCCATATGGGACCTTCTAAGACAAAACCATGACTATTGAGAAGCTTTTGATAATAACAGGCAATTAAATTGGTAAATCTGAATTTTTCGCTGTGATACTGCAAAGAAGGCAGCATTCTTTTTAAAATTCAAATCTGCATCTAAAGGAGAGGAATAGTGCTTTCTGTGCCAAAAGCTGCTTCTAGATTGCGTCCATGAAATGTGAAAGATAAAACGAGATAAGACCAAAAATGTAGGTGCCAATCAATAGCTCCTGAATGTTCTGAATTGAAATTAGGGGCGGAGAACAGAGCTATCTGCAGTGTCAAGTTTTGGTAAGGGGCGACAAAGGAGAGGACTTACAAATTGAATTGGGAGGGGTTAACAGATGCTCTTGGAGTTGTTAAATTGCAGTGGGAAACGTTGCATCACACCAGTCTAAGTGTGGATGAGACTGCTGTACTCCTGTAAAACAAAACTTACCTGTGTGTAGGCAGCCAGCGCCTCCTGAGTCACGTTTAAGTCAACAAAAGCCTTAAGCTGTTCACAGAATTAGTTAGCTTCTGGCTCAAAAGAGAATTTCACCAACAGTCAGGATCCTGAGACACGTTTGTCGCTCAGGTCATCATCACATGCACTTCTTTATTCTTAGAGAAAGTCAGAGAAAGGCTTTTCACGTGGGTTGCTCAGTTTTCCAAAGTTACCCTCTGCAGATCACACTTTGATGTTCATCATTTAGTAAGCGTCTCAGAGATGAACAAGTGGTCACAAAAAAAAAGTTACATAAATAACTCTGGATTTTCCAAGAAATTTTTGAGTAAATTTTCTAACAATATTTTATGATTTGAAATTCACAGGTATCAAACGTACCGGAGAAGTAAATAAATAAAAGAGATTGCAAAATACTGCTTGTATAAATGCAGCTTTCATTTCAACAATGCTGCTGAGCAGTATTGGTCAGTGTACACACCAGCAGACTTGACTCTAAACTCGAGGATAATTTTCAAAGAGCAGTGTGTTCAGATTGTCTGTCTGGATAGAACTCCTGGAGGAGGATGCAATATAATTTTCAGCATTAAGGGAAAAGGTTAGAATGAAGGGCGAGAGATTTATTTAGTTTTGAGGATGTACATTGCTGCTGTTGCTAGAAATTAGTTTAAGCCAGCAACCTGCTCAGCCAGTAGGTTCTGCAGATCACTACCTTCTGGTCAGGAGGTTTAACTTCTGTGTGGTTGTTCCACAGTGAGAATAAAGAATAAGATTTAAGGATCTTTAACACAATCTAAAGCCCTTTTAGGTTGTTCATTGTTTCAGTACAGGATATGGCTTGGGTTTTTTTTTTTTTTTTTTTGTTTTTATATCAGAGTCATGCCAGTTGCTTTTTTTCTTGGGCATTGGAATAGGCTGCCCAGGGAGATGGTTGATTCCCCTTCCCTGGAGGTGTTTAAGGGACTAGTGGACGAGGTGCTGAGGGACATGGGTTAGTGATTGATGGGAATGGTTGGACTGGATGATCTGGTGGGTCTCTTCCAACCTGGTTGTTCTATGATTCTATGATTCTCAAGCTAGAACTGGGCCCTTCAACACTGAACGTAAACTTATTTACTGTCTCCATTATATATTAATTGTTATTTAATAGCCTTTCTTACAATATGTTTACATTTCAGCAACAATTCAGAAACGCTTGAAGAAAGAAAAGAAAGCAAAGAGAAAATTGCAGGAAGCTTTGGAATTTGAATCAAAGAGAAGAGAACAAGTGGAACAGGCGCTTAAACAGGCCACATCAGGTGACGGTCTCAGGATGTTAAATGGTAATGTCTTAGTTGGCCTTTCACAGTTAGCTTAAAGTGATGTTTAACTGAATGAAAAAAAAAAAGTAAGATGATGCACAAAGCAAATTCCAGAATAAAAAATCCTTTTCTGAAATAATTAAAAATCTATTTCAGGCCATGTGCTCTGGGTCAAGAATTAAAAAAATAAATAAGCCTGCAACTAGAGAAACAGACAGAGCGGTTTGCACAGACATGACAAGAAATGCTGAATATATTACCAGAGAAATCTGTTACAGTGCCAGCTAAGACAATGTGAAATTTGGTTCCTATAAGGTTCTCTGAACTCTTCTCTCCCTGCAGATTCATTTTTAGAGCTGCTGAGCTTCATTTTAAAAGCTGTTCGGCTGAAGTTTGTTCAGCCACAGGATCTATTAGGTTTGTTAAATACGTATCAGATTCCAGAACTGACTTAAAGTTTTGAATACTTCCCAAATATTCTTGTGAAACAAAAGCAAATCAGTTCATTTCGTAAACAGTTGAGTAGTGGGAGGATTTGCAGCTCCTGCTTAGTAGGGTCCTGGCCAAAGTGTAGAGCTTCAGTTTGAGTCTTTAAGACTGGAGTGCGCCGAGTTTTAATTCCTTCCAAGTTTTGTAGCTAAGGTTTGGTCTGTGGGAGCTTGTCTGGAGTTCTCAGCTGTGAGGGCTACGCAAACTCTTGTTTAAAGCTGGGGCAAGCCCGTGTGCGTCAAGTGCCATCCCAGCACTCCGCAGTAAACTGCAGCTTGTGATTTATCTGGAGCACCTAAGCGATATAAACTCTGGAAGTACAAGAGCAACATCTTTCAGAGACGTCCTCATCTGCTGGTTTTATAGTCCAGCATATCACTGTAACCAGGCACCGGCTGGTTTTCTGACGCGCTGACAGTGAGCGGTGGTGATTCAGGCCTGGATATACAGCTCACACTGTGACCCAAGGTGGACAGAGCCAGCAGAGACCTTTTCCACCACCTCCCCTCGATCAGGAAAATGCTCAGGTTTTCTGACATTCATCTCAAGGTGCTGGCTCTGTCTTTCAGACAGAGCCAGCACCTTGAGATGAATGTCAGAAAACCCCTAAAATCTCCGTTCTCTCTAAGGTCACTCCCCCACTCTGCCATTCCTGGTGCTTGCACGGCAGTTAGGAGCACTCAGCAGTTCTGGAAACCACAAATTAAAAGGTACCAACATGCCAGCAATGTGATTAACAGATCTTTACATCTGCTACTGTGGGCCTGGCTGCTAACACTTTGATTTGCAGGCGCACTCAGGTAGTCATATATATGTTAGTGCCTGCGAGAAGCTGATATTTACATGCTAATCTGATTGCACATGCAAATCAGGTAGCTCATTAGCATCTTAATCCACAATTTAATTGCAGGTACAATTTTATGACAACAAAATGTGAAGGGCTATTCGGAATATTTTTAATTTAACTCTGACAGTCTGTCTCATTTAACAGATGATGTTATTAGTTAAAGATGACTTTGTCATTTTACAGATATTCAACATGGTACTCTGAAAGGTTTGAAAAGAAAGAACCTTTTGAGATTTGGGGATGTGCCCTCAGCTTTCCTTAGCAATAGGAATCTGCTATTATATAGGGTTTCTCTTATTCAGTCACTTTGTAATTTTGTAAGAGAAAACTGTGTACATGGAAATAATTTTTAGATGCTGATATATGTTTGTAGGACTGTATATGCATGCGTCACACACATTTAATTACACGTGTATTACTAAGTTATTGCTTGCATTACTCTGCCATGCGTGGCTGTACTTCAGGGGGTTCCCTGCTTTGTCACAGAGTTTGGTCAGGCTGTAAGGTGACCAGCAAAATGTCATCGTTGTGATACCTGCTGACTGCAGCTGAAATGAGCTGAGAAGCAACTGTACAATTATTCTCTGTTTGAGAAAGTCCAGAACAGGCTTCTCCACCAAAAAAAAATTTTCAAATCTGTATACACAACTCCCTTTCAGGTGTGTTTTTTTTCTTTTTTTTCCTGCTATATTTTCTAAGTGCTGTATTGTAAGAGAAGCAGATGTTTCTCCAGGATTCGAGGTGCCGTGGATTCAAATCACATACCCTTCATGCTAATCCTTGTTGGCACAAGGTGGATAATGGCATCTGTTATCACACGGCCCTGGGGTGTTTGGGCCCCCACCCTGGAGGGCTGTGCGTACAGAGGTATTATCAATATGAGATTAAATAGTTCAAAAGTGCGTAACATTATGAGACTCTCAATGTGGCGACAAAAGAGCCACAATCCATTTTTATGAAGTTCAGAAATCTGGGAATGTTTCACGTAATACCACGTGTAATTTTGTTGAGGTGGTAATGGAAGCTTACAACATTCTGAGCCGAGTCTTTAAATGCAGTTTAAATCCTTATCTGTAACACACAAACTGATACACATTCAAACAGGTCTGGCATTCACTGTTGTCTTTAATTCGCAGGTACCTGGCCAGGACACTCAGTGCAGTTTAATGTTATCGCAGTTTAATTTTGACTTTTATTTTTCATATGTCAGATGCCCTCATTTTCTAGAGAATTTTACAGATATATTAATATCATGTGTTGGTCCTTATCTGATCGCCAGACAAATGTGAAGCACGTTAAAAATAATTCACAGTGAGACCAGTAATGTTTGCACAGTTTGGAAACAATTTACTGCTGAAAATTCTATGAAGACCAAATGTTTTATGCAAGACCTTGTAACTTGGAGATCACCCTAGTTTGCTATAAATATTTTTCTAAAGATGCATGAGAGAAGGACAAAGGGGAACGCATTAATCTTCGGTGTCGTGTCTTTCAGATGCTGGAATCCCGGATATGGAAATAGAACACAATGGAACCCAACATGACAGTGCAGCAATGCAAGGTGCAGTAGGTACCACACACTTGTTTATCATGACCCGTGTTACAAATTAAATGAAAAGTCGAATAATTTTCTACTCTGCTTTTCCTGCTTTAAGATGAATGTAAATGACGTTTAGTTTAGTTTACATTCATTTTACTTTACTGTTCAAAACAGAAAACCTTTGTGAGATCAGTACTGTATAAGAACCAAAAAAAAAAAAAAATTTGTTTAAACAGAGCCGTGTGCAACTCATGTTTAGTGATCAGATATATTCTCTAATGTGAATTGCACATCATCCCATTCTGTGCCGACTACGGTAGCAGTCAGGAGACAGCAGCCTGTTTCAGTGTAACTGCTGCTGCTTAGAGCTCTTTCATCCTCTCTACCGAATCATGCAGTCGCTCTGTGAAATACAACTTGCATCGAAGTAACCAGAGTCAGACCGTTCTGCACAGAGGCAGGACTGCAGTCCAGTTATAGGGACAGACAGACCTTGTAGTGCTTCCCAACTGCCGAAGGTGTGACTTTGCACGCTTCTGGTTTGCATCTGCCACCCATCTGCCATCCGTACAGGAAGGGTTTCAAATATTTCTAGGGCTGTCGCTTTTTGTGATTTTAGGTTCATATCCTACTGCATTTCAAAGGAGGAGAACCACAGCTTTACTGCAGTGCCTTTATGTGCACATAACGTGTGCGCCTATGATTAGAGTTATGCTTTAAATATTACAATTCAAAACCCACTGCTGCTCAAAATAGTCAAAATATTAGATAAGCTCTTGGGACTCGTGTATTTAAATGTGACAAGCAAAATCTTCCTAGCATTTTGGGTCTATGATACCTGCTGAGATGGATGCTGAAGTTCTTCCAAAAAGACTCTGGACAGAATCTAGCAAAGAAAGGAAGTTAATGCAATTTCCAGTTGAAGGACAAAAATCACTGTTGCTTCAAATATGTCTTCTCATCAAAAATCATTGTAAATAACTAGAGAAAATGATGCATAGCTACTTCCAACAACTGGTTACTCACTAGAAGGAATTTATAGAACTTTCTTACGCTTCCTGTAATCTACTGCCGTACAAGAGAACCTCACTATGTTCTGATTTTTATTTCAAGTTGGTCTTTTAGTGGTATTTGGTTTTGTTTGGTTGGATTTTTGTTGGTTTGGTTTTTTTGCTAATCTCATCCCAACTACATCATTCTTGAGTTTTAACAGGCTTTGGAGCATAAATTTCTTGTTCAGGTTAAAAGCCTGAACAAACGGAGAACTGGATATCAACTGTGTTTGGTATCGCGGTGCCCCTCTCTGAAAGCAGAAGCTGACCTGTGCAATAGTAGTTGTAAACCTGTCCTGTTCTCCTCGGCAGCAAAGCCTCTTGTCTTCAGTGCAGTGATGAATGGCAGCGAGAGCGCTAACTCCCTCAGCAGTTTGGTGTAGCAATCCCGTTCATATGCAAAGGTGTGATGAGTTCAGCCAGTTATAAAGGTTTCTGAAGATCTCACTACAGAGCTGGTTCAGATTTCAAAGTGTGTCAGTCCTGTAGCACCATCATCTCCTTCGTTTTCATTCTCTTTTCCTTTGATTACAGTTTTTGTACTTGACAGCTACTCGTGCACTGCTGCCTTTAACAATTTAAAGCCCACCCTCTCATTGCCCCCTTCATTTGCTGCCTTTGTTTCTTGGGCCCTGGGAGGAGAAAGGGTCAAAACACGTGTCCCTAACACAAAGCTGTTTCCAAGCTTCCAAAATCTCTCTCTGTTGCACAGAAAAAAAGCATTAAGATCAATGCAGACCTTTCTTTTTCTGTTGTCAATAGCTCTGCTGGACAGAAATCTATCGCTCACACAGTGCTTCCCTTTGAAATTCAATTGGTTTCACTGCCAGTATCTCCTTAAGACTGTTTAAAGGAAAAGTACAGAAATACTGCAGAGCTGCCTTTCGCAGTGATTAAGCCATATCATATTTTATGCTCATTTCTTAAAATGATTTTATTAACACAAGCTGTTCGTATACTGGGATTCTGATATGCATTATAAATCTTCCCCATTTAGTTGACTCATTTTCTCTCTGCTTTGTGTATTAATTGAACAGAAATTCTGTGCAGATGAGACCTAAAACTTTTTTTTTTTCAACTTTACAGTCTGATGGCTCCATCCTGCATACACCTGATCATCTTCTCCACCACCACTTGGTGTGAGAGCAGTTTAGCTGACAAAACAGAGCAGTGGTCGCTGCTGTGGTCGTGGTGCAGGAGAGGGGGATGCCTGCTCGCAGATCCCCTTGTGGTCTCGCTTCCGTACCTCACGTGTGGCCAGCAGGATGGTGCATCAACCATCTTATCAACCGATCTCCGTTTCACATAAAATAAACATACTGGGTGTCATTAAGTGCACCTTCAGATCAATGATTTTTGCAAATGACATTCAAGTACCATTCGAGAAGTGCATTTTTGCTGATAAAAGCAAATTAAATTAGCACAACTACAAGTGTGCTGATAAAAACTAAAACCGAACAGCAGCACCATTAGCTAACAAAGTAATATTTTCTCTTTACTGCTTTCTGCCATTTAGTTATTATCCTATTGGAAATCTAATTATAATCCTTTTACTCCCTAGTCAAACTTCACAGTTTTTGCAAGCTTAGCACTGACAAGTGATTTCATTACATTTGATTGCCCGCGCCCAGATTGACTTAACTTCACTCCGAGACCTAAAAGCCCTCTCAGTTTCTCAGATTCCCTGTTTGCACATTACAGCAACAGCTCCTTTAATTAATTAGCATGAACAGCAGTAACATGAACTGCTGAACAGAAAATAACATCATTTTATGATCGCAGGGAGACTTCTCCTTTTGCATGTTTATACCTTAGTTAACTTTTGTATTACTATATTTCATTGTTAGGGGATATTGGAACAATCAGCAAAGCAATGTTATCTTAAAATTTTAAAAAATAGATGTTACCATAATACTTGATGATAACAATTTACAAAATACAAAAGACTGGATTTCAGGACAGAGGCAGCCGCGCAGGCAGACAGACTTTCCTGAGCTGAAAAGAACCTTCTGAGGAGATGTGGTTCCCGGCACCAGGAGGGTGACCTGGGGCGGCTGCTGCTGCCTTTGGCTGTGAAATAACCTGGCAGGGAGAGAGCACAAAAACTCTCAGTAACCACAAATCACTTATTTTTATCTGTTTGCCAGAGATGAAGGACTGTTGATATTTGGCGTGTCTTTGGGGTTTTATTATTTGGAAAACTGAGCTGTATTTTTTCAATATTCTAATGGAACCAGTCAGTTTTCCAATCCAGCCAATGGTAAAAAGGTGAAAGAGCAGGGTAGAAAAGAGAGGGTTAGCGTTTTTATGAGGTTAACAATTTTGTTATTGTATCAAATTATTCATCTAAATGTTTTGAGCTGCTAAAACCAGCCACGATAAGGAATTTGACAGTACTCTGCAGCTGAAAGGGAAAAATTCAGCACCTTGGAAATTGCAGCACTATCATCTTAGTCTTGCTTTCACCGCAAAAACTGTTCAAGTATTTTTAGTTCTATGTAAGAAAAGACCAGAATCATAGAATCACCAGGTTGGAAGAGACCCATCGGATCATCGAGTCCAACCAGATCAGAAAGTCTCAGGATTAAGCCAGAGGCCTAGTACTCTCCTGTCCACAGGTGCAGCTGCATTGTGACTCCACCTAACCTTTATTTTAGCAGCTCCGCTCCCAGCTCCTCTTCCACCCACGCTGGCACAGTGTGGTTTTCAGTTTCTTATTTCATCTCTGCTGCCCATACCCTCTGCAATACATAGTGCTGGGCTTTATGGTTTAGACTGCATGAATAATTTAGTTACAGCTCTCCTTGTTTTCTCATTATGTAGCAGATCCCAAATTCCTTTCTCCAATGACTTTCTCCACCAGTTTACCAGAACTGTCCTGTAGCTGTGTTGGTGAATCGCAATTGTGCATCGGGTGCATGTCTTCATGCAGGTTGTGAGGGCACACACGAAACTTTGTTTTAAAGCCCTTCTGTGGAAATACAGACATAAAACAAAGGTATCATAAACAAAGCCTCACAAAGGATTCAGAAAAAATCAGAGATGCCAAATAGGCTGAAGAAAAGAAATTAATAAAAAAAGAAGTTAATAAATATGCAGATGATAATTATTGCTTTTAGATTTGGCCTTTATACGCACATTAAAACCTTGAAAGAGGAAGATGAACAATGCTGTTGTTGCTAAAAGAGAGTGCGAGACATGAATGTGTACCCTGTGCTAACAACTCGGGGGAGACAACACCATCCTGAGGGAAAATTACAATTATTAATAGAGGCTCTGGCTCACTGAGAAACTGAGATCTGTACTTGTGTTATACACTGAGAAGAGGAAAAGAAATCCTTTCTAAATGTCTTGCTTATTAAGTCAGTCATGCATTTCACTGTAGGTTGTAAAGCAGTATAACATGCACAGGAGGCTCATAAGCATATTTTAGTGTTAGGGAATATCATTTATACAGTTTTTATATTGTCAATATTACCCCTAGAGAATGAGATTAGGCTTTAAACTACTGTAAATTTACGCTTTTGCTCACCTTTGTATAATTTCATTTTTTAATAGAATGAAGCCCACATAAATGAATATTTGATTAAGGGATAAACCTAATAAAAGAATACATTTATTGCACACAGATTTATTCAAATCTTTGCTATATAGTACAGTAAAATGCTATAAAATGATATGTAGCTTGCAGTCAGCTACGCTGAGGCGATGGGGAATGTTCTTCAAAACCAGGAATTTGACAACATCACATTATCTTTCCTGTCTGAAGTGGTAGTGCAGGAGCTCCTAACACTTTAATTCCTCATAGATGCTTGACGTATGACCTTGTTAATGCCACCGAGTTAAGTTTATTGTACAGCAACTAAGGAGTATTTTAATTTCTGGAGAGTAATCAAGAGCTTTATTTTTTTAAAAAAAAGGAAATACTTAAGTATGCACTTTTGGTCTAAGGATAAGTTAGATCTCCTGACTGGCTGCACTTGAGCTTTGGCATTAGCTCTCTCTCTTACAGGTGTTACATGTACCTCTATTGAACTTTTCTTAAGTTTAAGACCATAATTTTCATCTGCCAAAGGCCTGAAACTGATTTCAGTCACTTCTGTGGAGGTTCCCATGCTCCCAAACATTCCTCCGGAGATGTTATGTCCCTGGCTCTTCCGATCTTTTGTCTTGTTTACGTCCAAAATACGTATTAAATCATCTCTGTTTGGAGAGTCTGAGCCTCCTTAAAACCATGAAACATTCAATTACTAATTAGCCGTTTCCTGTTCCTAATGAAGTGAACATGTCGGATTTGGATTAAAATTCAGCTACTGCTCTCCTCTGTTTATGGTTCCAGATGTTTTTGTTTTATCTAGGAGGTTACTTTGACAGCTACTGCTAAATGATAAATCACTCATATTATAGCTGAAATGCATTTTGAAATTGAAATGTGGCAAACTCTGAGATTGCTCCAAGGATCAGTGTCAGTTAGCAGGTCAATACTTGTTCCTGCCTTGTGAGTGCTCAGTATTGGCATATGTAAAACAGTAATGGGAGAGATGTCAACATTATACAAAATGTTTCTCAGTATTATCATTTTGCTATCATCTTCAGGATCAGGACTTGCGGGTTTAGCTGGGCGGATACATGATTCATTGTATAATGAACGAGAATATGGATTCTTGTTAGCTTTAGTTTCTGGAGGCATTTTAATTTTTTTTTTCCTCTGGGCTTGAAGTTGCCTAATGTGAAAAATCACAGTTGATAGGTTATAACTAGGAGTATTTTTAGGAAGGAAGGAAGTGGCTTTCTACTTGTTTCCCTAAATAAAGAAAAACAATTTTAAAAGAAAGGTGGTGGTTTCTGAATGAATGAACACTTTTCCAAGAAAAGATATTGATTTACTTCTATTACACTTATTAATGCAAGTTTTGGTCTAACACACTGTTCCCTAGAAGGTTTTGAGCACACAATAAGGGCTCGTTGTGTTCGCCCCTTGCGGAGGTGCGCAGCACAACACAGGCTGCCCTCTGGAAACAAAGAAGGAAAAGCAGAGTTCAGTTAAAAAGCAAATGCCATTAGAGAAGAAAAATCCAAAGCAAAGTATTTATAGCCTGTTCTCAGCAGACGCCGGCAAGCGCCAGCAGAAACCAGGCTGGTGGGTTTGCAGCCTGGCTGAGCGCTTGCCCTGTGCCAGCACGAGGAAGCTCTGGGACTGGCTCATTGGCTGTGTGACCATCACCTCTTGGGGACTTGGCAGAGCACTGTCACTTGGGCCTTTTTCCAGCCTTAATGCAAACTCACATGGTGAAGCTTTTTGTATCACTCCTACATTCAGTAGTCTGGATTGAGAAAGAATAAGTCCACAAAGAAATAAGGAAACACACCTTATTAATTATCAGGCGCTTAGCTGCACGATTAACCTTTTTTCTTCTCTTCTTTTCTCTGCAGAAAACAGAACATACATCAAACCTACTATTATGTACTGAAGGAAACACCTGTTCTTGAAAAATGTATAACGATCACTATTTGAAGACTATATAGGTCATGACAAACGTCCCTTCCAACCTTTGATGCCTTCAGTACTGTGTGAAGACAGGATTTGTAGCATGAAACTTGAAGGACAATTTTGAGCAATTCACTGTTGCTGCATCGAAAAACTGCCGTATTGTCATTAAGAAATATTGAGACTTTTTACAAGCTTACCATACCAAACCAAGCCTGTTGCAACAAATCATTTTTAGGTCCCCAGAGATAGAAAGGAGTTTTAGTATTTTTAAGCACATACAGGAATTATTCCCCATTCCCCCCCAAAAGGACTTTGGTTTGTGGGGTTTTTTTGTTTGTTTTTTTTTTTGTTTTTTTTTTTTTCTAAGGAGGTAGCTGTTACTGTATAGCAATGGCACAATGATTTTAAGCCACAAAGGTCCTGACTGGCTGTACATCATACAAGTCCAGTTTATCACTGAAACTGTTCAACATGGAGCTGTTTCGATTGTGTTTATAAATTAAGCTTTGTTTACTGAAGCAGATACTCGATATATATTACGTTTTAAAAAAGAAATGTGTGTACATTTTTTAAAAGAATGATGTAAAAATTGTCCTTTCATTAGATGACCAATTCAAAAGTGTGAGCTAAACCCTAATAGCTGACGTAACATGAGGATTATAATTGATGCTTTTTTTTATGCTCAGTTCAGCTTGGCTTTTGGTCTTTCAAGATGAAAAAATGAATATGCAGTAGAGTGTTAGATAATGGAAACTTTGAAGTATGGTTTCTCTGTTGTACCATATTAAGTTAAAGTACACATTCTTTGTTAAAAATGTTCTTGCTAAAAATACAGTATTAAAAATTTTTTTGTTTGACTTTGGAAATCTTTTAAGATTTTTTTTTTTTTTGGACTGTGAATTCCCATGGTTACTGTACAAATGCAACACGATATTTTGCACTATTAAAAATACTGGAAGAAATTACTTAATAAAGAGGGTGGGTTGGTATTAACCATTTCCCTAATTATTGTATGTTACAAATTCTCAACTTTGGAATCAAACCCTTCCTTTCTCAAACTACCTGACTGAAAGCAGGTTTGAGACAGGAGGAATTAAGTACTCACCTGTTCTCTCTCTGCTTTCATCCAGGGGTCAGAGTCACGACACTTAAGTACTTACACACTCATGTTTACACACACACACACACACTTCTCTCTTCACACACAAACGTCCTGAATTAAATCACTGTCACATAAACCCAAAAACCCCTCAATAAACAGATCCAGTTCAGCAAGATGTGTTGGCCCCTGTCTTATAGGTGATCAGGCTAATTACCAGAATAGTCTCTCAATGTACAAACATGGTTTATTCCACCTGATTTTTATTCCAGGCATTCTAATAACTGCAGTAATCCCACTGCCATTGATCAAGCAATCAAAGATGGAATGATACGAAAAAAGAGGAGCGCTAAGTATTATGAGTGCTCCTGCACTCTCTCATGTGTGAATAAAACACTACAGCACCTGAACTTAAATTCTACCTTTGAATATTTCTTAAATTTACTTGTGGTTGCATTTGGGTTTCATTTCTAAATCTTATTTTTAAGAGGACTTGAAGTAGCCCTTGGGATTCTGCGGCGTTTCTGATTGATGGACCGAACGCTGGTCTCACACCTGGGCAGAGATTTGGGAGAGTTACCCAGTATCATGAATTTTAGCAAAACGTAGAGTAACTAAATACTTCCAGCTTTGAAATTGTAGCATTTTTGCATTTTTCTTTAGTCTCCATAAAGGCAATTTTATCTTTTTTTCCCCCCCCCCTCCACATTGGCTGATCTACATTTCTTAAGGCTGCATTGATACTGGGTTGATGAGCAGATCATTGATTTCTAATTTGCTCTTCCCAGAATAGCTTTAAATGTCAAAGTACTGGCAAATGAGATTTAGGGAACTGATAAACTTCAGAGACTGAATCTGTTGTTAAGTCCTTGTTGGGTACCTCCTGGTAAATATTGACAAACCAAGACATGGAGCTTTCTATGTGCCAGCCCAGCCTAACGAGCGCACAGGGCACTAACGTTCCCTGTTGGTGAAACACCTAAAGCCTCAGCAAGCAACAGGTTTGGCCAATCGCCACTCAGCAGTTCATGCAGAAGTGCAGACGGCAGCTGTTTGGTTGCAGTCGCACTACTGGTAACCCCAGAAGGACACCTCCTCATTGAGGTTTTGGGGTTGGTTTGTTTTCAAATGAAAATGCCTGAGAGTAGCAGGTCTTTGGCTGCGTCTGTGTCCTCAGCTCCTCCTAAAAGCACAAGCAGAGGAACACTGAAGCCTGTTCTGGTGCAGCAGCAGCTCCCCTTTCCTACAAAGCGTCTCCTCCTCTGCCAGTTGCCTTTGGAACGGCAGGATGCCAGTGGGGCTGGTGTTAGCTGGACACAAGGTGATCTTGGCTAAAAGCAGGCAAGTTAATGGACGATGTATTTCAGCAATTTTATGAATCTTGTGTAAAGCAGACTGCTGCCGTAATAAACCCCAACAGAATCAATAGTGACCAATCTCCATTTAAAGTCTGGATCTATAGCAACGCGCAGCGAGAACACTCTCCTTTAGAAATGCAGGACTGTGCATTAAAAGCTGAATGCTGGTTTGAGTAATAGCTATCTACAAGGAAGTGGCCCATTAATATATTTATTTACAGGATATTTTTGGTAACATGACAAAACGTGGGCTACCTTGAATTGTTCGGTTTCCTTGGTGGCCTCAGCTGCTCTCCACAACAGCTCCTGGGTGGTGGTTTTGATCATCTGAAGCTGGGAAGGAAGGGAGGAAAAAAAATTTTTTTTATAAATGAAGACTTTGTAGATGAATTTTGAATTGCTACATTTTTATATTTGTACATCAAATAAATCAATCGAAATAAGCCAATTCGGTGTCAGCACAGCACAAATGCTGCAGCTCGCTCCCTTCCATGAGACCGTCACCCATTTCTGTTTCTCTTGGGTTGGACTCGATGATCCAGTGGGTCTCTTCCAACCTGGTTATTCTATGATTCTAATACTGGTGTCTTAATAACGTATCCTTTGCATGAAGGTTGGAGTGTGGTAATCGAAGGCAGGGAACAACCCCCCTCTTCTGGCAGTCTTTTATATATTTTTATAATAAAGAACTCCCATTATTCCGAGTTCGAGTTAGAAACAGAGTTAGATTTTTACTATACCTTCATTATGAGAGTCTGTTGACATAATCCAAAATTAGGAAAGTAAATGCAGTGCCATGTATTGAAATGCTTTTGTGATAACTGATACTTAACAAATTGGATCTTTTATAATATTTAAACCTCTTAAAAAGACATTTGTCTTTGCCTGATTGAAAACGTATCCACTGCTTTTTCAACAGTGACCCTGAAGTGCATGTTCACTGGGGACTTGATCCCTTTCACGGTGTATCAGTTGTTTACTTTGGCTGCCTACGAGAGGGGATGGGGTAAAAGTGAACCGGAGAAGGGAAGAGTTTGTATTTAACTATACAAATCTGGCCCAGCTCTACTTAATCACTGTGGGCTCCAGGCAGCCAATAGAGACACAACCTTATTTTTCTCTCGAATGTCTGAGGTAAGACAGTGTGTAGAAGCCGTCATTCTGAATTGTTGGGTGAATAGACGATTTCATCGTAATAGAGTTTGCATCCTTCATAATAAACATGGCAATACAATCCATCTATTAATGTTGTTACGAGTGTTTTCCAAGTGTCCAGCCTGACGTAAAGGTGATGCTTAAGCAGCTGAGCCTCACACAATCCTAGGCATGAACGCAGAGCACCAGGCACAGCTGCCGTAAGGGCAAAGGAGTGGCTGGGGTTATAGGACATTGGCCCCAAGCTTTGGAGGGTTAAATACAAGCCCAGAGTACCTGCGTTGTGTTCATTTTAGGATCTGGGCATTGCCCGAATCTTTTATCTTATTATCAAAAGGCCACATGCCTAAAATGAGTTGTTCTGCCCTTCCGCCAAAGTGGTTAACTGGAAAGGAAAACCCATTAGTATTAAATGAAACAAACACGATGTATTAACTGAAAAGAGAAGAAAGAATTAGCAAGAATGAAAAATAAACTTCAATTAGCCCCAGTGCTAGCAGGATTTGGCATTTAACTTTCATCATATGTTTCATTCTGTATCAGGAAGAAATACCTGTTCTGTCTTTCCCCTGATGATTCCTGCTTATTCCCAGAGCTGTGCTGCCATCAGTTGATGATGCTGGGGCACTTACAGACAGGTTTTGCCAAGAAAAATGTTTTATCATTCGTAACATCATTATGAAACCTATCTTTCTTTGTAGACTGGTCCAAAGCAATAATGTATAAGTTGCTGCGTTCTCTCCCTTGCTGAGAGAGTAAGTGCATCCCAGAAAGTAAGAAAACAGAACCAGAAAACCTAAGGACTTAAATAACTAGGAATATACTCCCTATTGTACTTTTAAAAATAATTCTGTAAAACCAGTGAAGACAGAAACACTACTCAGAGATTTTTGGTGTCTGATCAGTGCTCTCCGTTTTATGCGACCATTTGCACCTCTGCAAAGTATTTGATAGTATTTGACAGCTGATTTATTAGCATTTGACACCTATATTACACATGTTGAAATGACTCTACAATGTGCAAAAGCAGTGGAAAAAACACTGATTCCTTTCATGGCTTTTTCCTGGTGGTTTAATGCCATTCCAAAGGAAAAAATTAATTCCTCGTACCCTGATTGCAAATCTTCATTTCTTCTAATATTTACTATCTCCAGCTCATACTAACTTGGAAAGAAAAAAATAAAAGGAAAAAGCAAAAAGCAGTCGTGTTTAATTTGCAGACCTGATTCACAGACTCTGGCTCTGAAAGCAAATCAAAACCAGGCCACGCTCATAAGACTGCAAGGAGTCACAGGAAAATGAGAAGTCTGCTGTTCTGATGGGAAACACTGCAGGACTAAGACTCTTGATTTAGAACAGACCTGGTACGTAAATTGCATATTTTTGATAGTTAATAGTTTTTCAAATAAACAGGAATTTTCACCAAATGAAAGTTTTGTTTTCACTACAATTATTTTTGACTTCTTCAAAGGGAACCCTCAGAAACTGCAAAGCCACATTCTTTCTTTCTTACTGTTTTGAAAGCAGCAGTAACAGACTGTTCAGAATCCATGTCCGAAAGAAGGGGTGGATCAGATTAATGATTTCTGGAATGCAATGATCTTGGTTTAAACTTATTAAAATAGATGCACCCAGTGAAATAAAAAGTAACGTCAGCAACATCGCTTATGAGCATAAAAAGTAACTGGAGCTTAGAAAGCTCTGAGTTTACACAAAGAATAGGAGACCCTTCCCCATCCCAGGAAATCAAGCCCAATGAGAAGGATCATGAGCACAGTGAAAGGTCTGAATCAAGCCATACAATTTGTCAAACACCCAATTATTTGCAATGCAGTCGCCAGTGTCGTGTGTTGACAGGATGTGATATCTTAATGAAAATATTACTGTTTGCTCATCTGGTACAAGCTCAGTTTCCAAAAGAAAAGCCTCTCAGATTTCACACATTACAGTAGCTTCTCCAGCTAAAATAATGTAGCAGCTAGTGTAGCGTGAATAAGTTAAGTATCTGTGAAGTTCATGGACTGGTGAGGAGGGAGGACCAATTTGCCAGGCTCTGAATTACTGACAGACTGAATGACCCACGTCTAGTCTTGTCACGTTACTTTACATTGCACAGCGTAACACAATCCAGCAGAACATAACCTGGAAAAAAATGACTTCAGCACTGGATTGCAAGATTTTCAAGGTTACAAGTGCCTGATCGTCGTTTGGGGGTGGGGGGGGGCACACTTTCTAGATCAATTATAGTGGCCTTTCACTGGCACCTATTGATAAGGTGCAGAAGGCAGCTGTTAGCGTTACCGTCACTCAGAATGAAGCTCCCACACGTTTACCAGTATCCGTCTTGTAGGCTACACAACTTACAAGGAAATCGAAGCTGCTAATGCTCAGTGCAATTGCCCTTTTCTGTGTCACGACACTGGTTTTACCTGCTGTTCCTCACTCGTACCCAGCCAATCTCCAGAAAAGGAAAGTGACAGTCTTAAATGGAAGTCAAAGGGCAACCAAATTATTTATTTTTAAATGAGAGATAGAAAGGAAGCCAAATATGTATTTGACGTATCGTGTACGCAAGGACAAAATTATAAGTATTGTTTGCTCGGTCTTGGGTAAGGATTGATTTCCAATGCACCCCAATACATAAGATTTTACCTGTTTTATAGCAGAGAAATGACCAGGAGTTGCTGCTTATGGGCTCTATCTGCTTAGGCAGTTTGAAAACGGAAGATTGAAAGGTAATGAAGATAACATCATCTGCTGCAAACGGGCTCTGGTTATTTTTGACTAAATCTCTGTTAGGAATTTGAATGCGACATCTCTTCCTGATGAAGACATTCACATGTCAGTGAGAGTTTTGCTTATATGGCAAAGACACAGCAATTCTTCCTGTTGTTTATGTCCAAGAGTCCAACACACAGCCTCAAGTTCTGTCTCTTACTCAAGCATTGACAAATTAATGAGGATTCACTTGGTCCTCTACATTTCTATAGAAGTATTTTTTTAAGTAGCAAAATGGATTAATAGTTACTTGAGTGTTTGCATCATTAATTCCCTGCTTTCTATCTTACAGTCTTGTCAGACAGAATAATGGAAATGAAAACTTACTCTTCACACATGCAGATTTTCTAGATGAACCGTAGCTGATTCTATCCCTTACGTTGGTTTTCAGCTAAATGCTGTAAAGAAAGCCAAATAATTATTGTCAAACTTAAGTATTCGGTAAAAAGAAAGAAAAAAACCCCCAAAATTTTGTGCTGTCTCCTGTCCCCATTTTACTACAGGCGCCCTCTTCCATCCCGTGGTCTTTTCCGGGGGGTGGGTACATCTGTACGTGTGTCTCTAAAAATCAGATTACCTCAAGCTCATTACTGGCCACTGACATGGTCCTGCTGTGAAAACTTTTGATGAATACTCAGCATCTAATTCCCGAGTAATAAAAAAAAAAACCCCTCTAAGTTACTTGCAATCATTATTCCAAATGGAAAAATTAATTGTAAATAACTGGGAAGTCAATTAAGGCTGGGTTCTGCCGGGTAATGCAAATCTTTTATAGTTTTGTTTCAGTTAACTGCCTCATTAATGATTTATAGATGTGTATACAGCTGTGGGAACCATAGCATTATCTAATGCACTCAGAGAATAATTACATATGAAAAGAGCTACGCAGCTCAAGGGAAAAACTCAGAAATTACTTACTGCCTTAACTTCAACCATATTAAGATGCAAAGTATTTAGAAACCAACTGTGCTGTTTTATCATATGCTTGAGGTTTTACATTCCTTCTAAAAAGGGAAAGAAGATTCTTTCTAAAAAATTCTTTGTATACTTCAGCATTACGCAGCGTGCAAAAATCAAGATGTCTCAAAGTGAGAATGTAAGGCATTTATTTATTATTTAAAAGCCTAAGTTCTAAAACATTCCCATTCCCTTTGTGCAGCTGCTATACAGGGGGGAAAAAAAAGGCATTTCTACAGTTAAACAACTCATGGGCATACGCATACATCATCTCCCCGATTTACACAGAGCTAGAAGCGATTAATATTTCTGCAAATTAAAACGAGCAGTGAGTAAGGCACATCCACTTCAACCTAGCAGGTGGATAGTTAGCTCCTCACCAGAACCTTTTTCTCACAGCAACGCGCATTTAAACACAGGTGAAAAAATATTTCGTGAACTGTAAATATGATTGGCCCTTCAAGTTACATTGATTTTATCTTTAAATTGCCCACGAGCGCACACGTACGTGTGTGCACGTGCCTCATTTTTGCCATCATTTCACAGAGCACCAGACATTCAAAGTCCAAAGCAATACTGGGAAATTCATAAGCATTGTGACCTTATTTGAAGAACACCTGAAAATACATTTACTTTTATCATTTACCTATATATAACTTTACACGTGATAGTTAATTTTGAAAACAATATATGCAATTTCATGTTCCTACATATGGTGAAAAAAGTTTCATTTTGTCCTTAAAGCTTTTATTCTCTCTTAGCAGAGATACAATGCTAATAATATGTACTTTAACTATAAAAATTCCACAGTCCTTACTTATGCTGTAAAGATGACGCATATAGATTTTATAGTTTTTATAGTACAAAAAATACTGGTATAGTGTAAGATTTTAAGTGCATCAAGCTATAAAGCTGTAACAGAGATTACCAGGATAAAAAAGATAATTTTGGGCAGTTGGGATGACTTTGATGCTATTAATTGAAAAAAAACCTAGTAAATCCAAGTTTTAATGGCAATTCTTTTCATATGGGCTCTAAAAAGGTCTTAAATTTCACAATTTAAATTCGACAACTTTTCATAGTGAAGAAAAGAAATTAAAAAAAAAAAAAGGAAAATTAAAAACAAAAATCAAAGTTTGGTAATGTAGTAATGAGTCCTGAAAGTGTCTGACCTGAAGGAAGGAGGCAAACATCAGATCTGAGCTCGGCCTTCACTGCTAAGCACCTCACCCATTCCCTGGGATGATGCTACAGGCACAGATGTGTATATTCATATATAAAGTAGGCAGGGGAGGGAGATGGAGTGGGTCTACAAAGACCGTCATGTGAGGGATTCACCTCATCCACATTTAAAAATGGGGAAAGAGAGAATATATGAAGATTAAATAAGTGACTTGTTTCATGCAGTCTACAAATCTACAGAGAACTGCAATCTCGTCCCTTCCAAGCACAGCACAGCTCTGTGCCCACTGATTAATGCCATTAGCTGAGCAGTAAAGGTGGACGAAGTGAGATAGTGTAAAATTAACCTTTTAAGATCTCCACTGATGCAATATAAGCATAACCATCAGCCTGTAATTCAGTGACTAAGGTTTTTACCCAAGATGTGTACTAGATCTCAGCAGAACCTGAATCTTCTGAGCTCATTTTAGTTGCCTGCAGTGCTTATCCAAGGAGAGAAGATTATGATCCACAACCAGACTGGGAAACAACAGTGAATTTGGATATCATTTTAGTTTTTCACTGATTTAGGAAGGTGGGCTAGTTTTCCTGATGGACAGTTGATGAAAATCATCTAATTACTTATGTCCAATAAAGATATAGCAGCATTGCTCAGGAAAATGATCTTTGTAGTTTAAATAAAAATGAGGTGCTCTTGCTTTGTGCACTTGTGCCTTCATTTTGCGCAGTGCCAGAAACAAGACAGTGGACAGGACGAGAGGGAATGGCCTCAAGCTCTGCCAGGGGAGGTTCAGGCTGCACATTAGGAAAAAAAATTTCACAGAAAGGGGCACTGGAACAGGCTGCCCGGAGAGGGGGTTGAGTCACCTTCCCTGGAGATGTCCAAGGCACAGGTGGACCAGGTGCTGAGGGACATGGTTTAGTGTTTGATAGGAATGGCTGGACTTGATGATCAGGAGGGTCTCTTCCAACCTGGTGATTCTATGATTCTGTGATTCACTTTTTGCCCTGAAAATCCTCAACAACTGTAGGAGGATGACAACAGCAAGAAGCTACAGAAGCACAGATTCCAAACCACTATCATTTTAGTGTTCCATTGGCAAGATTTCATAGAATTAAGAATTATTTTTTTTTTTTTTACCTGTTGTACAGGCTGCAGAGAGGGCACACCCCAATCCATTTATGGAATGGGAAAAGTGGAGCTTGTGTGGGATCCGACGCGTTCTGCTGAGGCAAAGCGTTGCAGGGACTCGAGCGCTGAAGCACGACTCTATCTACAGTCAAGCATTCAAGAGAGGAATGCCTACCCGCTGCATCTGTCAGCCTTCCAGGGCCCAGAGACGATGGATGAAAAAAATGGATAAAGATATTTTTAAAAAATCCCCTGGGACCATCTCCTGTATTTAATAAGGAAAAGCACCTTCTGTGCAGCCAATAAAAGTTGAGTCTCTCATGAAGATTTATACCATATTACACACTGAAATTCAATGTACAACGATACCCTTGTGTACGCTGTTGTCAGAATAATAATCTTTGTCTGTCTGATCAACTTATATTTTATGCCAACAACACAGCATTTAATATTACACAGTTTCAGAGGAAGAAAATGTATTTATTCATGCAATGACTTCCCCGGTAGCTTAAACAGACAAAGTGAAAAAAAATAGCTTGGAGTTTTTACATCAACTTATGATTTGCAATACAGATTTCTACACAATTTCAGCAATTTTATGCAGCAATACAAACTATGATTCTTAATCTAGTTTGTGAAACTGTCTCACTATTTTATACTGTCGTGAGGAATAATACAGTTGGATATGACTGCTGAAATTTGCTTTTGGCATTCTCCTGAAATGAGGAGACTAAAAATACAAATGGTAATCAACAGCTTTTTTCATATTCTGCCTTATCATATTCTCTGCTGTATTCTTAGGCTTTGTCTCTCAAAATATATATCAAGAAGCACTTATAGAGAAGATGCACGTGGACTTCCCCACAATCAAAGAACTGCTTGTCAGAAATCAGTAGAGAAAGTCTGCCCACGCTACGGGACTTGTTCCAAATGATGCAGTGCTCTGCCAGATGAGAAAACTTAAGCAATATAGAAAAGCTCTGCTGTATGTAGATCCATTAAATCTATTCTCCTAGCAGCCCGTGCAGAAAACTGACAGACTTTGAATGATTTATTGTTACCTTTTTAAAGGCATTTACTTTTTACCTTATTTAATTTTTCTTCATATAACAATACCTGACAAAAAAGGAAACTTGGTGACACCCCTTACTCTTGCTCCCCTTTCAAGATAATGAAAATATTGTATGTAGGATTGGGAAGAGAAAGAGAAGAGGGTGTTTAGAACTGTGTCTGTCCCCCAAGGGGCACACTCATAAAAGAAAGGTGTACTACAATTTTTTTTAACGATACTGCTTAAAGTTCACTTAGAGTTAAGCTTACTGCTGCAGAAGGAAAGGCAAACTCTTCTGAGACTGTAGTAAAGTGGGTAGATTTCTTCACAGAGAGCGCACTTATCAAAACCTCGAAATCATTTAGCCATGCAGCTTGCCTTTAGGGAAGCATTGCTTGATAATCCATTGATGATTATTCTTGAAACTTTCCCAAAATGATGTATTTAATACATTAAACCACAAAGTTGCTGCTTGCTCATAACAGGATGAGATATCAGTGCCTAAACACAGTGACCGATCCCCAAATACATACATGCACCTGCACACACCCCAATAATTTTTATGTAATTAGGAGTTACTGAAATACATTGGCCAAGGATTAGCAGCAGCTCCAACACGTGGCAGACTCAGACATTTCTTTTCCAACCAAAAAGAGGAAACAACAATCCACTGTACCGTTAAGTATAGTAACCTTTCTATTTAGTTTTCTGTAGTTTATATATAAGAATTTATACATCAATTCCATTTATATGCGATCAAATACAGATGTTGAACTATGGAAATAGATACCACATGACAGAAATGTGTATGGGAAAAATGTACCTTCACTGTGGGAACAGAAAAAAGCTGAAGGAGTGCACAAAGTAAGTCCTGCTTTGTCATTTATAGGAATTTGTTTACATAGAGCACATTTAAACGGCTTTGATCATATTAACTGTTCTATATAAAAGCAAACTAACGCTTGGAGCCTGCATTAGATTGTCCCACGGGGAAGGAAAAAAAGGTCAGTAACAAATGAGATGGCTCCTAAAACAACTCAGACATTCATGGATTGATAACCTGAAACGACTCTAAAGAGGTGAGAGAAAGCAAAGGAAAATCAAAGCACCAGGAAACAGAAAAGTCTAAAAGCGTAAGAGAGATCTTGCACAAGGCCACGAAGGTCAGAGAAGTTATGCTGATTTACACCACTTGAAGAGCTGGCCGGTGTCTTTTTGTTCTTGAAGTTCAGACTTTAGAAACAGATTCAGTGAGTCACGGTCACTGTCTGAGAACTAGAAATGTAGATTGTGTTCAAAGCCCCAAAATAGATACAAAATATTTTTATTGGCAAAGGAAAAAAACAACATTGCTCCCTCCTCCCTTCACCAGAAATCTTCAAACCATAACCACGTGATACAAACGAAACGCTTCTAAACCGGAGAGGTTTGAATTATAACTCAGTCGAATGTCCTTTCAAAATGTCTAAATGCTGAATAGCAGAGCAGATTAACTACTGTTGAAACAGAATTATGACTGCTAATACTGCACACACACAAAGTTTGAAGTTTGAATTAGAGAAGATTATGAATCTAATAAAAATTGTAGATTCTTCATTGATGAACAGATATCATTACTCCACCTCTGTTACTAAAATATGTTTTTGTTTGGTGGCAGTTTAGTTAAACAGCCGATCCTAAAAAAATGCAGATTTTTTTTTTCTTCCTGTTTAAGAAGTATTCTACATACTTTAATGATTTATTTAAAAGATTTCTTAGCTTCCAAATAGATCCTGTGTAGTGTGCTGTAACACAAAGATCTACATGCTGCAAATGCTTTGCACATGAACATTTGTGCTTGTCTAACCAGGCACATTAAATTGAGCTACACAGATATGTGTCATGTATTCCCCTTGGATGGGTTCAAGCTTGCTGCAGCTACAGTAAAATATCACCTGCCACTACTGCTCCACGGTCCCAGTCCTGCTCCTGTGGATCTGGAATACTTATTTAATACATAGAGCATTTATATGTATTGAATACATATAATCAAGGTTTGCTATAGATAGGGAAGAACCTCAGCATCCAAGGTTAACACTTGTATTTAGGCAAAGGCCTTGGGTTTATTAGTCTGATAAATATATTTGTCATATACTTGAGGATGATGAATCTCAAACCAGTCAAATTTTGCAGATGAAAATTCCCTTATACATCTAATACAGCTGCTTCTTAGGTTAAAATTCTGTAAATACAGCTTTCCTGAGGGATTCCTTTACCTGCCGGGAAAAACTTGGAAGATACCCAAGTCTACGTTAAATATTCCAGCATTTCAGACCTCGTACAGGATTTCCTTTTATGATTTAATAAATTTCACCTATTTTTCTCCTCATAAAATGATTTGCTCAACCTAGCAATGTATAGTGAAAAACTAGCTCTATAAAATAATGTTTAGATTTTAAGTTTAATGCAAAATGAAGTAGGTAGAAACACCTACTTAAAATATTTTTGCAGGGCTTTTTTTAGCTATAAACCAAAACAGGTATCCTTGTTTCCTATTAATCTTTCTTGATGGATTCTATTCAGGGTGGCCAGCAAACCGATAAGATCTTTCCTTCAGATTTCAAAATTACTGAATCTGGAAATAGTTCTCATTTATCTCATGTGCTGCTGAGAAAACAATCTCAAGTCGTTGCTTCTACTGATGAAACTTCCTTAGCAACACAAGGGCTCCAGAATTATTTTTCAAGCCTTGTCAATGCTTCCTGTGAGGTTTCCGTCACTGTCAGCACTGAGCACTTCGCAGATGAGGGAAAAAAAACCCCAACAACCCAGAAAGCTGTGATAAATTAATAGAGGGTAAATTAATAGGCTAAATGGAATTAATAGAAGCAGTGATAAATTAAGAGTGAAATTCTGTAACAATAGTCCAGCAAGTAACATTTGAGATTTACCAAGTCTTTTATCATTTGGATGAGAATCTAGAGGAAAATGACTATGTCCTGGTGGCATTAAAAAAGCAGGAAGATGGAGCAGCTGCCCCTGTGCCTCTCCCTGCAGCGTAACGTCCCACAGCAGGGGCTCTGCATCCCGGGAACCACTGCACGAGCACTCTCACGCCTTTTACTTGCAAAGCCTTGGAGTTAGATTGGATCCCCCGATAGACACAAGGATGTGGTTGGTCTCCAGATCAGGAACTTCCAGATTTCTTTGCATATTATCGTATGCAAAGAAAACTGCTGAACTGTAGAGACTGGCCTCTCTGCCTTGTTGGCAGTTTCAGACAGGACGTTTCGGCTCTACTCTCTTGTGGTGTATTAAGTTTAGGTCATGGTTTAAACCTTTACTAGACTTGGTTTGTATTGATTAAGTCTCAAGTCTGCAGCTAGTCCCTCGAAGCCGCATTTCAATATTTGCTGTTCAGACTGTAAAGTGGCCGCAGTGCAGGGATTTGGCTTTCAATGTAATTGGAATAGAGGAGTTTAAAGCTAATTTTATTTGAGGTACCTCCAGACTCAGGTTAGAGAGTGCTTTCTGCTGTGAGGATTTTTTCCTTCCCTGACACAAATGTTCACCCTAGTTCTCAAATTCACCAGTACTCATCTGACACTTCACAAGTTGCCAAATGTCTACTCAAACACTAAAAACCCAGTTTCTGTCGGGCTCTAAAGTGTTAGAGGATCGCTGAAAATTAGCAGTAGCATGTCTATCCGGGGCTGAGCAAAAGACACTGAGCATTAACGCTTTACTGACTGCTGGCAAAGGAGTGAGCTAGTTACCTTCTGCAGTGGTGCTCTTTGCTCTCCTCCTGGGCCCTGAGAAGCAGGCACCAACACCAGGAGCAAGCTAAGCAAGAAGGAGCACCCCTCCTGTCCCAACGCTTTAAAGAATTCCTGGAGGCAAAGGAAAGGCATTCCCTGACAGTCTAAGCTCCCCATGACACACAGGCTGGATTTCGTAGCAGAGAGTGAAAGATGATTGCAGGTCAGGCTTCCACCTTCCAAAGTGCCTGCTGACAGTGCCTTCCTTTGCTGTCCTGAGCTGCACCCCTTGCTGCAGAGGTACAGCTGGGATGGCTTAGTGCGTACATGCCACATGCCTGCAGGAACAAACCATTCTTCAACTATTCACCCTCAACTTTAAATCTTCAACTATTCCTTGCCCCCCTTCGGCCTAAGATTAGCTTAAGAACTCTTTAAGAATAACTCTTAGGAATGCCTTCTTAACCTCCTTCTTAATTAGGTGAGTGTTCTTCTTTTGATCCATTGATGGTGACTTCAGAGAGACTACTTAAAGCTGAGGAGCAAGAGAACAGAATGGCAGATAATATTTCAAACATCTAACACTAAAACACCTACTGTACGAGAACACTGTTTAGATATAAGCTGGAAGCATATGCTACACAATTAAGTTAAATAGCATAAACATTATTTGGTTCAAGATCTTTCTCTAAAGACTACATGGCCTTCTCAGTGAATAAAATGACAAGTTCATATAATTAATACCTATATATATAAATTAGTTAATATGTATTTCATTAAGAAGAGCAAATTCACTTTACCTTCTTTCTCCATCCCATCCATGTGTTATCTGAGACACTTCTGAGGAAGCATTCTATACTGCTTTCATCTTTAAACACAAGATTAAGAATTTCAAATGATGTGATCACAGAAACCTGTCTCACTTCTTGGGTGACCTCCAGCAATGTGATACGGGGACCCAATGCTTTCAGCAGCTGGGAAACATCAGTGGATGCTAAACTCTAACATGGGTGTGGGTCCACAATGCAGGAAATGTTCAAAGCTGTGTATGTACCTGTTATATCTGCTCCTTCAACACGGTGGCAGTTTAGCTTCTACTAAACAACTACAAACTGAGGCCAGGTCAAAGAGAACACGTTCCTTTAGGAACTAAAAAAGCACCACAGACCATACACGCTAGTCCACGTTTACGTTTTCTATGTGTCACAGATACACATAATAACATGGATATTCATTAGATGAGATCCTGCACATCCCCCCACCTCCAGTTTAAGTCAGAAATAAACCCTCTTTTTGAAACCTAAAGTTCAACTGCACCAGAACTCTTTGGATAAAAGACATAAGAAAACAACGGGTGTTGTTCATATACCTGAGGATGCTGTGATAAGAACATAGAAGCAAGATAGAAGAATCTGCACGGAAGAAAACGTGCCTTGGAAAATACATGCAATTCTGTTCTGCTGCTGGTTCTTACAGATGGTTTTCAGCAGGGTTATTTGTCTCTGAATAGCTCTAACCAGGATCTCAAAAATTACAGAAGTTGTAGTCCAAATTAAGAGCATATTTACTAGGCAATAAATAATATGATTTCTGCAATAACTGTTTTAGTACAATAAGAGCTTTCAGATTGTAGCAGTGAGATTGAGTTTGGGTCCATGCCACCTTTTAGTCACATACATAATGATGGATGCAGCCTATTCGTTATACAGAAAATATACCATTATCTATAATCACTATAATCAGCCTAATATATATTTTGGAACACAGCTAGACAAAGGAGTTCAGAGAGGCTACAGGAGCCTTACATTGCATACGGCTGTATTTTAAATACTCAGCCCAAGTTCTTCGTCTGCTACAGGCTGAATGGCAGACAAAAACCCCTCACAGAGATACAGAATCACACGCTCCTGTAGCATATGGACAGTCCCCAAAAATGCCGTAGAGTGACACATATCAGTGGCATAATATACTAAAATCATTTTTTAAGCTGTGTTACAGAATGGACAGGAACAGAACGTATCCAGAAAGACAAAGTTATTGTGAATACAATCAGATGTAGATAATTTTATCTTCTTGAAGTAAGAGGGATATTGCAGAAAAAAGGAAGAGTGGGAGTGAGGAAATGAGTTTAAAAATCTTCCACCTTCCTCCTAAGTGCTTAGTAAATGCTATTTATTTATTTGAATAATTACGACTATGGTATCGATGCCACCAAAGAGACACACACTTCCTCCTCATCCATAATTTAACTGATGAAACGTGGGAAAGAATGCGTCAGAGGTACCATTTCACTTAAAAAAAATGGAAATGTGGAATTTTGTTTATTGTAACAGTCAAATATGGGTTTTGACTTAAGATCATTAAAATATATTTAATATATAAAATAACAGCTTTAAGTGACACAGTAACTAGCAGTTCCTGATACTGAGGCAGGTTTGTTTGTTAGCTGACAACCAGAAAAATTAAATGCAAAAATGTGAACAGTGCTCCAAGGGATTCAGAGAGAAGACACCGTATTACAGATTACAACCTTTAAATATTTTGGTATGTTTCTATATTCTCTATTACATAAATAATAACCTAACCCACACTCTAACATTCTCTGCTAGAAATACTTTGCATGAATTCAGATAAATGTTTTATATTGTTCCCCCCTCATTTCTACCTTTAAAAATGTGCAGCTATGATTTATGCTTTTGAGGACGGCATAATAGAATTTGACATTTTCCAGCTGAGGTGTGGCCTAGTTCCAGCTCCATGCTTCATTACATTGCGCTCCCTTTGAGAGAATGAGAAGAATAAAAATAGCCAGGTTGTTAAAAATGTAAAAAGGCATAAATGAATTCTCACCAGATGTCCTCTTCAATTGTCATTTTCATAGAATTATGGTTGTTAAACTTCTGCTTACCATCAAACACTGGAAATCAATACATGCTACGAACCATATATCTGGAGGGATTTTTCCCACTTTACCAGTGTCTTCTCTTCTTTGGATTCTCCCATAAGTTAAAGGAAAGATAACTGTTCTAATTTAAAATAGTACCAAAACTGCATATTAATGCGAAGAAAACTCAAAAATTCAGGCTGTGTAGTACAAATCTGAACACTGACACCATGTACACATCAAGAAAAACAACCTTTGAACACCCAAGTTTCCTTCCTTTTTCAAAACATAATGAACTCAGAAAAGTGCAGATGCAGAATGAAAACCAGCTCAGCTACACACATTCCACTCATTTCAGCAGCCCACGTTTCAGGCACCAGAAGCTTTCATTAGCTCCCTCTATCAGGACCAGCCACAGTGTTTTCCCACTCCCTGGGAAGCTGGTCTCCAGCAGCTACTCCCACCCACGTGGAATAGTTGGACTTGATAATCCAAAGGGTCTTTTCAAACCTGGTGATTCTATGGTTCTGTACGTGGTGCCAGGGCTGGTGAACGATGGCAGCACGTTGCAGCCATCAGAATGTGGGTTGCGGGGGACAAGGCAGCCCCTAGAGTGGGCTTGGGTCATGCCCACCTCCCTGCTCAAGCCTCCCCAATACGCGCAGGCGTAGAAGTGGCTACTTGGTCTGCAAGGTGCTCGCCCACCAACACCTGCACCACTCCATGCATCGTCGGGGCTCTCAGCAGGTACCACTGTCCCGACCCACCTCACACGTTCATGGGACACGTTTCCTGGACCGTGGGGACATCCCCTTAACCACAAACAGGCTATCAGGGTAATAAACACCAAATGCTGTCTACAAGTTGAAAAAGTAAACAGTGTACTAGCTTTTAGAATACAGTTTTCTTGGCAAAGAACAAATGAGAGTGTAAGAAACATGTAAAATGTGTTTTCCTTATCCTGCTGGGCAAATTCAGCATGTTTTTATCTTAACATCAAAGCAGCTGGTTTTGGCACTTTCTCTGCTTTTCAACTGTATTGATGTGCACCAAAGGTAACAGAAATGCCTCACAATCCATACGTCTGTTTTGCTGAATGCAGTCCCAGATTATAACGTTCAAGTATCAAAGTTATTTTATGGTCGTTCCCTCACTATATGCTGAAGGTAAAATAATTCTTTGAAAAGAAAAATGGAAATGATGCCGGTTGCGAGTGGCAGGGCTCCGGCACGTGGGCTGACTTGCTTGCTCAATGTCATAAGAAGTTCGAGATGAAGATTTTTGCTGCCTGAAGTAAAAATGCTGTTCTTCGGTCACGAAAGTTGTTACAAACAAGATAGCCAAGAAGAAAGATTTGTCAGCTTCTCTCTGAATGGCAAAAGGTTGAGTAGATTACTCAATATTTGTCAGACTTGAGGTGATTGCCTGTCACTATCCAAGGAAGTAAATAGTATTGACAGCTTTATAAGATCAAAATTCAAAGCCTGCAAGGATATGTAGCTGCATCACACAGTACAGAGCAAGGACCTTCTGTTTTAGCAACCTGTTGGGCTCCACTATGAAGAGCAGAAAGAGAGCAGACAATGGTACACCAGTACCAGAGGGTAATCCCTGCTGCGTCCAAGTTCTGTGTTATCTAACTTTCATTTCCAGTCATTATCATGACTAAAACAACATGTAAGAATTTAAATACAACAACAAAAGCAATTATTATTTGAGGGATAAAATATCCATGACTTTAGAATTGTTCATTAACTTTAAAAAAAAAAATTGTTTAATTCTGTCAAAATCAACCTTAATTCTCTGAAGGTTTCTTTCCAACCAAAAAAAAGCAGAATCATCCCACCAGCTCTCAACTGATGACAGCTTTCATTACAGAGACAAAGCAAAATATAACGCAAACCAAAATGCATCCCACAAACTCTGCTTTGGGAAGTATTATTGAAAAACTCATACTCCGAAAAGGGATTTAAAGATTTCCTGGGAATGGCAGGGAGCTCAGTAAAGATATTATAATGTGGCATTTGATGTTCTAGAGGGACATCAACAAGTTTTGCATGGTCAAATTCCATTAATAAGTTGGCTTTCTTCCAAGGCTGTGTGTGTCCCTCTCATCTGCCATAGTGCCCTAACTGTAAGGAGACCTCACCTCACCTGCTCACTCACATCTCGGCAATTTTAATTGCTTTTTCTTGCTCGTTACAGTACCATACAGGCTTAGAAAAATCCGAGTATCTTACAACGCAGATTATGTGGGTTATGAATAGAATAGTAACAATTTTGGTGGTGTTGTAAGAGGATTACAGAGCGTATCGGTGGGGAAACGCCATGTGGATGGATATTAATGGTGATGTAAGGGGGAATAAGAAAGAATCAACGAACTGGTTTTTGCAAGTAACTACTCAGGGAGAACCACTGTTGCAAGTATTGTCACTACAGTGTTCTGTAATGGATGGTTTTATTCTCGAGCTACACCAACATTTGAATTATAAAAACATGTTTGCTGGTCCTTTCAGTCTGCAAAGCTTGAGTATGTGCAGGCTTAGATTATAACAGTTTGAGCAAGTCTGACTCTCAGTTTTTAGCAGATGACCTTTAATTAGTGGGAAGATATTCTATCCATATCATAGTCGTTCACTTGTCTTACCGGGCATTAGATGGCTGCTGTGAAGCATAAAGGTTTTTTTTGTCCTAATCCCTGTGATGTGACATGATTAATGAGATGAAATTCCCATTTGGAGTTTCCTACCAATCAATAGGCAGATGGGCAGTAGTGGATGTCGAACAACAAGACAGCAGGAGTTGCTTAAGCTCTTGCTACTTTCAGAGAGAAAAAATATTTACGGATATTATTTAAAGGAACAGATAATATCCATTCTCCACATTTCTCTCTGCCTTCAATTAATGCTTCTTTGTTTTCAATGCACCCAGAAAGGCAAAAAAAGCTACCTTATGTCAACATACCATTTTAAGTTAAAATAAGTATGTTTGAAAATCTTACAGATCTCACTTATGCCAAAAGGGTGAACTGGCATTGAAAAACCATTTGCAAAAGAGCAAATTTTGCAGAGTCTGATTTTGCTCCACATTATTACAGACATATCAGAGAAGCCAACAGAATTACAAAACATTTGAATAAAGCCAATGGGAAGATAAAATTAGGCCAGTGATTAATCTCATTTTATTTATTTATTTTTTATACTCCAGTGAAAAGCCAAACCCATCACATTTTGTCTCTCTCTCAAAACACACCCTTCCCAGGAACTTCACCATCCCACCCCAACCTCATAGTTTGTGGTACCTAGCACATGACGTATAAAGCGAAATAAAGGAATGATCTACAGGTTATTCTCAGCTGTGAAAAAATTGGATTTTTTTTTTAAGATTTTAAGTCTCTATAGTTTAAGTCTTCTCTTTCTCGCTAGTACAATTAATTTATAAATATAGGTAACTTATTAAGATAAATTCTATTACATGATTTTACCTTTATTTGTCTCAATATTAAAAAAAAAGAAACCTGAGCCAAATACCCAAGCAAAAAAGATAAACCAAAAGGCTGCCTGGTAGATCTTTGCAAATGAGATTAAACATGAGGGAATAATGCAAGTGTCCAAACAGTAGTAGCAACAGGTTTCAAGAGACTTCTTACATCGCCCTCATGTTGATGGTTAATTTATCCTGTGCAATACTTACCTGCTTATTTGAAACAGGTGTATTGATATTTAGTTATTCGTATGTGTAAATTATTTATCTTATATTTCCTTCTCATTGTCTGGCTCTCGCTCTCTCTCACGGACAAAGAGGCACTCAGAGTAAAATTCATAACACACTCCTCCTAATGAACAAACTCCCACCGAGCACCAAAGTGCTTAATGATGCTCAGCAGGCAGAGCTCTGCAGATCCCCTATGTAAGCCAATATATAATCACAGCACAAGTTAAAATAATATTTAGGTTGCCAGGAGAAACACTGGAAATGTAAGACATGCTACATTTAAATTTCTCCAAACTTTAATGCAGGTTTTTTCTGTCTTCATCCAATGTCATTGAAAAAAAGGGTACACTGGATAAATATGTGATTATGAAATTAAAATTTCTTTGCAAGACAGCCAAAGTAAATTTAGGCAAACTGCTTCAAATCAGCTTCCAGCAGTCTGCAATCTCCTCTGTTTCAAACAATTTTACATACACAGTAGTCATTGTATATGTTTATCTCATCTTCCTTTCCACAGTAATGTCTATAGAGCAGATTCTGCAATCACCTTCGTTGATATAATCCCACTTGCAATTAAGTCTACAATTGTTAAAAAAACAAAACTGTTTTAAGTGGTCCTTTATGAGGGGGTTCTTAAATTAGAAGTTCTGTTAGCGAGTTCTGTTGAGAAAGTTCATGCTATGAATGTTTTACTACATTCTCAGCATTAGTGACCTTTTTTTCTGTTCTGAAAATTAAATCATTCAACTAAACGCTACAAATTTTCTCAATTTCACATTGATTTAGTTAAAACACTGCAAGAGCCACACAGCTGAAGAGCTGGATATGGTTAACTGTTGGCAAGGATGGTTTTAGTTTCCCCAAGGAATGACATACCCAATTACACATTGGGGTTCTGATTTCCTAAAAGGCTAAATTCAGGAAACACTGGATTTTCAGTCACCTTTGTATTTGACCACAGACCAAAGTTGGATGGGTTCCCAGAGCCAACAAATGCTTCTGCTGCATTGACCACCCAGCCTCCTAAAATGCTCCATTAAAGGCCAATGGTTATTATTTACCCAATGCTCATTCTTTGCATAGCCGGCAATTTTCACTGAGGTAAAGCATGCAAGCTCTGTCACAAATAAACAAATCTTCTGTATATTATTTTGTTTATTGATATCTTCTTTCTCTACTGGGGAACTCTGGTCCAGTTCTCCTTCTCTCTTTTCACGACCACTGCAGCATTCAACAAATACAAGGCACAGTTTCCCTGCTACTGATGAAGTGAAAGGCGATGCCGATATAATTTTCATCATAAGGTTATTGTTCAAGACTCACGCAAAGTACTCTTGCAAATACCTTTGGGAAATTCCATAAAACTATCTGTACTATACAGATTATTTCACTCAAGTGGGGAAGAAGAGTTTCGGGCATATTCCAATGCAATAGATTTTGACCATAATGACTGAATAAACAAATGGTTTGGAAAGTGAAGTTTATAATAATCCTAACGATAACCACACTAATAAAAATATATTTGTGTAGCACACATAGATTTGTTGAGAATGAGAATTCATTCTTATCTTAAAGAAGTAGTCTAGAAGTATGGGAAGTCAACAAGCCCAAGTTCGAATATGAAAGACAACGCCTGAGGTTAAGATGAATATTTTTTGCTAACTTCTTTTGAGAAATGGGAGCACTCTAAGTCACATCTCCTAGATTCATTTTTTCTTTTTCAGCACAACATAGAAAGAAAATACTAAATATTTTAAGGTATTTCAGTAGGTAATATGAGTATTTTTGCTATGTAAAAACATTTGGAGAGATAAAGACTCTGGTTTTCAGAAGGAAATGGAAGCTGGTTGCTTGAAAGAGACTTGTATTTATAAACATAAGCTTTTGCTGTTATAGGGGAAAATGAAGGTAGTTTTAAGGGAAGAAATGGGCAATTGCTCTTAACTTCTGTACCATTAGACGCTACTTCTGAGCTGGCAACTGCAGCTACCGCCTCAGGCTCCTGAAGGAAAAAGCTTTCAAGTGCCAAGCTCAGCCAGGGCTGCTGTACTAAATGGATGGTAAGTCAAAGGTATTTCACAGGCAGAAATAGGTTTGTTCTGCCCTTGCTTAGCTAGATGGCTAAATACACTCTGAATGATTTTAAGGCGACACTAAGCTGAGTTAATACAGCCTTTTTAAAGCCAGGACAGGGTAGCTTGGGCCCAGCATCATCAGTGAGCTCACGTTGCTCGGCTTAGCCTGGAGTATGGGCAAAGCAGGAGTGTTTCTGCCAACAAACTCATCTGCTGACATGCCAAGAGCCTGAGTCTGCAAGGAGCTGCTACTACTCTTCTGCTCGCAGAGACACGGAAAGCCTGTGCTCCACAGAGGTCATGCATGCTTTACTGGAAAAGTTAAGCACCCATGTTTCTCTCAGCTTTGAGGATTGAGTCTGTCTTTCTATATCAGGAGTGCCAAAGAGCTTGTGGCACACGAAATACTTGCAAAAAAAAAAAAGTTCTTTTAATAATAATTCTATGTTGGCATGAAGAAATAACAGCTTGTCTCTTCTCATTAACTAGCCAAGACCACTTGGTAGTGGGGAAGATGAAGAGGAGCTCTGTATTTCTCTTTAGGGACTATTTAGGAGGAATTATCATTACCTGCCTCAGAATTCACAGGCATCCACCTCTGTTGCCTTATATGTCTCTATAAAGCTACAAACATTCCTCAATTGTGGCTTATCACCCAACACTACTGTTGTATGACTCCTAACCAGTCTCCTGGTTTCACTGGGTTTGAGTTTCCGGAATTATAAGGAAAGGACTCACCTTCCATCACTCCTCAATAAGCAATAAAGAAAAAAGTAGAGAGTTTCCCCTACATTCCAGAAAAGGTGGGTGTATATATATATATATATATATAAAATATGTATGTTAACTATATATTACAGTAAACTTGAATTTTGTTGTTGTTTTACAAGCTTTTCTGTTTATAATACATGTGAGTGTATCTGTCTTCACGTATCATGCTTCCATATGGGCACTGAAATAGAAATTTAAACCAACCCCCTGAAGGGAGAGCCCTACCACATGTTTAGACGTATAAATAGGACATCTTGATTTTCAAGTCCATGAAGCATCCTTTGCCTCCCAATAAAATAAACACAAGTTAACAGTAATTAATGCTTATAAAAGTAAGATGATCTTCAGGTATTGAACAGATCAACAAAGCTGGTGATAAGGAAAACACTTTTAAATTTAAAAAACTCATGTCTCTTCTGCTAAAAGACAGACATTTAAGATTTGTTTGCATTAGCCTTTTTTTACTCAAATCTAGAACAGCCTTCTTTTGAGTATCTAGCACTTCCCCTCCAAGCAGTGGCTTGACTGGAAGTCTTAACATCCCCATTACATTTACTCTTTTTAACTTAACCACTTAGGATGTAAAGAACCAATAAGTCTCCCAGCTCTAACCACCCATCCATCGTTCCTTCAAAATGCAAGTTAATATGTTGGGCTTTATATTCCTCAACAAAACCCCCTTACTTTGAAAACTCAGAAAAGAACTAATTGCCCTGCTTAAGACTGCCCAAGACTAGGGAAACAGGAAAATTACAGTGTATCGGAACCAGGCAACTGCAAAAGCTCAAATTGTGCAAATCCAGCCAATTTCCCACCAGGCTTGCACACGCAGAGTTGCTAAAGCTCATTACAATGTAGCATAAATGGAGATCTAATTAACATAAGAAACTGATCCAAAAGAAAATCCCATCAACATACGTGAAAACAAACCTGATGTGCTTGAAATCTAGCCAACTACAAATTAATTCAACATAGCTTACATATACAGGGAGAAAGAGACTCCAGCGGAGTAACTGGCATTGTACTGGTATATATGCCAGAAAGATTCCCTCTTAGCCTGTATCCCCTCCCTCTCACTAAGATGAATTATTTTGGTGCACCATATGTTCCAGCAACGAACGAAGCAGTGGTCAGCCTCTTGATTTTGATCACTGTGATTTCTTTATAAAAGAATTTGCGTTATGTCACTTTCCCCCTTCTAAACTAGTGATTCTGGGCCAAAGGCAGCTATACTGTGCTCTTGCGAAAGACTGAGTGATCTTATTACTGACTCTCGAACTGCCATTTCCAGTTGCTGATGGCCTCGTTGCAGGCTGGTGCCACAACGGCGTGCGTGGCACCACGGGAATGCCAGTGCAGTAGCAAGGAAGGATGGAAAGATACCTCAACTGTGTCTAAAATAAGAACAGCCTGAGAAAAGCACTGTGTTAGTGTCAGTTCGTAATCCAGCATCCAAACTGTAACAGCTTACCGTGAGCATTGCTCTGTGCTACAGAACTAACAGCAAAGGTAAGAGCCAATTTAATTGCTGACGACAGGCGTGTCTAGAAACTCTCATCATGCCATGATAGCCAACTGTGTGAAGGATGTTCTGACATAATCCCAATGAAAGCGATTTTTGTCTGCTGCTCTGATCCCATGATAATACATAATTCCTAGGGTTTGTTTCTATGAAACATATATGAAGTTTATACAAAATAAAGTTAAGGTGTGAACTCACAGAGTTCCAGCCATCCAACAGAACTACTGCCCAGGACTAACTTGACATAGGTACTCGTACCACATCCTAACCGTTCATATGAGTGATTAGCATAGAAAAAAAAAAAATCACACCACAGCCACTGCCTTGTTATGCCAAGAGCTTTCAGAAACATCATTTCATCTGCCAAGTACAACCAGGTGTCGAGTACTCAATCACACTAGTCATAGCATAGTGGAAGTACCTGAGCCACAGCATTTGAACACAGTAACTTTGGAAATCCTATTCCTGCTCAGCCAGCTGCTACGTGACCGAGCAGCAGGTATTTGTGTCTTCAAGCTGGAGGGAAAATCATTTCTCTTTTCTTTATTGCTCTGGTCTCTGGGTCTCATATTATGTGAAATACTGCCTTAGTTAAGTTCATCCTGCTCTGCCCTTCAGGTCATAGCTGGTGCCAGGGTCAGAATATCCTCTAAAACACTGGCAGATGTTTGTTTGAGAGGACTTTTATAGTTCTGAAGCCTCATTAGTTGTTCTCATGATCTGAATACTAATTTAGCAGGGTGATTCTTGGGCTCTCGATCTGAATACACAGGAAATTCTGATGAATTTCACTCTATGGATACTAGTAATCATTACTTAGAATAATGTGGATTTATTTAATAAATAAGTTTTATGCCAATAAACATTCTGCTTGAATATAGCACATGATTAATGAAATCCCTGTAATAAAGCTAAGTATTTTAAGTCAAGATGTCCCAGTAAAAAAATAAATTGTTAGGTCAAGTGGCAAATGAAAGATATTCAGGATTGGTAACACCTCATTAAAAACCATTTCAACTGCCCTGAGGCAAGATGTTAATACACAGTAATTGTCTACCCAGAGTGAATCTTTTCCCAGTTACATGAATAATGCAAAGTAACTATTTAAATATGCTTGTTTATATCTTTAGGAGATTCACTATAGTTTTGAAATTGAAGACAAGTTTTTTAATGTTTTAAGCTACTGTCAGAAGTTCACAAATAGGACCAAGAAGAACGAAATGACTCCCCTTCTCAAGTACAAGCTTTTCTTCCAGAAAACAAAGTAAGAAAATAATTTAATTAAGCTATGTGTGAATCCCAAGGAGTTAGTACTGCTGCTACATCTGCATTCATATTATTGCTCCAATAAAACAAATAATAGGACACCAGTAATAGTAATTTAAACAGCGCGAATGATGTCTATCACTGTACCACAGAAAATTACAAAATCTTTTCCAATTGCCTATGCTAACTTTTGTGTGTTCAGCATATTAACAAAGAACAGCAGTAAGTAGTAGGGCAAAAGGAGCTTTTAATGTGGGTTAGCTCAAATTCGGATAAATCTCAAGTACCCTCACAGTCAGAGGACCACCTCCCTCCTCAGTCTGCCTACAGAAAACGAATTCATGCAGCACTACCCGTAACAAGAAATCAACAGTGGTAATGTTGCCTTTATTATTGTGCTATGTGGTGCATTCAATCTTCTCTCAAATGGTGATTATTTCCTCAAAAGGAAGAAAACAACACATTTTAAAAATTGTAATGGAGCTATGCTGACGTCGGCCAAATAAACACAGCAACTGTGCAGACAAAAGGCATCTAAGACACAGACCGAAGTAAAAGCTCAGAGGTGCAATGGGATTCAAATTTGTGGACAGAGCCGAACAGTTGCAACAAAATGAAACTAAACCAGACAAGACTTAAATGTTAGAAGCAAATCATGCAACAGATTTATCCACCCGGAAATAACAGTTTGATCATGTATTTCAGACTTTCAATGGCTGGAGAAAGGAAGTTGGCGTTTATGCTTGGACTACTATTTTATAAAATACCACCCAAATTTTTGGAAAAGCCAGAGTTCCTGACACCACTTCTGAAAATGGATACTTCACAAGATATTTTATGAAAAAAGCTACACATTTCACATTTAAATAAGTTGTTTACAGCTTGGGCCAAGATTTGCATCTCCATTATCTAAATTATTTTTTACAAAGAATACTTCCGGCTGCAACTTCTTGACCAACTATATACAATTTCTATATTCTAATGGTGACTGTAAGTTGAAAACAAGGCTTAATATAGTTCTGCAGAATGTTACAGTCTCTCTCTGTCATATATGAATATTGTATTTGTTGTTCATGCCTAGTAGTTAGCCAATATTCCTTTTTCCCATCTGTGAGTTCTATTGTAAACAGCTCAAAAACACGACCTCTGTTTTGTGATCTAGAATAAATATTCTGTTTCAGTTGAACAAGAATGTGTTACCACTGGACTGAGTTTTTCCATTAGCCAGAGACACAGTGGGTGACAAACACTCCAAGGCTCGGCGTTCCCCAAAGCCACTCACTCCACAGAATTAAATAAAATTGCCTGCTCATTTCTGGTAGTCTATCCTGAAAGTTTTGTATTAATTAGCATACAAATATAATTTAAGTAACTGTAAATTGTCTCAGTAAAGAATCTTTTATGCTCAGGAAAGCAATTTCCTCTGGTAACTACATTATTCTATTGACTTGCTTGGGTCCTATAACAACAAGCCACACATGGCATGAATCCATGGTGTGGTATGCGGGGAATTTAAATCCCTGTTGTGTTAGTGAACAAGCTGCCGTTTAATTAGACTTCTTAAGCTATATATTTCACAGCCTATATTCTGAACTTATGATCTAATCAAATCAGGAAAGGACAAATAATAGGAGAAGAAATCCTGAAGTTGTTAGAATAATGAGACAGATTATAATCCACAAAAAAGACAGTTTTAAGACACTGTCACAGAAGAGAGAGGAGAATGAGGGAGAACTATGCAGCCAAAGAGGACGCTTGTATAATTTCAAATATATTCTATTTCCCCTTTTTAATTTAAGTCAGATGTGACAGATGTTGCTTTACAGAAGTAAAGTTTTTGACCTGTGCTCCACTAGAACTACAAGGGATAACCAGGGAACCCCAAGCTCAACTAGTGCACTCTTTGGTGTCATGAATCACGGTATCAACCTGCTGCTTAAGTTATTGCTTCCAAACCAGACAAACAATAAGACACAATTTCATGTTTTATTGTCCGTTTCCTTCACCAATAACATTTTCAGTCTCAAAGGCTTTCGCCAAACTACTGTTTCTAACAACATTCTACATTCCACTGTAAAAGTTACTTGGAACTTTCCTCTGAAAAATAGAGTACAAATCAATCGCTTGTAAAAGCATCTTCTTGAAAATGACTGACTAGATTAAACTGTCTGCAAAATGTAATAAACTTAAGAAAATCTCCAGGATTCTGTTCAAAAGTTCATACTACTGTCATTTTCCCAACAAGGAATAGCGATGAAAACATGACTAATGCTGCAGTCTGGAAATGCCCTGACTGCCCAAAGAGGCAACACACACCTTACTAATAGTAGAGAAAACCTTCTGGTTTTGCACAGGTTTTACAAGATGTGGATTGTGATGCTGGAAACAGGTATCGGGTAAGTACTGTGCAGTCTGAAGCTCTCTGAAGAAACCAGAAGCAGTTGTGCTCTCTCTCCTATTGATGGGTTTCAGCCTTGATTTGAAAGGTTTGGGGTTTTGGCAAGTGAGGATAGTTCATGCCTACCACACCCTTGGCCTTGCCTGCTGAGAACACCAAGAGAGCCTCATCTCCATGTGATATTTAATCTAAACTGTAAGCCCCTCGGGGCAAAGATCACATCTACTTGTCTGTAAAACCTAATGTGTGCATATGGCAAAGAACAAATAGTAAAGAGGATCACAGGCAATATGTGATGCTAAGTTTTGTTTACCTCTCCAACATGAGAATATATTTATGCCACAATTACTTTCTAGGATACTTAAGCCCGATAAAGCCTGTGCAGCTCTCGTCAAAAAGCACACAAGGGTGAAGTGACACCGTTCGGCACAGTAACATGAAATTCTATCATCAGCCTTTCAGCAGCAGAAATCTTCTGTTAATTGTGTTCTATGCATAAAGGTTTGTTAGGAAGACTGAATCCTTTTTTTTTTAATGCTAATGTATATCTGATGTGACACCTGCTACCCGATTTAAGGCAAACCAGAGAAACTCCAAAAATGGCAACAGAATTTATAGTAAGGAGTGACAGAAGTTTTCACATTTCCTAATTTTTTTTTTTCCTGTTTCTTTCCCCTAGTCAAAAAGTAGCAGAGTGGCTGCCCACCGTCAGCAAAGCACTACTGAGAGCTGTGAATCTGTGAACAGGGAGCTGGAAAGAATGATGTTACTCAGCAGTGTGCTAATCACCTGACCACGGCAGTTAAAAATGTCTTCAACACAACAAAAACGTTCACTGCTAGCAGGCTAGCACAGGCTGGGTTTGACTATTCTGCTTCCAACTGGAGGTTGTGCCAGAAAAATCTAGCGTTCCATCTTAAAAGTAATTTCAACAAGCAGCCTGCTTTGGCCAACATGACAATAATCTGAAATAATGCAGGTGAAAAGCTAAAAATTGCCTTCTAAATGCAGACACCCTCTGCTGAAATCATAAAGTATGCACACGATCGCTGGGTTAGAGAAGGGAGCCAGCTTTCTGCCAGAGCTGGCAGAGCAGTAGAACATTATTTGGATTCAAAAACTATGTTAGATAGGACAACAACATTGTCTTTATGACTCATTTTTGTCAGACTAGATTCAAAACTTATACCAACAAATTTGACATTTCATACTGCTCTGCAGAAAGCAAGTAAAATGAGTCCATGTTTTAAAACAGCAGGGAAGCTTCCAGTGCTACAATTAACTGGTAACATATGCCACTGCTGCCAAGAGGATTTTTAATCTCTTTAAACATTAATGTAGCATTTTTGCTTCTGTCGCAATAAGGCAGCCATCTGTGTTTGAACCTGCTGGGAAACTGGGGATATGTTTACAGAAAGAGAAATAGAGAGAGGCAGGGAGGGAGGTAGGCATCCATGTTTCTAGACCCAGCATCAAAAATAACAATTCAAACCTTTTAAATAGTATTAATAAGGTGTCATATAGCAGTAGGAAGATTGGTAAAACGCTCAGATTGCTCAATTTAAAGCTGCACAGAGAAGTAATCCACAACCCAGTACATATTCTCCTTATTTAATGTACTTGTTTTTCTACATAACTGTGAATTGTTAATAAAGGATTTCATTACAGGTTTATTTCCAGGGGAATCCCAGTTCTTTGACTTTGAAAAGAACTTCTTATATAGTATTGAGCAACAGCAAAAAGGTCAGAGTTCTGTAAATCCTTTTAGCATGAGCCTGCGTTTCTGTACACACTGTATTCTAACATCAGGACTTATTTCAGTGGAATACATCTTCCAAATTGAATGCTATTCTTACAAAAGACAGGACAGTAAAAACTCTATGCCCCTAAACATAAATCCTGTACTTGTCTCTACAATCTCAGGCTGTTCTGATAAAATATGACATCATCTGCCCATCTTGTTCCTATCCAAAGCGCAGTTGACCTTCCTTCTCACTCTACACTGGTGCTAACTGATGCTCTGACCTGAGCTCCAGCCCAGTTTCACAAATGTCAGATGGGAATCACATCTATCTGTCCCTTCTCCCCCACTTCTGGCTCTGAGAAGGTCTAAACCACTGGCCAGTTTTAACTAAATGTGAGCCACTGCAGAGAGAATTATTACTCTACAACCATTATGAGACAGAGAAATGGAAAGAAAATCAAGTTTTCCCACAGCAGGAAGGACTTCGACCAGAAGCGTGTGGAACCAGGAGCCACAAAAATATCTAGTTGGAATGGCATGGAAAACATCCCAAACCTAGGATGGATTCCTAGTAAATCACCAGCCCTGACACACATTACCGCAGGCTTTGTGAATCTGCATGGTTAGTATGTTTAATTTGGTGGACTAAGTTGTTAAGTGCTGACATCCAACATCTTCTGATGAAGCTGCAGGTGCTCAGCAGTTTCAAAAACGTAGCCACACATATTTGGGGTCATTTGTTTTTCCTGGCTACAGCAATTCAGATGGGATATTTCAAAGAACTGAAGTATGCTTTTTGCTGCTGGGTTATTGCTGGTTGCTGTGGATATATTGACTAATGCATGGAAAGGGGATACAGGAGTGGCTTATTGTGTTATTAAGATTTGTCAAGCAGGAGATAAAACCCCTTTTATACGGATGTGTGCGTGGGTTAAAATACACCAGCATGGATTGAGACACAACCGTATAAACTCTGGAATGATTTTTGGCTACCGTTCCTAATTTAGTTTAAATGTAAAATGGCAATAAACAATAGTTGTTTCTCACACAGACAATTAAGTACCTAACAGTTATGTGGTGTTTTATAACACACAGACCTCTAAGGTCTGGAAAAAGTTTTATACCAAATATTTTTTTTTTTATTATATCCCATATATATCCTATTATACCCCATATAATACCTAATGAAAGAAAACTTCTACACAAATAATCACTTTTCTCATAATACTTGTTTTAATTTTACCTCTTTTTGTTTAAAACTAACATATTTTCTGAGTCCCTTCTTAGGATTTCTGAAATTGGAACTGGCATGTACTCCCTTGTATCTTTATTATCTGTTGAACTTGACCATTGAAAGGTAAATGTAATGCTAAGATAAAGGAGTTCTTCAGCTAACAGTTAAACTCTAACTGAAATTACAAGCTCCTTGATTTTTGAATCACTAATTATACACTTAAGTATTTTAGAGTTCCTGGCATTTTTTGCCACTAAACTTCAAAAATTATTTTATTGCAAACCAGCTCTCTGAGAACAAACTGAGATAATCCCAGTAGACAAAAAATAACAGCAAAACTAGTGAGAGAAACTGAAAAGAAGGACACCAGAGTCTCTGACTATGACAGTATTCATGAGCCACCTGCACAGACACAGTGTAAATTGTCTAGATGACTCATCATTGCATTTTTTTTAAAGTTTTTGCCTATTTATTTTTTGAGTTGAGGTTGCAGCTAGAAGGTGGCTTTGAAATGACATATTGATTGCCGTGGAGTTTGCATTCTGCAAAATATTTGAGATAAATAATTTTTATTCTGAAACATATTTTTTGTTATTTTTGTTTCATAAACTCTCTCAGAACTGAAACTTTCCACAATTTCTATCTATAGAAGCTTCCTGCATTTCCGCTTAGTGGTAAAGAAATGATGCTGATCCTATTTGTGCTTATGCACATATTCATTTACTAAAAACATCAAGAGTTTATTGGAACTATTCGCATGGAGAAAGCTAAATCAACAGGCATATTTTCCAAACAAATTGAAGGGTACTCGATTGGTTAGCTAACTATGGAAAAAATGCTTTTACTAGATTTTGAAATCAATGAACACCTTTGGGTGGTAGGCAAGAAGAAAAGAATATTAAAGTTCTGTGATGGTTTAATTAAGGACCAAAAATTAATTTAGAGGAAAATATTGATAATAATCCCAATACAAAGTCCATTGATAAAACAGTTACTAAACCCCATTTGTCTTCAGTAGTGTTCAAGGAAATACTGATATCCACTGAACAGCAAAAAGTCCCCGGTAGACTAATAATATTCTATAATTAACAGGGATGGTGCAGAGAGGCTGTTGTTTTAGTGCAGAAAGCAATCAGGTTGGTCGGGTATGATTTCCTCCTGTTCCATCCACCCTTTCCATCTTGTACCTTACGAATGGTTCCCATGAAGACATTCTCCATAGTCCTTCTTCAGGCCTGAGGTCAGGTTGCTCAGGCCCATAGCTCTCCGCACCCTCTTTGCCTTGAAGGACAGAGCAATCCCACCTGGGAGCCTTTCGGCCAGATGCAAACAGTAAAAGAATTTCTGATGGCAGGAAGAAAAGGCCTCTGCCAGCTGCCAGCGACGGCTGTCAAATACAGAGCCACACAATGGTTGGCAGAGTAGGAAACCTGCTTAAATTATTTTTTTACTTTTTGAATTGTCAGCCTCGACTAAACTGACCTCCCTTTGACTGGGAATGTTGAAACATGAAAGAAATCAGCGTGTCAGCTTTTCAAAGGTGTAAAAATAAATTTAAACTGGAAAACGGGGACTCAACAGGTTGGTAATAAATTGCTGATCTTTTACAGAACAGAATATTACAGGTGTTCATAACCATCCTCCCTGAAGGCCAATCTCAGTTACATACAACTAAATATGAGTTATTTGATAATTTGTCAAATTCAGTTAGACAATTTTCAACAGTCTCTTTTATCAACCGTTAAATATACCTCTGAATATACTGGTTTTATAATACACCAGCTTACTTATTGCTCAGCAGGAAAAGAAAGAATGTCTATTGGAGCATGTTTGTTCCCGATTCAGTCCTACTTTTGCCTTGTCCCAATCAACATTTAAGCTTCCTGTTCTCACGTTAGATAGAATGAGGCTCATTTCTTCACTTAAATCGGATTCCACACTCATAGGGGATGATTTAGAAGGACAGGAACATTCAATAGGTATATACCCTGTTAAACTCAATCATGAGTATAACTAACGGCTTGAATACACTGAAATTATCCAAGGTACAGCTCCTATTAATTTTTATGCCAGAACTCTATCAGACTTAGATGAGTGTAAGATAAAACCATTATTCTGCTGCTTCTTCCACTACTGGAAAGCTAAATTCTAGCACTATAGTTCTCAGACATACTCACTGTCTTCATATTATCACTCTAGCGTTTGGTGCTTTTTACCTTCTTTCTTCTTTGTGTGTTTTACTTTGGTTGTGTTTGTTGAGGGTGGGGGTGAGCTTAATGGTTTTGGTTTGTTTGTTTTGTTCTGGGTTGTTACTTTTGGTTGGCTTTTTTATTGTTTGTTTTTTTTTTAAAATAATTTTTTGGTCAATGCTGCTTTCCAAAACTAAGTATTGTTGACTCAGATATGAATTACTGATCTTCTGATTGTAAGCTTCCTAGTGACATCTCACAGAACAGAAAATCTTATCTCGTGCAGAACACATCAGCTGCTACAAATATCACATTCAAAATCATGTCATGACAGAATCCAAAGTCCATTTCTTCTGTCGCCAGTTCTCTACATTGTCGGAGCTTTCCTTAAACACAAATCAAACCGATTTTCCCTCTCTCCCCGGATCAATTTCCTTCTACAATAAAAATCAATTCTCAGTCACTTTGTCCTCCACAGTCAAAGTCAATTCCCCTCACGCTGACATACATATTCAAATATCCCCTGCTGTAACTCAACACTACTTAGTACATGCACCATCAGCATCAATTCGGCCCACAATCAAGTCTTTATGAATTGATTTGGTTTACCCACAGCCAAACAAAATTAATCCCCACTCACACTTGCTGAATCAATTTCCTCATCCCAGCTGAAATCTGTTTCCCCTCACTGACCATCCTGCTGCTCCCTTGGTCATGCAGAAATGCATTTCTCCCCTGACTTGTGCCCTTCAGAGGGTCCCGTCTCCTCCTACTAGCAGGTCCTTTTCAAGTTTCAAGATATGTTTCACTTCTGTGGAACTGCAGAAGCCCTACTATGGGTAGGTTTCAGCTTTAGAAGACATTTGAAAATTCCTTGAACACCTTTTAATTTCCTGTTGGAACATGATACGACATGGTAGGCTTAGGAAGAAAACTTTCAAATGTACATATTACGTCTCTGTGAAATAGTCTCACTGAGTCTCTCAGAGTTTTAAAAGAACCTCTTTATAAGTAGCATTTTTTAATTTTCTCAACAGACATTTAGCACATTCCCATTTCGCTTTACTCTGTTTCAAAGATAAAGACAAAAAATATGTGAACTGTGTTCATGGTGTTAGCTCTTTAGTACCGATCATTACTATCTTGGCAAGTAATTCCAAACCCTAAGTGGTGACAGAACTAAATTGAACAGGATATGTCACAGAGTTACAGTTGCATGGACTTTGAAGCCTGTTCACATGCAGGAATGAATTTCATTTAGAACTGTAAGATGTTCTTAATATCTGACACTTTTTTTTTCCAACACCCCCAAAGTTTAGTTAAGTGAAGTCAGAATAGTTCTACCTGTACATTTTCTCCCCTTTAATTTATTCACTTATTGTGTTTGATGTGCTAGCACATTCTTATATACTTATCTAAGATTTTAATATATAATTCTTGGAAACACATCCCATTTGGTGTAAACTGTCACAATTTGATAGGAATGGTTGGACTCGATGATCTGATGGGTCTCTTCCAACCTGGTGATTCTATGATTCTATGAATTCCATTAACTATCTTCTCTGAACATCCCGGACCCAATCCTTCCCTCTAAAAAATATTTGTGGGATGTCATCTTTTAAAAACGTTTTACAGATGGACTCTGAAGAAAACCCACCCACTCATCATATGCCTCTTATAGTGCTCTCATACCTTTTAGTGGATTTTCCCCCCCCCAATGTTTTCCAACTATGTTTTGAGAATAATTGTTTTATAGCTCAAGAAGAAAGAAAGAAAGAAGAAGAAAACATGAAAACATAAGCAAATATTCGAAATTTCATCCAACCCAAGTTTTACGTCTTACTTTTTTTGAGTAAGACTTCAGCTGAAGTTAGGATAGAAGAGCACAGACAGAAAACAAAGGAGATCAGTATTCAAGTTTCGGTGTGAAATCTCAGATGTCCTATCTAGAATAAATTATAGGCTCTGGCAACATTCACCTTGAACTTTATTTCAGTGCATAAAAGCTGAAGACCTGCAACTGCAGTGGTTAGAGTGTGTTAATGAAATATGCTTCAAATTGTTTTGACAAAGGCATAATGATCCCAACCACAGAATTGTACTTCTATCTCATTCACTTCCAAATATTAGACTATTTGATTCATAACTTAGGAAAACTTTACTCTTTCTAGCACATTAAACGATGTATTTTCATCTTTATTTTTCCCCCAACACAAAAATCCAGATTAATTTTATTTGTTTGTGATTGTGTACCTATTGCCTCTACTAGCTTTTAAAAACTGGAATATTATTCATGTGTTGTGTTTGTAATTAAACTCACTGCAAAAAAAGGGAAAAGCGTTCAACAATCACTGTGAGTGCAAGCAACAAAACAAACCAGTCATTTTGTTGGCATAGAGCAAGTCATGGCTGACTGCTTTCCTGGAAACCAAGTGCATGAAGGTTCCGGTTCCATCCTCTTACAAGTGTATTAGTACCTATTGTTTCAGCACCAGGTGCACATGTTTGTCTACAAATTATTTTCCTTCTGAAGGCCAAAGAACAAAAGCCAAACCCCCCATAATTGGAAAATAACCTCATCTAAGCTCACGTACAGGAAGTCCAGCATTCTCAGCCATATCATTCCAAAAAACATGAAGCCAACACAAGGGAACACATACGCACACGTTGTATAGATAAAAACGACAGTATTTACTCAAAAAATCCCATAGAGTCTCTCACACAGATTTGGGGAAGAAATGTTCTTTCCCAGTATGAGCGTAAAGAACCACGGTGCTGAAAGGTGCAAGGATGAATGGAATGATACAAAAAAAAAAAAAAAAAGAAAAGAAAATACTTCAAATTTTATAGTAATTCTTACAATTATCTTGCTCTTGCAATTTAAATGAAATACATCCTTGCAGCTCCTTGTGATTACACTGTAATTGTCAATAAGAGATATGATGATCTGAAGCAATTTTGGAAAACATCACATAGAAGTTCTGCAGCAAGTCTTTGTGTCCCCAGTGTTTAACATCAGAAGCTATAGAAACGTCTACTCAGGTATTGCTGGTTTTCTGCAACTCTATTTTCCAATTCTGAATTATTTTAAAGAACACAGAACATTCAAACCAATTTTGACAGCTTGCTGAGAGTCACTTAAGAATAGAAATTCACCCATTTACACTACGATAGTACAACCAGCAGCACCACGGCTAGTGTTAAGCAGGTATTAGTTATAAAACCAAATAAACATGTCAATTTAAGCTTTCATAGTCAGAGACCTTAAAAGGTCTGACACTGTTACTCCTGCAATAAAAAAAGCTATGAAGAGATGCAATGTGAGCTACAGGTACCATAAGAATTTGGGGAGGGAGGAACTTACCCTGGCAAATCAGTACAGCGTTCAAATCTACCGAGCAAAGTCACTCCCGTACAGGGAAATATTTAATTGAGAAACGCCATTTAGTCCTATGCAGAGTCACAAGAATACACATCGCTTATGCCTGTGGTCCTGTTTTGCTTAAGATTACACAGGCAACATCAGCAGCTTAGAGCAGGACAGCAACGTATGACAGTTGCCAACAGTGATTTCCACACACACAGTTCACTGATTTCTATGTTAAACAGTTTTAGAAACCCTCTTTCCAGTTGAGAAGCACGAGCATGGGTTTAGTATTCAGGAGTACGGGTAATGATAACACGCATTTGATTAGCTTTCACTGAAATATCTTGCGCAGCTCAGTAATGACACAGTTTAAAATTGCATATGATACAGACACCTAGAGAGTCATCAAAGTTTTAAGCCATATGGAGAACGCTGACCTCTGAGGCAGCAGCCGAGAAGTAATCAAGTAGAATAAGGTGGGAAAGAAACTTGGGAACTGGTAGATGAGTTTTCTGCTCAGAGAAAACACATGAATGGAATGGGAAATGGGAGTTTCTTGAGAAGGGCAAGAAGAGGCTTTAGAAGTGATGCGGTTTTCACTGACTTTTTTACCCATCCTGGTTCGGTTTGTCACCATTTGCTCACCCTACAGGGCCATCTCTCCTGGAAAGAACCTTTGAGCTCCTTCACTTTCTCAGAATATTTGTATGCCTGTACTACAGTCTTGCTCCTAAATATTTAAATGATATATACTGAAACAAATTGACTGTTTTTCTTCTTGGGTACTGTACCCAAGCCAAAATGTGTTAATTTCAACTGTTTTCCACATTCCTCTCTTTATATGTATTTTCAGATATTATTCTGGGTTTGATTTTCCACAGCGTAAAGTAGTGAGGAAATTTCATATTCCATTCAGCACTTCCTCATGAGATATGAAAAGAGAATTCATAGAAAGCAGTTGTATTTGGATTTAACATTGTTAGTATTTCCTCTCATGAGAGATATTAAATAATTTCATGCACAACTGCTCAAAATATTTTTTAAACTTCTGTAAACATAAGATTGCCAAAATCTAACATATGTTATGTGGTATTTAATCCTCAAGAGGAACTGAAGGAACAAAACACTTCTGCTAAAGTAATTAATAAGCACCAATACAGATACCTAGAAGCTGTTCCATCAAAATGAATCATATCCTCCTGTAAGTCACACCCAATATTTTGCAGCCTAAAAAAGAAAATTCAATACACAAGAATGCTGGCTAAAATGAGTGCTGAAATCTTATGTATCGAGATCAAATCACCAAAGCTGTGCTACCTTCTGGTGCTCCTGAATTAGGAAAAATAGGAAAGTTATTTGTAGAAAATTAATTTTGCCTATGGGAAATCTGTTTTGGCACAGCATACCAATCCTGCGGGGACTGGCGATTAAGGTTAAAGCGTATGCTAATGAATTATTGAAATTAAATTAAAAACCAGGAGAGTTCCCTAACTCCATTACATTTGTAAAGGTATTTTAGTTGCCGCTTACAAAACTGACAGTTAAATCTTGCTTTTTGTTTTACTGCAATTTGCATTACACAAGATTCTGTTAAGTGAAGCCCATTATGATCCTTGCTAAGTATTACAGAACTTCACACATTTCATCCGAATATTTATTAAGTAAAAATAGAAAAAGTCAATAGTGAAGTCAGTGAATTAAGCTCAGTGTGAATCTTTCTAATCAACAGACTTCCTTAGGGTGCAGCAAAACACCAGAGCTTGTTCTATCAGCTCAGGGGAAAAGCTCTTGCCTATCGTTCCCGGGCAGTGCTGTTTGGTGAGGGCTACAGGAAAATGCTTCCACTTCAAACCTCCTTTCACTCATTTCCCTTCCATGCAATCAATAGGAAAGCATGAGAGTTCAACACCATAATTCTGTTTCACCACCGAGTGTGTTTTAGCAGGCACATGGCAGCAAGGTGGTGCCTTCTCTTGGGCTACTGGGTGAAGGAGAAGTACTGGTCAGGAGGGAAACTCTGGTGCCAGGGCTTCTGGTTTGTGAATGAAGGACGTGCATTTGCAAGATATCGATCTCCCTTGTTTCACAAGGTATCTTTCCAGGTTTTCAGCACATAGCAATTTATTTTTTGTTTGTCACAAAGCTGAAGCTGAAATAGTCAAAACACAGGTTCTGAAAGAAGCACCGAGAACTTCACATTTTTCACAGCTCAGCAAACACTGCCATGGAAAAGCTCTGTTAACATAGTCCACATATTTGGGCTGAAAATAACATTTAGCTGCAGACATACACATCAAGACAGAGATGCAAAAAATTCCAAATATTTTTCTGCATAAATTCGGAATGACTAAATATCATCTGCTAACACAAAGCAGAATTAGAAGAACAAAATCTCATTTTGCTAGGTGTTTAAGCTCAGTAACTGTCTAAATGAAAGGGCTTTTTCCCGCCCCGCTTTTAAGAAATAAAAATTTACGGCAGTATAGTAGGAGTCTTCAAGGTCAAAGGGTGTATATAGTCTGCTTGCTGCAATATAATCTGACATGATAAATCATGTAGCAGCAGCCAGCAGCGCTGCTTTGGTGAATCTGTAGGAGAATAAAAAATGATTTTTACAAAATATTCATTAAACTATACAGCAATTTTCATTTTTTATGTGTTGTTTTACTGTTTTGTTTTTCCTTTAAAATAAACAATCTTTAAAAAATACCCTTTTCTCCTTCTTATCTCTCCTCCAACAAGCACATGTCACAGAGAAAAGACTGCTAAAAGAATAGTTTTAGAGAAAGTAGGTAGAGGCTTTCCTTGGGACTGCACCAGTACCACGTAAAAAGGATTTTTCATGAAGTGACAGGGTGTTTGTTGTTGCTGTTGTTACAATAAAACAGTAAGGAAAAGAATGAAAAGCTAACTGGACAGGTTACTCGTTGCAATGAATTGTATGTAATTGTTAAATCTGTGATCTTTATGGTTGGACTCGATCCACTGGGTCTCTTCCAATCTGGTTGTTCTATGATTCTTTTTATTTGTCGATATTATCTGTTACATTCTGTTATGAAACAGAGCAAATGAAATGTATCTGTTTTTTGTTGTTTGTTTTTCTTCCAGGGATAAACTATTTTTTACACAAAATCACTGATTCTCTTATAGATAATAACACTTAATGGCTGATCCCCCAGTCTAGGAAGCACCTGCCCTTTCTATTTGGGCTGACAGTATCAGCATCAAAAAGGGGAAAAAAGACTTGACTAAAACAACCCTTTTCCTTGATTCCGGGAATAGTAGAGGTGAAGTATTTACTAGCCAAGTGTATACATCCTGCACCTTATTGCCTCTCCACACTAACTCAGAACATGTGGGCCACATCACCACCTGCTTCTCAAGCTGCAACATCAAATGCTCGGCTGTTCCGCTCCCTGGGCAAACTCTAGCAGGACACCAGATTAAGGTTGTAAAAAGTTCTCCTTTTAACACAAGAAACCTAGTATTGGTACTTATTAACTGAAAACTATTTTCACTTTCTTTATATAGTGAAGCTTGAAAACATTATCCCTGGGAGGGACATATAAATGGAAATTAGATGCTGCTTTTTTTTGCCCAGAACTTAAGTTAGGACTTTTTCCCCTCTCTTTTTTGTAGAGACCCAAATGCATTCTAAGTGGAAACCGAGCTACTTTGTAAATGCAAGACGGCTAATGTTTGCTACACAATTAGTAACAGTGAAGAGAAACACCATGAAGTATTTCTATTTTAAATCCCAAAGAGAATTATGATGTTAATGCAGACGTTTCCAAACCTAGAGCTCAGTACACATAAATGGAAAGGAATTTTAAACTCACACATGGCCAAAGATCATGAAGGGATACGGGGTTGCCTGCCCCCACTTGAAGGAATTAAGGGCAAATCTAGAAACTGTCATCATAATAGAAAAAAATCATATCTGCAACTTTTTAGCTTCTAAATGTCTTGGCTGGTCATTCACCAAGTGAGTCTGTGGTTACTGGTTTTCACATGTAGTCAGTTGGTTTACAGGGTGACTACAATATGTGGAAACCATAACCTTGGATTGTAAGTATCAAGATTTTTTGTTCAAAACAGTACATTTACTAAGGGGAAAATACTTTGTTGGTCATTACTGTAAAATTCTTTTTTACAATTGAAACCCGTGCCTGTTCACCTGGGAAGAATTTTAATACAGAAGCATTTTAAACATTAACACCTACATAATAGCCTACAGAATGTGCCTAATAAAGGCTGATTTACCACCATATTTGATTAAACTGTATCTCCATCCACAGAAGGTAAATGGATTCTTAAATTACTAGGGATAATTACAGCCTACAAACCTCACAGACCCCTTGAATCAGTCCCTGTGCGATGAATAAGGCAGCAGTTCCACCCTTATTGTCTGTGTACCCTGACTACTATAATGAATACTGCCAAGTTATCTCTAAGTATGAAATTAAACAAAATGAATCAGTTAAATCCTACAAGGTACCTGCCTCCCAAAGGTGTTGCAGGAAGTTTAGCAAGTGGTCAATACTAGTGCTGAACTTAAGTGCAAAGCAAACATCCCTCCTTAATATGACCAGTGAATCCCTTTTCAAAAAGTCAACAAACACTAAAAAATACATCACTGGATACATCTAAATCTGCACCAAAGATCATTTTGTCACAGTTATCATGACAAGGAAGTAAATGTTGTTATATCGATATTCCAGTCTTGTAAACTACCAATATTCCAACATCTTCAAGAGTTACTAGTTCCAACATTTCACTCCAAAAAATTATCAGCAAAGCAAGGTTATCTAGAGTAACTCCACCTAAATATCAAAGAAAGTTTAGCAGTAGAAAGATAATTGTTAGAGATTGAAAACTGAAAAATAATTTAGAATGAACACACCATCCTCAACTGAATGTTTCGGTATTAACGATGCATAGAAGCTGATCTTTAGCCAAAACCAGACTAACATACAGATTGTATTTTGATATCGCATTTTTCCAATTCCAGTTAAAGCAGAGAAGGCAGGAAGAGATTTGAGGACTTTTGAAACCCACTCCGCATGCTGCAGTCAGTCTTCTAGAAAGGACAAAGTGAGAAGAAAGGGGCCATAAAATGTTTTCTTTTTTTGATAATGGGAGAAAATTGTCCAGTTTCCAATTTCGTTGTTGACTTTGCTGATAAGAAATCTGCTGTTAATGAAACCTTTGATGATAATTAATTTAACAGCAAAAAAATTGATACATTGTCTTTTAATTTAATGCCAGAATTTCCTCTTTTTGCTGGTATTTTATAAAAAAATTCAGTTTCCCTTGAAAAGCCCCTAGGCAATAGTTTTAAAGTCTACAGAAACTAGAGAGAGGAAAAGCAAAAGACTTGGCAGGACACCAATATAAAAAAGAAAAAAACCAATAGGTTTTAGCCAAAAGATTTTGACAATAAATATCTATGAAATGTTTATTATTTTTTTGAAATATGGTGTTAAAACACTTCAGTAAAACTTAGGGTATTGCAGTAGCAGTTATGCCTAACTCCACAGCTGTAGCACAAGTACAACACAAACTTCAATACACTTGGTTCTGCATCATTTTTGAAATACATTTAAATATTACTTCTGTTCTAAAGACATAAAACTGAACTGCAAGAGACTGAGTGCATCTCACCTACGTGAACAACTAGGTTAGCATCTGCTGTTCCTTTAAGGGCAGTAGAAAAGACAACCACATCTAGACTGCTAATTTTATGATTCGAAGGGTCTCTTGGAGATGTTTGTCTTCATTCATTGGCTGCAGAGAAACCCCACAGTAATAAAGCACCTTACACACCCCAGTTTACTACTTAAAAGTTAAGCAGATATAGTAGGTTGGAGATGGTCTTTACCACATTACAACTGTAACAAAACTGGGAACAGGACTGCCTGAAGATTCTTGTCAGAAATGTTCCTGATAAAAGAATCAGACAGGGAAAAAAGGAAAATAACCCACTTTTCTTCCCAAAATACCTGCTATAAGGTCACACCTGGAGAATGAAGTTACGTGTAACTGGATCAGTGAGAACGCACTACCTACAGGACAAACGATTCACTGTGTCCAGCCCAAATTTATCTTTGACTGCTGCATTGTCCCACGCCATGTTAGCACTTTTGCAGATTCACTTTTGCTCCAGTCTCAGTCCCCGTGGAACTGCCTCTCTGACTCACCCATTGCAAAGAGGCAGGATAAGGGCTGTCTAAGCGATCTCGGTCTGAACTCCGCTCCGTTGCTTACACTGGCGCTAAATCAGCCCAGACTGCTGTGGTTCATATAATTAGCTCTACAGAAAATGAGCTAACCAAAGAGAATTTGGCACTCATTTCCAGACAAAATACGTCCCATCTTGTGGGGAAATTTCCACATAGACTATTTCTTCCTAGCAACTCCAAACAGCAACTTTTGTTTGTATCAATACATGTTAGAAAAATAAAACACATCTGAGGATCAACTGACATGTAAGGAAAACTAAAAGGAATGTGACAAATGAAGAACCTGTTGGAAATATGTTAGTTCAAGTCTCAGTATTTCACACTAAAGATGGAGAATAAGTGGATTTTTATTTTCAGCTGTTGCTTCAAGGAGTCCTTTCACTTGAGTCATAACTTCAGAATGAGCGAATAATTAAAAACTAAAAAAACAGCAAACCACATAAAACACAGCTGAATAGGAAAGAAATAAATAACCCTATTACATTTTTGGTTTTGTTTTCTCCAGGCCTAGCATTCCAGCGTTGTGACTGAGGAATCTAACAGCCATAACACGAATTACACATCAATGAACAAACAAATTCCAGCAGATCTTAGATTGCAAGAGATGTTGAACTGCTATGCTCCCTAGCACCAACTGAATGATATTCTGAGGTGGCGAATGAAAGTAAAGTTTGAGCTACAAAACGTAACATCACAGCAATGGACAGGGTGATTCCGGACCTATCACACAGAAGAACTGCTACTGAAGGGAATTCCCAGTGCTTACTGGAAACATTACTCAATGGTCCATTAAAGCTGCTGGGAAATCTTAACAGTGTCCTGAAATGATATCTATTTTCCAATGTAATTTCATTAATTTGGAAAATGATGCTATCACCTAATAGTTTTAATATAATAAATTGTATTTAATAAAAATCCCTGGGAGTTGCTATGGCAACTACAACATAACATGAATGTTTTTCTAACACTCGGGGACATTAAAGGAGAAACACACTCCTCAAGTCACATATGCTCTATTGTAAACTTTCAGTTTTGCCCTAACAGATGGGATGGCTGAATTACAATAGAATCACTTACGTGTGAGGGAAACTGCAATTTCTTCTTCAGTCCACATTTTATTTGTCATAGTAATTGATGCTGGGTCTTTTGACAACAAACAACTCTTTAGCCTGTAGAATTTTCTTCATGACGCTAGTAATGCTGATACTGCTCCTCAGGCTTTGAATCACAGAATCATAGAATAACCAGGTTGGAAGAGACCCACTGGATCATCGAGTCCAACCATTCCTATCAAACACTAAACCATCTCCCTTATAGAGGGAAAATATAAAGCGTAGAAGTGTAACCCATTAAATGAGTGACCAATGAAACATGTTGACTATTACATGCGACCTAACATACGTTTCACTCCATTCTGAGTTATCTTAGACATTTCAGCATCCTTGGCTCATGCTTGTCGACTGACCCTGTGCAACTTGAATCAAGCCTCCTTACTCCTTTCTCTTTGCAGTTTCTCAGAAAGCATCTGCACAAGTCCAAAGACAATATCTCACCTTGCCATTTTTTTTTTTGCAGCAGCAGACAAACCCAGTCATCTTTTGAAAGGAATTTAAGAGCTTGAACGTGAAATGATTCTTTTATCTGAAACTTCCCATATTATTCACATTTCCAATTTTACATCAGATCAGCTCCAGTTAACACTAAAACATTTGTGCATACGACAGTGTTAGCCACAGTTAACCTTCTTTTCTGCAAATAAGGGTCCTGAGGACAGTTAAAAAAATTTCCTCCTCCAAGTAGAAATTATTAAAGTGCATGTAATTTTTAATACGCTATTTTGCCGGTTTTAAGGTCTTTTAATGACAAACACTCGACATGAGTATAAGTAAAGAACTGTATGACAATACCATTCCAGGTATTAGCTCTTTTGGAGCAGTCTTGGGAGGCCGTTTTCCTGGTCTGTGAATCACAGCAAAAAATGCTTGTAGCATAATGCACTCTGAATAACTCAGTCTGAAAGTTAAGCTAACAGACTAGTTGGACAGCAGTAAATCACTGTCAAGCAATGAGAGACATATTGATGGTTATAACTCTTTTCTCTGTTGACACATCAATCTGTCTGTCATCCGATTCAGAAAAGAATCCATTACATTAATATGTTTCCACAGGCAAATTGAGGAATTCTGATTTTAATCTAATCAGGCTGGTTATTTCTGCAAATATCAATTTTAGCTTGTTTAAATTTCATCTTATAAAAACTGAAATTTCAGTTTTGAAGATGAAACATTTAAAGTGAACTAAGTATTAGTGTGGCTAAATTAGATTTATTTTTTTTTTTTAGTAACACTGCTTCTGAAGAAGGCAATATTGTATAAAACAGAAATGAAGCTGCTACAAATGTCTTCCTTAAACTAGGACATTCTCATTCACAAGAACACAGATACACCAGATATTTCAGGTATATTAAAAATTCACCAGAGTCTTTCCTCACTCCTTCATCAAACAGAATCAGCTGATAGATATTTTTTCAATCAGGTACATTCTAATAGTCCATCAAATAAACAGCAACTCAAAAAGGCATAATTCTACTGAATCAATGGAGCTGCCCCTGTAGGCCCAGATGGAGATGAAAACCATAGGAGGCCGAGAGAGCCTCTTGGAGCTCAGAGCTAACAGCAAACATTGTACTTTTTGCATAGGAGCTTCCCCCCCTCGGCTCACCCCCAAGTTCACAACTGCATTTTTGGAGAACTTGCATTCAATCTTCAGAACATGCGGTGACTGAACTAGGTGACAATTCAAGCTTTTGGACCTTCAGAAAAGACTTAAGTGTTTAACCTTTGAAGTGGAGGGTTTTTCTGGTATGGACAAAATCAAACCTAAAACACCTGAAATTAGGGTCTTTTTCCTCTGAAATTTTATTTGTGTTCTGTATATTTTCAGCTTAATACTGCTCTCTGTAGATCATTTTAGTGCCCAGGCAAGTGTAACTCATTTCCTTTCTGGTCCAGAAGTACAAAAATATTCTTCCGTAATTCAGTCCACATGGTTGGAACATGAAAGCTACCTTAATGAGACCAAAATAATTGTTTTCAGCTTTTTGAATATTTTCATTAAGGATAAGCAAAAGCATGGACATTGAGAGACTAACAAGGGTATCCTGGGCTAATGGAAAGAAATGGAAGTTATTACTTTCAATAGGTTGGATCACACAGGTAACCTTTGCAGTTACCATGTGTGTTTTTAAAGTGTGTCAAGAGATGATGGCATTAAATTATACAATGACAGGTATGTAGAAACGATCATTTCCTACTGATGCTATTTCTCTAGGCAATTTCTCTAAAATATTAGAAAGGTTGTCTCCTTTAAAAACAAAAAATCATGTTCTCATTATATCAATACTGTGTTGGCCCCTGAGTTAGCATTTGTATACACTTGCAAAAGACCATGGTGAAAGTACGTCAATTGCTTATAGAATAAAAATGTCTTACTGACTCATCTATTGCAAAACTAGTCTAGATATTATAAAACTCACAAAATTGTGTTGGCTGCACATGAACACTGGCAGATGTAACAATGCAAATTTTAAAGCTCGAGCAAGACGAAGAATTTATATTTGTCTATGGCTCGTGTTCTATAACTTATTTACCTCCACATATGCTTTCATCTTTCTGTAAATAATTCTGCATTTTACCCTGCATTTACTTTTTGGGCTGTGTTTCATGTATTTTAGATCACCACTGAATACAAAAGCCTTGACAAAAATATTTTGGTCCCATTGCTTCCACGGTAGACAATCCAGCTCAGAATGTGTATTTTTTTTTCCTCTTTTAACCTAGAGGTGACCTGCCACTGGAATGCAGTTTCCTCTTTCATCATCATTACTCCATAAAGGCACTAATAACACTATGTCATGCAACATTTCAAAAAAAAAACAAAAAAAAAACACCAAGCAAAAACCGCACACAACCCTCACAGACCAATAATTACGTTCCTGCTTAGATAATAAAGAAAGGGAGTTATCCTTTATGGCTCAGAGATGGACACAAACTTAACAATAAGGAGGAAGACGCTCTGAGTGTGTTTTTCCTGTGACACGGTGCCACAGACTGCAGCCAAGCAAGAGCAGCATCAACCTGGGGACAAGCAAGAGAGTTGTGTCGAGGAGCAGAGCCCCTGAGCAGCCCCCAGGAAGGTTGGCTGGAGCAAACTCAAGTAAAGGCATTTCTCAGAAGCGTAGTTTGCCTGCAGATGCTCACTTGGGATAAGGAATTGAACATCCTAGGAACCCTTAAACTTGTTTCAATCCACACTTAGAAGCTTTAATTTTTTTTTTTTTTTTGGGTAGTTGTTCAATATTGCTAAGTAAGCAGAATAGTGATTGTTTTAGCTGAACTAGCGCAGCTCGTAGGCACCGGGTGCAGAGGAGGCTCTCTGTGCTGACAAACAGAAAACAGAAGCAGTAAGTGAGCTCCAACTCCAACTGTGACTACACAAAAACACAGGCAGAGAGGGACACCGAAGGAAATACCGAAGCATTATTAATCAGTGTGACAGCCAACAAGCATAGCACATCAGCAGCTGTTTCCCTGAGAAAGCTCGAGGAGTTAACCCTGCGAGGCTTCATGTGCCACACATCCTGGTGGATGGTCCCTGTTCTTTGGTCCCGGACCGTTAGCCACGTAGGATGTAGGAGGGAAACAGGGAGGACTGTTCTTCAAAGGGAAACTACTAAAACCCACTAAAAATAATGAAGTGAGCTCAACTGACATATAGTTTGAGAAAATTATAGCCATGCTAACCAACTGAAACAGTTAATAGCTGGTAGAGGGAGCGGATATATGAATCTACACTCTATTAATCAGAATTTATGCAAATCTGAGACAGAAAAAGTTATCTCTTTGGCAGTATTTTTCCTAAAAATTTTCAACTCCCAGCAGGCTTAAAGAAATCTCAAGAGAAGCATAAAATTATTGAATTAGTTTTCAGACACACTAAGCATTTTAGCTCATATTTAATCAAGGGCAAATGAGACGTAGTGTATCTCTAAAAAGCAGATCAGCCATTCAGGATCAAAACACAATTCTGAAATAGAGAATCACAGAATCATAGAACAATCAGGTTGGAAGAGACCCATCGGATCATCAAGTCCAACCATTCCTATCAAAATATCTAGCATAAGCATTTTTAAAATTCAAAATGTATCGGTAATTAATATTTTGGTAAATCCAGAAGTCTTTTGATAGAGATTTTCATTAGATAAAATATTCCACATGACAGCTTAATATGAAGACTACCAAAAAAGATAATAATAATTGCACATGTTTTCTGGCAAATAATTCAAACTATCGTAGAAACTACAAATAAATATATTAATTACTCAAGTTGTAGAATTCTTTCCATTGAGAGAGGGAGGGAAAAATGGACTCTGCATGTAAATTATTCCCCTATTTGTGTTAATCTTATGTTTCAATTTAACTTAAAACTTGTTTCAGAAGACTCTGGTGTAGTAAAACAAAACCAATCTTAGTGCTTCAGTTTTGCAGATACGATTTAGCATTCAAAAAGCACCTTTACAAACCAACTCATTCTGCTGCATTTTTTAACTTTTGTAAACAGATTGCAGAGAAGGAGCCAATGCAGATCTGGACATCTTGTATGTCATCAGGCACAGCTTTTGAGTTTTTTATTGCATAAGGGATGGATTTCTGACAACACATTTTAAAAATTGCTTCTTATCCAAAAAACGACAGGCAAGAAAATTACTCACGAAGAATAATCTTTGTTCCATAAGTGTAGTACCCCCAGTTCTTTGCAATGGCCGAATATGTTGGCTATTTGTGTGGAACTCCATATGGATTGCAGGGGGCAAAATCTACCCAAAACTGTAACCACAGTGTGTTTTCCACAGCAGCTCATGGCTTCCAGGACAGGCCCCAGGCTTGTCAAGGAGCAGAGACATCTGAACTTTCCGTATCCAGGAGTCTGTGACTACCTAATCTCTTTAGGAATAAAGTCAGATCCTTTAGACAACTATCACAGGACAATGTCCTGTACAACAAACTCACAATTTTTATTGATTTTTCAACAGTTATGACAGTTGTATGGATCATGATAGTTATATGGGTTTTTTTAAAAAAAAATTGTTACTTTTTCTACAGTATTTCTTAAAGAGAATAATGATGAATAAGAATGAGAGTTTTTATAATATTATCTATGGAGCTGGAAATGTTTGGTAGAAGTAAGTGGTCAATGTTCATCACGGCAATGAATGAACAGAGTATTTGAAGGTTTGGTGTTAAGGCATATAAATGTAATAACACTTGTATCAAAAACTACTTTAGATAGTTTTTTAGATAGAAACCCCCTCATAGACTTTAGACAATTCTAAACTAATGTCAAGAGTTGTATCAAAGGAATTAAAATTTTCACTAGGCAGATTCCAAGCAACTACATTCAGTGTACAGGCTGAACCGAGAGATAAATATTATTACAGAATCATGCAGGAGAAATATGAAGCTATGGTACTGAAAAGTGTAAGTTATTTCATCAAAAAGTTCTGCTTTTATCTGTAGTAATGATCTCAGAAAGAAGATGTATTAATTACATTTTAGAAGCATTTAAAAATTCTTACTTGAGGAAAATTTGAAAAGACTAGAAAGTCTGCTTCATAAAGCTATGAATAAGGGTAGCTCATACAAAACACACAGTCATTAATGGTGTTTATAGAATATGCAGAGTTCTTTCCTGTGTGTTCAGGAGTGTAATCGAAGAACATTAGGTTGTTCCTCTCCACTAAGTTTGCAGTCCTGCCTACATCATTTGCACTTACGTACTGGGTATCTCTGTTTCTTCAGCTGGATTTCCTGAAAAGAAATCCTGTCTCATCTCTCTTCTACATAATATTCTACATAATACCATATTATTCAAACCCTTGAGAACTTCAAATGCTCTGCAAAACCATTTTTGTTAACGTGAAACAGCCACAGTCCAGCGAGAGCATCCATTTCTTTATGTATTGTCTCCTCTTTATTGGTCTTTGACCCTACAGGGAATCAGCAGTTACCATGAATGTATTAATCTGCAAGTCCCTACTTTACTTCAACCTTCATTCCTGGTCTCACACATCCAGCAATCCTCTCCTCTAGCAGCTTTTCTTTTCTTTCCCCAAAGCAGTAACATCACATGGTTGTATCTCCTTTTCTTTCAATACCGCTAGCACTAATTACAACTGCTCAACTACTGTTTATAAAATTGCTGCCGTCCTCCAGCATGTTGGAGCAGTGTAATTAATTTCCTGAGAACCTGTTTCTGACTTCATCTTACCCATTTGCTTTCAGCCTTACATCGCCTTTAATGTGTCTAACAAATTAATTCATATATGACAGTCAGATCTAATCCTGGCCAAACCACAGGTTCTTCCTGTCCTGATCTTTTTAAATTCTCCATTTCTCTCTTCTGTTACATCTTGTCTTCACATCATCTTGCACAACTCTTAAAAATATATTTGTACATTATATTACAAGACATTATTTCAATGATAGATGTGGAGTAACAAATTCACACATCTTTTTATAAATAAAATAAACACAATCTTTGAAATACAGTTAACAAGCAATCATCCAAACAGAACTCAAATCATACAGTGAAAAAAAACCCAAAGTGGTTTCAATTCACGCACAGTATCTGCAACATCCATGCTGAACAGAAGAATGAACTTGTTTTCCAATCAATGTTGTTTAGCTTTAGCTCAAAACATCAGGTGAGATTTGGCCTACAAAACCTCAGTTTTCCTTCTTCTAATGGGAATAACGAAAAACAGTACAAATCAAAATAATAAAACCAGCCTTACTTTACTTAAAACCCCCTAATACTGTGTCAATGTCCTCTTCCAGTGATTGATGGAGTAATATGGAAGTACACCAAAATACCAGTTTTGCTGTCATTTAGAAAAACTAACACATTGAATTTGACCAAAGAAACAATTGTACAGATAAAAAACACACTGACAAGGCAAGAACACAATACACTACAGAAAACAAAGGAGAAATACAGAGATAGCAGGGGCATTCTGTAGCTGCCCAACTAATCAGGGACAAACTGCTGACAGGCCTAGTAATACAGTGGAAAATTGCAGGAGTCAAAGCTGAAAATCCCACAGGACTTTTTAGGCCTTCCCTTCTATAATTGTCTTGTTGATAAAGATGTACAAGCTCCCGTGAACTAGGGACACATCTCAGGTCACAGCTTTTGCACAGAGCAGATGAATCATGGAAAAGAGAGTGCCAGAAGTGCCTTGGCAGGCCAACTGCAAGAGCAACAGGGACAGGCATTGCACCTCAGACCACTCCATCTCACACACATCTGACGCACCATGGAAGTGTCTTCAGGGGTTAGTTAAGATGTGTGCTAAACCAGGATTCTTCAGCAAGAGCAGTTTTTAATACAGTAGCCCTTAGGAACAGCGTGGATACGACTATGATGAACCAAACCCAGCATAATTGTCAACATTTTGAAAGAAACTAAAAATACCTACCAAAATTCATAATACAGATCTCATCTATTATCAGAAATCTTAGTGAATTTTCAACTGCATTCACATGAATCTGCCAGCTAAGTCTTGTAGCTCATTTATTAAAATGAGTAGCTTTGGTTCGGAACTCCAACAGCTACGGAAACAGATGCATGAACTCTTAAAACCTGCTATTAGGAACAACTGCATTACTCACAGCCTGGACAAGCATGAGCAAACCTACACAATAGTCATGGCTAAAGATGGCAATGGCTGATTTGGTAATCACGTGGACTCCTCTGTTCTTGGAAACCGTCCATATGATTTAATATAGTTATCCCTAATTTTGCATGCTGTCACACTCTTATTTTACTCCTGTCAGGTCAGGAGAGTGTTTTTGCTCTTTCCCGATTAACTTCATGGTTAATGTTTGCTTAAGTTCCAAAATGAGCGTGCAGTGGTGTGGGACTATGAATCTTCCCATGTTACTACAAAGTTATCGAATGGTTTTGTTACTGGAGAGAAGAGTATGTAACCTAGAAGAAAGTTCTGTAAAGAACACAACATAATCGTAAGATCAAAGAAGTCTCTTGAAGAGAAAGGGAACTCTAACTCTATTTGACTTGAATAATAGTATGAGTTAGGAGAGTGCTATGAAGCAAGGCAGGTAAAATCAGAAGGAGATATTATTTTGAACACAGAGAAGATATCAACTGGGAGAGGCTGACAGTGAAAAGGATCTGGTGCCAAGGACCCAGGTTGTCAGACTCCCAAGTTAACTTAAAGGTCACTACTGAAAGATAGCATTTCAAAGGGCAAATATTATAAGGTTGCCCTCTCTGCTCCTACAGTTGAATTAAGCCTCCAAGAGCTCGACTTTGAATGATAGCACTCTAGAGCATTGCCCGAACTGGCCTCTTCCCTTGCATCATTTTTCTATGTTACAAGACAACACTTTATATATTTGCTTTGAGATCTGCAACACAAAGAGCAAGATTACATACAATGATAAAGAACTTATGCATTAAATATGATGACCACCTACTACAGAATATCAGATCAGGAAAATTAGGTGGATGAAGCCTTCTTTTTGTGAGATGCGGGTAGCATTGCTAAAAACGAGTTTGCCAAAATGAGGAGATTTTAATACTCGTATGTATTGTAGAAGAAATAAAACACAAAATGGCCTGCTAATTCTTAAAAATCATCAATGACAGCTCTTGCAGCCTAAGGAGACAGATATAAGAAATGCTCATATTGTTTGTAGAGAGAAACTCGCTGAGAATGGGAGGGTATAAGGCCAGCTGAATGAGACGAGAAAGTTCAGACCCATAAAACAGGAAGAAAAAGAAAACAAGCAAAATAAAATCCATGGATTTTTAAGCAGGCAGGTAAAATTATGAATTTACTAAATGTGAATTACTCACTGATCTTGCATAGAAGATAGAAGCACAAAGAAGTCAGAAATGAGGTTGGATGGCTAAAGGAATGCATGAAAGACTAACTTGGAATTAAACTCAGAAGGACAGATGCAAGTAGCAAGAGACAGTCAAGTTCCTAAAGCAAAAAAACCCAACAATTAATTCTGTGAGAACATCAGCAGCCCAAAAAATGTGGTTCAGTAGTTCAATATTCAATGACATTATCAACAAATGACAATGTGCAGGCTAAAGTTTTCAACACGTGTGCCTCTCTTCACACAAAGGCCAAGAGCGCTAGAGAATATCACAAATACTAATGAGAGAGAGGTGAAATCTCAGCCTAGAACGGAGAAATAACAGGTCAGAAAAGCACCATTGAGCTAGACCTTTTCAAATTGCCGAGACCTGATCATCTGCCAGCTGGTTAACTGTTCACAGAATTTCAGGACAAGTAATAGTATCTTAGAGGACTGAAAAAGGACAAAGTACTGAAAACCTGACAATCAAAACTTACTGCCTTGAAATGTACAGGAAATGGGAGGCAGAGGTGGGAATTACAGTCAGATTCCTTCTGTGCTACATAATTGAAGACATTACTTGTAAATACTGTTTATAGGAAAATAAGAGTCAACAAAAATTATTTTGCAAAAAACACAAAGCAATTCCACGTCATTTCATTTTATATAGCATCTCTTAAAGCAATGAAGGAAAAAAAAAAATCTCATAAGGTGTTGACTTAAAAGGCTTGCAAACAATTCTTAGGCTTCTGAAGCAGGGTCTTCAAAAAATTAAATATTACCTTAGGAAAATGGAAGTGCTTTATCGGAGCATTAGAGACACACGACTACAGGATGTGGTAGGGACCTCAGGGCAAGCCACTCCACAGGGGAAAATAACAGCATTGCACAGAGATCTTTAATGGTCTTGAAAACAGTGCCTTCACTTACACATTTGCTTTTACCACAAGACAACTTGCTACCTTTAAGATGTAAAATTTAAAACATGCATATCGCCCTACAAGTTCTCTAGTTATTTAAGTGTATTTTTCACCCTGAAAAGCGACAAAATAAAAAGGACATTTAATTGTCAGTAAATCGTCCCCTTAGTCCAAAAGATCTTACTAATTGTTAAGTCTCCTAGTGACACTGATAGAATTCCAAGGTATTTCTAATTTAATTTTACTGCTGTTGTAAAAGAAATCCAGGAAAAGATCCTGGATCAGCAAAGCTTTTTCTGGTAAGCAAATCGCTATTAAGTGAGGCGAGAGTTTGGCAAGCGATCAGATCACTTCCCTACTCCAAATTCCCTATGAATCTCCCAGTTACTGTCTATCCCTTCACACTTCAATCACAAATTCCATTCCACACCTCTGAAAATTCTCCTGACTATTTTTCTATGGGAAAAATATTTTCCTTAAACAGCTCCTGCCTTGCACTAATCATCTGGCTTCATATTTGTCATCTTTTTACGCTGCCTACAAGCACACTTAGCTTGCAAAAGCAGTGCGGGGAGATTTTTAATTCTCTTTTTAAACACTTGGCACTCAGTAATGCAAGGTGGAAGAAATTGAATTCAGTGGAATATCATTTGGCTTTGATACAATGTGCCCCACATTGTACGCCTACCCTAAATTGAAAACCAGTGTTTTATCCAAGACCTCCCCTCCAAAAAAGATAAACTGTAGGCAACATATTCTCCTTCTGTGTTTTCTCACAAGTGTAGTCACTGATCCTTGAATATTTGTCCCCTCATCTTAGGATATAAATGGCTTTGTTATCAACCCTCAGAGTTTCTGACCTTGCCACATTTGTGAAATAATTGCATAGGCTAGTGGAATTTTCTTTCAAATGAAATGTTTACTCTATAAACCTGTAACTGCTATATTGCATTATATTTTTATGTTTATTGTTATGAAATGATGTTATTTGTAAGTATAATTCTGTAATAAAAAGAAAACAAAGATTGATGCCGAAAGAGAATGAAATTTCAGAACATGCTATAAAATTAATCTAATACTGGAAAATCATAAAAAAGTGCAATTACTCTATTTACAGGTGAAAAGGAAATACAATTGCATCCATAAAAATAAAAGCTTTATTGTTACAGTAAGAAGCTTATGAATATCAAAATGATAGTGAAATCCTCTTACAAACAAAAGGGTTAATCTTAATTATGCATCAGTTTTGACTATAACATACTTTATTTTAATACTATAAAGCCTTATTTTTTACTCAAAAGTACCTTTGCATAATGAATGTTGTTGCTACTGCAGAAGTTGCCCGAGTCTCTTCACATAAATCGCACTACAAGCAACTTCTATTCCTTTTGTTTTGCAAAGCTGATGCTCAACCATTGTACCCTCCTATGATGCCATTTGGAAAGCACCAACAGGTACCATCAGCCCCAACGCTGATGAAAGAAGCAGCTTTTAAAATTTACCTAGCAAATATATTGAGAGCCTTCACAGATATCGAACAAGGACACACACACACAAAAATAAATAGGGGTGGAAGGGAAAACAAGTAATTGTGACTATTGAATTATCTTAGCATACCTGCCTCAGGGGGTTCATGGGTTAGACATTACCCATGAATAGTTTAAAAGAATGTAAAATATAAAATCTTCAAGAAACATGACTGTTTATTGTTCTGGCAATACTTTCAGTTTGGGGCATTTCCTTGTTCGAGGAGCTATTTTGGGGAACTTGCAAGGAAACAGCTGTTGCAGTTCTCTTGACAATCAATAAAAAGCACCTGTGATTTTACATCATTACCCTCAAAGGACAAAGAAAATTCCTCCACGTGACAAAATATTCATAATCAAGGAAACAGACAAATTTAGAAAGATTTGGAAGCAAAATGGGATGCCCATACAAAATTGACTCCTTAGCCAAGTTCCTTCTCGCTGACATGTTCTTCCATGACATAGAAGAGAGATACAACAGTCATGAGAAAAAATAAACTATATGTGGCTCCTCAGATTTACCCCCACACCTACATATAGTATAAGGAAGAATACGGTTGGGTGCCAACATCTGAAACGCCCATCAGCCACTAATGAATTTAAAACAACAACAACAGTGGCTGTAGTTACAGCCAAAGAATTTACATGTAAGGGAAGATCTTGGGTCATCCACCTGACACTAAAAAAGGAGACACTAAAGGCTCCTTTCAGAATGGAATGTGCAAAAAGATACCATGGAACCATCTTTAGGAAAAGCAAAATGGAAAAAGCCTGTGGAAAGAGCTACTTCCTGAACTACAGTAATTAAAAGAATTGACATATCTATGAAAGAAGGCAATGGATAATCTTTATTATACTGTAAGCAAGGCAAACGGCAGATTGATGTCCCTTGGCACAGGAATACGCTACTAAATATTTGAAGACAAGCTGTGACTTCAAATATCACATCCAACTGCAACTTTAATTTTTTTAATTTTTTTTTGCAGAAAAAGCAACTCATGCTGAGGAAGATATGGCTTATTTGAAACTTATTTACTGTCATAACAGATGGTGAAGACTAGAGAGAATATAAATGAAAAATATGGGGGCCCAATAAATGTCAAGGCTCCCAACTTGGTTTGTAAAATTAAAAGAAAAAAAGCAGGAAAGAAGCTATATCTATGCAAGATACAAAAACTTATGAGAATAGATTAGCTTTTTAACATCATGAAAATAACCATTTTTCTGCCCACACAATGTGAGATAAAAATTTGCACTGATGTTACAGTCACAGCCATCCCGAGAGAGTCATACAGCATCATCTATACAGACAAACCTGATTCAAAGCTCCTTTCCATGCACTTATGCCCAAACTTCTGGTGGACCACGAACATTTTATCAGTTACTTTAGAATGATCAAGATTGTTTCCTGTGAACCCATATTGCAGGGCAGCTTCATTTGTCCACGTTTGTAACCCTTAGAACCACAGCCTGAGGATGGAGGTCAGAACTAGAGCCAGACCTACAGATCCAGAGCTTTCCCTTGACTGGGAATTTTTAAGCCTGGGGTTCTCATTTCTAAACACATCAAAATTTTAAAATAGCAAAATCCTCTGCAAAATATGCTCAGCCCTCTCTAACATTCACCTGATCCTCTCAAGTATGGAGAGAGCTGAAGTCTCTTAGGACTCTCCAGAAAAGCATCCTATAAAATTGTACTTTGGATCCTCTTCACAGAAAAGGATGCTTGCACTATGCATCCTTCCCTGTTTTCTGAGGTATGCAGGTGAATTAAGAACCACTGAAGAATGAACCCTATTCATTCACTTATGAAGGGAAACTGCATTAGCATTGTTACTGGAGCTGTTATTACCTTGGCAATGCTCTTCAGCACAAAAGCAAACAAAATTAAGGTAGAACTGAAACAAAGTGAAAATTATATTAATGAAAACCTGAAATAAAATTTCTATGTAAACTTACGTAATGAAGCTGAACAAGTATACCTCATCGGAAAGAGGAGCTTTCACACTTACACTACACAATGTATTAAGAGCGTACTTCACATAATAGTACAAAGCTAAAAGCAAAATGAATATATTCTATATTTAGTTTCTCTATTGTTCTTTTCTGTCACCTAGATGACCAGAATATACACCACTTTAATCCAATATCTCATTTGCTAAAATACTTCACAGTTAATTTTACTTTAAATCTAGTAATGAACTTCAGAACATGGTAGAAAATGGCATATTAAATACCCTATAATGGCACAAAGAAAAATAAAACCATGAGTATATTTTTATGTAGCCTTTCTCAATGAAAAACAAGGAAATACACACAAAGTATTCCAGTTTTTCATGCTGCTACCTTTTATGTTTTCTGTGCATTGTATTTGAATGCTGTCCTCTTGATTATATTCTCTGAGATACTTGTTTGAAGTAAGATACTTTATTTTAATAAGTGGAACAAAGCTTTGAATAGCTTGGTTCAAAAAACAGTTTTAAATGAAAGGAGCTGTTGCTAAGCACAGGGATCTTTGCCAAATACTTTTTAAATGGTTTATTGTGCCCTAGCAATCCTGAGATTAAAAACATCTCTTGAATTACAATGACACATCAAAAAATAAAATTAATGTAGGGGTTTTCATTACAAGAATTGAGCCTCTGTGTGTTATTCTTTCCATTAGATAAGAAAGAAACATACTGTGGTACATTGTTTTTGCTGTCAGAGTGAGCTTTTAGGCAAATATACAATATCACACTATATCCCTCATGGATTCAATCACGTACAGTATGGGTTCCTTCTATTAATTTAACTTAATGCGGTGGATTTAAGGGATAGACTGTATATTTTCACATAATTTTCTGTACTGGGGATGAGTTATTTTTAGACTCCGTAAGTCTTTATCAAAATCAGAAGACTGCACTGACTCATACAACAATATGAATAATAGTATTGTCTCACTCTGTAATAAACATTTAATTTTCCACTGTTCTTGCAACAATTACAAAACAATTGTTTTGCCATGCTTTTATGTTGCAACAGCATGGAACATACAGATCTCACTGTCAATGAGAATCCTGAATGCAGAGAGAGAGAGACATTTTAAAGAAAAACAAAATCAATAGCATTTCCTAGCTAATAAAGATGCCTAAACCAGTGCTTTTAACAGTGTCGGTTTGATAGTGCACAAATTATGATTTAGAACAGGGAAAAATGAAGTAGCAATGACAACAGAGAAAGCAGTTGCTAATTGATTTCAAACCAACCTTGATTTCCACATCCTGAAATCCTGTTTTAGCTTGTATCTAGCAGACTGCGAATACATGTCTAACCAAAGACATAGCTCCAGAGATCTCAAGTTGGATACAAAAGCAGGGGCATGCAGATTAATAGGATTTTTCTTGAAATCACACACTGTTGTGTTTTGCCCAGTGTTTCATAATATACTGGAGAAAGACAGCACATGTGCCTTTCCAGATAACATGTGTACATTGGTGCTAATGGCTTTAGCTCACAGGTTTTATCTGTCAAAAGATACTTGCCTGCTTTATTTCTCAAGAACAAATAAAATCATTCATCTGCAAGTTACAGATTATAGCAAACTGAAAGAAAATACATTGTACATATTAAAACTCAGCAAAATCTGAACTAAGTAAATAGGCAGATCTAAACAAAATAATAACTGGAACATACCAGTCAAATTACCTTCATCTTGTTCCTCAAATACGTAACACCTCAAGCTAGTAGTAAATGCAAACATACCTAACGCAGAAGAATCGCAATGAAATCCTGCCACTTTCAGATCTCATACTTATACAGATAATCATTATAAAGATATCTATTCAGTTATTTATTAACCCCAGAACATTTCTCTCTCACAGAATTTCTATATTTAGTAACTACCCCAAAGAATTTCTATATTTCAGTAATTATGCTAATTTTAGTCATTTGTGACACCGATTTTAATAGAATTTGAAGACACGGGTACACAGCTTTTTTCCTCCCTTTTCTCACTGCCCATCTTGCAAAGGAAACATTTTTAAATGAAGTATAAAAATGGCAATAGTGTACGTAGCATATCCTCAAAGCCAGCACAGAAAAGGTGACGAAAGGGAAAGCGAGAACACCAATAAAGGTGAGTTCAGCTTTACGTATACCTGAACCAAATTACTTGTGCTAGCAAGTCGTGACTTAAACAATAGGTGTTAGTCAGGCACAATACCTTTTCTTCTCAGAGGTTTCACTGTGTATAGTAAACTATTCACCTTCTACAAAGAAGTTTGCCTACAGCCTAGTACAATGTGGTCTCCTTTCAAAAAATTAGCAATTTCGTATTAATATTGCCTCATGTGACATTGAACAAACTATGCAAAGAGTGATATGAATTTGCATTTGTTTGTGTCTGAAGGTCGCAGAAAGTTGTTTCACACTCCCAAAGGCCTACTGAATCATAGAATCACCAGGTTGGAAGAGACCCACTGGATCATCGAGTCCAACCATTCCTATCAAACACTAACCCATGTCCCTCAGCACCTCGTCTACCTGTGCCTCAAACACCACCAAGGAAGGTAAAATTGAAGTCTTTTTAAAAGCAGATATTAAAGATACCGTGTGCTGGTCAAGCTGAGAAATACATGTATGAAATTATATTTTTAAGACACTAGGTATGTCAACTGAAGACACTCCAGCCTAATATTCCTTCTTGAGGAGATCCCTTCTGAATCCACTTATACACATAAGCAGGGTAATCAGGATTCCCACTGTCACACAAGACTAGAGCCCCATACTTCAATTCCTCAAGCCCACTCATCTCAGGAGCAGTCCAAAGGCAATGAGTGCTACTAGGAAAAATATTCCTAAAACAGCCCCATTTGATTCCCTGCTCTGATAGGAAATAAGAAATAACACACTTTAAAAATGAATCACAGCCTTTCAACCTTCACTGAAAGAAGGACATCACAGTTTATAGCGCTGAAAAGGTGAAGAAGAAATATTAAAAAAAAGATGAAAACAATTACAAATCTTTACATGTGGCTTTGGGAAATATACACTTTTCTGGTTTTCTTTGATAATAACTCCAGATTTCTGCAAGACAAGGAGAATACACGGTCTCACATAAAACAACCATCCACCAGGAAAGGCATTTATCGTCTCAGAAGCCAATGTCACCAAAAGTAAAATGGACCATTATTTGGACAAAGATGAAATGAATTGTCATGACATTCTAACCTGCAAGAAGACGTACTCTTCATCACCAGTCAATATTCAATAATACTCATAAAAAGAAGTAAATTGTGAGGGCTTCGAACACTGGCAACTGGAACTCACAGACTATGGCAACTTCATTTATTCTTCTTCAGTTCTCTGCATTTTTCTTTATTCACTATGAGACACGCCATATAAATTAAGTCTGAACAAATAATTTTCCCATTTCCTAAAACCCTTAACCATGTTAATTATTAAGGCATGTTTTCCTCATACACATTTCAAAACAAATTAACACAACTGAATAAGCACTAATTCTCATGATCGAATTTCCAATACTCTCAAAAGCATTGGATTCATTTTCATGTTTGAGTTTTCTTGTGACAAAGATCAGACTGCAATCTTTTCAGCCATCAATGTGTACCTCAATCTTATAAACAAATAAATGCCTGTGTCTACGTACTTTCAACAAATTATCCAAATGTTGAATATAATAAGAAAAAAAAAATCACAGGGAGGGTAAATGAAAGTGATTCTGTGCCTGTAACAGTTTAATAAGAGCAAATTGCTTATCCCCCATTAGTTACCCAAGACATATTAGTTATTTCTAAACAAAAAGTAAAGCTTTTGGGGCAAAACTTACAAAAATGGAAAAACATGGCGTAATTGCTGAGGTTACTTAATTGTCAGAATATTTCTGTGTCACTTGTCCTGGTTTCAGACAGTTTTATTGTACCTCCTCAAGCAGTATGATAGTTTCTTATTAGGGTACTTAGCTTAGAGCTCATTTTTTTAAAATTAAATTTCAGTTATAACAAACTCTTGCAGATATTAAAGCAAAATATTTGTAGTGGTAGCTCAGAGATGATGTTTTGTCAGTGAAGAAATGCAGAAAGCTTAATGTTCCTCTAGTAACAGCTCAGTTATAGTTAATTGAAGCTGATACCCTGGAGAGATTTCCCCTGTTTTAGCAATTGCATTCACGTAAAAATGAAACGGTTTCCAAGTTCTTGAACCTCCTTAAAGGCTTATACTGTAAAATGAACACTGAAAGTTTGAAATTTACAATAAATTGAATTAGTTTTCAGTGTTTTATCTGTTACAGAGTAACATGCACACAAACAAGGAGCGGAGCATTGAGGGAAAGGCTGGGTTCAGGTTTGGGAGGCACCTGGGACACCGGAATGCCCAGGTGGGAGCCCCCCTGCATGCAGCCACCGGGCACCTCACCGCGGGGCTGTGCCCGCTCGTGCCTGAGCCCTCACTGCCCCTGTCTGCAAATCCATGGCTGTGGCCGAGGAGGGATGCTGCATGTCACAGGTCCACCCATCTTACTCAGCTCAAGACCTCAGGTCAAGGATGCTTTGGACTATTTAAATGAGGAATTCGTCAGCTGTGCAGAGACAATTCTTGCTGACTGTCCCTTTTTTTGCTTCATAATAGACTTCTCTTCTATTTTTGTTCTCTATATAATCTATACAAATACTTGTTTTCCGGTGCAGTTGTCCATATTTCAGTTCTTTATAGCACATATGGCCTTTGGAGCCATTCCTTCCTTCCTCTCCCTTTTGTAACATGACCTCAGCTTCCCGATCCCCAGATTTTGTTGATATAAGAGCCAACAACAGTTGATATAAGTACTAAGGATCTTTCTTCCAGTTATTTCTAAGACGTTATGTGTGACTTGTTTGATCTTTATATAAGCCTGTGCTGCTTAGTGACTATACAGACAAATACAACTCGAATATGACAGCTACATTTCTGTAATGTTTCCTGAGACAGTTATTAACCTATTCTAATCTAAACCCAATGCATATACTTGTAAGTACACAGGTCTGTTATGTGTAAACATGTGAATTACATATGGTATAAACTATAAATTGTTCAATAGTATACTACCTGAACATTATTAGTCCCTAATTTGAAGTGAAAATGCAATATTCCTTATGAAAGGGATCTGTAATGCAGTCTCTGTTCTACAAACATTTGGCAAGTACCCTTTGGGATCGACCTTACAAGACTCAGCTGAAGCGTCTTCATGCTTCTGAAGGGAACAAATACAGCCTGCTTTTCTTTTTTTCTCACAAGCATTAATAGATTCTTAACTTTCGGCTGCCTGTGCAAAGCCTTACAAAATAACACACTAGTTCACCTTTATTGTATAGCAGGGAAAAGAAATTCTGCACCCAGGAACATATCCCAGTCAAATAAGCCTGAGCAGGGAAACAATTGCACCACTGTTGGGGCAATTAGAAGAAAATATGCACTTTTCAATGACTCAAACTGAGAATATCTAGTTGCTTGAATAGTTAGTTCAATAGAACAGAGCTCGGGCTGTTGTCTTAGTTCGGGAAGGTGACTCCAAGCAACATTACAATCCCATGACTCCCAAGGCCTGAATCTGTTCAAGGATTTCTTCTCCTTTTTCCCAGGCTTGGAAATTAGCTTCAAAGTCAAATATAGTGTATTTCAAGAAAATATCTCAACCTTTTTTTACATTTGCTTTTAAGCCCATGGAATTTTAAATAACCAACTTCCACTCCGAACAAATGAAATGAAAACAAAAAAAAAAATCAGACACTAAAAAGTAACTAAAATTATTTCAAGGATTTCCCTTGCCCCACACTGCCTCATGATACAACATCCTTCTGTCAGCCTTTTTGTACCTCCTTATTTCCTTGCTTTTCCTTAGTCTCTTTACACAGTCTTTACATTTTCTTAGCTAAAGTGATAGCTGCTTATCTGCCTCTACATGTTGTATAAATCTTTCTGAACTTTGTCGCATGACCTCTTGTTTTTCATGGCCTGCAACACAGAAATCAGAGCATGTGCTATCCCTAGACTTCATGGTCTTTTCTTTTTTCCAGACCATTGGTTTATAAAATGAACAAAATTGGTCCTAATACTGATCTCTTGTAGCACTCCACTAATCACTTAGCTCTTTCCCAAGCCACTACCCACTCACAAATACCTCTGTCTTTGATGTCTCAGAAGATAATTTATCTATTCACATACCTCAGCTACTATAAAGTAACTAAATTACAGACCTTGCAGATTATTCTTTTGTGTTTTGCTCCATCAACAGATTTCCTAAATGCTAGGAAAATTGTGTCTATGGACCCAATTTACCTTGTTACTGTCGAGTAATGATTTGTTAAACATAATCAAATTTTTGTGGCTGCTTTTAACCATAATATTCCAGTCACCTCCTCTGGGGCCTGGTATAAAAATAAATGGAGTAGGAAAAAAAAATTTAAACAAGATCATTCTGTGCGTTCCTCTAGCATGAGACCACAGGTAGTACCACGTATGAATATTTTACTATATAGATTTTTTAATAAAAACCCTAACAAACGATCAACAACATCTCTTGCATCTAGACAAAAATGTGCAAATATACAAATCCTACTCTTTTTAGCTTAGGAATCTATACTCTGACTCAGGTTATAGCAATGATATATATCTTTATTACTCTGGAAAGGATTCTGTTCTACTCATCACACAGAGCCTACCTTTACTTCTACTACTCTTGTTTTCCTTATTCTATTAGGACCTTCATCAGTTTTTCTGTTCTACACACCCAGCTGTTACTCCCTTGGGCTTCTGCGGTGATTTCCATGCTGCATTTCCCCAACACAAGTCAGAAACAAACCCATTCACAGTCTGGTCTGGGCAGGGAGCTGAAGCTGATGGTTTGCTCCATCATTAGCAGAGGCTGGTGGATCCTTGCCTCCTCCTACTATTCCAGCCCATTCTGCAGAGCCTTAGTTCATTCCTTAGCAGGCCTTATAATACAGACTGTTAAGTCTCCTGTTGTAAAAAAACCTACTTAGTGAGCAGAGATGTGCTGTTTCTGATGAGCATAAAGCAAACGATCCAGGAGAGAGAAACTGTTTTTGTTGAAAATGCAAGGTCTAATTTTCAGCAGCTTGTGCCCACCATACTCATACCTTTCCCCACAGAAGCATTAAAGTACTTCAAAAAAAGAGAGGACCTACATTTTCCACTTCATCTCATAGTTATGTCTATTTGTCCATCCTTCTCCCAACATGGCATTCAGCTCTTGTGGAAAGCTCACGATACTTCCGCTTGTGTTTAACTGCATGTGGGTTTAAAAAGGGAGTAGTAAATGAAAGTACTTCCCCTCTGCTCCTGCATCCTTGTTTTCCACCTGTGGTGGCAGCATCTCAAGGAAAGCAGAAATCCTTGTGTGTGTTTTCTGTGGCCACCTTGGCTTCACTGAAGCAGAAGATGGGAGAAGAGACAAAGGACATTCGAAGGGGATTCCCCAGCCAATATGGTGACTAATAAAAGCACGTCAATGATCAAACACACATGCATTCTCTTCCAATTAACCTTGTTTTTTAGCAATGCTGTTTTCCCTGTCTATGACCATCTGCAACCTGACATAGTGCTTTAGGCAGTAACTAAGCAAGACTCTGTTTACTAAGTGCAGACGTTACACCTAAGTGTTCCATAGTATCACAATTTGGGTATTTTACATATGAAGCTATCTTAAGATAGCTTAAGATGTTTTTTCCATTCTTAACACCAAATTCTAAAGCAGTCAGTGAATGGTGACACACCACCCCATGGAGTAACAACTATGAGTCATGGATGGAAGTAAAGATTTCAAACAATGACTGTAAAGTATTGATGGAAAGATTTGCTCTGAGCTACTGACATCCTTCAGCTATAAAGCAAAAATAAAAGCAAAATAAAGTTTGGAGAAAAATAAAAGTTCTGGTTTATATTTACTCTGTGTTCACAAAATTCCTTCTTTCTTTCCTTGACTAGTCAGAGACATAAAAATTCTATTACAACAAAAGAATTTGTTCCAGACCCCATCAAATGTCAGAGGCGTTCTGATAGCTAAGTGCCAACACAAGATAAAGATTAATAATAGTGGCAGCAACCTCCTTTCTCAAGACTTCCATAAAGAAAAGGGTCAGAGAATACGAATGTAACTGCATACACACTTCTTGGCTGCTACCTTTTCATTTGTGTTGGTTCCAGCGTGAGCCTTATCATGAATCTCTTGACTTATTGTCAAAATTCCTGTGGATTATAATGACATGATATCACTACTTCAACCTTATTCCCTTCAGGAAAAAAAAAAAGACTATATCACAATGTAGAAATATTATTTTGTATTCTAAACTGGCAACACATTCTTGCAAACACAGTGACTATATGGACGTTCCTTTTATGCATAAAAAGATCCTTAACAGGCTGTCTTTACTCACAGGGCCCTTCAACAGGTATTGCTGCTTATGTCTTGTAGTGATATGTATTGTAAACGTGCACACCATATTATTTTATATTAAAACAGAAACAGATTGTTTCATATAGTTGAAATAACTGATAACAGAAGGCACAGCCATGCTAATTTATGTTGATCGGGATCTGTGCACATTTTCAAATCTCTGAAGAAAGGCAACTCTAACTTAAGCTGTTATGTGTAAAACCATCAGGAAAGCTTGATTGGAGTGAGTTGAAAAAAATAGCTGTGCAAGATATTGTAAAGAATAGTTAAATTCTTGTCAACTTCAAATTTGAAGCAAGGTTACACTAATTTCTTCATTGAGATTTAAACCACACTTGCATTTCGGTCACGAACAAGAATTACTGGATAGCTAAAGATTCAATGAAAGAAGTGATTTCAAGTAAGCCAGAAACTCTTAGGCCAGATATTAACTTAGGAAAAAAAAGTACAAATACCATATTTTAATGACATAATTAATGATGAAAATCTTACTTCTTATGAGACTTTTCACACTTCCATCAACCCCCCATATTGATTAAGCGGGAGTGGCTCTTGCCCTGGTCAGATGGGGATGGAGTTGTGTTGGGGGAAGACTTTGGACGTGGTTAGCTGTGTTGATAATGAACGAGGCAGCTTTTCTCTCCTTGGTACCTCCCTACTCTTTTGTGCCCTCTATCAGTAAATCCAGGGCTGATTTTTATGAAGTAACTTAGAGCTGAAAAACAAGAGCGCACGCTTTCTATGCTGCACATCACTTGAGAAACCCCTGACAGACTCAGTATTTACAGGAGACTTAATTGTTAACTTAATTATAAATAGAGCATTGTTCCATATGGCATTACTTTTCAAATAATTTTCTGTAAATCACAAACAACAGAATAATTACTTAGCAATGCCACTAACTGTGCCCAGGACATGCTCAGACTCCTCATGGAAGTGAAGTTAATGTGTCCCAGTAAGTGCCCAGTGTGAGTTGTGAGTAACTCAATTCTCCCTCTGTGCATCTGTCTCTTTTTAAAAAATCTACAGAAATTTCTCAAGCTTTGACTTTTTTTTTTTTTTTTGGTGCATTTTTTGGAACTCCTTGGTTCACTGGTTCTTTACCAGGTGGATACAAGATCCAGTCTATACTTAACCTAAGCATTTTTTGTTAAGTTTCATGCAGATAAACAAGGAAATCGCCAGCATCAGCTGTACTAGCGTAATGCTCCTGCTTTAATCTCAGTTTCTAGTGGCCAAGCACCAGTTACATAACTAGGTTTAAACTATTTAAACTAAACATCTTAGCTTTCAAAAACATGAACACCTTCCAAGAATAGCAGAATAAAATATACATTTTTAATGTAATTCCAATTGTGAATTAGTTAAAACTTGTAGTACCATATGACATAAACTTTGAACAACACCGTAGCACGTATAACATGTAAGGAATGAGTATCCACATAACTCTCTTCTGAGGTTATTTCCTTGCCATCTGAAGCCCGTATGGAGAGATAGGGCCTGCTCTAATTACAATATTGTAGTTTTGACTGACAGACAATATGTCTACAATCAACTCATTTGAAAGCCATGTGTTGCGACAGTTCCTTGTCCGATTCCAAAGTGTATAGAATCGAGATGAATCACTGCCTTGCTACTATACACTAATCCCACAGTAAAAAAAAAAAAATTCCTAGAAGGCAGACATATACAAAGAACAGCAACATGGACCAAGAGGTACACCAGGATTTTTGTATCTTTTCCTAATTGTTAATATCTGTTGACTTTTAAACATGACCAGAACGTTTTAGAATAACAATTTAAAACATATAATGCCTAAACAAAATTACTACTACTTCCAAACTTCCTGAACTTTGCATTTCTTACTCCAAAGGAAAGTAAACCTGAATATGAAAATTTTAAAAATGCCATGTCTGAGATCACAAGGAAAAACCCTTTGATATTATTACATTTTACTAATACAGACAAATGTATAGCTGACGCTGAAACAATGTTTTTATTCTGACCTCACACAGGCCTGTGTAAGTGTAATTATTATGCAGCATAATATGACAGAGATATCTGTCATTAGTAGAATTTCTGGAATTTTGAGCATACATTTCAATAGCCTAAGTGGACCTAGCTTGGCAATTTAGCTGACCCTGGAAAAGAGTGCCTTATGTTCATCTTGTGCAATCTGTCCAGTAACAGATGTACACCATTAAGATGTAAAGTGAGGTGGAGGAGGAGGGGAACAACAGGAGAAGAGTCAGGCCATTTAAGCAGAAGAGACAGGAGTTTCAGCAGGCCAGCACGAGGGACGCGCAGCAACGTACCAATAATTCAGAACAGGTTTCAAGTAAGCCTGTGATAAACAAATTACTATTTTTAAAGTATCACATTTACTTTATGTTAAATGATATGTAAACATAAGAAAAAAAAAAAAAAAGAAGAGTATCTGTGCTGTGTTTGAGAGCTTGAGATGCAAAGAGATTTAGGTGTGACAGAGGGCACCACGACAGCTGAAGAAGCGTAGTGAATTCAACTCACTTAAGGGGATACATTGGTGTCAGATGGAGCAGTTTTCCTCCGGCACCACAGACCTGGGTCACCAAGGAATCATGAAGCCCACAGGTGGTAAAGTTTTCCAGATTAACAGTTTGTGTTGATGGCATATTCAGGTGTTTGAGTTACTCCTGTCACATTATTAATTCATCTTCCTTATTACTGCAATTAATACACTTGAAGAGTTTTACTGGATTGAAGCTGTGCTGCCCATTGGTTTCTGTGAAATTTTCTCATGTGTTTATTCACTTACTAGCAGAAATGTATACAAATGGGCAAGACATGCAATTAATTGTTTTTTAAATTGTTCAAAGTGCCACTTTCCAAAATTATCACAACATAAAAATATTCATCCTATCTGCCCAGATGTGATATAAATTATTAAAGGAAAATGTGGCAATTAAGCGGATTTATTAGTCTTAATACATCGTGAAATTCCTGAACGACTTCTCTTTAAAGCCGCTCTCTTTTTCTCGGCAAAATTTTTGCTTTACATACTATTGCTAAATAGGCATTATTTTAAGAATGAGCTATCCAAGTCAAATGTAGTGACAGCGTATAACTAACACACAAAATACATAAAGATTATTATTAGCATCACAATTGTAATCTCAAAGGAGTTAAAAAGTCTCTTTCAGACTGAGTTTTCAGTAAATAATTAATAGACAAAACAATCACCGTAACTGTTGCAAAAATGCACCTTTATTTACAGTCTTAGTACCACTAATTGACTGAAGAGGAATTGTTCCTAACCAAATGTAGCCTCTTTTACTACAAGGCTGATACTCACAGAAAGGAGAATAATAGCCAAGTTTTTATGGCCCTTGCCTATGGTGTGAGGTGTACTCTGTGAATAACAGAACAGTAGCTCTTAGGAAAACAATTTTCATGTTTTTAGAAGTATGAGAGGCCACAGCAATCAATGAATGATAAATATAAATAGTACATTTATTATAATGAAGTAGGATTTTAAAAAAATATGAAACACAGCTCATTGAACAACTCTGGTGTTTACCTGAAACACTGCTTATTCATCACATTTTCATTTGAGAGTCCGTTATAAAAAACTAAGCATGGTTGGTTTTTTCCTTCCGCCTCACACATTACACGATGCTCTGGGAGCTTAGATATTGTTTTCAGCTGAGCAAAAGGAAATGTCAGGGATAATTTTGATAAATGTGAGCTATCTCATGTTTTCTGTTAACAAGTGCTTTGTGTGTCTAATAACACGCGCCTGTGAAGCTGGTTTTCCTTCTTCAGGTGACCTCAAAGAAGTAAAAAGAGACTGTACAGTAAAAAGAGCTGATACCCACTGCTAGGTCAATATCATTGATGAGAAGACTTAATCAATGTAGAGACAAAATAAGGCCTTCTAACCCACACCCCCACTCACTGCCCCTCACCTTGGCTGCAAGCCTATACTCAGTTTGCAGTGATTTTCTCTTCTGCTTGTGGTGGTTAGCTGGCTAAGCACAAACCTGGACCTACAGACACTGAGAAGCGATGAACATGCCAAGACCCAGTACTGAAGGGAGCACGTCACAGTTGCAGCCATTAGTCATAAGTGCAAAGCCTTTAAATAGATACGAGACCTTTAAGCTGTACCTATACCAGTTTTTAAAGGAAGTACAGTCTCTTTAAATAAACTACTATGACGACCAATAATTCTTCTTTCTAACAGGCCCTTAACAAGAAGGTAAGAAAAAACTACAATGTGCAATAAGAATTTATAATAATCTGTTCAATATTTTAAGTGCTATACTAATTTTCCAGTTTATTATTCCATGTAGCTAAATGCCTTTGATAATGGAAAGCATATCAAATTGGGAAGCCCAGCGGTTCTAATATTCTTTGGGTTCCAATCAAACGTATTTACCATGCACACACTACATAGCTTTTTCCTCATAAGCTATTAGATAGCATTGTTTCTGCTGAAGGATGAACTGTGGGTTTTTATGGTTTTCTGACACAGACAGTCAAACGTTTTAGGTTGACTTTGTTAAAAATGATTAGGGAACGGTATATGTTCTTCTTCTGCATAGCTAGTTCTGGTTTGGTTCTGTTGTTCTAGGGCTAAAACATTAGAAAGAAAGAATAGCCTGATCTGGTGAATCCTAATGAAAAAAAATATAAAAAATTCTTTAAAAATTCAGATTTCCTACATAACTTCTAGAGATACCTTTTTTTTTACCCATATATGAACAGCCTCGCAGTTTCTGTTTTGAACGGTGTTTCATTTTTTGTCATGTCAATTTAGGGAAACAGTAATGAGCTTCTTTAAGCTACCTCACAAGTACAAAGGAAGTGACTCTCCACAAGAGAAAATTGTAGTCTACCTGGTTTCCTGTACAAATATATTCCTAAACAGAATCAGTAAAACTTCAAGGGAAAAAATATTTTTGCTTTAGATGAGACAACTTTCGTAGCTTTAAAGCAGTTTTTGCTGTAGGAATGTTCTCCCATGCAGATCCTAACACTGAAATACTTTGCAGCTAAAATAAATAAGTCCTGTACAATATTAATTTGCACAGACTTAATCTTAGTCTGCAAGCTTAGACTACGATTCAATGTGTCTGCAAAGCTGACTGAATAAAAATCTGCTTTTAAAATTAAGTGGCTTGTAGTAAAATTTTGGTTTTATTCAATCTCTGCTGCTGGAATCCTCTAAGCAAGGTTATTTTATTTTAGGAATGCTCTTTTAGTCAATTATTTAAATTGTAAAGCTGTACAACAAGATACAGTCTGTGGGGATTTCTTATGTACTGATGGGTCATTTATTTATGAAATTTTTGTGCTCTATGACTATTACAATATTGATGTTCTTCCCCTTTGCTCCTTTTTCTTATTAAAGTAAAATGGTAGGTATTGAATTGAATTAATTTACAGATTAGTCATTATAATGAAGTCTTATTTAATCATTAAGATGAGTCAAAAGAGGAGAAACACAGAGAAGTCTGGCTGATAAGAGTTGCTGGAAAAATACAGCTGTTGAGCAGTCAGGAATCCTGGGAGCAGTTCAGAACAAAACTTCAGTAAAGTCTCACCACTGCGTTGGTTTAAACGTTGCCTACCTGGGTTACTTTTCCTTACGAAGGAAATGTCAGTGTCATCTGCATCACTCACTTCCCATCTCTCCCAAGGAGGTGACGCATAGTTTATAGCTACCCTTACACATGCATTTGATTTAGGTGCTGTAGTAAAGTGGAAGTGTCAAGGTGATTCATCTGTCTGCCACCGCTGACAGCTGCGTTACACAAAGTGCCTGTGTGGAACGCATTGATTGGCCTAAAGAAGTAGGTATTCCAATATCAAAGGCAAAGGCTTCCTTTGTCATTACAAATAAAGCACTGGCTCTTGATCAGTGTTAACAGACACAACCTGCATGAATGTTATGCTGAACATTCTAAATATGTTGCCAGGATTCTTGCCCTATGCCAGGGACCCACAGCAGAATAACCCTCTCATAAATGTGCTTGAAATTGCATGGCCATGACCAAATTTAAAACTCAGGGAAGGGACTACAAATATATTGGTTTCATAAAAAAAAAAAAATCAAACACTTGGTCATTAAACCCATGATCTGTCAGGTTTTAAAACAACATAAAATGATAAGTTAATTGAACTTTGCTACAAATCCTGTAAAACATCTACTGTTCTTTCAGTGTATTTCTGAAGCTTCTCAGCATGTTGCCATTCATTTCTGGAGAATTATCACCTATTGTCTATTTTGTGAATTGTCACTTCTACTTTTGAAAGGTTCTCATATCAGTAAAACATATCCTAGGTACTACAATTTTGTAATCTAATTCCTGCCTTTTCATCCATGTGTGAGAAATGAACCTTACTGGTCAAGTTGAATGATAGGTACGGATACATATATGTAGCCTAAGGTGTCATTTGTAAAAGAATGAATTATTAGAAGAGGTAATGGGAGCAGCCTATGATGATACAGTGTCAACTGAAGCTATTTATCCATCATAATCCCTGCCTTTATGGATTAAAAATAGTTGTATATTCAAAAGTAATCTGAAATTCTGTGTATCGGTTGTTGATGTGTCAGTAATTTATCTGAAATAGTCCATATTTTATCATAATATCCCCAAAATATTGCAAGTTCATTTAATAGTGTGCTATGCTTTAGAAGGATACTCAGTTCCATTTCAGGAAAAACATTAAATTCAAATTTTTCCAGGTGCCCTTGTACGTTGAAAAAGACAAAAAGCTTTGAAATTCTAATACATGAGTTGTTAAAGAGCTTCGGAAATGACATTTTGCTACAGCAATATGGAAAACAAATGCAAAGAAAAGGTAGCCTTTTCCATAATAAAACTACAGAAATACTGCAGTCTCTAGAATAAAATGCAGCTCATGAAACAATAAAAGAAAACATTTATGGATGTACTTGGTCAACTCCAAAATATAAGTGCATCGAGAAAGTTTCAACAACTGTAAAACTGTAGCCTGCACTTCCAGCATCTTCTAAATGTAGTTTATAATGAAAAAAGGATCATGAGAAGCCTGTGGCTTCACCACAAAGGTGGGAGTCAAGACCTCCGGTATGAATCAAGGCTTGACACCCAACTCTGCAGGCTTAGGAAATTTGATTTTGTTTTCCATTTCAGTTTTCTGCCAGTGACGCTAGAGTTGCCTTTCACAGAAGTTCACCTGCTGATTCTATGATAAGTTCATAAGCAAAGTAAGAAATATCAGCCTCCAAATGCGTAAGTAATATCTGGGACTTCTTGTAAACCATGAAACCCTAATTACTGAGCTGTTTACCAGAGACTAAAGGCTGACGATGCAGTGTACTAGCACCGTTTGACTGCCAATAGTAAAGTTAGAAATCATCCAATTCCTTCAGAATGTTATTATAATTTTTAATTCTGAAGTAAAAAGACCGTATTCTACCTTGCCAAAATAACCTTCTAAAAGCGATCAAAGGTAAATGGAGGATGTACGGCTTGATGAAAGGACAGACATTCTAGAATGCAAGCAGGAAAGCATATACAGTAGGAATATTTAAGAGTTTGCATGACTTCAGGAGCCAGTTCTAAAGATGTAGATGATCTAGGAGGACATCAGTGAAATAGATGCCCCACGTGTTTATTGAGGCAGAAGTGACACAAGAAGGTATTTTCAGTATCAAAAGCATCTAGATTAGCTTGTTAGAACTCCAACATGGCCTGAGGAATAGCAAGTGGCAAGTTAAAGCATTCCTTCTCTAGCATTTACCAGCTCCTCTGCTAATCACCTGCTAATACTACGCTAGAAAAATGAAGGCATTGCATTTATAAAATAACGCAGACCAGGAATCTAGACGCGTGCCACGCTATGAAAATTTGATCTGGGTACAACCTAGACCCAACACCTATGTTATGCGGGTAGGTCAATCTGTTCTGTCAGAGAAAGTTTATGCAGAAGCGAAGCAATTGGGGGAACTGGAGTTGAGTTTTGCTTTCTGTGTGGAAATGGCTGTGCTGGTGAGGTGCGCGCTTGTGAGGGAGAGAGTATCTGAAGAGCTCATAAGCTACACTGCAGTAGTGTAAGCTAAAATCTCACCATTGGAGTGAAGCAACTCCACCTGGTCTGTGGAGAACCTAAGCAAGTTTATGGAAGAGAAATCCACCAACATTTATCAAAGAAGGCAAATCTCTAAGCATCCTTTGGAGGTCAAACTGCCAATATGTGGAAAAATATTTGGGAGAAATATCAGTCTGGACTTGCTCTGGCCTCATTACAAACATTGGCCTGATCTTAGAAAGTGCCCCATTGTAACATGACATTCAGTTCCCTACACCAAAAAACCAAAATTTTGACGGAAATTAGAAATCTTACTGATAAACTGTGACAGTGCCCAAACTGTTTTTCACTAAGAAAATGTGTCTCTCCCTGAACACTAATTGTGAAGGCAGATAAAAGATATTTCACTGCTACTTTTACTATTTTTACTGTGACTACTCACCAACTTGCTGACAGTCTTCCCTGTGATAATTAGATTCTTCCTGAATGAACCAGTGCTCTTACATAATAGGACACATTGTTTTTCTGGTCTTCAGGGAAAAACCCTGGCCTTGGACCTCCAAATATCACGTATTCACACGACTGCTTATAAAATAGCACAAAAAATATATTTGTTCACATTCTCCCACAAACCCCTCTGGTGTCAGCTTAGCTCCAATGTTTCCAAAAGTAACCAGTTTATTGCAAAAATTCCTCTAGTTTGGCAAAGAACATCTTTGAACCTGAATCTTACATACAAGGCATTCTGATTATGTCTTCTGAAGCAGCTCAGTTGCTTAGTTTCTACCTATTCTTTTATATCAAGTCATATTTAAGCATTCTTACGTATTCCTTCTTTAAATGCAAAAATATGCAGCCATTTTCCAAGACTGGCTCATTTTCTGCAGTTATCTTTTCTTCTGCTGTCGAAACTGTAATAATTTGTACATACTTCTCCCTCTCCCTCTCTCTTCTGTTTTAAAAAAACTAATTATGTCTCTATAGCTTGGCCAATAGTGGTTCAGAAATGAAAAATTCTGATTTTCTCTTCACCTACATAAGGAATCAAATCCAACATCTAGTCTACAGAAACAACATGCATGCATATCTCTATCAGTCTAATAGAGCTCAAATTCTTTTGTTCCCCAAAAGTTCAAAGCTTATCATTTTATTATGATCCTATGCACATAAATCATAGGCAGTAACTTGAGATAAGTGTACTTAATCTCCGTTTTGTGGCTACTTTTGTATTTATATTGACGACATGAGAAATCTACCCCATACCCAACACAATGATTTAAGGGTTGTTCATATAGTTTTTTTCACATCAGTTTTGGTAGTTAAAATGATATAGAGAGGAAATACTTATTCAAATGACAGAAACATGAAGGAGGGAAAAAGAATTCTTTCATCACTATTTTCCAAATTAAAACAGCTTTGTCTGTTTCAAATTTAAAAGTAAGTAATAGCTAATACATGCATTCATTTCTCTCGGATACAAAGCAGTACTGACTACTGCAGATTTAGATGATTAATCCATACAGATTGCTGGTACTTTTTTCTAAACCAAGTGCCTAGGAGCCCAAATCCCTTAAGCGATTCTGAAAATGTTATGTATTATCACCACAATGCCAAACCAAACCATGCCAAACGTACATCCCATACTCTGTTTGCACGTATATCAGACCAATCCTTTTGAGGACAGAGATGTGTTTTCTTGGATGTTTGCACTTTGCTATGTAAATTCTCAACACTCAGCACAGCCAAAAACCTGTTTTCTTCAGCTGAAACTGATACCAGAAGGATAGTTATCCTTATTTTTGCTTAAAAAACTCTAGCCTGTAAACCCAAGCATTACTTACATAAGTAGAAGTTCCACTGAAGCAATGGTATTTTGCTTGTACACATACTGAATTGTAGTCAATATTTTTACAAATATGAAAGAATTCTAATGAGATAATGGTAAAAATGATAAGTCACTTTCTACAGTTAAAATATAGGAGTATTTCTGTAATCTCATCATAAAATAATCTAAATACCAGTGAGTGTTATTCAGCTCAGTAACATTTCAATTCACGGAATGTTATAACCTAGACAGATTTTGCTCTTTTCTTGAAGTCTGAGAATTAGCAACATAAACCCAAAATTTCACTTTGACATAAGGCAACCTTTGGAAACCAGGAATTGTAACTTAACACTACAGCAACGTAACTGCAGCTTCCAATGAAACACTGGCAATTTTTGATAGGATTTTTGTTGTTGTTGCTATTAAACAAAACAAACACAGCAGCTCAAGCCGTACTAGAGGAAAGCAAAACAAATTCTACTTACGAAATAAACAAATACGTTAAATATTTAAACATAGTATGCAAAAGTCTATTTCATCCTAACACAGTTAATGTGTCTTCCATGGATTACTTCACGGAATATAACACTTTCAAGAGAAATTAAATACAGATACAACCTTCTGGCTCAATATGTCCCTAAACTGCAGATTGCTAGAAGTGTCTCTGGGGAACGGGCAGGAATGCCTGTGTGCTTGCTTTGCTTTTTACAATATTCTGAGACATCCTCCATGGCCCCGTGTTGTAGAGAGAGGGGCTGACACATTGTGGACGTCGGTCTCTTAAGTTCTCAACAAGGTGACTCTGGAGGATTTTTGTGCTCTACATTTGTTCTTGAGAGAGGGAAGGGACCGAGAACAGTCTTTAATAAAGGGACACAGATGTTTGTGTTTATTGCACCACCTGAGCTAATTAAAAGTCTTACCTTTTTAAAAAAAGAAAAAGCTCCCCATGGGAATGAAAAGAGGTTTTAAAAAAAATTACAGACGGGAAAATGAAAAAGAGATAATTTTCAAAATAAATTATTTGGATTAGAGTTTTTGAGAAATATTGTATGCAGTGACACTAATGTCCAATTTGTGAGCTGCCTTTGGATTGGGACATAAGGAAATGGCTCTGTTAGACAAGTTAATCAACTCAGCCTGAAGTTAGACGCTAGCTTTGTGGCACTGTATAGTGACCAAGAGCTTTCTTCCATAGTATCTGAGAGAGAAAAAACCTGAAGAAAGAATCCTGTCCACATTGAACACTTAAAGGTGATAACCTTTCACAGATAAATACTGTCATGGTATTACGTGGTATTTCTGTTATATGAATCCTAAAAAAGATTAATATCTTTTCCCAGATGTTAGCGAGTTTTGTTGTATCCAGAGGGATTTCTGAGCAAGACTCACAAGGAAACACCAGTCTCCCTTAAGTGATCTATATTTATACAAATTTCTATTTCAGTTAGAGGTTCACCTATCTGATATTTTTGATTTAATGTTTTATTTTTCAAGGACTAAATTGCTTATGTAGTGAAGTAGTTAATGACTATAAATTGAACACCCCCCCATATTTCATATTTCAGTGAACTGTTCTTGAAACCAAAATGTCAGATAAAAGGAAAAAAACACCTTTAATCTGAATTAGTTTTAGACCTAAATTCTTTTGTAAAGATAAAAGATATCTGTTCACAGATAGGTTTCTGTGTTTACCCAACAGCTAACAAATATTTTCTAAAGGTCTGAGAATTTTCCATACCATCTTGATACAATTGAATAGAAGACCCATTTAGCCTAATGAGCATTAAGATTAAATCATTTACTCACAGATCAAAGGAGATTTTAATTATGTAAACGAGTTGTTCAGAAACACAAAATGTTCCATTAAGCTTCACAATTAATACATACAATATTTATGAGTTCAGACTTTTTTCCTTGTTAAAAATTGATTGTTACATCAAAAAAAAAAAATTTCCCTAGATGCACTGATTGAAGGAATAATATTTTAAGTCATAAAACTAGCAGGCATACAAAAGATTTTACTGCCTTTTACTTTTCCTTCTCCTCTTCTTTTCCCCCTTTATTTTTTGTTGCTGTTGCTCTGAGCGTCTTGTCACCAGATGTTCATTATTTGTACAAAAATCCTGAGTTCATATAAGTACCCACAGCATGGTCCTACCGCACTGCATGCCCATCACTGCAGTCCCCAAATGGAACTGGTGCAAAATAAAGCACTCATATAAAAAAAAAATTTTAAAAAAAATCTCTTTTTAAGACTTGAATGCTTTCTATTTCTTAGAATATGAAACTAGGTGGTTTTTAATTTTTGTTTTGTAATGGAATAATTCTAGATAAAATGAAGCATAAAGCACCCACTCCCAGCAAGAGTCTTGTCCAGCTTCCATATTCAGGCAGACATTACCTTTTTGGTGGCACAAACAATGCTGCACATGATAGATCATTAAATCACTATGTTACTTCTAACAGGCAAGATTAAAATAAATGCAAAGAAAACAAATGATGGAAAGAATGCTGGAAAACTATGCAAGCTGGATTAGTTATACAGTAATTTATTTCTACTAGAAATTTTATAATACTTAGGAAAGCAAATCATACAAATGGAAGGCTGCTGACACTAAGTAATCCTGAAAAACTGACAACAGTTGTAGGAAAACTGATGACTACTGAAAAGGGATGAAAAATCCATTTTAATTCTCAAGGTCAGAGGTATGTATTAACAAACCTTCCTACAAGATTATTTTCGACGCTTAAAGAAGCTTACAAACTTCGTAAGAAAAAGGTAATGGAAGAACTTTTAGTAGATGTGTCCCTCCAGTTACAGAGGGGAGGCTGTCCTCCAATCAACTAGAATAGATTACTCCTGTTGAGGAAGACACATCTAAGGACACCAACTCCTTTCAATGTCCATCAGCATTAGCAGCCGTGTTAAGGCTATTTAGAGCACTGACAAATGTGTAAATTTGTCCAGAATAGTCAATGATGATTCCCTGTTAGATTTACAAGGCAGAAGCGTAAAATATTTAATTTTTTTTTGAAATCTGTACCATTGTGTCAGTGAAAAACTCCAACACCTTCAACATTCTGTCTTAGAGCAGCTGAAGCTATTTTTTTTTTTCATATATTAGGAACTCATCATACTTTAGCTCATCTACTCAATACCATGATCTTATGATTGACCTTATTTATTTTTGGTTTGCGTGCGACTTGAAGCTGCTGCCAGAGTTACTCTAATTATAACACAGTCAACAGTATGACAGAAATCTTATGTCTTCGAACTCGATAAACAATTCAATGGAATTCAATAGCTTGTATTCACTGCAAACCCAATACCTCCACAAACTTACGGTCAGCTTTCAGGCATTTTCCACATATTTACCTTCCTATTGAATTATAACTGCATCCCAAAACAGAGTAATTTGCCATGCTCCTAATGTTCCTGCTTGGGGATACAGATGGCTAGCGATAAAAAGTTGAATTCACTATCCAACTATTCCCTGTCTATCAAAATAAGTGTGAACGTAAATTATCCCAATCACTTTCATGCATGGCATATGAAATCTGATAAATTTGAGTGTCTAGTTTTCCTTTTGGTAGAGGAAAGAATCAACTGATAATACTTCCATTACTCATTTTTTCACTCACAATACTCTCATTTTCCATTAAGCTCTCCTTTCCCCCAGCCTATATAGGAATAAACTGTCACAAGAGATGAAGCAGTAATTCCGCAGCACGTTCCCTCATTCCACATAAGAGCCACATAAACTCCAAGGTGGAGGTAACTGAGGGAACACGCATTGTACGATACTTAACACGCAGAAGCAAACCTATGGAGTTATCACTGGTGGTTTCACATCTGCTGTACACTGATCCTCTGAAGAAGAAAGCATAGTGCACAGCTGTTAAGGCTGAAGCTGAAAGGAGCGATGCCATTAAGGGAGATGATGCCATGAGCTGGATTCGATCTAGCTGATTAAGGTTGTCCCAGTGGACCCCAGCTGAAAGCCTCCGCACCACGACGCCTTTCTGGGTGCACACTGACTATTCCATCAGTTTCAGTTCAGTGGGCAGCATGTTTCTCAGGGACAAAATATGTATCTACATATATCTTTTACCCTATGTTCAACAAATTTAAATACAAACTCCAGTTGAGGCAAAGTAGTCAAGTATATATAAGCTCAATAGAAAAGCATAAACAGGGAGATTTTGAATTGCTTTGGTAACACTTAAATGATCTGAATTTCCTGTATGATAGACATGAGGAAGAAACAGAAACATGAAGGTAAGGTGGGTGAGACCCTTACAGGCCTTTCAATTGCCTTAGGGCTGCCTAATGTACCAGAGAGACAGAACAAAATGTGCCATCAGTGCTGCCTCATGGACTGGGTACATCACCTTTGAGGCGCTCATACTCAAAACATGCTTTCCACAGTCTTTTTCAGTCCACAAAGAATTCTAAAGTTATTGTAAAAGTTATTTTCCTGTTCTTATGTATTTTACGAGACAGAAAAATTCTACCTTTCAAACCTACTATATCACGTTTTTCTGGATTTTTAGAGGTACATTTAGCAATATCCACTGCAAATGCATAAGAGAATACCGGCTACATAAACACCTCATTGTAATTTCTACAAAGTTACATCTCTCTCAACTGAAGAAATCACCCAGAGTCTGAAGCCAAATACCCATACCTGCCAGTTTAGTGAATGAAAGAAATCTTCACCCAATTTCTACACTGTTTTCAGTTGGGTTGGAGACTCAGTGATGAGAACATTTTTGAGTCATTTGCTGCTCCCTAGTGGAGATTAAACATAAGTTTAAAGTTTTGAAAGAAAAACACCCAGAACAACACCAATTGTTTGTAAATATTGGGCTACAAAGAAAACTCAGTTACTGAGAAGAAAGTTTTCACTCCAGTGTCATATGGTCCTCATTTCTGTGAAACTAAAGTGGAAATGTAAATAAAGATGGGAATACATATTTACCCATAACTACTTGTAACGACAGCTTTGGCTATTTAGATATTTAAAGTCGTCTTTGTTAGTACTGGAAAGGCTTGAACTGGAAAGCTAAATCCAGTCTAATCACTTACTTTCATTCAATCATTTGTTTACAGATTATTTTCCCTGCCCTTCTAGGAAGGTGACTGGAACTCCATGACTGTGTAGGGCACACTGCAGCACACGCACTACAAGTTATTTATGGCTGATCCAGGGATAGTAGAAATATGTTTTATATACTTGAGAGGTTTGCTTTGAGTTCCATTTTCTCTCGACAATTTGCAAGTCTCATTCTGAACATGTCCTGTGGAGGCTTTTGTGTCCCGTTTTTGTAGTGCATAGATTGCCTTGGTTAGCAAATATCTAATTTGCTTTTCTCTTAGTGAGGACGAGTTTTTTTGATCCCTCTGTGCTGTACAATTATTTTGTAATATATATAACTCAGAAATCCAATGGCTATTCCATTTTATACAACAGGCCACTACAGAGTTAAATACTTTTCTTGAATATTAATAAGAACATAATGAAATCAGTGAGAGTGAAGCTTGCATACCAAACCCCAGAATTTGGCTCCTGTAAACTGCTTCAGCTGATGAAATACACTTTAAAATCTAGACATTTAATAACCCTAAAAGCTTGTAGCACAAAATGAAAAATCACAGTACAAAAAGAAGAAACTTTCTTTGCTTAACTTGCACAACTTCATAAACATGAAAATTCCCTTTATTAGCATAGAGGTTTTCTGTTTGTTTTTGTTCTTTTCATGAAATTGATTCTCCAATTCCCTTGAGTGCAGAGATGGACTTGTTTGCTTCCTCCAATCACAGCAGAAAAAGCAATGAATTTTATCCTACCAGAATGCATTTACAATCTCTTCATGCTATTGGTACAGCATGGGTATTTCTACTTAACTCTGCCATTAGAGTCACATCAGCGCTGCCAAGCCAACTTATGCTCAAATTATATGATTCCTACAGACTTTGCTTTTGCAGAGGCAACCGAAAGGTCTCTGTGTACAGTGGCAATTCTCTAAACGTCAGCTGAAAGGTGCAAAACCTAAGTTGTCACCAGCTACACGCTGATTTGCTACTAGATTATACTTTCAGAGATGACTCGCATATAGAAGTTGGCCCATTTTAAATGGTATTTGGATGACTCAATTTTCAGATGACTTCTTAAATGAAAAAAGATTCATAGTGGGAAAAATTGACTTAAAAACTTTGGAATTGACACTCAAGATGGCTCAGAACATTTATTTTAGGAGTCAGACACTTAAATATGTGTCTGGCAGCTGAAATGCTGAGAGACTGGAGAGTTTAGTCCTCCTCACAGCTACCTCAACTGTGTTCATGATTTCCATTCTTCAAAGCTGTTTTTAAAGCCTGCTCTATGGATCAAGAAATTTTCTAAGAATACCTGATAGGCAATGGCTAAGTGTGAACTGTATAATTCATTAAGAATTCCTCTGTGTGCATTCACCCTGTAAGAGGCATGAACATGGACAAGAATGAGTCCATTTTGAATACTCCATTATTTGTCTCGTTTCTTACTCTTAGAATAGGTAAATAATAGCGTATTTATTAAGTACTTGCAAGCATAAAACCTCATCTCAATTCACATTCATACAAAAAGAGACTTGTGGGTGTTTCCCCCAGCTCTGCGCAGACACAGTACCTTCAAGTAAGACCATCTACTTTGTTCATTTTCAGCTTGTTGCCCTGTTTAATATAGCATGCACTTGCATTTCATTAATTGTTTGGCAGTTTGTTTTCTTCTTTGGTAGTTTGAATAATTACTATATTGTCGTGCAGAGCAAGTGCATGTGTGACAAAGAAAGCTTACTGTGAGCACAGAGGAGTAAAGCTTATTAAAGAACTCAAATAAAACAAATCTAGTAAGAAATAGTCAGTTGTAGAAAATACAGAATAGGTTCAAACCTGTACAACAGGAAGAAGAAAACTGTGTAAAACTTGCTAAAAAAAGCCATGGAAAGATTAGAATTGGCCAGTATTAAAACTTCCTAAAGCGCTCTGCATGCAGAATTTTGATTTGAAAGAGTAGTTATAAGCTGACAAAGATCCTAGGATAAGGATTATGTGCACTGACATTCTATTGGTAACATTTACATCTCCGTAGTATTACCTACAAGCGTTACCTTTTTTATCAGATCAATGATTACTAATTTGTTACATAGACTTGGTGCTTTCCTAATTTGAACTTTTTAGTACTTAAATGCTTCTTTAAGAAAAAAAGCCAAAACCAAACAATGTAACCAACAGCAATATGGGTTTTACTGTTCACTGTCAAACCGAGTTTTACTTACAGTGTCACCCTTCCTCATCTTCCCTAAAATAATTATTACAAGCAATTGGAAATTTCCTTGTGGAGCAATACAGTTGACTAGAATGTGATGGAATTAGGAGTCAGCTGTGATTTCTCCCATATCACTAAGAGAAAAATATGAAAAAATAACTTTACACACCAGAAAATTCCGATGAGTTAAAGCTAAGTGGAATAGCAAATAATTCCCATTGTTAAACAAAACAGTAGTTGCTATAGATAGATACTGAATATATCTTAAATGATAACCAATTAAAAAATGGCAAGAGTGCTCTAATGGAACAATAATGGCTATCAAGGGTAATAGCCACATAACGCATGTAAGCAACTGAACTAACAAGTCAATTAAACCTGTAAGAAGATCTGAGCACTCCTTGTCACACTGGCTGTTCCAAGAGAGGATATGCTACAGAGAACAGTCTTCCGTGGGCAGGAGATGAATTAGATTTTCTGAAAAACTCTTGACTTGAAAATTCAAAGATAAGAAAATAATTGAGAAAACAAGTGTTTAACTGAGTAAAGGAAAGTACGAGTGCTTTGTAGGACACAAACCATTTACTTCTGACCTACTAGGATTCAAAAATCCTTTATAAGGAGAATTTTTTTTCTGTCTCTCTCCCCCCTTCTTAACTAGTATTAAATATTCTCAGAAAGCCCAAGAGATGAATGGTCAAAAGGGAACAGTTAAATCCTTAGTACCTTCACTAAAGAAGCCTACACCTACACACCAGCGCTTGCTGTTAAGTAGCTGAACCAAACAGATCTACCAGTGTTTTATTTATTTTGGGTATTGCAAGCGTATAGGCTGCAGTTTATCACAATGACGGCTGAATCTATCATCCTCTACCTGGAGCTATAATAGGAGCGCTCTCAAATCAACAAGTCTTTCCTTCAGAGTAACTGAACTGTAAATTGTCCTTGACCAGTCAGACAAACAAAAACAACCTTCCCTGTTAATCTGCTGAAGACAAACAGTTCACTGTCTTTCATCCTCAGAAGAAGGATGTCAGTAGCAATGGTGTTTTATATGTCACATCCTTCACACAATGCTATTCCGTTTTCTGGTTCAAAAAGCTTAGTGAGATATTAAGAAAGAGATGCAATCTGACCTCTACAAAAGTAAATAATCATTCTGTTCCCAGGAACACAGATTCTTGTTTTATGGAAATGAAGTTTCCCGGATTGTTAAAACATATTAGGGATACATAATTATATTTTTTTCTACTGGATAGAGAGAACTTCCAATAACACAAGCATGATGACTTAATCTTGTATCAAACACAGGTAAATTTTTACTCCTGTGCAAGATCAGGAAATCAATTTTAGAAAACACAGTAACAGAATCACCTGGGATGATCTGTATACTTCATTGTTGTAACTTTACAGATCAGATATAGATTTTATAGAATCACTGGAAACAAGTTTTATTTAGATTATTTCATATTTGCCCTGCAGTAACTGAGTCAAGGTATTTTACATGTCCTCATCACTTTCTGTAACTGAGTTTTTAAGGTATTTTACCAAAAACCATTCCTGAAAGGCTCCATTAAAAAAATGCTGACACATTATGTTACAGAATGTTACAGTATCTTGGGTTCCATCAGTCACATTTCATTACTTTTACATAACATGACTCTATTGATGCAACCTGATGTGACATGTCACACTGCAGTGTCAGCGACAAACTTTCACTAAAAAGTTTTTATCCCCCAAATCACCGTCTAGATGAAACACATAAGAAATTACTACTCATATACCTTTACTTGTCACCACAAATAAATTATTTAAATTAAGACTTATCACCATGCCTGTACGTTCCCAGTGAATAATTCCCTGTTGTATTTGTGCACACTACGTACAGTCAAAATAGGTAGTAGTTAGAGGATTTTACAACTGGCACATCTTTATTCAGAACATCCAGAGGTGCCTGGGTCAACAGCTTCCTATTTATTCAAATTTATATTGACTAGCTTCAGAAGGCAAAGCTGACAAAATGATTAATTAGACTTTATAAGTCATTGGCAGCCTGCAGTTTAATAGAATTAGTAGAGCTTAAGTTCATCTTTAAATACCATGACCATTTTAATTTTAAAAATGTCAAATTACATTTTTCAGTCAGTGCAAAATACAAGATGACTTACTCCAAAATACTGAAAACCAGAAAAGACTAAGTAGGCACCCTTTTCAATACAGGATTTTTATGGCAATTCATATGTTTGAGACAAGTGATTCAGTTTTTACTTTCTTCTTGTACAGAGAGTAAGATGACAAAGGAAGTTGTGTTTCTAGTATTGGCATACATCCATTTTTGTGGTCTATTAAAAATTACTGAAACTCAATGATTTCAATGAAAATAGTGGCAAACTCAACAAGGCAAGAGGGAAACAGTTGCTATATTGGTAGTAATGGTAGCATTTTGGTCTGACATAAAAAAAGTCTACATGACATGTAACAGGGCACGTAAGTACATGAAGATTGTCACATGTACTTGTTTCAGATGACAACTCTCCCTTTTAAACTATTAACATTCAAATGCAGGTTCTGATATTTAAACATATCTAAAAAAGGAAAAACTTGCACTGAATAATAACAGTAAGGAAAAGTGTTCCTCTCTGTTTATACGTCTTTATTTCCACCCCTACATGCATTATGTGGCCCAACGTACAGGAGGAGGGACAGCAACACCGTCCAAAGTGGGGATGGCTTTTTTTCTAATATACACAAAAAAGTTTTCCAATGTATTTCAGTTTTAGTAGCGGATATTTTTTTTTTTACACGAGTATATATTAACCAGAGAAAGACTTATATTCACCAGCATTTCTCTTAATATCAGACTAAGTTGTATTAGATCTCAGTCTCTATAAGGGGTAAAGTTTGGCAAAGTTGGACAGCTCTAAAAAGAAATGGTCTTACAGTGCAAATCCCTATTATGTCAGTAACACTTAAGTATATTAAAAATTTTTGTATTTATCCAAAGGCCAGACTTTTGATTAAGGCTGTTTAAAAGATGAGAAAATAGGGAGATAATGGAAAATTGGCCACTGCATTGAGATGTCCAAGTAGGAATTCAGTCCTTTGAAAGTTTAGCTATATATAAAAATGTCTGAAGAGGAGCTACTGGGTTTCTTCAGATTTTACTACCAAAGCCTGATAAAACAAATCCTCATGTGATTTGAGCAACGTGATTCCTTTGGTACTGAAAGCACATCTGTAGTCACTGTACCTTTCTCCATGTACTGTCAGTAAGCACGCAACTCATTCATTTTTATCATCCAAATTGGTACAAACTGTTCAGGGTAACTGAAACTGTGGCTACAGGTTCAGCTAGGGACCCACTTCTTCATTCTCTCCATGAGTTTTTCTAACATCACACCAACACTTATTCCTCTTCAGGGAAATGTCTCTCTTTTACATCCTGACCTTTACATAGTCCTTCAAGGGGGAACATTTCAAAGAGTAATAATGTAGAATTCATGCAAACATTAAAACTTGTCACAGATACTCTGGTCCTTACGTCTGGGGATTCCCTGAAAAGCTACAATAATGTCACAGAAGTAACCTGCAGACTTTTACGTAAAGTTATAGACCCAAATGCAGCTGATCATCCAACCTTCATCCTGGTCCTAAACCTAAGTGTTGAATCTGCTATGAATTTGCTTTCCTTACCCATTTCCTCTTCTCTACTTATTTTTGGCTGATGAATGCAGCTTGGCTAAGAAACAGGCATGTATGTGTTAAAGTCATAAATTGTTTCTAGTTCATCTGCTTCCCCAGACCATGTGTGATTATGCTTGCATGTATGGCCAATTCACAAGAAAATTTGATATGAAAAATAACAACATGGGTTAAATATTAATCACGATTTCACAAGAATCCTAAGCTGATACCATAGCATTTTACTTCAGAGACATCCTGGTTCACTATACACACATAAGGAGTTAAAAAAAAGATGATTCACACAACCTATAGACCATGTGGATTGACATTACATATTGAAGTCCACTTAAACAATACTTGATGAAGAAATGATGTCTCCCAGGGAGGCACCGCTAGATAGATTACACAATAAATCTTACTTTTTTTGCTGCACATTCTAGTTATGTTAAAACTGCCTACAATGCATGAATGATAACTCAGTTTGCAAGTGATTTTTCTCCTTTCTGTACAAAAAGTAGGAAAGAGAGAGTATAAAAGAAGTCAGTCATTCAAAATTCCATCCTCCTTTCAGAAACTGGAAAGCACATGCTGCACAGAGAGAATGGAAGTAGAAGACTGTCTGCCATGGCAGGGTAGTAGATAACGGTCAGGGTACCTACTCAGCCCTTTACCTCTTGGTTCCCAATAAGCAATAGCAGCACACAAGGAAATAGGATCCCTGTGAGACTAAATTAAACGTAGCAGAAATTTGCAGGTTGGGTTTGGATCATGAACCCAGTAAGTCAAGAGGGAGCAGGGAAACAAAGAAGAATAAGCAAGCTTTGCCTGTTAGCAGTAAAATATTTGTGTATATATTTTACAGAAAAAGCCGATAGACAGGTCTGATGGTTCTTCAAGGAGGAGGTAATTTTCCACTTAAATGCATATGCATATTAACTTTTGTAGTACTGCGCAAATGAAGAAAGCAATCTATAAGAAACTTAACGTAAGCATACTGGATGGGACTCAAAAGAGCCAATTCAGCATATATGGTATACATGACTGATCATAGAACGATAATGAATAACAATATCCCTTTGATGTTAATTAGTTGCACTTCATAAGGCAATGCTAAGTGGGTTTACAACAGTCAAGGAAGAAAAATCAGAACCTCAATAAAGCTTTCAGAATACTAAAACCAATACAGATTGTTTTTTAAAAAAACCCCAAAACTGTAATGCTACCAAAAAGTCCTGAATTAATTGGATTATATAAAATCCATAGCAAGTGAAATGATTTAATAAAAAAGCACAAAAAGAAATAATGAAGGCATAATTCTGCCAGAATTGTCTATCAAACCAACCATGCAACAAAATCCCAAACAACCAACAACACAACCTGCAGGGCAACAAAGAACAAATTTGTTGGCACCAAGTTCAAATGACCAAGGCAACTGTAAAGGCAACATAAATTTATCTAAATCTGAACAAAATATAGATGTCTGTACTCATGACAGAGATAAGTAACATTAAAAAGGTGAATTAATGCACTTACGTTGTGTCAAGATACTTTCTTGGACACACTTCTCCCAGCTGAGCATCTTATACTGCTAGACAAGAACTGCATAAATTAGATAAGGAGTAACATTTGTTCCTCTCCAGCAAATTGTTCTGCATTGAATAAAAAACTATTTATTGATGGACTGAAGGACTTGTGAAAAGCTACAGAGTTGAACAGGGGGACTTAATTGTGTTTGTTAGGCACTTGATTTGAGATTTCCCCTCCATTTCTTCAAAATAGGAATTACTAGAAAAACATCTTAGTGCTGCAGCTTTCCTACCTTGGCAAGTATTTGAGATTTCACAGCTAGCATTATTAGTACAGAAATTGGAAAATATGCATGGAAAATTTAAAAAAAAAAACCCCATAAGCACAAAGGAACAAAAACATTCCATAAACATTCCAAATATTTCAGTCAAGGAGCTCGAAAAAAAAAACCTTACTAAAGCACACCTTCACCACATGTCTAAAGTTGGGTTAATTTCATAAGTTATAATACAAGTTAAAATGATCTTAAACATCAAGTAAAAATGAGACTTGGAGGAGAACAAGCCCACAGCCCTACTGTGTTTAAATTTCTTACAGCTCATCATATCTTCAGTCATTATGTTTGTAACATTAGGTTGATAAAATAATAGGAAAACAATCTTATGCATTTCCTATTAGAAAAAAAGAAAAACAGATCATGCTTTGATTTAGGTTCTTATCATCTGATAGCCTCAACTTCATTGCTATGTAAGAAGATGGAGGAAATGATTTATTGTTGACTGTCATTCTTTCTGGAGGTGAATAATCTTCTTCCTCAGTATTAAAGTGGCTTTCAGGCAAATCAATCAACCATAGATCATGTCATAAGACTGTCTTCAGATGTTAATAAAGCATTCGGTAATAAGAAGCTTTATGTGTTGTATTTAGAGACACAGAAATACCATAATATCCCATTTTAAAAGAGGCAATCTCGCTCATGATACTGTTTTAAAATAAAACTTTAGTGTGCATACACAGCCAGAAGTTTCTTAATTCAAAAGATACTGTGCTTAAGAGAGCAACAGTTTGTGAGGATGACAACAGTCAGCTGAAGGCACAGACTGTATAAGTAATGGACATAATGTAAATTAATTAAGGTATTTCACCTTGAAAAATAGCATTCTGATATATCCTAATGTTCCTATATAATCAAAAGACTGCCTTTTAGATTAAATGGAAAAACAGAAAGGAGTTAATGTGGAATAGCATATATAGTTAAGCCTTGCTTTAAAACTGCTGCTTCTTCCGTTGCGTATATCATGATGTGACAACATAATGAAATGTCAGAACTGAAGAACACACAACATCGTCTAGCCTGACTTCAGCACGAGCACTGGTAATTTTCAGGTCAGGTATTCACAGAAGTGGGCAATTTAAATTATCCATGAATTCTTTCAAGTTGCTGAAAATTCATTACCTCCACATCTCCAATAATAAGGAAAAATGACATTTACTGCAGAATTTAAATATTTAGAAGAATGACTGAATAACGAATTCTCTTATGGTCATCAAATTCAGTTTTGTAATTACACAACGAAAGAATAAAGAATAAGAAGTACATTAAGAGGCTTCTGGTAAATAGAAAAGGAACTCATTTTCCAAATCCTAAGATTTTGACTTAAATTATTTGCACTTGTATATCAAAATTTTAGTGCTGCCAGCTGATCTTTGTTGATTTTAATGGCTTGGACATGACATTCTACTATCATTTGTTGAGTAGAGGTTGGCTACTAAGGAATAGCTGCAAGAATTAAAGCAAACGATTCATCAGAACATCTGAAGTGGCTGTCATGGTCTTGTCTGTCTAATATTTGCAGTAATATGGATATTGAGTAGAGGTTTATCGATTGTGCCATGAAAGTACAGACATTTTCCTTATTGAAAAGAGACTTTCCCTGCAGGGGTGAACTATCCAGAGCTAGAAAAGCTGACACCACAAGGAGAGATGTATAAGGCACAGTTTAAAGAAGTGACCATATTAGGAAGCTCCTCTGAGCAAAACAAAGAATGAATTTTGAACCTCATAAGGTGGAAAATCAGATACTTAAAGGATTTAAAAAAATATCTGCATGGACAGTGAAGTGGGAAAATAAAAGATATCTGAGCAGCTATGGCTTTTGTAATGATAAGAAAGCAATTTCATTGCTGGTAGTTCAAAAACTAAGAGACTAGAGTAAAAAAAGATAGGAATAACAATGAATTGCTTAACAATCTGGTTTGATTTGGAACAATTATGGAGAAAGCAGCCATATCACATTTAATCTGGTGTGCTGTGGCTAATGTGGAGGGGGACGCTTAAAGACTTTACATTTGCTTGTCTAAGATAAGTAATTGGTTGAAACCTTAGCAATTGCTAGGCAAGACCACAGATTGTGTTGGTCAGCAGCGTGTGATGAATCACTGCTTTCAACAGCACCTATGGTTTTAGTTTGCGAATGATATAAAGCAACAGTTCCTACAGTACCTTTTTCCTAGTTGAAACAAAAAATGAAAACATAATTCAGCCAAACTCCTAGGGGTTCCCAGAACTGGTGATGCGAGAACACTGTGCCAGCACAGCCAGGCCTCCAAACACTGAAGTTCAATTTTACTTACAAGTTTTGTTGCACTATTTTACATTTTCTGCAAAACCTGACTTGGCTAGAAATTCCACTGCAATAATTTAATTGAAATTAATACTTTAACTAATTTTTGTATTAATCTTCACTATTCTGTTCTCCATTTTCATTCCAGAGACCATGCTGGGACAGGATTTAGTAGCCTTGTGTGAATTTGAGTTGAAGGAGTCAGTTAGATTAGTTAACTGGTTATACTGCTGAGTTATTTGCTATCCTGTTGGCACTGAATTAGATTGCAAAGTACAACCTTTACAATCTGTCACTTTTCCAGATCCTTTAAGTGCTGTTGATATCATCCTAGAAATTTCAATCACTAGAGTAGGAATAGCTTTGGAAATTATTGATGTCTATAATAAGGTAATATGTCACAGCAACAATGTCATTTTTGTATGGATTCCAGCCTGTGTGGATATTAAAGGAAATGAAATGGGAGATAAAGCAGGCAAAAAGGCTTTCCAAGATAATTCAGAAGTCATTGAGAAAAGAGAATTTGGTCAGTCAACAAACAAGAAAGCCAAGCCAAACAACTAATTCTGGCAGCTGAAGGTTGAAGAAGGGTAAGTTAATTTACAGTAGAATATTCTAACTCCGTGTTCAGTTACCAAAAACTACAACAAGGGCAATAAACCATGCCCGAGAGCCAGAGGGTGTTTCTTCCCATGTACCGTAAAGCAGACTAATTACAAATAACAACTAGAATGTTTTCTCTTACGTGTGAGCCCTTCCATACTTCTTTACTACAATTAACGTCCTCATCCCAGCCTACTTCATTATAAACTTGTTGCAGAAGTCAAGATATTGTTCAGCAGTGTACAAGACTTCAGATAACTTAAGAAATCTAATATTTGCACAAATGGACATGTTCTCTTATTTAAATAACTGATATTAAATGCAAATACAGACGATCCAAGAGGAATTAAATATAAGATAGTAACTTACAGCTTGCAATCACTGGAGCTAAAACTATCTAATACAAGTATAAGCAAAATATGAATAACTTATAGCTTGCAATGTATGCTCTCTTAAATGACATTATTAGTGAATTTTACTTTGAACTACTGAAAACAAGTAAAAAAACACAGGGGACGAGGTGCTGAGGGGCATGGTTTAGTATTTAATAGGAATGGTTGGACTTGAAGATCCAATGGGTCCTTTCCAACCTGGTGATTCTATGATCGAAGGCTACCGTCCTTTCTGGTTTTGGTCGCATACATCTGCCTGAAAGGGACCCACTAGTTCAACCAGTCTTTAGAAGGTGGAGTCATAGTCAGAGCATGGTTCTCCACTGTCCAAGGAACAGATACTCCCAGTAATAGAAGTATAGTATGTAAAAATCCATATCTTATTTTTTTAAATCATATACTGGGAGCTGACACTTATCCATGCCAATGCATGACTTTTAACGTCCTTAAGCCAACATAAAGTACTTTCCATCAAGGAAGCCTAAATAAACACTTAAAAGCAGCAGATATGGCCTCTCTACTTCCCTCTACCATGATTATGGCAGGCATCTTACCTGCGTGCTTGCAAAATGCTGCTTGCAACGAAGCTATAAATACCTGTAACTCCCTTTGCCTGACCTGTGTTGAGTCACTTGCATATTCTGCCAAAGCAAACAGCAATGGGAAATATGCTGCTGTGATCTGTGTAGACTAAAATACAAGTATCTGAACTTCATAAAAGAGAGATCTATTAACAAAACTAGGAAAACACTTACTACTTATAAAAACTGGAGATGGAGAGTGCAGTACTGTGCAAATCACCTCTGTAGAAATCATTATGTTTTAACAGTTAAAAGGAAAAAGGAAAATAAAAGGAAGGGATAAAGCAAAACTTGAAAATATCTTACCACCCTCTAGTGGCAGAACACAAGATGTGAAAAATCAACACGAGTAGTTGAAAAATCTAAGGCATGGTTAAAATCATCTCCTGATCAAACTTGAAAGGCTGAAAACATTGGTCTATACTGATGTAAAGTAACTGAACCTGTACACACAACATAAAAGCATCTCTGTGCACACCAACATCCTTATGCTAGCATTCAGTCAGAAGGCTGCACACAAAAGTCTTTCTATAATAAACTGTTAATAAAATATGGAAAGTATTTACTAAAGTCAACCTATAAGTCACTGCCATTGCAGCTCAGCATAGGGCCCCACAGAAGAAGCTGGGCTAAAACTGAGCTGTCTTGGTGCTACGAGTGTCCACAAACACATACAACACATGGACATTTAAGACAGTCTTGCATAAAACTTGTTTGCCATGCAGTGTTTATTCATTCATCATTCAGCTGTGCAAAAACATCTATATCACTTTCAACCCAGACTGTGAAATGGCCAGGGAAAACAAGACTTAACATTTCTGGGAAAGACCATACTTCCTTTCCTCAAAATGCTCCAATGCCCCTGCTTTGGGGGATATTCCACTATTGCTCTCCTTCTGTTGAGACATATGACTACAAACCTGCTCTTCTCACAAGCGGATAAATACTTCCTCTCAATCAAAGTAAACTATGTCTGTCAGCTGCTCAGTCCCTCACAGTAATTCATTGTATATTTTCTACTGAATTGTGGTTTTGCATGAAAATTTCAAGCCAAATTTAAAAGTGAAAAACCAAGCCATACAACTGATAAGAACCAAGGAAAATCACCCAGCCTATTGTTCACCTATTGTTTCCATTAGTAGTTGCATTTCACAAATAGCTGAGTATCTGTACTGTGTAGACATACCTGGGAGTAGCTGGTAGACTTAGATCTTCTGGGCCTTATCTCCTTCTCTGAAGCTCTCTGGATTTGGCCATTCTGGAAAACAAAGGACAATTCCTCATTTTGAACCTCTGCTATGCCCTTCCTCCAACAGCTCCTGTATGTCTGTGGGGGCCACTGACTACGCACCAGTATCCTTCTATCATTCCCGACCATCCCATTTCCTTAGTTACTAACTATTCACAACCAATTCACTTCATCACCACTCTTACCACCTGCAGTGCTACCATCTCTGTTGTTTCTGCTTCAAATCCATTGTTAGAAAAACCTTATATTTTTATGTCATACTTCTTACCTTGTTACTGTGCCCTCCCTTTTTTGAAGTTTCTGTCTTTAGTGGAAAAATATGCTTTCAATGTAATTAAAACTATGGAGTAGTAATTGCTGAAGTAATTTTATCAAAACTCAGTCATTACTGTAATCCAATAATATCATGCACAGTATTTTAATACAAACAAATTACTGTACACTTTCAGACACTTCTTTTACAAATACAGTTATTTGTCAAGCACAACTGCTGAAAGGAAGAGAGACCACAGTAATCTTCAAATCTCAGAAGTAACTGACCCTTAGTAATTGTATTCCTATTGTAGTCTATACAGATAGAACTTTGGTCTGTACAATTTTTCTGCTCAAGTTGTCCTTGTGGAGATCAACTATTAATTCTACCTGGCTAATACAGATGTGTTTGAAGAAAACAAGAATGTCACTATTTTCAATTATGAAAGCAGAAGATAAACATCAACTCATTATAGATTACTTAAAGCTTGAGTCTAAACTTACTAGGAATTTCTTTCTAAATCTAAATGCCAATATTATACTTAGGTTTATTGATTTAGACATATAAACCTATTCACCTTTCTGGGTCGGAGTTTGTTTTTCTTTTGTAAGTAACTGGTTACTAAGGCAAGGAAAACAACAGTCATTTTGGATAATCAAAAGGGTTTGCCTGAAGTGCCCAGGTTCCTTAGTAGGTGACAAAAGCCTGGGGGTTTTTTTGAGTTGTTGGGGCATACAATGCATGTGGCACTTCAACACATACCAGATCAATGTTATATTTCACATAATACTCAAATATGAAATTGGATGCTGAAACTCCAATTCAAAACAGGACTTTGACATTAAAAAACAGTCAAGACCCTCATACTGGGGCACTGGAGAGCCCCTCTCTAAATTCAGTTAATCAGACAAGAGTCCACGCACCAAAGACAAACCCACTTTTCTTAGTTATTCTTTTCCATTCCTAATGTTTTGCAAATTCTAATGAGAGTCATCAGCCTCTAAAAGGACACTTTATAACTCTCTTCCCTGCCCCTCTCCTCACTTTTGCTACATGCTAAGTGAGAATGGTAAAAGGTCTAACAACTCGCCTTACAACTTCAGACAAGTTCTCAGAAGCCTGAGAAAACTAGATGACTTTCCTGAGGCCCCACAGACAAAACTCACCACTAAATCCAAACTTTACAAAAATCTAAACAGTAAGAACTGTACCAGCAGGCAATGGGATGTGAGAATAAACTTGAGGAAGTCAGTAATTAGTGAATATTTTCTAAGCAAGACAGATACTCACTGGGAAGTCTTCCTGGAGCTCTGTACCCGCCAAAACTCTACTGTGTTCTGAAGCACAGGTAGATTCCCCTGAGCTGCTCAGAGCTGCCCTAATGCCTGGTGGGGCTGAAGAAGAGAGTTCCTCACTGGTGCTGGCAGGATTATCAACCACACCCTGAGCAGCTGCTGGTAGGAAAGCCTGAAGAGCCTTCATCAGGTAAAATTGGGTGCAGGTGTTGGACCTGCAATGAGGCCTCTGGAAGGAGAGGCTGGTGGTGCTGAAGGTCACAGCTGAGCTCATTAGTGGGGTTGGTGGAGGCTCTGGGAGAGCACACGCTGTGTGTGAGGGGAGAAGGGTGAGGAATGGCCTTGGGAACAGCAAAAGCAGGGAAGAGAGAGGCAGGAGTGCTCCAGGCCCGGAGCAGAGATTCCCCTGCAACCTGGGGAGAAGCCCTGGGGTGGCAAATACCCACAGTGCAGCCTGGAGAGGACCCTGTGCCAGAGCAGGTGGGTATCTGCCCCATGAACTCTGGCACAGGGGAAAAGAACACAGGTCTGCAAAACAAAATGCGGAAAGAAAGCAAACCCTATAAACTGTGATGTGCACCCTCGCTTCCTGTGTATTTCAGACAATTTGCAAAAGACAGAGAGAATCAAGGGAAAAGCACATAGAAATATTCCAAAACTTTTCAACCAGAACGGCATCTGATTGAGACTCCCTGTTTTTAGATCAGTGCCACTTTCTTTTGACACTGGGAGCAAACAAACTTACCACTGGCTGGCTCTGTTTGTGGGAGCCATGGGACCTGTATGCTCATGTGGACAAGGATTCCTGTTGAAGCAGCACACAAGAGAGTGGGAAGACAGGAGTACATGAATTCATTAGAATGGGGCTTCACAGATTACATTCTACATACTCAGTTTTGCTGCTTCTCAGCAGACTAGAATGAACTTACTTTCCCATATTAGTTTAGTAATATATGATGGTGGAAGTGTCTGCGATCACCTCTCTGTGGTTATTCAGGAGAATCTCACATACACCGTGGGTGCAACAAAGCCTGAAAATCCCGATGTGAAGGAACCGCTACTCAAAAACCTCTCTCACCTGAACCAATTGCTTGTCGGAAGAAATGCCCAAGTTCTGATGGATGTGTTCACTGTGAGTTCTCTTATCAGTGGAGGAAGATACAATTGTATCTATCTGACGCATTCCTGACACCCTACGCAAGATTTCCAAGGACGAGAATAATAGCTGGGGAGTGATCATTTGCTGAGAAAGTGACAGTCATTCTGACAAGTAAACTGTATCATGCCACAGCTGGGGGACCTGGAGATAAAGCCAGACATTAGGTGTCACGAATACACATAGTTCCATACACTCCATTGCAGACCAGCAGGTTTATAATGTAACAGGTTGTCATGGTGAATGGAAGGTGAATAGGGGACCCATTTATAAGATAAGTCCTTACAGCAGGAGAGCGTATGATTGTCCCAATGAATGCTGTGGACTGAGTCACAAGAGGACATGAGATATTAGAACTTTAGCACTTTTATTGTTGGCCCAAAATCTATGAATAACAGCCCTCAGGGCTCAATTTGCTGAGCTAAATGAAGAAATAGTATTTTTAGTTGAATACTTACCATATGCAGTATGAAACAGCTGTATGATTCAGTCAAAATGCCATAATCCTATTTTTCAATAAAAATCATTCTTCAAAGGTAACAGTTTCCATTAAAAGGAGTTGCACTCACATTCTTAATATAGTAGTGGGAAAACTACAAAACAACTAAAAAAGTCAACAGAAAGTCTTATGTTATGAAAGTGTTATTGATGCATTTTAATCATTATTGTTGTAGTCTCGTTACTTTTTATCAAAATTCTGATCAAACCCAACTAAAACTGAACCTACAACTTCAAAATGCTGGCCCAGGTCCAACATTCATTAAAAAGGTAAATAATATTGATAAACACAAAAATTTAATACATTACTCTCCTAAATATCTTACACAGATTTACAGGCAATCTAAATCATAAATGGAATCAGTCTCTAAACGAAGTCAGGGACATTGGTTCACTCTGGTAAAGTTTTACCTTAGCATTCTTCTTCCAATATGGACTTTTTCTAGAAGGCCAAAGAAGCACAAGCACTTAGAAGAGAGATAATATCTTCCATAAATTTCTCTCAAAATATTTGTTATTTCATATTGTACTTTATTAATCGTTAAAATAACATTAGAAAAAGCAAATTATCATTTTCTTACAAGTGTCTTTGTAAAACGAACTTGTAAAAATCAAGTGGAGAACTGTGCATTCACTATGTAATGAGTATTTATTTGCACTGTTATGAAAATATTCCATATTCCTAATGGTGCTCTTCAATTTCAAACGGAACTCACTCCTCCAGACCTGTGCAGTGCATTATGAAATCATCCAGCAGAGGGACCCCTTCAGTTAAAAATTAAAAATCACGCATTAATCAACCTTTGAATAAAATGCCACAAGGCTTTGTTTAGGCACATAGCACCTGATAGTGCCTAAATTAGAAAGATTGCAGCAAGCGTAGCAATATTTCTGATACAACATGGAGGTTTAAGACATACTAATAAATCTTCTCTTTCTGGTCACAGATTTCCAATGTATAAGGTTACTTCGCTATGTGATATTTCAAGAATACCATTCAACTACCAATTATTTGGCCTGGCTGGCAGCAGGTTGCTAAATAACACTGTGTGAGTATGAAAGGTAGGAAAATTAGTAAGACAATTAGTATGTTATTACCTGTCAGTAAAATAGCAAACATTGTTGTGGCAGGAGCAGAAATTAACATAAAAAAGCCTCTCCCTTATTCAAAACATTGCCTTCCTTAGAACTAAGCAGGATGGCCCTCTGGAATTTGACCCTATGAAAACAATCTCAAACTGAAGTAGAACAGAGAAAATGTCTGAATTCAGAAAGCATCCTATAGTATTGGAATTGAAGCATGTTGATGACTGAAGTGCATATATTTAGAAAGTACAGTTCTGAACCAAACACTTCCTAAATGTATCTTTAATTTGAGAGGAAATTTTATCAGGGAGTGTATCTTTTGCAGTAGTTGCCATGGCAGCTTACCCGGTCATGCTGTTGTAGAAATGATTAATTTTTCACATTACAGGAACTTGATATTTTATAACTTTCTGCTTCTTATCCTTAGATTCCCAGACTATTATTTCTATCTATTCATAAGTGGTAAAACCTTTGTAACCGCTGCTTAGTCATGCTGCGATATGACAAAACCCCCTGCTTCTGGAACATCTATTCTAAAAACAACTTGCAAGCTATCAAATCCTGCTAGCGTAAATTCAGAAATGATAGCTTTTTTTTGTGCTGTCTCTTTCACAGTGCTTTACAAAGTTCTAAGATATTTATTACATGCAAAATGCTACTTTACAACATGAGCCATAAGGTAGCTATGGTGTTACATGAAGACTGAAAAGTATATCAGGTTCCACCCACTAAGTGGCTAACAAGGCTGTGATAAGTACTAATAAACTCAGATATGGTTATGAGGCACAAAATAGCTGTGGGGAGAAGTATCCACATTATGGCAACTTGCAGTGATTAGACAAGAAACTGGCGTCATACTTCTCTTTGAACCTACTTGTTACAGACAATATAAAGACTCATTTTTCTGAAGGTAATGTAATAATAATAGCAAGACACAAGGAAGCCATTTCCCTGGACAGAACAAAATACTTTCAATGTGCCATTTGTCTACAAATTCATCTCCTTCCTCACCAGGCTGTCTTGGCTTTCTTTCACTGCAGTCCTCACCCATTCCCTTATGTTATCTTAATGACTCAAGTCCTCTCATCAGACCTTCTTACACGTTCATGGCCTTGCAACATGAAGTGATTGCCAAGATGTCAGCATAAAGTGATTGATTTTTTTCAATTTTTCATCATTTTGGATGGATGTGTGAAAATTTACCTAGAGGCAAAAAATCACTTGGGGAAATATTTTTTGAATTCCATTTGCTTAGATGAGGGAGAAGTTTATGAACGTATCAGAATAGCAACAGAGGTAATAACAGAAAAGTTTCCAGAGAATTATTTTATGATGGTATTGATAATTTTTAATGATAATATTTTCATTCAGTTTTTCAACGAAACAGACAAACATTAAAGATAAATGCTCTTCTCTATTCACAGGCTATATTGATCTCTAATTCTCACATTCCTAACACTTTTTGGATCCTTGTTTTCCCAAGTACTGCTGGAAAGGAATGAAATCTGATTGTACTTACTGACACATCCACAGGATTTTTTTCTTCCCACATAAGTAATGTGATGATCACTGCCACCCTGAAGACAGATGGCAGATGCTAATTTCTACCCAATTGACACAGTGAGTTTTCGATCACCATCTACAGGGAGAATACAACAACTTGTAAGTGTGTCTGAAAGACTCATTAGATGACTTGAATTTGCTGAGCAGAAAGCATATGGTCAGCAAAACTAGAAAGAAATGAAAAGGTGTGTGATCACTTTTCCGTCTTCTCAAACCTGCCTCTTTGATTATTTCTACAGAGGTTTCTCACCTCATATATATATATGTATATGTGTGTGTGTGTATAAGTAACTGAAGTTGAGGAACTCTGGACAGTGTGTGTATATATATCGTTGTCTATACAACTATGTATATGAAACTAATCGTATCAGAATCTCCAACAATGTCTCTAATTCTTAAAGTTTTACAGCACTTACATAGTAATAGTGGCTAGATTTATACCAGTACACTACTTCCTATCACTCATCAGCAGGTGGCCTCCTTTCTCCTGTGTTAAAAGTTCAAGATCTTTGTCCTACAGAAGATATCCTACAGTACTATTCAAACACATCAAGAATTTGAATAACTGGCCTTTAAGAACAAGTCAAGTTTGCTTTAACTAGCAAATAAAAAAAAAGTTAGCATAAATAATTAATACTGGGAAAAAGATTGGAGTAGAGGAAGTATGAAATTACAGTTCGTTTCTTTGAAAGTCTCAGAGATAACAAAAGAGAGACCATAAACAAGATCATACAATCATTTAGGGAGCCAAAGATGAACAGTGATGAGCATGGAGCTGGCATGTTGGGAAGAAGAGGGAACAGGAGCATCTTTGTTGTTTTTACTGACACTATCTAGGCCACTGGCTACCTGCACATTCCAAAGAAAGTCATAAAAGGCATTTAAAAAAAAGCCAAAGGAGGGTGTACCACCAAACCAGAGAACGACAGCACACTTTTTTGTAGCCTCAATCTATACTAATGTTCGAGTTTTGCAGTATCTATTCTCTACACTACATTACTTCGAATCCAATGGCAAAAGATTTTTTTGAAAGCTCAGATGGAGAGAGATGAACGCCCTATAAATTATTTTCAGTGCTATTGCTTGCCTTCTTTTTTATTTCCATGCTTCTATTTTTCCCCAAAGCAATTTCAGCTATTGCCTTACATACCTTTTATTTAATTTTAAATAAATTAAACTGTGGGCATATACCCTTGCTATTAAAAAATTACTTTTCTCCTTTGTTTTAACAGCACACAAATGAAACAAAAATCAATACTATATCTTTCTACACTTGAATAAAAAGGGCAATAATGCAGCCGGCTCTCAGTGCTATATAATATTGATCACAGAGTCTTTCAAGATAAATTACTGAGATTTAAAAATAATTCTGGGTAAGCCCACAATACAGGTTTTTTTATCAGTTGCCACAACAGTTTGGAGGAGTCCATGCATCAACATACGAGCTAAATACATTACACTAGGTGTAATTCTTCGTACCACCCTTCAATGACAAATGTATTCATAAACCACATTTAAAAGCAAATACATTCCACAAGTGTCAGGCTCAGGAATTCAGATTGCTTCAGTGTTCCAGTTTGAGCTAAAGTAAAGACAGTTTTCTAACTGCTGAGTCCATTCTGGGACCCATCCCCTGTGCCTGCTCTACAGCATCTGTGGTGATGTAGTCATCGAGGGGTTTTCTCATAAAGGTATTTTCTTTGTTATTATTATTGTTTCTTTAAAGCAGTTTTAGTTTCCAACCCGCAAGTCTCTTCCTCTCATTTCCCTTTCCCCTTTCCCTGGGGGGAATGAGGGGAGGACTGAGACACAAGTGCTCATGTTTAGCTGCCAGTCAAGCCAGGATGGGGCTGACACTCCACACTTATCTGCAGGAAGCCAACATTGCTCAGCACAATGGGTCTGGCTTTATACTGATTCCTTCTCAGAGCTCAATGGACAAACCAACTATAAGGAAACATTTTACACTGTCGAAGGGGTTATGTGACCTTTAGCAAAGCTCAGCAGTGTGCACTAGGAGTGCCCGTAAAAGAAGCGAGGAACTATGCAATGTAGTTTTCCACTTTAAGTGCAAACTAGCTCCCCCAGACACATACATCATCTTAATATTCTGAACTGCAATGTAATGTGACAGAAAGCTCCATATTCTACCAAGATTTTAACATATCTTCAAGGATTTCTCTCAACAGTGAATGTGGATTCAATCCAGATAAGTCAAAATCCAAAAGCTTACTCGAGCGTGAAGCTTTAGAACAAAAGGGGAAAAGAAACATTCCTCATCTCTGTAGGATTTTGGATGCAATTTTAGGATTAAAAAATCAATGATAAGTTTCAGTAAGATTTTATAGATCATTTCTGCGTCTAATAATCTTAACTTAATCTAAGGTATCTGGCAGCCTGAGTTTGACCAAGAGTGAGCCGCTTGTCTTCTTTGATATAAGTTTCAGAGAAAGCAGGAACGAAATTCAAGGCTGTGTTTGGCTTTCTCACCTGGCTGTGACAATCCCAAAGACATTTAAGTAAACAGATAAGAAAAGAATACTGTGCGTATCTCTGACTATCACATTTCTATAAAAATCACTTTAGCTTCTGAAAAACACCCACACTGCACTTTTCACACTTCCCACAATTACAGCCCTTTAATGGGAAACAAGCAAAAAGAACCATTACATTCTCATGGAGAAATATCATCATGAGTGCTTATGCTAAAATCTCAGGCCAGATAGGTAGCAATTAAAGGGTCAAACCTAATTGGATAAATACGACATAACTGTAACCTGTTGGAACAGGCTTCGGACCAAACTTGAAACATGGAATGAAAGTTAGGTGGAATTTTCTTTTCTGAGATAATCTCATTCCAGCTTTTTACAGTTTAAGTATCTCCATTGTTAGTTACAACATTGCCACTAATTTTTCATTCAGTGTTACAGGATTAGCTAAAAGACTAAATCAAAATTGAATTACAATTAAGAGTAAATTAAATTAAAGTTAAAATTACTTAGCCTCCACAGACCAGCCAGGTAACAATTGCTAGGGTGATTTCTGAAATAATTGTATTTAAAGGCTGGCAGTTTCCTGCAATCCTAAGTACCACAGAGCGGTAGTAGGCAGGCACGACACTAAGTTGAAGCTACGTGTTGTTCAGAAAGCAGAAAGTAGTGACCTCAGGAAATGATCCTTGGCAAAGGCGTTGTTTAATGTAGATGCTGAAGGAAGTTCAACGGAAAACATTTATCAGAAATTTCCGTCCAGAGAGGAGATATGCTGTTTTAGGGAAAAATGCAAATATTACTCAGCAGCCCAAGGGCAAAGGAAATAGGAAATGGGCTAGAGAGTTCTCTGAAATATTCTGTCACTGAAATGTGAGAAAACATTCTTGTGCATTGGCAATTCTTTTATTTTAAAGCCATCCACATCTCAAGATCCTTTTGCAGCATTGTGCCATTATCTGCGAGTTGGCTACTTCCAGTTCAAACTTCTCAAAGGTAGGATTAAAAGCTTAATTCTATTCCTATCTTGACATATCATTTACATGTTTATTATTCGAGCCTTTGGAGTAACTCATAGGAAAACTGTGAGCTTATCACGGAAACAATACATCTTAGAAACATTGCAACAGTTGACTTTGAGGCTTTTTACAGCCTGCAGAGACACATCAGTGACTGAGTCAAAATCTTTTAGGAATCTCGAAAGGGCAGAGGACACCTCTGCAAAGGGTGTCACCTCTGCGCCTGCCACTGTTCAGACAAGGGGTGGAGCGGTCCTTTTGGTAGCTGATCCAGAGGGGAGGAAATGTACTTGTCCTTCGCAACACTAAACTTGTATGTGAGTAGAGAAAAAGATCGTGCTTTGAATTCTGCATTTTTAACCTCAAAATACTTGACTATACAGGCACAAAATATTAAGAATGCCTTTATTAGAGGTCTTAAAGCTGCTAGTGTGCGTGAAGACAAAACATGTTCTTATTGACATTGAACTATATCAAGTTTTTCATCATAATATTATCAGTCAAATGAACAGAACAGTCAGTCCCTATACAGGACAACATACAAAAAACCCTTCTTTCAGCCATGTCTCTTATTCTCCACTTTGATTAAAAGAAAAAAAATCAAATTATTTCTCAAAGGTAAAAATTAATATCAGAAATCATAGCCACTGCAATTAGAGTTGTGTTATCATTTGGTCTCAGTTATCTTTGAGCTTTTATTCAGTGAAATATTACTGGAATTGTATAAATGCTCTCAGTTTGACAGATGCTTTCCAGGTTTATCTGAAAATACAGTGGGAAAGAAAGGGAAGTTCACTGTATGGAATATTCACACTGTTTAATTCGAGATACCAATAATATGAAACAAAAGTCTCTACATGCCTCAGTGGAAAAGAGAGGCTCCTCCAGAGGGTGACTGAGAGCAACTAAATTAGGTGCATTGTTCTGAGTTGCACTCAAAAGGCTCTTAAAGCTGGGTAAGTGAATATGTCCTACAATGTCTGGTATCAAGAATATGTAAAGGAACTGCGAGGCAGGAAGAAGCAATACATTAGGGAAATAATCAGTGTGATTGCGATCTTGCACTAAACTGGGTGCTTGTCTTTGTATTCCTGCTCTACTGTCTCCATTGTTCAGCGTTCGTATCTTTACGCTCACAGTACTTTCTGGTTTAAACTACTGCACCATGTGTTCCTCACCATTTCCTTAATTTATAACACAGATAAATAAATGACTTCATCAAGAAGGATTCAACTAGATAGCATATTCACATGCCTAAATGCTTAGAACATTTCTGAAGTAGGCTTTAATTTATTTTACATGAACACAGGAAACGGATCTTTACGAAGCATCTCCTTAGCAAGGGATAAACAGTATCTCATTCATGAAGTGTGATAGCATCAAGAATGCTAAAGTGACCACAACTGATGCAGATAAATGTGACAGTAAAATACCAAGAACATGATAGAATTGAAGAGCAGGGCACAAATACAGAAGTAAATTCAGCTTAGTTTTGCATCATTTTAAGCATCAACTTCTACATATACCACATCTAATAAGACTTCTGTGTTCATATGAGCATACTCTGAGGCAGGAAAACCAAGACCTGAGGAACTACATGTCTAACTCTGGGGAAATCAATGGTTTGGAAACCACCTGTTAGCACAATTACAGCCATTCAAATCAAGGTTCCTTAACACACTGTCTGTTATGATGAGGCATAATTGATTTAAACCTGTACGGGGTCAGATATACTCTCTTTAAATACGGAAAGCCAAAGGAGGCAGTGATGACAGGTCATGTGAAGTAACGGAATGCACAGAGGTCCATTACAGAGGACAAGAAACAAGTTACTCTTGGGGCACAAACGCCACGAGCAATCTCTGTATAAATACACATGTGATATATTATAACTATTATAAAATTCTCAATTTAAGGTTTTTTACAACATGGTACTATCCTACTGGTACTAAATAAACACCCTTAGAAGACATCATCCTTTATTTGTTCTATAATTATATATTTAAAATACTCTTAGAAGTATTAGGTGGTGATAAACTATGGTATCCTACTGCGTCATGTAGGACTGAACTGTGCAGCACCTATTTTGCACAACTTAGCAGTACCTACTGTGCCAGAGAATATACAGGGATAAAGTAATCCTTGGGGTGTGAACTATGTGTTGAACCATATTCAGAACTTTATTGCAATAAGTCTTCAAAACAACAGGAAAAAGAACAGGATTATCTACTTTTTTCCCCTCGTATGAAAATATGGAGTTTTTAAAGAAAACCTTGTTTACTACGTGCTGGACAATTATCTTGTCAAGTAATAAGACAGTGACAGTTTTGTTTCATTAGCTAGCTGAAGATACTATAAATTGCATGGAAAATCTCCAAGGAATAATAATATCCAGTAACACCATCCCTTAGGGGAGTTTTGGTTTCTTCCTTTTCCTCTCTTTCTCTCTCTCTCTCCATCGCATATTCAGGGTAGAGAATTTTTAGACAGAATCCCCCCCATATTTAGCCCACAGACTGAAGTATAAACACCCAGGAGGGGAATCAGCTCCATCAAAGTCTGTATGTCATATTACATTTACAGCTAGAACCAAGCATATGATGATTGGTATAACACAATCTAGATCAGGCTCACTGAACAAGGTCAATGGGATGGAAGAACTGGCGTCCCTCTCACTCTTTCTTAGCAAGGAATACATATGTGCCTCTGTTATAGCAGCAGATAGTCTGGCCGACACTGTCATTTTCCCTGTATGCAAATTCAACATAGCACCTTCTCTCAAACACTCTGGAGCGCATACTACAAATAGCTCTGTTCTATAAATAACCTGCAAAAATATGCACCAAAAAAATGTCATTATCTTAAGGCAGCAGTCTGCTCAGTCTTGATGAGACTCTAGGAACTCTTAAATATACAACTGACTCTCTGAACTGAGCAGTGAGCAGAGTTTACTCTGTAGCTCAATTTAAAGACAGCCAGTATGATCGATACAAATGAAATACGCAAATAAAGCATGATTAAAGATCACAGATTTTAAGGGTATTTGTAAAATTTACTGTTAAACAATAACAACAATAGTTATAAATAAGTGGAATTAAAAGTGACTGAGAAAGGGACACACCCAATGAATGAATCAGTCCTGCGGGTCCTCTTTCGAAAGGCAACCCTGGACTGTCTCAGTGTATTTCATAGATTACATGTGTAACAAAGTAAAGTCACAGAATAATTCAGGCTAGAAGGGTCCTCTGGAGGTTTTAGTCCATCTAGCTCAACTTCCCTGTCAGAGCAGGGTCAGCTAAGAAATTATTTTATTCAAATTTCATTTTAGCTATAAGATACAGAAAAATGTATGAAAATAACAGCAAAAAGATGATTTAGCAATAGATACAGATCAGATTGCCTGTAAGAAACTTCAATAAGCATTGGCACGTATTTACCAAAATTAGGGACAAGAATGTTGTTTACTCTAAAGATGGTGAAGTGGTTTATTTTTCCTGTTTGTAATTTGATAAGCATAAGAATTATAAAAGAGAACCAACAATCTGCCTTGTCTGCGATCTTGCAGAGGATAGAAACACGGGAGCCCACAGTTCACACTGAGGCATGGAGACTCACAAGCCTTTGTGACTCACCTCAGACACACGTCATAGAGTCTGATTAATCAATATTGCAGAAAACAGCCAGTCAGGGTTGTGTTTTAGATGGGGGCTGAAAAGACTGATCAAAGGTTCCACTAGAGTGACGTGTTCTCCCTGTTCTTTGAACTAGCTCAGGTCATACGTCTGATAGCGCAAAAAGGCTCATGATTCCCACAGGCAACCTGTGAGAGAACAATAGGATTTGGTGTGGCTTTACTGTCCACTACGGTTAGATACAAAGGAATGTCAACCCCTCCCATCCCTGGCAAAAGCCAAAGAGAAAAGCAAACTGCAATGCAAAAGCAATACTACAGCTTTTAGTTAAAGATACTTAAGTATCTTAAGTTTATAAAAATAAAAAATCTATTAAAAAAATCAGATGGTAAATTCTCGTATATTATAATCCAATACCCTTTTTCAATTCCAAATTAGGCTTTTTTTCCCCCCTTTGCCTGCTGGTCATGCTGTCAACATTTCTCTGGTTCATTCTGATGTATTAGCATCCTCAAAATTACAAAATAAATGTACTGTATCAAAAAACCTGAAACACGGAAAACTGCATAGCAGTTTGTATTCCACTATGGGAAAAGGGAAAAGAAAATGTGACACTGCTATCAGCTTGCGAGAGCTGATGAAACACATATTAAGTCTCTAGAGATACCAGGAACACACTGAAGCTACTCATGTAACACAGCAGGTAAATCGTATGGTAGCATTCATAGAATCATAGAATCACAGAATAATCAGGTTGGAAGAGACCCACCGGATCATTGAGTCCAACCACTCCTATCAAAAACATTCATAAAACTGGAAGCTCATGATAGTCAAAGTTACTGGTTTAAAGCATGTAGGGTAACCCAAAGTAGATGAACAAGCTATTACGGGTAAAGAAATTTTGAACTTGTGAGGCTATCATTCAAGTAATTTGAAAAATGATTAAATCTTGGTTTAATTTCTGTTCTTGAAAAGCATAATGAAAAAGTAACTTTCAAAAGAATGAGAAATTTGTTTGGATGTTGCCTGAACCCTTGTCTGTAAGTCACGTAAGCACTATTTCATTTTAGGTACATAACTATTCAGTGGCATTTCAGGTTAAATACATTTGAATGTTTTGTGAGGTAAAAATCATGATGATACATCTGTTTCCTTTCCCCTAACTATTTAGGTAAACTAGGTCCTTTTCCTCAGCATTCCACTGTTTTTCATTCAGACTTTACAATACTCCTTTCCACCTCAGTGGCTCAAAACCTTGTCGTTCCAGATCACTCAGGACATCACTTCCCTCAACATGCCTGGCTGTTCTACTGCAACATCTTCCAATTCACTGTCTTTCTCTGTGTACCTGGCACATTCTCTGTATCAGTCTTGCAAAATCTCTCCTTTCTCATCATTCTTCAGTAGGAACAAGCAGGTTGTAGCACAGTAGAAGACGAGCAGAGAGCTGGGACAGAAAACTAACGTTGCATGCTTCACAGTTATACAAACTCATGATGACGGTAAACCACTTGGCAGGACTAAAAGAATGGAGGTGATGTGAGTGGTGCACAATAAGCATCTAAAAGACAATGTTAGGCGGAAAAAATACTGGAAAGTTAAGCAGAGGTAGAAAATGCGTAAGAAGTAATTCTACATAAGCCTAGAAAATGTCCAGAGGTTTTTTTTGAAACACGGTTTTCAGTATTTTCTCAGAAATTCAGTTCTTTACTGACAGCAATATTTTCACCGTATGAAACACAGTCATTCAGAGTTGTTATTATGAGTTATTCTAAATTTTTCCCGTTTTGTTGGATATTAATCTTGTATGGATTACAGTCCTTCACTAAATGTTAAGTAAGAATTTGAATATATCACTTATTTCCTAAGTACAGATCTCTAACGAAGCCTCGGTTAAAGAAAGAAAAATCTGCATGATTTTGTAGAAGAGCAGATCAAAGCTGCTTATGAAAAGGAATGGTGCCTTAATAAAAGAACTGGGATTGCTTTCAAAAGGGCAGTCTTAATCCTTTCATATAAAATTCATGTATGGAAGTAAACTTGGGTCACGATTCAAGTAAGTTATTTGGCAATTAAGTTATGAACACTAACTTGAGTATTTGTCTAAAACTGCTAAGCACGTGACTGTAAAAAGCTTAAAACTGATTTTCTTTAAATCCTAATGAATTATGGAGTACTATTTGAGATAGTAAAAAAAAAAAAAAAAAGGGACATTAAGAAGAATACAGTATTGCTGACACAATTTGATGACAGTTTTTTTTTATATACTGACTTCAAATAATTAATTCTTGAACTCTGACTTTACTGCACTATAAAAGCTTTGCAGGAATTGAGATCTATAATTATGCGGAATGCAAGAGCTCAGTTATGTGGTCACAAATGTTTTCAAGACTTACACATAGAGTCATTATGGTAGAACTGGAAAACACAGCAAATAAAACTACCTTCTATCCCCATTTCCATTCCTTGTAGCATAAAATCTCCAGCAAGAAATGAGATCAAGTATATAAAATATGCTATAATGTAACACTAAACAGCAAGTTACAAACAATTACCTTGGCCCTTGGATACTCATTCTCATCCTAAAAAATGTGGTTCTTGAGCTCTTTAGCAAGAATAGGGTCATTTATAGTATAAAATGTATTTAACTAGGTCTCTAGTACTAATGACATTCTTACAAGCAGTATTTTGGTAAATACTGTCTCCCTTTGAGTGAGTACATACCATAAACAACTAAAAATTTAGCCTAAGTTAGAGAAAAGAAACAAGCTTCTACTCTATCCATTACATAAAAGATTTCATTAACTATGCACATGAGTTTCTGCTCACATTTTCACTTTGTCCTAGCGGAGGCTACAATTCATAAATGACAATTTGCAGTTTAAAAGAATGGTGTTCTCTCCCTTTCTTTATACTGCAAGTATATACTGAATTAAACTGAACTTCCGCAGCCTGCAATTACTTCACACTCAAGATTCTTTATCTATAGATTCTTCCTGCTGTGAATTTGGCTGGTATCGTTAGTTAGGTAATTATGTTGATGAAGTTTTTCTGCCTCATCTCAGAATTTTGATAATTTGCTATAGTAAGTTATTGTGGAAGAAAAAGTGCAGTGTCCTTTAACTGCCCTAGGTACTTGGCTTTTTGCTTCCAAAGTCAGAGAAAAGTGATAGTAACTGAAAAGGGATAAAAAGGTAGCTGTGTTTTCTTATTCACCAAAAGATGCAAGTAGAAGGAATCTATTTTAAATGATATTTACTTCCTCGTTATAATTTAGAGTATGGAAACTTCTTCATGAAGAAGGGAGGTGGTTAACTCCTGTATTGTTTAAATGGATACCAAAAATTATTTTGCTGGTATCTGTTGCTGAACTGCTGGAAGAGAATTAGCTTCCAAGAGGAATAAAACAGTTGGAGGCCTTATTTGCAATTCTAAATAATAAAAATTCTAAATAATAAAATTTTGACTTTGCAATTATAAATAATAAAAAAGTCAGCTGTTTAAATTCTCCCTCCATGTAAATATCTCAGTGATGCTTCTTTTAAATATATTTTGTTTGAAGCAGTATTTCCTAGATAAGAAATAATAATTACACATCTTTCATCCGTTCGGTTCATCTGCTCTTCTAGTTAATTTCTCCTTCAGGATTTTAATTGACTGTCAGCACTCTTCATGCTGTGGGAAGCATTAAGTCACAATGGGTTTATAAATATTATGACTATAATTTAAGAGGGACCAATAGGTTTGTTATTATTATTGTGTTGTAACAGCAAAAGAGCTAGCTCACGATTAAATGGATTTGTTCAGTTTAGAAAACTCATTGTTTGGAAACAACTTATTTTAATGTCTTTATGAAACATAATGCAGAGCCAGGAAATGGCAGCATGCTTATGAAACCATTACCATGTGTCCCATGGTTCCCTTCATCTCGTTGGTGCCCTGCTCTGAGAGTTCATTATCATCACACAGAATTAATGGGCTCTGTTCTGCTGAAGCACAACACAATATGCTGAACACAAAGCTCTGCGAACAGCTCATGGCTGAGCTAATAAATCCAGCCTTTCAGCTGTTCCAGTGTTTACGGTGTAAACACAACCCAACTGTCCCCTTGTCCTTGCTTTGATAAGGGAAGTTAAGCATCAATACAACTCCTAAACCTCATCCCTTTCCTGAAAATGTGCTCCTGCTTTTCTGTAAGTTGGCAGGGTTTCTGTACCTCCTCCTGCCTGGCCTATTTTTAAAAGTCAGACTGAAGTCTCTGTCTCATGCTCCAGACCTTTGTCCTTTTCAATGTCATTGTTGCACGAGGTTACTCTCTCCAGAAGCCACAACAGCTTCCTGGCAGCCTGTTTGGAAGAATTCTCTACTTCCTCCAATTTTTAGTCAACACTTTGATACATTTATTTCTCAACTGATTACATCACTATGGAATATAGACACTTCAAACAAAAATAAGTTTCGTTAGAAAGACTTACTTTCCACCAGCAAACACTGGAACCATGTAGAAGGCAAGTACAAACCAGACAACAACTTCTCTACAACTTGCTATCCATCTGGCGCTGTACAACTTCGAAATTGGAATGATTCACATAAAGTGTACAAGATAGACTGTCATTTCTCTCTTGTCAGAGGGATATAGTTTTTGTAATATAACTGTAGTAGTTTGGGGAAAAAAAAATAAAATGCAATATATACCTATTTTATTTATATGAAAGTACTTCTAGAAACCAAGGCAAGGTTTTGCATTTTTTTCTAAAGGCATTTGTATTATTTAAACAAACATTAACAGCTAGGTTACAATATTTATGTTTTTTGAAAAGACATCTGAGTTAATCTCACAGCATTCCCTATTTAGAGAATCACATAATCCTCAAGAACTGTTTATAAACAAGGGCACAGTTATTAAGACAAAGCACTTGCAGGTTCTTCTATTGAAATGCACAGTATAGTCAAAATCTGTTTTTTCAAACTGTCACTGGAATGTAACCAAGAGTATTGTTTGCCTCCTCGTTGCAAATACTAACAAATAGGTACAGAGCTGGTTGGCTTTTGTTTCATTCCATTTTATTTCTAGGATTATTAGTCCTATTATCAGAACTAGCAAGGCTTCCTCCTGGTTTTCTTTGCACTCTCAGGACTGGAGGAATGGTAGTAATGGTAAAATTAATTTTATTCAGTGGGGAATATCCCAAAAATAATCCCAGAAAATAACCTGTCAAAAGACAGAAAATCTGCTGTTTTCTGCTGAAGAATAAGTTTGTAATCTTTAAGCATTTCTTGAATGAGATCCATATGAAAATTTGAAAACACAAGTCTTGCAAGCCACCAGTTACAAACCCAATTTGCTTTGGACAGACCTATTCATGACGACAGTAACTAGCATTATCATCCTGAAATGAGATGAATTCGGATCTCTCTACACCACAGAACAGATTACTAGTTTGCAGCAGCAAAGCTATTTCTAAACTCTTTCCCTAATTTACATAAAGCAATTAATATTCTCAAAGAATGTTGACTGGTATATTAGTAGAAATATAATTAGCAAAATAAACACAGCATTTACATTGATAAACAACAAAATGTGCTGAAGACAATGCTTTTGGAATAAATTGTTTTTTGTTTTTTTTATGGATGGCATAAGATGGCCTGAAAGCTTGAATATCATTCAGGATTTTAATTACAGCCATAGCAAGGAATGCGTGCAAATTCCAACAATAGCTGCTGAATTTTTTAGACTTAATCACTCTTCCCTCACCAGAGGGAATATATTTTAAAGGTATTTATTGTTTAAACAGCAATTCACCCTATAGTGCAGGAAATCCCTCAGGAAGATCAACAAAATCTTAGCCTTAAGGGCTTGACCAAGGCTGAATAGCAGATAAACTACAGATGATGCTCAGAACCAAAACAATTTAGTATAAAATCCCTAAATTTAACTTACAAAACTCTGATGGCAAAAACATTGTCTAAGATTCTATCTGCTTTAAGCTCTATAGAGGATTAATCGCTTTCAACTCCTGCAAAGCTACAAAAGCCTCTCTCATTGTTTCAGGCAAATGCACGGAATATTTCAGTCATGTACATATTTTTCAATGTCTTTAAATGTCTTTCTTTTGCTGGCATTCACATGATAAGAGTTTTCAATACTGTTTGTTCTCTATTAAAAGCCGAAGTTTAAATACTCTCCTCTAAAAGCACATTCATAATTAATTTTCTACCAGTTGATACATTTTACTGGTGCTTAGAGCATTTATCTTTGGACTCAGCTGAAAGTAATAAAACAAGAGAATTCTTACATTAGCACTCCAAGCTATTTTGTTTGCCATCCTTCTATTTTGCATGGCTTTGTTGGCTTGAACAATGTCAATGTAACTAGAAAACAAATTATAAAGAATATGGCTGAAGTCAAGGACAGAAGGATTTAAAGAAATAAAGAGAACTCTGATATTTCTTTTGCTTTGTTAACTTAAATGTGACACATTTGTTACTTTAGCACATATTATACAGCTTGTGCATAGATCTTTATGCTTTTTGCCAGAATGTGCATTTATAAAATGTACATGGCTTGCACCCAGCGATCTCAGAACTGCATGTTCTTTTTTTAATACCAAAATTCAACACATGGCTTTTTTTTGTTATTGTTTTTAAACCAATAGCTCTGCACAGTGAAATCTGCCTTGAGTTTCTCTTTTCACCCCATAAATTTTACTCTGAAATTAGACAGAAATGTAAGATTTTCTCATTTATTTCTGTTCTTATGCTAGTTGTGGTTTGTCTTCTACTGGCCTGCTTGAGAGTTATTGTTTTATTCAAGCCTGTCTTCAAACTAGCGAGCAACTCCATGGCAGAGTCTGTGAGAATACGAAGATGGTCATCAGGGGAGAGACCAAAGGTTTCCTTTCGCAGTGACAAAAAGCAGATATCAGGGAAGTAAGCAACAGCAGAGCAAGCATACAGCCCAATGTCCCCAGAGTTGGGTTGTTCTGGGTTTTTTTTTTTTTTGTATATAGTAATCCTGCAGGTTTCCTCTCTGTAAACCTATCCAACCCTTCTTTAAGCCTGTGTTAACTTTTAGTATCCCTATCACTCTCTGGTGGGAGTACTACTAATTCCTTCTCAAATATAGAACCTGCTTGCTTAGTTCTGAATCAGAGCAGCACATGGTATTAAAGAAGGTTTAGTGTTTGATAGGAATGGTTGGACTCGACGATCCAGTGGGTGTCTTCCAACCTGGTTATTCTACGATTCTATGAATTCACTCATTGGCACAATGTTTTCTTCTCCACTTCTTTTCATGTAATTCCTAATTACATAGAAATGTATATAATTATTAATATGTTAAAGATTTTATCTTTTTTGGGGGGTAATTGTTACATTTTCAAGTGATTGTAATCATAAACCAGGATCTTGCTTCTGGGTAGGAACATACTAGTCAGAGACCATCATTTGATCAGTGCATAATTGGACATTTCTCTGTACTGAATCTCATTTTATTGCCCACTGACTGAGCTTTGCTGATTTTTGTTCAAATCTACAATATTTCACCATCACCGGTAATCCTGCTACTCACTGTCATCAGGAAATGTTAACAACTTATAATTCAAATCCTTTTCCCTGGTGTTATAAGTATCTGGGCAGCAAAGGTCCAAGCACAAAGCCTTGTGTAACTCCAATGATAACTTCTTCCGAGTTAAAAACAACCTTTTACTCCTACCTCTTGTTTCCCATGTTAGCCAGTTATTTATCCAATTTAAGTAACTTCCTTCTCACCCCATTGCTATACAGATTCCTTACAACATTTGATGACAATATCTGTCAAAAGCTTTTTAGGAATCTATGTGAACTACATTACAGAATCACAGAACAACCAGGTTGGAAGGGACCCATCGGATCTTCTAGTCCAACCATTCCTATCTAACGCTAAACCAAGTCCCTCAATACCTCATCCACCCGTGCCTTAAACACCTCCAGGGAAGGTGACTCAACCACCGCCCTGGGCAGCCTATTCCAATGCCCAATGACCCTCTGCATGAAAAACCTCCTCCTAATCTCCAGCCTAAATCTACCCTGGTGGAGCTTGAGGCCATTCCCTCTCGTCCTGTCCCCTGTCCCTTGGGAGAAGAGCCCAGCTCCCTCCTCTCCACAACCACCTTTCAGGTACTTGTAGAGAGTAATGAGGTCTCCTCTCAGCCTCCTCTTCTCCAGACTAAACAACCCCAACTCTCTCAGCTGCTCCTCATAGGGTCTGTTCTCCAGCCCCTTCACGAGCCTCGTTGCTCTTCTCTGGACTTGCTCCAGAGCCTCAACATCCTTCTTGTGCTGAGGGGCCCAGAACTGGACACAATATTCAAGGAGCGGCCTCACCAGTGCTGAATACAGAGGGAGAATCACCTCCCTGGACCTGCTGGTCACACCGTTTCTGATACAAGCCAGGATGCCATTGGCCTTCTTGGCCACCTGAATCTATCAAAAAACTCGTATGTATTTTGGCTCATAATTTCTCTTCTTCCCAAACACGTCAAACATATCGATGTGCGTACTAATTGAATTTTTAGAAGCGATACATGTGACAAAACCATGAAATACTTAGGCTTGTATTTCTCTGGATCCAAAAGGTCTCATTAGGGCATGAAGAAATAAAGAAGTCTAACTGTGCAACACAGAGCAGAGAGTAAAACAGACAAGCGGCAAAGCAGCAGACTGGTTAATAAGCAGGATGCTTGTAGTCTTGTTTCAGACTGGCATAGTCCTCAATAAGACTTTTTTTACATACGAGAGGATGTGCAGACCAGGAAGCATCCAGATGTGACACTTGGAAGCAGACAGCAGGAGCTGTAAACACAAGGATTCAATAATTACTTGGTGCTTGTGAGCATGATCAAAGCAAGGATAAAATGGGTCCTTGATCAGAAACTGAGATGCACAATAGATTAGAGCAGATAAGAAAGCACAGGAAAGGAAGAGTTGCAGCTTGGCTTCTCTGGCTTATAGATGAAAGGTAAGACAGTAAATAGTGTTTATCAGCCACACTATAATTCTTGCTACCTCAGATGCAACATCAGATAAATACTTTTCCATGGCAAACCCAACCTTGAATCAAGTCCTGCTGTTTTTAAAAGCCTACGTAGGCCTTTCCTTGACAAATATTCTGGAAAAAACCTGCCATATATGAGTACTTGTTTCAGTGACATTTAATGCTGGCATGCAGATACTTCTCAGGACTACAGAAAGAGGGAGTTGTTTTCAGGGCTCTGACGCTTCATATGGGCCAAAAGGCTATGTTAATTCACTACCGCGTGATTTGGGGAGCAGTTTAGAATAGCCAGACAAATTCACCCAGAACAGGCTTTTTGGGGGCCATTTTAGAAAGCTGTGCTGCCCTCCACTCCCTAAATACAGGGTTAACATTATTTCTTTTCCAGCTTTCTCCCTTACTCTCTATAAGCAGTTGCGAGAAAGATTTTTTTCCTTTGTTAGGCATCTTTCCTAAATACCCACTAGTGTTATTTTCTATTTACACATTTCTTTTGAAGAAATCAACCCAAGTTACATTTTTACTTCAAATAATATTATTGTATTTTAAAATGGCAAAACTTCTGCAAGGAATCACTGCTCTACAATGAGATCATTCTTTTAAATGTCACTACTCATCTGTGCTTCAGTTTCAAGTGCTAAGGCTTTTGCTAGTATTTCATTATCCAAAAAGCATCCTTTGGTCATAGGAATTACTAATCTAGAAACATTTGCAAAACACCTTATGTTAATTTTCTCTGGTTTGGAGGCATTCAAGCATACTTGCTCAAATGAAATATGTAAATAAGAATCCAGGACAACTCAACTTGTCCTCTGACTTCCATGTGAACAGGGTTAGGTTCTAATAAATTTAAAGGAAATAATGAGGGTCAGAGCTGCTAGCTTTATTATGATGAAACTATTCCTATTGAAATATAAGACCTCTTCTTCTGGTTAAAACCAGTACTTAATTTTTGTACTTTTCAGTCAGTTCTCTCTTTGTGTGCAAATGAAATACACGCTACATAGGTAATTGAATTAACATGAAACTCTTATCTTTAAAAAAAATTACCTATAGTCAGACTTCAGAAGGTTAGTCCTTGGTAGAAATGGAAAGACAGCAAGTCAAATACTTGCTCTGAGGTACATGAGATTCTTGCTCAAAGTGCTATATTCTCACATGTCTGAAACTTGGGATTCTCTACCACGCAGAAAGATGCCTGACATTTATCTACCCAAATCCTACTATAACACTATGGGCTCCATTTATAATCTTTTCATTTTAATTTAAAACATGTTCCTGTTGAAAAAAAAAAATCCTCCCTTTTTATCATGCCGATTTTGCTAAGACTGTGATGTTTCTTTCACCATTTATTATTGAAAGAGAATAGCCTACAGATGCATCCTAATGAACAGCAGCTATATACAATCTATCTCCAGGCTGTCCAACAAGGTGACACTGGAAGTCTTTAATTTTAAGCTGTATAAAATTGTCTTTCTTACTGAGCTGTAAGGTATGAAACAGTTCATGTTTTGACAGCTTGTTTAACAGGCTTTGCTAACTTCACAGGCAGTTTTATCTTTGGCCATAAAGCAACATAACTGGAATCAACCAGTTTCAGAAGGAAGAAAATGACTGAAATAATGATATAGGAAATAGAAAACATGAATACATTATAAAAAGAAAGGGAAAAAACCCAATTTTCTAAAATAAAATTAATAATTTCAAGTTTGTGCTTCACTTTTCCTTCTGCAATAGCTCTAGCATTCAATGCAATTTGCTGAACGCTCTTGTTATTCTAAGGCACATACCATGACTGTGTCACAATTTTCTTGTCTAATTAAATAGAAACAGCTTTCTGAGTCACATCCAAAGAGGCACTGCAGTCTCACTAATACACTCTCTTACGAGCACAAGTTGGAAAGGCTTTCACTCCAAAATAGCCTTTTATCTATTCTCATGTGCCTAAACATCTCACATCTCTGTCTGCATTTCTTTTTTGTTTGAGAATTGCCCTTTAACCCTCAGTTCAATATTTTATATAGCCTTGAAAAGCAACCTTGAACACTTTCTTTCATGGAAAGTTTCGTATTCTGTATATGACTTAAACAGGAGATTTAGGATTTTGAAGGGAAAAAAAAGGACTTCACTAGAAAAAACTAGTCTATAGCTAAATTAATTAAAAAAGTCTTTTTCAATTATGCAAGAGGCAATATTAAAGCAAATGATTGTTAAAATTAGGGGATGAGTATGGACCATCTCCATCAGATAAACAGCAGATAAGAGAATAGCAGTAACAAGTAGTATACTAAGTCACAAAATATTATACTTAAATGCTCAGGCCTGCAATTACTCTTCATGATTAAAAAGCTTCGCTCAAAACTCTTAAAATACAACTATTTGATCAGCCTGTGTATGTTCATTTTTTTCTCAAGTTTTATTTCACAGTTTATGAGAATTTCCCCCGGATGTTTCATGTAAATGGAGCTGTAAGTTGTTTCTAAAAAGGAACTCCCATACATATGTTCTTGAAGTTATGATGCCTTGGTTGTATACACAGTACAGTGATGATTACAAAAATATCTTCAGAAAGTGAGGGGGAGAAAAGTATAGGAATAACAGAACAGGAAAAGCACTGTTTGTGCCTGCTATCTATAGAGACCTAAGTGGTTAATGTACTGCCCTCAGGTGTGCTGTTCTTTGCCTTATGCAAAGCTATCTTTCTAGGAAAATGCTGTATATTATCATCAGATGTTATCAACATCAGATTCCAAACTGCTCTAGGGTATACGTCACTCACTTTCCTACAGCTAACCCACGCACATTGAAGTGCACTGAATGAACAAAGGAAGAAGCAAGGCTTACAGCACTCATAGTGCTTAACTTGGGGAAGAGATGGACTTTTTCCACATTTGCCTTATGATTAATTAATAAACAATGAGTCTTGGAAAGCGAGTAGGAACATACATAGCACTTCCAAGACAAGTGCCCTCTCCACTGAATCACAGAATGACACTTTCCAGTGACACACTTCCTGGCCCAGCACTGATTATTTTCAGTAGTGGAACTGTTTTAACTGGAAAGCATCTGACACCAAATCTAATCATGGGAAGACCGTACTTTTGTAGAACAGGAGAAATTAAGAGTTCCAATTGACTGCCAACTCAAGGTTGTGACTAATTATTTAGTCTTACATGATGTATCCAAGAAAAAGGTCTAACACATGAAGCAGCACAAAGGAGTTTTTACCTTTTAAAACTGTCCTTAGTAGCTGTATGAAAGGTGTACTTTGCAGCCCAAATGATATTTAACATGAATAGACTTTATCTGAAATGAAGCTGATAACAAATTCCAAGGAAGCGCCTGCCTCTTAGAAAAAGGAGACAGAACATGCATAAAACTGTACTTCAAATGGGGGATGGAAGCTAGATATTTGATTCTTCCATATATAATGCAATTTCCATGCTGTGTGGTTTCAGAAAATTTAAAATATAACAGACTATGTAATTGATCAATTTGTAAAAATTATGTTGACTTTCCTCAGCTAATCCATCCCTTTTTCAAAATAAAAACAGATATTTTAAAACTAAGAATCTACATATCATAAAAAAGTTATAACAAGGTACCTTCATGCAAGCATCACATTTAACTTCAATTTGTATCTTTCATGCAATTACCACATAAAAAGCTCAGTTTCACTCAACAGGGTAAGACGTACTCATTAAGTATCTTCACATATGAGAAACTTGGGAAATAACCAAGACTATTATGAAAACCTACAAAGAAATAATATGGGATCTTTCATATTACTGAGAACCAATATTCAAATCCCTCTGCAACCATTGTTATGCATTATGCAAGTGTTATAATGAACTTGTACACAAACGTTAATTAGAAATTTCTTGGAAGTTTTAAGAACAGGATGTGTTTAGTGAGCTGCGATAAACACTCTGCTAAGCCACATGGCCTTTCCCTAGCATGACTTACTGCCGATATTTATTCAAATGCAACTACAGAAGGATCCTGGTTGTGGGTCAAACTTGGACAACCATGCTTATGCACTAAAGACTAAAGTTCTGGTGCAACGTAAATGATCAATATAGTTACATTAGGCTGTGTTTAAGGCACATAAACCTTAAAATTTTATATACATTTCCAATTTACCCATGCCAATCCATTAGGAAATACCTTTGACAGTACCACAATTCTGTTTACCATGAAAAGCAAACTTAGGGGAAGCATCAGCTATAAGACCAACACTGTCATTTACAACAAACTGAGCAAAATGACTTCACTGTCACCATGGAGAAAGAGAGCTAATTAAGCAATATGTTGTACATGCCACTAACAGCTCCATGCTAACACAAATAGGGATTTATTTCTATTTACCAAAGTCAAATAAAAACATTCCTACAACTCAGATTTTTCAAACTACATAAGCATGACTTGACCAGTATCTCCTGCTCACTAAAGTGTAGGCTTTAAAACACGGAGATGGAAGAAACTCAGGAAGCACTGAGCCACAGTATCTCTCACCTATTTGCAGCACATGCCAGTCACTCTGTTCCAGTCTTGTGTCATGGTAGTAGACAGGAAAAATGGTGTCTGTTTGTTGTGGAACCTGGCCTGTAGTAATAAGAAAGGTTTACAGTTAATATTTGCTTACGTTCTGGAAAAAAAATCCACCCCTCCCCAAGCCCCAACAATATTTTGGAGCACATGAAGAAACTTAGCATTTCAATTCCCCTCGTAAAATCACAAAAATTCATAGATCACATCCACATTTAGCTGTAAAAAAAAATTTAAAAAATAAATTTCCATTAATAAATTTCCATAAATTTCTCATATAGAGAAGCAGCGCTTCGAGCCATGCCTTTAGCAGAAATCTAAATGGATCAACGGATGTGTCATTGACCTCTAACATGTTAGTATAGAATCACAGGACCAACCAAAACCAGTGGACTTTTTCAGACTGCATGGAGAGAAAAAAAGACAAATTTTAATTATTTGTGATCTTAAACAATGTCTACGTATAACTTAAAAACTTGAAAATACTGCTGTATTTCTCCCCTCTGCTTACATATTGTATATATTCCTTCACAGACACGCTTAATCGACTGGAACAATTCTACTTGGCTTCAGTGATTTTATAATTTGTCATAACCACCTCACTCGCTGTTGAGGAGACAGACTTCTTCCTCACACTGCCAAAACAATCCTATGAAATACGCTTTGGTTTAATTGAAGTATAATTAATGCCTTGAATTTTAATTACTTCTGCTGTGATCTGGAGATGAAAATATTCTTCTGCCAGAATAATACGTTTAACATGAAATGGACACGCTTAGTATTAATACCCACACTTTATCAACCTCGGTAATGAGTTCCTTTGATTGAACAGGCAGCATTTGGTGAAAAAAACCCTCCACAAACCTACAGCTTTCCTGCCCGTCAGAATATAAATGCAGTTGCTGAAAATGGAACTTATTAATTTTATATGGCTTGTGAAAATAAAAATTAAATCTGTTTTTTAATGCTAAAGGCTATCTACTAGATCTTTCTTTTTTACCACTGATGTGACTTGGAAAAAAATTTTCATGGTCAACAGGCAAGGAATGTTAAGTGACATTTTGACATCAAAATACTCTTGCTAAATGTACATGTTCCAAATTTTAATTCCATTCTGGAGGGATGAGAGAAAGGATAAGTCCCTAGCAAACGAAATACTGAGCACTTTCTCTTTAGTGTAGTGAACCCATGCCAGGTTATTTGGAAAAATACGGTGGGAATATTTATTACACAAGTTGCTAACTGTACTTATAATTTGGATGAAAGACTTCATCATTGCCAAGGTTAACTTATGGTTTACACTGCTGACCCGAGTTTAACAGCAACAGAATACTGGAGCCAGGTGGGAAAAAAACCCAGTAATTCACTGTTTACCACTTTTCCGTTAGGGAAGGTTATATTTTTCCTGTCTGAGTTTGTTATATATTGTTCCTTTAGTAACAAACCCCCCATCACTTCCAAACACATAAACAGAAAGAAGTTTAACAGGAAATCACAGAAATGCAAGATTCTAAGAAAAAGAAAAAATTAAGATCTCTCAAAGGTGCCACCAGCTTTCTGTTGGTGGGGAAATCTTTCAGTTTGTGTTTGAAGATGCTTGGAATCTGAGTGATGCTCAACCCTTTAACATCATAACAACATGAGATACAATTTTAGCTGAGTAGGTCAATTTCTTCCAATGACTAAATTTCATGGCTCAAAATTCATCTTGTGAATAGGAAAATACGGTATTTCTACCACTTAAAACAAGTACAGGGTATATAAATTATTTATAGCACACAGTTTCTTCTGTGCTAAATCAGTGATCTCAAAAAAGATGAGCTATTGTTGCTGCCACCTTCCTTCCTTTCTTCTCATGCCTTTGTTTCCATTTATGCCTCCTTGGGATTCCTTCACTTACCCCCAGAGGAGAAGCCTTAACAATCAGAGCTAAAATGAATTCAAACAGTTACTGTAAACGTTAACTCCCTGTAGGTTTAGAATGAAATACCAATATATGCAAAAAAAAATCTTGCACATTCAGAAAAACAGATCTACAGCCATATGCAGTAACATATGCCTTAAAATGAACAGTATAGTTATTTTAAATATTGAAGTGTTGTTAATTTCGAAGACAGGAAAACATCTTAACTAGTAGTAGCATCATTAAAAATCTGGCAATATAAGTTATAAATACAAAAACGTATCACAAATGCAATAATCTAACATACCCCAGTAGGAGCTTTCCGTATGGGTACTGAATAAACGTGAAGATCGCAAAAAGAATTTAAATATTCTTGCGCATTTTGTTTAAAAATTAATTTCTTTAAAAAAATAAATGCAAATATTACAACAAGACACGTTCTATCTACCTTAATGTGCAAGAAGAACAAGTTTTTTCAGCCTTGATCTCCTCCAACAGCTGCTATTACACCTGGAAATCTTCACTGTCACTGCTGACTCAGCCTCTCCGCGGTGAAACAGCAAAATCCAGTATTGTATCTCTAAAGATGTAGAACAGGGGCCTGTGGAAGGAGGGGTGGGAACAAGCCAAGTTTGAATCCATAAATAAGACTCAGATAGTCCCAAAGCAAAGTAAGAAGCAATTACTGCCTTTCTAGGAAGCTCCCCCAGCTCTTGAAGTCACCAAAATTGTTGCATGCAAAGACAGCGACTATAGCAATGTGGGCTTTACGTAGCTCTCAGGCTGTCTTTGATGGTTATTTTGCTATCCAAAAAAAAACCAGCCTCTGTGCAAGTGACTTCTTTTACCGTGTCCACAACTGTCTATCTCCACACAATACCAGAACTCAGCACTGCTCTCATGATTACATGGACACAGAAGATGGCATTTGAAAATTGTTTTGCTCGTCAACAATGCAGAGAGAAAGATCTTTGCTCTTTGTCCACTGCTGGGATGTCCTTCAAGCTGGAGAGCTATGAATCTCCCAGACAAAACAGCACATGCTGTGTACCGGGTATAGGCCAACAGCCATTGAAACTGCTATAGAATCTTAAATAGTCAGTTTTTAAGGATAAAATAGTTGATGTGCTTTATATTATACCTCAACATACGTGCATTCATTTTATTATGAAAGCTGCTGAATTTGGCAGGCTTGCATTGGCTCCTGTGGGACAGTAAGTTTTCTATTTATTATTCTATACGATAATCCTCACTAATACAAAAGATCTCTCTGTTAAGAGAGGTTGAGAAAAGACAAGCTTACTAAGGATTGTTGCTCTCCCTTACATTCCCAGCTGCCCAAAACAGTGAAAATATCCATACATCCAGTTTCCTAACAAACACAAAATTTATGACTGAGTAGCTTGGAGTTGGTGAGTGAACTTCTTCATGTAGTAAACAGCCAACTTGAAAAATTGTTCATTTTTTTTAAAATCTAGAAAAACATGGAAAGACGTGCTGATTGAAGCCATGCAATTTATAATATGCCAGCTCTCAGTTTTGATTTTGGTTGTATTATTTAGTGTAAGAAGCCTTATTGGGTCAGCTGGAGATTCCCTTGGTATTAGGTAAGCAGCTCTGAGGCAGCTGCAATTGAGCCCCTCTCTTCCAGCATAACTGTTGTAGCCCAGCAGCAGTTCCAGGGTTCCTGGAGCGCTGGGACCCCACGGTGGCTTGCCAAATCCAGAGCAGCTTTCAGGCTACTTTAGCTTTCAGTAAGCTCAAAATCCCGCAGTGATCAAGGTTACTTAACTCCTCTGCTTAGTACCATTTGAGTAGAGCTGAGGTACAGGTACCACTTAAAATTCCATTTTCACGGTATCTTCCAGAGCCGATTTCAGCAAAAAGACAAAGTAAATTTTTTGTCAGATTTTGTTTCCTGCAGAACGAATGAAAAAGAACAAGAAGAAAATTACAACTACATTAAACACATCTCCTCTGCAGTAACTTGGAGAAAATATTTTGACGATGAGTTCTCAACATCCAGGTTTTTATCTTCCAAGGAGAAGTAGTACACTGAGAAAGAAATCCAGGTGGAACTCAGGTTTCCGTTTTTAAAAAAGTGTGAAATTTGTTTAAAAGTATTTAAAAGTGTGAAATCTGGTGTCATTTCCCATCCCTCCTACTACTGCAGTACCTTCCCATCAAAAATCAATGTTTTCTTGCAGTATCTTGTAGAGAACACCTGTAATCAATCAGAAATACTGCCTGTAATCCATGTTTGGTATCTCTTCTGCCTAAATCTCAAATACAGAACATTCTCGGCCTTAGGCAATAATCTTGTACAAGGTCTGAAAGATAATTTTTCAGAACTCCTCCACACACAGAACACCCACAAAGTTACTTTAAAATATGGAAATTTATATACATAAAAAATATACATTAAAATGTAAATATATTTTAAAGCATATACATTATATGTAATTTTAATATATATATACATACACTTACATATATTACATAATACATTTTATATATATATATACATACACTCCAGCCTGTTAAATGTAGGGCAGAAAAGTCGAATGATTTAAAGAAAAGTAGAATGCTACTGGTAACTCATGTGACTCCTTTTTTTAATGCTGTATTATGGATGAACCATAAAAAGCATAATATCATGAGAGTTAGGGAATTTTATTAAACAACACCAGTATTAACTAGATCATGTGATAAAAAAACAAAAGAACTTGTGTAAATAGGAATCAAACCTTCTTCATTTCATAACACAGAGTGGAAAAAACCCATCAACAAGCTAAAAAAGAGTTTTATTTTCTTGCTGCTAGCAAGAAAATGTTACTGGAAGCTTTAATGCTTGTGGCAAATTGTATCAGTCATAGTTAATCTGAATGGAACTGTCAGTTTTGCATTCTTTGACATGCATTTCTGGTTGGGGCTTATTATCTGCACATTTTGACAAGCGTATCACAGTACAAGTGTTTCAAAACAAAGAAATAGTTTAGGAAGCAATTCCAGAGAGGTGCAGAGCAGCATGGCACTTGAGCTAACAACTGCTTCACACGGAAGTCTGGAGAGTAGAATGCCAAATTCCATATAACTATTTCCAGAATAATAACAAATATACATGCAGAAAACAGTCCTTGATATTTGGAAACCCAAGGATGTGAGGCCAAGTTATGTAATCATCTATATTTTTGCTGTTTTTTTTTTTTTCCTGAATTTTGTGGTTAGCACTGTGATTACTTGTGAAAAACTGTTAGAAAGAGCTGGTGATACTGAGGACTATAGGTGTTAAAAATTGTCCGGACTGAGGACACTTCACTGTAAGCAATTAGGCAGATTCTATAAAACTGACACAGAAGCAGCAGTAGAGGGGTGGCCAATGTGTCTTCCTCTTTTAGTCTAATATCTGTGGCCCTGGGTCTGAGCGCAACTGTACTGTAACTGGGTTCCAATCTTACCTTAGTTCCTTCAAGACAGCACTTCCCAGACTCAACCAGCTCACTGCACTCAATGCAGCAGAAATGAAGGTGACAGCATCTTGAATTTGGAGGCTATTCTAGAACAAAACGCACAATCATCCTTGTAATCAAAATGTCTGTGATCCGCCTCTAGTCACTATAAAACACTGAGATGATGAAAATTCAGTGTCAAGATAGAGTATTCGTCATGATAGAGTATTCAAGATAGAGTATTCATTCACCTTCTAAAGGGAAATTTTTTATTTTCCATTTTTTTCCAGATAGCTGTTCATTTTCTCAAGTCTGAGTCTATTTTTGGAAGGGTCTGCTGAACTGTTTCAGGACAGAACATATAATACCCTTTAAGGTTGCCTTCAGCACTCAACTGTGGATGAACTGGCAGGAGGTTCAGTAATACAGTGTTAGATAATGGGTTGCCATGGCAACATTTCTGCCTCTGCCAAATTTTGGAGCTCAAGTTTAAAAGCTGATCTCAAACCAAGGCCTTTTCCAAAAAATCTCTAAGCTCTTATTAAATAAAGCAAACACAGAGCCATATTCCTCTCAAAAAAATCCATCTCACATAAAGGGCAACAATCCTCTCTCGGTCATTTACTTCCAGTGCTGTTACTCCAGCTCTTCTACCACAGAACTGCCCTCTCCTGTATTAAGATGCTATATTTACACTATGAATTTGCCTGACTTAAAATCAAGCATGCAATATTTATATACCTCTATTCGAGCACGTAGAAGATACGAATGTTGTCTCTTAGGCAAGTAGCAAAGTAAAAGGCAATCCTTTCACTGGGGCTTTTCAAAGTGCCTTTATTCACTGCCCTGCACAGTCACCTGCCAACCTTAGCACTACTCAAAATAGAAATTTCCAAATAACTCATGTTTTCAGTTGCCTATAAGTTCTGAAAAAGTAATAGAAATGGTCGCCTAAATTTTAAGGAATTTAAGGGAATGTGAAAGAAATCTAGATCTAACAGATAGGTTTTAATTAAACAGAAGGTGAGGCAGTAATGAGTTAAATTTATAACAGGGCTTCAATGTCATTCACTAATTGCAGTGATGGCCAAATTCTAGCATTATATTCCAACTGTTAAAGCATTTGAATTTGGGTTTCCATCTCCCACCTCTAAGTTCTCAAACAGATGACATATATTTAAACTGCATCACAGTAAAAAAAAAAAAACCAAACAACTAAAAACTCCCACCAATCTGCAACAATTCAAAAACCTTAAACAGAGAAAGACGACAGGAGACACAGTACATAAGGGTTTTTTTCTTTAGAATGTCGATCTCTTTCCACTTGGTCTTCAAAAACAGCCTGCACTTGGTATCAGCTAAAAATAAGAGATTCAGTTTAACAATCACTGGCACTTCAGATAAGAAAGATCATCATCTTCAAAATCCCTCTCAGTGATGGATATGCCTATGGATTTTCTCAAACTGTTCACTGTCAAGCAAATGCAATAATCCCTACATCCACTGACAAGGCATCAGCAGAGCAGAATTTCAATACATCGTCTGCCTTGCACAACTTGTTTTTTCATACTAGAAATGAAATGCCTGTGTAGCACCTTTGCGCTCTTCAGCAGGCAGAGAATCCTGCAGCATGGACCAGTATCATGTCTTAGTTGTGATAAGTAAAGGAGGCAGTTTGTGTTCTACCAAGAGAGCTGCACAAATAAAAATGAATGTGATGACAAGTCTTCAAAAAGCATACTCCATTCAGAAAGTTCCTTAAAAGCAAAAATACATGGATTCTGCATCCAGCATTTGGTCTTGCCCATTTTCCTTTCAGAATGTGATGGTTCTGTATCACTAGTGTTTCTCTGCAGATAAGTCACTGTACCAAAGTTATGTAACAGGCTACAAATAAATTCAAGATAGTCACGATACGAATGGTGAAATCCTACAAAGCATGAGAAAGTTGCCTTCAACAATTTCACACTGCAACATATAAAGCTTTTGGGAAAAGACTAAGATCATTGAGATCTGCTTGTTGCAATAGCAATGCCACGGGGACAAAACCCATAAAGTGCAGCAGGTCTGGCTGATTCATGCATAAAATATTAAACAGGTTGCCTCACAAAATATTTTTAAAGAATTATCTTGATGAACTCTTGTAGTCTAGGTGGTTTGTTATACAGATAAAATAGCAGAATAATTGCTTTGTTTCATCTCTCTCTGGTTTTGAGGAACATCCGGAAGGCAGAGAAAATAAAGAATAAAATAAACTGCCTACAGCTAGAGAAAAAATAAAATCGGGAAAGTCTTTAATCATGCTATGGAATTCAGATGGTATTCTTTAAAGGAAAGACAGGACAACTGTGCACACACACATACAAAGAGAAAGTTTAGTTTGCACCTAAAGAAAGCTACCTGGCTGATAAAAAAAATGTTACTTCAATGCTGTCTCTTTTACAGGGAAATGGATAATCTATTTCAATTACTGTAAGGCTTGCTAAAGAGAACAAAAAGTAAGGACAAATTTGCACTAACCTGGACAAAGTGCCTGAGATCATGACATTTCAGATTACCTCATGAAAAAAAGAAATTGAATATCTGATCCGTTTTACATCATTTGACACTGCTGATGGAGTATTTTAAACACATTTCAGGAAAGAACTTGATATTTCTTTTTCTTTCTTTTCTTTTTTTTTCCCCTAAGCTTTTTTTTTTTTTTAATCCTTGGGCAGAAACAGTTTCAAATCTCTGCTTCATGGCCCCTCCAGGAGGGCCCATGGAGCATTTCTAATATGTCTCATTCCTACCAGGCAGAGCCCATTAGCATGGTGATAGCTTCAGGTGCCACACAAACTGTGTCCAATGATTTGAAGCCTCTGGATTATGTTCTTCAAACCCACGTCCCTCCTCCCGAGAGACTCAGCTGGGATGTATTCTGCACTGCAAAGCTCTCTGTGGGTTTACCTGCTAATTCACAGAACCTGGGCTGGGCTGAGTAACAGCAGCAGTTGATGAACACTAATTAAAATTTTAAAGAGTAGGACAGACCTATTCATTTTGCCTCACTGTCCCTCTGCTTTTATATTTTGCTGCAGTATACTGGTATCACACACAAGAAAGGTCTCCAAACAGTTCTGCAAACAATTATAAAATTGGTGATATAAAGTAAGGCCTATCCTTAACTACCATAGTAACATCAAGTAAAACTATTAATTCCTACATGCTGAGAATTCAAAAACTGTATTTGTACTAAATATGTATTTCTTTGTCCTGCTCCAAAGCAAAGCAACGAGCGTGCAGTTCGATTTTCAGGGAGCAATCTCCTATGATATAACCTTCACGGAGCTTCGGCTAACATGCATAGCTAAGGATACAGCCCATTTGCTGTTTAGCTCTCAGTCTTGCAAAAGCTGATTTGTGCATCTAGCTGAGTGAGTTAACATGCTGGCAATGCATGATGTTTGTAGAGATAAACGTTTTTGCAGGACTGGAGAAGCCTCGTTTCCTTGTTCCCTGTGGTGCGGGAGCAAGGCGGTTACACACCTCCTGCAAAGGGCAAAAACCAACAGAGCTGTTATATTTCTACCACGTTTTGGCTCCTGACAGGGGATGCTTTTAATGGTTAAGAGCCTAAAATCCTTTCTGCCTGTGTGCCTCTGAACACCTCCCATCACAGGAACCCACACTGACCCCAGCACTCAGGAGTCACTTCTGCGCAGGGTTACAGCACAGCAGGGCCTTTCCTCCTGCCCTGTTTTGTGCTCAACTACTAGAGCTATTCTGGGAACCGGAAAACATTTAAGTTACCCCTTTCACCTTCCGGCCACGTTTCTCTTTCTGTCACCTCTCCCAGACTCCCCACAGAGCTCCTCTCTTCCCTGATGCCCTCAGGGCTCTGCAGGTGCCCCGGCCTGGGCTGCTATGGCTTGGGCCTGGAACAGCAGTTCCTCAACTGCTCAGACTCTTTCAGACAGACTGAAAACATAGAGACAAATCACAGAATCAATCACAGAATCATAGAATAACCAGGTTAGGAGAGACCCACTGGATCACTGAGTCCAACCATTCCTATCAAACACCAAACCCCCTCAAGTGCCTCATCCACCTGTGCCTTAAACCCCTCAAGGGAAGGTGACTCAACCCCCTCCCTGGGCAGCCTCTAACAGTGCCCAATGACCCTTTCTGGGAAAAAAATTTTTCTTAATGTCCAGACTAAATCTCCCCTGGTGGAGCTTGAGGCCATTCCCTCTCGTCCTGTCCTCTCCTCTCCAGAACCTCCTTTCAGGTAGTTGGAGAGAGCAATGAGGTCTCCCCTCAGCCTCCTCTTCTCAAGACTAAACACCCCCAGCTCTCTCAGCTGCTCCTCATAATGAAGCTGAAGCCTCTGCCAGTCAGGGGTCCTCAGCCCAGTCGGCTGCTTCAAGCTTCAGCAGCCTGGCAAACTCTAGCAGCAAGTGCTGAAGGGACAGGAGAATTGGTAATTCTGAACGCATTGTTCAGAATTTTACACATCATTACATTGATGTGTAAAAACATCAAAAAGAACAAACATGGAGTTGTGCTAAGGAGTCAGCCGAGTTAGCTGGAAACAGACAAAGAATCTTTTCCCAAGAGGAAACCAGACAGTACGAGGAAGCTGCAATTCATCCTGAAGGATGTGAACCTTGGAGAAGCAGAGTTTGGACTTCATACCTTCTTTACTGAAGAAGGGAAAATATCAACCAGATGCTTACAACAGGTTGTTAACTGCAGGATATGTGCAATATACACAAAAATACAAAACTATGTTTACGAATTACAGGTTATCAGGGAATTACAAATCTTCGGTACTCTCAAATTAATTAATTCAAGTAGTCATAGACTCACATAATCATTTGAGTTGGAAAAGAGCCTTAAGATCATTGAGTCCAACTGCAATCCAAAGACCCGTGCCAAAAAGAACAGATTAGAATTTTAAATATCTAAAATTGGACTGGATAAGAAAATGTGTCATTACCATCTATACAAAGCTCAGCTTTACATCTTTAAGTACTTAACTAAAACCTGTAATCTTCATGCTATTGAAAATATCTACCATCTACCATCACACAACATAGTACAAGAAAAAGGAAAGAAGCATTAAAATAGTTTATTGTCTAATATAAATGACTTAGTAAGATATCTGGGAGGGAAAATAATTTGTTTCTAAAGAAATAAAGGATGTTCAGAATGAAGAGATGATATGCAGCACATCAAATCACCACAAGATACTCTAACAGACTGCATAAGCAGCTTCTGTTTATAAATCATAGTTATAGTCTTTGTTAAAAAAAATCTCGTATTTTTCGTCTCTGTGCACAAAACGTTTCTATTAGTGCAACAGATACATTAAGTTACGTTAACCAGTATAGGCAGCATACATTTACAATTTTAAATCTAAATCAGAAGGTGTTCTGTGCAAATGAACTTATTTGTCTTCATTTTCAGATGTAAACTATTGTAAGAAAGAGACGTACATGATTTAAACTTTAATTTCAGAAACATTGAAGATCTCAGATTGACCCCAGTTCAGTACTGATTGTAAGAACACTGGCAAATAATTTAAAATGCACTCTGGACACCAAAGTGATTATTAGCTGGCTTTTGTTTGTTGGTTTGTTTGTTTTCTACACAAGGTTTCCTTCACTAGGATTTAACACTCCTGGAACCACAAAAACAAAAAAAAAAACCCCAAACCAACAAGGTAAAGATCCCAATATATAAATGATGTCAATCACACAAAACATTTTGTATTGTGTCCTTTTGAGGATAAAATTTATGCTATTTTCAAGAGGAATATAGGTGCCAGTAACACAATAATGCATTTTCTGTGGTAGGTACTTGTTATTATGTAAGCAAGAAGTCTACAAGCCAGCATGATTAGACTGTGTCAGGCAGAAAAACAATGAAGTGTGATCCAGCATAGAGAAAGCAATTTCAGAAGGAAAAGAATACCTAAGTGGATGAGCAAGGAGGAGTTATTAAGTAAGGAGAGGCAAATAGCTTTTCCTCTCCCACTGGTTTCTCCCGTGACATTTTCATTAACATGAAACATAAAATTATGATATAAAGCATTAAAAAAAAGTCATCCGCTAATGGTGATTAAGAAACAAACACGTGTTAAAGCCTTTCCTGTGAGTTTCAATGATTAGCTGAATCTTGTATTGTAAAGCAGTGGAATTTGGTGGGTACATTTTTTCCCTATGATTGTTAATTCAACCAATAACACCACCACAATTACAGATTTTAAAGTTCTTGAAAGATGACTGTACTTTACATTAAGATGTGACAGCACCTCGTGTTCCTAAATGTTCACTCTATCAAGAAAGTGCAAAGCTGCTCACTAACAAGATGTATTATCAGTAACTTAATTTAGGAAACTCAGTAAGCCAAAATGCTGAACACTGTTACTCTGACTCTATCAAACACCTTAAAATGTGCTCTAAAGCAAAGCAGAAGTACCTTATGACTCTGATGTTAACACTGAGACTTCAAAATGATTAGATGTAAACAGCCTTTTAAATTGACATACTCAACTAACAGCATCTTTCTTGTTTGTGACATGTGCTAAACTATATTAGTTATATATTACTGGTTTATTTCAGCAGAGGTTTAATTTCAGGAGGCTTGATAGGCTTAATTTCTTCTAGAACAGCTCTCTAGCAATGTATTTGCAATATGATTTAATTTATCACAACAGAGCTGTCTTTGTTATCTCAACAATTTCTATAGTTACGGTATGCAGCTGCAAGTATTTTCCTTAATCAAAGAGAAAAAAGGCTGCTTTCTGTTGTCAAATCTTATCAGTACACATGTGTTCATCACTGATGGGTGTTTCTGTGCTGCATCTGTTTCTGTAGTTCAATAACAGACCTTGCAGGAAATGGTGCTACCTGACATTGTCACAGAAGTACCAGAAAATCCTGCTGACCGATACAGTTAAAGTACCAAAGAGTGGCTGTCACCCTGACACATGGGATACGCTACCTGCACCTCACTCAAGCACTCAAAACTGAACTGGAAACTTCAACATTTTTGTCTTAAGGACTGCTTGTCCACAGCCTTTAACACACAAACTCTTGCGCATCTAGAAAATCATTTCACATCACTGATGTTTGGGATGGCACAAGTCACAGCGAAATTCATGTTCAGGGTTAAGAGATACAGGACTGGATAAAATAAGACTACTGATGAAGTTTTGAAAAAAGTTAGGACAGCATAATCTACTCTGAGCCTAGACATGCTATTTTCCATCACAACCCATTCTAGCCTGTAATTGGATTTTTCAAGCATTTTATGCCAAGTAAACAGATGCATGGGTTCTGTTCTAGTTCTCGTTCAGCAGGCTGCATTTCTTTGTTCCTTTGGAAATCTATCATTAATAGGCTTTGCCTCGGAATATTGTATGTTATATTCAGTAACCAGTGATTTCTGGAGTTCATGTTATAACTTTCAACTTGAAATTTGCTATCACTTGCAAATTTTATCACTATGTTGTTTAGTACCTTTTTATTATTAATGAATATATATGAAGATAAAACATACTATATTTTATTATAACTTTTCCTCTTATGATGCAGTACTCATAGGTACAAGATCTATGGTTTTTTTCCCCCAGAAAATACAAAAATACGCACTAAAAATGTCTTACACAGTACAATATAGATGCTGAGCCAGTCTATTCTAAAAATTGTGAACATGATGGAACCAAAGTTTTTGCATGAGAAGGAAAGGACTTGGATGGCTTCAATGTGGTTTTGTGGTTTTATATTGTGCACAAGCATCACAGAGTAAAATTGAAGCCTCAAGGCATCCTGGCAGCTGACAACAGCCAGAGCCAGGCTGAATGACAATAATATAGTGGTGTGGATTTCTGTGGCCTGTTGTGAAAATAAAAGTAGAGTTATTGTGTGTTTTTACAGGTGACATGACCAAAAAGATGGTGTTGGGATGCTGAGAGTCAGCGTGCTGACAGGGACATTGGTTTACAGACTTTTTAGAGATGAGCTCTGACTGTGATGCTTATAGTTATATGATTTGGGAAAGAATTCCGTCCCTTGAATTCTTGTGGCATCACAAAGGAAAGATCAAACATATGGGAAAACTGGTGGGAAAACTGATGACAACAGGGAGGGAAAATGAAGGTAGAAAAAAAGTTGATGGATGGCTACATTACAAAAATCCAAGAGTCGCAAACTTATTTGCTTTACTTGTAAAAAAATTCATGCTTCCCTGTGTTAATCTAAAGGCAAACTAGATAGTATCCTAGAATGCCTATTTCCATGCTTGTAGATGCAACAAGCCAGCTAGTGTGAATTTGAGTATGTGTCTGTGTTAGAATCAATATGTGTACTGCAAGTTAGATAAGTCATTAAGGAGAAAGGACTTGAAGTGACTGCCTCAAACCTCTCAACCATCTGCCCCAAAGCAGGTCATTTTTCCATGAATAATCAAAGAGCTCTGTAACCTCTAATGTCAATGATTCAGAGAAGATGCATGGCCACACATTCTAAGGATTTTTTATTGACATATATAATGCCTCTCATGACCCTCAGAAGACATTTGTGGGATTAAAAATTAAATACACCTAAGAATCATTACATTCTACCATGCACGAAAATACGTCTGGCTTAAGGGCCTCCCTCTCTTGAAATTAAAGGTAGAATTTATTACTTTTTAAGAGACAATGAACAAGTAATGTTAAAAAACTTAGCAGAGAAGACTGACCTTGGGCATAAGTCCTTATTCTGTCAAGGCTTTGAGATGGCACTTGATACAGACCTATACTGACAAGTGTCAAATCCAAATACAAGGTTTAGTTGAGGGTATGCCAGATCCTTTCCATACTCCTTAATATCTAATGACAATAATTGGTAGATAAATAAGTGCTTTTATTATCCAAGAATAAGCAGAAAATTCAAGTACTTTCTACATGAACATAATGGTCACGATCCTTTTTATAATTATGGAATACCCATCATCATATGCTACGAATCAAGGCTTATTTTGATACAGTTGTTACATGTAATAAATGTAATTAAAATAATCATCCACCATTCTACTACATTCTAGGTAAGTAGTAATTAATCTTTTACTCAGCACTCATTAGGCCACGTGTAGAATACTGCTAAGTTTGCACCCACTCCCCAACAGCACAAGAAAGATATTGATGAACTGAAGGGAGTTCGGAAAAGGGTCACCAGGTGGTTAGTGGTTGAAGCACTTGCCTAAAGAATAAAGGCTGAGGGTAAAAGCTTGTTCAGCCTACAGAAGAGACAGTTTCAGCAGCTTCCCAGTGCCTACAGGAAGGTCACCAAGAAAACCGTGCTAGGCTGGTCACAGAGCATGGTAGGAGGAGGGGAGATATCTGGCATAAATTAAAACAAAGGAGATTCAGACCAGTTATAAGGAAAGTTTTTTTACCATTACCATAGTCAAGCATTGGAACAAGTTTCCCAGAAGTGTTCTGACATCGGTGTCCTAGAGGTTTTCAAGACCAAAGAGGATAAAACCCCTTCAGTAACCTGCTCTGACCTCATACCTGGCCCTGTGTTGACCGGAGGTTGGGCTAGAGAGCTCTTGAGGTCCCTCTTCCAGTCAGAATTATCTATGACACTATTGGAGAAAAAGGTAAGGATTTGCTTTTCTGTTACACAGCCTATTTTAGGTTTAGATAAAAACTACAATTAGCCTTGTCTTGAATATCTCCATGGCTCTCAACACCACACATCCACAATTGTGTTGCGTAGGGAATTGTTTTCCCTTTTGATTCAGATTCCTAATAAAAGAACAAGTCCTATGTAAATTCATGTAGGAAGCAACATAGAGTTAAGCTGATGACATATAATAAAACAATGTAGAAATGCTTGTGTTTGCTTCAGTTACACATTTTTTACATGAATAGTAAAGAAAACAAACTATATTTAAGTTGTAACTGCCTACTTTGTGTTCAATATTATTGCATTATGGGACTAAAAAGTTTGTTCATGCATGTATCTTGCCAACAACCTGTTCAGATCTATTTTCTTACAACAGAAAGGGTAACTGTACCTCAAACTCTACAGAAAATACTCATACAGAAGGTTATTAAGGGCCAGTGAGAGAAGAATGAAAATAATTTCCTCTGGAGTGCTTGAAATAGCAGAATACTCCAAGAATAAGCAAACAGACAAACATCCAAATAGTCAAAAAAATAAAACCCCCCAACCTGACTTTCTGACTCAGCAACAGATGAATTAGAATTCAACTTTGCACTTATTTCTAAGAGGTGTGACGTTTGTTTGCTACTTGGAGTTAACAGGGGTAAAGGGATGTTTCCTGCATTTCTGAAACACAAGATGTTTTTCCAGTTACTTTGTGCAGTTTCCAGAAAACTGCATATGAACCAGTTATACTGAAAACAAATGCTTGCTGTCCTCTCACACTGCAAAGATGTGGCATTTCGCATGGGGAGTTTAGTGTTGTCAACACATTTCTTTTATGGGTTCTTTCTAACTACTGAGCATCAGGAAGGATAGCTTTTATTTGCTTTTATTTGTTTTACTTTAGAGGTCAATAAAGCAACAAGACAGCTTATACAAACCACATTAAGCAGGCCAGACTCACGGTAAAGTTTTCAATAAGAAATATTAAGTTTGAGGAAAGTGTTGTAGCTTAAAGAGAGCAGCTTGCAAGACAGTTCTTACAGAAGGTGTCCTATTAGTAGTGTGTGCCAGAAGTTACGCTGAAAAAGGTAGTAATTAGTAAGAGATTAAAATCATAGAATAACCAGGTTGGAAGAGACCCACCGGATCATCAAGTCCAATGAATAAAGCTACTTGTTTGAAATCTTTTGGGATGAAGGTTTGAGAATACTGCACATAGAATACTTCTACACATATAAAATTAATTATAATACTATAGATAACTATGTTGAAACCTCTGACCAAATAGAAGAGAGACCACATCACTGTATCACTCCCGAACTGAACTTGGATTACTGATGACAGTTTTTACCACCTCCTCAGTTCCTTAAGAGATCACCTTTAAGTTATTTCAGTAGCTGTGTTTACATCATAGTGCATCACACAGTGACTGTTAACAGCTTTGTGCTAATAATAACAAGGCTTGATTGTCAAGATCCCATTCTTTTTAATTGAGGAGCTTGCTTAACTGTAACAATGTGAATATTTATCTATATAGTCTAGAAGAGACAGATTGATTAGCATGCTGTTGATCTTAAAGGCACAAATGGTGTATATCATGTTTATATCTGAGTTTCCCAGATTAGCTACAGCCTATGTCATAATGTCTTTTTATCCTGTTTTCTCAACTGGCAAATGACCACACTTACTGTCAGTAGGAAACTGTAAAAAAGCATTTTACTCTACTGTCTTCTCTTTCTTTATGAAATGCAGTTAAGACTTTTCTATCATAAATACAATTACTAGTTCTGTATTCAATTGTTCTGATTTTGTATAGCAGAGAATTCTATTGATTTTAGTAGTTTTTCCTGTTTTATGTCCTAAACAAGGATTTTCTCAAAGATCAATAATATAATATAATTTATTTAAATACCTGGCAGAACATAAAAGCAAAGACATAACCAGCCAAACAATATCCTTAAATAATTAAATTCAGGCTACTGTCTCTGCAGACTACAGATTTTTGCTCATAATTAGTAAAAACGAAAACAGAGCAATAGAATTAAGTCATTCAGGAAAACACCTGTCTCTGAGACATGCAGAACAAAACATTTCCTAGAAATATAATTTTATCCCTCAAAATTAAATCAATATTTAGCTTGAAATTTCACCTTGGAAATTTCATAAGGGTTTTTTTTTTTTTCATCTAGAGTATATTTAAATCTATTTTAAGATAAAAGTTGTTTATTCAACCCATATGGGAAAATGCTTTCTTAGAAATGGGCTATTTAAAAGTCAAAATGCAAATGTATTAGCTTTCTACTCTACATGTAATAGTACACAAAGCACTATTTTTCATGCAGAATTACTCATTGCTTTTTCCTGGCTGTGCTAATCCTTCTGTGGAGTTGGGAAGGTTACTCTTCATAAAGGGCAGATTTTCTATAAAAGTAGTCACATATATAGAATCATAGAATCACAGAATCACCAGGTTGGAAGAGTCCCACTGGATCATCGAGTCCAACCATTCCTATCAAGCACTAAACCATGTCCCTCAGCACCTTGTCCATCTGTGCCTTAAACCCCTCCAGGGAAGGTGATTCAACATATATATATATATGAATGATATATGTATGATTTCCCTTCATAAAAATTCCATGAGTTTATACATGTGGTATATCAGGAGTGTCTGCAGACTTCATAAGTAGCCAAGGAAGGAACTAAGGAAAACCACCCCCAGCATAACTTGTTCCAAACTCTCCCACCAGCTGGCAGAGCTTTGGAACAGCTGCTGCTTCAGCAGAAGGGAGGTGAGTATGCAGAAGGGCTGTTACAGCTGCACCACATACCTGCAGACTGAAAAGTTGGATGCTGCAAACTGGCAGCATGTTTACAATACCATTTACCTTGTTATTGTTGAACAGAATCGCAGAAAAGATGAGGATGGAAGAGACCTCTAGAGGTCACCTGGTCCACAGTAAACCTTAAGGGAAAAGATAAAAGTTAGACAAGATTTTTCTAAACTGAGCAGTATATTGAACTTTCAACACAGTATGACTTAAATTACTGTGCCTTGTAAAGGGTTCTGTTTCTCAGAAATACAGGCATTCAGAACAAGCAATAATGTGGGAAATCATGGCCCAAACACCTTGCCACCTTCTTTCATTATTCAAATCTGTTGACAGTTGTCTCTTGTCTCTCATCTGACTCAGACCCTGACAGCAAATACAGGTGTACTTTGGTGGCTTGAAAAACCTTGTTACCTTAGGCAACTGACTTCATATTTTTACATACATCAGAAGAACAAGAATGATAAAAGACTAAATTCTACACTCAAAGCCTTCATATTATTAAGGTTTTCTACCTTTTCCATTTTATTGTGTTGGATTGTGGGCCTTGATTTTACCTGTATGTAATGAAATAACTAATACAATAACCGGCTTTCCTGGTTTTTCCTTGAGCACAACAATTTGAAAAATCTAGAAAAATATCTGAAATGTAACAAAATATTATAAGTATGAAATATTTTTATACTTCGCCTCTACCCACATTTTATATCTTGTTCTTGTGACAAGAGTTTCTTTTCAACTCAGGTGTTCCAGCTCACTTTTGCTGCACTAGCGTCATCTCTTTCAAGTCCTTGATCCTGGCAGACTCTTCCCAGTTGGCTGTAAAGTAGATACATGCTATTCCTCATTTCATTCTAATATTCTGGTTTCATTTTGAGGGTGACAATGTTCTTCCTGTTTTGCAAGATCTTAATCAGACTTATATCACATTTCTCACATTCTTTTTCCTTGGATCTTGTAGAAATGCTGTAATTTTTTTTCCAATTTTGGTGTTTAGCTTTGTAGGTGGGCTGCAATCTGCAGTACAGTTTCCAGTTATTTGAGGAAGCAATTGCGCTTAAATGTGTCAACACTTTCCCTTAAGTGGATCATCTCTACTGCCTCCTTTAGTAGGAACTATCAAAAGTAACCAATTGTCTTAAACTGATTTTTTGTTTGCTGGGGTTTAAAGTTTTCTTTTAAAAGAAAGTTGAACTTTCCTGCAGATTTTATATATAGTTGTTTTCATGTTCCTTTCCATTTAACTTTGACTTCTGTTAATGCTGTGCTATGCAGATGTTTCCTGGAACATCTCTTTTACAAAGGATGGACTAATGGGAGTTCTTCTGAATCACTATTTTCAAAACAGTGTAATAAAAATATTCGGCTTCTTCTCTTTATCTGGCCTCATATGCAGTGTAAGCACTCAGGCTGAGTCCACAAACTGTGCACACCCTGCAGAATACAGTGTTTGGGTAGAGGGTGTACAGCTTTCTTTCAAGGTTTCTATTTAGTTCTCAACAAGCAGTATACATGTAGATCTTATATGATGTTTCCTGTTTTTCAGAGATTTCCAACCATGAAGGAAAAAATAATGCTATTATGTTTGCTAATTATCTAATTGCATCAAACACATTAGAAATAGTAACAATGGAAAAATCTTACACCTTTTCATAGTCAAAAGCTTGAACGCAGTCACAGATACACATAAAACTACACTAGAGATTTATAAAGAAATCATGAAGAAGTAAACACACACATTGTATTCAGTTACAAGGGAACTACGTTTTCTCACCAGAAAACATATCTAGTAGTTGAATGCAGGTATGTGGCATATATATATATATGTATAAACATGGTGCAGCTTCATGCCACATCCCTGCTTCTGATCATTTCAAGCCTGAAGTTTTGGATTATCAAACCACTTATGCTCTCCTAGCACAGGACATTGAAATTTAAGCCAGCATGGTAAAAAGCTGAGTGAAAAAATAACGTACTTAGGCTCTATCTGAAACACATTCTGTGCTGACTCAAGCCGACTTTTTGAGCAAGACAGTCTCTTCAGCAAATGTCCAGTTTTACTATTCTAATTTTAGCCAGACATACATCTGCCGAAACGTGCTGAGTTAGTAAGAAAGAGTATTTTACAAACAGATTTACTGTTGGTACATCCTCAAGTAAAATTAAAGGAATATGCTTCTGATGATTTTTTGGAAAAAAAAAATGACTTCTGCTAAAAGGGACTAAAGAAAGGAAACCAACAGAAGCTTTGAGTGATAGTGAAAAATATGGATTTAGCAGTTGCTTAAGTGGAAGTGACAGAGCTGCTGAGATACCCCAATGACCTGATTAAGATAGGAATGAGAAACCTTGTTCTCTGTCCACCTCTACAAGGTTTTATCATAAATTATTTAACTTGGTATATAGAGATGCCCTCCTTAAACCAGATCTCTGATTGCCATGTAGGCAATCGTGAGGATTATACGTAGATATCATTAAGCCTTGTTAGTTTTATGAAATAAAAAGAATGAAATCTATAGGTGTGTGGGTTGAAATGGGAAAGTTAAACATTAAATTAAATATATAGTTGTAATGCAAGAAAAAAATACCTTGAAAACTTGTTTATATAAAGAACATCAGATTGTTATAAAAGATCATCAATAAAGTGATAAAACATTGTACATTGATTTCTGGACATCTAATATTCTCTAATTATGCCAAAGCACTGCAGTATGCTTGCTGGAGCTTGTATTTTAGCTCTCACAAATAGGTTTTTACGTCATACAAGGAAGGATTCTTACCTGCAACCAAATTTTTCTTATTCTGTCTGTCATGGGCACTTACTCTGCTATCAAAATCACATGTTAATGTACATTTCATAGCAAAGGATCAGCCTCAATGTTCTATAAAGCAACAAAGATGCATTGGTGAGCTTTGTCCAATACCCTCTTTCCTCAGCTGCTTCTTTCTGCCTCTTATGACCAACTCTTTCTCACAGGTTTTCTCTTGTACATTGTGTTTACTTTCCCTCCATGTCCATAAATGGTATAATATCTTTAAATTATTTTACTGTTCTTTACTTGTCCTGTAATTTATTTCATGTGCCTCAGTCCATGATACTGCTTCTTATTTACTTGATACCATGACTGGGACAGGAGCTCGACAGCCCAGCATGAAGGCTGATGATTCCTTAGTCCTATCTCTTCAAAACCCTACTTAACCTTTCTCTGTTTGCTTTATATGCAGCCAAAAAAGAAAAGAAAGCAGATTTTAGTGTTTGAAGGTTGCACATCCCATCAGCAGAGTTTAGAATAAGAAATCGCAATGCAAACAGAGGAAACGGAAGTTAACATGGGTAGGTCTGAGAGGGGATGCAAGATGTATCGGAACAGGGTAATCTCCTTTAGCTCTGAATTGTGTTGGTCTGACTCTGTTACAGCCGTTTTTATTTCTGCACACTGCCTACAGTTGCACAGCCCATCAGCAGTTAACTGGAGAATGGAACATAACTAAAAAAAAATATCAAGTCTATTCAATTCTTTTCAATTTGCATGTGAAAACCTTTTGTATACAATACTTCAATCACACAGGGAACAGTTGTTGCATCCCTGCCTATTAAAGAATGGATGGGAATTAATATAAACCATCTATTAAATTTGCTGAGAACAAAAGAAAGGTGTTTTCTGAAAAAAACCACACTCTTTCACTGTCCGTGAGAAATTAAGAGCAGGATGGCAAAGGGTGTTTATGCAGGCGCTTAACCAGGAAACGGTGTGTTTTCCACAGATACAGTCATTCAGGGAGCACATCTCTAATTTTCACGAGCTCCCTCCCTCTGTTCTCATACCTCTGTAATTATACTGAGAAATCTATCTCTAGGTGAGAAAATACACACAGTTCTGCAGAAATGTATTCAAATGCTGCCTCTTTCCTTTAGGGAAGTGCTACCACACTGAGGCCATTTGTAGGAATTTTACACAGCAAGATAAACAAATGCAACCCCCTTAAGGAAACACACGAACTGCAGCACAGTTTCACAGTGAATCATTACCAAAATCTGCATAAGGAGACTAGAAAAGAATCCTCTGTAAATCATCTGTGAAGCGCAGCACTGCTTATTAGCAGGCTTGATGGAAAACCTTGTGAGAAAGTCTTGTCACTTTATTTGTATGTGCTTCCCCGCATCTTAAGTTGCAGCTTAGGATCCCTTAGGATCATGTGAGGCTGGGTTATATATTAGAGAGCTATGCTACAGTGCTGCGAGCGGGTAAGCCTAGCAGCTGGGTAGTGTTATGGTTGCTGCTTTCCTGTGCTAAGCTGATTTACTTGTTTAAGGTCTGACCTCATCATCCTGTCAGTATGGATTCCCACCTATACAGTTAGCAGCAGCTTAGAATCGGCTTGAAGAGCTTGCAGTGTATTAATCAGAAGAGAGAGGGAGAGAGCTACCGGTATTTGTTCTTTTGTTGTCTTTTCTTAAGAAGAGGAGTTGAAACACAAGAGATAACAAAGAATCCGTTTCCTTCCTAAAAGAATAGGCTTTTGTCTTTTTTTTTTTTCCTTCTTCCTGAAAAAATGTCAGTATCTGGAAAGAAAGAGTTTGATGTGAAGCAGATCCTGAGGCTCCGCTGGAGGTGGTTCAGTCACCCCTCGCAAGGCTCTACAGGCACGGGGGGCTGCCATCAGCAGGAAGGATATGAGCACAGAGGGACACTGGTTCAGAACAGGTTGAAGAACTACGCTCGGGACAGAAATGGGCTGAAGAAAACCAGCAGTCCTGTCCACCACAATATACTGGCACCTGTGCCAGGTCCAACGCCAGTCCACCACCGATCTATTCAAACCTGGCATCAGCAAAACCTCATAGAACAGCTTCGATCAAATGAGGATATTCCCAAAACAAGCACAGAGGAAAACTGTGTCAAAGAAGATTCAAGTAAAACCATACAGGAGTTGCAGATGATCACGGAAGAAAATTCAGATGAATCTGCAGAGAGGTAGGAGTTTTAAAGTCTGCACTTAGAAAGCTGTACTTCTAACCAAGTTATTCCCTAAGTGTCTTTGTTTTTAACCAGAGTCCTGTACTGCATTATTCTCTCTTTATATACATGCACACCTACGCTCAAATGAATAGGAACACAATCACACTAAAAAAAAAATAAACAGGAACATAGTCATGAAATTCTGATCTTTGCTTAAGATACATAATTTTATAACTCTCTATAAAAAGATAATCTGCTAGTCATTTTTTCTCTATAGAGTTTATGGCATATTATTTTGGGGGGTCTTGCTTTATTATGTTTAAATGCAATGAAATAATGAGGCTTCTGAAATACTGCGCTCATTCTGACTCTATCAGTGGGTGCAAGTTTGACACACGGGAACTGCTGGAGGTGCACAGCCTGTGGTTGCCATCAGCCTGTCAAATTTGTCACTGCCTTTTTTTTACTGCCTTCTTGACAACTGTAATTAACCTTGAACAAAGTGGAAAGGAAGCATCATTACTTGCTTTTTTAAAACGTTTGTTTGAAACCCCTTTACTTCCCCAGCTTGTTTAGTATACTGAGAGACAAATACTTTCTGCAAGGTCAGGTGAAAAAACATTACAACCATGAGACCTTAAAGGTGTAAGCACAAAGGAAGAGCTATTTTTAAGATGTTAATACAGAGAAGGAAATATTAATACGAGTTATTTGATTCATCAGATGTCAGTATTGTTAGCTTATACAGCAACAATTTTACCCCACCTTGGACTAAAATTTTGCATTAATAATGCGATTATTTGCAACATTTGATGAAATTACCATCCAGTTTTGTGAATTATGTAGGTTTCTTACACTGTACTGAAATACAAATCTATCTTTCTCAAAGTTATAGCTTCTCTCAGTAAAAGCACAGCTGACAGTTTGTGTATTTTTAGCAGTTATTATTTTTCAAGTTGTGCATCTGTTATAGGGACATCTGCAGACTGAACAGAGAAAAAATGCCTACCAAAATGTCATGTTGAAAACAGTACAAGTAGTCATTGTGTGCTGCAGTAAGACAGAATAGAATCAGTGAGATAGGAACATGGTACTTCTGTGTGTTTACTAGTGTGCTAACTGGTGATGTGAAAGAAGCATCCTCTTGGTACAACTTGTTTTGAATGACAGTACAAATTTCCTGAAAAATAAATTAATTTTAGGCAGATCTTAGAAAGTCAATTTAATATGAAGAAGAATAAGGAAAAATCAAAATAAGACTCTATATCAGGTGAAGAGGAAGGTAAAAAAAAGCATAATGAATTCAGTTTGGAAGGTAGTAAGCCACTGCCTTCTAAAATAAGATGTGACATTTCTCCAACTATATATAAACTTTCTGCTAAGACCTCCTGAAGTTCTGTGCTTTCACATTCATTCAAATTCAAGTTCTTCTCTTGAGCTGTTTACATTTGCAGTTTTCAGAAAAGTTAGTGGAATGTATATATGTTCGAAAGTATTGCTATATTAAAATGAGTGCATTTTCTATAAAGCTGTAAGTAAAAATGTTTTATGCATGTTGTAGGTTAAAACTGATCTTAACATACACCTTAAAAGGCTGAATTTGTAAGAATTTGTTTAGAATCTGATGATTATGAATTTCTCTATAATTAAAATTTTATTTCAAGAAAATAAATCAAATCGTTAAAGACACCTCAGCATAGCTCAAACTTCTTAAATCATTAAGCAAATCATCATTTTCTTCCCCTACAGCATCCAGTGCAGGCCACACACGAATTAATATGCTAATTGGTTGGGTAGAAATGAAATACTGAGACTAACAAATAGGGAGAAGCAGCCTTTTATCTATGCCTAAGTCTAGTTGCTGGATATATTTTCATCTCTGAAGAACAATGCCTCCTCTTATACCTTTGAAATAATCCTTTTGAATAACTTTGGGCCTCCTCTTTCTTTAGAAGCTCCAAACATTCAGAGTTGATGGTAATCAATGAGATCTGCTAGTAATTAACACATCTGAAAAACTATACAATTGTGGCAGCCATATGCTCTTTCGCATCCCTACCTGAGGACACCAAAGACAATCTCTGACAAAGTTGCCTTTTATATCATCAAAGCAATCACATCTTCAGAGTGGTTGTCTCTCATTCAACAGGTTTACCTCTGCCTATATAAGAGCCATTTTAAGCTGGACTCTAGAGGACACTGCTATGTGTCACTTGGACATTAAAAACAGTAGGACAGTAAATCTGGTCAATATCTCCATCTCGAGAAGGCTATGAAAACAGTTTCTAACAGCAGCTTCATGCTTCCTACAAAAAAACTTTGGAAAGGTGAGAACGATATTCTCAATTTCTTCAGAAAAACTTCAGGTATCTTTCTCTAGAAACCTCAGGGCTTAAGACCTTCAGTGATACATACATAGCACCCTGGTGGCTGATGAAATAAAACTTTTTTATTGAGGAGGAAAGCTAAATAAGAAAGTTTCAAACAATGGTTCCACTTGGATCATACTACTGACAATACATTTTTTTCTGCTTTCTTCAGTCTCCTCTTGGTACTCATGTACCTAAGTCAAATAGTGCCTACAGAACCCTTTCTCACCTCCAGGCTTGTCCCTGAATGATATCCCATGACAAATGACAGACAAAGTAAAAGAGACATTAAGTCACCGAAACACCTTAGTTTTGTAACAGCAGCCAGGTAAGATGTGACCAACCAACAAATTTTAAGTACATAACATTAAAATAAATTGCTTATTGGCGCAAGGTTAAGTAAAGCCTCCCAGTGTGCCTGGGGATTGTCTTATGCAGTGTTGCTAAGGGAACATAATCAAAAGGTATCAGCCTTCTAGCAGCATCTGATGGGTCTTGACCTATTCTAAGATCCTTATGGAAGCTGCATCTACAGTTTCAAAAAAGGCCCAACTGTGTGTGATACACATTTCATCGACCTTGTCTGATTCTTACCAGTCTGCTCCTTGAATGAGTACTGAGACCTTTTCGCAGACACCTAGTTATTTTGTTGGGGTTGTGAATTTTTGTGTACCTTATCTAGCTGATTAACATCTCCAGTCTCCTCTAACTCTGGAAACTTTTAAGGTCTGGGCTCCTTCATCAGGGAAGAACTGAAACAGCTCTAGTTCCTTCAAAGAAAGTGACCTGGAGTGGTCCAGAGAAATTGGCAAAAACTTGATTGCTAGATGTTACTGAATGGTCAACAAACCACACCTTGCATACACAAACTCAAAAAGCACTGATACCTTCTAGTAAGAAGAATACATGACATTGAATTACCTTAATCACTTTGCTTGATAAAGTCTAGACTCTCAGACATGAGTGCCTTGACCTTAGAGTGTGAGCACTTTGCCTAGTTCTTATTAATATTATGCTCCACTGCCACATCAGTTTACAGATTTGCTGGGAGATACCATGTGGTTCTATAAGCACACTATTGAAGACCATGTGTGCCGGTGAAGGATGAATGCCTCTTTTCCTAGTACCTCTTTCCCTAGTTGCCCAAAGGCAGGTAGATTTCAATAATGAATGTAGCATCCATTCATCATTTTTCTCTTATGCATTTTTTTTCTAATTATGTGGCTGAAAAATTGCTGACAAACCCTAGTCTGGTTGACAAACTCTGGTTTTGCTAAAGATACATGCTTTCTGATTTCCCATATGAGGCAAAATTTATTTCTAATTAATTTTAATAGAATCTTTTGATGTCATAATCCAAGCAGTTGGTACTGATGTACGTGGAAACAGATATTTAGGAGCATCTTATAATTGTGGCAATGCTTTTTCTGTAGTGACTATTTATGACGTTCCGTTATTTTAATAGTTCTTCTTAAGACATGAAAGCTCATCTAATTGTCTTATTTTTCCTCTTTTTGTCAGCCATATGGAAACAACCAACAGCCCCTTTCCCTTACTTTCTCTGACATACACATCTAACCATAAATACATGTTAGTACTTCAGCTGTTATTTCCTATACGAGGGTTTCCCCCGGAGTTCTGTTTTTATTTCCATTAGCAGGTAACAACATTGGCTCACATTCCACTGTGAAATAAAGGTACCACAAGGAAAGAATTACTCCCTTAATTGCTGCAGTATCTCAGAAGATACTGAACAGGTGGAAATGAATAAATCAATGTGCAGTGCCTGACCTCAATTTCTCGCACACATGATGCCATTTTCTTGGTTAGCTGATGTGACACAGATCAAGGACACATACTGTCACCTTGCCTTCTGCTGAGCACTTCTTTGGGGAAAGCCATTACACTACAAGTTCATTATGTCCTCTAAAGTTTGCAACAGATATTCACTGAACCATCGCCTGCTTAGTTTTCCAATACAGAAGATAAGTTGCAAAATAACCAGAATAGGTGATAATTTTCCTGGAGCAAATAAAAATATGAAGTATTCTATGAAACCACTGGTTGAAGTATATTGGGAGGATTTTTTTGCATTAAGAGTACAGTTCTTGTTATCCAAATAAGCAGAGTCCTACAACTGATTCATGAGAATGACCGATAATAAATGATAATGACTCTGGTAAATGGAAGGAATACAAAGTATCCTTTGCAAAGAAGATGATGAAGTGCTGCATTCAGATAAGTACATCATGACAGTACTTTCCTCTCATGAGTAAAAATTCAGTTTCGTGAACCATCTCTCAAGCCTGAGGCAAAAGTTTAGAAGTGATTATTCCTAATCTCACACCACAGCAGCTTTTATTCTTTAATAAAAAAATAGCCGCTCTAATTTTGTTACTGAACTTCCAACATTTTGAAAACAAGCTTTCAAATGTCTTAACTTTAACAAATTAAAGGTTTGCAAACATATTAAGAACACAGGACATGCAGTCAGACAGCACGTCAATTCTTCTATGACAAAGTTGGATCAACTGTATTTAAGTGCTTCCTTGGTTCTCTCTAATACAATTTAAGCTAATTATTTCCTTCATCTTTCCCCCATAAATATAGATAGCATATTATTCCCCTTGTTCTTTTTATTCCCACGCTATATTCTTCTTTACCGCATTCGTTTACCTATTTCAACACTGCAAAAAAAATCTCAAGTTCTGAAATACTTGCAACCTTTTTTTCAGAAAACCTATCCTAGACAGGTCTGATTGCTTTCATCGCTTTCCTGATTTTCTTCAGCACGATAAGAACCAATCAGAATTTGCCTACAAACTGCAACTAAAATGCAAATTGGAGTGCATGTATATTATAATCAATGCATTATACTTACAAGTGCACAGCTTATTTTCTCATCATAATAATATCACAAAAAATCAGAGTTTACTACTTTACCTACTAGTTTCCCATTATAATAACCGGTAGAGACCACCAGTATACCTGTAATAAAATGCTAAGAACAGCAAACATAAAGGGAAGACATTTGATAAAGGTGGACAGCCACTGTAACCATTTGCTATGTTTCGGTTTACCTGATAATTTAGAAGTCAAGAGGAAGAGAGACAACCTTGCAAGAAATGAGCATTTTCAAGCCTGTTCATTTTAACAGAAGCTGAGAAAAAGAAGAACCTTTTTGAACTGGACAAATATACCTTGATTTAAGTGGAAATCGTGAGCAAACCACCAAGAAATCCTTGGAGTTGGAGAAAATCTATTTTAAGATATTACATATGGTTTGCGTTGCTAGGGAAACCTCTTCTACAGTGTTCATTTAGCACAGATGCTCAGGAAAGCTCTGTGTCTCCACGTCATACCATTTCAGAATGCTTCGGAATGTGAAGAAACAGAGATGCGCATATCATGCAGACAAAGAAAGGGTCATTGGGCACTGGAACAGGTTGCCCAGGAAGGGGGTTGAGTCACCTTCCCTCTAGGTGTTTAAGGCACGGGTGGACGAGGTCCTGAGGGACATGGTTTAGTATTTGATAGGAATGATTGGACTCGATGATCCGGTGGATCTCTTCCAACCTGGTTATTCTATGATTCTATATTCTTGTAATTTTATTTTGGTCATGTCCTATGTATATGGTAGAAGTGAGTTTTTTTCCATTTCTGTCATGACCACAATGATAAACCCATGGTTTTGTAATTAAAAAACTATTTCAAGACTAAGGATATTTGTTCAATGGTTACCTTCAGTTTTGACCCATTTGGGTTCATATTTTAGACAGTCATTTATTTAGAACCAAAGATTTGCCTTTGCACTTCACTACATAGTGAAAAGACAAGGAGAAAGGCCAGATCTAGTGACACCATTTCAGGCCCAGCCTTTTGACTCTAGGGCAGAAGTGACTTAGAATCGTAGAATCATAGAATCACCAGGTTGGAAAAGACTTCTTGGATCATCGAGTCCAACCACTCCTATTTGCCAAAATGTATCACACAACCTGCACGGCACTACAGCCATGGTGCCCTGCGTTCCCCATTCCCTCTTTGGTGCCCTGGCAGGTGACAGGCAGTTTCAAGAGCTCCAAGTTCTAAAGTAACTGTCAATATGAACTTTCAATTTAGGCAGGTTAACTCCAATAATTATACATTTCTGTTGCTTGTTCTTCTACACCATTTTCTGTCATCTCAGCAGTCATCAATAAATAGCACAATTTTCCATATTCTTTTGAATCAAAGTTTTTTTACCCAAACCTTAATAACTTTGACACAATCTTCAGCTTCTATATTTACAAAGAATAAAGAAGACAATTGCAGTAGAAATTTTAAGCCCGTGGTTGGGACAGTTGCTGATATGGCATAAGCATATCAGCAAGCAATTAGTAGAGTTTCATCAACTTTATGATTATTTTCTGTGAGTTCAGAAATGGTTTCCTTTAGGAAATATTTCTCAGCCAGCTGATGTGGCTTATCTCTAACAGATGCTACAGCCCTATGATCTGACCTAGGAAAACAGCATCCCTCAATCCCTAACCCCATGACACTGCCCAACAGACAAAGGGCTGGAGCTCAACCAGCTGCACAGGAGAGAGTTTTCCCTGTGTAGGTGGTGACTGCAGTTTTCTTGAATAAGCAGAACCAAACGAGAGAGGAAAAAAATGATGAGTTGCATTGTAAATACTGCTGCACCAACAAACTGAACTGATGAAGTTGCAGTTTTATCTCATGCACTGTCACCACTAAAGCATATAAGTGCACCACGGAGCTGAATTCACAGGGGTGTTTTCAGCTATGATAAAGTCCTTAGGATGTCTCATGTTTCTAACTGGTGTCCAGTTTGCTGCTGTTAAGTGCTGTGATTTACTGTGCAGAGGTAAAATGATTCAACACAAAAATCTGTAAGTGAAACATATAACATACCTGTAGTTATTTAGAAGACATGAAGATGTGGCACTTCGGAACATGGATTAGTGGTGGACTTGGCAGTGTTGGATTTACAGCTGGACGCTTATCTTAAAGGGCTTTTCCATCCTAAATGATTCTGAGATTCTGTAGCTTGATTTTACCGAATTTCACAAATATCCAGGTCAAACAGGTACTTTCAACAAATATTCAAGAAAAAAGTGGTCACCGTGAAAACATAAATAACAGCTTTATAAAGAACAAAAAAATACTACATTTCATCACCTGTTTTTCACACAGCATTATGCTTCTAAGCTTCCTTATCTGGGTTTAATTTCTGGGTTTTGGCCATAGACATGAATAAAGAGGCACTTTAAGAACATACTGAATTCTAAAAAGGATGTGGCAAACAAATGCCATTTATGTTTTATCTTGTTCTAATTAAATAGGAAGGAAAATTGAATTTATTCTTTATATACTGATTAGTGAAGGGTGCTATGCTGATGAAGAGTACTTCATGAAGACAGAAATTAATTTTGACATAACTCAGACATTTAAAGAATTGCAGGCAGGCAATTCATCACAAAACTCATCACATCAATTCTCCTGACCAAAGAAAGGATGAAATTTTACCTCCACAGCACCATTTTTGAGTCACAGCTTGTTTGGAGTCCACTATATGTAGCTATTAGCTTAACTGTCATTTCTTAGCTTGTGTTTCTTTTGGGTAATTACTCACAGGCAAAGCCGAGCACATCACTGAAAAGTTCAGTAAAGGTAAAGATGATTCTCACAATTTAAGTGCTGTTCCAAAAATGTTTGTGAGTATCATGTATAGATGTAAAAATCAAACCCTGTTTTCATCATATGCTTGTCCGTAGTAAAAATATGGAGAATTCACCTGGAATTCATTCAGAACATTAGCTGCCTTCAAAAGCAAATCCCTGACAACTTCCAACTGTATCTCTACAAGCCATTCCCATCTCTTACATTTATTACACTTAAAACATGCCGCCCTAACTCAGTTTTGAAAATGTCATCTGAAATAGTGTCAGAAGTCACCAAAAGTCAGGATGACTTCTGACAACAACTGTTTTTCTCCCACTAAGCTTTGTTATGTTGTCAAAAAATAAAGTGGTTATGACATGATTTGTTCTGAACAGCCATGCTAGGTAGTATTTATCTCCTTATTCTCATCGAGACACTTAATGCTTTTTGAATATTTCTTCAAGTTTTCAGTTTACACTGTCTGTTTCAAAATTTCATGTCTCTTGTTTTTAAAAATGGTACTATAATTTTCACTACCTGTCATAATCCTTAGAGGAAAACTCTGAAATTATTTGACTTGGCTCTCTACCCAAGATGAAATTCATAGAGCTCTGCTACTGTGGAATCATTTAAATACAGACGTAGCTCTGCTCACTCTAGGCTAATCCACATTCTTAAACCATTATTACGAATGTTAATGTTGTTATAACACAATTCAGCATCTTGGTGAACACTAACACAAAGGTAACATGAACCAATTGGGGTTTTTGGTTCTTTAGAACAGTTCATTGATAATTTTCCCTCCTGACTGAGTGGAAAACTAATTCCTTGGCCATCACAGGCCTTATGCAGTTTTGGAAGCTTTTATTACTTAACAGTCAGAATGTTTTTGCCCAAACTTATAAACATTTTATAGAAAACATATTTCCCCATCCTCTGTTTCTAAGCAGGTTGACACGAACCTTGAGTTCTCTTAAAAGTGTTGTTCCCAGCTCACTAACCCTTACCACACGGAACAAGGTATGACATGTACACATATTCGTGTCAGTCCAGATTCAGCTATATTTATATTACAGTCTGCAGCATCCTCTATTACAAGTTAAAGATATATATAAAGGCATGAGACTCAATGATATTTTGACTAAGTTCTTTCTTTTAGATACTTTAATCGCTATGTTCTTTAGTTCAGTGCTCCCCAATTCAGTATTCTGAAGGCCAATATTTGATATCTTTGCAGTGATAATCATACACTAAGGAAAATACAGAATTATTTATCTTTGAATTTCTCCATTGCATAATATGCTATAGCTACCATTTTGAATCAGCTACTGAAGATAAATCAGCAATTATGATATTACTATTAACGCAGCTTATGGTGTTCTTTTTTTCTTTCAGGATTTTTCAGTCTCTGATGACCTCTGTCCTTGAAATAATTACTTATGTTAGTGGAATTTCTGCTGTAGTTAAAGGTCACTCTACAAAATCTATGAAAAAAGTACTGAGGACTGAAGGGAATTATTAGACTTTTAAATATTTTCAGCTTAAAAATGATAGGACATCAGACATCAAGGATGAGAGAAATGCAATACATACTTAAATGCAATACTCATTATGGATATAATGAAACCAGAAAAAGAAAGTTTTGAAAAAGTAATTTCCAAAACATATAAAAGAAAACTTAAGAGGTAAATGGCAAAATACGGATGTTACAGAGTATGAATTTGGCATCAAGTAGCTGATGCAAAGCTAATGAGCATATAATCCGATTTTGCAGCTTCTTCATTTTCAATGAAGCATGGAAGGAAACAAATAAAAAAGTATAGTCATTAAACTCTCTGAAACAAATGAATTTTTGTAAGCTGTAAACTACAAAGGACATCTATTATAGGTGAACTTGATTTGCCCCTTTTTCTTTACAAAAAAAAAAAAAAAAGGAAAAAATGCATTGGAAAGTGCATTAAAGAGCTTTGAAAGAAAGCTAGAGAGTTTATTGCACTGATTTGCTGTATTTTAATGTGTTTGCAATTAGTAGTCCAATCTGAGATTGCCCAGACAGACCCAGGTGTGGACACGCTGGGCAAAGGCAGAGTGTACTGGAGGATTTCAGACGCATCAGTTCTGCTCTTTCTCAGGAGATGTACACACACACTTCAGAGCTGACACAGCTCAGTTGTACCAGAAATAAAGTGTCTTGGGCCTTAAAAATACAGTGAGTCTGCAAGGCTGGTTCTCAACGAACACACTGAAGTCTGGTGTGTCTGAAAATCATCAAAGACACCGGGGAGCTGAAGATTTTTTACATACCAGTGGACAAAAGATGCCATAGGAGAAATGGGCGGTGGGACATCTCTAAATGCAGTACAGAGATCCACTGATACTGAAAGATTTTCAGACGGAAAAAAAGAGAGATGTCTGGAAAAATCCAGACACACAATAGTCACACCAACTGGGATTTTGTTCTGTACCATTCTATAAAAGTCCTGACGTCTAGTAACTTTCTTGTATTGCTGAGGGGAAAAAACTTCTACTGCATCACAATTCAATATTGCATTATAATTTGTTTCCTAATTATCCATCTTGAATCCTCATTAGCTGTTAAATGAGGCATGCTCTTTGAAAATTTATGATCTAACTTATCTGTATTTTCTGCTAATATTGCTGATACAACCCAATTTGCCCATTTTTATTTCTATATTTTCTGAAATCGTTGTTCAGTTGCGAACAATGTAACTTGCATGTAATCCAATATTCTTCCAAAATTATTATGTTAATTTCATGAAGAGATTTTTATCTCTTCTAGTAATTTATGAATATGCATCAACAGCATCAAAGACAACCAGTAAATTTAATCAACCAGCTGCCAGTATTTCCTGTCTGGGCTTGGCAACTTAAACCACAGGTGCTTTAAATTTTAATAATACACCATGGCAAATGGAAAAAACAGTTTTCTAAAAAGTCTTTCACTAAAATAGTGTTGAAGACTTCAGCCTTTTCAAGATACGTGATATACACATATATCACCAAATGTGTTATTCATTTACTAAAAACAGATGAATATAACCCCAAATATTTTTCTAAGAATATATCAAAGAGGTGTTTTAACCTGTAACACAATCCATATTAAAAGGCTGTAATGAATAATCTGTGAAAAAAACAGTGAGCTAAAGAGAAATTGTGTGTATAGTTTCAATGGAGTGGGAAGAATATATTTGTGATGTTTGTTTCCATGAAAAGGCAGATAAATTAATTTCTCTTAATTATGTGCATTCAGATTCTAAAGGCTATATAATATAGTTACTTTATCAGCTTTTGACTTGGTAATTTCTCTAGAATTATACGATTCTTGTCAAATTGTCTTCTGATTCACTCCCATTTGGTAATCTAATGTACAAAGTATGAAGAGAAACAGAATTAAAACCTAAAGACACAGAATATTCAAAGTTTCATAACCCAAGATATTTATCTATTAGTATCACAGGGAAATAGGCTTGGGGTTTGTGAATTCTGTCTTTGAATGCCCAGGAGGCTGCATTTATCACATCAATGCTGTGCAAACAGTGCACCATTGACACAAAGCTCCATAGCATCACCTACTACAGTAACTAACTACAGCTCACATGCAGCCTTGCAGATGAAAACTTGCCGATACCAAACTGAAAAAAATGAAAGAAGGCATAGTGAGACTAGGAGCATAAGTGCTTATAATTACAGACCTTTCTGTAACGGCATTTGAACAAAATTTCTATGAAGAACTTTATCAGTGTTTGTAACGCTGAGCTTATCACACTCTTTCCCTCGCAGGCTGTCAACAACCAGCAGCTCACTGCTTGGCATGAACACCAATGGCTCAGATGAGTATTTCCAGTCCACAAACCACGCAGAGCAAACCTTCCGCAAAATGGAAAGTTACCTACAGCAGAAGCAGCTGTGTGATGTTCTACTCATAGTTGGAGACCAAAAGATTCCAGCTCACAGGTACACTTTTCAGTACTGTTTATGTGGCTTCAAAGCCTGAGATGTCAAGATATCGGGTCAATATATTCCTATCCTGCTCAGTTATGAAGGAACAGTTGCTGTAATTGGGATGTAAGCTAGCATTCATTTGAATGAAATTCAAATATTAACAATAAACATCGTCCATCCTCCCTTCTTGCCGCTGTCAAACTATAGCAAGGTCAGTGAATAAAACCTGCCCAAAGAAGCATGATGGGATGAAATTAAGAATAGTAATCACCCTCCTAACTTTATTGCTCACTGCTCTAAGATTTAAATCCTATGCTAAAGATATTTCTACAGAACACACAAGTTATTATATAATAATACTGAATATCATGCTTGCTACTGAAATTATTGATTTAGAATCCTTCTAAAACGCTTTTATTTCAAGGTTGGTTCTCAGTGCAGTGTCTGATTATTTTGCTGCAATGTTTACTAATGATGTGCTTGAAGCAAAACAAGAGGAGATCAAGATGGAGGGAGTAGACCCTGATGCTCTGAAAGCTTTGGTGCGCTATGCCTACACAGGTAATGATCCCTCCACCACCACATCATTGCTGTAAAGGAAGACCAGTCCATACACAGTTGTCACTTCTTTCATTTCACGCTAGTACATAAATACATGCAGAAATCATGCATAAGTGATGTAAACTTTTCTCTAAAGAGGACGAATAAATATTACTGGTTTTTATAGTAACTTTCTAGAAGATATGCAGAAAAGTTAACATGTAAATTCATGTGGGATAGCTGTCTCAAACTGGATACAAATTATTATAGGAATTTTAATGGGGGAATATATTTTTCCTCTTGCCCACCTCATGTAGCGAGTGTATTCTGAACCCTCCTCTCATCGGTAGCTACAAACGTGGTCTGCCCGGGTGGCAGTTATCTGGCTTGCTTAAGGCTTTTGTGTAGGAGTAACTAGAGGAAAACAGGAATATGATCACACCCACAAGTAAAGCAACTTTTACCATGAAAAAGTGCCACCACATTCTGAAAAGGGTTTACTTAAGCACTCTTTGCAGTCATAAAAAACCACTCCATAGTTCTTTTTTTCAGAATGGAATTGTAGTGCTGTGCATCAGCTAGGGAATTCATCCATGTCATAAGCAACAAGAATCGAAGATCTAATTAAAATCACTTCTCAGTCTACGTATGAAAACAACAAAATTCTCCTGTGATGTAATAATTCTATTAAGAAAATAAATGCACAGTAGATGGTGGAAGAAATAAGGCTCCTGCACACACTGCTGCCATTTCCTAACTTTTGATACTGAAGTTTTTGTTTGTAATAGAAATTTAATATGTATTTTTATGAATTAATACAGGATTTTAGGAGAAATTCTTTTGCTAATCACACTTTTTAATTATTTTTTTCTGGGCAAAATCAGATTTAATATTGTTAAAGCTCCAATAAAAATGTTCCAATAATTGTACGTGAAATGCAAAAAATCTTTTTGAGTCTGTTAAAATATACGTATAAAGAATCCTTTGGCAAGTAAGAAAAATGAATTAGTGGATCACAGGACACTTCTTTTAAAGCTTTTTTCAGGGAAAGATTAAAATTAGGGAGCGGGAAACTATCAAGTAATAAAAATACAAAGAAAATGACTGAAAACTTTTTTTCCCCCCTGTATGCAAACTGCACAGGTATTCTAGAGTTAAAGGAAGACACTATAGAAAGTTTGCTAGCTGCAGCTTGTCTTCTCCAGCTGTCCCAGGTCATCGAGGCATGCTGCAACTTCCTCATGAAGCAGCTCCATCCTTCCAACTGCCTGGGGATTCGCTCTTTTGGAGATGCTCAGGGCTGCACGGAGCTCCTGAAGGTGGCACACACATACACTATGGTAAGATGAACAATCTAACTGCTTTGCAATTATAACGTTAACAGCAAGTGTGAATGCACAGGGAGGCTGATTTCTCCAAGACAGATCCTGTGGCTCTGCTCCTCCTACTCCATAGTGTCAGTTTTGTAAAGTCCCTCAAGCAAAGGGCACCTCTGCCCAGCTCAGTCTCCAATGGGAAATTTAAGAACTGTGACTGTTACAGAAGAATAGGAAGGAGAGAAAAGCGTGGTTAGAAAAGCAATTATATTCAGTTCTGTCATTTCCTGTTTCAGAGTTTTACCCTCAAGGACACCCTTACAGAACTTAGATTTGCAGTATGATTGATACGTATTTCTTCAAAAAAGGTGTAATAGGGTCTTAATACGGCTAATGTCAAGAGGCAAACAGCAATGGCCCATTCTTATGCTTTTGATTCCACACAAAGAAAATTCTAAAGCTGATTTTAAGGTGAGGCGCACATAAAAAGAACTAAAATAAAGAATGTATGAGGAAGATTTGGAATACTAAAAAGCAGCATATCCCTGACTGGAGCATAATCCTCCTCTGGCTCAAAGCAAGAATGAATATTCAGAGCATGGGAAATGGAGAAGTAAGATAACTTGCTGTGAAACCAAATCAAGGGATAAACATTCAGGGCAACAAGATGTGCTATAGCAACTTTAAACACAAAGCCAACAGCAAATGGTAAAGCTAAATCAATATAAAAAGAACTACTTATTAGGAGACACATGGTAGCTTTATGCTTGAAATATTAGTGTAGTATGTCAAAACCAGTTTAGAGGCTTCCTAATGCTGACAGCATTCCAAGAAGAGATTGTACGCTTCTAAATGCTGAAAGAAATGAGTGTGGCATGTACAGATTGAGGGCACTGGTTCTGCTCCTTCCTGTCATATTAATGAACGGCTTGTTTAGCAGCAGACTAGATTCCTTTTAGATTTTAAAGTTTGAAAAAGGCCAGTTTAGTTAGAGGTTCACTCTGTATAGTAGCACAGGGCTGTCCTTGCTGCTCCACACCATTTCATACTCAGCCAAAACCAGGAACCTCCCCCTCCACTGTTGCCTCTTTTCTCCCACCTGCTGTAGCACACAGCCAGCAACTTCAAGCATTTAAAATTCATGGTCCAGATTTCAGCAAAACTGAAATAAAACCGTATCATTAGACATATGATTTTGCGGTGACAGCTGGGTCTTTAAGAACACCATCTAATGTGAAAGAGCACAATGAATCTAAGAGACACAGCAGTACTGAGCATATAGGCTCTACACTGAGCCTTCCTGAAAACAACCAGGAGCATTTCCACCTTTAGAACCACCTTCTTTATCTTGTGTGCAGCACAGGCTAAAAACCACCTACTGAGCTTGCAGCTAGCGAGAATTTAGAGTTAGGAGAAATCTGCACCTCTTTGAACTAACCATAGAGAATATTTTCTTTGAAAACCCATTAAAAATCTTTGGAGAACAAGAGATCACAACACCACAGCACATACACACACAAGTGCTGTGGAAGAGGATAAATAAAACATTCTGTTTTGTTTCATGCCAACCTCAGCCACTGGAAAATATATACCTTAGGGGAAAGAATATAAAGTCATACTGTAAATATAGAGAAGATTCCAACGAGCTAGCAATATCTGAACATTTTGAGAAGACAATCAGCTACAAACACCACATACATTGAATAAAAACAGACACAATGGAGACCTTCCCCTTCAATGAGTTTCGCCATTGATGTGAAGTATTAACATTTTCCTGTCTGGTATCTTTTCGTGCAGATAGAGAGTGTTCTGATAAACATCTTGCGCTATATTTGTAACTAAATGTGGACTGGCCTTCCTGTTCCTATTCTCTGAATGTCACAACATATTAAAGCAGGATATGCATAAGAGAGTAAAGTTAACATCTCTTTTAACCACTGGTACTTCCATACTTACAACCTTGGTACTCTTGAAAGGAGTTACAGAAAGATAAGGAACTATTGAGAACAAATAGCAAAAATATCAGTGGCTAAAATTTCTATATCTGCCCTATTTCAATCTGGTTCCCAAAAAAGATATTTTATAATACTTCCAAGTACATAAAAGGGAACTACTATTTCAAATATAGATGTGAACTCCTACATTCATTTCTTGGCAAATAACACAAAACACACATCTCTGTTAAGAAAAGTTCTTTTCCCTTGGGAGTTAGCACAAGCGAGCATGCTTAATGCATTTTAGTATCAATTCTAATATTGTTGTAACCCAACCGCACGCTCTATTATATTTATGAAAAATGATTCTTTCAAATATTCTAAGGATTTAATATTTGTGGCCATTTCTGGACCTGGTGAATTTCATCACAGCAGGAGCTTAAAGACTGAGACTCCTTTAGAAAAGAGTAATTCTCCTTGCTGTATTTTCTGCTATTAAGAATGGAGGCGTACGCCTCCATTCTTAATAGCAGAAAATATAGCAAGGACTATATTTTCACTCAACAAGTGGTACAGCTTATTGCAAAAGGACTGAAGGTTTCAACGTAATTTGCTTAAAACTTTTAAATCTGATTATAACACAAGTTCCAGACTTTATTCGAATGAGCACTTGACATTCCTAATACACACCTCAAATTATGTTTCTAATAAGCTGCAGTGCTGAGACCACATTGATGGACAAAGCTGCTAGTGGCACTGAAATAATTTTTTTTTTCTGTTTAGGAACACTTCACAGAAGTAATAAAAAATCAGGAATTTCTTTTACTCCCTGCCAATGAAATTGCAAAGCTCTTGTCTAGCGATGACATCAATGTTCCAGATGAAGAAGCCATATTCCAGGCGTTAATGCTGTGGGTGAGACACGATTTGCAAAACCGGCAACGAGACCTAGGAATGCTTCTTTCTTATATCAGACTGCCCCTGCTTCCCCCCCAGGTATGAAAGTGAAGGGCTAACAGGAGCTTAACGACCAATTGAAATGCTTGCCTCAAGCATCATCTAGACATTAAAAAAAGGGTCTGGATTTGATTAGGGGTTTTGGTTGGGTTTTTTTCCCCATTTTTTTCTAAGTCTAGATTATTGCTGAGTATTCTGAGCATTGACAGTATTTGTCCTTTCAAAGCAAAGGGACACTCTGGAGATGGATATACTATTTTATAATGGTATCTATGCCGCAGAAGTTTCTATAGATCTCATAAGAATAGCTTATAAGAACATCAGGATTGTCAGGATACTATAGCTACTTTATGGATCTCAAAAAGATACAGTGAGAGGTGAACAAAAAAAATAAATGTTTGTAGCCACAGAGAATTTACTAAATTACACTTCTCATTTCTTAGTTACTAGCCGATCTAGAAAATAGTCCAATGTTTGCAGATGACCTAGAATGTCAAAAACTTCTTATGGAGGCTATGAAGTACCATCTTCTACCAGAAAGACGATCCATGATGCAAAGTCCTCGAACTAAGCCTAGGAAATCTACAGTTGGTGCACTTTATGCTGTAGGAGGTATGGATGCCACTAAAGGTAAGCTCAGAACTTCATTTAAATTGTATTAATTAATTGTATTACAGACACCCAGAGGATATATTAAAATTATTTAAAGGTTTCTGTTAGAAAAGCAACTTGGAGATGAAAAGAGGACAAAAAACTAACAGAACACAATCAGACGTGTTAGAATCTCATTGATGTGTTTGATTCTTACTGGAAGACTCACATGTTTGCAAAGGATAAACATAAATCTTGAAGTGTAGACTAAAGAAATTTGATTCAAAATGTGAGTTTAAAATTAAGTTTTGTAAGTATCTGTTTGCACAGTTTGACTTCACCAATCAGAAGAAAAAATTAATATTTAAAATATTCCAAGATTCCTTTAATGTTGTTCTAGAACCTCCTTTTGACAAAATTTATAAGGCTGGAAAATAAAACTAAAAAGCATTACTGAAATATTGAGAACTCTTCGCTAAAGCTTATCAAGCCTTACTATATAATTTCAAGTGGAAAGATTTGCACTTATTTTCATGAGTGCAACTGCATGTGCAGATATTTTTCAGGACTTCATGCAGACTTTTTTCAGGTTTGTAGTTGAAAATTAAAGGTTACAAAATGTATCCCAATTCTTACTATTTGATTTTCACAAGTGCCATCAGCTTAAAGCTCTACACATTACACTGTTCTGTGTGGTAGGTTTCATCTAAAATAATTTTCTACACGAACCTTAACTTCCAATCCACAGCTTGGAGCCAAAGAACTATAATTAGTTTAAAGTCTAGCGATTTGCTGAGCAGTATTACTTGTAGCTGTGTGAGTTCACTTTTAATAAAAACACAAAGAAGCTAATCCATTTCACGGCTGGCAAAAAGTTGCTGATTACTAATTTTTCTCATAGGAGAGATCTTGCAGTGCTACCTTACTGTCTCAATGCAATCAAATCAAGTGCGAAATACACATTCGTCACCATCACCGCATGTCAGCACTCATTCCTAGGACAGTTTAGCAAAATGAAGCTAAACGGCAGCAATTAGTATACTTCCATTAATGGTACTGATTATCTACAAGTTAAATAAAATAACCAAGAATTCAAGACAATCTTTAAACAAACTTCTACCAAAATTAGAAGTGAATTTTCTAATAGGTTTTTCCCAGTTGAATCTATGCAAAGAAAGGGCTATTTCAGTCAACATCTGCATTTCCTCTTGGTGCCTCTTTTACTTATTACCTTGGAACAAAGCCAAGCGTTTGAACTTTTGCCTTTTGATGGTTTAGAAGAACAGCCCTTCCTCTCCTCCCTGCTGTCCTCCGCAGCTCTGACTCACAATTTGAGCCTGTGCTGGATTGTAAGATAAATGAAACAGCACCGAAGAGACTAAGATGTACTGGAAGAACAGCTGTGAGAAGGGAGTAACTACCACCTCTGGCAAGAATACACTTACTGTGATAAAGAAAACTCTTGGGGAATGCCAGGTTTGGCTTTGTGCTTATCTCAGGTGGTACATGAAGTCAAATCTCTTCTTCAAATGATCAAAAGAAGATCAAAGACCTGCTTTTGGGTTGTTCTTTCGAAAAACGTGAATGTGCCTAAACGACATTAACTTTCAACACCTACCTTCAAGCCTCTGTAAAAATTAGACCCTACAGGGTGTGTATGAACACACTATACCTTAATGTCTTTTTCCTGTTTTTTAGTTAGTATGCAAGATTTTTCTTTTGAAGCTGAGAACTTTGGGGCACTTACATATTAGCATAGAATAAATGAGAAGGAATCAAAGCAAAGAATGGCAAACAGACTGACAAAATGGAAAAAAAAAGCAGTCAAAAATTCCAGTTGCTGAGAGTAAAAGAACAGAGGAAAGAGGAAAAAGTAGAATTCTTTTTGTCTGACTGCAGGTGGATATGGCAGTTTCTGTTCTATGCATCCTATGCATCTGGAAAAGCATGTAGAGGACAGAGAAGATATCATGAGAAAACCACTTACTTCATCAGGTTTATTGAGTATAGCTGATCCCTAGTGGATCTCTAAACCAAATGCTACCTTTTATTTTCTACTTTATTGCATAGTTGTTTTGCTGTTCCAAACCATTCCTTAGCTCCTAACTGCCTATTGCAATTTGCTAAATACAACTCCTCTAGTGTCATATCCCAGTCAAGGGACAGGCAGGGAATCAGCTCTTTTTCACACCTGGTTGCCTTCAGTTGGGCTAAAGCTGAGCTCCAGGGTGCACTGCCTGTGCAACTGCCAATCGCCTCTTCCACCTTGGTTGTTACTCAGCCAGAGCAAACTCCCCACTGGGCTAAATCAGCTCTCAAAGGAGCAATTATAGCTGTGGAGCGAGTGGCAGGAGCCAGTGCATGGAAAAGTGGTAGTCTGGAACAGCAGAGAGCGAGGTCCTTACGAACAGTTGCAGTAAAAACATTACTAGAAGTTCAGTGACCTGATAAAAATTGAAAATACAGCTTATATATTACAGCAGACAAGGAGTTATTGCAAAGCAGCTGCAAAGACGAACCTCAGGAAGGCTAATCATGAGAAGCAAGCGTGTGCACACACACAACTCAGCCTTCTCCCTGTCTCCATCATAAAAAGGAAAATACCCAAACTGTTAATGAAGACTGACACCCAAGTCCTAAGGCAGGCAGGCACATGGATGCATTATCATCTTTTGATATCACTAAGGGTTTAAGCACAAACACCGTTGAAGAGTATACAGTTGTGCAGTACCATATGCATAAGGAATTTAAGAAAAGAAGTTACAAAAAACCTACCCTCATGGTATTTTTATGAATACTATTTGACTTATTTCCAAACTTTTCAGTATTAAAAAACTCACTGGTGTTTGATTCTGCATCTTGCCACGAGTTTATTCTCATAAATTTGACAATCACATGTGCTCACAATCAATGCAGCTTTCTTACTGGGCTCACAGTTCATAACTGGAGTCCTCATAGAGTCAGAGTAAAACTCAGCACAAAGAATTTCCTCATAGGAAAATTTTATAACGTGTTGAGTTGTACCAAGTAGTGGCTGTTTGTTACTGATCAGTTCATGTCTGTCTCATAATTCTTATGTTTTTAACAGGTACCACTACAATTGAAAAATATGACCTTAGGACTAATAGTTGGATACAAATTTGTACCATGAATGGTAGACGACTGCAGTTTGGAGTTGCAGTAATTGACAACAAGCTCTATATTGTGGGAGGAAGAGATGGTCTGAAAACTTCAAACATTGTTGAATGTTTCAACCCTGTCACAAAGGTTTGGACTGTAATGCCCCCCATGTCCACACACAGACATGGCCTAGGTAAGAGATGCCCTTTTTACATACATGCCTGGAATTATAATTTAAGTTAGGCCCATAGGTACCAAACACCCACAGTGAAGAAAACATTGCAGTAAGGAAATAAGTACAACTTCACTGATTTTAATATTGTAATTACAAGAAGTTTTACAGAGCTCTGCCATGACTTAGCATCCACGGGCCTTTCCTGCTCAATCATCCTTAACATTGTTCTAGGAGCATGAATAATATGAATATGAATTCTAGAATTTATTTCTGAAACTACAAAAAATAAGTGTAAGTTTACAGTTGAGGATAAATAATGGAGGGAATACAACAATTTCTGAATTACTTCTATATAAATACATATGTAAGAATATGAATATATGCATTTATAAGCCCAGTTCCAGGCATTGCTGGAAACCATTGCTAAATTCAAATGAAATAGAATATTTTTTTTAATCACTAGTAGGTAAACCTTTGTGGCCTAAATCACCTTCTCCACTGCTTGATGGAGAAAGTATAGTTTCAGGTTCAAACCAGCTTGCCTCTCAAATTTACAAAAGGAAATACTAGTAGGTAGTAAATGGAGAGAAGACAATGCAGATTAAATCTCATTGAAGTCATTACAGTTACCAGCTGGTGGGGCATAATTCTACCAAATAAGTAAGTCACAGTGGCAAATCTGAGAGCCCAAAGTTAGGCCCCTATCTGTGCATCAGCCTGGTTTGTAAAGCTGCCTTACACTTAGAGCTCCTATTAGCTTCAGTGAGATTTTGTGGAGAGTTGGCACTTTGGAAAAAATCAGGCCATGTATATTTAGGCCTGAAAAGACAGATTTAGAAAACTTTTAAGCAGTCAGATTAAAACATTTTGCCTTACCTAACAAAGGAAGTGCCAGCAGCAGCAGCAGAAGCCGGTCCCTAAAGAGGTGGCATCAAAGCCTTTCTCTCTGGAGAAGGACAATGACACAGGATATGTCCACACAGAGCTTTGCAGAGACAGCCAAGTTCACTCTCCTGTGCCTCAAGGACAACACATACAAGCCAGCTCTTGTCCAAAAGTGTGATCCCCTTACAGGCATTAAGATGTTCTGGTACTTTAGCTGGGAAGGACAGCCAGCTACCCACACACTCAGGCTTCATGCTGGAGGAATTAAAGAGCTTCACATGGCTCAGAATAAGCCATTGTGGGTGGGTTTGGGCACGTTTTTCATTGCCTGGCTCAATCTTTGCCTTTCTTTAAAAGAATAGAATTGTTTCTCATTTAGGGGCTCAAATTTGATTCAGAACAAGGTCAACAGAAGTGGAAGAGATAAAAGTCCAAGAAAAGAACATCAGAACTAAAGCAGCTTTCCTTTAATCTTTTGGCGAAAGATAACGCTTATTCAGAAAAGCACTGCATGTGAAGTATTTTGTTTATATTTGTTTATTCTGCCAAACGACAAGGCAGCTTTCAGATAGTTTAATACCAGCTGAAATTCCTTATCTGCATACAGGGAATTAAAGTATGATTTTGATACACCATTGGTCACTGAAATTTGTACTTATTTCTTTTTTTTCTTTTTAAGGAGTAGCAATGCTTGAAGGACCAATGTATGCTGTTGGTGGCCATGATGGGTGGAGTTACCTTAATACTGTAGAAAGATGGGACCCACAAGCACGGCAGTGGAATTACGTTGCTAGCATGTCAACTCCTAGAAGCACTGTAGGGGTTGCAGCCCTAAACAGCAAGTATGTCAACAGGAAAAACTCTCTTTGGTTTTTCATTTGCTTCCTTCCTCGGAAATACAGATTCTTAAATTTTCTTTTCCATCTTATAGTAATTAATCACCTCAGGAAAACAAAGACAAAATGTAATGGACAAAAATATGAAGGAAAACCTTTTCCTCCATTGTGTGGTAAATTGTTTTCAAATGTGCAGTCATGTTTTAAACATATTTCATTATTTCAAGCTATAGCAATTTGAACATGGTATTGCATGCTTATCAGAACTACCTAGGATGTAAGTTACAGAGATATAAGATCAGATACTTTAAAAAATATTCCAAGTTTATGTTTACATAAAGCCAATGTATCTAAGAAAGAACTATTCAGAAGAACTTAAACAGAATACAAAGTCATTCCTGTCATTTCACATCTCCTGCCTGCATCTACAACTTTAACGTACAAGTTCACAGTCAAGAATAACTTTTAAAAGGTAAAAGTATATAATTTGTTCAATGAAAGGAAGAGAAGTATAACAAATAGGTATGGAATAAATAACCTTCCATAAGTTTTCTCCTACCCAGATTAATTTTGACTATCATCTACTGCTTAAATACACTGAGATCATGTGTTCATTGTACATTGATTTTCCTTCCAAGAATTTCAAAATGTATTCAAGCATGCTCCTGAGACAGTAAAGTCATTCAAGCATTTTTATTTGGGAACACACACACGTGTGAATCCAGTGTGTAACCTGTATTGGACAGTGTGTTACAGCTTACTACATGTTCCCATTTGAAAGCAATTGTATAGCCTGGCTTGAGCCAACCTTCCTTCTTATTTAGAACAAGACAGAATAGAACAGAATGGTTGGAATAGACTTACAGTGATAATTTAGTCCAGTAGCCTGGATAGTTCAGGGTTGACCAAGTTAAATTATGTTGTTAAGGGCACTGTCCAGATATTTCTTAAACCCCGATGGGCTTTGGGCATCAACCATCCCTCTAGGAAGCCTGTTTAAATCTGTGGAAATCTCTTAGCAATGACAGTTTGTAGGGGCTGGGAGTATTACATTTGCAGGCAGACTGCAATTATTCTGAAATGTTACCACTGGCTTCCCTATTCAGTTCTAAAATTCCAGAGAAAGAGCAGAAACAAAGATGTCAGCAAACAGATATTTGCAAATGCAAAACTTCTTCACATACTAGTTGAGATTCTGCATTCAGCCATGACACGAATCTAACCGTTAACTCAAAAGCCCAAGAGAAGCAGAACTGCCTGTTTGAATCCCTGTTGTATCACAGAGGAAATGTTCTCAGCAGAAACTTCACTAGAAACTCCTGTTGGTACCTTCCACAGTGACATGCAGGAAACTGCTTTGTCAAAGAGGAAATCCAGCCTGGTCTGACTCTGCTCTCAATCACTGCCGATACAAACTGACTCCAGCCTGGCTTAACTCACGTCTGTTAGTCTAGTGATGTAATTTCTGGCATACCAGGGGAAGACGAGATCAAATGTCCATCACTCAGTGCTACTGCTGTGGATTAAGCAAGCAGAATGCTTCTCCCTTTCCTGTTTCCCTAAGTCACGCCTTATTTTTCTCTATTCAACACCAGGAGAAAAGACTTCAAGCTTTGGTGGAGCAACAGTTTTTGACCAATAAATGGTCTGTTGAAAACATCAGTCAATAATGGTATATTTGTTCTTTTTCTCAGAGAATGGAAAACACAACCGTGTTTCTAGACACATTATGGAAAACAAATCCCAACCAATCTGTTTGGTATCCAGTGATTTCCTCTCTCTGTGAAAGCTGTGTAAACAGGTAGACTGTATTTAATGGCACAATGAAAAAGAAAGCAAATCAAGTCCTCACAATTTTCATTTTCTGCATAACAGAACTCAGGTCTGTCTTCCAGTCACAATAATCAGAAGAGAACTAAGATTTCTGTACTCTTATAACGATGGTCAAAATTTTTCTAGCTAAATTATGTCAGAGCAGTCTACAAATTTTTACGGTCACTGGAGAAAAACAAGCACTTCTCAAGGAAAATCCAACTGGACAATTTCACATGTTCCCTAGGTCTCTAATTAGTTGCATTAAGTGAATTAAATTCCATGGCAGCAAGTAATAGCCAGGATTTGAAAGGGACCTGAGCAATTAGCACACTTGACATCTAAACTTGTCTGCTATTACATCCAGTACATATACTATCATAGTCTAGCAGCATCCAAATTCACTTGAAATATGGAAGAAATTCAGATTTTGTAAAATTCCTTGACAAAAAAGTCAAAAAAACCCCATGCCTCTTAATGTGGATTTCCAGCATTTACTCTTACGTGTTGTCCAAATATCAGCTAGTTAGATACTCCATTTGTTTGTTAAGCGCCTTTAGGCTGAACAAACAAGGTGACATACCTGAGCGGTAACCTCTGTCCAGCAGATTTTCTTAAGTACAGACACTGAGGAAAATATATTTAATATATTTGACATATGTCTTTGATATATAAGGTTACTAAAGTTCTTTTACATATTAACAGTATATGAAAAATGCTTAAAGTGATACTAAGATGTCAAATACTCCATCAGCCTGTCACAAGGGAGTACTACCCATATGTTTCAAACATATGTAGCATCTTTCAATTAAATCTCATCTATAGATCATGCTGAAAAATATGACAGGCATTTTTAAACATAATGTGGCTGTTTGAAACTTTACACTGCAAATGAAGAATAAAACTTCTTTCAACTAGCATGCGAAACGCTTTGTGTAAAGAAAGTTCTAGAGCACGGCTGACAGAGAGTGAATAATGGGCACAGAGATAATTTTGAGGTGGTATTGGTTAAGTTAGCCAAATAAAATTCCTATTAAAATGAGAAAATAAAGATTGAAATTGTTTGCCTTCTGGTGGATAACCACCTCAGGTTGTACGCTGTTGGTGGACGAGATGGGAGCTCCTGCCTAAAATCAATGGAATGTTTTGATCCGCACACAAACAAGTGGAGTATATGTGCTTCCATGTCCAAGAGGAGAGGTGGAGTTGGTGTGGCAACATACAATGGGTTTTTATATGCTGTGGGAGGTCACGACGCACCTGCTTCCAACCACTGTTCTCGACTCTCTGACTGTGTAGAAAGGTAAGGAAATATATTCTTTTCTTTCCCTTTCTTCCTTCACATTCCAGGAAGGAAACATAAAATAATTTATAGCAGCAAGGGAAATCTATTCACAATTGGAATGTTAATTTCGGAAAACATATTTGTGCTCTTAAAAATAATATTTTGAGCACAGCAACTGATTTTGAATGCTCTTGTGATAACAAACCAATTAACCCTCACAAGCAAATTCCTCCCAGCTCCCACTTCTATTTGTTCTGCCCAGGAGCCAGGTAAAGACAACTTAACTATTAAGACAAATTTAACATATGACCTGCCCGTTTTTCAAGTGCCAAAATCTAGGTTTGGGCTACTTCTGGGGTTTATTGTAGAATCTGAATCCGTTTCAACTGTCTCTTCCCCCAATAACTTGTCTGATATTGACCAAAAGGATAAGAATATAACAGATATCACATACTCAAACAAACAGAATCCATTACATGGGTATTTTCTGATGGAGCAGATTGATAGAAAGAGCCTTGTTTCTGTAAGAAGCAATGTTGCTATAGGAAATCAGCTAAAACACATGTTAGGGCACTCATTTGGTAAGCAAAATCCCCAAAAGTAAACACGCACCAAAGCAAACTCCTTCAGCTCAAATTCATACATATTAATACATTGGTCTGATGTAGCAGACACCTGTAAGCATCTTGGCTTTATATCCATTTCTCAAAGCAATTATTTTTCAAAATGAAAACGCTACTTATCTGACCCTCATTTAATCCTTTTTTTTTATTCTTTACTGATGAGCATGGCTCTTGAGCAAATGCAGATACTGAACATTTCCTTTCAGAAGGAGAACTACTGTGTGTCAAATGCTGCTTTGCTGCGGTGGTGGCACGCGGCACAATGCAGGAGGACAAGAGAACATTTGAGCCCTAGGTGAGAGGGGAGAATAATGAGTGGCAACAACTCCTCTGGCTGTTTAATGGGCCATGGGCAGCCACTGACACTAGTGTCAGCTGGGGACAGGAAAGGAAAACTGAGCAAGTGTTCAGCTCCCTGTTGTGAGTACCAATGGCTAAGTTTTGTTCTCAGTTCAGTCGTGTGAAGCTGAAACTTGAATTTATATTGGAAACTGATTGAGTACATATTGGAAATAAAAATCAATGGTGATGTGAAATACTGCCACGCATTTTGTGTTACAAACTTTTATCCACTACATGAGATATCTAACTTTCTTTACAGTGAAATTTGCTGAAAACCTTAGTTCTGGCAAGAAACAAACCCCAAAAATCTCTATGGCAACAGGAAAAAGAATACTGAAATTAACTTTGCTGAGTCAACTGAAGATCATGCCATCATTCCCTCAGGCCTCATTTACGTTCAAAATGTATTGATTGTTTAATCTGATTCAAATGGAGAGACTGTAATCAAAAGCAGTGATAGTACAGTCCTTTTTCACCTGTGCTTGAAGACCCCTCTAGTGGCTAAATTACATATTTAATCATGTTACTCAGCACAGAGTACAGTAGAACAGAGAACAGCAGAAAGGAAGCAAATATAGATGTATATTTGAAATGCATTTCTACAAAGTATTTTTCTCATTTTTATCATAAAACACCCTAGGTATGATCCTAAAACAGACGCTTGGACTACAGTGGCCCCCTTGAGCGTACCTCGGGATGCTGTTGGAATTTGTCCTCTGGGGGACAGATTGTATGCTGTAGGGGGCTATGATGGCCACACATACCTGGATACCGTGGAGTCCTACGATGCTCAAAATAATGAGTGGACAGAGGTAACAGGAAGAATTACTTAATAAATAATAGGAATTTGGGCAGATAGGAAGAACTCTGCCCAAATAATGGGCAATGCTGTAGAATTATCACTGGATTTGTTACAAATGGTGCATTGGGATGCAGTAATACTGTAGCTGGGCTGGTAGAATGGTAGAATTATTTTTTTTTTTTTTTACCTTTCCTGTGAAATAAGGCATTTTGTGCATGATCCGTCGCTAGCAGTGGAATGCCTTTGTCAGCAATGCCCTCTCGTGGAAGCAGTCTTTAAGTTTTCAGGTTTATGATCACTGAGACTAAGAGGAAATATTTAAAAGTGACAAGATCCTTTTATAGCTACACAGTCCACATTTTTGGAACACAGGATAGGAAGGTCTTCTTCAAAAGTTAAGAGCGATGGCACCAGCCTACACTCCTCTAACTCTCAGGAGCTGCCAAAGCCTTTTTCCAAAAGGCCAAAACTGTGTTTTCAGAGTCCTAGTTAAATCTGTTTTTTTTAGCACTAGATTAGTTTAAATAAACCAACTTCTTCTAGTCCTATCCATAGGAGTCTACTAAAAATACTTCCTTCTTTTTTTTTTTTTTTTTTTTTTTTTTAGGAAGTTCCTGTCAATATTGGGAGGGCTGGAGCATGTGTTGTTGTTGTGAAGTTGCCCTGACATATAAATATTGTGAAACTGAACTGAGTGAAGTTTCATGAAGACACAGTCAGGAAGAAACCTTTCAAGAAAGCCGTGCAGAATACTTATCTCTGAGCCATTATAGTATTAGAGCACAAATTGTCTTCCTGCATACAAAACCCAGAGGATTTTGCATAATTTAATTATTTTATTATGCCTAATATGTAAAAATCCAGTAATATGTTCAAATGGTTTATTACAAAAATGTACCTGTTATTTATAAAATGCAGTAGAAAACTGATAATTTGCTATGTAAGATTTCATAAAATTTTTCTTTTCTACCTTGGCAGTAATGCTAATGTTTACAAAAACAGCTGTAACACTTTACGTAAATGAAAATCAATAAAGAAGAAACACCTGCAACAGAGAACTGCACGGAAGGAAGTATTTGCCAATAGATATCACTAGCAACCAAATATTTTCTGCAGATGTAACTTCATTTCTCTATTCAGAAATGAAATGAAATTTAAAATCAAATCAGAGAGGCACAGGATTTGGTTGCTATTGTTCGACTGCTATTCAATCTCTGGCAGTGCCAGTAATGTGACAGAAACCCCATTTTTAGCAGTGTACTCAACTGGCCAGAGCAAGCTAAGCAATAGTAGGGATAAGGTATCTTTATATTATTAAGTGTGAGCCAACAGAAAGAAATCGTTTTTGTCAAAACACAATGCTAATATCATTTGCAGTCATTTTCACAGTGCATAGAGATGTGATATTTTAATGCTGATCACTGTGTCAGGTTATTCATGGATTTGTCTTTGCCCACTAACCATCTGTCAGATGCGTTAAACTAATTTGACTCTTCATGGGATAACCACCATGCATTAAAGTTTAAAACAATCATATCATTAAATTCCTTGAATAAAACTTTAAAAATGAATTTTTTATATCATATTGATATGACAATCTTTGACCTCAGCTGAAGATTACCAGCTTTCTCTCATGTACAGTAGAAACATGGTAAGAAAAAACCTCACATTCACTGTGTAACGTTATATGCCACTTATATAAGCATGTTTATGTTTTATTTGAAAATTAAGTGAATGCTAAGACTCAAGAATAAAGAGGAAAGAATCACTGGGAAACAGCACATAATATTCCATATGCATGGTATTTTCTTTTTGTGTGCCAATTTCTAATGAAGGTGTTGATTTGTTCTCAATTACTTTCATTTTTTATAATTTCAAATGCTGAAAGTGTATTTTAGAAAAAGAATGTATGTAAGATATTCCATGATGTAAAGCACAATATTTGCACAGTATCTACTTCAGTGTTTTGTTGTTGTTTTGTCAGTATCAGAAAATTCAGGACCAATTAAAATTCTCTGACCGTGTAAGACTAACTTTCTTGATAGAATACTGTGTTTTCAGAACTCAGCAATATGCTATTTTAAAAGATTTATTGTATTAATCCTATATTAATCCTATTGGACGTATCTAAAGATGAATTCTCATAAGCATATTTATAAAAGGAAAAGCATTTTTAACTTCAAAAATCAATTATGTTTCTATATAGCATGCTATATTCAAATAAACTTTACTATCTCTGCTAAGAAAATGGAGTCTCTATTTTAACAGCTCTATGGGTGCTGACAGAACTTCCCTGCCTTTGGCCCCACCTTCAGCTTGCAAAGTTTAGTAAATGTTTTAGCAATAAACACAGCATCGGACGCTTAGGAAAAACACCCAGAAATAAACAATCCCCTTAAACATACCTTCAAATATACTACCATTTCCATAGTTTAATAAAGTCTCAAAAAGAGTATTATAAGAAAATTACACTTCTTGCATTTCTTGACTGTTCTCAAAAGAAACTGTCATGAGGCTTGTTTATTTAAGAAGCAGCTTAAAGGAGAAGAAATATAACTCTCCTAGCTTGCAGCATGCAGCTACTTTTATCAGTCTGATAAATTCAGCAGCTCCTCCTACTGTGAACCGCAACCACTGAGCCTCAGTGTGTGAGTATTTGCATGCACGTCTTACATGAGATGGTTACTAATTTCTGTGGTAACTGTGGTAACTCATACATCTATTAAATTTCAATTTTAAGGCCATATCTTATTAGAGAAACAGTGCAAAGTTAAATATAGATAAGGGGAAATGGGGAAAGATGCGAGGGTATGACTAAATTTCAGCAGAAGTGGAGTAAATCCAGTAATTTACTGCAACTAGTAAGTGTCACAACAATGAACAGAATGCCATCGAACTTTAGTTGAAGGCATCCGAAACTGAAGTATCCTCTGTACTCCTTTCCTTTGAGAGGGAAGCATCCTTTACAGCAGTTATACGACTGATATACACACATATTATCAAACTAACCCACTTGTAAGACTTTCATTTCAAAGCCACCCTAGTTTCCTCTTCTGGAAATATAACTTTCTTCTGAACTTTACAAATTTGGATGCATATTGTTTTCAGGTTTTCTGTATGAGTCCACATGAGGTAACTGACTTGTATTATTTTTCTTGGTTTTCTACTCTTGGTTTCCTATAATCCCTTCAATTTGTCTGCACTTATAAAACCTTTGGCCTTATTATTTTCAACCTTTAAAACATCATAAGCATCTCTCTATTCTATGGCAAAACAAATTATTGCAAGAATATTTCAATATCCCCGTAATGTATTGCCAAATATATAGCTCTGAAAACATTTCATGATATTAAAAACAATGCAGAAAATATGAAAAATATCCATAGGGAAAAATAGGCTATAAATTTTCATTTTTTGCATAAAAGTTTTGCTAAACCATTGTCTCAACTAATCAGTGCTAGACATCTCAGAATTGCAGAAACCAAGGATTATAGCCCATGTTAAAATCTTACAGGGACTTTGTCAGTGTTCCTTCAATCTGTTCAGTAACACGAGATCTTTTAATCAAGAGGGTCACATGTGCTTCTTTTTCTACAGAAGATTTGCTTGTTATGAATGTCCATAGAGTTATTTGATGTTTGTCAGTGAACGTTTCAGTCAGGGAAAATGATAACCTCTTAACCACTGACCCATTTCTTAATCTGAGTCCTCTTCTCTGCCAAACCAGTTACAAGCTTGGCCATAATCTAGTGCTTGAGAAGTCAGGTATTGAGTCCTGAAGTTTTCTCATATTGCTACAGTGAGACCATCTCAGCTCACAAATTCAGTTTTCCTAACACTTTGCTATACAGGTTTTGCTCAGAAGATGGTGCTATGTGACTATTCTTCAAGAAGCCTGGCTCTTAGCAAGAGAATATGTTGCTACCTTGTAGCAATATTTATCCTTTAAATATAAATAAACTCTTTCCTACCTCATAAGCTCAAGAGCCTACTACATTCTTTAGTGAAACTGTCTTTCATCCCGACACTTTAACCACATGCACAAACACACCCCCTGCTGAACCCTTAAGAGCAATTTTGGAATCAAAGACACAGCAAAGTATCTTCCAGGAATATTTCCAGTGCAACAGGTGATATCCCTGTTCCCGTGTCTGTCCTGAAGTACTGGCGCATTGAAACAATTGCTTGGTTTTTCTCTCACAGAACACAAATGATGAATATAGAATCATAGAATCAGTAGGTTGGAAGAGACCCACCAGATCACTGAGTCCAATCGTTCCCAGCAATCTCTAAACCATGTCCCTCAGTACCTCATCCACCTGCACCTTAAATACCTCCAGGGAAGGTGAAGCAACCCCCTCCCTGGGCAGCCTGTTCCAGTGCTTAATGACCCTTTCTGTGAAGAATATTTTTCCATATAATTACTTTCATTGCAAAGACTCAACATGAAAACCCAGTGGCGTATGGACCTACTGACAAAGGGAAGCCAGGATTTCCCAGCTGGCCCATTAGCCCACATCAGCTAGCCAGGTAGCCCACATTACCTTTCCCTGATTCACCCCAGATACATTTCAGATACAGTCCCTGGGGTATGGTATAAGCTATAAATCTCTACCTTTTCTAAAGGGACATGTTTTTCTAAGCAAGGCAAACACATAAATGTAAATGTTACATAAATGTCACTATCTTTCCCTCCCTCTCATCACCGACCAGGAGCTTTCTTCCAATTTCTTCCAAAATCTGGAAGCACAATTTCCCCTGAGAATGGCTAGGCTATTCTACCCATGACTTGCTATTCTGTTCTCACAGGCTCCTGTAAAATAAATCCCTTGCCCTCACATTAGAGAGATCTCAACATGCCAATTGCCTGCAGTTTCCTGCCTGAGTTTTTCCCTCGAAAGATTTAGTTCCATAGTTACGCGACAGTGCTTACATGTAAAATCACATAAGATAAAACAATGCTAGTTATCAAGAAAGCAGTCCAAGTAGGAAGTTTGAATTTCAAGCATTCAAATACAAATTATTTCTTAAAATAAAGATAAAATCAGCACTTCTTAATGAAAAAAAGCCCGTGTGTACAGCTACTGAACAACTGATAATAATTGAAAGACCACATTCTGCCCAAGACATTTCTGATAAGAATTGATTATCCAAGACCTCATTAGTTTCTTTCACTCGGCACTGTTTGTATTGAACAATAGTAAATAAAAAGTCTTGTGATGATTGTGTCTTTACAAGTATTACACTGATACTCAGAAAAACATGTGCTTGTTGGATTCACAGTTGTGAAAAACAGTTTACCGTATAAAGAAAAATTCATTTTAATCACATGCTGTAATCAGATTCTTTTGTGAAGGCAAGGGGCCTGCAGCTGCTAGATGGAATCAAACACTTCAAAAAATAAAGAAAATCACTGTGCCATGCTTCTCCCAAGCAACGTAGTACACAATTCATTAACAATAGTCTATAAAAATGAGAAAGATTGAAGAGAATAGGTCAGGAGCCAAAACAGACAGTAAAGAGCATGGAGGGGAGGGAAGGGAATGGAAGCCAGAGGAATAGATTAGAGCTCCTCTACAACTCCACTTCATCTTTTAAATACAAGAAGATACAATATAAAAACCTCACTTGATGATTTAATATGCTGATGTAAAAGGACCATGAAGCAAAGCAGAAGCAATGAAGCTAGAATAGTGTTCAAGAGGATTTGTTACAGATTTTTTTCCTCATTTTCTTCCTGCCAACTAAATAATTTTGTCATATCAGAAAGAAATGTGGTGTTCAGAATCTGTTACACTCTATACTTAGTACCTTAGAGATGAAAATTTTATTTATATTCATATATATGTATTCATATTTCAATTATCTGGTATGTGGACATAGCAACTGAGTTAAAATTCATAGTGATCAAATGCCAAGAGGTTTGTTTTTTTTTTAATTTCATTTAGCAACAAAGCCCAGAAAGCCAATCAGATCCTGGACTGCATTAACAGAAGCTAGGCTAGCAGGTTGAGGGTGGTGATTCTGTTTTTCTATTCCACCCTGGTGAGACCCCACTTGGAGAACTGCATCCAGCTCTGGAGACCTCAGCACAGGAAAGACATGGATCTGTTGGAGCAGGTCTACAGCAGGGCTGGAAGCAGAAGCACCTCTTCTCCAGGCTGGAAGAGCTGAGGTTGGTTCAGCTTGGAGAAGAGAAGGCTCCAAGGAGACCCTACTGCAGCCTTGCAGCACTGAAAAGGGTCCTACAGGGAAGTTGGGGAGGGGGTTTTTATCAGCTAGTTCAGAGACAGGAGGAGAGGTAAAGGTTTGCAACTAAAAAAGAGGAGATTCAGACTAGATATAAGGAAGAAATGTCTTATGATGAGGGTGATGAAACACTGGAACAGGTTGTCCACAGTGATGGCAGATGCCTCGTCCCTGGAGACATTCAGGGTCAGGTTGGACTGGGCCCTGAGCACATCTCATCTTGTTGAAGATGTCCCTGCACACTGCAAGGGAGGTTGGACTGCATGACCTTTCAAGGTCTCTCTCAACACAAATCGTTCTATGATTCTATGATTTAAGGGCCTTAACTGATTCTTGGTTAAAAACCAACTAAACCCAAACTGCAACAGAAATTTCTGAGATTTTAAACATCAGTCTCAGCCTCAGTGAATCTCACTTTACATATACTTTTTTGTCTATTAGCTCCTTGTATTTGTTCTCTTTTGTTTACAGTCAAGCTTTTTTTTATTTTGTCTTCTTCACTAGGTTGTCATCATGAAGCCCTTATAATTCTCTGAGGACTGTCAAGTTTGTTCAGTCCTCAAGAGAAAGATATAATGCAAGTTCCACTACGTATGTTGGCATCTTGTCATAAATGTACTGTAGCTAGAGATGAAAGTAAACTTTTGCTACCGTTATTTCAGGAATATTGTTTGGAAACCGATTCAATAATTGTCAGTATCTTGAAAGGTTTATAGGTTTATAGTCCCATAATTTATTTATGTCACTTTTTTATCATTATTATTTAAAACAAAATCTTCCCAGGAAAACAACCTTGAAATGTCTTTATGTAGTTTGATCACTTATTTTCTCTCATAGTAACTACTGAGGCAACCCAGTTTTTTTCCACATACTACACGTTCAAATGGTTGGTAAAATGGCATTAAAGTGAACAGACATACAACACAAGAATTTATGAGCCCTTCAACATCTCATATTGAGCCTTGACCAATGGAGTATGTTTTAAAGAAAGATAAAATGTTAACAAGGAACCAAACAATTGTATATTTGTTCCTAAATGTACCCTAGAGATACATTTTTTATTTACACAAATACACAAGATGCACTGGGAAAGTCTCAGCAGAAACCCTTGTGTGAAAACAGACACTTGTAAGGGTATAAGCACAGGATTTTGTAGAATTGTGCTTGTGTATTGATTGATAATTACAAGTCACAAGCTGTTGATGCTGTTGATTTCAGCCTGCAAGTAGGTTCTAGAGTTACAGGTTTCCAGGGGAAACTGTTGAGTACATTAAAACAAAAGAAAAAATAACCTCAAAACCACCAAAGAAAGCCCAATGTCCCCAAACCAGTCTGCAATAAAATACTGCATTCAAAATCTTCCCCTGTTATTTCCCAGGTGCCCATTTTCGACATGCAACAGCAAATACTGAATGAGGAACACTGCAATGTGATGGATGCAATGCCTCCAAAGGGAAACAGAAAACAACTTCTTAAAAGCAACAGTTAAAAGCACTTTTTTTCTACCTTGTGTATTGCTAGAATCAGGACTTAAAGGGTTGTTGTAGCAAAAAGCCTACTACATTCATGTAGGTGTATATGTGAGACGAGGCTGAATGAAATAAAAAGGGAGGAACCAATACAGCAAAATTAATGAAGTGAAACAAACGCACGTTAGGTGATAAATTACTTGTATAATGTGGATATAGACACCTATACATGTTATTGTATGATGTCACTGTATTGTATGATGTCATTGACTACATGACACATTTTACACTCTACCATGAACGTTTTTCCTTTGTCCTATTTGCTACTCCAGCATTTTATACCCTTGACATTACTATAATTTCCTCCTTCTCTATTGAATTTTAAACACTTCTTGAGCTAAACATATAGTGTTATAATTTCCATATGGATGTGGAATAGAAATCTGAATATTTTTTGAATCTTGAAAAACTGATAATTAAGTGCTATAGTTCAATCCTTTCATGTTTTTAAAGTTGGTTTCTTTGAGTTATGATTAAGATATTTTCTTTGATTCAGGAATTTCTCCCTTTCTGCAATTTTCATTAGAAGTGAGTGGCTATTACTAGAGATTATAAGTATATTAATGATCAAAATCAGTCATCAACTATTTTTATCAGCACCAAGAGCCAAAAACCAGTGGGGAGAATAAAACCTGTTTAAAAATAACACCAAAACTGTGGGAACTCCTAGGTTAAGATTACAGGTCTCTGAAATTTTGACTGCCAAAGGAACAGAAAAGCAAAATACAGTCTCCTGCTGTGAAGACTGCCAAGGAAAAATAATGAACAAGCAAACAAATTATTTGAGAAGGACCAACAAACACAAAAATATGATATGCCTAGTCTCTTATTAACCAATATTAGAATACTTAATCATTCAAGCCAAGATAATGAACTCTGTGACTGAAACCACCCAATAAAAGCAAGGCAACAATTAACATATCCTGTAACCCTTCTGAATGAATGACCTTGGGATTTGCTTACATTTCAGTCTTAGGAAAAGTTTCTATCACGTTAAGCCTTATATCTTTAAAATTCCCTACAACTTGAAAGTCCTGGCATTTCATCTCTGCCTACTGGCACATACAATAGTCTTGTAATTCAGTACAGATAAATTTTATTTTTAGTCTCTTGCGGGTGATATCTCAGAAAGTCACACAGTCTAGCCAGTATATCTGTAATGCCACTCCAAGCTATTTTTGCAGAGTAAATCAATTTTTAAATATAGTATTGAATTACAATATCAGTAATATAATTTCAACTTGACAAAAATACCACAAACAGCAGACTGTTTGGCGGATAACATAATGGAAGAGAGAAGAAAAAACTGCACTTGAACACAAGAGAAACTGAGGATTGGATTATATAGAAAATTCAAAATAGGTCTGAAGCAGCATTTAAAATGAGGGAAACAAAGATACACTATATCCCTGACTGCATATCCATTACTTTTATGTTTTTAAAAGTTTAAAAGCTTGTTATGCATCTCAGTAGTAACAGATTTAACAGCAGGAAATTATATTAATGGAAAAAAAAGATGCATAGAGTTCTTACGAAAGAGAAGTACTGCCTGTGTATGGCAATTTTACAGTGGACTCCTATGTCTTTGGGGAAAGGAAAGGGTGAGCATTTACTCAAAATGCTAACGAGGAAAGGGATTTGCTTGGAAAGATAACTCGTACTAAAACTTGATATGTTAATTAGGATACAGAAATGCATAACAATTTTAAGAAAAAGTGGTTCTTTCTACTGCATATTTATTCAATTGGACTAACTTCCAGTTACTGTATAAAGATGATAGAACGAACTAAAATCAAACTGTCGTGAAATCTTTGCCATACTACTTTCAGTTACCTGTTAATAGGAAAACTGTTACTATGACACTGTGCTATGATTCTGAGCATGCTATTTATTTATTTATTTTCATGCCTGTAAAAAGCTGGAACTGCCAGTGGACTTCAGTAGTAGAGAACACAGTAAACATTTGTGCCACAAGACAGTTTAGTTGTCTTCATCAACATCGTGGTCTTACGTGTAAGTCACAAGTTAGAGTCTTTACAATGTTAAAAAGAAGGAAGAGACAAAAGGAGATGTCTTCATGACTTCTAAGTGGGGCAGAAAGAACACAAGGAATCAAATGGGAAATAAGCCATGGTGGTTTTCTGCACTATTTGCCAACAATCAAGGTGAGGGTTCTGCACCATCCATCTCCAATATTCAGACTGCATCATTAGATAGGTAGCCACTAAGGAAAGCTAAAACTGTATTATAAGATGGTTTCCTGCTTTAAACTGTTAGATATACATGCAATTTTAAAGCTAAAAACAATAAATTGTTTCTAGCACAACCTTCTGTTTCAGACATCCCTAGGAACAAAATCTTCCCTCAGATGACTTTATAAATCAACATAACAGTCATCTGGGAAAAGCAAATAAATCAATGTTCTCATTATAAAACAATTCTGCAAGGTAAAATTTTGAAAAGGTCAGATACTGCTGGAGATTGTCTTTACAGTCACAATTAGGGAGTTTCTCAGCATGGTTGGTTATTCAGGCTGAGTGTAGTATATCAGTTCACAGCAGATGAAGACTTCTGCAATGAGCCTCTTTGCAGAACAAAGATTACATACCACGTGTGAGACCAGCAAACCACTGCTCTCAAAGAGTTAAGTGTGCTTCAATATAACATAAGCAGTACTGAAAAACTTCTTGTCTTTTTAAAGGCTGTGGGTAATTTCAGGAGTCTATAATCCATTGCCATTAATTACTGATAATGCAGGTCAGGATGGAAAGCTCGATATGGATGATCAATCCTTAGTGGCTCTTGAGAAAAATTGAGAAAGTTCAAGAAAGGCCACCTTGGTCTTTACGTTTGTTTTACTACGTCTGCAGGCCCATGAGGAAGGTGCTTGGGGACTGTACGTGGACCTCCTGCAATCTAATGACATCATTGGGAATGCAGGAGAAAAGGAGCAAAACCCTTGCTCCCTCTGAAAGACACACAAAGGCACAAGTCAAACAAAGGTGGCCCAAGGTATACTGAAACCTTAATTTGTAAGCTAGCACCAATTAGTGGCAGACGGTGGTTTGTATAATCAATGAAATTACCTGAAAAACTTACTATTTTTCCTGCTTAAGTTTAACTTAAGGTTGTTGGGTTATTTTTGAAAAAATGAAAAAATGCATATGAAATTTTGTTCATGTGAATGTTTGTGAAATACTGAATGAATTAGTGATAGATTTTAATTCACATATTACATTTGCATATCATGTTTACAGCATCAGGCTCCTGGGTAGAAAATATTGCATGACACCCATCTGAATTTGTTCATCAATCCGTGTTTGCAATGCCTGCCAATATCAGGATTGTTTGATTATTTATAAGAAAGTAACAGGGTAACTGAATCATAATTTATCTTTCATATCAACGTCTGCAGGGAAATTTAAAGAGGCTTATTAAGTTTCATTAAAGCAGAATTCTCAATGTGCAGTTCAACAGAAGACCGAAACAGAAATTTCAAATTATGGTCATTTCTGTGACTCTACAAAAATCTACCCTGAACTAGGAAAGCATTAGCGAAGCTCTCGAATTTTGACTGCATTGTAATTTATGCCAATAGAAGGTCTGCATTAGCATCAGTGAGCTACTGCTAAGTGCTAAGGTCAGTTGTGCATTTCATACTTCAGCTGCAAAGGAAGAATTTTATTGCTTTTCATAGTCATGGTGCAGTGAAAAGGCTGCTTTATGATGCCACAGACAATTAATTGAGGTACATTACCTAGAAACTAAAAAGGTCACACGTGGAACATAATTGACACCTCATAACCCCTATTAATGATTACAGGAATGCAAATTAGTACTTTTCAGTTTCCAATAAGTAGCATAATTCTTCTCCAGCTTTGAATTATGTTTCCATTTGCTTACAATCTTTACTCTTTAAAATGTTTAATTTACTTTTTTAAAAAATGCAACCTCAGTCTACATTAAAAATTATATACTACATAAATTATACTATTCATTAGAAGTCTTTTAAAATGCAATTATTTTTCTGTGTAATAGGCACAGAATAAGAGAAAGGACTGTTACAAATACATGGATGCTTCAGTGACCTCCTTTAAGGCTACCTGTGCTACCTTTTCTGTTTCAAGTTATTCACTTGCAAAACAATACAGAAGAAAGGAGAGAAAAAAACAGGAGAGGATGGGGAAAATAGAAGAAAATGCCAAGTGGTGAAATAACTGAATGTTACGGTGGATAAGATGCAAGAAACCTCCATAGCAGATCTGTGTCTGTAGTGGGTATGGTGGTTACTACAGGGATGATCCAGACAGAGAGAGAACCTGAAGTCAGTTCTGCTTTCAAAATGTTTACAGTGTTTTACAGTGATTTCAATTCTGGATTGGGATGTATTAATATAATCTAGATGGCAAATGGTAAGGTCATTCTTTAACAATTTATTTTTTTCTAAAATACTTTCAAGAAGCCTGACTTGTAGTTGCACTCTCATTTTAAGAAGAACATTGTGAAGAAACAAATAACTTCAAAACCCCCTAAATTTCCTTCCACTGCTCCCCAAACATGTACTACAGTAATAAAAATCTAAGCACAAAGAGAAAGCAAACTAAATCTAACATAGCATTTTATTTTTTTCTGCTTTCTAAAGCTTCAAATAAATGTCATATGCAAATAAATTTTCCAGCCTGACAAAGTCAAGGTGTAAGAAATTGTCAAGGGCTTCAAGCAAATGTTTTTTGATGCTAACAGAGACTCTATGAATCAATGGTGAGGTATCTACTGAAGTTTATATTTATCTCAAAGATTGCTTTTCAAATCCCACTTGTCAGTAGTAGTTTTATTTTGTTTTCATTAATCATTGACCCGCACACAAAGACAGACAGGGCAGAGGATTTATCTCAAGTTTAGAATCACAAGGTGGCTCAACAATTTCATAAAGTATGTACTGATGTGCATATAAAGTTGGTATTGCTGGAACTTTTAACTTTCATATTGAGTTGAAATAGAGAAAACAACATTTCATAAAATCATCAAGCAGTTCTATAAAAACGAACATACAGCTCTGTAAATAATTGTGGTCAGTCTGTCTCCAGATTAAGATGAGCTTCCCCAAAGTGCTTTCATTTTTTCTAACATTTTGACCCCAAGAAATATAAAGTTAAAATGGGAGGTGATTTCAATATTAAAAAACGTCCAAATATCTAGTTTTAGAAGTAATTAAACCTATTTAGCCGCTAATAGGTGATTATTATTAGAAATATACCTCAAACACTCTCAGAAATGGTATGTGGCTACGATCCTATGAGCTATAACAGGGAATGAGAGGGTAGAAAGTTTTGGCTATTAATGCAAGATTTAACAGACCTGCCAAAATGTATTTTATGTACTCAACAACCACCTAGCACTTTAGTACAGCGTAGTACTTCGGCTTGGCTGATTACTCTGTGATAGCACAGTGCAAGCTAGGCTGGGCACAAGTGCTCTCTCACTAGTGAGTCTTTCGCTGTTTAACAAATAAAACTAAGCCTGTTTATTGAGTTACTTTTGAAACAGAAAGTTTCCATATGCGTCCCGTAATAAGCAATACCAAGAAATGATAGGAATGCTCATGAAACAAAAAAAATGTTTACTTGTATTGGGAAGATAAATTAACAATTTATCAGGCCCAGTATAGACCAAGCTGCTGGCTGTGAAGAGCTCCAAGTTACAAACTTTTTCTCCAAAATACCGCATGTGACATTGGAAAATGCCCATTTTTAAAGGGAAATCTGTACAAGTACAGTAAATGATGTGTAAAATTGAGTAGAAAGATCTTCACTTTTTCTCCATATTTATTGTTGTCAACTATTCTCAGGATGGCAAGGGATTGACAGAGCATTCAGTAGAGGTTTCCATCCATCTGTAGCTTGTTTTCATTAAACGGTATAATTTTATGTCAAAGGAATTTATGTTCGGTTCTGACACACATTATACTATATGTCTTAGATATAATAAAATGGTTTCTGATCACGAGAGTTTGAGAGAGATTCATTCATTCCACTTACCTTGTTCAGAATATGCCCTTCGTTTCCTTCATAACAATTTCTGAAACTTTTCATTTGGGGAACAGTGGTTTTGCTAGTAGGACGACCATGAATCTTGTACTCCTGGTGATGAAGTGAAAAAGTTTATATTAATATTAAAAATTACACATTTGATTACTTCCAACTACAACATTCCTGAAGGTTTTATTAGATTATAATATCGCAAGTGAAAATACATACAAATAAATCACGGGTTTGCTGCACTGTCACTACATATAAAAACACATCCGTATATAAATGTACTCAGAAGGCAGTTGAAAACAAAAAGCTTTGTGTAACACAATTTCCCTGTTAATTTTTTTATAAGTCATTCTAAACACATAAAAACTTTTAATTTGTAATAAAAGTGCACTGAAGAAGACATAGTAAGTCAGGATACCCATTTTTTACAGTATTTGGGAAGGACAACTATGTCTGTTCCAGAGAGAACAGAGCCACTAAGGACAAAAAGAGCAACCAGTCTCACTGATTAACGCATGCTGACAGTGGCCATAATACAAGAGGATAAAAATGTAAATAATTCTGTGAATCAGCAGTGCTACATTTTGAACAAAAAAAAATTTCTTACCTGCAGAGATTACCTAATGACTTCATTTGTCTAAAGGGGGCTACTGGCTCATTATTAATATAGCTTTAGAAGCTTCCAACATTGAAATCAATCTCCTCATGAAAAAACATTCCTAGAATTATAGTAGAAGGAAGTTTTCTCTACTATATGAAAGTTTAGTGTTAAAGCTGAAGGTACAATTTAGCTTATCTGGGCACAATGAGATCAGATATTATTTAGTGCCTGTAACCTGTTGCGCTTCCTTTTCAGGTTTCTACCTTGTAATTGCCAAAATACTCTCATTTTATAGTGCAGATTATATTTTCTAGGCATTTAATCATTCCTGTTGTCCCATTGATTCTCTCAAAATGTAAGACATCTTTCTTGAAAATGAAAGCTAGGTAAGGCCTCACAATCTGGCTCAGGAATGCTAAATCTTGCAGAGCTGTTGCGAGTCTGTTCTAAAATATGACGTTCCTCGGCACACAGAAATTACAGACAGTCTGTAAAACAAAATGACCTCTAGATCTTTTTCTGGGGTGGGAGGGAAAAGGAGAGAAGAAAAAATAGACTTTTGGGACAATGATTCCCCAACTGTTTGTAATTAAATCTGCTGAAGTGCATTTGCCTCTTTAGGAACTGGGCCTAGGCAGGGCATCCAGGCCAAACCAGATTTTTTTTGAAAACAGGACATACATATAAGATATTACAGATGCTATTCTTTTATCTCCTCCTATTTTGACAGCGAGCAACATACTAGATAACACCATCAATCAGTTTTCCACCTGCTCTGTACTATCTGCAGTTAGACCACACTTACTTTATAACGCATTATTTAACAATATATTTACTGATGCAGTTTATATGCCAAGTAAAGCATAAAACACACTCAAGACAATACTGACTAGCATTATGTAAATTAAATACTCTGAATATCAAAATATTTTTCATTCCAATTTGAATAACATTTTTAAAAAGGAATAGAACGAGCTCATTTTATAATGCATTTCAAAGCTTCCCTTTGGGTAGCTGGTGAAGAAGGTGGCTGCTTAGTTCTTTTAACAGCAAAATGTGTGTCATTAAGATGACATAGGGTTTCTTTCAAATAAATTTTGCTCTAAGTACAAGTTCTTCTAGAAATTAATAGAATATTAAAGTGGCACATTACTTATATAGAAGAATTTGAAGTATTTTGTGTTATCTTTTCAAGGCAGTTAAGTGTATAGTGTGCACTCAGTACCTGCAATTCATTTACACGTGCTCAGTACTCCCTGTACATTCAGTCACACTTAACAAAATCAAGATCTCATTAGGTAAAACACATATATGTGCTGGTTTTTTTTAATTTATGGTTCTCCTTTACATTTAAAATGTTCGACTACTTCAGTCCCACACAGTTTATTGCAGTACCATTTTTTTATTATTAAAAGTTTAATTCCACGTTTGTAAGCAATCTAAATTGGTAAAGAAGGGTGGTCTTAGTATTTAGAAGTTTTCCATTTCTCTTCTGTAAGAACTTTTAAGACTTCACTAAGCCAACAGACCATTTTCCATGACACTGCACATCAACATGCACTCCCATGTTTACAACAGCCTCACTAGCATAGTATGGAAGAATTCCCCAAAGTATCCAATATTTAAAAGCATGTAGAGGAGAGAAAAGATGTCTCTTATAATAAAAAATGCCAACACTCATGATTTCATCTTTTATCTTTTAATGATACCAAGAAGAAGTCAGTATGATGGTGTTCCTATGAAGTTCTACCAATGTATTTCTGAAAAAAACTTGCGAAGAAAAAAACCCCAAAACTCAAAGCTACCTTCCTAAAACCTGGGTATGTTTAGCAAGCCATGCACTGGTCATGGTAATCAAAGCCCTAGAAAATCCGTGAGGGACACAACTCCTTCCTGAGATGGAGATCTGGTGGAAAGAGGGAAGAAGCTTTAGTAGTAATTGTTCAGTAAGAGGGGGCATGCATTCCAGGTCAGTGTAGCTTAAGAGAAGGGTCGATACTTTTACTCCATACAAGTCTTTCTGCTTTTCTGTGGAAGACGGAAGTAGTATCTACTTTGAGCATCAGAAATCTGAGAGGAGATGTGAAAGGAACCACAGAGATCTAAGTCTAGCCTGTTAATGCATTACACCTTCTGTAATGCTTCATTATTGCAACCCCCGATTTTAATAAATCTATACCTTCAATCTTCAAACTTGTCAGGTGATAGAGATGAGCATGAACCACTCACTCAGTTGTTACAGAGGGGAGCATCCTTGAAAACTGGCTATTGCACTGCCTAACCTGTTTCTAGGCTTATGTTTTTAAAAACTACATACTGGGTAAAACAAGACGTGCTTCCAGAAGGTTTAGAAAGACCACATAGGCAACATGGATCAAAAAGGGCTCCGAAAAGGAATAAACACCTTCAGCAAACACCCTGTCACCTTTTGGCATATTACAATGGAGCAGGGGAGCAAGCCTGAACTCTGAGGCTTCCCACAGAGGGATGACACATGACAACAACTGAACAAATACTGGTTCTGCTCCACTGAGCAATCTATTCCTTCATGCTGTGAGCCTCTCTGAGGATTCTGAGGATTTTTTGCTTTTCTTCTGTCTAGAGCCTCCTTAGGAGCAAAAATGCAGTATAAAAGACAAAACAAAATCATCATGGAATGTTTCTTTGTATTTATAACACAGTTTTGATCACATTCTTTATGTATTTAGAAAACCATTAGCAGCATTTCAAGGTTGTTTGCCGAACTTGCTTGAAAAATAACTTCATGCCAGTAACAGTGAAAGAAAACGAAATAAGAAAGCCATCTGTGGACCCCAAAACCGTACCATTCAGTACTTTTATCTCCAAGAATTATTTTTGATTTTGATCACTTTTGGTGCAAGATATTGGTCCATGACTAAAACCATCTCCTGACCTGTGACATTATCAATTCACAGCCTTTACTATGTTCTGAGAGAGGGAAAAGATATGAAAAAGAAGAGTCTTTTTTTCCCAGCCAGCTAAACTTGCTGCCTGTGTTGATGCCCAGCCCTGTGAGAAGTGGCAGGAAGGTGAATTTCTGCTCCATTGCCTTTTCCATGCATAAAAGCACAGAAACATTGAATTATAGAGTAGTTTGAGTTGGAAGGAACCTCTCAGTTCTATACCCATTCCCCCTTGTCCTATCACCACAAGCCTTGAGAAACAGTCCCTCCCCAACTTTCTTGTAGCCCCTTTCAGGTACTGGAAGGTCACCATAAGACCTCCTCAGAGTGTTCTCTTCTCCAGGCTGAACAAGTTCAACTGTCTCAGTCTGTCCTTGTATGGAAGGTGCTCCAGCCCCCTGATCATCTCTTGTAGCATAATCAGAAGATGCTTCTGCACAGGATATGGATGTCCTGACTGTCTTCCCCGAGAGTTGAAGATGAGTTACTAAAGTTTTAGGAAAGCCCTATACATTTACCCAAGGCTTCATTGAGATTAAGGCCAAGATGACAGCAAATGAAGTTATCAAAAACAGAGCAGCATAACTAGTCACGGGTCACTCCTATAGGCAAGGCAATATTTGAAGAGCATCTATCAGCTTTTAAACCTCTCATATCTTTCATCACTTCTTATTACTGCACAAGTTTCGGTCAAATGTGCTGCCATTCCAAATGATCCAACTAATCATTTGATGAGGGACTTGATTCTTCAAATTTGATCCTCTTAAACAGAAAGGCTTTACAGGTTGATCCTACTTAATCTACTGCAAACTTACAACTTAAATTGTGTGAATATTACCAATTTAATTCCAAAATTACTTGGGAACAATTATCTTATTATTGACTGTCTCTTATATGCAGATCACCCACACATCCTGATCAACTTTACAGTGCAGTTTCCTGTCAAGGGTCATTAACTCTATTTTCATGTACTCTGTGATGGCTCCATTTTTATTGTAGCCATAATGAATGCTTAAATTCATAGTAATGAAGCAAGATTTTTTTTTTTGCAGTATATATTGATGACTTTTTCAGATAACGTCCTTGGACTTAACCTAGTGATTAAAAAGATTCAGAACCTTCTATGTTCTATATTTCATTTTCTTAGGAAGGAAGTTAAAAAAATGACATTATTTTCAAGTCATGAATCAGTGAACAGTCCTGTTCTTTTTCTACAAAAAGTGCTATACGTGAGGCTGGCAGCTCTGTGCCTGTGAAAATGCTGTATCATAATCCACACCAGTAGATCAATGAACTGTTGGACAGAACCACGCAAAATCACCTCCCTTCCCATTATCATGCTTTCTGGTCTTCCAAGCACAAATTACCCATCAACCTCTTTGACCTAGTTCCAGAAATGCTGCCGTAAAGAGCACCTGTCAGAGTGATGCATGTGCAAGCCTGGTACAATGACAAATAGGAAGCAATAGCAGTTATCACAAGGAATAACAATTCAGCCACAAATCTGGCTCAGCATCAGACCGGTTTGATTTCCCACTGCAAAATCTCAAAATTGCTGCTGGATAGGACATTATCATGGTAGATCTTCATGATGCACCATAGGACAAATTGCTAGTGAGGTATGTGACTGCAGGAATATTCTGTGGTCCTTTAAACACCTGACTCCAGATTACTTTCCCCCTCAGTAAACCCTGCAAAAGACAGCATGGAGGAATTTCTCCTCTTTCTCTTATCAGATCAACTTCTGGAGTCGAATTCACAGCCTCTCATCCTGGAGGTACTCACTACTGCAGCCCTTAGCATTTTCTCTCTGTTAAGAAATTGTGCTTAATTAAAAGCATATGCGCTTCCAAATTGTAATTAGTCACATTTGAAATCTCCAGAGAGGTAATGTTTGGCTTAGATTTTATGCTTATCTACTGCTTCTAGGCTAGAGGGACAAACCAGAAGATTTTCCTACTAGACATTTCGTATTGGCATTAGTAAAGCTATGCGAGGAGAAAGGATAGACAGGAAGTTAATTGGCTGTGTCCATTACCATGGAGCCCTGAAGTTATCACTATAGAAACTATGATGGGGAGTCTGCCACAGTGATAACAGGCTTGCGTGCTGCCCTCACTTTATAAATTGCAAGGGCACAGGCCAAGGGATGGAGCTGAGAGGCAATACTCATGCATAGCAGTGAATGGACTCTCACATACTCATTTGTGAGTTTAGCAGTATGGAAATTAAAGTCTGTAATAAAGGCTTCCATTTCCTTTAATGAATTATGGACTTAAGTTCAAGGGGGTCTTCTGAAGCCAGAGTGGTTCTGTCTATGGTGGCAATTTAACCCACTCTTGAACTCAAATGAGTTCTCTAAAGTGCCTTGCATCCTCCCATGCAAAGGGAACAGTTTGTTTCAAACTCAAGCTTAGGGTTTAAACTCTGAGCTTTTGGTAATATCAGAGCCTAAAGGATAAATGCCCAAGACTGTGCGTGGAAAGAACAAGTACCTAGACCTCATGCCTGGGGAAAGAACATCCTCTGATCATACAGAACTCGTGGAGAGGTAGGGCAGGGTAGCAGTTTTTCAGAGAAATTCCTCTCAACATTCCTACCTTACTCTGGTCAGTATTTTAAAGTGACAAACTGCTTTGCTGGTGGAGGTTTTCCAGAAGGCTGATTAATGGTTTCATTCTGCTTCTCCTTCTGGAAAGGAAGGTCTTCTCTGGGATGGGGAAGAAAAGAAAAGGCAGGAACAACCAGAACTGGGGAAGTCTCCCTAGGTCAAAAGGATCAAGTGACATCACATTCAGGCCCTTCCATCTGCCTTGGCATGGGGGCAGGATATGTGAGTGTGTCCGCAAGCTTCAGTGCTCACAAGAAATGCATCCATACATCAGCGGAATTGCCCGATTCTCTCCCCACTCATGCAGAACTCAGTACTGTATCATCCAATTTCTCCTAGGCAGTGAGCGAAAATGCTTGCCAAACCCACAAATTCATAGTAAGTGATTGTAAATTCTGTAGAAATTTGTCTAAAGGCTTGGCATTTCAAGATATATGTTTTGGCTCTTCTCTCATTCACCTTATTGAAAAAACAGAAGGCAAGGGTAGAATAGATTGTTAACACCAGAACACTGTTCTTTAGATGTGGCACAGGCAGTATGTGAATTCATGCCAAGGAACAATAATTCTATGAATTATCAGCTAGGAAACTGTCACAGTGAACCTGCAATACGCAATCAGGATATTAATTAAAAATTTAACATGTCCATCAGAGTTTCTAACAACAGATGACTGCCAGCTTCCAAAGTGCATATAGAAATATTAGCGGCTAAAGTTTTCAAAAAGCATCTGCCTGATTGAGGAACAATTCTTACCATGATATCCACATTTCCACCACAATACCCAATTTTCAGTTTTATGCCAACACAAAACAACATTTAAAAATCTATTCCTAAAGAACAGGTCAAGGGCAGTCATTTATGTGAAAACCTTACGGGTATTCCAGCATTTCTTAAAAGACTTTTTCGTACTGAGCTGAGCACTTTCATCAGGTCTCCAGTAGATGGTGGCAGAAGCTAAAACACTACAATATTTGTTAAATAGATGGTAGCAGAGATAAAAAGACAGCTTTTGGTTTTAATAAGATTTCAGATTTTTTTAATCTGCTACTAGGATTCCTTCTGCTTTGTTCTCCTTATTCCAATTCCTGCCTTTGTTGAATTTATTTAAAAGAGAGAAAGGTGTGTTTTATTGTCTTCGTTCAAAACTTAATTTTAATATTCTTTGATATTGTATTTTATGTTGCAATTCTACTAAATCAAAAGGCCTTCACTTTCATCACTCCCAATCGCTCTGTTTGTTACTTATTTTAATTATTTAGTGCAGAAATAACAATACAAGAAGGGCAATACCTCTATTAGCGCAGTTCACGTGGTTATACATTAGCAGGATGGGGCATGGTAGACCCCCAGACTACAGAAGCACCCCCATTACTTAGCGGAGGCCAAAGAAACAACAAAAAAAGACTTTTCTGCAAGTATTTGCTCCATTGTGTTATACACTGAGGTTCATAAATCATCCCTGTTCCAATTCCAAGAACTGGTGAGAGAAACAAAAGCAATTCACTGTTCTTGTTTTTTTTTTTTAGACTATTAGCAATCGGGAAGCAATGGATTGAATTGGTGCGACTGTAGCCACAGCAATGCTCGGCCCCGCAGCTCTCTGTTAGGTAAAGAGCATGTCTAATCCCTTAAGTTTCCCCCAATTTTAAGTCAAAATTTGCTGTTGAATTAGATAACTGCTGCCTAGGTAGATCAAGGTGAGATGAAAGGAGAGATAAAATGAGCTTTCAGAACTTAGCGATCAACAGAATGATCTAATAACTGGAGGGCCCTTTTGCGGTTTCTCTTATTACTTGGTGGCCAAATAGGAACAGCACCAGCACCCATCCATTTTCTCGCTCACTCAGAGTGAAGATTGTACTAAAGCTTAGCCATATAGAGCATCGCAGTAAAATGGTAATGTGAACAAGCACTAAAAAACTTGGCCCTTTCAGCAAGGCACGGCACAGTGCAACTACACAAGTGCCTAGTGTTTACTCTAACAGTATGAAGTTCAAGATATCCTAATATCCAAGATTTCCAGTTTCAAGCAGCTCCAGTTCGTCTTTCCACAGTTACCTACACAAATTAGCTACAGTCATGAAAGAAAGACATTTCAGAGGATCAGATTTACAGTACAGAATTCCCTTCTATGAGAAAAGTGATGGCTGCAGAATTATGCAAATTATGATTCAAGTCTTTACTCATTTATATCTATATACACAAACTAAGATATATGACACACACTCTCACAAGCAAATATCAGTATCCCTCAAGGCAAGGCTGCTTTACAGTTCCAAAAACAATCTCACAGGATTATTTATAATGATTTTCAGGATTTAAAAACTGAACAGGAACTATGATTAGGATTGTTCTCAGAGAGGAAAGGTACGTCCATTTAGAAAGGACCAAATCACTAATAATTTAGGTTTTAAAATGTGTTCCAAATCTCTCTCCACTCCATTTACCAGTGTACATGTGTACATAGAATGGAAATGCAGACTTGCATTTAACTAACAACCAAAACATCCAAAAAAGCAAGACATGCTCAAGAGTTGCAAAACCAGGAAAGGTTATCACAAAAGAAAATACTGAACTAATTGAGTGTTCAGCCAACAATGAATAAAGAGTGGAATAACAACACTGGACGTGTACTAAAGGCTATCCAAACTGGGAAATATTTATTGCTCAGGTATGCAGTGACATTAGACAAAAAAAGATTTGTCAGACATTCTACACTGTGGAATTCTTCCTCAAATGTCCATGAGGGAAAATGGTCCACTGAGTCATTTAAAGCCAAACCTACCAAAACTCTAGCAAGTTTCTGATTAAACATGCAAGTGTTGACAGGGAAATAGACAAGGTTATTATCAGTAGTCATCTTTTTGCATCCCTGAAGTTTGACTACTTTATGGACTCTAATAAAAAACACAGATAATAACTCTGTATAACTTTAGGAAATGAGATTTCTTCAAAGCAAGTTACTGATTAGTGACATAATTAAATGATTTAATCTTTTGTTTGTTTTTAATTTATTTAAAATTAGAGATGGAATAGGTTAGTTTAGGCTATTTTTACAAGTGTTCAAACCTGCAAATTTTGTTCCCATAATGGGTTTGCAAAGAAAGGTTTACCTTCAACTGCCTGCCTCAGCTCTTATTTGCATATTTAGACTGTCAATGCACATCAGCACCTACACATTTCCACACAGTTTTGACAGCAGTAATATTTTGTTACATAACACAAACACTGCATCTACCATAGGATAGAAGCTACCTTGCTAAGACTGAAAAAGAAACCCATCTTTATCTGTGCCAGATTGGTTTAACGCACCTTCCACTTAAGTAGTGAAAAGGTACCATTCCACAGAATTCCTTGTAGCAGGGACAGAGGTTTGGGTGGGAAGCTCAGCAGGAGGAAAGGTGGGGAAGAGAAGGGGGTGCTGAGAAGAGCAGTACTGGACGCTCAGAACTTTGCCATTGTAAAAAAAAAAAAAAAAAAAACAAAAAAAACCAACCAACCAAAACACAAACACAAACCAGTTGAGTTATTTTTTCCTTTATCTGGAGTAGTTCTGCAATCCAGAAACGTATCCCAAGAATGAAATGGTGTGAATATTTGTTAGCTATAAGACTTTCCCAGGAAAGTCCAAAACCACTGAAGTTATCAAAAAGATTTTAAAAACTGAAATGTTTTTTGTCAGCCTCTTTCTTCTAAGGTTCTAAAGTTCTGTACTATCTGGATTTATTTTTTCTTGCCCTGAAACCAGAAACTTTTGCCGAGTTATATTTTCATAAAGTAAGCCTTGCTATTTTACTCTTAAAATGGCTAGAGCCATCTTTAGTAAATAACCAATCTCATACTTCTATTTTGACATCTAGTATTTCTCCAAGTTGGAGAAAAACCACCTTTGTCTTTTCTGATGCTGTAGCTATTAAGCTCTGCTATTCCTATTTAATTCTGCAGTGGATGCTCTTTCTCCCACCCCACACTGGATGATGCTCTTTTCCCAGGTCAATCTTTGTGCTCCGCAGCATCTGTATGATTGCCAACAAAAGTGCATAATCTGTCAGCCTCACTTAAATGCTAATAGTTTATTATAACGTTTTGACACAAGGGCTACAGTAAAGTAAAAGGTGGCTACATCTCCCTGTATATCCCAATGATCTCCTCTCGAGCGAGTATCTGCTGCAATTTTCATGTGATTATTTCTTGCATTGGATAAATACAGGACGTGTCATGGAGGCCTACATGAGCTGCCCACAAAGTTGCAGTTTTCACAGAGGACATCTATAAATTTCTATATATTGCATGAAAAGCTCCAGAATTAACGTTTTGACATTTTATGTATTCACACAGACTAAATCACATTAAAAATGGAAAACTTCGCGATCTAATCAAGAAAATCCACAAAACCCAGGTGTTTAATGCTTATAAATAAATAAAACAAAATTCAGAGAAACTAATCACTATTTCTGATCTGCATCGTAATTTCCTTTTCTTATTTAAACCTCCTTCTACGGTTAAATAGTCATAAGCATTTCTAGTATTTAGTTGTTTTTCATTAGCATACTTCAAGAGCTGAGATTTTTCTAATTTGAACACTAACATAATTTAACTCTTACATCTTTCAGTACCTCACGTGGTACTAAAGTACACATATTTAAGACAGAAGCTCTTTTAGTTGCTGTCAGTCATTGGCATCAGTTAATTTGTTTTTATAGTACCTTTCTCATTAGAAGCTTTTTCCAACTCCCATTCAAGTCACAGAATTGAGCTAATAGTGCTCATCAAAAGGTACTATGCTGTACTTTCTGTTACAGGTATTTTTAAAAATTACTCTAATCGTATGTAAATCTAAGTTCTAGTTGATTATAAGCCCTCCACAAAGATAAATTATTGCAAACCAATCTCCTGCAAATGAAAATGATTGCAAAGCCCATTTTATTCATACTACATATTCTCCCACTAATTCTTAGAGTCTAAAAGAAAATAACTTGCTCTTTTCCATTAAAATATAATTGAAAACATACAGCATTCCTTCCCATTTAATTTACACAGAGCAACTAATGAAAGTACTGCAGTGAGACTGGGCTTCAGTTGGAAGTAATATGAGAAAAGCAATGTCATCGCAGCATGGGTTTAATTACTCAATTTTTAAACTAATTCTGAGGGCTTTTTAGTAAATGCCTACTTTAATAGTCTTAGCATGCTTTGGTTAATATATGATTCAGATGAAAAAGAACAATTGTTTTTAAACATTGTAACAAAGCCTCCCTCCAGAAATGTATCCACCCAGTCACTTTGAGATGCTTTTCAGACAGAGCGCTCTCTTTCCTGAGGGACGTACATACCGGTCAGCTCCAGCACATTGTGCAGAAGGCTTCGGAAAGAGGCTGGGCAGATGCTTAAGTCTATATAATACTCTAACATTTTAGGCAGAAATGATTCCTGAGTTTCTCTCAGCCCTACATTTCTATGGTTATGCCTGTATAGTTCCACTTCCATTTTCAGAGAAGGAAGTATCATAAACTGGATTTAATACAGCAGCCCTGCAATAGTTACATGCTGAATAAGGTTACTCATTAATTATACTGAAAGCGTGACTTGTTAGGGGGTGACTGTTTTAAAATACATTTAAAAAGAATTACATAAGGAAATGACATTTCACTTTGTAAATCTGTTTTTATTGAAGTGAGACTGCTCTAAAGTAATGGATGTTGCAGTTCTTAGGAAGTGCTCTTATGGGGATTACTGCCTGCCCTGACTCTGTGAAGAACTTTAATGTGCTTTAGCTTATACAGTGACTTCATGTAAAGGCAATGAAGTCACTGTATAAGCTAAAGCACATTAAAGTTCTTCACAGAGTCAGGGCAGGCAGTAATCCCCATAAGAGCACTTCCTAAGAACTGCAACATCCCATTATACTTTACGAGCACGTCTCACTTCAATAAAACACCAGATTTACAAAGTGAATACTTCGTCATTACTCCTCTATGTACATTATTTTTATCATGTATGTGAACTCTTCAGTTTGTTACACCTTTTTCTGATAACAAAATAATCTAAGTTTTCTGAAATTCTAGCAATAGGAATAGCTAAAAAATGAAATATTTACAGTAGTGTCTGAACATATAACTTCTCACTGCTGTTTCCTCAAGAAATTTAACAGCTTTCTGATACCTACTTAGATTTTTTTTCTTGTGACAGTGTGTTCTCCAATTATTTAAATGTGCATTTTATTAGCAAGCAATAAACACAGAATGGCTTATTCCAGACAATTTCTGCTAGAATGCTGCATGGCAACAATTCTAGCTACCTTTAATAGCAGGAAATTGGTATTATGATTTTCACTAACCTTGATTGGTTACAATCTGAAATGCCTACCTGCATTACTGCTTGTGTTCCATTCCTCTTGCCTCTGCACCTAAGCATTCACTTCCCCTGAATATCTTCTTGTACGCAAATGTTTCTCCATTTACCTTTATCATATTTAATTATTGTGCTATATCGTACAGTGGACAGGATTTCCCTGGTTTCTTTGTTAGCACTGTGAGGCAGAAAGCCTGGGTAAAAATTCTTTAAATTTCTACCAGAATGACTGGTAGACTGAGACGATCACTTACTCAGTGAGCAGGTAGCTTCCTTGTTCACGTTTGCTTCTAAGGAATTCAAATTGGCTCCAGGGTGATCACAAATTGCTGGAGCTACATTAAACAATGGATCAAACCTAAAATTTTATATGCAGAGTTTGCATATGAGATGTAGTTGGCATGTGAGCACCTTTTTGGCAGTCAGCTTTCCTCTTATACTGATGTGTCAATTTGGCATTAATTTCAGTCAAATTTAATAAATAACTAATTTAACCAAGAACAAGGCCTGTAATCACGGTGATTTTAATGACACAAAGTGTTTAAGATCAGCCCATATCACATCCAATAGGCAACCCAGAAGATAACTTCTAATCTGCTTAATTTTGAAACTAGTTATCTTTAGGAATTATTATGATGAAATCATACTGCTTTCTGAGCTACTATGGTTTCTTTCTGAATACATGGTGGTTCTCTATAGAAACAGTGAAAACTGCAGAAAGTGTTAAATCGTTGTACATTTACAATGCCTCTGGTAATTACATAACTACAAAATCAAAAAGAATTCACAAATTAAAATCAAAGATATAAAAAACCTCTGGGAATTCTGGATATTATTCTTCTGTTCTACCAATACCTTTTCTTACCACTCTTCCAGCGCTAAAACACACAAGAGCAATCTCTTTTCAGATGATTCCCTCGGCTCTCCTTCTTTTCTTTTTATTGGGAACCAGTGATAAATCCTTGAAGCACAGCACGGGGACTACACACTATAATCCTTTTAACAGCCCTTTCTGGGAGATTTAGCAAAGAGAAACAACTGCAGATGGTGACATTGGACTTGGAAGAAACAAAAACCCTAGCCTCAAGTGTTAAGTTTAAGCTGAATTCCAAGACTGTGAAAGTCCTAAATAAAGCGAACGGGGAAAGTCAGACAACTCACAGAAAAGCACTAGATCATAGATTATTCTCTGATCATGTTTTCAGTGTTGCCTGCATTACCATACAGATTCAATGCCTCTCAGAAACCATAAACTTAGGGGAAAAAATAAACTTTCTAAAGTAGCCATAAAAGCCCATTCTGAAGCACATTTTTGCTGGAGGTAGTAGCAGGTATTTCCACTAGATATGGAAGTCTCTCGTACCTATAACCATCTTTTGTGTGATAACTTTGAAAAATATCTATAAATAGACACACATTTTTTCCCCCAGAGTGTATTTTTCCCGATGTTTAGTTAGTGAATTGCTAGTTATCAAGCAATTTACTTTCTGAGTAAAACATACTTTCCCTCTACATTTTATAACATTTGCATTTATATGCAAAGGGCTTCTGTCTATGAGGAGAATCCACTGCTAAAATTTCTTCTGATCTTTTAAGATGAGCATAGAAATATAGGCTTGTGCATCTTTCTTTTCACTTCCTATAATACATTACTAATTCCTAGTACCTTCTACTGTCGATTATGTGATGGAATTAGAAAAATAATATCCTAATTGTGCAGGGAAAGTTGATGCAGCTATAGTGCTCCACAAATAACCACAGCTCCTTGGAGTCTATTGATGCAGCAGCATACATTCCGCCGTGCTCTGTGTGCGCTGGAGTGCGCTACAATGCTTGCTGATTATGGCATAATTGACATGAGCTTTCCCCACACTCCATGGTCTCCAGTTAACGTTTGAGTTTTATATCACATAAAATAGAACATGAGTACATTATGCATGTATAAAAGCAACTCAACTAATCATAGTTGTTACAATTGTATATCTGACAGTGTATTAAAATATTCCCTGCCACAAAATGTGCTCTGAAGAAAGACTTCTATAATGAAGTCCCTTTTCCCTTTCTTCCTCATCTCAATTCTTGCAGAATCAGAACTGGAGGAAATATCGTTGCATACTATCCATTTCATCAAATAATTTTACTATCAAAAATAAACTTAGACTCATAGAACAACCAGGTTGGAAGAGACCCAACGGATCATCGAGTCCAACCATTCCTATCAAACACTAAACCATGTCCCTCAGGACCTTGTCCATCCATCCCTTAAACACCTCCAGAGAAGGTGAATCAACCCCCTCCCTGGGCAGCCTCTGCCAGTGCCCAATGACCCTTTCTGTGAAAAACTTCCTCCTAATGTAACTTGAGTAGAGTAATATAAAAATATGGGTAATGACAGGACTCAATAAAATATTATTTACAAATTTGAATTTCTATGAACTGTAGATTTCATAAATTTAAAAGTTCAGGTACAAGTTTGGTATGACTCATGTAAATTCTTCAGTACAGAGTGTTTTGATTGCATTGTGCTTAAAGAAATGCCTTATTTGACAGAAACAAGAAAGAATAAGATTTTTAGTTAGCAAAATCTCTTAAAATACTTAAGAAATAAAGTATAAAAAAATTATTCAAAATCATTAAAATTCATTTATATATACCATGACCTTCTAGAAACAGGAGGAAATTGCAAGTCCTTGTATACCAAGTGCCAATATACAAATTAAACTCCATGCTAAAAAGCACTGGCCTGTCGGTGACCATGCGGATCTAACAGTATGAGTGTAAGCAGCAACACGTACCGAAGTGTCAGCTTAAATAAAAACACAGATCATTTTTTTTCCCATTCAGTAAACAAAGGACACTTATAAAGGGCAGCATTAACACAGAGGTAGAGGAATGTCTTCTCTTAATGGCGCTGTCAGAAAAAGGGAGAAGGGACTGATTAAAATCTAAACACCAGGAACCCGGACGTTCCCAGGACACGCAACAATTTGTAACAACTACAAGAAAAGAATATCGAAGGAGAAAATAAGTCGGACCTGTCAGATAAAGTCACTAAGTTTGTGATTCAGCAATGGTTCATTGTTAGCCCAAAGGTCAAACATGCAAGAAAAGATATTGCAATAGTTTATATTCTAGGGAAATGATAAGTACATATTCACAAAACCATTAAACTTCAAAGCCATAAATTAAAGCAAGATACCATGGCCTCCTTACATTTTGTTGCCTGACTGCAACAGGCTTTTTCTTTCTTTCCTTTTTCTTTTTTCCAAGCTAAATTGACTATGAAAACCAGCCTGCAGCTCTCAGAGACATCTGAGTATCCAGATACTGATTCTCACTGCATCTTCACTTTTGTATTGCATGATCATAATTTGAAGACTCTTCCTACCCCACAGTATCATGAACAGAAAATTATTCTTTTCAGGATTTTGAAATTATTTCTGAATTATTAAAGTTTAGGGATTTTATCCTCAAACTGCAATTTGCAGAAGCAGTAACCTTGATAAGAGTCTAATATTTCAATACTAGTTTATACTGAGGCTCTTGTAATCATGCCATTAAAATAACAGTAAGGAAGATCCTGGTGTTTGACTTGTTGACTCTGTTGGAACATTATAATTTATTGTTCTGATATAGACCAATTTTCCTGTCAGTGAGTGGTAGGATCACTCTGCATTTCCAGCTTGTTAGTGAGATCTAACAGGCCTTTAACTAAGCCACCGATAATTTAGATCATCAGGGGCTGGGTACTGTGGAAGACAGTAAAATGTTAGCGCTTGTCCACCAACTTAATGGGAATTCTTTTTTTTTAAACTTACTTACAAACAGAGAATACTTTAGGTCAGAAGGGATCCTCTAGTCACTCATAGGAGCTAGATGCAAAGTTAGACCATGTTTTTCAGGGTTATGTCCAGCTGAGTTTTGAATATTTTCAAGGATATAGATTCTAGCCAAACAACCCATGATGCATATTTCTGTAATTGCTCCAAATATTACACAATATTAGCTACAACAGCACGTAATTTATATAGTGAAGGTATCTAGTGCCAAACAATCGTTATTTGTTATCTTCAAGCAATTTGCTTGACAGCTAAATGAAGAGCATGGCTATAGGCAGCCCCACCGGTTATTTCTGAATCCATGCAAGGATCAAACTACCGGATTTACAAAGTCTTCACTAAGCTACATAAAAACTTTCAATCTTTTGCTGTGATCACAGCTAATAACATCATTCATCTTGGTTTCATAATATAATCAGATCAAAAGCTAAGTAACATTAGTTTAATTGAGACAGGCTCACTTCAGTAGCCTCAGAACAGTAAAAATAACATTTAAAAAGACTTGACTAATATTTGCTTGCAGAATTTCGCTGTAGGCCATGGACTTGGAGATAATTACTCATAATGGAACGCTAATAAAAATTCTATGTAGTTCTGTTCTTTTCATGCATTTTAAAATTTAAAATGCACTGCAAATGACTTCGTACATTTAAGTGCACCTGGCAAAACCTGCACATTTTTTCCCTAGCATCCAGATTTAGGGTAATAAACAGCTCCTCAACTACTGTTCACAACCGACTTTTCATATATTTACTTGTTTCAGAATGATGGGTAATAACAATGCTTCCATCATATGTTGTAACAAAAATTTAAAGAAAATCTCTTATTTCTACCATTTTCAGCATATCTCCTTGCTCAACCAAATTTACAATCTGAATTCAGTTCTTATTTGCTGAAAAAAACATATGATCATAGAATCACAGAAGCACGAATCACTAGGTTGGAAAAGAGCCACAGGATCATCAAGTCTAACCATTCTTATCAACCACTAACCCACTTTATAATGATCAGTGCTATGTTTATCTTGGACATTCATAGAGATTTTTCCGTAACAAAGATGACTATTCTAAAAAGGTGCAAGGATGCTCACCATTTTATTCCAGTTTAACAGCAGAGCACAACTAAACTAGGGCCCTCTAAAGAGGTGAGAGATAAAGTATTCTAGCAAAGAAACAGACGCATCCAGGGCTGAAATACAAAGTCTATGGGGTTATTTTGGTTTTTTTTTTCCTTTTGTAGATAGGCTGTTGGACTACATTTTTCCAGGGTCAGGCAAACAGACACTGGGTCTTCTGAATTTCACAAGGGAAAAGGAGTGGTTGTCTTCTTTTGGCTGTCACAGAGAAAGCACCAAGATGATACTTTTACTTAACTTGGCTAAAGATAAATTATCACTCGGTTATTCACCTCCTAAAATAGTTCTTCTAACGGTGTGACACATTTTTAACTGTATCATCGTGAATAGCAGCACTGTAATTACATACAAGAATTCACTGAAGTAAACATCTAATTTCTAAAGTGTCAGACAACAGGCAGCATCACGCAGACTACAGCTCCACATTTTAGCAGTAATCAATTCAACTAACAATAGAGCTGACTGACAGGAAACTCTATGCAATTAAAAGCCAAACATAACAAAGCCCAGATTTTGCCTAAGCAATGAAAAATGTATGGACCAACTCTATTCTCTCCATATGTTGTCTTCCTGCAGCAAAAAATAGTAACACAGCTGAAAGCTGAGGCAGGCTTATTGCACCATCTTTAACTAACCTCCAAGTCTAAACTGTTGCACAAAAGAGAGCAACCACTGGCCCATTTCTGTAGTACAGCTTTTGTGAGTCAGCATTCCTCGGTCCAGGAGAAATGGCAAAGGAACTTCAACGTAACAAACTTCTTTCTCGATTAATACTGGCTAATAATTACCATTAGTTTGATTTCTAGAGTGAAGAAGCTAACTGTATAATTCCCTAGGATGTGCAACAGTGCGAACAGGAGCACAAACAGGCAGTAATTGTTACGAACAAAATAAATATTATTAATTTTAAAAAATACCCATGGTTGCGATTCTGGTACAGCAAATAGACAAACTGCTATGGAAACACACAAACTAAACCACAGATTCCTTTTCAAACTGAGCTGCAGTGTGTGATTTTTCCCTGTTCGCTATGTATTCACACTCACTGCAATGCAAACCAAACAAAATCTACTACGGCAGCATGAGGTTCAGCTATAGAAAAAACAATTGTAATAACCTTTAACTACTGTCTTCTCCTCTTAACCTTAAAGGTTCACTGCCATCTCTCCATGCAGCAAGAATAACCTCAGACATTCCATCTTTCTACGACATGATGAATGAGCTTCGATTAAAAGCAGCTAAAAGAAGAAAAGCTACTAATGTGCTTTATACAGTCAGTGATCAGTTCCTGACATGTAATATTTCATTTGCTTTAGGACATTAAGAAACGTTGTGTACCTAAAAACAACAGCTTGTATGATAGTACATCTATCATTACATGCATCATAAAAAACAAGGAGGACATAAATTTGTTTCTGCCTGTTAAAATCTAATTACCTGTAAAATCATTACTTGGCACTTTAACAAATTGACACAATCAACTTAATGATCCTTAACATATTAAAATTTGCAATGTGTTTCTGCTTGCTGCCTGTCCAAACTGCAGTAAATGCTTCCTGGTTCAGATGACATCATAGCAAGGGTCAGATCTTAAATTTTTCTGCTAAGTACAAGTAATTGTGATATTGTCACTTGCTGCAGTACCTGCACAATCTCATCAGTCCTACATCTTGGGTTGATGCTACGGAGAAATTCGTAGCATTCTCTCTTTAGAATTATAATAAGCACTACTGTCCTAGTCAGTGTTATTCCTTAACAGCTAAAATTATACGAAACAATCACGTTCAGAATAAAGCCTTCAGATAATGCTGTGTGTGGCAGTATCATCCATAATAGTTTACTATTACTGTTTTAATACCCAAATAAAGATATCCATGCTATAAAACTCATGTGATGAGCTGTAAGACTATTCCTTATGACCACCCACCTTTAGCTTTGTATATGGAGCTATTTAATTCACATCATCTTTTAGCAGTCCAAGAAACCTGGCTAGACATAAGGGTTATGTTTTTCCACTGAAATCAACATTTTTTCCTCTCTGGAATTACAAGAGTCAAACACATGGGAAAATACTGAACCAGCTTAGAACAAACATGTAATCTGAAGATCTTGTGAGTCAGCATGTACTGTTGTACCTGGGAGATAGTAACTTTCTACAGCTGTTGATTTTAACTCTCAGAAGTCCCATGTTCAATGCTGGAATATTTGCAGACATGGAAGACCACTTAAAAATAATGAAGGGACTTCAAATAAAGTCTTCTACTACAAAGTCATGTAGAGACAAACTCATTAGATATTGAAGGAATGTGACTGTGCAGGTGCTCTGCTGCTATGAAATATATGTGCCACCTCTTGTGAAATCCAAAAACTGTGCAGAGCCTACAAGTAAGGTGCTAAAGCTTAATATTGCCTGGGAAAAAAATCCAAACAGACTGTTTCTATGAAAGACACCAGTACTCAACTACCAGATACTACTTCCTTGAAAAATAAGGTTTTAATAAATAATAGTCCTATCAGAAATACTAAGAATGACTATTCGGTGCTGGCATTATTTACAAGTATGTTACAGTTTATCCTTGTAAATACCTCCCTCCTTGACATTATTATGCTACAGCTGACCTCAGATATTCACATTTTTCCACAACTGCAGTTACAGAATAATACAACACATAACATGTGAAATTAGAGGTAAAATATCAATTCAAAGATAAATCAAAACCAGAATGTATTTTACTCAGCCTGTAACATGACAGATGTTTACTCTGTAGGCAGAGAAAACATCAAGAACAGATTATGTATAACTTGGCACATACTAAGCAGCCAGTCGCTCTTATTTTTCTATTAGCTCTGTTTGAACAGGAAGAATTATCCTATGACAAGAAAAAAGATGAACTAGGAGATGAAGGCTCATCACACATACGTGTGCTCTCACCCAAGAATTTCACAAACTGAACAGACTGCGGCTGTGTTAACAATGCTGCCATAAACATTACAACAGGGTACCATATGTGAAAAGTGATGAAGAAATGTGACCTGAAGGAGGTGTAAATGAATACAAACTATACCAAAACTGGTTTCAGCCCAGTAGTCCATTCCGTTCAGGTCCCTTTGGAGCCTCCCTACCCTCCAGCAGATTCGCGCTTCTACCCAGCTTAGTGTCATCCGCAAACTTGCGAAGGGTACACTCGATGACTCCATACAGGTCATTGATTAAGACATTGACCAGGGCTGGATCCAGTACTGAGCCCTGGGGAACCCCACTTGTAACTGGCCTCCAGCTGCATTTAACACCATTTCCCACCACTCTCTGGGCCCTCCATCCCACCAGTTTTCCACCCAGAGGAGGGTTTGCCTGTCCAGGCCAGAGGCGACAGTTTCCAAAGCAGAATGCTGTGAGAAACTGTGTCAAAGGCTTTACTGAAGTCCAAGAAGACACACCCACAGCCTTTCCCTCATCCAGTAGGCTGGTCACTGTCATAGAAGGCAATAAGGATTATATCCTTCAAATCTATTCTGAAATCTCTGATCATTACCTGGGCCCAGAATCTCAAAGAAAAAGAAAAGGAAACTCTAGAAGCCTTTTTATGCATTCCTCCTCTTTCCAGAAGTAACATGCCCATGAGGGACCAGAGCTGTCTTACTAGATAGATGACAATTATACAGAGTAAGCAACAGGCTTCCAATCAACTGAACTAGCTTTCACTAACCAACCTATGTGCTGAAATGCTTCCAGCAGAAGTTACATCTGCCTTCACTGTGCTGAACTCCTTAAAAGGTATTAGCAATACCTATTCAGGACTAACGTTGGAAACACCTTCAGGAAAATTAATTTCAGGCTGATACCCACCAGACACACAAATATTGTCTGCCTTTCTTCTCCCACCATAAGTTCCCAATTCACTTGGAAAGAACAGCTAAAGAAGCACTAGCACTTTATGGTCATACGGTGTGGAATTCCAGCAGTCTCTCATATGTTACATTTCAAATGCACACAGGACAGTTCTTAGTCCCAAGCTAGAAAAGAGTTGTCTCAAAGAGAAAGGGCTAAAAGACAGACAATTAAGGAAAGGCTACTAAAATATGCCGGTACCAAGTATTCCAAGACACCTGTCTTCCCTTGTGCACTAGTATGTTTTAAAAGAAGAGGAGGAATAACATTATGAACATGAGTGCAGGCACTATTGTTTACAGTTTTCTGGTTAGCAAAAATCTCCATTGAAATTACAGACTAGTACCAGAATGATGGTACAGAACAGACAGACTCTGAAATTCTATTTATTTAGTTTTCAAATTCCTTTCCAAGTGGCAGGGATTGTAGCGTTAGAAACAAGATTTGGATTCCCACAGTAGGGACCTTGATTCTGATCCCAGCTCTGTCTTAAATGAGATACTGCACTGAGTCACCGTTTTGGAGAAGGAAGATGCTTTCTAAATTAGGAGAGTGTAATTATTGCTGATAAACATGACTTTGGAAGAAAAAAAAACCTTTGAATGTATTAGAAGATACACACAGAGAACCAGTACTTCACTCCAGGGAGATTCTCTGCAGTAGTAAGCGATTACCAGTACAAAGATTATGCAATTTTGCTATCATCATTTAGCTCTCTTTCAAGAGTCCTGAAGCCATCTTCCCAATACTTTTATTGTACTCGCACAAGATTTAAAATTTTGATTTTTAGGTTAGGGGTTTCCTCATATTTAAAACGTACAACAGAACACAAAACTTCTCCATTTTCTTTTGCTTCTCTCTTTAAAGTAATTACTCGATTTTTCACCCTAGAAGAATTTTCTTTCCATTTTCATGACCGTTCTCTTAATCGTTTCTATTTCTAGTATTTATCTATATTAAAGACATATTTAAAACAAAAATCAATGGAAGACACTGTAGATCAAATAGGTGCTTAATGAAGGTACCAGAGAAACCCCTTAAAATTTCAAAACAATAAAAGCTGACAAGACAGTCTTTAACCTTCTAAGTCTTCTGTGATCTTATGGTTGGACTCGATGATCTGGTGGGTCTCTTGCAACCTGGTTATTCTATAATTCTATGATCTTCGTTTTGTCATATACAAATGAAAGAGAGGAAAAAATTATACTATATTAGATTGAATAACTCACATTTTCTGAGTTATTTTGAAGCTATCACACTACAATAGTAATTGTCAAATTAGAAAAAGAAAAGAGAAATATTTTGAAAACCCAAGTTTAAGATAGTAATTCTGGTATGTAATCAATCCTTACACTGACATATTACCAAGTTGTCATCTAATTAAAACAAGACAGTATCTTGATCAACAATTAATCACAGGCAGAAACATCAATATAAAAGGGTCATTATGTGATTGGATTTGTAACCTTCATAATTTTTCACTTCTTCTCTATCTTCTCCATAATAAAAGTCATCCAATTATACAATCTGACTAAAATATTATAATCTTTTTACCCTTTCCATCTATCTTCTACCTACATCTCTAATACTGATAATAGCTTTACAAAATTCCACAGAATCACCTGTTTACCAAGTTCATGCCCAAAGAACACCTTGGGTCTAAAAAAAAATATGAATTGTTTGCATTCAAAATGAAAGATGCGCTTTTATCACTAACTGCATTAGTCAGAATGGGCTGCAGACAGACTAAAGAAAAGTCCCGTGAGACATACCCAAGGACATTAGCACTACCTGCTTTTCTCTACAGATCTACTCCCCTAAGAAGCATGACTTGCCAACACAAATGTAAATGTTCAAGTAGTGGCTAGTAGTGTTTTTTGGTTTTTTTTTTTTTTTTTTTTGAAAATGTGATTTTTCACCAAATGTATTTCTAGGCATGCTAGAACTCTTGTTCCGGAGGTTGTAAGCATTCATCTTAGAATTAGGACAAAATAATTGAAATTCAGTGAAGAGGCTGACATTTTTTCTTTGAGCATTCTGCTTTAATCCTATTTGCACTTTCATAAGAAGCCAGTTCCTGCTGAACAACAAGATGAGACCAGTACAAAGTCTCCTAAGGGGCTCTTTCTGCATCCACTCATGGAAAAACTCACTCATGGGAAAGGCAAAACATTATAATGGATTTCAATTGCTCAAAATAGGAAAGGAACAAATGTGCATGCAATGCTTAATGAAACAGTATACTTTATGAAAATTTCAGAAAGGGAAGTAACTTGTCCTCATTCCTGCCTGAACTGTAAAAATCTGTATTAGAGGTGAATCCCAGGAGTGGTGTAAATTCTGACAGTATTTCTTAAAATGCTGGGGAGAAGGGAGGAGGAACCTGAGGTCTAGAAGACTCAGGCACGTGAGCAATGAAGAGATTTTTCTGACTGGGAATTCTCTTGCCACTGAGAGAAACGCTGTCCTCTTTTAAGCATCAACTCATCTTAATACAAATATTCAGTTGAGTAATTTCTGATTAATTTAGAAAGTAGTAGATAGTTTGCAAAAATGAAAATGTCCTCGACTATTTCTAAAATAGTTTGTTACATTAAAAGAAGGATCATGAAATTAATTAGAGGTCTCCTCTCTAGATAAGTGCATGAACCTCATTAACATTAATGAGAAACAGCCTTTCATAGTGATGGGAGAATAAATATACCCCATATGCTATTAGATACACACTGCTCAGAGAAGGAAAAAACACAGAAGCTTGTTGCCTCAGTTAGGGTCAGTACTAGTTACCAGGAATAGGAGTGATAATTTAATATGCTTCTCAGAAAAATGTAGAGCTGGTACAACTGTTGATCAAGCACACAGGTACAGTTCTTTGTTATTTCATTTGTATTTTGCTGTAATGAGTTCAGTCCTGCAGGCTTTAAAATGTATAACAGAGAAAATGAAGTTTGGAAGTCACCTTGCCTTCCAGAGGAGAGTCTGACACAGAAGACCACGAAGAAGCAAAATAAGAAGGCTAAGGAAGAAGCTGTACTAATAGTGTACTCTGAGCTAGAGGCAGACTATTTCCACTTGAATTCTGAGTCAGAAATGTCCCATTGCTATCATTTCTGTGATTACCCATGTTTTTCGCTAGCAATTTGGAGCTAACATGACAGATTGATGACTGGGTATTTTTCTGTCATTTCACTTAGTTCCCTTACTGTCCTTTGTGTTGATCTCTCCCCTTGCCTTGTCATTCACTGCTTCTTTTTCCCCTATGATAGAATTATTCTCTATAAAGCATTTCACTAGATATTAATGTAGCCACTGCTCCTCAAACACACCCCCACAATCATAACAACTGGAAAGCATGCATGCTACACCGGAAAAGCTGATCACAGGTTCCTGCGCTTATTCAGATAGGTAATACTTTGCCAGAAACTGAGGATTTGAACTTGCTTTCCTTTAGCTGGAATTTAAAAGTAGAGATTCAAGAGGAATTTATACAACCAGTACAGGCTGTGGCTCCTGGAACTAGGAATGTAAGCTGCAGGCCACTTCTGGAGAAACCTCCTTTGCCTTTGTATAGAGGGCACAGACGATACGAGCAGCTCTAGGGGGAAGGCAAAGTGAAAGGAGAGACACATGCCTCCAACTTTAGATGCACTACAGCTTTCACATTCAATAACACAGACATTCTAGATTAAAAAAATGCCTTTTCCAAAAGAAATCTCACTTCAGAAGACACTCCTTTCAAACACAGACACATATACATTAAGAAAATCATATAGTAACAGCTTTTTAGATTAAATGCCCTTTTGAAGGGAAGACTGTACATAAAACAATTCAAACTATCAGATACAATATCTAACATCATTTTATCAAGAAAAGCTGGACCTCCAAGAATAACTTTCCTAGATAATACCACAGAAATTAGAGAACACTTCTTTCGGAATTTGATTAGTTGAAGAGATAAATCACAATCAGTGATTGTAATCACTGTAGCCTATTTTTATTAGCAAGAACCTTGCCAACATGAGAAATGAGCCAGAAATCTAAACTTAGTTTCAGTTATTTTTAATCTAATGAAAATACTGTCATTTAAAGCATCATAATTCAACACAGCAGTTTTTCTGTTTCTTTTTTTTTGTTTAGACTGAGCTCATTACTTCTCAGAGGACAGATTCTTATAACAATATTTTATTCTGCAAAGTACTCCAGATGATGATGATCATCTGCGTGGTATTTATGATTGCTTCCCAACAAATAAAACCAGTGGACTGAATTTTTGAATCCAGATGTTTTAGTGTTACTCATAAATCACAAAGACCACAATACACGTTTAATCCCAATCTTTCCAGTTCAATGTAGTCATTCTGTTGCCTATTACATATTACAAAATCAACAAAGATTTATTTTAGACAAATTTCCTCTCCATACACTTTCAGAGCACAACTCAGAAAGCTGCCCAATCCATAAACAGTTTCCTTTATGTAACTGTCTTTTCATTTTCAAAAAATGAAATGATCAGTTTGATAATCAGCGCAGAATGCAAGTTTGGCCTTGGCATAAAAAGACACCTGGAGCCGAACACGTACCCTGAATAAAAAATAATTTACTTCATTGATCATGCTCAGTCTATGCCACAAAACGGAGATAACCGAACCAAGCCATCAATTATTTAAAATTTCAGAACTCCAACTGGAGAGAATAGTAGCTCACACAATTCTTGCATTGATTCACTTCTCTGGTAAGTATATGAAATCCAGTAAATCGTCATTCAGTAGGACTCCATTTAATTCATTTGCAACATGCGTTTTTCTTATTTATGAATCTAAGTGCACAGAATAAATATCTTGGCAATGCTTTCAAAGATGACTCCAGAAAAGCATTAACTACCCAGATTTAATAGAGAACATGCTTTTATAAAAGTCCTTTGATAACTGCTCTGTCTGAATTAAAAGCTCAATTTCATGTCTTTATTTTGAGAATTACTAGAGTGTTTTATATTGTATTGTTACTTTTTTTTTCCCTTGAAATTAGAAAAGATGACAGGAACATACCTTTGTTCATTGTGTGGGCTTTATTACATTATGGCTGTAATACATTTGTAATTTGAACTTTAGGATATTTCTCTTAATATGTTTAAGATTACACCAAAAACACTTTCTGTGAGAATTTGAAAGTGTAACTAAACAACTAAACTCCAGCTACATTTCCCAAATGCAGGATGCTTAAATACAGCAGAAAAGGCCCACAAAGAACTAGCACCTCCTCATGAATTTAAAACAAAAAGTTGTTAGTGTATTTGCATGTAACTGTGAGAGAGGTAGGAATTTAATCTTTGCTTTAAGCAAAGACGCTTAGCAAACCACTACCTGTGGAGCTGCTGTGCCTTTTGTAGCTTGGGTCAAGCTAACCTTGAACTAATGATTAGATGAACTTAATGTATTTGTTCCCGTAATCCTAATTTTTCATACTTTAATGTAGGAAAGGCCAACTTCAGTGTTGTTATGGACTCACCAAGAACAGGAATTAGCACAGCAGTACATCTGGTTGCAGCAGAAATACAATTATGTAAATTAGATATGTGTTCCCTGAAGACTGCTAATAGAATGATTGACCTATATACCATTTAATTTGTTCTCATGTTTTTCCTTTATTGTCTTCCAGCTGCATCAGAAATTAAAACTTGTTAAACTGGGTTGGTCCCCAATTATATATCAAAGGTGCTTGTGTCACTTTGTGTCAAAAGCAATTAATAGTGTGTATACTCCTTATCACCAGCAATGCATTGAGGTTTGACTGGTTGGCTTGGGTTTGGTTTTTATTTTCCTTTTGGTTTGTTGTAAAAATAACCAACCAGTGCCTCTTACAGACCATCTACGTTAATTTCCTTGGAAAAAAAATAATCTCATTTTATAGTTGCTGTTTTCCTTGATAATAATACCCCTAATAAAATTGTTTTAAGAAATATGTGAAGGACCAGACAATAGGATAAAAACATTAATTTTGCTTTTAAAAAGCTAGCAAAGATGTTTGCAACTATTTCAGAAACCAAGCTGGGAGCTGGACAGTTGCTTTTATTTAATAACTAAATGTCAATTCTATTAACATTCTCTGTTAATGCATTGGGGGTACTATAGTATTATATCCTCAGTATTTTGTCCTGAATTAAAGGCCAGGTGACACAAGAAGAGATTTGCAGTAGATATCTGTGGGCCATCAGTTAAGAGCCCTGACTAATTGTGAATAAGTCTTTGGTGGACTTCAGCAATTTGTTAAACCAGATTTTTTTCAGCTGATCCCATTAAATACCTGCAGTCACATAAAATGCGAGTGCTAAATGAAATACTAAATTACCTTCTTCTAAAGGACAGAATGCTTTTAACTTGCCTCAGAAAAGTATGAGAAACATTTCCACAAAGCCTGCAGTTCTACAAAGTTTGTACTACCAAGCGCAATTGGTATCTGACAGCTCTGTGATGTGCTTTGCACCACCTCCCAGAAGACTGGGGACAGAGAAGGATCACTCACCAAAATAAAATCAGTGCTAAGCAGGGACCAGAGGTGTGAGTAATCAGACATGTTTATGCTGCTTGCAATCGTAGACTCACCGAGAGAAAGCAGCAGAGAAAACAGAAATGCTATGCAAAGGCATAGAAAGTTTTCAGTTAACTTTGCTTAGCATTAAAGAACAAATTCTAGATAAAAATTAGCAGAATAACTTGATGGTTCAAAGCTGATAAAGTATATGATACTCTATATAGCAACGTGAAGAGTGGAAGTATACTTTTACTTCATAATTTCCCGTGTCCGTAGCACCATTTTTTAGGACCACATCTCTCTCAAGGGCTCTCAAACCACCTTCAGCCCTTCAGAATCCTAAATGAGGCTACAAAAAGTTCTGTGAATCACACCTCTCTTTTGAGGTTGAACAGGTCAAGAAACCAAAGTGGCCAAGTGGATGTAAAATCCTTTTGTAGTCTGGGGAGGTACAACAGGCACCCAATTAGTTTTCAAATGGTGTTTGCTCTTTGACATTTTAAATCTGCTGTCACGGAAACTGGTGCCTAAGATCGATTGTCACTTTCAGGACTGCACTTTGTGGGATTGTTTGCCCAAAGTATTTTTTAACCAGCTTTATTTTTGTGTGTTTGTTTATAGTAAATTTGCTTTTCTTAAGCTGTAAATATTTCATGGGGAACAAAGCAAAAAGTAAAAAGGACATGTAAACCTTACACTAAGCTGTAACATTCAGCATACATCTGAAGGTGAAGAAACACAGCACGAAGGTCTGACAGCAACGCAAATTGGTACACTACGACGACAGTATTCAAGCTAGATAATTACAAAAGTTTTCCAAGGACATCTACATGTTGTTTGGTTTTATTCCAAAGCTGTAATTTTTAAATGCCACTTTGAGAGTCTTTTTCTCTGCATCAGGTGATACAACAAACACAGTAGAGCCTACAGGGAAACTCAATGTGCATGTAATAAGAAGTGGAAGTGTTTCACCTTGATTGAGCTATGTTTTGCTGTAGATAGTCTTTAATTGAGTATGACAAGTTTCTCCCCAATTGTAAGTGCTTTGATCCATGTTTCAAAGCTGTTGTGGCAGGTGAGCTTTGTGATCTCTCACTGAAGTTTATTGAGAGTCTTAGCTGAGGTCTTGTATTTACTTAAATCAAATTACTTTCTTCCTAATTATGTTTAGAAGTAAAGATAGTAAAGAAGGCTTCCACAGTCAGGACAGGGCTGGTGCAGAAAAGATAACACATTTTGTGATCTCAGAAGAGTAGTCTCAGATGCAGGTTCTCAAAATACTTTTTTGGGGAGGCTGCTTTTTATTGTTTCCATGTTTGTATTTGGACTAAACTTGTGCTCCGTTATGCAGCTATGACACTGACTGTTAAATCTTAGTAAATATGAGCTATATCGAGTCAGGCTTATTACTTGATTTTGCTTTTCATTCTGTTGCTTGTTTACTACCTAAAAACTAGACATCAGGCTGAACACCAAGACTCAATCTCTCTCTTTCTATGAAAGAAAATATTTCTTACTTTGAAGATTAAACAATCTCCTTGGAAAAAGTCATAATGATCTACTTCCAGGAAAACAGAAATATTAATAATGAGAAAATACCAAGATTGTGTCCAACTGCCCTCACTTTCCAACCCCAATATCTATGGCCAAATTAGGTATTACCCCATGAGCTTCCTGTAATTTATTTTCCATTAGGTAAACAGAAAGTGTCTACAGTTTCTTTCAAATGCAAGGATAGACATTACTTCAATTAAATTTTTACATTTAAATGCAGAAATTTTAAATTTTGTTTCAAACTATAGAGAGTAATAACTGAGACTTACTTGTTAGATAAGCACACTTCCTACTCAGCCTGCGCTCTATGATCTATCTCCATTATTTAACAGATTCTGAAGATTCAGTGGACTCTGTTTCAAGTTGTAAACATTTCCCACTGCCTTTTCTGTATGTTGCATGTTCAGGAAAAAATTAAGTAATTTCAAAAGTGAATCACATTTCATGCTCCAAGAGAAACCTGAGAGGTCTGAAAACCATAACACCACAACTATAAATAAAATGACATACATTAAGTAAACTGTTTCATATCTTCAGTATGTGTAGCAGAGAATCTGTTGTAAAGCTATGTGATACTGCCTCCTTGTCAAATTCTCATTTCTCTATCCTATCCGATTGTACTTCTATTCTGTGACTTTACTAGAACAAAACAATAAACAGTTCAAACAGGGTGTAGCTGGCACAGGTGTATTTCCTCTCATTCTGAAATATTTAATGCAATGTAGCAGGTCTACAGAAAAAGTAGAAATTTGTAAAATAGTAAGGGAATTTTAACTTCAGAGGTCAGCAATGGATATCCACATGGCTATCTCAAACTATTATCTTCAGGTATTTCAGAAAGTATCTAGTGTCCTAATGCTGCAGCCTTGTCACAGAATCACAGAATCACAGAACAACCAGGTTGGAAGGGACCCATTGGATCTTCTAGTCCAACTCTTCTAGTCAGCAGAGAGATAAGCTCCTCTGCTGGGCACCTGCATTCAGGGCACATCAATATACCCTGTAGAAGAGGGATTCTCATCTGAATCCCCTACTGAACTATGACATTTAATCCACTCTCACATACCTATTGAAAAACATTCTTGATAGGAACTCCAAGCTCAGACGAAAATGTATTTGTCCTGACAGTGAAACATTTCCAATACTGAAATTGTAAATGAAGATAACCAGAGGAAAACATCAGAAGTATCTAACAGAAAGATCATTTCACAGGATAGATTCATTAACTCTTTGTTCTTCTAAATAGAATGATTTGCTGTTCTGTTCCTCAGGCATTCACACCTCTCAATCTGGCAAAGAAGCAGTTTTCAACTATTGGCACTTATTAGGGTAGTTTTCTTTTGCTCCCCTCAAGAAACAGCAGTGACAGAAATGCAGCTGTTAACTCATAAGCTGTCTCAGGCATCCTGCGACACCTGGCAGAAAAAAGTACGCTCATGTTAACATGTTCTGAATAGGTCAGTGGCATCTTACCAAGATGCTAACAGAGGCAAACACTGCTGGCATTTCTGCAAATTGTGATCTAGATGTAGGGATTTACAACAGAAATACTGGAGCCAGTGGGAATGAAGTATGAGTGGAAATTCATGTTTAAGCACCAGAAGAAAACAGCAGAATAAGAAGCTATAAAACCAGCTTGAGATAATAAACTGGTCTTAGGGCACCAATTCCATGATGCCATTCTCAGAAATAACATTTCTGTGTCATGGCCTTCATTCTTTCAATATGTAATTCAGGCCACTCTTTGTTACAGTAGAAGCCTTCTTAAGAAAAAGAATAAATCCCACATGATTTATGCAGCTCATACTGCAGGCTCTGAATATTCATAACAATCCTTACAATATGTAGGCAAGACGTAGCCAGTATAATTCACAAATCATTTAAAATAATTAGTACGTTAGAGGATTTTCATTCTGTGATCAATAATTGAATAGTTAAAGGGGTAAAATCTGTCAAATGAATTATTGATTGTAAATGAATCACCCAGTGCAAACACAAACTTCAAAGAACATAGTCACGATCTGTTTCTTCAGAAAAGTAATAGTGGATTAACAGCACCAGTGTTCCTGATCCCACAAGAATGAGCTCTTATTTAGCATGTTGTGGTACTTGTGGAAAGTTATAAATGGTTCAACATAAGCCAGATAAGCCAGGGTTAAATTGACAACAGCAAATTTATTAATAAACCTAATTTTGATAGGTTCGGTGCTAATATTTAACGTTTCCACTGCTGTAATCAAATCACGGCCAAATCTAATGATTCCATTTAATAGCAGGCATGGATAATGCTACACAAACGCTCAGTGTATAAACACACAGCATGTCAAGTCCACAAGATACAGACCAGCTTCTGAGGCTCACTTCTAAAGGGGAAAAAAACCAAACCATTTTCTAGTTCTTCATCAAACAGTATAAAGTGTGATGGCCACAGACAATACAACTAAGGCAACAGACAACCCCTCTTTTTTAAAAAAGGATCTTTTTACTATAGAGATGAAACAGGATTTTTTAATCATTGCTTTTAAATCAATGGACTGTTTTATGATCTTTTTCCTCCTTCTTTTTCCTCTACCAAGTGCTATCCAGTCTCATTAGATGCTGATTAAATAAAGAATAGAGAAGTCTGGAATCCTATGCTGAGGCTTCCAGAATTGTTTTTAAACTGATCACAGCAATAGTTGCAAATATCACAATTCATCAACTTAAAATTACATCTCAAAATAGTATTATTAATAGAAAAATAACTTGTCAAAGAAGATTAATAGAATACTATTAGAAGACATGGATTTTCTAGCTTTATTAAATCAGTCTCCTAGGAGAAAACTGCATTAGAAGATCATCTCACTGAATATTCCTGTGCATGTGTGGAAGATTATTTTTTTTTTATTAGCTCAATATATTAAGCATGTAGCACTACACAAGAATTACTATCCTGATTTCTTATCACCAGTAGTACAGAGCATTCAAGCACTACTCTTTAATGAGTACTTTGCTAAGAGACGCCTTATTTGTGGTTTAGAGAAAAGGAAAGATTATTACAACCTCTAAGTTGGCAAATTCATATTAGTAAATAAACAATACAGAACAGGAAGCCGAATTGAAAAATATGGAACAGCCGCATGGTATAGCACAAGCTACAAATAAATCACTATACCACTGAAAGCAGAGACTTTTCCCTGCATCTAACCTCCATCTAGTCACTCTGATGGGTAGAAGATAGAAGATGATGGATCTTCTCTCATCCTTACTATTTTCTATCTCATAGTCTGGAACTAAAAGATGAAAAACTTGTGTGATGAGATTTTAATGTCATGAAATATGAAAGAGAGTTAAGATAGGAATCCTGATCTTCTAGGTACCTGAAAACAGTGAAGTACACTAATATTCTCCAAAGCTTTCTCTAATTCAAGATTTTAAAACGCTTGTACAAAATTTGCACCTATATTTCTTTTTTGGAGGAAATAGGGCTTACTCTTAATGTAATAAATTCTCTTACATGGTAAAAGGAAGCACTAGGAACAGAAGCTTTAAAGGAGCATGGGAATAGCTGCTTACAACAATACAGCTAAAATAAAGACACTGTGAGGTGCTGAAATGCAGACTATTTTCTCAGGGCTTAACCAATCCTTAACAGTTGGCATCTGTGACAAATTGGTTCTGGATTATTAGTCAGACTTCAGGCTATCGTTGAGGCATCAATCTTTCATTCCATGGCATCTGCTCATTCACTAACCTGTGTAGTTTTGTGTCAGATAGTCAATTTTTGTCCAAGAATTTGATAGATGTTAATGTGATTGTTTCAGCTACCATCCTTTTGTTCTAGTGATGATGGTTCAAGCTTTACTTACTGAATCTTTTAAGACTGAAACTTAACTGGATAATAAGTCAGAAGTTTTGAATTCATCTCCCATTCTCTTCTGCCAAAGAACAGAATTCTCTACTGTATTCAATTCTCTAATGTATTCAGTTACTTTAGTTTTTTGTCCCTAAATTGTAAGATTTCTCCATGCCAAGCTGGATAAATGAATCATCTAAATGACTCGGTGAATCAGGAAACCTTTTAACAGATGAAACTCTACAGTCTTTCATTCACCTGTTTGTTTTATGAGAACAGAGACACCACTATTTCCTGAAGCATCAGGCTGCTTGATGCTTCCTTTGCCTTTCTCAAAACTTTTCTCCCACTGGAACTTCACTTGTTGTATTAGTAAATAATATTCCTTTAATTTCTTAGTAGTGAAGGCAACTGACTTCAGAAGCTGAAAGTAAGTCTATCCATGGAATTTAATCAACCAACAATTTTAACTGTCGAATGTGAATTAGGTGATAGAATGTAAGGCTTGTAGATCCCTGACCCCCTTTTAAAAACACAGACTCCGAACCAACCATTTTAAAAATCGGTATTGTAAGTAACAACTACTGTTAACGGTCCCACTCAACATTATGAAATCAAACCAAAATTTACATTGTGAAAAAGAAAGCTCACCTAAACCAAAGATTAGATTTGAACAGTTAGATAAACTACGTGTCTGATGGAGTTATTTTCTAAAACCTAAGAATTTATCTGACATTTTTAAGTAGATGAGAGATATTTCATATAAAACAATGTTGATTATGAAACCACAACACATGGAACTTCTTTTAGTTTTCAAAATATCCCAGAGCGCATTACATGCCTCCTGTGGAAATGTGTGATGCAAAACAGTAGTTCCCCAATAAAATTAATATCTGTTTGGTGCTATGGTTTCTCTAATTAGTTTTGCTGTTATTATGTATCTGTCAAACATGGGATGGACCAACAAAACCTAATTAGCTATTTAAACTCATTTATGTGACACATTTAGTCTTGTGCTTGTCACATTTAAAATTGTTTAAACCTTAATAATATTCAAGATCATGCACTTGTTTTAAAGGCAACATGTGTTTGAGCCATAATGAATTGCTGATATTAAAATATTCATTATGGCTCAGACAACTTTTTTTTCTTTATTTATCTAGGTGATTCGTTTATCTTTCCTATAAGATTTATGATGCAGCTTTTCCCAAGCCAGCAAAACCCAAAACCTAATAATTTGGTATGCATTTCTTACGTTGTTAATTCAGCCCTACTCCCGATCATTAAGCTTCTATAATTTTGATATAGACCATGAATCCAGATGAAAATATGCATTTAACTTAATAGAAATATTTAATTTGTATTTCACTAAAACACATATACTAGCTTCAATGCACTCAAAGATTCTAATATATCTGGGAAATAACTTACTGGAGCTTCTTAGCTTCCTTTTAAGTATTTTGCTAAGGGTCTGCAAGAGATACAGAGCTACTTTATCTGTCAATATCAAAACATAATAATTTCCTGTGCTAAAAAGATGTTTAGAAATGCCGTCATTTAACCTTTGCATCTTTGAGTGCACATTCTGAAGAATAGCAGCACGTTTGCTATTTTCTGCTGCCCTACCAGTCCATTTTAGGCACTGGTAATTTAAGAAATACATCTTATTAGGAAGCAATTGAAAGGTATACCAAAACCAGAGCAGTGGTTATCATAAAATCTTTACATTGAAGTTTTATGCATAAAGAGGATGTAAGACTTCCTACTGGAGGGCAAGTAAGCAACTAATTTTTAAAGTTTCCTAATGCTTTTGTCAAATAAAGTCAGCTACTGAAAACAAGGACCTTCACAGAACTTCATGTAGGAAACTAATAACGAGCTATTGCAGATCTATCTAACTCAGTATCTGACACAGGAATCAGGACAGCAGATCTTCAGAGGCTTAGATAGATTCCAGAATAATTGCTGCACATAACATCACTGAGAAGTCCAAGAGCATTTGAGAATCTGATCTGCTTCAGAAAGGCAAGGTTTGAGCATACTGACAAACGCCACATTGCAAAAGGTGTTTACGTGAAACATGTTCACATTCCTGATGCTTGTCCTGGTAAAAGGAAGCAGTGATATGAGGCACTTGTCCTATGCAAAACCTTGGTGAATCTGAACACCACAGACTACAGACCCCATCTCCTGACTCTTGGAAGAGCTAAATTACTACTGCCTGTCATTTGGGCAGGATCGTTCATTAGGGCTGTTGCATTTCTCACTGTGTGGTCAATAATGAAAAAACAAATAATAAGTCAATGATTAATTGTATTTTAGATACTGAGATACTTAATTAGTGCACCTAGAAAGAGAAGGAAATCTTCTGTTTCCAATTTCTGGTTTTTTGGGTTTTTTTTAAAAAAAGACACTGACTTTTCATAGCAAATCTGATCTACACAGCCTGGATAAACCTGCACTAACTCAGCAATTACCCATGTCCAGAATCAAAATATAGCCAATATATTTTTCTTATATTATATATGAGGGGGTAAAAATAAAAGTAATAGTCTTCAAGTGTATCAGCTTTAATATGTACAATGTAATAACCTTGTACGCTAGTGCTAATAACAAGAATTAGTGTTAATATATTGTAAAAATGGCTAATTTTCTGCTTTCTTAGACAGGTCCTAAATAAATACACCATTGCAAGAATGTAAATTTCCAAACAATAAATATTATCATAATCTTGTGGGAAACTGTGCAAACAAAAATGAATTCCAGGCAAATACTTTTGTTTATCCACCAGATTAACAAACCTTCTGTCACCTGTCACGTAAAGCCATGAAAAGACATAAGTGGCTATCTTAAAGGGGACCCTGTTCTCCTTTCTGATTAGGTTATTTTATCGTACATCATTCTGGATGAGGATGCCTACAGGAAGGAAGCCAATTAATATTTATGTTCTACACAGGGGTATGTACATAAATATTTGAGTACATATATTGACAAAGGATGGTGAGTAGTATTACACGAACTGAAATCAATTGATAGAGGTTTTTGCCTTAACGAAATTACTTCATGTATCCTATTACAAGATTTTCAAGGAAAGAGAAATAATACGAAATTCAAAGACAGGCAAGGAGCATCTACTCACAAAAAATGACAGTATGCATGCTACAAGGGCTCCTGCAATAAGCTATGAATACATATTCAAAAAGAAAATTGAGAAAAAAAGTATAAATCTCACCATGCTGTTATTGTTTCTTATATATCTTTTTATTAGTAGCAAGGCCAGGGGTTTTTTTCACATGTTTAATAAATCTCTTTAAATAAGATAATAAGGCAATAGTTGAAATACTTCTTTTTCTTCTTCAGTTAAGAAGGGTTTTAAATGTATTCTGTACTAAATCTACAGATACTTCTCCAGTTTGTTTTTAAGATTGTTAAATAGACTGTTTAAAAGTCTGATTAAAATATAGAATAAAGAGATTGGAAATTTTATATTATGTCACATGCCACCAGGTCCTCTTTTAGTAAGGAAGAGGCTAACAATTTTAACATTTTTCATAAATGTTTCTGAGCTTAAATCCATTCACACATGTCCATGTGTCTTCTGCTAGTTACAACTTTGTATACTTAGTATAAAAAGCTGTAATTCTGCTAGAGTATAAACAGCTATAGTTTGTTGGTCCCAAATGTGTTCATTTCTTGCTACTGATGGTGAAGCTTTCACCAAGGGAAATACGATGGTGAAAGCAACCACAATGGTACCACATGAACTGTGTTTACAGTTACTGTAGCTGCTCCAAGGAGAGCAAAGTTTTGTTCTGTTTGTGTGGTACAATGACTAAGAGGCCAAAAAAGTGTTCCAGAAATAAAACAAATTAGGAAACAAAGCAGAATCTCAGTAAAAATCAAAAATAGAACAGGTAGTGACAAATAAGGAAAAGACGCAAATAAGTGTATAGAATTTCTCTGGACACAGACTAACCATGGAAATGTACAAGTTCCCCACCTTTTATCACATAAATCAGGCTTTTAGTACATTCCATCTATAAACCGGCTTGCAGCAGATTTTATAAATGATATATTCTTTTTTAAGCATTACTTCTAAATCAAGCAGCAGAAACCTAATCAGAAGGGTTGTGATGATGACATGTTATATTGTCATCTCTGCCTTCTTGAACAGAGGGCTGGAAATGCTAAACAATCTCAAAAATGCTAGTGCAGAACGGCTGTTTTGAAAGTCATATGAACATTGCATCTTACATTTATCTTTTCTGTGCAGACCAGCAGTATGGTGACGCGCTGCATACGGAACAAAGGAAAAGCATAGGAAATCTGCATAGCAGGGCCCTAGTCCCACGTTTAGGCTTCTAAAATTGACACAAAATAAAATAGCATGAGCAGTAGAATATACCATGTTTCTTAGACAATTTCATCATCATTTGTCATTCATTCCGAGATATTCATTTGTCTAAAAGCAATTAAAGCTTAATTGCTGCATAACCTGAATAACTTAGAAATGCAAATTAGGATAGCAGGCAAGCAACTATGTGTTCATTAATTTCTTTGTTATCACCATCTGTTTAATTAAAAAAAAAGAGTTTTACTGAATGACAGCTTGCTAACTATATAAAGGTTTTCCTTAATTGAAAATGTCTTTTGCAATTGGGGTCAGCATCTGACAAAAATTGTTTGAGCTTTTGCAAACACACTTAATCTAAACAAATGGTAGTATTTTTAAATTCACATTAAAAAAAACATTGCCAACATATGCAATGGAATTCAAGAAATGACATCTGCACTTTTTCATGTGAAGTCATAATTTCAGAAAAAACTGCGTTTGGAGACAAAATGGTTATTACAGTTGATTTGCCTTTTCTCACGATAAATACATGTGATCTATCATCTTTATTACAGATTATTTTGAAAACTTTAGAAAATCCAGACTCAAAATATGAGTACCTCCGGCAAAAAAGAATCATTTTAAGAAGGGAAGTGCTTTGAAATATGGACAATGCGATGAGGTCATTGTATTCAGGAACTAAGGTAGTTTTTCAAGTAAGATCTTTTTATAATAAAGCAGATGGTTCAAGTAAAGATACAACCTTACATACCTGGGGTATATCAGACTCCCTTTATTCATTCAGGGGAAAGAAAACATCTACTATATCAATGCATTTTTAAAAGTTCTATGAATATTGGATCTTACATTTACTTCGTTTAAACCAACTCAAAACTGTGTACTTGAGAGATTGCTAAAGAAATAATTTACGGCCCTGAAAGTCCACTAAGTTTCAAATAAGGTTTAAGCTAACAGCACCATACTTTCTAAGAGATCTGTAAACTATTTATCTAGCACAGAAATCCTGGAGAAATCAAGAAGGGCAACGCTACACTACTGCATGACATATGAGAAAGCATAGCTTAAAAAATACAAACCAGAAATGCCGGTTTGTTTTTAAAAGAGACACTACTAATTTGCAACGGAAGATTAAAACTCAACAGCTGTTATAAATCCATTATACTACAGTATGCGACAGTACTAGAGCTGCATTAAATATTTGTAAATAACCCATGGACCACAATACGCCTTTGCAGAGGAACATATTTTAAATCACCAACATTTGTTTGTTCAGTGTCCCAACTACTAAGAGTTTTTCATTCCTCTAATATCAGCTGGTACCAAGAATACATTCATGGGCCATGACACGAAATCATCAGGTATCTTAGCAGTTTAAGAGGCTATGTAAACATAAGAGTTTTGCCTTGCATAACTTCTAGTATCCCACAAGCCCCTACTTCTGTGCAGGAGATGTGGCAATATGCACCTTTAAAGACAACCAATCAACAAAGAAAACCAAACTACAAGATACCATTTCCTATCAAAGCTGCACACTTGCAAATTAACTCTTCTAAACAGTGGGAGTACTATGTTTACATTTTTACTCATGAAAGGATCATTTGACTAGACATTTTTCATCCTTTCACTAGATGGCAATATTGCATTGCATTCCAACACATCAGTAATGTTAAAATAAACAGGGTACAAAGAAACAAACAGTATCAGTGCACTGCAAAAAAAAAAAAAAAAAGTTAAGGTATAATTTCATTTAAAACTAACTTCAATGTCTTCTATTTCCAGGAATTCTCTTACTAAGAAACCATGCCCCAGTTCTTTAATTGTAATAGTGCAATTCTGCTTTTTTTATCCCCCTGAAATTTGTAGCAACAGTACATTTACTAGCTCTCATTGAGAAGGATTGTCAATTCCTGTTTCTATAGATATAATAACTGAAGGAAACAGAAAGCCTACTTAATGTTATTCAAAATCACGAGCACAGTTTCTTCATGACTCCTGTTTATGTGGTGGTGTTGTTTGGGATCCTTACCGTGTGACCTTTCTAATCCATGTACCTTGCTGATTTTTTTGCTACCCTCAATCATAAATAAAATGGAATTAATTCTCTTGATCATTAGTTTAAAAATAAGTATGTTTGCACTCCTTTCTGTATCTCTATAGCAAGAAATAAGCCAAGCAGGAAATATAAGATGAAGCAGAGAATGAGTTAATGTTTAAAGGGAAGGACAATTGTTTGAAGAAGAAGAATAAGAAAGTTGCAGTGATAAAACCTACTTCTCAGGTGTGCTCTAAACATTAACTGGACCAGGAAGCAGAACCTCAGTCAAGCCTGCACACACGGGTCTTCATATAAAAGATTTATTTTTACTTTTTTCAGATTCACTAGCTGTATAACCTCAACAGGAAAGACTGAAACAGTTTGATTTCAGATGACTGAACACCCATATGCTTCAGGCATACTTTCAGTTGGTGGAAAATAAGGTATTTAAGATTCAGTTTTTGAGAGCTGCTAAGAACCAGTGTTAGTGGACACAACTAGCAGGTTGTAGAGAAATTGTTCTAATGAAGAAAGGTGATTAATAATCAGCCCTGATGACTGTAGCTTTATTTTCCTTACACAAAGCTAATCTTCTCCACTGGAAAACTTCTACTAGTTGACAAATCAAAGAAGTCTGTTCCTTACCTACTGGGCCACTGGCAATCAAAAAGACTTGATAGTTCTCTCCTTGGTTTTTAAAAAGTTATCTTGTATGATCTGGATGGGATTGACTGCTGAGTGTTGCAGCTGCTGAGTTTAGCATTTACTGTAATAAGATACCTAATTTTTTTTACAAGGAGGGAAACACTTCTTAGAAACAACTACCCAAGATACATATCTCTCCCCTGGGTATATTTAAGAGACAGCCAAGTAGTTAATTCCAGTAGGCATCCAAGAACTTACAGTCCAGCACTGACTTACTAATGAGCATGCATGTAACAGCTGTAAACCAGGGCAATAAACCTTGCATTAGTGCTTGTTGAAAGCTATTCATTTCCTGACTGAACTAGAAGATCATTATGCTCTAACGGAGATGACAATTTCAGATGCGAATCTTTTAGAAAGTATCAGTAGTTCCTTCTAGACACATATCATTTGAAGCAATCTGTCTTTATGACAGGCAACTGCACCGTATAATCCATTTAATATCTTTAACTGACCTTCCATCCTATTTGAGTCTTTACGTAGATCATCACTGCTTTCAAGACATTTTCTGTAATTAATTTTAAAACTGATTTACAAGCTAAATCTTCTTTTTTTATGTTCTTCACCAATACAGATGCATTATTCCTTTCCTGCTACAGTGTTTAAGTTTCAAATGTATCTTGAATCAACAACTCAATCTACTTATACTCAAGGTTTTTTCTCTATCTCTGGTGGTTGGTTTTTTTTGAAAGAGCCATAATGCAATTTCATTTCAGTCAAAAAAGAATCACGCTATTTGACATTCTTGATTTCCGCATAGCATGGAACTTTTATAGATCAATACAGAAAAAAAAAAATCATTCAAAAGTTAGTAGAAGAGGATTATACCTTCAAAGAAGTATCTTCTGAGTCATCTATCCCGGTTTTCAAAAATTCCATCAAACATAATTTTATCTCCTTCCTTCTTTAAGAAACATAATTTCCTTTCGTCCACCTGTTCTTACTACTTTGCTTGGAGGTGTGGCCTAACTGGCATTTAGTATTGGAAGATGCTGTTTCAACTCCATTTAAAATCCAGCAGAGTGGTGTTTATGCAGTAAATGTTTGTGTTCGGTTCTAACATTTCTTTCATTCCCCTTACAATAACATCAATTGGTATAATAAAGGACATTAGCTCTGCTAACAAACCTTGTCCTATTAAAGATCCTTTATAACAGCAAAACACCACTGATTTTTCCCCTGGAAAGTGCCATAGTGAAAGTTCATGGAAATAGTATGTCTCATCTAGTTCCTTACCACATTATGTAACAACGTCATCCATTTGACCACACATGAACAGAGAGAGAAATGGACTTCTGCTCTCACTCATCCCAGTGAAAGGATTCAAATAATGGAATCATAGAGTCATAGAACAACCAGGTTGGAAGAGACCCACCAGATCATCGAGTCCATTTTGATCGTGATGTGTTATTTCATCCTAACACATTTGTTTTCCTCACTGCTTCCCGTTTTCTTATGGGAGGGAGAAGAAAGGAAAAGTCTTATGAATTTAAAAGCTATGGATATGTTTTGTTCTTTTTGATAGTTTAGAAGAAGGGAAGAAAGTGAGGTTAAGGAGCAAGCTTAATGTAACATTTTTAGTATTCTATTTGAATAAAATTTAAATTAGATAAGACGTATACCAGAGATTTTTTGAAGTGTAAGATGCAGGATATTTCCAAACTTCTCTCTTTGCTCTTAAATTGGTAATAGAATAACAGAGGAAGCCTGCATCCTCATTTAAAACCGTATTTAGTATGCAAATCACTAATAAGGAGGGTTTGGAAAAGCTCTGATACAAATTGTGTATCAACTTAAGGAGTAAAATAGAGGAAAAATGGTTTGTGTTTTAAGTACTTTAAAGCCTTTTACAAAGCTTAGACATTCTATTTATTATAGCTATATAACATCATCCTCACACCTACAAGTGCTTTTAGTGAATACTGAAAATGTTTTCTGCATATCAAACTTTTACACATCAAACACAAAGAGAGAATGGACATTCTGGTTGCAATATTCATCAAGAGAGCACTGCAAAGCTCCAACGGCAGCCTCATTATTTCAGAATCCTGACTTGTGGTTCAGAAGACTAAAGGAACTGAGAACGCATCCGACAACTTATATTGTTATATATGGATATTTAGTTTTAGTAAGTTACACTAATTCAAAGCAGGCTTTAAGCAGAGTTCTCAAATGTGTCTTGTTAGCTGTAAGTAAACAGAAGGTAATACACCAAATAACACACTCTTGCTGATGCAAAAGAAGAATGCTAATATTCTCTGGGGAGACTATAGCAACCACATAGCTGAGGGAGCACCTGATAGCAATTCTCCTTCCTCTGCTCCAGGACTTAAGGGACAACCATCTGAAACTAGACATTGGGTTTGACTCACCTCTAACCTAAAATTCAGCTTGGAACACAAAACCTGTACGTCATAAAAATGTCAGAAAACATGGACGACCAGGGAAGGAAATGCCATGTGAGATTTTCAAAATACTCAGATAATATTTGTTAGAATCTGAATCACGTTTATTCTAGTGAGTTCAACACTGTTACTTTATCCAACTACAGCAATAACTCCTATTCACTGTTGACAAGTTTTGTGCATGCACTGAACTAATCAATCAATCTTAGACATCAAACGATATATTTTATTTCAATTTTGTGTGAATGACCTGTCTAACTAGATCTATTTAATATATATATATTTTTATATTTTATATATATAATGCTTCCTTCACATTATTTGTCTGTCCCTGAATAAGATACAAATATATAATTTTTCTGAAAAAATGGACTATACACACACACATAACTGTAAGAGAAATTTAAATAGTATTTATTAACTAATACTAGTAATAGATACTTAGTAGACATGATTGCTTATTGAATTACTAATAGCATTGAAATACAAACTAATTTTTTTTTTCTTAGTGTCATTTTACTTAATTGCTGGTTTCCACTCATGAGTGGCAACACAAGATAACCTTGAGTCTGATAGAACAGTGACAAAAGAAATACTTCAACTTTGTTTTTCTGGCAACTGAGGAGAATCAAAACACTTAGGAAGAGCTTAGGCAAATCTGAGTCCATCTGAGAAATACACACGTATTATATAAACCCAAACAACAAAACCAAAATAACCGCACACCACACATCCCTAGGGTTTTAAGGCAATAATCCCTTTGGAGCAGCTGGTCACCATTTGCATTAATTCCCATAGAGAAGTAAGAATTTCTGCAAAATTGTAGTCAATATAATACATCTGCCAATATTTTAAGGCCTTTATTGACAAAGCAAAGTTAAATGATACTTCAAACAGTAACTTTTTTGTGTGCTAAGAATGACTTCTCCAGCCTATGTATTCAATTAATTTACTACTGGCAAAGGGATGATTCAAGAAACCATCAGCTACCCTAAACAGCCCCCCAGAGGCCCCATTGTTCCCTTACTCCTCAGTCTTTGGCTGATAACATCCATCCAGGCCATGCTGTTCCTGCATATTGCAAGCCTCATAAAAAGGCTTCAGACAATGACTGTGATCCTGAGCTCCCAGGGAAGAAACAGGAATGGTACAAGTGAGCAAATGGAGCCAAGGAGGCAGAGTTCACAAATTAAATTAACAGGTATTTTAAAGCAGCAATGTAATTATCTATTACAGAACTTCAAAGCTCAATAGTCATGTAAACTTTCCCTCTCTCCTATAAAATATATTTAACACTAAAAAAAAGTCAGGGAGATCTAATCCCAAGTCTGCTAAATTTTAAATAACCTATTGATACGGGATGACTAAGGCATTTCAGTGTCTGCAGCTAAATAGTGTAGAATATTCTATCAGCACCTCCTGACAAAACACACACCCTTTTCCTCATGCTTAGTTACCCATTCATGGCTGGTTCGATTGGGCAGCTTTCAGCACTATTGAGGGAAAATTCTTCACACTCAAAGCTGCACTCCTCCTCTGCCCCCTCCAAATCACAATGATTCCATTACCTCTCCCAACCACAACTCTTTCTGCATTAGAAATTCATGGAGGCCAAGGTTATATGAAGATCAAACTTATAAACATGTATTTGAGTGAGAACTATTCATGTGAGGAGTTTGGGGTGAGGGCTTTTATTTTTAGTATTTCCAGCAGTAGTTAGATTTTCCAGATGGAAAAATGATGCTACAAAGCACAACACATATTTGTCTCCGTGAATTTCTGTTGTTAAGTTTCTGGCTGAACATTCATTATGAATTGATCAGCGTATTTTATTGCTATATGTCACTGACACAGATTGGCTCTGGCTCTAATTGCCTATCAACGTGTCGATTTACCAACTGGTAGAAAATTTTATCAGGTTTTTTCAGGGCTAATATTTAGGAAAAAAAGCTTAAAATAAAACATGAAAATAATTATAAAAATGAAAATAGGAAAACAAAAGGAAGCCCTTCTTAAATATGAGATTACAACTACTGAATAGAACTGGATGGAAAGACAAGTGTCATTGTCCAAGCTTGGCCTAATCCACACCCTGCAATATTCTTTTTTCCACCTAACTACCAACAACTTCAACTGACTCAAGCAAAACTTTCGTGAAGTAGCACCTCCAATCTTCGTTCTCCAGACATGTATACAGGCAACTACACTTATCTGTTTTTAAAGCTTCTATTAACTTAACACCCAAGGTGTCCTGCACTGCAGTGGGAAGCTGCTGCCTTACGCCAGAACAAACGCTGTGCCAGTGCGATGAGGCTCAGCTCACTGTGGTTTAAGCATAACTGATGGTATTTTCAAATATAACTGTAGAGAAAAGTATGCCTCAAAGTCTATTTTGAACTATTTCGATAACTGTCTTACTATTTATACCTTGTTTCCTACAAAGACAGAATAATACTGACTAGCAAAATACTACCGTGTGCTATGCTACTTTTCACTAAGTGACCTTTACTCTTTTCAGCATGAAATGGCAGTCAGATTATATAGAGACCATAGATCACCTGATACACTGTTACGCTTGTCTCTGATTCAAACTACCAACACTTCCAAACCAATGCTTCAATATGAAATGGAATGAGTTTAGCCCTGTGCCTAGTAGGTAAAGATAGCATCTCAGTTCTTGTTTACAAACCCCTGACAGACATGGCTGGGGAGATACCTGTTTGACAACCAGTGTCTGCTCTCATCTGAATGCACTTAACCTGCCTGACTTACATTACTTCAGCAGCCAGACCCAGTCCTATTTTCCTGGGCATAATGGGACATAAAGAAGTGCTACACAGAACCACTATCCACATTCTTTGAATACAGAGAAGCCTCATTTTCACAGAATACAGTGAAAAAACATACAGAGAATATAACTGATAGCTGCTCTTAAACCACTGGCTAAACACTATGGGCTCATCTCTATTTACCTAGGGATTAATTAGTGAGGGATCTAATTCAGACCAGAGAGTCTTTTCCAATTTGAATGAAGAGGGCAGAGGCCTTGCATAAATGAGAAGGCGATACTTAAAAAGAGTTGTGACGTGTCATTTAAGAACTTAAATTTTAAAGACTTCTTTTCTTTCAGTGTCACATGCTGAAATTTATTATCATTTGCAATATGGATAACCTTCCAGGAAAGGAATATGAAATCAATAAAGGGAAGATAAAGGCCACTGTCAAAAAAAAAATGCCAGTCTTACACTGATGAACTTTGTACTGCAGGACGTATAAATAATATTATACAGAGAGCGTCAATACACCTTCATAATGATGAAAGGAAGTTTGAATGATAAATTAGAAGAACTGAAAAGCCACTTCCATGAGAAAATGAGCAGATCCTTATTTAAGTTTTACTAGTTTCCTGCTCTACTTTTGAACCACAGCCCACCAAGCACATCCTTAAAAGGTAGGTCATATTCAGTACTGAAAACACTATGTCATTGCTACAGACCAATAAATAATTAAGTAAATAAAGAAATAACACTTAGATTAGCTTCTCAGACATCCTACTTCAGAGACTCCTTAAAGAGCATATACTCTCACTCTTGGTAATCATACTTTGAAATTTTGTTTAATTTGTCTCAGCAGATTCACGTCTCATGAGAGCTCAACCGCTTTGCTGAAACATTTATATAAAATCAGTTTCACAGAACAATAACTAAGATCTTTTTCAGAAATAAATGCTATGATTTGACATTTTATGAGTAAGCAGCACTTAAAAGCAAGAGAAGTTTATGCCCAGAGTGCTAAAATTGCTTGCATGTCCCATGTATAATTCAAGTTTAAGAACTGATTACTACTGCAAACCATGAAAATCCAATATTTAATTTATTTACAAGAAATAAGTCACAAAAGCTGATCCATTCTGAGAGGACATGTGTCTGTTGTACTCACTGACAAATCTCACTTTTGTATAGGAATAGGAACACTTATTCATGATAATAGTGAATAAAATCCTCAAAATATCTGATGACTTAGCTCTTGAACATTTCACTGCTCCTACTTCTACCATGCATTTTGCTACTTTTGTTGAACATATTCAGATCGACATCGTCATATGCTGTAGTTTTTCTCAACTGTATGTGCAATTCAGCATGTTAGCAATTGTTTCAACCTTTTTTTAATACTAAACCAGGAAAATTAGGAAAAATAGAGTATTTTAAGATTATTTTCAATATAGAATTGCATCCACATCAGTTGGGCAAAGGAGATGGAAAGATTTTGCTTTTCTTTGAAGAAAGGCTAAAGGACAGAAGGTAATTATAATACTTACGAGTGCTTGCACAGCAAATAACCCAAATAACTGAAATGTTATGAGGATCAGGTACCACACAGTTCAGTGACATTGTGGCATCAGCAATACTTCTGTTAGCAATTTTTTGTCCTTCTGCTAAAGCAGCATATTTTAGAATTGTGTTTCACAAAGTGTCAAGATTATGGGGACTACTTCAAATACCTACTGAACATATTATTTCAGCAAAGTTATGAAATAAATTTCATATTGAAATGTTTGACTAGGCAACCTGCTCAAATAGGACGATCAAAGACAGATAATTTCCCTTGATCCTATTACTGCTCTCCCTGATAAAGAGCATCTCCACAGCATTCCTGCAGGCCCCCCTTGAATACTGAAAGTCTACTATAAGGTCTCCCCAGAGCCTTCTTTTCTCCAAAATATCACCCCCAAGATCTTTTAAAAGAGACTGTCTAAATTTTATTGAATGAATCTGAGAATAACATGCCACAAATGAAGTATTTTTGTACCTGTTAAGCAACAAAGCAATAATAAGGTATAGTGGCCTCATCTAGGAAGTGCTGATGACATTTTAACTTGCATCAGTAAATAATTTGGGTTTGCTTCCTGGAGTGCTGACATATCATCCCTAAAGGCACAACTATTAATACCATTAGATTCATTTTATTACATTTTATTTATTCTAACTTTTAAAGAGCCATTTCCTTATGAGACAGCAGCTGGTTTCACATTTTTCATGTAATCTAGTAGTAAGTAAGTACTATGTCTCCCCATCCATGATCTCTCTTCAGTGGAAGCAGAAATACATTATTTCCAGCTACAGGAATTGACTAGTTAAAGCTGTACTTTTACCTCCTAAGTTGCCTACCTGCGTTACATACGAGAGCATTCTTCTGCCTCCCTCCTTAAAAATCCAACCAAACAGAGCATGTGAGCTTTACTGCCCACTGGGAGTGGGATTTTAATTCTGGATTAAAACTAATGTTGAAAAATCTGTCTAACGAATAGGAATGGTATTTCCTCAGTTGAACAAAAGCGTAGCGAACATCACTTGTGCCAAGTGACTTCACAGTTTCCCAGTTCTAAAAGCATTTTGAGGGCTAATCAAATATGTTCTTAGGATATTTTGCAAAATGGAATGTAAACATTCACTGCTAAATCTGTGTATCTCTGTGTGCACATATATAAATATATATAAAATTTAAAAGGTGCTTTAAGACTTCAATTTCAGCTAGATTTATCCACAGGATCTCAAGCATTATCTCCCTTCAGCTTGTACCAAAGATTCTGTAAGAATAAAATAAAAATAAATAAAAATAAATACTGTCTCTGCAGCTAACGTATAGGTGTTCATGACATTTTGAACACAGTCTATCTGCTCTGGAAAGGAACATAGAGAATCATTATCAGAACCATGACTTGTTGCCTCAACGTAAGTTCCAAGCAATGAGGTGTTCGCTTGATAGTGAGAGACATAAATACCTGGTGTCAATTCAATTATACATACGACTGACACTTAACAGTGGTATGGAAAACAAATTTTGACTGCTTTATTCCTTTTCTGATTGGCAGAGATATTCCAAATGCCAGCTGCACAAGTTATATTTTACTAATACTTTCCATTATGCATCTGAAAATAAAATAAATTGTGCAGAGCGATGTTTCAATACTGGATGAACCCAATCACATCCTTCTGAGAACATACTTTCTGGATAGTTTAGATGATTGTCACCAGACAAGTAGGCATAAAAATTTAATACCTGCAGCATTTGTTTCTCCATAGGAAAAAAAAAAAAATCAGGATGTGCTGTAGCTAAATATGGGATACAGTTGTAATAATATGGCCACCATACCATCACTTTAAATGTCAGTATTGATATTCAGCATGATTTCCTATGTATGATGGCTCAAGTCAATTATAATGACAGATAGCATCCTACTGGCTTATCTGATTACCTCTGACCTTTTAACAGCTGCAGAAAGCCAAAACAGCCTGAAAGAAGAACTCATGCATATATGACACAAAGCTGAAAATTCATATCTGAGCCACAGTCAAGAACACATTGAATGTCAGCAGATTTCTGACAAAGCCTATAGCAAATAATTTCTTGGATGGTTTGGCACCACAACAGCCTGTCATTTATTGTAGCTGAGTAGTGACAGGAGACATAAACTTGATTAATTTTATATCAATACATGATATAAAAGTCATTATAACACATAGTTCATTTTAAAAACTTGGAATCCACTACCCAAAGTGACCATTCATTTTGATTATTATTTCTTTTATCAGAAGCTTGGTTAGGTGATTTAAAGCTGTATGGGCTTCACAAGGGAACAAAAAAAAATCAATATTAAGTGCAATTGTGTATATTCAAAAATAAAGCACATACATTTTTTTTGAACAACAGATTACTAACCAACTACATGGAGAAGTCTTCCACTGCTCAATTGTCCTTGCTCAGCTCAGAGAAAACTAGTACATGTTGGTTTGGTAACTATTTAAAAGTTTAGCTTTGTGTTGCAAAAAAAAAAAAAAAAAAAAAAAAAAAATCCCCATAGTTTCCCAACTCAAATCCTATAACTTATAGGATTTAACCAATAGAAGTAAAAAGGTAGAAGTAGAATGAAATATATTTTATTTTGTGTTATTAATGTAACATTCTCTTCTGTATCTTAGCACTCAGAAGTAGCAGCAGTGTGCTGCTGTGTATATTTACTACAGTCCCTACCTTTACACCATGGCATTATATAACAAAATCAGAGAACCCAGTTGTTTCCTAAGGCAAGGAAGTTTTACAGCCCAATGCATCCCCACCATCAAAGCTCCCAATCATTATTCTGAAAAAGCCATCCAAAAGGAAGCTGCACCTCATTCTAATAATAAGCTGCTATTAGTTTAAATTATCTTCATATTGTTTGTTTTATTTTCATAGAATTCTTCTTCAAACTGGTAATATTGGCTAGAAACTGTTTTAAATCCTCTCTACAAAGACCCTCTTAACTCAGAACCAGTAATAGAGGGACAGAACAGCATTTCCACAGTTCCATAATTATGACAAAATCTCAGCCATACTTGAGCAAATACTGCACTTGAGCAAATACACTGACCTGAATGAAACTGAGCTGAGGGCAAGGGTCTATTCAAGGACTGGGGTAAGTCAGGATTCAACGTATTTTACTTATATCTTGTCTTACATATTGACTACTAGTTGCCCCTAAAAACTAATTATAGTAGTTTGCACTGTAAAATGAAAGTTGCTATTTCTTGGCTGCTTGCTTTAATTTAAAAGCCTTTCTGATCTCTTTGTTAGCTCTTTATAAAAAATGGTCTGCCCAGGTCCTTTTAAAGGTCCCATCATGCCCACACATCATGATCTCACCCTCAGCAGCTGCACAGTTTCTAGGGCTCTGGGAACACGAGTGCATTATCATTCCCCTACCCCAAGGACTCTGCCCCGGCCTACAACGTTCCCACAGCAAAGATAATGACACCTGATTCAATAGAATGGGGACCTTTGCTCCAATGAGTTTCAGAAAAGCTAAATATTTAAGAGATGAAAGAGTGCAATTAGGTTAGTAATATATATCAAACAATGTTAATAACCTTTATAAGCAGAGAGAATATCCAGGTTATTCAGCTATCATAAAACAAATATTAAACAGGCTCTGGGAGAAAGAAAAGACATGTTATTTCTGTTCAGAAAAGTAATTAAAAAGTGAACAGAATGGCTTGGCAGCTGCACAATAATCCCCTCCAATATCTCAAACAGCCCATACTGGTGCAAGATGTTCCACCAAGCATCACCAGATAATAATATTGCTGCAATCAATGGAATGTTCTCAATTTACTTGAGGTGTTTCTATTACAGAGGAATCAGAACCGATGTTTCAAGTGAAAATTTGAAATATTCACACATTACACCTAAAAACAATAAGTGAGAGGGGTGTGTCAGAACCTATTACTGTGCTCCATCAAAAGCAACATAAGAACTTGCTGATTCTGAGAGCCAATGCAGTCATGTCTGCAAGAGTACAGCAGCCTCTCTTCTGAAATATGCTGCAGGAAAGCAGTGCTATTTGTAAAGCCCTGTATACATGCCGGAGCATCTATTACAACAGAAAAGTCAATTACTGTGCAATCCAAACCTTGCTTTGGAGTATTATCTGCATGCAGAATAAAGTCAGGAGCTGCAAGGGCATGCTGCTTCCTTGAACAGTGGAGAAAATAAGGATGGTTTAATCAATACTATGACAATTTAAGTTTTGCTATCCTACTAGTCAACTCAGTAGACACTCATTGTGCAGGGAGGTAATGTATTGGAAACAGGGTAATCAGAGGAGAAAAGACCAGTTAGTGTCTTCCTAGGAAACCAATCCTATTGCATATTCTAAGAGATGCTTTACAAAAGCTATGTTGCTGGATAGCTTGGCTATCAGATATCCTGTACAGCACAGTTTTTATGCTCAAGTTTATCTTAGAGCTTTCATTTAAAACCCCAGAGTTTCCAAGATCAAAGAGCCCTTCCCATTCATTCTGTATATGCTAACCCTCTCAAGTAAACAACCAACCATTGAGTGTTTTACCAGCCTTTTATAGAGTTGGAAGGTGGAGAGAAGAAAGAGAAGATGACAGTGGCATCATGGTACAGCTGACTGCTTCTAGACTTTCTGTAAGCTGAAGCCAACTGACAGGGTCTGATGACTAATGTGCCAGAGAGGGGAATGGTTTATATTTGCTGTGGTGCTGTGCACTTTGTACTAGTCAAACCCCAAGTGCATTCACCCCAGCCCAGAAGCCAAACTGCCGTATTAGATATGCTCTATGAAAAAATTGGGATCTAGTTATTTTTTTGAGGACAGTTGAAACAAGAAGTTGAGCTTGTAAGTTTTGGACTGTAATGCTAAGACCCCACAGTTTAATTACATCAGATGTTGAGGTGTTCAAAATAGAGGATAAATCCTAAAACACACCTAAGGTGGAAAACATAAAATGGGTCCCAAAGTACCTAAACTAATCTCATCTCCTTTCAAACACTGGTCTCAGCTGCCAATAAACTCTGTAAACCTCCACAGGAGATACCTTCTCTTGTGCTTTTAAACCAGAAACTACAAGCCAATTGATGCTTTGTGAAAAAATTATTGTTAAGGTTGTTTTTCAAACTCAGATGCTGATACTTTACAGCAAGTGGACTTTATTTAATGCTCAATTAGACTTTAATTGCTTGGTGACACTATTCATAATCATCAAACTAGCTAATGCATATTAGTAGCCATTACTGATAGAGTGTAGCGTCACAGACCTCTATGTGAATTTGAGAAGACAAAAAAAAAAATTTATACACTTTCCAGCTAAACAATCACATTCAACACACCTCCCATGATTTAATGCTCAGATGACTTCCAGATATTGATATTTTAAACCAAATAAAGTACATGTAATATACTGCAAAGATTAGGGCAGAAACATCACACAGAACTTGAATTCATTGACACAGCATTAGTGGGGCTGCAGGCAGCCTCACCTTAGTTACTGCTATCTCAAACCAAAGACATAAGTCACCAGATACACAAGATTTCAGTTCCCTTACAGAAGGGCAGAGATGAGCATTCAGATACTAGGCTACTTCTTTTTCAACCAGACCCTTCTGAGATTTTTTTAATTAGATATGTGGTTTCTTCAGAAAAATGATTCACTGCAACATAAATGAAGGTTTGATCTTCAGAGAGAGGTAGTTATTACATCATACCTTTTCCCATATTCATCCAGTACTAACACAAGCATAGGGAAATCTAAGGAGTAGGGATCATAAAAACTGATAGTAAGGAAAAAATACTAAAAGTCACAGTGCAAATGCTGTAGATCATCAAGCAATTACTACCTCATAGGAATTTCTTGATTTTTATCAGACACTTATAATGTCCCCATCTTAAATTAACAAAGATATTCTCTGACAGACAGATATTTTAATGCTCACCTCACTATCAGCAGTCTTTCCTCATACATTTCTGCTAGAGCAAACGCAAATCCTCCAAAGTAACTTCTTCCCTCCCTGTCCTCTGGGCATCAGGTTTTTAAAGCAGCTGCTTCTAATTGGTAGTTTGATGCTGACTGGGGGAAGTAATGAAGCCCTTCATCATTCCGTCTTCACCTGCTGCCTTGCAGGTCATGCATTTCCCACTATGGAGATCAGGCATTACTAGAAAACCTGATTATAGTGTGTACACATTTGAAATATGGATTTAGTATGTGGATGTAATCTACATGGAAAAATTCAAGGTCTTGCTGTGTAGAACAAGACTTCAATTCTGGACAATAAGAGTGGGTTGGTCTTTTTTAACTTTTTCATTTTGGTCAGGGGGACTGAACTGATGACCTTCCTGTCTCGTATGATCAGAACCTCAGAGAAACTTGATTGTGGCTCTGAGCAATTCAGTTCCTCTAGGAGTGTATAAATCTATAACAGAAAGGTATGAGAGGAGGTCATGAATTGCCCTCTGGAGAGAAAACATAGAACTCAACAGAGCAGCAAGAGAAAGGCCTAGGGAAAGTCTCTCTCTGTCACCAGTTTTTCAGGTTTGCACAAAACATCAGCTGCTCTCTTTGTCAGGAGAAAGGGTGGGGTTTTTTTTCCCACCCCCCGTCCAGTTTCATCACTCAGAGAAGTAACCAGTTTAATATTTGGTTACCAGGAAACTGTGCTTTCCTCTGACCCTACTCCATTCAGTAAGAGTTCCTATAGAGACCCCTGTGAGCAGTAAAATTAGCACATGAGGGTTTCCAGGTGAAGATCAACAGGACTAGAACAATACAGGGGAAGGGTGTAGAAGTTAAGTGGCCATAAAAGAATCTGTTTGGCAGTTGAAAGAGAAAAGTCCATATGTGCCCATAGCACATAGGTGCTTTAATGCATAGTTACCAGAACTGTACTTCTCATCTTTATGGTATGCTACTGTAGCAGCCTATAGCATTATAATGAGAATAAGAAAGATATGTTACCTGTTGGAATCCTTTTCTGAGCCATGTTTCCTCTGGTCCTCCTTGTAATTAAAATAATCCCTCTCTCATGTTCTACCATAAGGAACCTTTCTTCAGTTTTAATTACCAGCTTTAAATCACTTCCAAAAGGCAAAATTAAATTTTATGCAATATTTTATGTAATAAATGAATTATTTGGTGAAATTCACATGCAATTCACTAAATCCTCTTCAAACTTTTCCAGAATTCATTTGGTAAAGTTTATGAAATCATATTCTCATCTCTTTTTGGTATACAACCAGTGAACACTTGATTTTACACACTTGAGCAGTCTCACTTGTATCAAGTATACTTCTTATGCATTATTTATACCATCATGTAGATCAGTCTCAACATGAAATTATCATCTAAATGTTCATTCCCAAATGTAATTTCTTAATTGTTTAGTATGTGCTAATTCTCTTAAAATTGCCTCTTTAGTCATTAAAAATAATTTTTTAAAACTTGTTCTTTTCCAGTCTGCACGCATACAATTTAAAGAGGGCAGAACTTTTCTCCTGGAACATGGCATGCTAGTCAGAAGACTCCATGGCATGTTGGGACAGGAATTAAGAGACACCATCCTCTCTGATACAAGCCTAAGTCAGAGCTCTGAAACACTGATGGAACTGAAGGTGCATTGGACTGAGGGTGCAGAGGAAGGTACAAACTGAATACTTCCCCAGGACAGCTACCTGCTGTGCTCGCTAGATGCATCTGAGCAGTTGTTGCACTAGCTTGATTAAAACACACAAGTTGCAAAGGGAACAAAAATGCCTGAGTCCTAATTTTCAGCTGACTTGACTGGGAGTTCCCTCCATGCCCCTGGAGTGCATTAATACCTTAGATACTTTGATACCTAAGATACTGTCACATGAATTCCACAGCATGTAATATAATTCCCGGCTATACTTAATTAGTAAGTATATTTTTTTTTCATTCCTTTAATACACTTGACTGAAAACTTGTCAACCCACAAAACATTTTCAACAGTGACTAAAGGTTATTGTTGTAACAGAGCAGCAAGTTATATGATAGTCTTCCAGAGAGCTTGTTAACATTATCAGAATTACTAGTGAACAGGAAAGGTTATCCCCTGAGTATAGGATAAAGGACTGTAAAATTCTATTACTTTCCTTTTAGTAGCTCTTTCAATAAAGCTCTTCTAAAATAAAGTAAAAAAAAAAAAAAAAAGACATAGTTTCAGTTTTCCTGTGAAGTAATTACAGCTGTACATCCTTTACTTTCATGTAATTTCAAATGAAAATTAACCAGTATTAAATATTGATTGCTTTTCTCTATGATTAGACCTAATGAACTAAGTATTTATACTGTCAAAAATAGTGTCTTTTTATTTAAAATATGCTATCAGTAAGAGTTGTCACTATTACAAGGACTATTTTATATACAATTTATGAGAAATGTAAATACTGTATTATTTTCTAACCCAGTAATTTTCTGTAAGATTTTAGCATGAAACAACAACTTGGTAATTTTAAAATGAAAAACTGAGTCTGTAGGTGGCACTGTTTCTCTTCAGGAGAAAAGACAATCACACAGGATGAGATCAAGAGTCCAAAACATCCTGGTGAAACTGCTGAACTTATGACACGGACACATCTCTTCAGAAATGTAATTAAACTAAGTATATGTATGATATACACTTTAACTCTACTAATATAGTCTCTCACTATAGTATAACATATATGTATGTATACCATACCATTTCTGTTTGGACAGAAATCGAAGATTTTGAAGATCAAGGATCTTCAACTGATTCACATAGATCAAATTTAAATGAATTAATGGATTTAACAACCTTCATTGAACAAAATCACTTTAAAAGATACAAGAAATTGTAGAATTTGGCAAACGATACTTTAAATCCCACACCAGGGGTCATGCCAGTAGCCTGATTTAGGGTATGCTACATAATTCAGGATGTTTCTATTGTCTTTTGTATGTCACTGCAGTATGTGTTCATCCTTACCTCACACTAGCTTTGAATAGTCAGGATAATTGGAAGTTTAATAGCATTTTTTGACTCTCATAATGCAGACATTGTAGATGTAACAAAGTATGTAATAAAGGAATACTGATAATTTAGTGTTGGTACTGGCAAGCATGTATCATAAACGTGTGTGTGGAATTTTGGTTGGTGAAAATACAAAGTGAAGGCAAGTAATCAGCTCTACTCTTGAAACTGCTCTGCATTTCAAAGTACAGAACTGTGATGATGAACAGCATGCAAATAGGACCCAATCACCTTTTCACTGAGGAACAGATAAGCTTAAGCTATTGTTACTTGTAAAGCCACTCTGTGTCTTCACAAGAACAGAAGATACTAAAAGAGACACACTTCTAACAACAGCCCTGCTAATTACACTGCAATGCAATCAAATATGAAGGACATGACAGAAATATACCCACCTTTATTTACTTACTCTGTGACAGTACTGGACATTTGAGACTCTGGGTGATCACAAGCCTCCCTGTTACAGAAAACTGCAGCCTCAGACTCCCAAACTTTGACAGTCTTCATGTTCTCGGTCTGAAATTTAAACCATACTCTTGGTCACAACCAGCAATAAATATCTCTTTTGATCTGTATTACATATAAACATACTGTACATTGACTGATTGAGCATCACCTCCGGCCCAGACAAGCAATATGTGACAATATGTATTAGGTCCTGAAAATATTTCCTAGAATTCTGTTATCAAGAAACCTTCATTTCAATGCTAAACATAAAAAGATTTATTGGCATGTAGATATCATGCTCAGGAGGACATGGTTCTGTGAGATGAGATTTACAAAACTGGAGATAATATGGCAGATCACTTGCTATGGTAGGTAAAAGGTGATGTCTAAGATTGGAATTACTATTTATTTGCCTCAAAAGCAGTGAAAATCTAATCAACATTTCAAAACAAATAATAGTTACATAATATTTTTTACTTCTTTGTATTATAGAAGGTGCCACATAAACACACTTGTATAGCAAAGGTCCATTTACTGTAAGAATTCTGTATTGCAAGAATTATATCTTCATTATGTGGAGGAGCTCAACACATTTTATAACCTATCACTGAAACCTTACAGCATCAATATGAGTAATAAATTCACTACATTTTGTAATTTTGAAAATAGATACAGCAATTTCTCTACCATCAGGCACTGGACAAGTTAAGTCCTAGGAGATTTCATAATTATTCCTATCCTCTGGCAACGAAGACCCTCAGAACATAAATACTCATTTCTGTGTATAAATATAAACATTTTTATTTTAAGTTTCCCTCTCCATAGTGTTTCTCAAAGTGTTTATATGTGGTTTACATGAAAGAAAACAGGTTTCTGCATATTGAAATAGAGACTGACTATGGATTTCTACATCTTCAGCAGTTCGAATTTCAGATGGAAACTTAAAAATATGTTTTTAAAGTATCCAAAAAGAAACTATGTTCTTCTTTATGTCACAAGAACATCACTCAGCAAATGCAGCATTAGATAAATAGAAACAGCAGCAGCAGAAGAAAAGGAGTGTTAGCCTCAGGGGAAATTAAAGGAGACGTGCTATTCTCTAGCTGCACAGATCCTCATTAAAGACACTGAAAAATGTGCTTAAGGACATGTCTCAGTCTGCTACTTTTTCAATGTCTATCTTTTGCCTGCTGCTGTTGTTGTTTTTCCAGAGGTCCCAGTGAAAAGTATCCTACAGTTTACAATGCTTTGGGGCCATTTCCTCCTTGGCTCCATTCCTAAGTGTGTAATTCTTTTTCAACAGCCGCTGTGAATAAGACTCCATTTCACACATTTAATTTCCCTGGTTTTGTAAGTAGCCACCAAAGAAAAGGAGAGCAGAGGAACAGAAGTAGGACAATGGGAACCTTCACTCTCATTGTACAGTAAGGACAGGAGTGGATGAAGGGATAGGGAAGAAGACAAACAAGTCCCAGCCACTCCAGTAAGAACATACTGTTAGATTATTCACATCTTCTTACAGTGATATGATAATTTTTCTCAATTAGAAAACTTGCAGAGGATCATTCCCCAAACCTGTCATACCATACTGAGGCTTTGGTCTGCTACACAAACACCTCAATCTCTTTTAGAGCCGAAGGAGCTGATCAGAGAGCTGATAGTGCCTTACCTGCCATTTCACAGCTGGACTCTCCGTGCTACGGGTTTGTGGACTTAGTGGCAAATATGCCCTCGTGTACTTACTGAGCACACCTGTAAATAAAGGAAAAAAAAATCACGATTCTTTTGATTACAGAAACCCAGCAGGTAAATGTCTTGTGTAGATAGAATTAAAGGTTCATTAAAAGAAAAAATCAGTTTCAAACTAAAAAAGAAAAGTAAACGCATTTCAATATTACTGCATTTTGATCTAGCAGAGAAGGTCTCATACTTTCCTAACAGCTGTTTTAGTTGTTTCTTGATGCAGTTTATTGAGCGAATGAGTACAGAGAGCTTTAAATTGAGATTTATTTGTCCTTTTGCTAATCATGAATCAACCTTCTTTTAGATCAATTAACTAAATCACGTTGTAGGCAGTTCAACATATTCTTTATGGATGAAAACCTTCGTTCTTTATTGCCCATAACATCTCTCCACCCCAATAAATACAATTAATAACCTGCTTGTTCACTACTGTTTGTAACTTCCAGTGTTTCATAGCAATTCATTTCTTATGACTTGCTAACAAAAATAGATTTGAGTAAAACATCAATATTAATATGTGCTTATGTTCTGCCTTCCATTCTTTCAAAAGTACTTAGTTTTCACAAAGAACTTTATAATGGCGTTACTCATGTTGTAAAACCTCAATGACTTTTTAAAAACTCTTTACAAGTAAAAATACGTTACTACTGCAATACATACTAATAGTCCTTTTTTTCACGTAGCATACATAAAAACAGAATAAATTTCAGCGTTTCACTCTGAATTTCCCAACTAGAAAACCTACTTAATTACAGTATTTAGTAGCACAGGAAAATATCTGGTTCTAATTTCTTCCGCAGTTTCAGCAGGAGAGGGTCCTTGATATATTACATTTCCTGTAATAGTACCTATATCCTCCCTTTTGTTAAAAATCATCCTGAGATGTTAATTATTCTAGCTGAGGGCCAGGGATTCAATAACAGCTGAGACAAACCACAGCCTGCCAAGAACCAGACTGCTTTGCTCAGAGTGCATTCGAGTCAATTTACATTTAATGAAACAGGCCAAAGGCTCTCTGGCCGTATTGGAATGGAACCCAGCAGCCCCACGATCCACGCTGTCACGTCAGTTCAGTTTTAGAATTTGTACCTGAGTCCAAATCCCTCACTGCACGTACGCTGTGGATTTGTACTCTAGTTTTGCTGTGGGAAGGAGCCAGCCCTGCCCTGGCAGGGAAGCCATGGCAACAAGGCCGCCTCACAGTCCTGCCCTGCGAGCCCCTCTGGCTGGCAGACAACTCCATAGCTCCAAACCCACAGCTTCAGCTGTTTGCCTCACACTTTTTCCCAGTGTTTTGGTAGGATGCTGGATGCAAAAAAGCCTTCTGGCCTGAGCCACCCTGGATGGGGCACTGTGCCCTACACAGCCAGGGCCTGCAGATCCCTCAGGATAGATGCCCACTGCGTGTATGGGCAGCATGGCAAGCAGGGAGCCAAGGGCTGAGTTTTCTGGCTTATCAAGGCTTTAGGTCTTTTCACTTTTTTCTGGAGGCTCAGTTTGTGACATGTCAGATGCGAAGCTATCAACGGTTGAAGATATAGGCATGTTTCTCAGTGACAGGCGCTCCAGAAAGCCTCGCTCACATCTAACACCTTCAGCACAACTCCAGGCTGCAGGTGTTAATGCCATCAGGAAGGAGCTATTTGGTCTAGGAGTCTGGTTTTGGCAGGATAGGCTGCTGCGGGCTCCCCACAAGCCTCTGTGAGCAGAGGTCAGGGGCTGCAGAGATTCCCCTGCTCCCCCAGAGGGGCTTTGTTTTGTCTGTGACAGTCGACAGTTAAGTGATCTCCCTGTCTTTGTCTCAACCGGCAAGTTTTATCATGGTATTTCTTCCCTAAGTGCTGCCGCAAGAGGCATCGTAAGAGCGTCTGGGTGGGTGTCTGGCAGCCAGACAAGGACAACCTACCACAAAGGACAACCTAAAAATTCACAGCATGCTTGTTCCATCATGGAAGATGATTAGGTGTCCAAAAGAGTACACGGAGTACATGAGGCAAAAGCCTGTCTGCTGTAATGTGAGCAAGGCCTGCTGGCTGCTGTGACAGCTCTCAGCTGCCACAGGTAAAGGACTAGAAAAATAAGGTAGATCCAGTGCAGCATGAAACCAAAAAGCTGCTCCCTTCAAATACTGTTAAGATTACTTTGCCAGGATAAGCGTTCATATACATTTACTCCACATCATCATCACTGCCCAGATTCTTTCTTCAGTTGCATTTAAATGCCTTTCTTATGATCCTTACAGAGGTTGCACTGAAATCTGAAGTGAATGTGGATGGTGATTTTATTGATTTTTTTTTCCCTAGGAATAAATCTAAATGTTTCCATTTCAAATACCCATACTCTGAAAGCTCAACATTAATTTTTTCGTTAAAAATCTTCCAGGCTGGAAAAAGTTATGATTCCAATCCTGCATTCTACAAATGAAATTAAAATAGAAGGTATAAGTTTGTTTCACAACATTTTATGAGACTTCTTAGATCCCTATGGCATTTGAAAACAAAATTATTCATTGAAATAGATGCACAACACATTTTATTTCTTTTGACAAAACAACCTGCTAAAAATACCAGCTCACATTAAACAGCAGTTCTCAAAGATATTGGTAGGGTTCAATGCAAAATTTCTTCATATGCCTGGGAAGAAAAGACTACAACACTGTTCCTAGGCATAATCTAACTGCATGTTAAAACAGCAGTGGATTAAAATCTTAATAGAAATATAGTTGAGAGACCTTTCCCTACATTATTAACAACAATAACAACAGTAATAAAATGGTAGCATTGGAAAACCAGACCAAGCATCGAACTCTCCCTGTTGTCTCCATTGAGACATAAGCATGAATAAAGAATTGCACTTTTTTCAGATATTCTTTGTTGTCTGACTTTCCCAAAGCTATAGTGCTCTGGAGATCACTAACTTTTCCAGTTAATTAACCTAATTCATCATGCAATTTTAATGTCAAATATTACACTATTCTTAACTCCCATTTCAAAAACTCATCCAGAAGCATATTCATTTTCTCACTTGTGTATTTTACTGTTTCACCATTTCTTAGTATTCTTGGGATTATATTTTCATATGGCTAAAACATTAACTCTATCTATGAAATATCACATAGCAGAGATCACTTGACTGATTCCCACAGAAACAAAGAAGCTTGTATATATTTATGCACTGGTCAAAGCCTCAGACTGTATTTAATGTTGGACTTGGACTTGTTGAGTTCTCAACATCAATGAAACATTTTCTTCATTTTTTTAAATCAATAACAATAAAGTCATTCAATCTAATGTAAATATCCTGCTTTAATATAATTCCTTAACAAAACACTATAATCAACAGAAAGAGAACAGGATTATTACATTTTTAAAATTTCAATATGAATTCATCTATTTACTTCAGTGGCTTTGGTTGGAAATAGATTGTACTTATTCTTTTAAATAATTTAAAGAATCTTTTCTGCCTGAGATCGACTTTATTGTTTTTATTATCATTAAGGGTATAATCTCAAGCCAACTGTAGTCTGCCACTGCTTAGTGGAATAAAACTGAAAGAAATACCAGAAAACAAAGCATGCATCTCTTGCTTCATTGCTTTGCACAAACACTACAGAAAGAAATATCAAAGGTAACGTAAGATGGATTTCAAACTGGTCATGCAGTCGGAAAGTTCAGTAGTGTTCTGTAAACTTTTAAGATGGCTCTGGGGCATCACTGCAGAACTAAGATAAAAGAACAGAGATGATTATCTATTCTCCTAAAAGAACACTCCACCTCTAATATGTCAGAAGGTTTTTTTTACCATGATTCGTGTTTTGCAGCTTAGATGTCTATCAATAGGATAAGATATTTTTGTTTTAAATAAGACTTGCTTTTTTTGGTTTCTCTTGTGGGATATCTTTTTAAGTCTATTGGTACTTACACCACTGCTACAATTTGTAACACATCTGCATTCAGTAGCTGTTAATTTGTCTTGTGAAAAAACTCCAGGGAGTAATTATTTATTGACTTTTCCTACCACAAGTGCTCATTTTATAAATATTTTTTTCTACATCTCCTCCTTTCCTTCTCAGATAATTTCTATAAAATACAAAATGGAATCTCTGTGTAGACATTTCACTGAACAGACTGGACAGCAGTTGAAAGCACGAAACTTCTGTGCATAAGAACGATACATGGGTTCATCTGGTGTTACAGTCATTTCAAATACTGTGGTACCACGTATCGAGTCCTAAGAGAGCTTTCCAGGTTATAAAATTGAGCGTGATAAAAGGACAGTGCTCTCAGATTCAAGGAAGAACTTCCTTCTTCTCCAAAGACCTAGCTTCTAGTTAGCCACTCAGCCATAGCTGTCTGCTGGAAAATTTGCCTTTTCACCTGCTTCTAATTGACTGCTTTACACTGAACAGAAGCAGCAGGGAGCTCCCAGAGGGAGCTGAGGCAGGCAGTGCTGTCTGCCTGCTGATGGAGGCTAACAGAGAGCCTACATCTCTCTGTAGGCACCTTTCCTAGAATTTCTAATGCTGAGAGGAGACAGTTCTATTTGCAGGAAAGCAGTTCTGGAGAGAGGAGAAAAGTTTAGTCATCCTTTAATCCGTGAATCTCATAATTGCTTACACTAAGTTTTCTTCTGTCCATAACAAATGCAAGAGTATGGCATTGTCACTTAAATTGTACTGAAAGCTGTGCACAAGGCTGTTTACAGGGATTTTTTTTTTTTTTTTTTTTAAATTCAGATCATTATGAGCTAATGATCAAGCCATTACAGCAGAGCGCTGAAAGCAGAGACATACCAACAGTAAATATAGCTCTCTTCTATGCCAGATCTGGTTATCTCCTGCACTCTGTGTTATTGCTACAGAGAGCAATAATGTGAATCATCTGATCAGAGCCACTAAAAAAATTCTCAACATCAGAACTGACAAAGTCCAGGAAAGCTGTGCCAGGATTCTACCTATTGTATTCAGCAGAATGTATTTGCATTTTTACACAATGCAGGTTGTAATAGCTGATTTTTCAACTTGTATTCCTAAAAATCAAGCAGGCTCCTTTTTAGCCAAATGTATTTGGATTTATGGAAGTTAGATACCGAGTCTCCTCTCTGCTTGGGAGCTACATTTCCTATTACTATTCCAAAAAGCTATATGAGAAGTTTGGAAAAATAGTTGTATCCCTTGAACTACACTGAAGGGATTCAATGCGTTTATAGGTCAAAGTTCCATCACGGAACCAAGCACAGAAACATTAGATAGAGCTTTTTATTTTTGTTTGTACTTCTTTTTTTTATTTCTGCATTTTAAAATTAAATGACCTGATCAACCATACCAACAATTACAAAACGTCAGATATCTGTGGTTTTGTTCTCAGTCACCCACTGTTTTCCTTCTTGTGAAAACCTCTTGGCTCTGGCATTCATAGATACAACAGAATAAACAGTTTCTATATTTAAATCTATAAAAAGTACATGGTTAGCTATAACTGTTACAAGAATTGATTTTATCTTCCTCAGTTTGGATGGTAAATTCATTTTGTGATTGCAACCCATTGTTGAAAAGGAATTTGCTATGTTTTAGGCACTTTTTTGATTTAAAAACTGCTAATAGCATAAAAAAATTCTTGTTTAGAGTTTGTAAATCAGCAATCACACTGAGAAGCAAAACGCTCCTGTGATGGTAACAAAGCCAAGAGACTAAGATTAAACTAATTTCACATTGCTCACAGAGACTTAGTGCTTATGAAACCATTGAGAGAAATCCACTTATTCTGCTCACAACTATCTTGCTTTTTTCCCTCACTTACCATACTTCCTTCTCTGCTTTAAACATGATTTCTTCTTTGCAGGGCCTTGGCTTATTTGAATACAGAAATGGTATAAAGAAAAGACTCAAACGTCCACTCCGTGAAAATCCCTGTATGCGAATATCATATGTTGTAGGTTTAACTAAGATGAAATTAAATAAGTTTCCTTAGTTTGCATTCACTTTTCATTAATCAGGTCCTAGAATATACCTATTTGCAACAACCATACATTCTGGAAACAAAAAAAGCCACAAGCTGTCTGGTAGTGTTCATGGAACTCCATACTGGCTTTTATATTCACTGTAAAATCCAGTTTAGGGCTCTTTGCAGATAGCAACAGAATGAAAAAAAAGTAAGCAAATAAATAACATTTATGAGAAATAAAAAGGCAAAGGCGCTCTAAATTTTCAAACTTAGAAGAATTAAAGAGATATAGCTTGTCTGATCCATTGCATTTTAAAGACTATGGGAGAACAGCAGCTACAAAAGGTAATAAATTAGGGAAGACATATTTTCATTAGTGTACAATACATAGCTGTTGTTTGACAAAGAGTTTGCCAACAGATTGTAAAGCTGCATGGTAAATGTTTCAATGAATTCAGGGTACTGCACTTAGGAATCATGAAAAGAATTACTATCCAGCACACTCTGTCCCACCTTTAAGGACATAATTTACTAGGCTGCATGTGTAGATATGGTTTGAAACACAGGTCTCTTTCTTTTTGTTAATGTGGATAGGATTCTTTTTGCAAACATGGACAGGGTATGTGTTGACTACTCTAGTGCAAACAAGACATTCAGGTGACTCCAAATATTCCTGGTCCAGGAACTTGATATAGGCACATCCTACATGGCACTTGGTGAGGTCAGTTTGGGTTTATCAGTTCAGGCTCTGAGCTGCAAATATCTTGTTATGTTATTTCCATACCATAAAATATTTTGGTAGTACTTTATGAATAAACACATAATAATTCCTCTATACCTTTAATAATTCTGAGTTTGAAAGAACCAGTATAGGCAAGGTCCAGGAGAGGGTAAGTAAGGACACTTACTTGGCTGCTTTGCTTCACTGCTAATGAGATACACACAAGTTTTTCCCCCCAGTGATTTAACTAACACCTAACAGCACATCAGTAGTTTTTTTGCCTCTGTACCGAGACAAAATCAGCACTGCTCTTGCTTAAGTTACCTCATGGTTAAGCTAATGTTACTCCTTAATATTTATTTGTCCACTTTTTATTAAAAAAACAGCTTCCTATAAACAGTCAAAACAAAGCTCACCTATCTAAAATGAGAAGATGAGACAGAAACTTATTTTACTCATATCATCTTTAACATTAAGATATTTGAACACTGTTGATTTCCTCAAGCAAATTGCTTGAGTAGAATTACAGTAAAAAGTGCCAAAGGTTCTTTAAGTGCTCAGGCTTAAAATTTGACTTTTCAATTAGCATGACAATAGTGTCAGTGCTAATAATCACTAACCAGAATTAAAGAGGACATCCTGAGGCTCTGGGAAAACAAAATGTCTTGATGCATAAGAGTTTCAAGCATAGCATATACACATCTAAAAATATAAAAAATAAATATAAAAAGACAGAAAACTGCCTGAAACATACAGGTTTTTCCAAACACTTTTGTCTAGAGTTTGCCATTGATTATCCTCTTCTCTTTCTCTTCTTTCTAAACCATTATCTACTTTCCTTCCACTACCTATTCTTCCTCTCTCCTCATGGACTTGGTGGTGTAATTCCCTTCTTTTTCATTCAATCACCATCCCTTGGTGACTGGGTTATTTTCACTTTAAGCTTGTCCAAACACAAGATCTTCTGTGTCCTTCTCTAAATATTTAATTAGATCTTCATTAGTAACTGATTTAATTACTATCTATCTTCTGCAAGAGCTGCTTTCTTGTCTCCAGCATTCACCAAAATGTTACAAACACCTCTTTCTTGTTTTCTTTCCCCTTTTTCTTATGCCAACAAAATCTCTGGCCCCTGCTTTTTTTTAATTGCTTCTATTTATATTACACTCAGTATGTTAATTCAATTGTTCTTTAGATTGCCAGTATCTCAACCGAGAACACAATATATACTACCTTTAGGAAAAAAAGTGCTTCCTGTTGTATTTGTTCAACTATTTTTGTCTTATCTTCCAGAGAATGCAAGATAAGTACCTTCATCAGATTTATCCTCTATATAGTTTTCAAGTTATTCACCAATATCAAACAAGGTTTTGGTGGACTGATCATGACTGGATGCCAGACACACACCAGAGATGCTCTATCACTCCTCTGCTTAGCTGGACAGGGGCAGAGTGTATAAAACCAAGGGAAAAGATAAGACTCCTTTGGCACAGGGCATCTGATGTCTAGTATTTTGCTAAGGGGGCTGTTACTGCACACCTATATGTTTTCCTTTCTGTCCATCTAACAGCTAAAAAAATATTCCAGATTATCTGATCAAAACAAACAAAATGAATTTTCAAAAGGTAGCATACAAGAAACTGTGCAAAACCTACAAAGATTCCCTGAGTTAAGTCAATTCCCAGCTGATAACTTCATTGATTTTAAGAGATGAAAGGCTTTTAATAAGGTGGAAAGAGAAAGGAAAAAAAAAAATCACACAAAAGCAATAGAGAGCAAGTAATAAATAGGCATTTTTCGCACAGTCATGACTGAATTAACTTGAACTGAGTTCAGGTACCTGAACTCATAGAGTGATAAACAAATTACTGAGAATTCCTTCTCCAATTAATTGTCTTGTTTTTTAAAGGGTAATGCTTGTTTTTGCTGTTCTGGAACTGTGGTGAAATTGAATGTTTTTTAACTGACTCCATATAATTATAATACTAATACTCCTCTCACTGTGGATTTAACTGCTTGTATAGATTTGTATCAAGAGCTCCACTGTGAAATATCGTCAAAGTGTACAAAGCTACTTCTCTCTGGGGTATTTGTGCCCTCTTTTGATGAATAAACTCCATGTAAACACTGAAGCTGTACTCTAACAGCCTGCTATTACTAAGGATTGGATATAGCCAAGACATTCACTTCTGCCTCTAGAAGTGTAACTCCATGCCTCTCCATTCCAGAATTCAAAATGGAGCTACGAGAAGCTTTGGCTGCTCAATTTGAACTGATAATCACAGACTTACCCTGGGTACAAATTCAACCCCCTTCACAACAAGTCGACCTTTAAATTTTCTCTCACGTGAAAAGACTAGAGGTATAACAGCACAGCATGAAGGATAGCAGACTACAAGAGAAAAAAAATTGCTAATTCACTCTCCGTGCAACAATTCTGGTTTTGTCTAGTGGCAGCAAAGTACCTTGTGAAAAACTATGGAAAGCCAAGCTCCTACTCATGTCAAGACAAACTGTTTCATACACAAATACCTGCTCTTGAATATCTTTTTTTCCTCTAAAATTTCCATCTAAATAGTCCCTCATTTAGATAATTTTGACTGCAATTATTCAACTACTATCAGCAGCTGATCAGCAGCCCTCACATCTATACGTTACCTCAAATTACTTATATCTATGCAGTGCTAGGTCCTGAGTTTACCTTGAGTGTCGGGATTGAGAAATACATTAATTTTGTCACAAAGATTGTTTTTCAGCTAACATGCTCTACCATCAAAAGATTTAAGTTGCTTTTGGAACACAGAATAGCTGGAAGGAAAAGAAATTGCCGGTCTCATAGGATCTTTGTTCAAAACTAGTTATGCAACTTGGTGACACTGCAGAGCTGAAATGCTTTGCCTGAAAGCTGACATTTTGCTTGTGCCAGCTGAGAAGAAATGGAGAGTCTTGCTGAAAGGATATACTCTAAGGTCATTCCTCAGCGTGAAAGAGTTGTATGGAAAGACCTGGTACGGAAGAGATTAGAAAACTGAAACTTAACCAGGGGACATATAAAATAGCTCTGAGGAAAGAATATGAAATTTGATGGGCACAAGACACTCAAATATGGGCTTTACAGAGTTGCTTCCTGTATCTAGGATATGACCCAACTACAGTCTACTTTTGTCGAGCTTACTGATTTCACAGGCATTCATAAACAAGTCTTTCCTTTATTTCCTGCTTCCACAGCTGTGTAGCAAGAGATTTCAATAGAGATATTTTCAGTTTCATATAACATAAACTGTTACAGAAGAGGCAGTCCCCTTGAGATCTATGAAGCACACCTGCTCAACAAATTCTTTTCATGTGCAGACTTGTCAGTTGTCTTCTTTCCAATCCATTCAATATGTGTCATGTTAATTTTACATCATTCGAGTGTCCTGCAATCTCCTGTGCTACCAAGCCAATACATATTTTACAGAAAACGTGCATTATAGAATTACAGCTATAGTCATACCTATGGAAAATTTATCTAAAAACTTCCTAAAAATTGAAATGCGGTGGGGCACAGAGTTTAAGACTCATGATATAGGACCTGTAGATATTCAAGTGCTAAATAGAATATGACAATTCAGAGCACAAAGAGAAAGAATTAGGATGAATAAAAACCCACTGCTACTGGAGGGGATAGCAGCTAACATGCTGACAGGTCTATCTTCAACACGTTTGCCTGCCTCCTCTGGTTCAAAACAACCATGTTTTCCAGAACTACTTCATCAAAATCAGAGTAATTTCCAGCTATAACAAAACATGTGATGGGAAAAGATACCCGAGTGTTCTGAAAAACATCCTAATTCTGCATAAAACAAGTTTCCCTCGGTTGCTGCCAGCTTAGCTGGTGGGACACCAGCTCTCTGCAATGAGACACATGTGACTCTAGGTCAGGGTTCTACAATTTTCCTAGAGTGCTTTTTCCTCAGATTATTTATTCTCGTCTTCACAGACATTTCTTTTCTAATTGGGCTGGTAGTAAAGGATGAGGTTCATCGTATTAATGAGTAATTATAATGTAATGATTTTGCCCCTCCAGTAAACCTTTTATTCTCGCTATTAAAAAATGTATTTGTGCCAGTTTTTCTTGTGCCTTGTAATCCCTAGTATTCCTTTAACAGGAATTCAAGTTAAATTATGTAGAATCAAAACCAGGAAAAAGAACCATATTGCATTGTATGAATAAATACGAGACCTTTTAATCGTCTCACGGTATTTTTTTCTTTTCCATGGTGTGAAATCAGACCAGATATGGTCCTGATGTATATAGTCTCACAAGCAGAAGACAGTCCTCTTTTCATGATTTCTGACCTTCTGTCTGTGTTTCTATTTACAGAGACGAACTTACTAGTCGTAAAGAAACTAATCAAAAGATTTTCAGACAAATATAAAAAATAGCTAAATCTAGCAGTCAATATTTGATGATTTATTATAAATAAGCATATTTGTAAGCCACATACTGGCCTTAAATTATTCTTAATATTGACTTTCTAGTGTATCTTAAAATATTTGGACATTGTATAAACTTTAATTCGAAGATCAATGGCTTCAGTTTAGGCAAAAATGTCACGATGTCTTATGGGAATAGGCATTTTTTTTCCACAAAGATGAAAGTAAACACTGAAGCAGTAAGGACACTTTATTTTTTATAAATATTTTACTTTGTTTCATCAGCTGTGCTAAAGAGACAGTTGGAACTGTTATTTTTTCTACTTGACTTCTTACAGTGTAGGTATTACACTCTAATTATTAACAGTGAGTCGAAATCACTTCATAATATAATGTTCCTTTTAACTCATAATTGGATTATATAACTCTAATCAGGATGGAAACTTTGTGAAGACTGTTGCATATATTTTATGTTTTGTCATGAAAATATTAGTGATATATTAATAACAACAGGAATAAAAGTCTTATTATGAGGCACTTTGGCACTAAACTATCAGTTTTTGCCTTTTAAAGTGACTGTGATCAAGAACAATGATTGCTGAATATGTAGTTTAAATATAATTCTTCATCTGAAATATTCTAGAGTTTATAACTGAGACTACACCTCACTGCTGTATTGAGTACTTCCCACTTAAAGCAGTGTTAAAATATCATACTGAGTTACCTTCAGCTCTTTTTACATGTTTCTAAAGGGAGAAAAGTTTATGACACTGTAATTTGAAGAAAAACCTTTGTATTCTAGATAAAAAAAATAAATAAATATATAATAAAAAATAGTTTGGGTTTTTTACATACTTCAGCTTAGAACTACCATTTGTAGCGGATGTACAGCATAATTTCTTTATTGCTCTTCTCAAATCTTGCAGAGAAATGTACCCCAAAGTGGAAGCTGCCTGCAGTTGCATCTCTTACCCTTCTGGAGCCTTTGCTAGGATGTCAAATCCATTACTGGAAGTTCAGAACAGCATTTTTTTTTTTTGCTAACAGTGCTGTCAAGGAGATAACAGGCAAATAATGAAACCTCAAAAGCTATGTTCGAGAGATTTCAACTGAATGGAATTTTATGAGAAAACTGTGTTTCAGGAGGCAGAGTTTTGAGAAGGTGATTTCTGTGCAATTCCTGATCCTATATCTTATAAATATGAGAATGCAAAATTCAGATCAAAAGCACTCAAATTATTCTCTAGACTAGGGAAAGCATTCAGATATTTAACACAATATTCACATCTAGATCAAAATTTGACAATTGAGAAAGAGAATGAGATCAGACACGAAGGCCATTTTTTTGCATGGAACGTTTTATCCTTACTCATTTTCTGTTCTCAGAGGATCACAGAAGCTAATGAGGTACGAACTATTATCAGTCTTGGGTTGTACTTTCGATGCAGGCATGAATAATTCTTCCCACGAACTATCGTTTCAGGAAGAGGTTGAGATTTTTATCTACCGGCATTCAATGTTTCCTGTTAGTTATAGCATATAGCTCCCAAAATAAACTCTTGTGAGTACTACTAATCCTTTTAGGTAGCGGCAATCTGTATTTTCCACACACTTCAAGAACTTTACTTTAGTAGATTCATAATTCTATTTCTACCTATAACTCAGATTTATGTAAGATAATGCATTATTGTCTTATGCTATTTTTATTCTCAGGAAGGAAACTGAACTGAACAGTGCACCATAATAAGCACAGAATTATTTAACTGATATTTGAAATATTCTACACAATTAACAAAGAATATATAGGGCAACAGGAACCAAACAAACAGGAAGCTAGGAAAACATACTAAAACAAATAGTTTTTATGGTTCTTCACTACTGAAAATCTTGCTTTGCTACATGGCATCAGCACTAGGATGAAGTAGATTAGCACTCACAACTCTAATGCAGATAATATTGTCAAGGTCATTAGGTGTTCAATAGTGTTTAGTAAAGCTGTAAAAGAATTGCACCTGGATGACTCTGTAATGGTTTGTATATCAGGAAATGGGAAATGTCATGCAGATTGGTTACAGATTATTTTAGGGGATTAGTTACAGTGCTTGCAGATGCATTTGCTGAGGGTAAAACTAGGCAGACAACAGGTTCAGAATCATCTGTTATAAATTCTAATTTTGTACCAGGCACAGGCCTATCAATTTCTGTCTAATTATATTCTTCCATGTGAGATATAAAATACCTCAGGGTTTCTATAATAAAGGCTCATTAATGTGGACGAGAAATAATTCTGAAACTCTTTCTGCCAGGGCTAATGTTAATACAAATTTTAATTGCTCTTACAGGATATTAAAACACAGATTTTTTAAAAAATCAGTTTTAATCTAATCATTAAATGGAGCCTATTTTGTTAGCCTATACTTTGAAGTACTGCATCTTGCACTACTCAGTAGTTGCATCATTGCCAGTTGTGTTTAACCAAAGAATAACATATGAATGTATAAAGTTTAACTGGCAATATTATCAAGACACATGACAGTTGACATCCTTCAACTCCTTGTAATTCCTTTTTCTACCTTTAAAATATTCTTTTCCTGCTTAGATATTCTAAAATATGCTCATAAAAATAAAGCAATAAGTATTGCGCACAAAAATAATTAGTATCCCATTACAATGTAAAGGAATCCAAAGTAAAATCCAAAAGCAAAATCCCTCCAACAAAGTCTTTTAAGAACTAAAATTGCTAACCTTTGATCTCAAGGATGTAATTCTTAAGCCAGTCTGGACAGATCCCTAGAGGATGAGAAATTGGCACAGAATAGTGTTGTAGACTGATGTTAATAGACTTTGAGGTAGATAACATCTCTGTTCCTCAGTTTCCCATGTTTTATGGATGAAGAAAAAAATATTTTTTACCTATAGTAAAACGCAAATTCTCTGTTGTCAAATTCCAAAAATACCACTGTATTTCAATGGCTTTTTGGAAATAGCATTCAAGTAAATAGTCTGTCCTGAAAAATAACAATATTCATGGACCTGGTGGTGATGGAAGAGACACTTTTATGCACACCTTGTCAAACTGCAAAGTACCACTAGCCTCAGGGCTGCTATCATTTGAATAGATGACAGGTGCATTTGTCACAGGATGCATACTATACAGCCACCTAAATAAATAAAATATATGATGGGCAAAAGGGCCTTCATGTTTTAAGTTTTGTCAGGAGAAGAGGGAAAAGAAAAAAAAAACGTAAAGGTTCTCACTTGGCAACCTAAAACACTAGAAGATTGAAAAATAAAGCTGACTTGAAGAAGCAGTTCTAGTGATAGAACTGACAGCTCCTTTATAAAAGGGAGCCAAGCTAACAATAAGCTGACAAATAGATTCATAAAACCAGTATCTGTGTTCAGTAATGTGAGAATAGGACTTACAGATGTCCTAAAGTTTGGATTCCATGGATAAGGAGCAGCAGCGGAGAAATGCGAGAGTTTTCTGTACATTCTTCTGCTTGGCTATATGAGAAATATATTAAGGTATTTTGAGAGAGAGTTCAATTTAAGAGCTTGTTATCAAAACATCCAAGACTTTCTTCCTCCCATGACAGTTGCATGAAAATATCCTGAGAATGACATTTATGAAAACAAAAAATACTAGGGAAAAACTCTAGTAGGAGTCTTTGGGGAATTTGATGAATCTTCCTGCAGATTGTATTAGAACACAAAGACAAGAGTTGAGATATGTCTATTCAACATTGACTAGAGCAGGCAGGATAAACAAGAAGAAATTGTAAAAGAAAGAGACTGGTCAGCAATTTCACAAACCAGAATTAATAATCGATAGCTTTTCTATTCAAGGGATAACTGCTTTAACAGCTAACTTTTAATAGAAGAGTCTTTAATGATGTAATAAACTCATTTCACTTAGGAACTGTGAAACTTATATTTGTCCTAGTAAGTGCACTAGAGAGAGTGCACCGTTGAGCTTTTCCCCTTCAGGAAACAGTTTCAGAGTACTTCTAGGAATCTAGATGCTATTCACAGATGTCAGTGCCTTAATTACCGGTTAAATTCATTTCATCATTAAGATGTCATCTAGTTGTACGCACCATTAGCTTTTCAGGTTTCAGTTTAGAAATAAATCGTGACTAAAAATTAGATGACCTAAATATCCTCCACAAAACCAGGAATGACTAGTGCTGGGAGGTAACAGGCCAAATGGAAGGTGCCACAAATGCCTTAGTACTGACTGACCGTTGCAAAAGCCTGTTAGCAACCTGACAGACAGACAGACAGACAGATCTCTTCGTCTCCACAGACACCAAAGGCCGTCCCCAATCACACAGCTGTCCCACCATCCAGGAATATTTAAAAGAGCTTATATATTTTCATAAGGGCTCCATATGATGATATTGGGCTAGACAGGAAACACCAACCACTACTCTGAAATAAAATAAGTAATGCGTATTTATACATTTTAGTTCCTGGGTTTTTTTTCTGTATTTTGGGGACTGCTCAGTACATAAAGATAAGAGCATGGCTCAGGCCCTAGGCTGGTTTGAAATTAAATAGCTATGGTTAGCTTGAAGATACTTTTGCAGTCTCTTGTGACAAGCAAATACGTTGGAATTAGCACATAAATTTTTACTTAAAGTCAGAAAACAGAAGAAATCAGTGGACTGGGGTTAAAAAAATAGGGATTGAAATTATGTGTATTCAGAAGTACGTCTGCTCATGCAGCTCCGACAGGTAAGTATCTAAATAAGCAACGTAACCAAAATAAATCTTCCAAAATTAAGATTATATTTGCTTCTAGTTCATCCTGAAACAGTTTCATTTTTATTTTGGAAGATTTGTAATCAGTCAATACTACATGGAGTAGGCAGACATAATTTCTACTTCTCCTAACATATATAGGGTCAAAAGGACATGACTGTTTTAACATGAATTTTGTTTAGCCATTAGATTTGAAATATGAAGGACATAAGTGAATCATTTATAGTTTCTTAATTCTCTGTGATGGATTCAGGTCATGTTTTCTGTTATATCAAATCTGATTGCCAAATTGTCAGCTCTAATGCAAATCTCGGTTTAAATCTCCCCTGCAGCCCAATTATAAAATTACTTTTTGATCAAGTTGGTAGAATTTAGAGTAATATTTTCATTATGAATTTTAAAATGGATGCTTAAACTTGGGTTTTGTTATGTAAACACAATCTGGAAACAGATCCCATTAAACCAGTGAATACACTACTAGCAAGGAATACTTTTACAACTTTGCAGACACCGTCTGGACGTAGCTTATAATTTTATCAGCAAGAATTCAGTGTACCCATTCTGTGAACAGACCCAAGCCAAAATTAGACTTTCTTCCTCTGAGTAACCCCCCCCATTCTTGCTACTTATCCTTAAAATAAGCAGGTTTTTAAATCTAAGCTCAAAAACCACTAATTTCCTTATAACCATTAAATCCACACAAATCATTGTTGTATCACTGCCTACATTTACCTTGAGACTGCATCTAAGTTGACCAGAATTTCAGTCAACTTTGCCATCACCTTTCTTCCATTTTATGAATACAACAAAAAACCAGGCTTCTAAATTCTAAAACTAGGTTTAATTCAAATTCAAAACAGAACAATGGACTTCGCCATTGCTTGAGAGAAAAAGCTCCAAACTGATAATAAAGGATAGCAGAATACTGTGACGCAATCATGAGAGAATCAGAAGACATAGGAATGTCAGCTTGCCCAAGAAAAGCAGAGAGCACCAAAATGGTTATTTTTTTCATAACAGCATTTGGGTTTATCACTAATATTCATTCATAATGTGCTTCTCCAGCTCTATCTCAGCCTGTCTTTCATATACCCACCAACACCACTTTTACTGTGTGTATATCACTGTCATAACTTTGTTGACAGTAGGATGGAGCAAATTTAACTGTGTGCTTTGCAAACCTCTACACTTGCACACAGATACCCACTGGATTTACACAGTTTACAGAAACAGAATGGTTTGCATTATATGTGATTGGTTGCCACATCTGGAATGTTAGAAATACAGAGCACTCACTTTTGAAACAAGAAACAAAAAGCGCACACCAAATCCGGGCATTTTTAAAATCATACTCCTATTAGATGCTCAGTGTGTTTTGGCTTTAGATCTCTTTCAGAAAGGAGTAATCTGATAAACAAAGAAATTGATGTATGCTTCCCAAATCTTCTAACTAGTAGAAAGAAATTAATCACATTTTTGCCCCTCAGTTGCTATAACAATGATGAATGATATACTCCTTGAGAAATGTTGCTGAATCATCCAGTAAACTGTTTGCTCCACGGTAGGTCTCAACCACAGATATGCTGACCTTCAGGGTGTTACTGACAGGCTCAGTTATCAAACCCTGTTTTTCTGGCACAAATTCTGCTCTTCCAAAACTGTAACTTGTTCATTTGTGGGGGTGGAAAAAAAAAAAAAAAAAAAAAAGCTACCAGTAATCGTGCCTGTTTATAACCTGTCTGTTTTTTCCCCTTAGTATAACTCTCAAAACAGAAGAATGTGACATTGACTTGTAATGATGCATTTAGTGAAGTAACCATTCTCAACGTCATAAACACATTAATAATTTAAAATGAGGGCAAATAAACTCTGTTCAGCACACTGAAAGCTGATAATTCAGGAGAGGTAAGCTCTTCATCTTTTACATAACTGAATAAAAGGAACTAAAAATAAAAATTAATGCTGAGTATTTACCATCTGATGCACAATTTTTCTCTGATAGAGGTTTTCTAGCTATGTATCATAACTACCAGCAATACAAGTTTAGAAAGGATGACAGCAACCCTGGGTCAGAGTCAGAACTCCACAGAAATGGCCACACAAACTGCTATACAAATTCTGTACTATTGCACAGTTCGGCACTTACACAAGAGAAAGGCTCCTACTACTATTTAAACTCTTAGCTTTAGCTACGTGTTCCCTCTTTACCACTAATCCCATGATCCTCATGGAGAAATGTTGATTGTAAACAGCATTAGGGTCCATTATTGCCTGCAGGCTGTGCCATCTCAAATTCATTTGGTCACACTTATTAGGTGAGCCAATCATGGCTATTCCTGTATTATTTCTCTCAAGGGAATGGATAAAGACTTGAATATGTAATAACATCCTACAGCTTGAAAGAACTTAGACATTTTAATTTTACCTGAAATAATGTTCCTGGCATGTCTGTAATTACTACTATAAGCTGCTCTTTAGTTTTAATTTTGAGTAGTGTGGAACTCAATAGGCACTGTAAGAAAAGACGGGCAAAGCTTTCAGGAAAGACTCAACCTGACATCTGACATTTTAATTCTCTACAACTCCCAAAGGAAGAGTTTCTCCTACTCAAGTGGGAAAACCATGATCTTTGGAGAAATTGGATCATACGCACTAGCTCTGAACAAGCCAAGGAGAATGACTATCAAAGTCACCACCTAGAATGTTCACTGCTTTTCTGCATCGGCACAAGCAAGCAGCACCACCACGCAAGGTCTAACTGAAATCCCTGTGAGAAAGCCAGGAAAATACAGAAGCTAAACTGAAATTATGTGAAATCATCATTTGGCAACTGCAAGATTAACAGTTTAGAGTAGACACAGAGTCCTTCACTACAAGAAATGCCTTAAAACACATTAACGTAACAACCTACATAGATTTATTAATTGTATGGTTATAATAGGATGCATAGTTTGTGAAAAAATGTGATATATGTACAGTGGAAGGGACATGTTTTGCTAATTTATAAGCTTACAACATAAATTACAAAGTCTTTATCACTTATCATTTCTTATCACCACAGTATCATTTGCAGATTTGTATCATTCTTCTTTTTATAACCACTTTAAATGGTAAAATATCAACAAGTTTCTCAAAGCATTAACTCTATAATTGTGTCCCCCTCCCTTTTTTTAGTAACAGATGGATGTATGTCTCTTGGGATAAGAGAATTGGGAATCCTCTATTTGCAAAGCAATTTTCTCAGTCATAGTAATCAATACCTTTTATTACATGTGTATTAAAATCCAGTTAAATGTAAAAAACCAATGGATCCCTGCACACAAATATACAAATTAAACTAAATGTGTAAAATGGTCAGATGAACTTTTCTCTTTAATGCAAGACAGTAAAACCCTTATGCACAGAGAAATTTCTTACTGTAAGTCATTAGAACATAGAATCATAGAACAACCAGGTTGGAAGAGACCCATCAGATCGAGTCCAACCATTTCTATCAAACACTAAACCATGTCTCACAGCACCTCATCTACCCGTGCCTTAAATTAATACATTTGACACTAAAATTCTCTACAGTATTTTCCTGAAGGTGTTGGGAAGAGACTACAATATCACTAGGTTAGTTAGCACTAACACTGTTACTGAACATTTCCATTAATAGTTCTCCAAGTGACTCTAACTTTAAAGATTAAAAGTGGAAAATTACTTACAGTTAAGTCCCTTTTTGTCTTTGCAGTCTTAGAGGGGTTGCCCATGAACAATAATATATCTATTTGAAAGAAATTCAGCAATGGTAATTGTAGCTAATATAACTTTATTGAAGAAAGAGATTATTTTCTATTCAACACATGGTCTGCTGCAATGATACCTCAATTACCAATACTGCTGTGTTCAGGTAATTGTTAGCTCAAAATGCAAATAAACTTTTGCAATGGCAAAATAACAGATTCTCAATAGATGCCAGAACAGTAATCTACAGGAGAAAGTTCTGATAAAATTATAGCTACATACCTAATATTTTTAAGCCTGTCTCGGTTGAGCACATGCACTGTTGCAATCTATATGCATTTATAAGCAAATAAAAAATAGCCCATGTTCTTTATTTAAGAAGTCATATTGATTTTTTAAACAATTGTAGTTAGGTAGCTACAATTAAGAATGCATGCATCTTAATTACAACCAACTTAAATGAGCAATACTTTTTAATGATGGTAAATAAATCAATCAGCATAAATTAAAAATGACAGAGACACAGAAGGAGAGATGTTGTACCTGACACTCTGCGTACATAAGAGGATAATAAAATAATAATAAATTGTTGGAATACAGCATCTGTTAACTGGAAGTCACATACTATACTGCTATACAATATTCCCACAAAATATAACCACATTTATTGCTAGGATGATTTCCCCACCTTTTTGTTAGAATGAGCTTTGATAAAATTAACTTAATGTACTTTTCCTAATTCAATTCAAGTTACACTTGCTATTTGTCTCACTGTTACATGATCTGACTAGACTAATGTGTTAAATATGACTTATGAATGTATGAGTTATATCATCTACACTCGTCCCCTGGTGGCAGTAAAAAAGACAAGGATTATCTGAATCCATAAAGGTGGTTTGGTTTGTTTTTTTTTTTAACTATAACAGTACAAAAATAAAATCTTTGAATAAAAAGATATCATGACATAAACATGTTTTCAACAGATCACAAAAAGACCCCTAAAAAAGTCCCTTTTTGTGTAATAATACATGTTGTTTGTTGCATCGCGGGAATGAAGCCTGGACATCAGCCTGTGTATTGTGCCTATGTCAGCAGGGACCACGGCTGATGGTGGTGGATTTGGAGCCCAAGACCTTGCAGTGTAACAGGGACAAGGCTGAGGAGCCCAGGGGACTGACCAGGGGCTCAGGGACCAAGTGGTTGGCAGGAGGCAGCTCTGGGTCACAGATTCCCATCAACACTCTCAGGTCTCTGACACTTTCTGTATTAACAGCATAGGAACATTTAATGTTATCGTAACTTCACCAGATCAATGTCTTGTCAAATTAAGTAAGTAATCTAATTTACTTAGGCATTCGGAGCGATGGTTATGCTGTGATTTGAAGACACCGGTCAAAGAGGCTGTCTGTACAGAGTCGGAGAGTGCAGACGTGTGCCAGCAAGTTTTCCTCACCACTTTGCTTGCCCTCCATTTTCCTCACGGGTGCTGGTCTACAAATTGTCAACACAGTGTGTGTGTTCGTTCACACCCGAGTTCCCCTTTAGAGCAAACTGCCTGGGGCCCTGGGGAGCCAGCTAGCCACACACTGACTGCTATGCCGACTGAGCCACAGACAAACTTCACTAACACGCAAAGAATATTTTTCAGAAAGCAAGTCTTTCTTGGTACTGAAAAATGAATACATGTTATGAGAAATGTATGCTTTCCTATATATATATATATATATATATAGAGAGAGAGAGAGAGAGAGAGAGAGAGAGAGATAGATAGTGATTTCAACATCTGTAACATGGTCAGGTGCTCTCCTGTGTCACTGCCTATTTTTCATTAATAGCTTTTATTTGGAAAAAATGCATGGGCACAATATTTCAGAGAATTTCTTAGTTAGATTGCAGAAATCAGTTGCCATCTGGCAAAGTGAGAAATGCACTGCAAAAAAGACTGAATTATAGCTACGATTTTGGATCCAAACAGTCTTCTTTAAAACAGCAGGATTGAACCAACAAAGAATCCCAAGGTATGCAAAGTAGAAAATTGCTATAAGTCCAGTTTAATTTCTTGTTATGTTTTCAGTTTATTGAAAGTAGACATTGCCTTCATCTCAATGTCACTTCCTTTGAGATTTATAGAAAAAAATTCTTTAAGGCAGCTCCACTGTCATAGCATTTAATAAGTTTGATACCACAAATCTAGAAAGTGTTAGTGTTGGGAGAATTCTGTAGAAATAGTGTGAAAAACAAACAAAACACAGAATAAGTTAACATTAAGGAAGATTAAAAAAGGAAAGGAAAAGGAAACAAGCAACTATGCATAAATGTTCAATACTTGAACTTAATTGTTATATGCATGACAGCAGTAGTAAGGGTTAATCAATACAAGAATAATATTATGTAACCATGTATTAACAGTTGGGCGACTCCTGCAATTATATTCTAACAGAGATAAAAAGCCCCAATGCTTACTTTGTAAGAACAAGTTATTACTCTTCATTTCAGAAGAAACATAAAACAAGTTTTATGCTCATGAAATGTAATGTCCAAAATCTCCATATGCCAAGATGATTATGAAAGAAGTTCTGGCTATGTAGAGTGAAAAGGTTAAAATATTTTCAAATCTTAGAATAAATGAACCTAGTATTCCCCAACCTTTTTAATTGAAAAAGAATTTAAAGCTTTTCTTTGCCCCCCCAGTCCTACATAGTAGGATTATCTTTACAGGAGGACAGACGGGTATCAGTAGTTCATTGATCACAACTGCACGTTACTTTGAAATAGCAGAGGTCCTACTGCTGAGAATTGTTCCTTTGTCAAAAAAAAGTTGTATCTTAATATATGAGATTGTAACCAAAATGAGCAGGATTTGCTTCCTGTCTTTTATTATTATCTTTTCACCTGAGATAATAGGGATAAGAAATGGAAAGCAATTCTGATTAGAGCCCAAAAATATTAATTTCATAGATGAGAAGACACAATTTGTTCAGCAGTTTCTTTTCAGATACTTTACACAGATTATGAAAAAGGTCATTCTCTAACTCTCATATTTTTGGTCCCAGGAAGACTTGTGGCTAACCACCTTGTTAAGACTGGCAAAGATGGAAAAACGTGGGAGGAACCAAACCTTTCAGAATGAACAGTCCAGTTTTCCACAGCACCTACAAACTATTTTGTGGACATTAGGGAATTGTCTTCCCACTTACACTGCTGAGCACCACGATACTGGCCTCTGCATCAGCATCTGGGTTGATAAAGTAACCTGCTCGAGGACTGTTGTTGAGTATGTGTTTTGGAAAATGTAGTTTCTGTTATCTGGCATCCTTCAGTAAAGTATTACATTCTCGAACTCTTCACACTTTTTAAATGTATATTATTCTGCAGTCCCCAAGTGCTGTAGTAAGACTATCAGGAAAAAAGACTTTTGTGTGTGCCAGACTATTGCATGTAAACGTACCCTATAGGTGGCAGTGCAAGCATACCGAAGAAACTTTGGTAAGACCTCAAGTATAACCACTCAAAACCATCTATGATTAACAATAAATTCATAAAAACAATTCTCACAAAGGAAATTTTAAAAATGACACAAACTGCTTTGATTAGATCAGCCAGCAGCACTTTTAAAATGCAGTTCAGTCAATTTAATCATCTCAGTGGTTTTTTATTGGTACTGGTAACAACGTACGGGTTAGTCTCCTGTCAGGAGGATTCACTTTTCTGTAGCTTCTCTAGCAGAGTTTATAGATTATTAGAAATGACAGGGAGACTTCTCCAGGTTAATTTTGAGTAAGTTTAAGCATTCTGTACTTGAAGGTTGGACTCCTATTGAAATATATTTTAACATTTTAAGGTCTTAGAAAAAGGTTAAGTATTTGAGCAGCTGAGTAGACAAAATAAAATCATGCGATGGCTTGACTTTTAAATCAGCTGAATGTAATATTTTAATAAATAAACATTTCTAGATTTGCCTGCGCTCAATATACTCTGCGTATTTGAAAACAATAGCTGTAGACAAAGCAGCACCTGCAAATATATCTACTATAAGCAGTCATGTTACTTATTGAGGAGTTATGTCATTTGCATAAAGTTTTAAGCATCTCCAAACACATTTTTTTAAGACATACAGTAATCCTAAATACCATTTAAAGTGAATTAATGAAGATTACAGTCTAAGGATGTATCTGACACTTGGGGATATGGTGCTAGGAAGGTTTAGGGGGTATTTTTGCACACATTTTATTAAGCTCACTGAGTAAATCTTGGACTTCAACCATTGTTTTTGGACATGAAAGAGTTTGAAAATCCTATTACAATCTTTATGGAACTGGTCTAGCAGTACTGCTGCTACAGTATAATGTATTTTGCATTATCACTTATTACAGCAAAATCCTAACTTGTGAATCCAAGGGAGTTTCTGAAATCACTCCTGCAAAATTATTCTCCTTTTCTTGCAATATTTTCAATTGTGTGTTTTACCTTATTGTGAAAATATAATGGAGTGCATGACATCTGTCTGTCCCCGTCTTATAACATAACATATTTGTGCAGATAAGACAGTATCAATTTTATTTTGTGCATAGTTGTTTTGCAGTCTTTCTGAATCACACTCCTTCCCCTCTCCAAGTTACTTAATCTTTCCTCTTTAAATGAAATCTGGCCTTCAAGAACATTCAAGTTTTAGTCTTAATTACCAAAAGACTTTACCACTAGAAGTACTGGATTTAGAGAGCAGCTTCAGCAGTTTTCCTATGTAGTCTGCAATTTATTCCACTCTAGGCATCCAACAAAGTAAATCTCAAGCCTGTGAATATTTAGCAATGTATAGAAGGACAGTGCGTTTATGATCCTCAGATTTAAATCCCATGAGTGATACTCCTGTCCATTTTGAGGTGGATTTATAATTTGTCTGCAAGGTTAACTAAATCACTTTTAATCCTAATCAGGGGAACAACAAAAGTTTTACTAGAAAATAAACTAGAAGGATAAGTTCTTGTTTAAAAACACAAAATTCAGAAACACTAGAAAAACAAGTAAGTAGTAGGGACATACACAATGCTCTCAATGCTCCTTGTGTCCCTGCAGGTAATTCTTGCTTTCAGGCTTCACTGAAGTCAACTCGGTGACTTTGCAAGATGCAGTAAACTCTGCACAGCCCCCAGGAAATTCTTCTTGTTACCTCTGTGGCCTGGCTGCCTTTTTTCCAGCTCCTCGAGCACTCTCAGCCTCAGCATGAGCTGCAGGCAGGCTCCCAGCTCTCTACTGTATTTGCCTGCCCAAACCTGTACTCTCTTAATTTTTCTCTCCCTTGAGCTTGTTCCCTAGCTCCCACAGACATATGAACAACCTTTCCTCCCTCTAGAGCTTTCTACCTAACCAGACTGCTTCAAAAGAATAAAATAATTGAGAATAAAGGAGGAAAAAGCACCACACCACAGATACAGTATCACATTTAAACATGCATATATAATATTTATCCTTCAGCTAACGGAATTATATATTCTGTTCTACTCAGAACTTGTCCTTTCTGGCAATCCCCAAATGTTGCAGGAATCTAAAGTTCAATTGGAAACACCTTTTCCAGAATAGCTGACAGGAACCTCTTGCCCCCTGCACAGTATAAGAGTGGGTCTCATATTTCATGCACAGAGAAAATTTTCTGTGGCAGCTCAAACTCATCTGTGTCCCAGAGCAGAACGAATGGCTCAAATTACAGAAACATCCAGCAGGATTTTCACAAGTAGCATAATCATCCATATCATCCGTTAGATAATATGTCTTCTGTTACACCTTCAAACATCTCACAAAGAAGCAGTTTCATGGTTCCATTAAAACGGTAATAACATGGAGCATCAGAGAGACCGAGTTTCAGAAGGCAGAACAGAAGCCTTGGGAAACCGTAATCTAATATCATTCTTGGGTGCCTTCTTTTGTGTTTAAAATCATATTATTTCCATCCAGACAAAAAGAGAAAAGGAAAAAAAAAAACCCTGGAAAAATGCATAATCGTTTGGAAATATTTACCGTACCTGTGTTCTGTAGAGTGGAAAGAGCAACCTGTGTTCACATGAATGTAAGCAACAATGAATACAAATGAACTTCTACAAATGAAATTCATCATATGATTTCATTTTAATCTTATGCTTTTGTTTTGTCTCCCAGATAAGCAATTAACTTTTACACTTCAATGCAAGCAGTAATCAATTTCAAATTTCTAACTTGTAAAAAATGATGTAAGAATTTGAATGTTAAAAGTAGAATACAACTGAAAAGTTTCAATATCAGTTTGGAAGACAAAAACACAGAAAAAAACCCCTGTAAGTTGAAAAAAAATGTGCTGTAGTTAATATACAAGCAGCACGATGAAAGGCAAGAACTTCACTGTTATTGTAATAGATGACACAAAATCACTTGCAAATACATGCTTTGTTAATTTTCAGTGAGTGAATGTCAAAAATCTTTCCTGTCAAGGCCATCATCCCACAGCGGGTGTCATATTTGTTGAGGGAGAACAGAAAAAGTTTAGCAAAGTTAATTATACTGCAGAATATAATCGTCTAGGATCTTTCTGAATTGAGAGGGGCAAGTAGTTGACAACCTGTAGATGTTATAGTTCAGTTGCAAGATTATTCTACCAGGCCCAACAATAATGCCGATTCTCACATGTTGGTCAGCAAACTGAGCAGCACCGCAGAGCAAAGGAGGAAAACAAATGTCAGCGTGTCCTACACATGATTTTATTTGATGAACTAGAAGAGCCTACTTGTGACATTGGGACTCAAAGCCAAACGTAAGTGAATGGTAGATGCTGCCAATGTTTACATGCATTGATGTTGGTTAGATCAGTAGTTCTTATTGTGGCCTAGCTATAAAACTCTAAGAACTGGGCAAGCCCACGCCTGCAGACAGCCACGCACAGAGTGTTGAACAACATGTAGTAGATTAAGGCAATCTAGATGTAGCTATTCATTGATCTCTAATGCTGCCACATTGGACCATCTGGTCCTATTCTGTTTCTGCCTCATGAGCTAGGAAAATGAGTATTCCTTTTCCAAATCACAAGCCACGAGACTTAAATATTCTGTGATGAATTACTACAGAAAAAATTAATTAATAGAACATCTGCCTGCCAAGAAGATCGAGTGCAAGTAACTAATATGTTAGAGTTACTGGGCCAGATTCTCCCATTATTCTGGCAGCTAACACAGAGCAGAAGGCAGATGGGTCAATCTGGCCAACAATTTTTTTTGTTATGGCATAACTGTCACCTGGCAATTCCAGCTCAAGTAACAATCTCATTCTCTCTGTGCCTACCATACAGCGAGTTGGATGCTCTGCAGAACCCTCCTCAGAATCTATCACTGTCTTTAGGAGATTATGCGACTTTGAAAAGCTGGTACTAAACCACAGAAGTGCACGAGTTCCATCATGTTATAATGCGTTTAGAATGACTGAGCCACCATTGGAAACAGTTCTTGCATACTGCATATTGCTAAATCTGATGGCAAGTAAAAATGACTATTTTTAGACGCATGGTATGGTAACATCAGTAGAAAAATTTGCAAAAGTAAAGTGAATGTTTTTCCAGAGGATAATTAGCCTAAAATTACTTATTTCTAATTGAGTATTTGGGATTCTTCTATTCCAATTGAGTACACAATGTTTTTATTCCCCTTCATCTTTGCATTTTCTTTGAGATGTCAAGTGTCATTTTTACTTTGGCAAGAGGTCTTTTGATTATCGAGATTAAAGAAAATGTTTGTTCTGAATAAAGTCTTATTTTTTATTTTACAAATGAAGTGAATGGAAAACTTCTAATGATATGCTTCTCGTTAGCAAACGGATCCCTTTACTGTGGTAATCAAATAAACTCTTTCTTCAAGTCAGTCTTCACCCATTTTTATAATTATCATCACTGTCCCCATTTTTTTTTTCTCCTCTGAAGTATAACTTGAAATATATGTCTGAAAAAGTTTTCTACTTGGTTGACTATAAAAGCTGATGTACTCTACTCCCCGTGGAGCAAGGAAGTTTCCTCCAACTGCAGGACTACAGCCCACAACCCGACATAAAATCATGCAAAGCTGGTTTCTTTCTCTGATTTCTTAATTTATCAATAGTTTAAAAATGATACTTCAGTGCAAGAAACAGTGCACTGAAATTGCTGTTTAATACAGGCTATGCAATCAACCCCAATGCCTGAAGGGAAGAAAAAGAAACTACTGATGGGGAATGGTCAGCAACAGCTACTGCTTTGTGTCCTGTGTTATATTAAAGCAATTCACTATTGACATCATATAAGCATCGCTCAATCACTGGAAATGAATTCTCACAAGTCTTCTTGAGGACTCAGCCTCAAGACAATTCAATGGCAAAAGTATGTACGAAGTCATAATTTGGCCAATTATGAATAAAATGAAAAGAAACAGCTTAAATACGAGTGCCTGCAGTGAAAGAGAAATACTTTGCAAACTGAAATGATGCTGGAAATCAATATGACACAACAAATATGAGATCTCTGAGTGCCATTTCTACTGACTACTTCAGGGCTGAACAAAAGTTCGCATATGTAAAGAGCATCATTCAAATGCCTCTTAAATTCTGACAAGCAGACTCTTTAGTTTTCTGTAATTAGTATTACGTAAAGCTTGATTTTAATTAAATCTTAAGAAATTATACATTTGTTCTGATATTTCTACAATAAAATACACTTTAAAAAACTAGTAGCTGATTTTGCTAGTAAAAATGTTGCTATCTTTAAAATGCCTCAAGAATTTCACCAGTCGAGAGAGGCACTTAACCTCCCAAGAAGAGGACAGGTAGAATGCAGATACCTTGAGCAAGCTCCAAATAAATCATTGGAAAAGGTCTAAGAAAGCCCTAGAAGAATATTGGATTACTTTGTTTACAAATAAGTTTAAACAAACAAACAAAGTAGTAATAAGTACAGAGAATTCCTCTCCTGTTCTGAATAATATTTTTCACATCTGTGAACACAACTCATTCAAGTGTCTTAGAAGATAAAAGAAAATCACTGTGTTTCCTTAAATTGCATAGGTTGGTGTTTTTTGAAAACATTTTTACTTAGCATTCTTTAAAATTGCTAAAAGGGTCTGTAAAGAGAATCATAAAGCATCAGAGATTAACTACAGTGACCAAGAGAGGCATACATCATATGTCAGATACCATTAGTCCTAAGAAGTATTTGTTCTAGCAGATTCACCTTATTTACTTTTTTGTGGAAATACTCTCCCTCACTTCATGGAAAACTCTGATGCTTTCTTTTTAGTTAGTATGTTAAACAAACAAACTTTATTGGCAAGGAAGCAACATTTCCTCAACATTTGTATCAATCTTGCTCACCTCTTAAGATTTATTTTTGTATCCACCATCAAGAATGAACAACAAAACATCTGAAAATGTCAACTCTTTTGAGTTCAACCCTGAAAAATCCAAGTATGTTTAAGAATTCCCCTTTGGCTTGTTTACAGAGATGATGGAACAGAAGACCATGTTTTGTCCTCTCTGTTTCTTTACAGAAGCCCTTAAAATTTCAAGTTGAGAAGTCGGAACACATTGTGCCCATTGACCTTTCACTGCAGCATGTCATTTCAGTCTCATGTGCAGAGAACTTCTGTTTGTTTTTTTTTTTTTTCTGGGAAGTCTGGGGAATAAGTTTTTCTTTTAATCACACTTGTGACCTATGATACCGGCTAAAATAAGTTAATGGAAAGAGTCACTATAATTTTTGTTTCACTCTCTTTGAAATACTGGCCCACTTGAGCCAAGTACAGAAGGAAATCTCCATGTGAAGATCTCCAGTATGAAAAGCTTGTTTTCAACAGTTAAGGAAATAATTCTTTTCATAAGTTGACATATACTAAAAAAACCCACTTTGATAAACAGTGATTAGTTTGTTGTTATCATATAAATGAATTATTCCTATGAGGAACTGTACTGCACTCAAAGCATGTTAGATAGTGTAAAGTAATTAAAGAGAGAAGAAAAAAATCTTTCCATCAGATCTCGCTCTGCATCGTGAAATTCCTTGTTTACGCTGCAGGTGAACTGTGGTTCGTCTGCACTAGCAGTTGCCACAAAGAACTGAAAACCACACTTACAGCAGGAAATCATGGGTCAGTGACTCGGAGAAGGCATCACACACGCCAGTGTGGATTATGAGCACACAGCAAATCCCTTTTTACTTATCAAATAATGAACTTTTTACATGACTCTATATTTTAAAACTCTCGTATTTCCAGACTAATAAGGAAAACTATGTGTATTCATTTCTAGAGGACTTTTTTCCTTTCAGTTCCAGCAGAAACCACTCCATTTGCACACAGCATGAAGAAATATTTTTAGTGTTTAGAGAATCAGATAGACAAAACATGAAAACAATTGAAGACGACAGGTAGTGGAATGTGTTATGCTACATGGTGTTGCCAGAGGCAAATATATTCAGCAGTAAGGTGAAAGACATTAACATTTTTTAAAGTTTTTGTATCTTTCATTTCAGAATGAAAGCAAATGAAAGTTCATTCCCTTTAATTTGTAATAACTTGTAGCTTGAGTTCTATAACAGGGAAGCCAATTTCAGTTTAAGTGGTGATCTACAATGTTTTTGACTTGAGAGGCTGTTTCTTGGAATGGGCAAACATCAATAAAATGTTTTTAAAGTTGCTTTTAAGCAGAATATTGATGTTTTCCATATTATCATCTTTGATGAAATTGTTAATGATTATGGAAATAATTAATGAATATGGAAAATATCAAAAAACAGTATCAAAACTCACCTTTCTTAAGTAAATCAGAATCAGAGAGGATAATAAAATTTGGATGAATTCTCAGATTTTTTAAAAAACATAGTTATTTACAAATGGCACAACTGAGGAAATTTGGATCGTCTCCAAGAAAGTGAGAAAAACAACTTAGGCTACTTTATTGTCTGCTAAACTGTAGATTAATTGGTCTGGTTAGATTAAAAAGGTGTTCACCTACATAAAGTTCAGATACCAATAAGGTGCGACAGATCAGCCTAGAAAATAAGGTTTTGGGCCATAATGCAGAGGGAAGGTACTTGCATAATGCTGATTAAAATGCTGCAGGTAACATAATTAAATGCCTCCTCTGTTCTCAGAACAATTTGTTTTTAAAGTATTCTATAAAAAGGAATCTAAAAGGTTTGTCGATACATCTAAAGACCTAGAAAACTCTTCACAATAGTAGTTTCTGCCTATTGTTTAGGATAATTCTTTGCATATAATTATATGTCTGTGATCATATTACGCCAACATAATCACTCAAGAAGTCTGATAAGAGAAACAAATTTAGAATGCATTTGTCTGTGCACATATGTAAGCACCTTATGAGAAAAACCTTGTTAATGGAGCATAAACCCTAGAATCAATAGATACAAATTCTACTCTTTTCTTTGCCACTTTTTAGGACACTATACAGATTGCATTACATCTTCATTCTTGCTTTATTCACAAGTGCAGCAGGATAATGATAATTTCCAGCTCACTGACATGGACAGCCTAAAGAATTTTGAAGGCATTAGGGAATTTGAAAATCTACAGAGAACTGTTCTGGAGATGTAAATTACTGTTACATGATGCATACAGTCTCATTTTTTACAGTATTTTCTGATGCATTACAGATTTTGAGCTAAAATCCATGCTCCAAGATATTTTTGAATCTCTCATTTTCCATTATGCAGGCAGAGCAATAAAAAATATTTTCAAAGGAGGTAACTTTTTTTTGTTCTTTTCTAACCATCTCATTTATATTTATAAGCAAATGATTCCTTGAGATGCAGAGCTGCCTGTTTTCTCCCTGTTCATAAGATCTCCTCATTCACGATGCCCAGGACACATCACAGCTTCATCCAAAGACCTCTGAAGCCCAGGATGAGAGAGCACAGTATATCCCCACTCTGTCACTACCTTGCCATCTCAAAAACAAACATATAACCAGTTACAGAAAAGACTGAAAGTCTAATGTATCATTCTCAAAATCAGAAGATGTGATAATTAGATGCAGATGTCCTAGAAACTCTTAAATAAAAAGTTTCCATGCGTAGCTATGACACATTTCCTTCCCTCTTTATGCTCTTTTGGGGCTGACAGTTACTGATGTTAAGTCAAACTATACAAAAAAAGCTGAAAAGAAGATGCTGGAAAGATTGACTTCATTAAATGGCATCAACATGCAATTCAGACTAGAGCTTTTGTTTGAAAACAACATACAAAGGTATCTCGTACCTACTGCTGCTATTTCACTGACATATGAAGAGGCTTCCAAGGTGTAGTAAATTGGCAGATACTGTAGTAGAAGAGTTTGTTTTTATAAGACAAAGCAAACCAACCCTAAACATTTCTCTGCTTAAAAAGCAAGTATATGAAATAGGAGAAAATGTATACAAAAAAGGAAAATAAACCCACAAACTAAAACCAGCTTGCCTAAGCACCTTCTGTCTCCAAAAGTGATTGATCCTTGTCCTTGGTCAGCCTAAGACAATTCTTTTCTAGAACAGCAATATTCTGTGAAGTGAGAGGCCGCATCCCTCACTACCTCAGAACTTATCTTGGCACACAAGAGGCAACAAATATTCACCCATCGGGACTGAAAACAAATGTTCAACCAATCTCTTCTGAAGCATCTGGACTTTCTTAGTCTCTAAATTTCATCATTTTCCAAACTCCCACAAATTTCAACAGTATTGATATTGTGCATCTTTGACAGAGAGAAACATTCTAGTGAGCTAATAAGAAAACTGAAAGCCCTAGGAACAGACCTTCAGGGATGCTGCAGTAGCTGTGATGAAGTAAATGAGAGACAGCATACCTTCAAACACTTATGCTAAAAAATACTGGGTTGATCAATTTGTCAGAAGGAAGAAACCTCTAAGTAACCACTCACTTCAGGGATTGAAAACCTGGATGAATAGAGGAAAATGTTCTTGAGACAGCTTTCTTACGAGATGTACGTCTAGACTGTGAGATGCCTGAGCCCTTTCTCAGGGCCAAATACTTCATCTTGAGCAGTTCATTAACTTTCCAAGTAGAAGATTTTGAAACTTAAAAGTGCTTCCCTAACAGCATGAACACTTTGACATAAGTTAATCTCCTCCCATGGATGGACAAATGAAACCTCATCACCTAAATCCTCTAACATAAGAGGGTCATTTGGAAAGACCAGATGATAATTCGTCATCATTATACAATTTATCATAAATTCATCTCTCTTTTTTGATATTTTTGACATTGCTAAATGTTTAAAATTAAGCTAATTAAACATTTGCTTTCTCCTGCATTTGCATTTTGAACTACTGTATTATTTTATCAAGTATATAAATTATATAAACACCACTCTGCCAAAATGAAGAGTAAAGGGGAAAATATCTCTTTTAGTATTTTTCAAAGGAAATGTGTTTTCTTTATTCATTATTAGGAAAAAAAAAATCCATATATTTAGAAGTAATTTTTATATATAAAGGAGTTCTTTCACCACTGGAACCAAATCACATACTTTTGTATGCAAACAACTCAGACTTCTGCAATTTCAAGAGGTACCATATCCATTATTGTATTAGAGACAAATAGAAGTATTTGTACAACTGTAAGTAAAAATTTAATACATGGGATTCAAGTTCCAGAATCTATGAAGTATCGTCAATGTAACAACTGTGATTTGGTTCTGACAGACAGGAATCTTAAACCAGGCCAGGTGCTGCAGGTTTTCTGATGAGGAAGAAAACAACCAATAACTAAAACCTGTTTCTGCCCTATACTTTGTATTCTGACTGCATTTTGTTTTATCATTAATGGTACGTGGACCCAAAGGTTGCTCGTAGAAGAGAAATGAGTAGTAATTCTACTTTGTTTTTCTGCTCACACTTCCATGGGAAACAAACCCAAGCATACCCAACGGCAGCTATTTGCTGTCTATATGTCATCTTTAAAAAAACATAAGGTTCTTGCATTTAAATAAATTATTTGAAAGCGGACATGTTAATGGGCTATCATAGTTTGCTTCCTAACATCAGGGATTCTCCATGGGTATGAAGAAAACATAATCACACATATGGTGGAACTAAAATGTACTATTTTTCTTGAATGAAATTCTCTTGTTAACTCAGCATGCACTGCATGAGATCACATATCATTTTTCAACCATCTGCACATCTCACAGTATTATGGACAGAACATTTCTATTATTCAGCCGCTAAGTTTTTGTACTGGGTGACTTGTGATTGTACATTCACAATAATATCTTCTATCACTGGTGGTAAATTGGGCATCTATGCAGATTTCAATTCAAATAATAAAATTCAAGCCTACCCTCATCTTCTCTTGTTTCTAATGCCTTATGAAACACACACTCCATGTAACATACAAACTTTTATGTTATAGATTAAATTAGCAAAATGCATTGCTCAAATTTCAAGGCTAAAGACATTTGAAGAAACGTCAAGAGTCCTTGATGGTGATTAGCTGTTCAATAAAAGGAAAACAAAATCAACCAAGCAAAAGCCAACAGCACAGCACCACCCACACCACAGCAACACCTCTGCCCTCAAAAGATCAGAAGCTAACACGTTAATGAGCTATCTCTCACGGAATGAAATCATTGCTGCTACTGTTCTCTAACTTCTGGTGCTTCATGAATTACCAAATTTAAGGCCTGTATTAGGAATTTTAGACCACGCTTCTTTTTTAGCATTTCTGAGTATCAAGGGAAATCAAATCACAAGGCACTCTCACTCTGCAATTTATTACAGCCTCTATTTTCAAATTAGAAGTCTCAATATACACAGCCATGATGAGACATTTTTCAGGAATCTCCGACACGATATTCTTGTTTGTAAAAGATATTGTGGAGATTAAATTCATTTTAATTTCCTGAGTCTGTACAGGTCTGATTTCTTGTTTGAGATATAGCACATCATTTCTGAATACCCTGAAACTGATTAAGAATATGATGAGCTTTACGTGAAAGGGGGTTTTAACCTGTTCCTTAGCTTTCCTTATCTTATCCTGTTCCTCAGAACTTACAACTCACCCATTTGCGAGTAACTCTGTAAAAAAAACCTAATAAAAATTTAGTTTAAAAAGCAATATTCATATCTGGTTTTAGTTAAGTGATTGAACAAATAAAACAGGGAATGGAGGTAAGCAGCCAACTATTTTTTTTGGTAAGAACTCAGCTAGTGGACTTTGCAACTAGCCCTGCAAAATTCCTTCTGTATTTTAACATGCATATGTAGCATTAATGCAAAAAATAGGCAATGGTGGACTTCAAGCAGATGATGCAACATAAAAACAAGAAAGAAAGAAAAACATACTACTTCAGCTCCACAACTCTGAGAACCACCAAGTTATCTTCTTTTGACAAAGACATAGCTGTGCTTTCTGCTGTCCTGGCACAGAACTTAAAATTAATGAGTTAAAAGTCAGAGCCAACAGCAGACACGCTGGATTCTGATAAAGCCTATAGTCTGATGAAGGCTGATACTACTATTTCTTTCTTAACACCCACCTCCCCAATATTACATACTAAGTAATGAGATAAGAGGCAATGCTTTTCTAAAATTAACTTGATTTGTAACCAAGAGCACTGTTCAGTGAGATACTGCGAGCTGAGTAAGTGCCTACAGTTAAAATCCAATATTGTCTCCCTTGCCCTCTCTTTCTGCAAGTCAGGTATTTCTCATCATATTTTATGTAAACTATACTTTTTCTCTGTCAAATTATTTGTTTTGTGCTGCATATCTGGAAGGGATTAACAGAGCCTTTGGTTTGCCTGTGGTCTTGCTTGGTCATACTTATAGTGGTTTTCAAACTAGTTTTTTTGCTTGTTGGGGATGGAGGAATATTTTCTTCCTGCTTAACAGTACCTCTGTTCTGTTAGTGACATTTTCTTTGTCCTTTATGTTATGCACCTTATTTTTATCTCAGTATCATCTGGCCAGATCAGTGGTGTTCCTTCCAAGTTTCCGTAGACTTTGGCCTCATCTGCTCATGTAAGATACCATCAGGTGTTACTCTGCAGATGTCTTCATTCTTGCTCCAGTGCTGTCCTGAGTTTGTATCTATTTCATATATAATGCCATCTGCATCTTGGAAAAGAGCCTTTGCTACTCCTTTGTCTGCCTCTCTCACAGTTCTAACCAGACCTAATTATCAATGCACAGCAGCCACAGGTCTTTGCCTCTGTGGTACCAGACTGTGCGATTTTCATGATCTTTTAACTGAAACTTGCTCACTAATTCATCACAAAATTGAACGCAAGTCAGTGGTGTGACACCAGATTATAAGGAAAACTTCTCTGGGATACGTTACCCCAGCACGTTGTTGGATTTAGGACACAAGAGTCAATTACTCTGGTAAACACAACATTACTGAATGATCCAGAAGTCTCTGAAAACCAGATCCGAAGAAAGATATTGGCTACTGCAAAGAAACCCGAGGAGAGCAGAAAGGGTATTAAGAATTTTAGAATACACAGCTGTGGAAAATATGGAGTTGAGTTACCTTATGTGGGAAGATAAAGACACTAAAGATCCGATGAAAGACATGACAAATTGTCATCTGTAGTAAGATTACTGTGGAGCTTTTCAGTGGCTTTGAACAGTAGGATGAAAACAGTTGTAGCAATTGTACAATCATCTTGACTAATATTTTGCTTTATAAGAGCACACAGTACTTTCTGCAGTTTACATGTTTAATAAAGTTCATATGGGGATGAAATTATGTTACCAAAAATGAGGAGAAATTTGTAACAAAACATGACTTTGAACTATGCTGAATTCTGAACTTATGTTTATAATACACTCTGCTGGTAATGTTGCACTACTATAAGTTATTTCTGTGTTATTGCCATGATATATAAACATTCAGGTACCTGAAGAATGGGTTTTAAATTCATGTTTATACTAATTTGCCTACCCTCTGGTGTTTAATAATGCAGCAAACCTTGCTTAGCATTAGTAAAATAATTTAAATAAGTGTTCGCAATGTTCCATGAAGTGCATTAAAGCAATAACACATTCTAAGTACTTGAAAAAGGGAAACCAATAATACAGTGATACAGCTAAAAGCTCCATGAAATGAATGTAGAAGTAGCAGCCATCATAGATGGCTTGCTTTAATGTTTTTAAATTAAAGTTCCACCAGCTTCTCTGAAAAACAAATGATTATGACCGAAACCAGTAAAATCACAACATTGCAAATCATTCGTCACGAGAATTCACTGAGCGATGCAGCAGGTCACAGACAGTAACCAGTGCTTAGTAACAAATAATGAGTACATTGTTCTGTTGTAATGCTGGACATTGAGATAAAACAGCTTTGCCATCAAAACCCATGACAACCTGATTCATCAGCCTTGCTGCTGTGGGTTTAAAACAGCACTAGAAGATTATGAGCATGGTGCTACAATTAGAAGCTTCCTATGTTGACATCTGTATATTAACGAGAAAGTGCTAATACATTTCAAATGAGACAAATTATAGCAAAGTTAGGCCTTGTAGCCTTGAACCTTAAAGAACATGAAGGTTTCTAACTTAATCTGATTTTGAATTGGTAGGGATTGATGTAGAAGAGGCATCTTTTCCCCTTGCACAAGCCAGTCCCAATAATCTGAAAGGAGATTAAATTAGTTCTCAGACTTGTATCGTCAATACACTTGAATTCAAGTAAAATTCCTATTAACATCGGCACTTTCTAGGGGATTTCCATACATTAAACAGTCACCATTAAACAGACTCAGCATTCAGCCAGAAAATTAGCGGAATCATTATTCTTTCCAGTTATACAATCACAATTAATAAGCAGTGACTGTTTTTTACCCTCTGTCCTGTGCCCAGCAATACTCTCTCCTTAGCATCAAGACTTAACATGAAAGAAAATGAACCAATCACTGTGAGACAGCAATATCTTTATATTTTTCTGTCATCTATTGGAACTGACCTGTGACTCATTAACGCACATTTGTGTGATACAGGTACACACACTTTGTAATCTGCAATTCTAGTGTTAATAACTTATTTTATAACACAGTTTCTGTTATACAAAGAAACTAGTATTACACAGGGAAGCCAAAAAGAACTGCGTGAGTATATTAAGGGCAATAAAAGATTGGAACAGCAAGTGAGCACAGAAGGAAGAAAGGACAAAAGCAGAACTACCTCCATAACATTCCCATGACATCCACCTCCACCAAAAAATAAACACAAAACCTGCCAGAAAGCCTTGTTTAGAATTGTCAGAATCATTGAAACAGAGGAAAGAAAGCTTCCTTCAGAACTAGACTAGGAGAGTAATGACTGCATGGTTGATCATTTTACACTCATAAAGAGCTCAGTCATACTCTAATAATAGACACACACCTGAGTTTGCATTCCCAGTAAGTTTCCCAACGTTCCTACACACGCAAACCTATTTATATTTCAGAGGAAGAGCCCTCTTACCTCAGTCCCTTATTGTCTTTCCTTTACCTATTTTTACCAGGGAAGGACATGACTCTTATCCTTCAGGCTTCCTAATCATTCAGCTTTAATTTGTGGAAGATGAGGTGTAAGAGAGTTTTGTATTCAATAACAGGACTAGGGTTTTCAAGTTCTTTTTATATTTTCAATTAAAAATAGGTTTCTTTCCACAAAGTTTAATGAATTAATGTTAACTGTTAAAGCATCACTGCAATGCCCTCAGAATTCTCTTCATTCAGATGGTTGGAAAAATATCCTTGGTATAATTAGCATTTTTGTATGATATAATATTTCTAGATCATTTATTATGAATAGTTCTGTCACAAAAATTTATGTAAATATTAAGTTAACACTAAAAGGACGATCAAATAAATTTTAGGAAAAATGCAACTATGAAATTTAAGCACATAAGTCATGTAAACTAAAATAAAAGGGTTTTTTTACATCTTTTGGCTTGATAGTTCCTTGTGACAGTGAGATCTCACTGTCAGTGCCTGCATTCAAAGGCAAAGCTTTCTACTAGTTCAAACTAAGAACGAGAACATGGTCTAAGGTTTGTAATGACGCAATAAAATCAAACTACTAGTCTGAAAACAGAAAAAGCAGGAATATCTTCCAGCTTTTCTGCCTACAGATACAAGCTTTGCAAGGAACAAGAATACTCGGATAAAACTGTTTATTTAAAAGAGTTTAATTCATTATCCCGGTGGTGTTTAAGAACATTTTGTGGAGTAACGAGTAGTCACATTAGTTCTAGACGAAATCTTACACCCATCACTGAGAAAAGTGTCTAAAAAGAGAGCGAAGAAAGACCCACCAAATCATGGCAAATGTACACCTCCAGTAAAAAATAAATATAATAATCTCCACAAAACCTAAGCTAAAAAAAATAGAAATCCATTGTGGTTAAAGAAACTGGAAAAGGACAATAAATCACTTTACTGTATCCTTCAAAAAACTGAAGACATCTCTAAGTGCAGAAAACAGGAAACAACATCACTGGCATGTTAAATGGAAGCAGGGAACACAACGAAGATCTGTCTTAAATCTAAGGCCTATCTGAAAGTCCTGGTAGAAGAGGTTATAGAGCAAGTTCAGCAGAATTTTGAAGAGTAATCGCCAAGTCTGGACTGTATTTTACCCAGGAGTTTTAAAAGAATTCAAGCATGAAACAGTTGAATTATTCACCACAATTTAACTCAAAACTATCTCAATAACAGACAAAGATACTTCAGTGCCAGGGGCAAATGTGACACCAATTTTCTGCAAAGACGATTGTGGCAGAGATATGGAAAATTACAGCAAATAAGCCTGGTTGCCTTATCACGCAAGCTCACAGAATTTGCAATAACCCCCCCACGCATTATGCAACACCTGAATAAGTAAGATATCTTTAACGAGTCTTTAACGAGTCATTTGTTAAGAAAAGCCATGCTTTCTTTGTAGAAGTCAGCATGTTTGCAGTTAAAAAAGATTGATGGACATCTCAGACTCCAAAAGACATCGGCCAGAAATGCTTCAAATAGTCAGAACTATTGATAGCTGTCAGCAGTTATTGAAAAATAAGGCTTTGGGGAAAGGTCCTTTGGGTAGAGAAAAAAAAAGTTTTATGAAAAATACTACTTTAAAATTAAAAAACAACATGTCAATACACGGTATACAGAGACAGTTGCATTTTTAGCACAATATTGCTTTCACACACTAAACACCAAAAATAAATTGAGTGTGGTGTCCCAAAGTATTAAAGAACGTCAATATAGAAAAACCAGAAAATAATAAGTGGCTGATAATTTTCTTGATCATTGAATAACTATTTGTTAAGTGAAGTGCTGTTTCACATAAGCTCTTCAGAGGAAGAAGTGTTAGATATAAATGCATATATGCATGTATACATATATAATATACATGCAGCACATTATTTCTGCATATAATCACAATACAGAGACGTAAAAGAGAAGGAAGTGACTTCAACCTATTATTTCTTTAAATACATACATAAGAAAAAAAATCTGTATATTGAATTAGTCAAATTTGCAAACTCTGAATAAATTACAACCTCACATTCATTTCTTCATAAATCATAACATCAACCTCAGGTACGAGCTTGTTTTTAAACAAGTGCTTTTAAAGAAATACAAGCTGCTTATTCAAAAAAAAAGCAAACTTAAAACGCCTTGCGATCATTTCGAAACAAAAAGGAAAAAAGCAAACCAGTTTATGGTCAGAACTTAGACACAGACATCCTCAACAGTGATTATTCCATGAAAGTCTCAGCACTAGACAGGTTTAAGTACTCCTTTGTTTCCTTACCAGCTGCCTAGCGCCACGTTTAGCTCCTTTCCCGGGTCCTTTGGCACCTTCGTTTTGCAGGCAGCCCAGCTCACTGGCAGCCATGGCTCTAATCAGCTCAGGATCCTGCTCTCCACCTGCCAGAGGGTTGTTTTCAACTACACTTAAAAACACCTGCTTGTGGGGAGGAGCAGTGGATTCTCGCTAAATGGAGCCAAACTTCTTCCCAGAGCCATCAGCTGCTTTGCTGACGAGGTTCTAGCTGCAACAATCAAACTTGTCTTACTCTTCAGAAACTGCCATTATTGACAAAACAAAGGACTTGCAGTTTTATTTGCCAAGTTCTTTATATTTTTTTCTAAACTACCAACAAGCTCATAAAAAGCAAGTATATAACCAATGGAGGATTTTCTGCTGGTCTGAAAGCCCATAAGATGATCTCCAGCAGAGTCACAAATAGGTTGCCTCTCAGCTTTGCTGCGCTTGTATACAAACTCAAGATACCTGCTTAATCTTTTAAAAATAAACTTTAATCTGCACAGGGAAAAGACAGCTCCAGAGGGGACACCTGGCAGCTGCTCGCTGACTTGGCAGCTGGAAGCAACTGGAAAAGTTATCAAGAAAACAAAATCAAAATAGATCTTGTCTCAAACAAACAAACTCAACAACAAACCAAAATGAACCTTAAAAATATGGGAAATTTGAGATTCTGTGTGTTTCCGTTGTAGTGTCAACCTGGAAATACACTTGTAATATGCTCAAATGAGAAAAACTGTGTGTCTACACGTGATGTGCACACGCAATCCTCTCCTGTACAAGAATGACATTTGCTTTTCCTCCAGAGCCTTGCCATATGCCAGCAAGACATTAAGGGTATAGAGGACTGAATTAGGGTTGAGGCAACATAAACTGCAACAGAGAAATTATAAATAAATTTTGGGTTTGCCTAACAATAGAAGGACTCGAAAATTCCCTTAATGTTGTTTGCTTTCTGATTATAAAGTTCTGGAAACAGTGCAACATGTTTATGCTTGTAGTTAAATCTATTTCAAATACATACTTGCATATAAAAGGCAATTTAAACACATATAATGATAAAATTAAGTTCCATTAATGTAAAATTCTTTATTTTCTACAATAACAGTTCACTGAAATTGTTATCCCTTTCACCTTAATTGGCTAATGTATTTTCCTCAATACAAGATCGAGTTTCAATCAAAAAAATAGGACTGGAGTAAAAGTTGGAGAGAAATGGATGAGTTATAATGTTTTTGTTCAGTGACCTGAGTGCAAAGTCAGTCAAGGCTAAAATCAAAGATGTTTTTTCAGTCTGAATAATATAAACGTTACGTGAAAAGATTTACATTCTGAATGCTATCTAAGAAATTAATCCAGAGGGAATTATTTATAATTGTTAATTAGTTAGACAACTACAAATGATATAGAATGGAATTATATATCAGTTCTCTTCTAAAATCTTGTGGGCTAATGTAACTGTGTTCCATTAGTATAAATCCCTTTACAGCAAAGATTAAAATAAATGGGACTCAAACTTCCTTGGCTTTTGTTTCCAGTACTGCTATGATGTATGCTTTGAAGCCAAATTCACCAACTGGATGATGCTGAGGGGCTGACAGAGCTCACACACTGTTATTAAAGTTCATGCTCTTTTTAACATGGATTATTTTCTTCTATTTCTTTTAACATTCACTTTTATTATTTATTTTTTATTTACAAAAAAATGGAATTAGACTTCTACTCTGCTCTGTCCTACTCCATTATGTATGACTCTAAATACAATAAATACCTTCCACTTGATTGTGAACATAAAAGTTTCATTTCAATTTTTGTATTTCCTGAAAATAAAACATTTTACCACCATAACCACCAAACATCATCATACCAGTGTATTTGGGGTATCTTGCTTTTTCTTCATTGAAAGATCAAAGAATTCTGAGAAGAGACTATAGCAGAATTTGGGATTTTGGAAAGACTCCACACCATTATATTCCCTCTCGCCTGCATCAAGGGAGAGCACTTTTCAGTAGCTACATTAAGATTTACATGTTTAATATTAAGATTCATCGAGACTGAAAAATGTTTCTATTAATTCTTTTTTTGATAGTCAGTAGGTATTCCTGGAAAACCGATATGTTTTAATATGTCTATTGTAATGCAGGACAATGTAAAATCATCTTTAGCCATAATACTTCTGATAGGTTTTTCTATATAGGTATATGGATAATCCACATAGCAAACAATACGACAAAGATTGCACTGAACTTCCATTATCCACAGAAGCACAATAATGATATTTTTAAGTCCTCCTGTTGTTTTCTATACACATTTGTAGAAATTTCTTGTCACACTTCCCTTACCCGCTACACTTCTTTCATCTCCTTTCTTTTGTGACAACTGTGCCCTCCTCACAAATTTGCTAAGGGAGAAGATTCTCTCCACAGATACAAAAAAGACAATTTGTGGAGGCTTACTTAGCTGTCAGAGCGTTCTCTTAAAACTCTTGTCTAATATGCAGTATTTTGCATTTCACAGTTAATTTTACATGTGTAATATCTATTGAGAATACAGAGCTGAAACAGTGCGATATCTTCCTCCGTGATTTACATCTACAGTACATGATCCTAACAGTAATAAATCTGAAATACGATTTCCATGAGACAAGTGTTTCATCTAGTTTATCTGTCAAGTAGTGATGGCATGAAGATAAGAATTCCCTCACGACCCACAAAAGGTGACAAATACAGAGTATCCAACAGATTTTAAAAAAGAAATCTAGTATAGGAAGGTGAAAGCTCCACATAAAACTTATTAAAAAGCTTCCATCGGAAAAGGCTGTTCTAGCTTTCCCATAGGAACATAAAAGCTATTAGTAAACCTGAGACTCGGTTTATTCTTTCACTTAAAACTCACCTTCCTTTTTCCAGCTAGTCAGAAGAATTAAGATGTTTCTAAGAACACTGCTGCTTTCCTCTAAGTCCACACAAAACTTCATACCTAAAAGGACAAGAAAGTAGATATAGGCAACTACTATTACAACATTGACCACAATGTAACATTTAACTCAAAGAACTATTTGGATCAGTAATATTCTTTATTGAAAAGAAAATCCTTATAAATTATTACCAAAGAAAAGATAGTGTTGCATATTTTCACAGAGATTTCAATTAACAGCAACCGAAATGAATACATCACTTTTGCTCTTTTGAAAGTTTGTTGAACTAGAAATGATTTATCCTGGTAGGCTGCAGTCTCCTTCCCAGACAAAGCTGCTGAATTTTCCACAGTTCAAAGGATTTGTGCTTTATAAAAATGAAATGACCCTATTAATCCACATAATGTTGAAATAATTCACTATCAGTTTATGTAGAATAACTCTTCCATATTAAGAGCAATAAGAACTGATTTACATGCTACTACTCATAAAGGAAAAATTGAACATTCTTTCTTTCAAAAATGTTGAGAATTTCCCTAGGGTGATGGAAGACTCAACAGTGATGCAGTCAAGCAGGTTGGCTTTTGTTTTGTTTTGTTTTTCTGGGAAAAGGCTGAAAATATAAATTGGTCTCTTACTATGATGCTGTGCTGCACACCCCCAGTGCCCACCCCGACCTGATCTTTTCCCTAACTCTTCCCAGATGAGAGCCAGAAGTGCTGATCGTGTCTGGTCGTGACAACCTCGTCCAGCTCAAGGAGCATTTGGGGGAGACAGATAACAGCACAACAGCAAAGGTCAAATTTATGATAACACACCCAACTGGCCACAGTTCCGACTCAAGCCAAATTTGGAAGAAACTGGCTTCTGCAGTTGGTGTGCAGATGTGACTCTAATTCAATCACCTCTACTCCATAAATAGTGGACAGTCCAGAGCCCTTAGATTGACTGGACACATGTAATCCTGTAGACATCTGTCCAGCTGCAACATTTTTAATAAGTTTAGGACAATGGCAATGAAAGGGAAATTAGATGTAACTTTGAGACCTCAAAAACCAGATGTAGCTCACAGGTAACACTTATGTTCACTAGGACAGGAGGACAGCCTGCTCAGCAGGGTCTGTAAATGTGAAAGACTACTAAGAGACAAATTAAAAACTAAACAGACTAATGATCTTCAATTGTGATCTATGTTCTCTTAGAGATTTTCTGATCTGATGAGGAGAGGCTATGGAAACTTTAGATTCCAATATTTTAAGCATATTTAATTAGAAAATAAAAAACCTGATCACTTGCATTTCACTGTAATATTACACTGCCTACTGTCCTAAAAAAGTGGATAGATACTATGAGGATACTCTCAAACCAGACATAATGTTACTCCAAACAAAACAGAAATAGAAAATTCCTTTTGGAAAACAGGCCGAGATGTTCACAAGAAGGTCAGAACAAACAACTGTACAAACTAAAGTGTTACTGCATTAATTACCAGTTCAATATGCAGAGTAATTCTGAGGGCGAGAAAACTAAGGAGGGTCAAGTAAAAAAACACTATCAGTAGCTCATTGATTTGTTTCTCCAATTAATTTTAAACCTAACAAATTACTGTCTGCTATATAACAGATCTCTGACAAATTAACAACAGCGAGTGAATCTACGTGTTTACAGAGAGCGGACACCAATAAAGCATGCTGTCAAAGTATGTGGTTTTAGATTTGTTTAATTGGAATTTCAACAAAATTAAATTAATAAAAAAAAGGTCAAAGTAAACCAGTTTTGTTTATTGATATAAATTTCTTGTCAGTTCAGGAGGATATTGAAGCAATTTATTTCAATCTAAAGTTTTGATTCATTGTTCTATATTTAATTAAGTTTATCTTCTAGAAGCTTTAAAAATATTTAAATCTTTATGTGAATAATACTGAGACCACCAGGATTCTTTCATGCAGATGAAGCAAGAAATCTGGTTCACAAAATCCATCTCATTTACATCAGTGTTAATCTGAAATGGCTTCTATCTTCTCTTGCAGATTTGTTAAAATGTAAATGGGATCAGAATCTGGCCTTGCAATGTAACAGCTCAGATAAAATTGTCATCTAAGGCACTTATTCAATGCAAATATTCCCCATTATCATGTAAACTAAGTTATAATTAAGTATTTAGTGTTATATGTAACTACAAGATTAACAGCAGGCAATACGCTTGTCCAAAAATGACAGAACAGATACTGCAACAGGCAGTTCAGAATAATGTACTTTCAAAAGTAATGGCTTGTACAGTGAATGGTTTTTTACTTCCTACATGTATGACATATTTTAAACCTTAGCGTTACACAAAGGAGAGAAATAACTGGTTTTCCCAGTGCACAGAATAGACTACACCTTCACTCCTGTGATGACTCTTCAAAAGGTTCTAGTTGCTTTAAAACATGAATGAATTTTCTAGCTACTCTAGCCAGCTGCAGAAGGACATCAAAATGTACAAACTCAAGTGCATAAACAGAGAACAGAAATAAGATGCTTGGGTGACATGAAGAAGATGAGTCAAAAGGCATTACCATCAAATACAGCAGCTCATAGATCAAATCAGAGCTTTTCCTATAGTATATTAACATTGATAAGAAAACAAATAAAGGAAAAAAAACAAAACCAAAAACCAAAACGTGGTCAGAATAGTAACAGCTGCAAAGTCAATGTGCACAAGACAAAACTAGATCAAATAGCAAACAGACTGTGAGACACAAATGAATATTAAAACTATAAAAATTACTCCATGACTGTGAAAGAGAACCAAGAAGAAGCAAGACCTAGAGGAACTGTCTTCCTTTCTGTATTCTAGTGTTGAATGGCACAGACAACAGGAGCAAACGCTTTTTGTTAAAACATATGGAAACATCAAACCTCATAATACCTCAAGCAATCATTTTATCCTATATATACACAAAAAAGCTATGTAGAACATCATACCCAGAGCAGATAAGTCACAGTGCTAGCTGTGCCTCTAAGAGATTAGTGTGGTATTTCTCAGGGGCTGCAACATATGGTGTGTCCTGTTTAAAGACAGCTTGTACAATTCAGCTAGCTCACCACCTCTGTAATGCCTGGGAAAGATCAGAAAGCATCAGCAAGTGCTTTCAGGAAGCAGTTTGCAATAGGCGACAGCACAGAGACAATTGAACAACAGTGCAGCCCAAAGGCCGATTTATCTTGTCTTTTTCATTGCTCAAGAATCAAACAACTACAGTAGCAAAATATGACCTCAGTAACAGAAATGTTTGAACAAAACAAGGCCCTACAGTTTTCTTTTGGATTTACCTTTCTTCCTTTCGGAAACCAATTCTATTGTTCCTATTCCACTATATCCAACTATTTCTATACATCAAAGATATTTTCACAATCTAGAAAACTAGGATTTAGGTTTCATCCTTAATTAGGTGGGAACTAAGTAAATGTAAGAGATAAAACCCTCCATCCCTCATTAGGCCCAGACTTACAGACAGCATTGAGACCTGCAGGGCTGTGGTTACCCTGTGCTGCGAGGGATCCGCATCCCCAGATTCACTATAACATCAAATGGTGAACTAGAAGATACAGTGACCTACATACAAGAGTTATTGTCTTCGGATGTTTACATAAAGAATATTTAGTTATCTACAGATTATCTGTTGCACACAGTAAAAGAGCCTACTCACAAACCCAAGCCTGTTGGAGATAACATATTGAGGTAAGTCAACAAAAGAAAGTAGGAGAGTTTTATTCCCATTGAGGCAAATTAAGCTGAGGTTGAGCTTAATTAAGCAGGAAAGTACAGCACATGACACCTAGTCTAATAAAGACCTTTGCATATTTAAAGAAAGTGAAACAATATCTGTTTTAATTAAGTAGGCTGCTCCTTCAGGTTAATGCATTCAAGGGAAAAATTAAATCTGTCTAGAATCCCTGGAAGAAATAGAGATCGGCTGTAGGAAATTGGCCTCCTGAAATGTGATTAATGGACTTGGATGATGAGGACTGACTCCTGCTAAACCATCAGGACTTGCTATGAGACAGGTGCTGACATTCGGAGTGAGGGTTTTGGGTTCTCTAGGCAAAAAGCAACACATTCTCTGTGAAGCCCCCCTGCAACTATAAATCAGTTCTCAAGTGTCACCTGCATACAGAGGCTTTTCTCTAGCTGCCTCCTATGTTGATGTCAAAATATTTGACATCTAATTTGCTCCAACAGCCTACGAGTTTCACATTTCCTTGGTTTTCCTTTATAGACCAGAATGAAATGCTTATACAGCATGTCACAAGGCATCTTTCCAAAAGGTTGAGTATTTATTGCTGCTATGACAGGAAGGACTGCCCGCTATCTGTTTGGTAGACTGTTTTCTCTCATTCAGTGCCAGTGATCAGTAGAAGCAATTAAAATTCTTGGGGACATGGTTAAGTGGTGAACTTGGCAGTGTTATGTCTATGGCTGCACTTGATCTTAAAGTTCTTTTCCAACCCACATGATTCTGAGAAAGCACTGAAGACATCACTGTAAGGAACATCGATTTCTCAAGATGTGGATGTCAAAGCTTTGTAAACTGAGCTTACAAATAGCAACAGCTCTGCAAGTTTCTGCTTGAACCTTCAAAGGAGAATCATGAAGCAACACATACAAAGCTGAACTTATTAGTGTCTAGAACAGCAAAAGTTACCACAAGGGATAAATATAAGGGTCAAGACAAATCAATATTAAATACAAGTTTATTAAGTCTGTCATGCTTTGTAGGGGCACAGCTTCCCAATTTTATTGCCTAGCATTGTTCAAGATGCACCTGACAAGTGAAAACTTAACTCTTGTACAATCAAAATTGTAAACGCTATTAACTGATAACATAAATGAAAACTTTTACCCCTAGCATTTTCTGTTATAGCAATATGTTCAACGTATAGTTAACATGCTTCATATGCTTCAGGTTCCTACTAATTTACAATCATTACATGTTTGGTTTTTGTAAGTGGAGGACTGTTTGTGTGTTTTGAACAAACCTCACTCTTCCCTGTATCAGTTTTCTGCTCATGAACAGGGCTAAAATATTGATAATCTCCATATAATGAGACGAGTGTTCTTCAGATAAATTTATACAATTTTAATCTAATCTAAAGAAACAGTTAAGTATGTCACGAGAGTTAATCATGTTATGACAGCAAACACTGTAGCAGAGAACAGCATGAAAATAAAAACACAAGTTGTACTAGATTCTTTTGTGATATATGACATACGTAGTTGAAAGACAAGACGTAGTTTGATTTCTGACAAGATACTTTAGCTGAAGAGGCAGATTCTGAAACACTTCTGTTCACTGGAAAGCATCCTGTGTGTCAAGATAGTACAGAAAGGTTGTATGATATGAAATTATACATATTTACAACTTTTCTTCTATGTAGATGAATGAGACTAGCAGGTATATTAATAAGAGGAAATTCTTTTTTTAAGTTAACATTGTTATACTTAGCTATTCCTTTGTAGACATGCACCATGCTTTGATGGTCTGAGCAGTCAATATTTCTAAATTCAAGCCTGAAGTGTGCTTAGTGTGCTTGCCAAACTAATTTATGGCTTTGTTTTGGTGGTTCTTTCTTTTCCATTTTTACCTGCCAAAAATAACTGCCTGAGATGTGAAGAGAGAACTGAGGGGCAAACAGGAACAGCCACCACCACCTCCAGCATCAAGATACTGTGCACATGGAACTGCATAAAACACTGCTCACACCTGTGAAGCTGACAGCCAGATGCCACCTGGACTCAGATTTATGTCTCTAAGTCTGCCCCAGGAATTCATGTAACAAGTTAAGCTGCACTCGCTGCTTGGAGACGCTCATAACAGTTTTTCAACTTTTTTTTTTTTTTTTGATTGAAGAAAAATAAAAATTGAGTCTTTAAACTACTGCAGCTGTTATATTGCACATAATTTCAAAAAGAGGATGAAATAGTAATGGGAAACACAAGGGCAGAAATATGGCCCACGACTAGAAAAGCACAGCCAAAGCTCTGTGTGCGCACTCTATCTCCTTAGTGAACTTAAACCAGCTGTGCTATCTATCTTAGAGTTTATTACTGAATAGAAATGTCATTCTGAATCGGAAAAACACAGCTTCTATTTTGCAAGTTAACGTTCTACCGTGACATACGGAGTAGCAGACAGTAGGCAGCTAGAGCTGAAGTCCAAGGATGCACATAACAGTGGGAGAGATTACATGTCTTTAAAAAAAAGAGTTTAAAAAAAATAAAGAAAAAAAGAGTTTCCAGCTTCCAGCATTTTAAGAGGACCAGGGCACAAAGTCATCTTAAATTGCTCAGTGTATTAGTCTAACCCTTCCTATTGTCTAGACATATTCAACCCCAGAATTACAAATGACTGACTAAAAATTTAGAGCAAATATAAACCAAATGAGCACTACAGATGCAGACATGTATCTCTGCAATTATCAATGAAAAGACCTGCTGAGATCCATTCTCAAAAATCATGTAATTTGTTTCAAGTAATAAGCAAAAGTATTTTTCACCACTTTTTTACAGGACAGTGTTTTCCAGTATTCAGCTTTTACGGATGATTTTCTGTTGCTGAAGGATTTAACAGCTGATTCTGACTCATTGTTTTTAGGCTTATATTGAGTGCAAATCTCTACATTACAAAGTCTTTAAGCAATTGAGCTATGTGCCAGGCTATAACCCTACTGGTGACTCTCCCAGCCTCTTAATTGCTTAAATACATAATTAACATCTTCGGTACCTGTAATAACTACAAATACCTTTAAAAAAAAAAAAGTTTGATAATGAACTCTGATCTTCTTTTCCTCTCAAATTGCTTTTGAAAGGTCAAGGAATGCACAAGTCATTTGAAAAGCAATAAAGACACCGAGAGGTTAAAAAAGCAATAATAATGCAGTAATGCAATAATAATAGACAGTTAAGTGGCATAGACTTTACGTATCTGCTGCATCACTTCCATCTGGTTTTGGAAAACAAATTAATAAAACTCAAAATCATCACAAACATTACTCTATTAGTTGGTTTGAAAACTGGGAAAAACGTGAATGTGTGATCTGTAGCATAGGACAAGGACAAAAAAAAACTTCCTGGAACTCTTTAGATGGTTTCATAGGCAAGTAACCCAGAAGAAAGGAAAATGTTTTAATGCTCAAGTGAGGCAGAACCATCAGCTCTTTATCACAAAATAGTAATCAGATATTCTCAACAACTTAGGTTGCTTCTTGTTGTCTTCAGAGTAACTCATGTACCATGAATTTTAAAACATGGAACTATAATTATAGTTTAGTTTTCAGTATGGTTAGACTCAATGATCTGGTGGGTCTCTTCCAACCTGGTTGTTCTATGATTCTATGAATATAATTTAAAAAAATAATTAAAGTTGAGAGGAGACTGCATCCGTAAAATTAAGTGCTACTCACTGACTTAGATGTGGAAGAAATCTTAACTGACTTACTGGAAGATATTTTGATGTCTAAAAAAAGGCTAGTGAGAGAATGTCCAAAGATGTACATCCAAGTGATAAACCACATTTTAGACTGTAGAACAAATATGGCCCTAATAATAGTTGTCCCTTTTTTTAGCAGGACAAGGTTAAAATTTAATTTTTTTAATAGATGTTAAAAGCTATATCATGCAGAATTACACAGAAATGGCTTACATGACCATTGGCTTTTGTGGGGAGAGGTTAGGTCACCAGGCCCAGCTCCATGATTGTACTTAAGCATATATTTAGCTTTTAGTGTCTCATAATTACCATATATTTAAAATCATGCATGTTATAAATTCATTATAAATACTGTTAGAATTAAAGAGTGATCAACATCACTCCATAACGTTGTGCTAAACTGCTTCATGCCAACACTTCCAACGAAATAATGTAAAATAAGAGAGCAAAGAGCAGCATGCAGTGTACGTCCTGCTTCATTTTGTTCAAGATCATACAGCTACATTGACTGGAAAATACCAGGGGTGAAAAGCAAGAAACAAGGCAGCTCTCTTCAGAGAGTGGTCAGAGAGCCAGCGTGGTGACAAGCATACAAAAGATGAGCCGTTTTAAAGAGTTTCTTCTTTCTTAACCATTATGCAATCTGTTTCCAATTATTCCATTTTGGAGGCACATTACTCAATAAAAAGAATCATCGACTGAGCATCCTGCTCATGATTTTCGCTTTTTTAATTCACCCACATTTCCAACAAGTGCGAAGTCATCCATAAATTATGCTAAAAAAGGAATTTACATAAACTGCCAGTTAGAGAACATTAGGAGAGCTGTCATTTAGTTGTAATTTGCAAATGGACTGCGAGGCGGAATTGTAGATCCTAGTAAGACACGCGTATTTAAAAAACAGATGATAAACAGAATATTATCATATACACTGACCATGGATTTCATATTTATTCTGTTTCTCTCCAGCAGACTCACTTATACATACTGCTAAAAAAAGACACAGGTACCTTCCAACCTGAAATATAAGTGTTCATCCTATACATTCTTTCATGTCTACCCTTTTAGCCTGTTTGATCTTCCCTACAACTGAATTTTTAAAATACTTCACACAATAATGCAGCCAAAATTGCCTGATTTATTTTCAAATTATTTTAACTGTTCATTCCGTGTAATTACACACATTGTAAACCACACTTATTTTACCTTCCATGTACATAAATCCAATGAAACATTAATTTTTCTATTACAAATGACACGTGTTATTGGAAGAAAGGAACTATAGTCTGTACTCTGGTAATTAGATTTGATAGTTTTGTTTTTGATGACTTGCATTAGAACAAACGGGTCTTATTTTTGTTATCAAGATCTAAAATATGGATATACATCACATCTGATAAAATGTTATGCTAGGTCATATTCTATATCCAAAGTATAGAATTTTTATACTCTATATATTCTGTTGTAGGGGACATGATGTATGAAGACTACTTCTAAGGGAAGTTTTTTCCTCAAGCACTATTCCTAGAGTAAGCAATAAAACAAATTATTCCTACGCTGAATAAAATATATTTAAGTCGAGGATTGGTGTGCTTTCTGAGCATACAGTAAGAAGAGAATAAATATTAAAGTAACATTATAGATTCATAAGTATGTCTTAGTAAAAGCTGAGAAGCTTACTCTCCAGTCTGATGGGCCAATTGCAAAGATTTGTTTCCAATAGGAGGGTAATTTTTTCTTGCTGAAAAAGAATCCATTATATTTAGTGTTGTCATTTATTCACAGTCAGATTTTGTAAGGTGTTTGAACCCCAAAGCTAATTTGTTATATTCCTCTGTATTCAGTTTCACTCCAGCATACGGGTTGTGCGTGATGATTATAAATATAGCCTGACAAAATATTCTTTAGAGCAGTTAAACAGTTTAGAGAAGGTAGATGTAATGGGAAGCAAAATTTAAAAGACAAAATCTGAGGTATAAATATAGGGCCTCTTGCTAAAGTTCAGCTTCTGGAATAGGCATGGAATCCATTTGTAAGACGTGTAGATTATACACAGAAAACGAATACAAGTAAACATATTTTTCCAGAATGAATCATTTCAAACCTATCAAACATTTGTTTTTTGTTTGCAGTACAGTGACAAGGCTTGAGGATAAGAGAAAAACAGGCTATATAATTCATCACGACCTTAGTGTTTTACAGTCTCACACGATACTCTCCTGAGTGCACACAGAAAAGATTGTCTAGATGAAGTTTACCCCATGTGGGATGATTATTAATCACTGTCAGTCTAAAAGGATGAATAAAATGGAGTTCAGGTATGTCTTTCCTGGGAATGACAATTCACTATTTTGTAGTATCGTCATGGGTGAGAGACGAAAAACTCTCCTTATTGCACTGGCAGCTGATACAGCTTTGGGATGTAGTGCAGCTACATAGTAAGAAAAATCAGAATTTACTGTGATATTGGAAAACAATAATAAATGAATATGGGACCATTGCATATGAACTTCAGGGATGCAGACTGCAAGAAGATTTGCTAGTTTTAAAGTCAGTATTTTTGCAGTCAGTCCATTTTACTTTTCCTTCAGAAAATATCAATAGAGAAGAGGAAGCTACTGCTTTCTTTTGCCCTTGTAAGTACTCTGTAATCTGTATTATTCAGACAGAAGATAAGGCTCATCACATCTGGTAATGATCCTTTAGCTCCAATCAGATCTGTCAAGTCTTATTGGCCAATTATTTTGAAATGTGCAATCCTGTGAGTTGATTGTTTCTCAAGAAACAGGAAGTATGAAAAAGAGAAATATTATTACTTTAATCTGTATGTGTATGTGATGTAAACTGATTGTAATAGTGTCCAAATTCTTTTCGATAGGAAATGTTTTTAATAGGAAATTTAGTACTTATCCATATAAAGGAGATACAAAACTGTACAAGGATGGTTGGATGAGACAGTCCTGAATATTTTTTGAAAATGTTTGCCACCTAATTGAGAAGATGTAAGTATTGATATCTATAGAGTTGATATGAGACAGGAAATGATGCACCAAAAGGGTTACATGAGCTGAGTACGGTGGCAATTCAAACTGCAGTAATACTAAAGCTATATTTTATCTGCCGAGTATACTTTATACTTTTGGAAGATTATAAGGAACTATATGTCTTCAACTTATTAATACATTTTCAACAAACATAGATTAAAAAGCACTATCTATAATTCTGTAATTCTTATCAGAGAAGAGAAGGTCAATGATATCTCTCTTTTGGTGTAAATGCCTCACCTCAGGTAGCCAAGGAGGCAGGTATTACCTTTGCCTTCCCAAGCATTTTCTGAATCCTTAACACTGTTAGAAATTGTTCTACGCATCCTTGTACACATCCTATAGTATGAGTACTGTTCCCTCACAGTTAGTGGAGTTTATATGAAGGGCACATAGCAAACTTGTCCAAAGCACTATTCTCTCCTTCCCTATTTGGCAGAAGCAGCCAAACACCATCATCTTCTGCAGCCTATTTTATAGCCCTCTTTATCTATCTTCTAAATGCTCATCTATATTTCAGTAATTTATCTCTCTCATCATTGATCAGGAAAGAAAAACGTTTTACATGCATACAGTTAAACACCAACTCAACAGTTAATTCAATGCAGCTGAGCTATATGTGTTTCATAACCTTAAATTATGCTTATCTTAAAATAAAAGATTAAGCTGTTGACATAGCAATATAATTAACGTTATTTCCCCATGAAATACGAGGTGTATTTTGGAACGAACGTTCAGATACTTTCAAGACCACAGGAAGGAATTAATGCCTGCTCTCAAAGAAAACTCATAAAATGGGTTGGTAAGCACATACTATGGAGCAACTAATTTCTTTTTGTTTTCTTTAGGAACCAAATCTTAAAGAGCAGAATAATTTTCAATACCTATTTCTGTTTTTAATGGGAGGTGGGTACCTAATTTTCTTTGAGAATCTAGCAACTCAATTCTTAGTTCCTGAAGGAATGAGGACATGCTTGCTAAAATGAGTTCAGCTAATTTGACATATATTTGCTACAAGAAAACATGTTACCTTACAAGTTGCCTACTTCTATATGATGTTCAAATACATTAAAAATATTTTTCTCTAGTGAACTGTGCTATTAATTTACACAACAGAATTTCAGACCTGAAAAGATTTTCCAGGAGCTGACGGGACTGATGCTAACATTTTTCATATTTTACAGGGGAAAAAAAAAAAGAAAAAAAGCCGTTGGTTGGCATAGAAGTAATCTAGTTTGGGGATTACAAAGATAAACCTCATCTATATCAGTGCAACAGAAACAATCTTTCTTTGAAATTACTTGCTGTCTATATGGATTACACAAGAACATCTGTAAACGAATCTGCGTGTATTTCTAATCCCAGTGTCTGTTCTACCCATGGGTAAACAAAGTAAGAACCCCTTGAATCCACTGAGAACTGAACAAGTGGAAATTATTGACAGGATGAGATGCACACCCTTATCACCTCATTCCAACTTGAATTTAAGTATGTAACTGCTATGTGGAAAGATAATTCCTTTGATGTGTTTAGTACAAAGAGCCACAAGATTTTGTCTTCAATGATATTAGTGGTTTTCGGCTTCCTCATACTCATTCCAGCCCCAACGTTACATTTTTCACCATTAGTTGTTCATGGAGGAGCACTATAAACTGTATTCTGAACTTGATCTAGATCAAAATATAAACATAAACAAAACCAGTTTGTCACTGAACCCATCAAACTCGAGATTAACTTGCCCTTCTGTAATTTACAGCACTGCACTGAACCACAAACTCCCTTCCCCCAAAATGGAGACGAGAATGCTCTTATTTAAATACTGAAGGAGAATATTGACACTTTAAATTCATTTCTATTTCCTTTTTTGTCAATACCACTCCTCTCTTTCGTACTGCTTTTGTGTGCATTCACAAATCTTCCTTTCAGGAAAATCATTACAGAGAGTTTTATTCTTCTTGTAATAAATATTTTTTTACCTTCCTTTTTCCTTGAACCCAAGAATCAGTCAGTTTCTTAAAAAGCCTTTCTGCTCACTAACCACTGAAAGTAATGACCTCCATTGCCCAGCAGCCTCTCTCACGACTCAGTGCATTGTTTAAACAAATGCAGGAAAGCCCTCTCCGATACAGTTATCTCTTTGACAGAGGATATTCCCCCTCCTCATACTCTCTGATGACATCAGCAAAATTCAGAAGAGGAACCTGCTGAGATGTGGCTGATTCCCAGGCCTCCAGCTTTCAGCAGGTGTTGGGAGTGACGTGTTCCTTTCCACCTGAGCTGTCAGAGAACAGTAATCACACTAACTTCATTGCCAGACAACACCACTAACTCTGCCTGTATCTATAATTAAGAGATCTTTGTTACATAAAAGAAGTAAAATTCAAAATGTGTTGCATCTGATGGAATGTTAAAAGTTGGAGAAGAAAGGAGAACAATCTTGTGATTATACCCTTTCCAACAGGGTTTTCTGGTTAACTGAAACAATATGTAGTAGAGTTTCCTTATTTGCTTATGCTAAATATTTACTTTCTATTTAAGCGTTCAGCTCTGTGACAGTATACAAATTAGGCATCACAAAGTGTATTTCTTTGTTTGCTTAATTGCAGACAAGACTACTTGAATGGATTGTGCCCTGAGGAACACACATCTCTTTTTTGCACTTATCCGGGCTATATTTCTGGAGCTACACACATAAAGGGGATCATACATTAAAATGCTGCTAACCACAGGTCTGACCTTCTCCAGGGATCCAATTTCTTCTTAGTCAAGCGTTAAAAATGGGCAAAGAATCAGATCTGTAAAGAAAAGAATTTTAATTGATATTGCTGTCTGGAAATACTAATCAAAACTGTAGGTTTGAAAATGAATGCCAGGTGAGTTCTCAAAAATTTTCTAGCAGCTGCCATGGTAGTTACAGAATTCTTTCCTGATTTATTTTCTTTACATGTTCAATTAAAGTGTCAGCTTTGGTAAATAGAATTGTGACTATTAGCATGAAGCAAAAACAGTGATATGCTGTCTCGGCTTCTTACTTCTTAGTGGAATATGATTTTTATTCTGTACTAAGAAAACTAAATTCACCATAGTTAAAAGTTGTGTAACTTTAACTAATTGGAGTTGTTGAAACTCAATGTCAGGTTTACAGAAACAATTTCAATTTACAATACCCTTCTACAAATACTCTTATTTTCATTGAGCGTGTGCTGGCAATAAAACAAGAATTAGAGTTTGTAAGTGTCCAGACAGCTGGTAAAAGACACTAAAAGATGCACTTGTAATTTTTATACTATTTTCAATTAACATATGCAGCATCAAGAAAAAGTCTGTTTAACCACTGAACAGTTCTAAAACTGGGAAACTGTGGAAGTATATAGCCAATTTTTATGAAAGTCATAGGTATTCATATGTTAAAATTAATTTATTCTTGGGAATCCCAAGTCATATATTTGAAGTTCCAGATTTGCAATTAATCATATTTGCACAGTGCTTATTTCTCTATCATATGCAGTACTTAATCAGCTTTAGTGAATTTTTTAACCTGCATTATGCTTGAAGGTCTCTGTGCTCACCTGAGTTTTCAACAGAAAAGATTTCCCTGCTTCTGACAGTGTGTCTTAAGGTATAAAATACAACATTTAGAAAGACTTGCCTTAAAATCCAGAGGTTTGGAAGGCTTTAAAGTGAGCATGCCAATAGCCAGTCTCTGAGTTGAGAAGCATGACATTTAAACTCATACAGGATATATGGAACACTTACTAGGAAGAGAATTCATCTAGAGTAAATTATTAAATCAAAGACTATCTTTAATAAAGAGGTGACAAGATGCTGATAATATTAATATTACTAAAGGTATAGCTATTTTAAGATATATATTAAACAGCCACGGAACTATTTTCCTTGTAAAGGTAGTATATCCTAGTCTCACCAATCAATTGTCCAAGCCATTTCAGGGATTAGCTATGATACCATTAATTCACAAATACTTCAAAAGCAACACCTATCAGGATATATTCCGTCTTTGTGGTGCTGCATATTTTATTTTCCTGCTTTAAATATCTAATTCACAGGCACATTTTCTGTATAAGTAGTTGCAAACCACACTGCTACTTTAGCTCTTTATAGTGGGCAAAAAAAGTAGGATTTACTGCATTCACCCTTGAGCACCCAATTAATTAACCTACCAGTGCTCACTTAGTTGATGCATAAGTGCTGCTGGGCAGAAATTGCAGAGATTTGGTAGCCAGAGGCTGTGAAATGTCTTGGTGACCATCACTGTATCAGAAAATCCCCTGAGGTGTTTTTTTTTCTTTTGATGGATTGCTAAGATGAGAGCAAAATTATGGTATTTATCCTCCAATCACATGAAGGTGCAGGGCTGAAGTTATGCTGCAATTTGGACCCTAAACGGCTGGATGGGATGAGATTGGCTCTGGTCTCTTTATGGAAACGAAGGACTGAACACACTGGTAATCACGCAGGTATGACATTCAATATGAGAAACATCTGCTTGGGTAGACTTATTATTTACAAGGCAGTGTAAACCTGACTGGGCTGAATTCTGAATTTCTAAGAATTCATTCATGAATAAAGTAGTAAACATTCTAGCAGTGTTCCTTGATAACATCAATTTTCATCAAAATTCAAAGCATACTGGAACTGCAATGAATACAGAAAACATTTTTACACCTTTTTTTTACTAAGCTTCTATGACTTGAATATAGTTTTTATATGTATCCTAGTTTGCAGTTTGTAAACTATTTCAAATATATTAAATGTGAGTCTCATCAAAAAGAAACTAATTTTGGAGGACAAAATGGCCATTGAAAAATTATATGGCAGAGAACCAACGGAATAAACAAGTTTTGAATAAAATAAAGCAGTTAAGCATAGTAGCAACACATAACAAGTTCATCACAGATCCACGAGGCAGATGTGGTGCCGTGACTGTACCTGTCATCTGTACTTCTACGTACAATAAAGAACATACAGCTGTCCATAATGCTGATTTCTTACACTTTTCTTTTAATCAATTCATAATGAAGTACACTAAGAATGAAATTTCCCTCTTAGATTACTCACCTTTTTAACAAAACTAAAAAGCCTCTTTTTCTAAAAGGAACGTGATTAATTTCTGAGCTTTATAAATCTCGTTCAATTATTATAATGCAGAAAAGGTCTATGGAGTCACACTCCAGTGATTAAAAGGGTATTTTTGGATTTTCCCTTTAATCTTATTAATAACTATACACGTGTAAATTATTTTAATTAGAAAAGTAATAATTGTTCATAAACTCTTTTAAATGTCCTGCTCCTATATCCTCCTGAGATTATTTAATAAGAATTATAGAGAAAATGAGGGAGAATTGGTATGAGCGTGTTATGTAGGTCAAAACTAGAACATTTATGCCACTAAAAAAATACAAACTCCTCAGAAGGCTCGGTGGAGAGTCTTCCATCTCAGTTTAGAGTGTGCATAGATTAATGGATCTAAATTTAACTCTGAGATTCCCTTCTTAATTCTGATCCAAACCCGAAAGACACATATATGATCAAAATCCCAAGAATTTGCTTAATTCAAGCCCATTTTGAACTCTGCTCTCGATAAGAAGTTCTCGGAGCCACCAGCTCTAAGGTTCCTAGGCAAACAGAGCACATTTGTCTCACTTCCCAGCTCAGTATTTCTGTGCATTATCAGGCTTGGCATATCACATGTTGCTAATGCTGTCTGCTATCAAAGTAGATACACTCAGAAAATCTGTGTTGTCAAGCTTCAATCCTGTGAAGCTGAGCTTTGGAGGATGCTAATACCACTGACAATTGAGTGCATACATTTGAAAGCGGGCTGTTTAACACGGGCCGCAGAGACAGGAATGACATTCTCTGAGCTTTACTTTAATCAACTTTGTGACAGTAAGACACACATCTGTTTAAGAACAAGGACCATAGCCAAACACTTCAAAGCACCTCTTTTTTTCTCCCTCTCTCTCTCAAAACTAATCCAACTTAAAATAAGGCTTATAAACACAAACCTGATTTGTAACCTATCCAGATTAAAGGAGATCCTTTGTTCTTCTCTCAGAATGCCTCATACACCTAAGTATCGTTATAAGAGGTACAACCTCTCACGATGGAAAAATATTTAACCTATAATTAAAAAAAAAAATCCAAAAGCAATGTGAATTATGAATTTAGAGGTCATTATGAAAACACTGACCGGGGATTTATTTAGATGGTCTTGGTGATGATAATAAAACTTTGATTACAAAAATCACTTCCGTGTTATGATTTCCCAGTAATAAAAGTGATCTTGAAGCGAAATACAGCTCTTCAGAACAATGTCTCTAGATTCTCTTATTTTAACAGACTATAATTCTATGTAGCAAGCCTACATAAAGAAATTATGATGTTTGAAATGTAACAATCTAAAAGTTCCATTATAAAACCAAAGGTTCTAAAGTTCATATCAGGTTTAAGTTTTGATCAGTATTCAAATCCACTAAGATTACAGCTCCCCCTATTTCTGCTTCACTTATTCATGTTCATATGTCATCATGTGATTTACAAGCTGTTGATATTACCAAACAGGAGAGAGCAAAAAGAAATTTTTTCTGCATGTGTAAATGATGACTACAAAGTTTTTTTTTTCATCAAGTTCATTTTCCTGAATTCCTGCTAATCTAACTTAAAACTGCCAGATAAAAGTTACTTCTGCATAGCTCCTGCTCATCTCTCCAGAGATGTTTTCAGCTTTCTAAAGGGAAAAATACTTTCTTTTCTGATGTGTAACATATAAAGCCTAACTTCTACAGCTGAGGTCAAGGAACCATTTTCATTCAGACAATCATAAAGGGCTAGCCTGAACTTGATTAAATTCTGTATGTTTATTTACTTTGCTTAGAAGGCATGACTGTAAATAAGTCAGTCAGTAAGTTGAGAAATAAACAGCCTTAAGTGTATGAAAGAGTAAAAATCTGAAACTAGGAAATACTTGTTAAGATGCACCTAGAACAAGCGCTCCCTAGGTAGGCTGGTTTAGGATGCGAGAGCCATAACCCACAAAAAGGAGGAGGACAACAGGAAGGTCTTCTCTCTGATGCTTAAGAATATATTTACAGTCATAAATTGTGTATGAGAGTTTATAAAAAAAAAATTTAACACAGAAAGAGTTCGCACAGCTCCAGTGGAGAGCTGGAGAGGTCAGAAAAGTTAGGAACAGAGGGGAAGAGATGCAGCTTAACCCCCCAAAATGGTGTAAGAACTCTCAGACATACCTATCCTGTCATCTTTTTTGGGAATACATCCGTCCTTTCTCACCTAGGGTCTAATTCATCATTCTTATTTTCCACTTTTAAAGCTGAATATTGAATAAAATAAAATAGGCTGAGAAGTGGTCAAATCAAATACCTTAGTGTCACACACACACCCCTCCAAATATAGCAATGTGGGAATTACAGCTCTTCTGAAAAGAGCCTCGTGGCTCACAAAGGACTTGAAAACATGAAGGGAAGCCAGTCGAAGCTTATGAGGAAACTACTCTACACATCTAAGTCCCTCAGAGAAACCTTCTTCAGTCAGGAATCTCAACTAAAAAGCCCAAAGGTGCCCTGTCTACCCAAGTCACAGCTGATCAATGCCTTTCACCTTCAGCTGGCATAACCTGTGCTTTCTTTAAAGATACAGACTAGACTTCAATCACATCTATCACGTCTGAGGTAAGAGAATTAATCTATTAAATCCATATCACTATACACACACTTTTAGACCCTTGATTATGGAGAGATGTTTGCTGACTTTAAATATTCCTAAAAGCACACGTAGAATAAGCTGAATTAAGCTAAGTGTGTCACTAATTAAAATCATTGCAGCCTGAGAAGGACGTAAGGGCACAAATCTGTTCCTTTTAAAAGAAACACATAAAAATACTCTGGGAACACTTCAGTATAATTGTTATAGCCTTCAGGATTCCGGCCTAAAAGTACCAGAGAGTGGCTTCAGATTCAGGTGGAGCCTAATACACTTGTATGTTCTGCAAGGAGGATTAAACTGGACTTTATTTGGACCAAGAAAGCAAATGTATATGTGTTATAAATTTACCTGCATAAAGCAGAAATTGTATTTCCATCTTAGCTATTTGCCTTTGTGGATGTGTGCATGCAGTCTCTAATTTCCTCCAGTAGAAAGATGTTCTCCTGCGGGAAAGGGCTGTCTCAGCCTCACCTTCCCATCAGATGGGATCTGCTGAACGTAGGTGCCCCATGCCTGCTGCATTTTGATCTGACACATTATTAGGAGGCCATCTGCCACCTTTCTGCTGATCTTTGCTCATGAATTTTGCTTCCCTACCTTTAAAAATACTCTCCATTTTACTTCAGTTGTATAAAATGAGATGCCTGATGTGAAATTTTCTGCAATGAACGTTTGCTTGCTAAGGACATCTGCCTGTTTGCATACAATCTTTAAATCCACAGAGTATCATGACTGCAGGCTCCCTTGTATTACAGGCATCTCACATTTAATCTGTATGTTCTTTAAATGCAAAGCATGTTATATTTAGTGTTCAAACTGCAGCATTAGTAAACCGAGTCCTCGTTTGTGTCTGCATGTGGGTGAATTGGGTGTCTCACAAAGGATTCAAACAGATGCTTTAGCTTTAATGATATTTCTAATCATCTCACTTATGCCCCAAGGATATATTTTTATGCTTTATTCTCTTGTCATGATTTCTACTCGTTACAGCAAAGTGTTATATTAAATCTACTTTTTATATTTGAACTTACTTCAGCATAAGCTTTTAAACAACGTATTTTTTTTAAAACCATGCCTTATCCTTGTGCTGTGTAATTATAGGCACTGTCTTCAAAGGCATAGGCAGTGTCTATAAAAACAATCTCACAATCCAGTAGTGACTTGAGAATTCCACTGGTGATATTAATGGTGATTATTATATGCTTTCCTAACAGTTAAAAAAAAAGAAACTTCTTAAGCCCAAGCTTTCTTTCTATTGCCTATTCTTTTCCCCTGGAACCTGAAGCCTGATAACACTGTCTATCAAGCAGAATAAATTCAGATTTTATAAAACATAAGTAAAAGTATCAGTATCTTTGCAGCAAGTTAATATGGTTTCAGTTGTTTGGCCTTCTATTTCATATAAGTCAGATTCCTGAAAAACCACTTGCGTAACTCCTTCTGTAAGTGGGAAAAGGAATCATATGAAAGATAAGCAAGTTGTCTTGGTCTATGTATTAATTGCAGAAAAACCTGACATCTATCTATTAGAAAAGAGGAAACACGAAGCCACTGTACAGTTTAGTCTTTTTATACAAACTAGAAGTACTTCTCAGAATACTGAGTTTCATGGGGTAATATCACAGCAATATCTGCTTCAGCAATTTCACCTCCAAAATCGGTTAAAAACTGCACGGTAAATTAGGAGCCAAATCATTGGCCTTACTCATAAGTCTGTCTATAATTAAAATGTTTCTCCATTATTTTTTATGGATCTTAACTCACAGTAAGCAAAAAGCCCAGATTTCTGATTAAAAGCCTTGTTTAAATTTTTAATTAAAAAAAATTAAACAAAACTGCAGCAGAAATGACTGCTAAAATAAATTACGAAAGCAAAAATTGACAGTTTCATTATCTGAAATAATTAACAGTAGGTATTGATTATCCAGAAGTAATCACAAAACAATTGAAAAAAAATCCTACTAAATTGCAAGCTGAAATTAATCATCCATAGCCAAATGTATTTGCTTTCCGTGAACATCTGACAGATTAAGTTTGTTAGAATTAATGAGTAGAGAACATGCTTTCTAAATCATATTTTCAGTCACTGTATTTGAAAGTCAAGTGTTTGTATCCCATCAATAAACACAAAAATGGCATGGGACAAAATTATAACTGATCAATGCATCTGAAATATTAAAATACTAGCTTTGAAGAGTCCTAGAAAACTATTCTCAGTACACACACGGACGCTTTAAAAATAGCATTATGACCAAAAGAAAAATAGCTTATAAATACTCTGTCTAATAAATACTAAGTCCATTAAAACCAGCTCTTTTCTCATGGCTTTTCCCATTCACAGGTGTAAAATTTTCATCTGGCAACTGGTGTTCTTGCCCACACATATGGCTTTAAGATTACCTTTTTTTCCCTTTTATTAGAAGCTGTTTAAAACTGTGTATTCGAGCTAAGAGGGGAAAAATTTCTCCTATTTTCTTGAAAATTTTCCAATTTCTTACTTTTACAAAAGGTTTTGGTTGTTCATATCAAGAACAATCCTTAACCATATATGAACACACAATGTGTTGAGCATTATGAACACATAACCATATCTGAACATGAATGTGTTCACATTTACTAAGTGTTTTGTTATTTATACTGATTAGTATCCTTTCCATTTACAGCTAAGCAGAATGAATGGATGCACATCTTGATTTATGATTTTATTTGAAAATGACTCAAAATATCCTGAAGCTTATTCAGCTAAATTAATCTTTCCACATGAAGAATAATTTTTCATTATTCATGAAAACCCTAAAGAGCAATGCCCTGCACTTCTCTACAGTAGAGGACTTTGTTCTTCTGAAATTAGAGGCAGCTGTACTCAGTGAGACAGTGCATGCACAACATACCAAATTTTTAGTGATCTTCAGAAGGAAATCATTACCCACACGTGTCGCCCTATTCTGCACTTAAAATTCAGGGGTAGTTGGCCTACATCTTATAAGGACAAGCAATAATATTGTAAATACATTCTGCAAAAACTTACTACTCAAAGAAACTTTTAGAATTCAGGCTTTCTACTCCTAATACCTCAAAATCCTAATTAGCTACTTGGATAATTGAATTTTAAAGAATAAAATTCGCCATCTGCTAGAAATGGAAGCCAAATTAGAAGAGCTAAATAATAATAATAATTCTGTAGCATGAAAATTCTATCAGGAATCTCTTTTATCCTCCTTTATACTCATTTTTCCAAGTGTGGTAGCCCATTACATACATGAGTAAATATCACAGTATTTGTTAAAATATCATTAAAATTTATGTTATTTATTTCATTCTAAAGAGGTAATGGTATCCCCATAGAGCACTACGGGTTGGTTGTTATAACAATGCTGCATATCTGCAGATATACAATGAGAAAACCTATTAAAAGGAGGATTAAAGAAGTAATTATCATAACATTTTAACAGTTACTCTTAAAGCTATAGTTCTTCTATGACCATGACTTCACATTGTGCTTTAATTCTTCTGTACTGGTGAGATCTTCTATGGGCAACAGATCTACTTCTTTGGGAAATAAAGTAAGTTCTCTGACTCTCATGAAAAACAGCCCTCTAACCAAACAAACACTGGGGGCAGGAATGGACAATAACCTTTCAGTAAACTCTACAGAAAAGGTTCGGTTTTAATTGCATTAAGAAATATCACTCTATCTTGACTTCATTCAGAATCAGCTTCCATTTTTACCATAAAACCTTTCAGGTGTTTTCCTCTTAATTATAACTCTAATAAGCTACCTTATGTAACATACGGTTGGACTTGATGATCCAGTGGGTCTCTTCCAACCTGTTTTTTCTATGATTCTATATAGAGTGGAAGAGTTCTGTTATATTACCCAGAAATATCACGATTGTTTTTTTTTCTTTTTTTGAAGGCACATAATGCTAAAATTAAACATACTGCCTAATCCTAGATATACTGGACTGTACTCTCATTTCAGTTCTTATTTCAAAAGAAAGGAGGAATATTAGTTATGGTACTTAGCCTATGCTCATTCCAATCCAAATGCTGACTACACACAAAGTATGAATCAGCTGTCCTCATTCTCTTTATCTCATTAACATATGAAATATTATATGTATAAACCACATCAGTCTTGGTAAGAAATAAAGACAGTTCTTAAACCAGGAGCAATCTTATTCTGAATTACTATTCTGCATAGTGATTCTTGACAGGCAATTTAAAGCTGTTCTATCAGAAGATTCCCATCTTCTATGTGTTCCAAAGAATGCAGTTAAGATTACCGTTATGAGACCTTTTTTAACTTAGTACTTACCCAATAAGCTTTCACACTAATTGGATGTTTCTTAGATTCATATTTCTTTAAAAATAAGAGTTGAAAATCCAACTCTTTTTCATGCTATTCAAGTAATGTGTATTTACAGTAAGACTGTTAAATTAATCTTTGTGATCTCAGATTAAACATACTGCAAATGTACCAAATATTACACGACACAAAAGGAAAGAAGTCATTAAAAGGTGTACAAGCAAAATATTCTTGTGTTTTGCGACAATATAGAAGAGAAAAATAATGATTAGGGAGGCTTGTTTCTATCACAGAGATGAAAAGTGCAAAAGGAAACATCTTCCAGATGCTGTGGAATTACGTGTTGCTATGCAATAAAAGCAAAGAAAAGAATAGAAGCAGAAATACTAAGATCTGAAAGAAACATTCTGCACCCATTCTCCTTGAAAGAACAGTAAAGAATTCACAAATAAAATATATACTTTATTACCCATCGTTTTATGCAAAAAAAGGCTTTAAGGAGATAATCTTTTCCTGCTAACCAACATCTGACAACACTCAGTTATGGATTACATTGTTATTCTGCCACAAATAACATACTCACAGTTTGGAACCCAAATCAAATTACCAACTACCCTAAAACAGTATTCAAGAGGTATGAAAACAGGAATAACAATGACTTGTTTGAAAACTGGAAGATTTTCTCATATTTATTTAGAAATACTATTTCTGAAAAATATAAATAAAAAAAGAGTCACTAAATTTTGGTGAAACTTACATTCAGAATTTTTGAGAACAGACATTGCCACATCTCTGTAAAGTATCAGACAGGTGATTCTGCCTTTGTGTATGATATTATTACTTATCATAACTCTGAGATCTCCATTCATGCTTTATATGAGATTGGCAGTTGGATCCAGAGAATATACCTTAAAAAGCAGAGATGAGACAAGTATTTTTACCTCATAGCAAATCACAGCATAATTGGAAATGTGATCTGAATTCAATGTCTCTTTTTAAGAAGAATATCATCCCGAGTATACTGAAGGTAAAATACTTACCGATTCACTTAAAAACACCTGACAAGTTGTGTCAAGGTTTAAGGAACTGATATAAAATCACAGAATATTCTCCCTGTAAACTGACAAGATCCCTAAACATTTTAGGACAGAGAAAGCGATCGGGATCATCTACAGACACTTATATCTCTTGTTCCAATCTGCATCTGCTGTTTGTAGAAGATACGTAGGATGCTTTAAGTAAGCATTTAACCACCCAATTGATATAATTGTCATATAATGAAGATTCACTTATTGGCAACAATTAGCTTATTACAGTTTATTAAGGAAACAATCAAACCCTAAAATTTATGTTTCTCCTGAAGGAATTATATAGCACTTTCTGAGGCAAAAGTGTTGCAGAGAAGTTTTGGTTTATTTAATATAACGTAATGTTTCATCCTCCACTTAATTGGCAATAATGTCTTGAATAATATTGCATTTTTCCAAGTTTATACTGACCTCTCAAAACAAAGCAAGCAGTTTCTTTTATGCTTCTATTAACTGTCTACAAGAACAAACTGTAGTGGAAATATTTAAAATGTGAAAAACAAATATAAAGTTCCCAACATTTTCTGCATGTTGTTATGCCTACAATAACTAACAGCTTTGCAACTGTTATAAATAACCGAAGAGTTTCTTTTTTTGAGCTGACACTTAAGCATTCAATAATATGTTACTTAAAGACTACATAAGGTATAGTACAGCACACCATAACCAGTCCTTTTTATTTTCAGCATGAATCCTGAAGGTATAACGTAGGAAAAAAAAAATCAAACAAAAATATCTGTAACACAGAAAGTAGAAACAAAGGTTTGGATACATAAACACTTAACATCTTTAATCACTCATTTTTATTTTGCAAGACAAACCAGACGTAATTTGAAATGGCTCAGTGAGCTGTAAAAAACTGACAGTAGATGTATGTAAGAAGACTGAAAAAGCAATTATCTGAAAATAATTTGAGAGTTTATCAGGCAGAAATTAGACTTTTATGGGTAAAGTTAAAGTTTTGTATTAGAAGTGATACATTAAAATATATAATATTTCAAGGGCAATATAGTTAGAACTTCCCTGGCAAATAACTGATTTTATGTTGGTACAGCTTCTGTGTTCTCAATAGCATTTAATAATTTAATCAAATTAACATTTGTGCCTGTAAATATTTTTAACAACCTGGCTGTTGTGGTAGCACTGTCCCAGACAGATAACGTCAAGTGATTCTTTGAGGTTTTTCTTTCCCCTGTCCAAGACATTATTTTAAGTGAGTATGGAGGTTATCTTCATTAATTGAAATTCTGAATATAGTGCTCTTTCTAAAGCATGTCCTTGATCATTCTCAGATTTGTCCCTAAAGGGCAGTTTCCAATTTTTTAGCCAAGCCTATTTCTTCTTTTTTTTAATTGAAATAATAATATCCCATCCCTATTCCTTTGAGAAGAACAACTTAGTCTTCACACTGGCATTGTGTGATATCTTCTATGTCATGACATGACAGTAACGTTGTTATTACACTATAGCTGTGGTAATTTCAGACACAAGAGGTAAGAATATCTGCTTCCCAACACTTTCTTCTATACTATTCCATCCCTAAACATACAGCCTATAATCGTCATTATACTACATTATATATTCACCATTAAAAGACCTTTCCTACTGTCACTGCTTGATCTTAGTCTCAATACAGTTAATGTTTCTTGTTTTCTGTAAATTTATGCAATAGCAACACGATCAGGAGCTTACTGATTCCTAGATGAGCCTCAGCTGACCAAATGATAAAACTGTCAATTTAGTGTACAATAACTACAAAGACTTTCTTCCACTTAAACCTTTAGTACTGAATTTTTGAATCACAGAAAACATTTAATGCCCGAGTTTGAACTTAAGTTTTATACTGCGCTTAGTGTGGGTTGCTAAATCTGGCATGTGGTTTCTAGATACTACAGTGATAGATACATTAGCAATACCAAAATAGATCTATTAGATAGAATTAGCACTGTATGTGCTAGGGTTGATTGATTGCTTGATGAGTGTTATATTCCCCTTACTGTTCTCTAAACCCCAGCTTTATTAACTCTAACCAATTTTCTCCAACTCTTCAATTTGCAGAACTAATTGTGCCTCATTTCAGCTTTCTCTATTTAGCTGATGAAGACTTAAGAGACAGAAAACTTCTATAGTCATGTATATATACACACACATATATATAAACATATAAACCCACATTTTTATAAACTGCCACTTGTTTAAACATACATTTTCATTATTTGAAATGCTTATTTACAGGCAAATGGCTGTTTAGGTATATTCAATAAATTTAATTCTACTGTTTCTTTTTCCTTGCCAGATAGTCTGAATCTTGATTGAGTTCTACTTCATGTGATTCTATAAAACCTTTACACTTTTTCTTTATCAACCAAAAAAAATGGTCAAGGAGATATTTGTTTTCATTGTTTCTGTATTAAATTTATAGCGCTGAAGTCTATACCTGTGATTTATAGAGGAGAGTGTTTTTTCTCCTACTCAGAGTATTGATTTTCTATACCAATTTAAAGGAGACACGGCATCTATAGAACAGGTAATGAATAACATCTTCATAGTCTGAGAGACACTCTAAATAAACATTTGCAAAAATTGATCTCATCTTTGTTTTGCCCTCTGTCTTGGGAAAAGTTTTGCGTAGATCGTTATTAATCTAATTTTTATAGCAATAACTTTGTCCTCTATCTACATAAAGATAAAAAATATGTATTAAAATTAATTTGGTAATAGCGGTACATTTAGAGCCATGCATAAATTAATAATTTACTACCAAACACTTAATACTTAAATGAAAAGTTCTGTTTAGGAACATCTGATGCATTAAATAGTTTGGAAAAGGAGCTGATGCTTTACAAACCAACCATATCATTATTACAGCACCATAAAATTGACTGGTAAGAGTTATTGTGGCATTGTATGAATAAAAACGGTTTTTACCAATTAAAAATTATTTGTTGTGGGAGCTTAATGACAACTGTTATCTATCTATGTATTTCAGTTACAGGAAGTCAAGACAGGTTCACTGTAAATTCAGTATTTACTATGTATTTATGGTTTAATCTGACGTGATAATTGATCTTGCTTTATTTGTTTCTTTTTTTTTTAGCAGAAAACACACTGTCATAATTTCATTTCATTTTGTCGTTTTAAGTGAGCTTCCACAGAAAGCACTTTGCTGTTAAACCATCCTCTCAGGCAGCAATGGCAGTATAATTAGGTCTCTGCAGACTTATTCTGAAACCATTTAGTGCAAAGGCGTAATCTACTATCATGACATAATAATGTGGTCTCCAAAGACCTTCTTAGAGATTGCTTTGACACTGGAACGGCAATAGAATAACTTCCTATGAGACTCTGCAAAGATTTCTACTAAAGCAAGTTTTACCCTGTAACAACAGCACTGTAATGCCCACTTATTGGAGTATTCTGGTTTGTTCTTGTCTTGTCTACAAAACTTCTAAGTACTGTTTTATGGAAGCAGAGTACAAGCAAACCCCGAATCTGGTCTGTGACAAGCCCTGCTAAAGGAGCCTTATAAAAACAGAGGAAACAGGACATACATAAGTAATCACACAGCTAAAATGCATTAAAACACTAAACAAAGATTAAAACAGCATAATGCACTTCACTTAATAAAGAATTAGAAGATTTAGATAACACTGCTGCTATCACAACACTCCCATGAGTTTACAACTCAAAGAATTGGAGTTGTGAACACCACACATCCTTCCACGCAGAAATCTCTCCACCCTCTCTTCCCACTATCTTTCCACCCCAATGATAATTTAAATTAAGTCTGGAAAGGTTTCCTGGAATCCTCTCATTCATGTCTGGAGTTCAACACTTATAGCACTAGAATGGAAATACTTTAACGTGAATAAGTCCGGGATTCTTAGAGAGCTCATGATAATTGTGTGGTGCCACCAGACTCAGAACTCCATGACTGGCAGACTCCTGGATAAGATCTCTCTTGAATCAAAATTGCTTTGTGCATGAAGTTCACTAGAATAACACTCTGGACAAACCATGATAATTTAAAAAAAATATTAATAGTAATAAAGTAACAGATATAGAAAAGGCAAAAGAACTGAGTGTGACCTACTTTGCTCCTTCTCAGGAACTCAGAGGAACATGACAGAGATTAATTAGGAGATCATAAAGATAACAGATATATGTGAATCATATCTGGACCTATGAGATATAAGTTGTAATACCAAGAACTTTATAAACATAAGTTCTTTGCAGATTTTTTCACCCTATGGAGCATGGGTAAGAAAAACAAAGAAATGAAAGAAGATCATGCTTTCCATAATGCTATGAATAGATAGCTTGAATGAACAAAAAGGAAGTTTAAAATGAAAGTTTCCAAATACCAATGGTTATGCCCCACAAGACTTAAAAAAGGTTAAAAAATACCTTTTCTGGGTGATAATACACATCCTCAGTAACAGTATCCCACACTAAATATGCAGGGGTGCATTTGGGAAAAGCACAAATGCTCCAGATTTCATGCAAACTAAAACAGTTCTAAATTTTCCCCAAATCCAAGACATGCAGTAGAATAACTCCACGAAAGCATATTTGGTGCTGACCACAATGTATCTGTAAGTGTCTGCCACATATATAATTCACAATCAGTTCATGGAAGTAAAAAGAAATCCTATGGTACTATGATTAAATTAAAGAGTTTGTAGGGCCAACAGGCATTTTAGCATTAGCAATAACTACAGCACAAAAAGCTTCCAGTTAAGAGAGTGATACTTTATTTAATTCAAGTTATTACTCATTCCTATTTAGTCAGTTCCTGGAAGAAGGTAGGTTTATGCACAGCCGTTCATCTCAGTTAAAGCCAAGGGTGAATTTTACGTGGCACAGATTCTAACTTAGAAAAATCTCTCTGTTTTAAATCAAGAAAAAACTTGAATCATTGAGAACTTATCTCTTTTTCTGTAAGCCATTTTTGTGCCAATTTGCATTAACTTCTCTTTTTTTGGAAGTATTCAGAAGCCCAGTTTATTACATTAATAGTACTATAATTAATAATATTATGAATTAAAAGATAAGATATGCCTGCAAGACTTTATTTTCTGGGAGTATGGGTACACAAGCATTGTGCTTCACCCAAGTATTTCTCGATATATAGGTCAGGTCCAACAAAAAGTGACACTTTCAAAGACACTAAATTCCTATTTGCTCTCTGAAATAAGTACCCTAATAAGGAAGATGGATAATATTTGTATCTCCCTTGAAGAAGGTTGAGGCCAGGCCCTTGAAATGCTGCAGTATCAACAGAGAAAAGAGAGAGAAAAGGATGAATGTTTCACCTGGCAGAAAAACAGAGGTCATAGATGTTAGCTGGTGAAAAATTGAGCTATGAGAGACCAAATGTCATGAGCTTTGCTGCTCACAAAACTCTTTGTTTCTAAATAAGGGATGCTTGTAAAATTCGCTCTAGTCTCAAACCAAGTGACGGGAGGACTAACCCCCTCAAATGCCTTCTCCAAGTCTATCAACTCATAAAATGTTACACAGAAATTTTATTTGTGAAGATGAAATAGGTTATTCATTTGACTTTGTTCAAGTTATTTTTTGACTTAAAACAGATTTCTTAAAAAAATTACAAACCTTAATTGTCACTGAAGTAGTTCTTATCCCATCCATGAGAGTAGCAGCCTGTTTTATTATCCATGTTTAATTCTTCAAGACTTCTGAAAGTATTTAGTATAAATGTTTTAATTGCTTATCACAGATGCAGGAAGCAGGCTGGTTTCAAGTCAGCAAAATGGAACACTGAGGAACCTTTCTGAAAATTGAAACAAATCAATTTTATAACAGCAAACTGAAAAATAAAAACTCTGCAATATAAACGCCCTGGTGAAGGAGAATCTGACTATACAAAATAAGTAACAGCTTCCTTTGATTTACCTTGAACATGCTTTTATTACTTTAATGGCAAAACATTTAAAAACGTGTCTTACACTAAGAGCTATGCAAATATTCAACTTCCTTTAAACAGCCTCGGGAAAGAAAGAGGAAATTTTGGAATAAATTATTCCCAGGCTATTTCCTACAATGCAATAACAAAAAGGATCTTATGAAGATTACTGATTCATTACCATCAAGGAGTGAGGTGGGAAGTGCCTGGGTCACAGGATGTTTTCAACATGAGACATGAAAATCATAAATATTAACCAAACTTGACTCTATTTTGTGATTGTTTGACATGACAGTAAAAAGGATAGAAAGGAAATATTTTCATTATGGGTATATATGTTCTGACCCTTATCAATATGAGTTTTAACAAGGGTAATTAAAGAAGACAAATGAAAGCCAGCTGCTTCCGTAGATGACGTCAGAATCATGGAACTAGATGGACACTTAAAAGCAGTTTCCTATTTAAATGTAGATCTTAAAGAAATTGTCACTCACCTTTCATAACTCACAATAAATAAATAAATGTAGAGCTAGAAAGACACATTAAGAGTTGTTTATCCAATAACTTGTAAACTATGATTAAAACATATGGGATATAATACAGACACAAATAAAGCTGTCTGCTAATCACTGAACAGAATATCAAGTACAGTACTGTCAGTTTTTGACGCAAACAAGTGTTATCATGCAGTATTCAATCATGGACCTTATAGACAGAAATACTGTCATCATAATACATCAACCATATTCACATTTATAGCTTATAGTTTTGTGGGTTTTAATTACTGTTATTAAGCCTACACATAATTGTCGGTCCAGCACAAAACTCGATCATCATCTTTGAAATATTTCTTTCTCTAAACATTCTCACGTATCCTACTTCCAGAACTGCAGATTTTCCCTTCATGTCATTAAAAGCTCAGTCTTTCCAGCATTAAGGTGACCGAACTGGCAACATTTTGAGTATTGAATCATCCTTTGCCTTATTCATAAAGAATATTTCTGAAAAGATAATTTTCTAGCCTGTTGATCATCGTATATCATTAACCTCCTGGCCTCAGTCTGCAATCATCCCTTCGGCTTCCTTGAATTATTTTTTATTTGCTGTCATTTTAAAGGCCACCTCCCCATTTTACGGATCCCTTCTGACGTGCTTATTCCTGCCTCTTACTGAATCACTCCATTGCTGTATTTCCAATCTCGTGCCTTCATACATTTTCCTAAGTAATCTACTCTGTGTGTTTGTAAGAGACTCACACAGATAACTCTAATGATTTTTCCTTTATTTTTCCCTTTGTGTGTGAAACACAGAGACTAGGTTGCTGGTGTGACCACAACACAAAGTATTGTGCCAATTAAGTGTTCTTACATCATTGTTGGGTGCTACAATCTCTATCCTTTTCCAACTAGTGTAACTATTCAACCAGCTTATGAGCTTATAGTGACACAATCTTTTTATCTCACACTTGTTCTGTGCCTAACATAACGACGCCCTCAATACTGACTGGGGGCTCTGCTGGGTATTCATGTGCATCTGGAGGACTCCCTCAGTTTTCAGCTCCCCAGTATCAGGAAGACTTGGATATCCTTGAGCCAGTCTAAGAGAAGCCATCAGGATGATTCACGGGGTCAGAGCACATGGCCACACAACCACAACTGAGAAGAGTTTTTGAAAAAACTAGGTTCATTGTACCTGACAGAGAAGGCTGAGAGAAGACTTTATTTCTGTTAACAACTACTCACTGAGAAGACACAGAGAAGACAGAGACCAGTGTGCAGCAACAGGACAAATGCAGTAGGAAATATCTGGAACAGGAAATTCTCATTAGTTGCCAGGGTTTATAACTTTTTCATTCCCTGCCCCGAGTGTGCTGAAACATTGGCATGTGAACTGAAGATGCTGAGGAATTGCCATCCAACAAGACATTCAAAACTTTCTGGACTAATCTGACCCATTTGCCCTGCTGCGAGGCATGTGAGGGACAGAAGAAGCTGGAAAATAAGACCCTCAGGACGCCTTCCCAGCCAGAATTAAAGTGATATTCTGCTGATGCAAAAAGTATAATTCAAGTGCCTTAAATGCCTCCGTTAAAATCTGTAATACAAAATTATTGGCCAAAACCCCGTAATATGATTCCTTTTATACACCACTTTTATTTTCACTGATAAACTGCTTTTGTTATGAGCTGTAACTAAACCCTGCATATTGGCAGGATACAGATTAATTTTTCATAATTTTCCTGTGGATCATCAGTTTTCCTCACACTCAAAATCAAGCAAATACCTTTACAGCTTTCCAGTAAAAGAAATTATTCCAGATATACTAGAATACAGCACATCTATTATATCTTTTCTTTCTTTGATTCACTGTCAGGTAGTGTACATTTCAGGAAAACAAATAGTGTTTACTAGGATGCAAATTGAGAAGATATTTCCTAGGCATGGTATGAATAAGAGCCAGAAGTCTTCCAATTTTATTCACCTTTAGTATTTTTTTGGTTTCAGCATTTTTCTCATTCTGACCCTCTCTGACAGGTTTCAATTTATAATGTTCTTTTTAATACTCTCACTACAGCAATCAAATCTTTAGACCTTGAGGAGAAGGAGGAAATTAAGGCCATTAACATGTTAGAGAATTGTTTGATTTACTCATTATAAATTATTCTGAATCTGAGCAGCTCATAAGACATGCCCAAAGGGAAGACAATTTTGACTGGCAGTGTCAAAAAAGTCAAGGACATAGAGAGGTCTTGTTAATAATTACTAAGTGCCGTTAAAAAAATGTAGTTTGCTTTTTGTCCAGAATCATGGACAATTCTGACCCAGAATTTCCCAGCTATCAAACGTAAGATCTTAATTTATAATTAAAAGACAGATTAAGAATAAAAACTTAATCTGTTCTAACCATTCTCTTAACTATAAAAGACCAAAACGCTTAACAAACTAGTCAGGGTAGAAAAACTAACTTGAAGATAACTAAAAGCCTTAAAGCAAGTTCAGAGATACAGGGAGTTATATCATGGCTTTTCATATATCCTTTATCTCCTTTTTCTCACTAAATTACAAACAAATGTAGCCACACTTTATGTAACCACACTTATATAAAGAAGATCATTACTTCGGGCTTTAAACTAGGCAGCTTCTGTTTTTGTGATCGATCCCTAAACCAGTACTGCACAGTGATAAAAAGCCTCGGGACAAGAGTGACATCCTGGCACAGAAGTGAGATTAGACAACACATTCCCACACACACGTAGTACCCACAAGGAAAGTGTTTTTCCTATCTTACCTTTCCTGTTCCAGCACTTGTGGCCTAGGTATGGATTTCTACTCAAGGCATATCACTGTGTTTCCTGTAAAGCAGAGAAATCTAATAATTTTCTTTTCCTTGTAACCAAATTCTTTTCACCTATATTCATAATACTACATTGTTTTTTCAGAGCTGAAGCTTTATTCTTGCACACTACTAAAGTTACAAAGCAGCTGCAACCCCACTGCATCAGTGGTTTTTTGTTTCATTTTCGGAAGATCACAGATAATTAACATTTTATTTTGAAAGCATTTTTTCTTTAAAAACAATACAGTAATCATTCATTTTTAATGTACTGAGCTAAGGATTTGTCTTTGATATCATCATTACAGACATTGCACATCTGTAAATTTGAAATGATAGGACAGCAAATATCTTCAGAAGGACAGACATTGCCTTTGAAGTCAGTGTATATATGGTTTAACATAAATGTAATTTCACAGCAAACTGCCTTTTATTGTTCGCTGTTGTTTTGTCCTGACACTCAATGTCTTGTAAAAAACATTGTGAACTTAGATATAAATAAATAATGTAATACTTTCCTTTAAACTCTTTTGAAAACAAGTGAAATGGAGACAGGCAATTAGGATAATGAACCATTCTCCTGTACAGACCTTCATGAATTCCAGTGTCCAACATATACTAAGAAAACATGTCTGTATCTGGTGGCCAGTCTCTTCAATTTAATGGATGGGATTTCCAGCTTTTTTAAAGACTGTAACAAATTATCCGCATACTTTTTTTGTAGGTCATATCCTGTTTTCCAACTAGTGAAAATGTTCATAATGATGGTTTTGAACATTCTGGGGTTTTGTTTTTGTCTTTAAGCCCTGTAAAATACCAGTTTTACCAATTAATATGGTAAAGGATAAATGATATTCTTAAGCATTTAACATTTTTAATTTTAACTGAGAGAGGCATGCCTGCCTCCTGACTCTACAAGCCTGGGAACCAAAAGGAGAGAGCCGACTGTCACAGAAAGTAGACATTTGGCTAGTAAAGAATTCCAATTAAGATTATGCATCCCTAAGGCAAGAGTGAGTCTTCTGTCATCAAATAAATATACAGCACCATGTAACTGATATAAGATTGCTAGCTCATTTCAGAAACTTAGCACTGTATATTTATGATATTCATGACAAGACGATTATTCCAAAAGCGAAAGGAACATAGCAAATTGCTATCAGTGCATGTCAAGGACAAGATCACTTATAGAACCACCACACTTACAGAAACTCAATCTAGGAGAACATTGCCTGTATCCAAAATTCAGGAAAGAGAAATAGAAAGAGCATACATACAACCCTCAGTGAGCTCTGAATTCAGACAGAAGTAGACCATATGACCGTGATGATTAGATTGGAACAAAGTAAAATGAGGGGTAAGAGCAAAAGAAGGAGATGAAAGACAGAAAAGGATGAATGGCACGGTATGTTAGTCTATCAAGACACTCATGATCTACCCAGGGAGTGTGACTGAACTTGTCTGTCCACCCTCTCCTCAGAAATCCAGGAAAACATGTAATTTTCTTTTTTTCCAGAAAAGCACGTCACACAGGGATGCTATTCACATGTAATTAACTTCACAGCTCCCATCAGTACAAAGAGAGGGTATATAATTTTTCATGAAGAACGAGAAACAAGATATTCTGTGTACTCCATCATAGTAGTATCCAATTTAAGTGTCTGAATAAAAGATATTTTCCTTTTCAGCGTTGCTCAGCTTTGCCTTGACTGGAAATTAACAAGTCAAACTCTTCTGATTTCAGCTATGTGACTCTAAAACAGCAACACCCGTTTATTAATGGACCAAATAAAACTTCCAAAACATTCAGGTTAAATATCATCCTCTTTTATGTTGAAATTTCAGCACAAGGGGCCTACTTGTCTTTTTTTTTTTTCTGATAGTTTTATATTGCTCCAACAGCTGTGACTTCAATTCAGTGATACCCAACTCATATCATGTCAGTGAAATGGTAACTGGGACCAGAATTTGATGCAACTAATGAAACATGACAAGTGTAAAAAATTAAATGAAACAAAACATTTCCTTTGATTTCATGAGTGTGATCAGCCTGACATAATGTTGTTTGTCTAAACTTCCGGCAAAGTCGACGATGGAATATGTTCGTATGTCAGGACGATTTCCAAATTTTTGAAAAACTAATCATTCTATTCCAACATATTTCACTGATAAAACAACCAGTAACAAGACATTGCTCGCAAAACTATTTCCCACTTACGTGACAAAGCTGACTAGTCATCTTATTACATTATCTTATCCAATTAATTTTCTGTTGAATAAGACCAAGACAAAAATGCACATTTCCTATTATAAAAACTCAATGAATATGTTCTGTGTTCTACTAATATATTTCCTCAAGAAATGCAGGGATCCATTTTCAAGCCTGAAACAAATCATAACGTCATATCCAGTGAATACTGCAAACCAGTCCCTCTAAATAGTCCTGCAACCTAAATCCATCCTTTTCTTCTCTTTTTCATTTGATGCAATTGTATAAATTATCTACTGTTCTGTCGAATTTTATGAATATTAATTTCTTTAAAGTTATGACAATAACTTTCATTCTCTCCTGTGCATTAGTAAATGGGCTACAAGTTCCACTCTGGGTTTTGAATATTTCTCTTTGAATGAATTTAGAAGTGTTTGTAACAGATTTTTTTTTCTAAAGAAAGAAGCCCAGAATGATGCAAATACTAAATTTAATGGGTTTCTGTTGTGTTAGGGAGATAAAGAACAAAACAGATAATCTATGTAGAGCTCAGAGTTCCACCTTTATGAGAAATACAAATAATAACTGCTTTATGTTCATGGAGACTCAGCTGTTGAGGAAGGGAAGAAGAGCAAAGTCTGAACAAAAAAAACCCCTGAGCCTTAAGCTAATATTACTATTCTGGATATGATCATACAAATTAATATATCTCACTGGACAATATTTCAGAAAAAAGAGACTGACCAGCATTTGATCTACGAGAAGAAAACTGAACTATTAACATAGATTTACATGATAATTTAAATAATGACTAACAAACAGACCAATACCATTCAACATTCAATTTATGTAATGTCTGAAGATCAATACACAAATCTATTAAAAAAATATAACACATATGGCATGGGGAACATCTTACAAGCTGTAAGAATTTTCCTTACCCTGCTATTTTGGAAAAGGTGTACTTTTGTTCTAGGCACACTGAAATGCAGGTATAATGCAAGGAAGCATGTCAAAACAAATCCATTTTGATATTAAGTCATGTAACCAAGGAAACAATGAATTAAAATGCTGCAATCCTGCCACTGTGCTGACTTTCTCACTTCTGTGAATATTGTACTGACTACAAGAAACTCAGGTACAAAACTTTACAAGGACAAAAAAAAAAATTCTGTGCACCTTCTGCTATTACAAAGCACGACATCTTTTATATTCTTATTTGAGATAAATACTGGAAGCTTAAGACAGAAAAAACTTTAGAGCAAATTACCAACTCTTTATCTCACTTGATTATATAACTTTAATTGTACTTTTAAAACAGAAGAGAGCAATCAAACACAATTACTAGGAATAAGAAACTTTGCTTTCAGTAGATGTGTTACATCGAAATAAATCTCACTACATCTCCCATTGGTTTCAGCTGTTGCTACCTTTACCAGAAAAGGTTAATAAACATTTCTCACTTGTGATCAATCTGAAAAATGCAGAGTTTCTCCTGTGAAGTGCCAAAGATTATGCAATTCCACTAACTTCTACGGCTGTTGTAAACATTTAACAACCCTCAGAGATACTGTTACATTCTTCCTTTCATAAAAAGTTCTTGTTCTGTAGTGCCCTAGTTTCATGAAGGTCGATAATCAAAGCATCCAATTCATACTTTATATACTCCTGTTCCAATGATCTGAGCAATTTCTTAGGAGATATTTTTCTTTTTCTACGGGAACGCTATTTCCACTCTATTCAGATAAACAGTTAGGGATCTAAAAGAGGGAATTGAACTTTTATGTCATAAAAGACTCATCTGAAAGAGGAATACCATTTTCAATCTTCAGAACTAGACAGAAACCTGATTTCAAATGTTAAACTTTTATATACCTTCCAATTTATGCTTATAAATGTTATAGCTCCTTTCAAAAAGTGACAGAATTCTGTAACCTAAAAGATAAGTTTCAGCTTAGTGAAATACACTCTCTATCCGTCATTTATATACAGATGAAAAAAACCTTTGCTGAAAATTATCAAGTATGGAAATAATACCTTAGAAATGAAGTCACAAGATCAGCTTAAGCTACCACTGGACTGTCTAAAACTACAGTTTATTAAAAAAGAGAAAGCCAAAATGTTAAGCACACATAGTATATCAGCATGCAGTGCATAATGAAGTCTTTCATCCATGAGTTACAGTAAAGATTTTTATAGTTTCAGTATCCAATAAAAAATTGTTTCTAATAGATACCCAACACTGACTTTTTCAATAATAACACATTTCTTTCCTCCACATTATGGATAGTGATTCCACATAGATCAGAATAAAAAAAAGGCTTCTGTATATCTGAAAATTCCTTTAAATAAAAAGTAACCAAAACACTACGAAAACTAAACTACTATGGTTGGACTTGATGATCCAGTGGGTCTCTTCCAACCAGGTTAATCTATGATTCTAAAATATAACAAGATTTATGACTACATAGAAATAAGCAAATACAAAAAAGAACGTTGTATTTGCTGTCATTGACTTATGAGCATTTTATTGCTCTTATTGGCTTATATTGATAATATACATGGTTAGCAAACACATATAATTTTACAAAAACATCTGGTGGCAATTAAATCCAGTATTACAGCAGTAAGAGTAAGACCTGGGCATTCAAAACGGAAACAAGTTTTAGACTTGTTCATCTTGTCAGCCCTGCTATTAGTCTGAAGGCAACATCCCTATTCCTTTCCATTCGAGATGATTAAAGGAACAGCCAAATACACTTGTTCCTATGATTATAAAATGATGCAGCTCTAAGAGTGCCCTCTGATATCTAAGAGTTTTTACATTTTCTTCTGAAAGTAAGTAGTGTAATACATGATTTGTAACTGCAATGTCTTGGAGCTCTCATAGAGAAAGTTACTTACTGTTTTTGCTAGCTGACTAGGGATTCATTCTCCCTGTTTTTTTTTTTTTTTTTGGTGTTGTTCTAAAAAGTATCTTGTCAACAAGCTGGAGACTGTGCAAATTTTTTTCTTTTTCCCCCCATTATACTGATTATCAAAATGATACTATTTGTAATATGGAATTTATATAGGAGAAATGAACACTAGAAACTAAAGAAGTAAAAATAACCCCCTAAAACTGTAACACTCATTGGAGAACTAACATAGTAGAAATAATTTAAAAAAAAAAGAGATAACATTATGATCAACCAACAAATTGAAACAAATACATTGCTTACACCTGTATTGAAGGTGAAATAATGTAAGCATACAGCCTGAAAGTCTCAACCACACAATATAATGTTACACACATTTGAAGAGCTCTGCACATCAAAATAAGTAGAAAAGGAACAAGGAATTTGTTCCCGTCATTGCCAGTTCTGATCATACTAAAACCTTCATGTGCAAGGTAATTGTTGGTCCAAAATCAGACACAAAGACAGTGACAAAACTGAGGAAACACTCAAACTTAAGTAGAACAAAATAGCTAGGAATCAAGTGTCAACACCACCCTCATTTTGCAGACTCTGTTTTAGACTGTGCATTAGGCACTCCTGGAGGTTATCTTCCCTGCATCTGACAAACAGAGGGTCTTGACACCATCAAATTGCCACAGACAAGAAGACCACATTAAATTCAAAAGCGGATTCCTAGTCTAAACTAAATTACCAGCATTCATGCACCATTCAGCTATCTCCTCTCTTCTACTTTTTGTACATTCAGTGAGCACATCACAGAGACTTTAGCTCAGTAAATCAACCTTGTACACAAGCACAACCGGGTCCGTCTTCAATCAAAGGACTGCAATAGTCTCCAAAGCTTGCTTCAAAATAGATGCCAATAATTTTTTATTTAGCAGACCTGCAACTGTGGGTTCTGTTTCCACTTTTCCTTTTAAAAGTATCTATTTATATTGGCCTATTTGAAGAAGCTAAATACATATGATGTTATGCATATCAAAGGACACTGACACCATAGAAAAAATAAGTGCTGCCAATAGAAAAAGAGATGCTTCAAATCATATGTTTTCCATTCCCAAGTTTGTGATGGATTTAGTGCATCATAAAGTAACTCCATGCTTTGAGGAAAGGTATAATAGTGCTTGTTGAGCTGTTCCAAGGAAAAAAATTATTACAGTGTGAAGCATTGTAATCAGTATAACATTACATTAACTTTTATTAGTCAAAACCAAGATCATAATTATGCAGCTTGGGACCGGTGAGGCTACTAAAACATTTGTTGAAAGCTACTACAACAGCAGGTCAGATTTTAATACTTTAATGGCCAACTACTGTATAATGTTTCCTAACCTCACATACTTCTCTTTGTAAACTTTTTGCTGACCTTCGAAACTGAAGATGGATCAATACCATTTTATAAGACTATAAGACTGTATGAAACACTAAGTCAATACAGTATTTTTATCACGCTCGTAATATAATGCAATTCTGTACATCAAATAACCCTGAAAGCACCAGCGAAGGCTAGAAATTTTGTTTAGAGACGTTAATTCAGCCAAGCACTGCCCAACAACAAAGTCCCTGAATGCCAAAAATCTCCATCAGCCCAAAGACAACCACAGGGGCCTTATAACAGTTAAACTTCCAAAGGATTAAGTTAATGAAAACTTAAATTGTCCCAAGGAAAAACTTAAAATTCAGCAGCCACAGAACTTTAGATCCTGTGCATGTATGATTTCACAATTAACAAGAGGAGATGAATTGCAAATCCTCCCGGTGAAGTTCCTCACAAAATGTCATTATTATTGGTAAGTTTGAATGCCATGTGACAATATGAGGCATTGATATTTTTATTTTCCTAAAGGAAAAAAAAGCTCACCTGTTTCATACTCTATTTACCAGAAAAAAAATCCCCAAATATGTACAGAAGTATGGTTATTGGGGATCTCCGTTCACATGCCTTCAACTTCATACACAGGTCAAATACAATGGAAGAAGTTACAAACATCAGAGGGGAGTCACTGTTCTGGGGCCTTCCATACAGATTATCTGAAGTGTAAGCATTATTTATTTACTCTTCCTGTGACTCAAACATCTATAATCTTACTTAAGGCAAGAATGAGTAACTGTAGTCAACTAAGGGAGTGCAATTTGGGGTGTCTGCTTTAATGCTTGTCATTCACTCTGTTGGAATTTTCACATGAACCGAAAGTATCTTAAATTCCTAAGTCTCTTTCACAGAACGTTACTATAATTAGTGTTTTCTCTGCTCTTGCATCACAGTTTCTAGTTAACAGAAGCTATTGTATATATTTATAAAATAGATACACATAAAACAAAGATGAACTTTAACAAATATACACAACTTGAGAAAATGTAATAGAATAGCGGGAGAAAAGAGAAACAGGAACATTAGATTATTTGCTTAACCTTGCATATAAAAATTAAGATAAATATGATGTCAGTAGGTGTAATTAGCATCTGTAATTATTTCTGAAAAACCTCTTACATTTCAAGTGCAGGCACAAATAAACCCTTGGCATAAGAACATCTAGATGACCTTTAAGTCAGTAGGACAGCTACTGTGCAATTAGGAAAACTCATCTCACCTCCCATAATCAAAGATCACTTCATGGCCCAGGATCCAAGCCTTTCAGTTCTGAATTCATTCCAACACTGGTTTCATCAGAGGGAGCCTGATATAGAAACAGAGTAGCCTAGTTGACATATCTTTAATCAGAACTATTTCCTCTGGTAGCCAAGGCATTCATCTTCCCAATTGTGAGCTGCTCACCATTCTTTTTGTAATTAACACACATACAAGCTGTACAAGTGTGAGGTATAATACCCAGCTTCAAGGGCAAAACTGTTTTATTGCCCTCAGCATGAGAAACCTGTACACATGAAATGTGTCACTTGTAAATGAAAGCCCCACACACTCTATCTCTAAAGAGAAAAGTATTCCTTCTGTTCAAACATCGCTGCAAAGGCAATCTCCAAACAAGCATTCAGTTGGATCAATAGCTAGAAATTGAATAGAACAATGTCTCATGCTGCTTTATAGAATTTTCAAAAGATTTGAACCACACAAACCCAATTTTTCAAGTTCTACCACTGGGATTTATAGTCTTGTTTTCTGACAAGGAGAAAAACAACAAAGAACATATTCACATACTAAAACTGAAAAAGTACCGTATGGTCAAATAATATCAGGGGTCTAACTTAAACCTAGCAAAGAATGAGCATTCGAAGTTTGGCTCAGGTGGTTCAGCACACTGCAGAGATCTTCAGAGATGAAAAGGGATCTTATATACGCAGATTTTTAACGCCCAAGTGCAACAGATAAGTTCACACTTACAAAGATTAGATAACATATCTTCAAAATGAAAATTAACAGGCATGTACACACAAAGACATTCCTTCCTTGACCTTTTAGGGGAATATGAAGCTACTAAAATCTTTCTCCATAAGCATAGTATCAATTACTTTTTATCCTATAGCATAAAAACAGGGAACAGATATTTTGTATAATAACTATTGTCCTACAAGATACATCTTCTGACTTGGCCACTTACGGAGAAAAGTAAATTTGCTCCGTTGCATGGAAAGGAGGATCATGGTAAAAAAGGATCATTAAATTGTAATTCAGACCAAAAAAAAATACCCCTTGAGTGTTCTATTTTTCTTTGTGGAATATAACTTCAGGCCAGAAATTTATTTTTTAAGTTGATTCGCTTTGGTTAGGAAGATGATAGCCATGTGATCTGGGAGAGTTATTCAATCCCTGAGACAAGATGACAACAGAAGTTGAAAGAGCAATTTCACACATACCCAGGAGTCTACAGTTCCTCCCAAGTCTGATTCAGTTTTGGTGTAATCTGTCTGGTTATGCAAAATATCATGCTGTTTTCCACTGCAAACCCAGATGTTCCAGAGAGTACATAATTCCCACAACATAGCATTTGTGCTGAAAACAGATTTTCAGAACAATAGGTAAGGAAAGGCTATGTGGCTAGCAGAGTTGGTCTAACCACATATAGAATTGCGTACCTGTCAAGTCAACTGATTTTGTCCCCAGAGAACTCACATCTTGTATTGTACTGGATCCAAAAAGATCCTAAGTATAGTATTCTTCTCAAAGAAAAGGATATGAATTATTTCTTTATCAAATGTGTGCCAGCATCATAGACAACCTCAGAGGAGATGACTAAGAAGTTTTACCTCCTTTGAAATACTTGGGAAAATAGTTATTTATAACAGATTAAAAGGAAAATAGTATTAAAAATTTAACATTTAATCCAAGACAAAGAATGTCATTCAGACAAGAGAATTGTACAAAGAGTTACCCATCAACTAGATCTGACAAAAGATGTCAGTCTCTGATACAAGGTATATACATACCAATCATGGCTTGGAGACGGTTTATTCTCAGCAGAAATGATGCAGTTCAAACACATAGTAAAAAAGTACTGACAAAATTAAAGAAATAAGCAGGACAAAACATACTATTACGGAGAATTAAGAGAAGAATTTGGAATGCATCAGGTTGGGATTATTATATTTCATTACTTCGAGTGACAATGTCCCTTTTTTCCTGTCTTTTACATACAAGCCTAAATGCAAAAAAAAGCAGCAAATTATTTTGTTGCCAGTAACAATACAGATTCAGGTTACATTTGACTTCTTTATCCCCACTTATATACTCACAGCCATTGCAAGGAAGCTCAGGAAAACAATAATTTCTTGGCATCTTTTTGCCTGGAATGTCTCAGAAGAGATTCAACATTTTATAGAAGATGTGAACAAATAAGATGTCAGAAAACTTGTCAAACTTGAAAGTCTCAGGCTCCAGCAGTAGAAATAAGCACAACCTACACTTGTCTCTTATAATTAGGTGTATTGATTTATGTGTTTTGTTTTACTTGCATTTAATACCAGTGTAATATAAACACATGAGAAAGCAGTAAGGGAAAACAACAAAGTAAATAAAGGGGTTTAGCATAAATTAAATACCTAGGAAAATGAAATTCATTATTATAAGTCACTATAAGAATGGATCAGTAAATGAAGGATTCAGGCAGGGGTCATATTCTGTGATCAGCCAGCAAATCCTTCAAGAGGAAGAAGAGATGTGAGAGAAGACATGCCCATACCAAGTGTTGAAAAGGGCTTTCAATTGAATACCAACCACCTCCATTTTCTGTCTCTCCTCTTCTCAGTGCTTTAAAACCAGAATATTTGGAAGCATCATCTCTCACATTTCCTCTCTCCATTCTTTAACTTTTACCCACCTGCCCGTTGTCAAGTGAGTACTACATAGGTTTCAAGATCTGCATGGTGATCCATCAAAAATTACTCTGTTTCTTGACCAACAGACTATATTATTATACTCACAGGAGACATTTTATCTTGGCTTGCCTGAAGGAAACTAGAGACAACCTTCTTTAATGGAAGAACTGCTTAACTTTTGCTCTTATGTGAGTGAACCCAGCTGGCATTCATGTATTTTATACTTGCCCATTGAAGTTAATAACTAATCGGTAAGACTGGATTTATATTACTTGTAATTATTATTTAGGTGATGCAATTTAAATAAACAGGAAGTCAAAGAAACGGTTCCAGAGTTTCTGCTGTAGAAAAATCTTATTCCAATGTCTGAAAAGTAATCAAATTTTCTACCTTGAGTTCATTCAAGGATAAATATCAATCACTCTGAGACTTATGTCAACTGTAGTATTTTTCAAAATAATAGGTTTTTGTAACACACACACAAGAAAAAACCCTACAAAGTTATTCAGATGGACATCAAGATTTTGTTCTTAATACCCTTTTAAAATTAAATGCAATATACTACCTAACTTTTGACTTTTCAAAATCTAACAGAAATATTTGTAAGCTGAATGACAGATGGCTAGAACTGAATCGACTTCTATAACCAGAGCTCTGCTCCCTTGGTGTGGAGATATGAAAATAGAGTGCACTTATGAATGTCAAACTCTGCTTTCTTCCACAAGTACAATACTTGGTTCTGGAAGTAAAATCAATACCTTTTCGAAGTACACAGCTGCAGTACCAAGGCATTACTGTCTTCAAGTTGCAATGCAATGATTTGCAAATATTTTTGTACTTTAATATCTGAAAAAAATACTAGTTTTTTACTGTTTTTTACCCAGTGCCAGTGCATCAAACCTTAGAGATATGGTAGTGTTGCAGTACAATCACCAAAAATGTAATGACAACAAATTTCCGTTTCCGCTTTTCTCCAACAAAGTTTCTCACATTTTAGTCTGAAATACAGTATTTCATTTTTCAATTACTATATTTGGACTGGATTTTTATCTTTTTCTCTCACTAAGATTATTTGAAAACAATCCCCAAGTAACAACATGCATTTCACCTTTACAAACTGGATATTTTCAGTTATTCCAGCTACAAGCTGCTAGGCACTACAGCTGTGTAAAACATATATTTCCTCATTAAGACAGTGGTGATATAATTAACATTTAAACATGTGCATACGTAATTTGTTATGAGTACAGGGATTAGTTATCTGGCTAAAAACTCACGAATGCATATGAAAACAGTGATTACCTAAAAAGATACCTTGCAGGTTTCTAATGTAAATGCATATTACTTGGAATAACATGAAATGGAGTTTGTTCCCTTCAGACATAAAGGTGCTTTTCCCAAATCATTCCAGTACTGTGTTTATTATCACTTTTTTTTGAGGAGGTTAGATGATTCTCTATCAAATCTTGTCAAACATTCATTATAGTTGTATCTGTAACTACCACTGAAAAGATATCTAATACTTCTAAATGACATTTACAATCCAGGTGTCTACATGTCAAACCAAAACTCCTTATTTTAGCGAAGCAGATAAACTTTCCAAAGTCTAAATCCCTTGCCATTTAACATCTATAAAACAGCTTGCATAGAACAACTCCACTTCCTACAATTAAAATTTATTTCACACTTGAAAAATGTTAATTTTGTATCATCTGAACTCATGTGATTGAACGATGATTTAGATTCCACATTATAGGTGGATTTTGACTGGGAAACCTGATATCTGAAAGATTGAACATAACTAACAATAGAGTTTCAAGAAGAAAGACTGGAACTGAATTCGAGGTGAACCAAACCAAAATAGGATATATATAATATTTCTACTCTCAGTAATATTATAAGACATCTGAAGTTGGTAGACGAAACTACTGTTCAAATTGCATATAAATTACCTCTTTCCAAATATTTGATGGGAATATACCTTTGAAACATTGTTGCAGAAGACCTTTCAACAATTTGAAGCACAAATACAGCTGAAGGATGTTCTCACCATTTTAAGTGAGAATCAGAAATCGGACAGTAAGTATCTGTTCAGGATTCTCAGTCAAAGACTTCTGTTAGGATACATGGGATTACAGTTACATTCATTTCCCCCAGGATCTCTACTTTATTTGTGACAGTAACCAAAATATGTATGTAAAGGATTAAAAGTGCGTTTCAAGGTTACTGCAGAAATTACAGCTTGTCAGAAGATGGTGCTGTTAGGTCATTTTTACCTAAGAAAATTACTTTTAATTACAAAAATAAGTTCAATCTGCATGGAAACCCGAAACTGTTGATTGGTTTAAAATATGATATTTTAAATAAATAAATTATTTTGCATTCTGTTAAGGCAGAGTTTTGACCTTGAAATACTTAGCTAAGTGTGTACCAAAGTACTTTCTGAAATCCAGTCTCAACAACATGGGACTGAGTTTTGTTTCTGAAAAATAAAATATCAGGAGCAGAAGTATTCTGCCTAAGCCTGGGATAATGTGCATAACTTCATATATAAATTTTTTCCTCATTACTGAATACATTACAGGTAAGCCTATTAATTCTTGCATATTAGGAGTGAACTGAACTGCAGGGACTACAAGACTAAGGTCATACAGTTCCATTAAACATGTGAGGATCTAAGCATTGTAGAGGGCATAAGAGGGGAAAGCAAGTAGGGAAAATGTCTGTTACTATATAAATATGAAAAGGAAAAAAAAAAACCTTGTGAAAAAAGTATTATTTCATCTCCAAGCATTTCTCTTTACTATTTGACTGACATATAAGAATGATTACTTTTCATAGCAGATTTCAATAAAGGTGAAACTTGATCACATATTGTGGGATGGGTATTTATAGTTTTTACTTCTAACCAAGCACTTGAAACATATTTTCATTTGTCTTACTGTACAAAAGCACTACCTTTAGGCTCAACCTCAGGTACCTACAGTTAAAATAAGGTACTCCTATTAACTGCCTGATATTCCTGATGGTGAGCAACTGTCAGTATAGCTGAATTTAAGACCAGATGAGGGAACATCTGTTTAACAGATTTAGCCTCAGAGTATAGGGCGTGGTCACACTTAGAGAAGGAAGCAAATAGTCCGGTTCTTTCCAAGTCTCTCTGCAGCCTGCAGTTTACAGGTTAATCTGAACATTTTGCTTGCTTAGTCTCTTGGTTCAGTTGCTTGGAAAGTTGTTCAATATCAGAAAAGAAATAAAATGACAATGAAGATGACCTACGGAATTAAGCAGTGTCTTCTTTCCCTCCAGTTGGAATAAGAAGCTTTGAAAATTACATTTAAGATGTTACAGAATACTAGCAAGTAACGAGATAGAAGTACACTATCTTAAGAAGATGTCTCTCAATTTTGTATTTTGTTCTTCATCATTCTAATTTGAGTTTATGTCACTGCAACCTTTTAAAATAAATTAATTAAATAACACATTAATAAGTAACACAGGCCCATGCTAAGACTTGCCAGTAGGTCTTATGTGAACATCTGGTGCGTTGAAACACTTCCTATTACAGTACCAGCAAGGCCTTTAGTTTTAAAAAAAAACAAGTACAGGATGACTAGAGAGTGCAAACTGAAAAGACCAAGGTGAACAATAAGAATGTGAGGGACCACTTCCCACGGTATCTACACAAGAATCCTTACACTAGAAAGGAAGAGCAGTCAAACCTTTGCTCAGGTGCTTTGCCCAAAACCTCTGGCATCATCCTGTAACTCTCTTTAGAGAACTTCCTCTTTCATTATGTCCTTCCTTTAATGAAGTAACATTTTGTCACAGTGTTTTCTTTCACTTGTCCATTTAAACTATTTAAACTGGAAAAGTTCCTGGTCACTCACCTGCAGCTTGGCTGGGAAAATGGCGCTGACCTTGGCTGCTGCTTAGGAAATGCTGCAAAGACTACAATTAATAACACCTCCCCCAGGAGTTTTCTTCACTTGGAAATCACAGCAAGTTAAACCACAACCTTGAGAAGTCACTTAGGAGTGTTTTCTAATTGAATGTAATTGCCAAGTGAAACCAAATCCTGTGAGAGGTTTCAACATTAACGCAGCACCTCCAACTGCTTAGTCACTCTTGACAAAGTGTTGATCTTCCTTCCCATGGTATTACAAGCCATGAAACACAACAGTATATCACATAGAACAGCAGGATATTATTTCTGCTTCTCTCATTTATTCAAAACATATTATTGAGGAAAACAATGCGTGTTTCCCTATGCTTCTTCACTTGTTTTAAAGGAAATAATAACTGTCATCTACTGTGTAGGGAAACTGAAGGACACAATACAAATACAAAAAAAAATGCTGAGATAAGAGCTATTAAAGAAGTTCAAGTATTTATTAGAAGAATTTGCAGCAAATACTATTTTTAAGATTTACAGAAGTTCCACACTTGGCATATGGTTTGCAGAAACTAGAAAGTATGTTTTCTATAAATTTACTTTATATACACACAACACTTTATCCCCATTCATCTGCTGATAAACTTCTCTTAATAAGTTAAGAACTTAATAGAGTTTGGAGAGTTTTAATGGCATCAGCTATATCCTGAAGAGTAACATTAAAGGCCTGTCCTTTTTCTATTAAGAGATACAAATGACAATATCAAAAAGAATGTAAAAAAAAAAATAACTTTTTGCAGTCTTTGCATTCTGCCTGCCGTGCAACCCATGTTCCTGACCTACCAAAAGCTAATGACAAAGTTAGGACTTAATACTCCAGCAGTCATGCAGGTGATCGGTTGGACTGAAAGGATGAGCTCTCATATTAAACAAGAAAGGGAGGAGGAAAATGACAAGGCTGATAACACATACAGTTTGTTACATTAACTTTGGCCAAATCCAAAAATGAAAGTGAACTAAGACTAAAACTAAAACCAGTGGCCCAGAGCACAGGGAATTTAAGTAACTCGGAAGCAGCTAAGGCTCTCTGCACTTAATGAAAAAGCCACTGACCTTGAAGAGTGATCCAAAGGACCTAATTTAGAAGGACTGGAAAAACAGAAAGGTTATGAGGCAAATAACCTATTTTTTCCATAGCAGGACTTCTGAATGATGCCCTGGTTGAATGTAGCAACTTGGAATATGGAAAAGCACATACACACATACGAAATTGAAAAAAAAAATAAAGAAGAGGCAAGAAGTAAAAGTGAAATAATCGTACACTCCATGACTTTTCATCAAATTCCCTTCATGTGTTGAGTAGGTTGACATTAATTAAGTACGGACTGAGGACACTTAAAATATCTCAGATTTAAAACTAGCATTAAAGTCTTCCTTTCATCCCACAGACTGGACAAGATCCGTTATCCAAGTACATGATGTATGTGATAGAAAGATAAAGAGCAACTGACTGAACTACATTTAACATACAAGTGCAATATCACACATATTGCTTGGAGGTTTTATTATATTATTTCATTGTTATATTATTCAAAGTTAGTATAATATAACTTAATCAGTGAACTAGAAGAATTTTCTTTCACTTGTTGCAGTAAAATTATTTATTAATTTAGCTTAAAGCTCATTGTGTTTGAGCCCACATATGATTTAACACAGGCTGACTTTGTGTCATGAAAATCCAATGCAGTAATTCAGCTCTACTAGTTTATCACATTAAGATATTCCACCTGGTACTGATGAAGAAAAGAAAGATCATGGTTATGTATAAATAAGCCTTCCCTATTCTTGCTTATTTCCTTTTTTAACCAAGCATTTGGACATACAGGGACAACAGAGAATTAAGCTGAGAGATAGAAAGCAAGAATTACACTTTTCTTTGTGGGAGGACCCTCTAATGACCATTGACAGTAAGGCTGGATGCAGGATAGATCCCTTTGCTTTTTGCCTTGCTGATTATCTTTCATCATTATTCCTGATAATTATCGAGACTAATGAAGCACATCACCCTGGCTGGTAGCTTTGAAATGGAAAGATTACTGCATATCATCTATAGCCTGCATTTAAACACAGTAACCTCGAGGAACTGCAGAATAAGATAAAGTTTCCAGTTTATGTTACAGAAGAGAGTGGTGCTCTGGGGATGCCCCACTCCTGAGGGAACAGTGTTTACCGCAATTCCCAGTCCTTCCAGTCAGCTATGAACTGAAGCAATGGTGATCACTTTAGGACTGGGAAATAGAAAGGAGCTTAGACAAGTGCTTCAACAAAAATCAACATCTTTTGTACTGGAGGTCTGTATTTCTGTCATGCATCAAATCAAGACAAAAGAAGACTGAAATGATAATGTATTCATCTTCATAAGGCATTTGGCAGCTGCAAATACACAGGGATGAGTATTAGTGAATATTTGCAAGCCTTTTACATCAATATCTTGTCTTTGCTCCTGTGCTTCAACTTAGCTCAGCTTAATGGTTTTTGAGAGCCTTTTCTTTTGTGCTCAAAGTACATTCTCAATCTGATCGTTTACTATAGAAGCCTGGATACTGCAGAGTAAGTTTATATTTTTCTCAATCATAATACTGACTTCATTTGGAACAATGGAATGTTTCTTTCTAACTAAGAACTGTCATCTTCTCTCCTTCTAGCAAATCCCTTGGGGACCTCACATTTAAACCTTTGCATCAGAAGAGTGAGAAGCAGTACTTCAATATGTCAGACCCAAAATCTCCATGTTTAAAATAGATAGGTATATTTTAAGAGTGAATATTCTAATTTGAGTTGCATGGGCTACAATAGGTAATGTATATTCCTACATTGTCACATCACAGATCTCTCTGAAGTCAGAGAGGTACACCAGTAGGAAGGTATCTCACATGCCTCTCTGCTGGTAAGCAGTCAAATTAAGGAGAGATGTCCAGAGAACGGGGAATATCAGGTTCAAATGTATAGCTAATTACTGACAGGAAAGAGAAATCATGAAACATCAGACATTTAGTTTTATATTTGCTAAGTAGGAGTCTCCGTACTGTGCAGAATTAGTTGCAGTTCAACAGTAAAGAAGTCCAAAGACCATGATCAGCCTGGACAGATAAAGACAGAAAATTCTTTTCTGAAAAAAAAAGGCATAAGCCTCTCTGGGGGAGTTAAGTAGAAAGCAATACAAAAGTTTACTTTGCTTTTCTTCCATTACAAGCAAGTTTCTTGGGGTTTGAGTGGCAACACAGTCTACGCTTCCTAAGCAAAAGAACCCAACAAATCTGATACAATGCTCGCTAACAGACTGCTGGGAAAATAATTTGTCAAAAATCTATCGTACAAGCAAAGCTGAATATTATCACCTTTCCACTTTCTGTTCTCATTTCCACCAGTGGCTAACGTCTATCCTAAGTACAAAATGATCAGATATTATATGGGGATTAAAGTCTGATTATATTTTTCTAGAGGTTTCTCCCTATTTATTTCTCATTCTGGTCAATTCATTAAAAACCAACACAGACTGTCATCTCCAATAGTATTTGTGCCACTGGGGGGTATGTGACAGTTTTGATGAAAATTAATTGAAGTTGAAGCTATTAACATACGTTTGGATTGACTTTTCTTATCATAGACCACAGCTACTTGAGCACATTAATTATATAGTTGATCTTTCTGAGTACAGGAAGGAAAACAGAGCTGTTCATTCAACACTACATACCTTGTACACTGTCCATTCAGGAAAGTATAATTGAGTGTTAATTCTAATGAGAGGGAAAGTCAACTCTGCTCAAGAGGTCATATTTTCAAATACAGAAAATGTTCTCCTTAAAATAAATAAATTATTTCAGGAATACAAAGGCAACCAAATGCAAGATTAGTAAACATAATGATTAGGAGTAGTATTACACTGTAACAACAATAAATCCTTTGATAAGATATAGAATCAATTACAAGACACACAAACGATTAGTCAACTATTTAGATTCACAAGGAAAATTGCATTTCATTAAGAAAAAAGCGATGTGCAAAAAAACCCACAAAGCAAATTCCCAAATACTGTTCTTAACAGAGTTTGGGAACACTGATTTTCAAAAAAAAACCAATTCCAAATCTTTGAAGTCATAATATGTCATCCCATGGAGTATCAGTGGTTTACATGTGACCTACTGGTTTGAACGTGGTTTCACGGCTGTATACTGGAACTATGACTATTGTCTCTTTACAGAAATACTTACCCTCAAAGTATTTGTTGGCTAAATCAGAAGAAAATATACCAAACTAAAGATTAATAGCTGATTTTCAATTAGATTCAAAACTGAGTTAATATATGTCATCCACTGAATGAAGCTTATCATGTCACAGAAGAATAATTTCTTGCCTCGCTTCTTCCAGCAGAGTAAATCCTATTTCTACGTGTGATATTGTGTGAGGGAAATCTGGGCCATACATTCAGATCCATTCATCAACTTTCTTTTTGTAAGTTTTATGTGCTGTAACAACAGAAATGTAGCAAACTTCCAAAGCACAGGTCAACTGATTATTTACCACAGAGAACAAATGCACAGCATTCAGTGGTAAAAGCCAGAGCTTTCTACTGTATAAAAAGAGTATTTGATCAGAAGTACTGAACAGAAACACAGAGGTGTAAGAGTAAGGAGAAGATTCTCTTCAAGTTCATTCCTGATTAATGGAATCTCTTAAACAAATTGTTAAAAATTGGAATATAGCCAGGCCATCGCGGTGTGCCATGTACTGCAATCCCTCAATGGCAAACAAACAAGTTAGCTGTTATTTTCCTCCAGTCTTCTTTTACTTGGTTCACTTGCAGGTTCAGTGATTTTAGTAGTTGAAAACTGAACTATTCCTATTGCAAATCTAATTCCTTACTTCTGCCTGATGTTAGAGTTGCCTTAAGGCAATATTCAAATGCCTCCCCACTGTCATATATAAGATGGCTGGAGTAGAAATCACACATTATTTTTTACTGTTGAAATACATAAAAGGCGTAATTACTGCCCTGAGAAGTTTGAAGTAAAATTCAAATAATCAAGGAGCACAGGAACAAGACAGGCAGAAATATTTCTGTACTGAGATAGTGTGTAGATGGTTAAGCTAGTGAATTAGGTTTTAAAAGGGAACTAAAAATAGATTATAACAATTATTATTATTTAAATATGGCCTTAAACTGCCTCTACTTGCCAAAAGGTGTCGGTTCTTTTAATTCATTTCTGTATCACTGTGTACTCCCAAATATATTTTTCCTTCCTTAGAAAAATAGTTCACGATAATAAGGAGACCTTTTCACAGATCCCACAAAGTTAATTGAAGCAAGGTAAGTACTAAAGTTAATTTAAGCAAAGAAAGCTCAACACCAAGGTGAAGTCATCTTCACTTAGTGTTCATATTTAGTAGGCAGTCAACCTAACAAGACTACTAAAGGGAATAAAATTTGGTGTGTCAGATTTAATGATACAGAAAGTAGAAAGAGGGTATTAAAATGCAGTATAGGCATGTAGTCTGAGACAGTTTATGAGCCCGAGGTTTTATAACTCATATTCACCTATATGATCAGATGCTGTATATTATAATGCAATATTCAGATGTTCAGAGCAAGGTTGCGACCCCACTGGATAAACCTTGCAATGCTTTAGTCTCCACAAGGTAAGTCTTCATACACATTGGTTTATACTTCTAAAGCTTTTATGAAACATAACCTTTTACACTGAATGAAACCTAAAAAACCGAGATCATGACTACCTTTACAAATGGATTTGGCTTTTTTCTTTTAATTCTTTTGATTTGTCTGAAAATCTAAACCTGGCATAGTCACCGGACTCTGCAGCTCTTTCCTAAACCATAATTTTGTTGGTTTTCTCTTCATATTCTTAATCACATAGTTCTCTTTCCTCTGTGCTTCAAGTATGACACTGCTGGTCATCTCTTCTTTCCCCTTTCCATATTACAAATTAAGCTTTATTAATAGGTTTGACTTCTGCAGATCCCTATCCCCTTTCTTCAGACAAAATCTCTGCACTTCTTTAGGCCTAACTTACCGCATTTAATTAAAGAATAATTAATGTGGGCCATCTTGAAATAGCTGCGTTTTCAGTGTCTATTAAAAGCCCTTAACTTGTTCTAGTTCTAATATCTTTAGATACTTGATTAAACAGTAAAGAAAGAAACGTCTGTTCTCATATACTGAAATGATAGACTGCAGATTAGCAAAAGCAAAGAATGCCAAATTTCATCTTGATTATATTACGGCGTTTAGGACTCTGTATCTTCTCTGTAACAATGAGGTAATCAATTTTCCACTATAATATCTGGTATTTTGCAGAAAACAACGTAAAGGACAGATTCAGCCTCTCAGCATAAGAAATAATTAAATACATCATTGTGCATAAACTAGATTAACCATCATAGATTAATGAGCAAAATCTGAATAAATCAAGATAAACCAAACTGGAGGAGACAGGGTTTTCAAAAGTTCCTCACAGAGGAAAAATATATTAAGAACACATATAAGTAATTCTTTTTCTTTCATTTTTTTTCTCAAATGAAGAAGGTTGTGTTCTTCCCCAAGTTTCTGCTGGTCTAAGATGATGATGTCTGGACAAATTCATGCAGCACCAGGATACTGCATCATCCTATTATACAAAAGGCCCTGATATGACCAGTCCTAGGGTCAAAAATTGCCCTCAGGAACTATCTTCTAGGTGTCAGCCGAGTGACTATTGAGTAGGCTTGGTCTTCTCTTAGGCAAAACGCCAGACCAGTGAGATCCATGGTGAAAACTACAGGGTTTGATAGGTTTGTCATTAATGTGTGAATTTTTTGAAAATGTGGACAGTTTTAGCACTGGGAACCCATGACTAAAGACAGAAATTTCACAGTAGGCCAGAATTCTCTTCTAGTCTGTAGAGTAACCTTTCAGCTGTTTGCTGACAGGGAATTTCCAGAATTTAGATGGTGAATGATCATTTTATTAGGTTCCAAATTATAGTCTGAATATTTTTCAAAAATTTACAATGAAAATATTACACCTGCGATGTACACTTTGTAAACTATGCATTTAGCTGAGTCATGAAAAGAGATGCTGAAGGCAATTGAAAACAAGTAAAGAATTGTTTAAACTTCTGCTTTCATCTTGGGCTTAATGTGATGGTGCTTTTTAACTTATTTTGTAATTCACAGAACGGTTCCTCCTTTGCTTCGCATATATTGCTGTTGACATTTAGAGATGCATAACTATCTCTAAAGCATAAAATATTCAACCTCTAATTTAATAGAAAGGAAAGACTTATAAATTAAAAAACATCTAAGTGTAATAATACACAGTGGTCAACATCTATGCTACTCATTCCCAGGTCTGCATTTAACCTTTGAAAAAATTAAACATTTAGATATTTTACTAAAGCTGAACTAGTCTATAATATTATTGGAATGTATGTCTGTACTGTGATTATTAATTATTTACTAGGAACTAACATTCCCTGAAATTTCAGCACTTATTGACCAGCAAGATTTCATTTCTTTTACTCATGATAAAGAGAATGGGCCTGCAAGTGCAATGTAAAAAAAGTAAAAAAAATATCAAGTGAAATATCATTAATTAATTAATAATTATCTCATAAATATTCACAGATTATTAAAACATCATTCAAATTGCAGCAAAGAAACAGAGCTGAAGAGCTGCTCAGTAAAATATACAAGTGTGTAGCAATTTTCCTCCTTTTCCTATATGCCCTACTTTTACAAAGATGCAGTAAACTTCAACACATTTAAAACAGCCTAAATTCCCTTTCTATTTTCCTGTTCTGTCATCCATATATAAGTCTCAGAGGGAAAATCAGCTGATGATCTGTATCTCCAAGCGAGCATTCAATTATTCTCTTCCCTCTGGATCACTTGTCAGGAGCTGTACAGCGATAGAAGTGCTCCTGCGATGCGCATCGGAAACAGTTCTCCAAACACTGATCAAAACACACAGTTTACAGGCAGCTCCTCACAGTCCCACTTGTGTGATCCAAAGCCATGATATAGATGCATAAAGCAGCATTTACTCATATCATGTCTCGTTATTAAAGTATTTTTCCTCAGTTTTTAATAGGATTGCTCAGTTTCACTCCCTTCGCAGGAAAAGTGGTTTTACATTCAGCAAAACATAAGGATCTTTCTTTTAATTGCTACTTTTTATGAGGAAAACGGACCTTATTTAAAAAATTCCCACAACAACAATCTCCTAAGACTGCTGAAATTAAATAAAAGTAGTTTCTCTGAAACAACAGCAAAATTTATGTACTGAATAAATATGTACGGTTGGACTTGGTGATCCAGTGGGTCTCTTCCAACCTGGTTGTTCTATGATTCTATGAATTTCTGACACTTCTGTTTAGAAACCAGTTTCACCAGCCTGGCAGAGATGTGGTGTTTGAGACATTAAGGATAAGCACTGAAAAAACAAACCAATCCCCTCAAAATAAAAAGAAAGAAAGAACTGACCCCCAGACTAAATGGGATAAGAACAAAAGGTATGAGAAAAATAGCATGAAGACACAGGAAATTACAGGGAAGGTTAGGGCTGATTAAGAGCTCTGTGTATGCTGTTTATTACATATACTAAAAAGTCTCATTTTCTTTTGGGATTCTTTGTGATTCATTCATTTTTCTGCTATGAAAGATCAATTAAGACCAAGTCTAGCTTGAGGTATCTCCCCTGTTTCCAGAACAGAAGCCCTGATTACCCTGCCTCCCCTCCTGACCCGCCAGGAGCGCCTGCATCACAAACACCATTCCCAAGCACGTCCCAGTTCCTCAGCTCGGGAGGTGCTGAATCCAAACGCTGTGCTTTGTCCATGGGTGCAAAACTTCAGCAAAGCTATCACTACTGCAAAATGGTGTGCAGTCTATCTAAGCTGTACAAACTAAATAAAAATCTAAATAAAACTTGGGCTCCAGGACAAAGAGCGTTTTTCCTTGCAGATGGACTAAGAACAACAAGAAGGCATAACGGTGTGCGGGCACATGTTCACTAGTGGATAGAAAACTCCAGCCATTTCCTCATCATCCAAATTATTAATGACCACCCAGCAGTCAGGCCTGTGGCATATGAGTGTATATGTGAGTGTTACGAAGAACAACCGAGCACTAGTGAAAAGGGTAGCAGCTCTCAAGGGTAACTTAGTTGTGGGTTTTGTTTCAAGTAAAAGTAGTAATAACACAAAAGACATCCAATTTCAATTCAGTCAGCTCTACACAGAATCACAGAATGGGTTGGAAGGGGCCATCGAGATCATCAAGTTCCAACTCCCCTGCTATGGGCATCAGGCAGAGTTTGCTAGCAGCAGAAGGCAGTGCTTTGCTTTTAGTAAGTTTTTTTCTTGCCTTGACCATAGGAAAAAAGAAAAGAATTTAAAACACAAATTCGCAGGGAGCTGGCAGAATTACTAATAAAATGAATTATTTCTTTAATGTAGCCCAGTATGTTTCCATCATCCCTAAATTCTTACAGATAAATAACTCCCATTTGTCTTTATTCTTTCTCACCTATTCTAACAGGAGGATGGTTTTGCTGGGAAAATTATGTGAGTCTTATTCTAAGTTGACTAGACCTCAACTAAAATTACTATTTTAAAATCACTACTGTTCTTTGTTGTGGCACTTGCGTCATGAAAATTAAAGTCCTGTGAGAAACTGAAGGGGAACATGAAGTATACAAAAGATATGAGAAGAGGGGCAGTTATAAAAAGGTCTAGAATAAGATATTGAAATGATTCAGATTAGAGTGGATTTTTTTATAATAAATCTAATAAGAATGACAGAAACTGCTACATTTTATTATCAAATCCTGTCCACTGGCAAGCTGACTTTATGAACAGAAAGTCCTAGACCTATTATTTTTTCCTTATGTAATTACTACTGAGGAAATTAATGACATAGTGTAGTTCTGAATCAGTGTTACCAGTACTGAAAAATACTAGAATTCTTACAAACTGTGAGTACAGTAGATTCAAATATTGCTTTTCCAGGCACCTGCTATTACTAAGGGAAAGATTACCTGTGAACATCAGGACGTACAATCTTTGGCCAGCGTCATTTAGTATTTCATCTACTTTGGGGCAGTCTTCACCAGATGCAGACACAGAAGTTCTTCCCTTTAACAAGAATTCTCTGGGAGCATCTGTTGGAGAAGAAGAACAAGTGGTTATTCGCTAAGATCTACAGTTAGCAGCCTATAGGAAATAATCACTTTTGCAGCACAACAGCTGAGCATGAAATTTTAAGAGGGGCTGCATAATTGACCAATAGCAATATCTGAAATAACACTGCTTAGGAAAAGATTAATTTAGACTCATGCAACAGGGCATAATTCAGCCCTAGAGGCATCAAGAAGGCATGTTATCTTACATCCAGCTTTGCAGACTGCACTTAGCGGTATTATGGGATATTTCTGTTTTTGCTCTCAAGCATATAGTATTAGCCACCGCCAGAGGCAGAATATCAAACATTTATCCGCACCTATTTGCTTCATAATGAAGGACTAATTCAATTTGATAACAATAGGAGAGTCTAGCAATGAGTTGAAATCAGCCAGAGAGGAGGGTACTGGAGGCTCCTGCGCGTCACTGTAACAAAAGCAGCCGCCTGGCTCGGCTGCTCCCTTGGTAGGATTAGAGTTCTGACACTTACCAATGCATTAGCCTTGGCAGACTTTGAATGACACCTTATATATTTACTTAAACATACATTTCAAGTTCTGGACTCCCTCTCAAAGGGCTAAGAAGGTTGACTTAGTGACAGTGTAGGATATGAAGGTATTGTTTGCTATTTCCATAATACCCTTATGGATTGAAAACATGTTCTGCTGTGATTTTTCTGTTTGAATCTCAACACAGGACTAGTTTAGATAAGAAAATCTGCTTCCTTTTTGGGATGATAAGAGCGTTACACGACCCTGAAAGTTAAGCTACACGACACTTTGCTTCTCATTCTCCTATGAGACCACTGCACTATTTCATTATCTGAAAATGATGAAACTTGACTAAGAGGAAGAGTTTCAGCTACTACAATAAATTAAGCTTCAGGTAGGCCCTAGTGAATTGTAAGAAAAAGAAGCTGTATTTTATATGTTTCCCACTTGAATATGAAAATCAAGCATAGAACTATTGAAAAGCATGAACTTTTACTAATAAAGAAAACCTTCCAACTTGTATGCCTACTTTGGGAACAAGTTCATGACTTCCTTCATCTTCTGTTACCCGAGGGCTATCTGACATTGCATTCATCAGAACTAACAAATGAGATTGTGCTTGCAACAAAGCTGAAGACAAAAGGAGAAGAAATCAGAATTTGCTCTAAGGATATTAACTTATTATTTTATAAGTTTTAAGATACCAAAGAATTATACTGAAGTTGTAATTTTGTATCCTTGAATTTTAATTTTATATCAAGTCATTGAAATTTTCATTTGTTACAAAGTTTTATAACAAGCCCAAAATCTATGAATGTGAATTCATGTGAATGTAATGAAAGCTAAAAATACATTTAAAATTTTGTCAAAGCATGCAACGGTTAAGTTTTGTATACATTTTAGTATCAGTATTATTATTATTATGAACAGAAGACCTGTCAAGTAATAAATCTGAGCATTCATAAGAATAGATTTTTAAGAACTGCTGCATTGTACTTCAGAATCATGTTCTCTAATAATCACATCCGATTCTGCTTTCAATTCAATAATCCCCCTTGAAAATCGGAGGAAAAAACCAATGATGAAATTCCACATAAGTTACTCTGTTGTAAAAAAGGAGGAAGAAAGCATTTCTCCCACTTTGCTGAATTATTTATATATTGTTCATCTCCACTGAACTCCAACTTCTTCGAATTTATTTGCTAGCTGATGTCCGTTTCTGCACCATACTGGGCACTGCCACAGAGTACAATGCTATATAGAGCTTCCTTGCTGGTTTTATTGACTGTAATTAATATTCAAATACATATTTCATGATGACGTTCTATGCATGATTCTCTAGTATTGTATCTGCAGCCTGGTTTTTGTCCAGAAACCTCAGATCTATCAATCTTACACAAAGTTGAGAATTGTGTGTGTCCACACTTATATAAATAAAGGAAATGGAAGGGAAATGTCAGGGAAATTATCATTAAGGATTCAAAATGAAACCCCATCCACCTTTTTTTAGTTACACTTACTGAAAATTACTTGCTGCCTTGTAGGGTTTGAATGGTGGAGGCTGGTGCAACTGCTGCAGCCAAGTGGGAAACCCTGACATCCATCCTATGTCCACTCCTGCTCTCATTCTTTCAGTGATACATGTGATTTTAAGCTGCCACAATCCAAGAAGCAAACAGTCCCAGTCAGAAGCAGCTAACTAGCTGTAACACCTGCTGCGCTTCAATCCATGGGCAAAAGCATCAGGCAGGTTTCTTTGCTCATCCTCTGATATTCTTCTCTCCCAGTCTGACACGCTCAAAAGGTAAACAGACCACCTCATTGACTCCACATACAGTTACACTTTTCCTGAATATTTTTCAAACTGCAAATTGTATATCTTGCAGGCTCCTCCAAGCACAGCAAACCTTGTGGGAGTTCATCTATCGGCAAGATGTACTTCCACATTTATAGGAAAAGATTTAACCATATTTGTGTGCCACAACAAGTAAGTGTATCGTCAATAACTTTGCGCAATCAAGAGCCCAGAAAAATCACTCTGTCTCTCTAAGACTTTTGGAGATGCCCTGGGGCTTTTTTTAATCTTAATAAGAAAAGAGAAAAAGCCCTATGAAATTCAGTTAACACCTCCCAGTCTCCTGTATAATTTCATAAACATGAATTACATACGACCCTTTGCAGAAAACTGTTTTTTCTCATCTATTGGGAATGATATCAGCTTATTTAGCTGCTATGAAAGATGAAATCTGATACCTTCTGCTGTAAGGTCTGGGAATTCCAAGATTACAAATACATTGCAAAACTAGCCCTCCCTTCATCCCCTTTTTTTTTGTCTTAAGGAGTCTTCTATCTTTTATTCTCAGTTTTCTGAAAGCATATAATCTCAAGACAATAACAGCTGGAAACAGGTATGAAAAGATGATCTTAAACACATTTAATGTATTTCTCCCATTTGAAGTGGTATAGGAAGTCGTGTTCGGGTTTTAAAATAACTCTTAATTAGTAATGAGGTCACTGGTTCTATTATTATTGTCATATGCAGAGAAGGTAAAGGCATTTACATACATTTAGAGCCTATAGAAAAATTTCTTTCAGGCTGATTCCAGTTTCCTTTAGCTGTGCAGCACAGTCCTGGCCAGTAACTGCCAGTCATCCCCTTATGCAGAATATGTTTAGAGGAATATAGGTTTTTTTGCTAGCCTTGGCAGTAATCCAGCTAAGAAGTAAAGACATCTGCTGATCCATTTTAAAAGTTCCTACTGAAGCTGGCCACCTTACATGTGTACATATGTTCCAATACCCACTCATACTTTTTCCAGAGCTATTCAGTTGTTTCCTCAAAAAATGAATCAGTACTTACTGAGAATATGTTTTCAGTGTGGAAGCTCTGGTATTCTGAGAAATGTGGTATTTCTGAGTGGAATGAAAAGTCCCTAACCACTTTATTTTTCTGGTCATTTTTTACACCCTTTGGTCGAGAACCCCATCTCAAACCAACCATGTGTCTAAAAATGTGGAGTGTTCATGCTGATTAATCCAGCTGATGGAGTATTTGACAATTCAGGTAGAAACAGATACCGTTTTCCCAGCTAATTTTTGTGGATTCTTCCTTTCAGACCAACAGCAAAACCAGGTTCCTCAAAGTCTTGCACACTTCAGAAAAAGTCCCTGTGTCACCCATGTCCACTTATGCTTTTAGAATGATTTAGTAAAAAGGCTTTCTACTTTCTGCCAAAGAGAATAATATTCCTAGGATTACTCTAAGGAACATTCTGCATACATAAAACCTCCAGCTTGTATTTAAAAAAGGGTTTTTTCCACATTATCCTTAATATCACGACTATGTTTGAATCCCCCCAGAAATCAATGTGCAAAAAGAATTTGCTTGTAATAGAATTTCATTCCTCTAGTTCATGGAACTCGAATAATTTCTTTGCTTATAACTCTTTTTAAAGCTATTTTGCGTAAGGATTGTAAAAACTGTCTTTCCATGCTTAAGTGAAATAGTTAATTTTGTTACCATTTTCATTTGTTGTTCTAAAGTAGTCCTTAAAATCAATGAAAAACAAAGGAATTATTTATAATTAATATTGTATTATGATCACTTAGACCAGGAAGCTTACTTGATTGGATGGAGCGAGATGAACAAAACAAGGAAAAGCAAAGAATGTAGATGCTGGATGGGAGTAATCATTGAAAGAAATCAATCTAGTTTCTTTCTTTGATATTATTCAATAATTTTCCTAATTTGTATTAATAGAAGTTGACACACATGTACACAATGAGTCAAAGACTATTGATATTCTGCAGTTTTGGATTTCCCATGCTGGTCATTATTGAATGTTTTGGGTCTCTCTCCTTCTAGATTACTACTGCATGTTGCTAACTGACTTCTAGCTGTGCTAATACATCTGTGAGAGGGTAGATACACATGTGAGCTTTCTGTTTGGTCAATATCTCAATCTATACCAGATAAAGCTGAACTGCCTATACAGAAGCTTGGAAAAGAGTACTTAGGATAAAGAGATCATCTGAAATGAATAAGAGATGCTTATAGAAACACTCTACTCCAATGACTGTGACAAAAGCATTACTTTTCTCAACAATTTAGAACTACAAAATTGTATAAAAAAATATGAAAAATTTTAAAGACTGTATGAAAAATTTGGAATCATATCTAGCAGGTAAAATCAAAGAAAGGAAGAAAACTTCTTTGCATACACCACGCAATTGACACAGCATTCTTAAAACAATATAAAAATCTTACAAAATATCTAAATCTGGAAGGTAGGATTGCCTCAGCATCAGAATTAGAATTTCCAACATACTGAATATGCTAAAACTCTTTTACAGACAATGAGGCCTCAGTTGAAAAAATACTGCAAAAAATTGGGAAGGTTTTCCACTCAGACTTTCCATCTCAGACTTCTCCAATGCAGATGCCTTGAATAAAGTAAATGGACAGAAATCACAGCACTTGGCTTTCAGTTCTTGAAAATCTAACGTAACCTTGATAATACTTATTTACATAATATCTAACTGAAACTATGTATGTAATTGCCCCCAAATTAATCCAAAATCTCTACGTATGAACTGAATGTCTTTGTAAATTAGTGTACAAATAATGTCCATTAGCCGAGAAGGATTTACTTTACTGCATGATCAAATATTACTAGTAACTACACAGAATATGTATTAAATATTAGTAATATCTATGCAGTAATACATAGTGTATGGCAAAACTTAAGACTACAAATGGAAGCATCTTTCCCAATTCTGGTTCTCTTACTCTTCTGAATTGTAAATATTCATGATTTTTCCATAAATTGCTATTTTTTTAATAAACACAATGTGTGTTGATTTTCTTCCTTTGAAAAGCTGTTTTTAAGCAGTTACACGGAAACAAGAACAGAAAAAAAGTGAGGGAATGTCTGCATGATGGCCTTTCAGGAGAGAATGGGCTTTGTTGCTGAATATATGTTTTGTATCTTTGCACATTAACGGGTATTCTAAAAGTTATCAGGATTAAGTACCATCAAAGTTAATAGCCTCTTTTTATAAGACTTTATCTTTTTCATTTTAAGATGTTATTAGAATAATAAAATTGGTGCCTGGTGGGCTGAGAGCAGACTGCCATTTAACATATTTAACGACCATCTGGAGATTTTTTTTTTTATTCAAAGTTTTATTTTGTATTTTCTCTTAAGCACTTCTTACTTTTTTTAGAAAAAGAAAATCTCATTTTTCCTTTCCAGTTTGAAAGCACAATGAGGTACAAACACAAAGGCAGAACTACAAATGGCAGAACAGCATTTGCACCATTTTCTCCATCAACTACCTACAGTAAACTTAGAGTCAAGCATTCAGAGAAAGTAGCACTAGTTGACAAATCCAAGAAAGAGGAAGACTTACCCTCTTTGTGGAGAGTCCCATGATCCTGGTAGTTTGCTAGTGCTGGTGAGTCTCCTGTAGAGCAGGCATCCCAGGGACCCGTGTAGCTTCCTCAATGCCTCCTCAAAGCTCAATACATTCTCCTTCCCACCCAAGGCAATCAGCAACTTAAAGGTGGGCAATTTAAGTAAAAAAAAAAGGAAGAAAAAAACATTTTGTAAGGAATACTCATAGGGGTTAGGGAAGAAAACATATTCAGAGTAATGCAGGGCTAAAGCGACATGTAAATGACAGAGTAGAATGTCCTAAACAGTTTCTTAGGTATCTGAAAGAGAGCTAAGGCAGAATAAAAGATTAAATATATTTGTACAATTCTTTGGAAGTGACAAAGCATTTCCAGAGTTATTCTTCGCAATATTATGAAGTTAGCTCAACCGGCTAAGAATGTCCCTACAGCTTATCTGAACTGTCACATCCTTGAATCACCTTTGTTTCCATGAACAAATCTGTTGGACTTACCAACTAAATGATGTATAGTGCTCATCGCTATTGTTTATTATCTAGAGAGACACATTTCAGTTCACATTTCAAATCTGAAATGCAAGATGAAATGATCAGGTTCTTAAACATGAACGAAAATATTGTTTGGGATGGTTCACAGATGGAATTTCTTAGTTTCATCATGCTGAGAAGCTTGTCAGTAACTGAGCTCTTTTGCAAACAATAAATTAACCTAATGCTAGTTTAACGTTACCTATATTACTGTAATGCAAATATTTGAATAACATCTACAGAAACATAGTTTACAAACTGAAAGAATACAAATGTAATTACCTCCTTTTAATACCTGTGCTTTTATCTTTCATCTTTAAGTTGTCCTTTCTGCACTGTGCTTAATGAAATTCAGAGTGGACCTCCAAACCTTCTTCCTCGTTGTGATGGCAGCAGTTCCAGCAGAATGTGGGCATCTTCACCTCCACGTGGTGTCCTTAGGAGGGACATCTCAGGAAAGTAGTTTTCTGGCAAGACAGATGAGTGGCTTCCGGTTTAATTGCTCTTTCCTACAGGGACAAGCGTAAAACCTAGAGTCAGAAAAGGCCATTATGAACATGGAGAGAATCTCCTAGGCAATAAGAAAAAACACGAACATCCTACCAATAGCTCTTGCCAACTAACAATAATTTAACGCCAGTGCCAAGGAATAAGTACCAGTAGTGTACAAACCAAGGCAACATTAGGCACTATATAAAATTTCAGACATCACAACAAAAATCAAGATTTTAAAGACATCGGTAGATTTATGAGGAAGATGTATACAGTAACAACTTGTAAATAAAAATATCCTTCAATCAACATATATAGTGGGGGAGAAAAAACAAAACTATGGCCTAAGAAGGAAAGAACTTCAAACAGCAAGAAGTAGGTTGGAAAAAAGAGGGGTATCATACATGGGATTGCTCAGGTCTCCACAAAACATGGGATGTTGATTCACAGAAAGCTGAATCCCCATATGGAGCCTTGTAACAGCACACATGAAAGTCTTGGATCATAGGAGACCAATGGAGAAACTTGCAATTATTTCTAGGGAGAGAAATTCTGCAAACAGCAGCAGCATCGCATGACTTACAGTTCTCTGAATTGGCCCTACTACGTCCAACCATACAAACCCCTCATGCCAAATGACATTTTTATTCTGTATTTCACTCATATTCACTATTAACACCAGACTATAATGGAAATATAATAACTGACAACACAAAGAAACTACTGGAGGTAGCTTAATATTGTGTAATTTCAATAGTGTTTAAGAGAATACATATATATTGAGGAGGGAAAGTCAGAAACGCAGGATAGGCCATGAAATACACATCTATATATACAGGACAAATTTGTAGAAGGGCTGTAATTGTTCATCATAATAAAACAGAGGCAACACACAGAGAGAACTGCAGCAGAAAGCTAGGACGACTGAATTACATTTGTCTTAATTTCCTCCACTGACCTATACACAATATTTGCCACGCACCTAGTCACTTATTTTATTTTCTGTGGTTTGACTGTGACATTGCTACCCAATTTTCTTGTTAGAGTGAAAGATTAGGTATTTAAAATTGTTAGAAGCATCTTTATTTTAGCTGATCCTCTTAATTCAATTGAATCATAATTGAAACAGAACAATAGACACATCATTTTTCTTCTAACGTATAAGAATGATATATTTGTATATTCTTTCCATTATTGCAAAATGACTGTAAAGCTATATAAATTGCAGTTGTTGAATACTTAAGGGTAAACAACTATCATAATTTGAAAATACATAATTGTTGTGCTAAGCTCAGGCTAAAAAGAGTAAACATTGGAACTTAAGCATTACCACAGGCTGAACAACAACAAATAGCCTTCTGCACTGCAAAACACAGTGGCTGATCAGCTCTGCATTGTGTTGTGGTCAGTAAATGCATGAAGTTTCAAGTACATTAAAATTTTCTGCACTGTCTGGGCTGCCTTTGAGAACTGAAAAGTGAAGCTGACTTTCCACACCAGTTGGAAATCATTTAGATCCAATAAGGTACTTGGTGACAAGCTGATCAAAGTTGAGTGTCCTCAAAAGCAAGTCCTTGGGTTCTACAGGACCTAATTATGGTTGGCATGTGGACTAAAGGCAGTCTCTGAAAGGAAAAAATAAGATTACATTACTGTAATTTATTTCTAAGTCCTCAGCTTTCATCTCCATTAATTTTTTTTAGAAGTCTGGTTGTGTCCAAAGATAAATACAAGCTGTATTTCAAACAGAATCTAGTATCCAGCATGATTTTTCTCTCTCAAGATTTCTGCTCTTCCAAACTTCTATTCCTTTTTTGCTGGACTCACACAAAACAGCAAATGTTCTATGTTCCTTTTGAGTTGTACAAGTCTGCCTTCACGACTCAGTCTCTTGAATTTCTTTCAGCCTGCCTATTCTTCAGAAACACTTACCAGCTGAGCACTGTCTCTTATTCTCCTCAACTATGCTCCTACAAAATACAGTCTCCAACTACCTCCTTTCTTTTTTTTTTTTTTTCTGTTGCCACCATTAAAAAAAAATCTGATTTATGAACGAATTAAATATATACCTTCTGTTCCAGGCTTGAAAATTATTTCAATAGAAATGAAATAGTAACTTTGGTAATATTTAAAACTCCACAGAAACAATGATTAGGACTGTGAGTCCTTCAACTGCAGTTTAAGTATAAAATTCAGACTGAAGGAAACATGATTTTAAAAATTACAGAGCTGGAAACATATAGTCAGTATCTCAGTCTGCACAAAGTAATTGCAATAAGAACAAATGTAATGATGAAAATCTTAACTGCCTTTTTAGTTGAAGTTGTAAACCAGAAATGAAGATGATGCCTGGATAGCAAGGTGAAAGCAAAGACACGGCTGACATGACAACATGCAATCAAAACACACCATCCTATAAAACAGCCTCGTTACTCTCACAAGAGATGACTGTCAAAAATTTACCAGGGTCATAACCATTAATCATTTTATTTAGCTGATAAGCAGGCAGCTTGCTGACTTAATTATATGTAGCAGCACCCTTAAAACTCCCGTACTTGCAGAAATGTTGACAACGCAACAGATTTGTATTCGGGCAGTCCTGTTACTCAAGTGACTCCAGATCCTAAACATTAATTACACTTACATAATTATTGTGCTGACAATTAATCTGAAATTCTGTGTTGAACACAGAATGTTTACTTTTTTATCCAAATTGACATATTTGGTTTATTCCCTCAGTCACAGATGTACAGCCATCCTTTCGTCAATCTGGACTAACTACATTATGTTAATTAGACAAGAAAGTTTAATTTCTTTCCCCCATGTACCCAAAGGAATCAAGAGGACATGGTTGCTAAGACACATTCCTGTAAAAGAAAAGAATTTCTCCATAATCACATACAGCAAGTGCTGATTATGTACTGAAAATAAACTTCTGTTAACAGAAAGTTGTAAACTAAATTTTAGTGATTAAAGCTTACACAAATGATTGTGCAAAACTGGAAGAATTTTAATAAGTCAGAATTTATTTTGTGCTTAAAAATAAGTGTATTTGACCATTAAGTTTGGCAGCAAAGGTTGAAATGGGTGCTATAGTAAAAGAAGTTAGGGATAAATACTTGAAATTTCTTATTATATTCCTAATTATTTTTACCACCTCCTACTATTCTTTGTAAGTCATAAAACCCTATAAAATGTACAGACCTTAATTGCTCTATTCCAATGCACAGAATACACACAGGAGACATTTTCCTTAGGTAAATATTTACTTGCTTGTAATTAGTTTAAATTTTGATGAATTTTATATGCTTAATTCCCTTTTTAATTTCTATAGTAAATAACATATGAAACTTTCCTTAGAAAACAGATGTAAATTGAAAATATTTCCCACAGTCTACCTCTGTAAATTACCCACAATTACTACTTCATCAGACTACAGAAATATTTGGCTTCTCCAAGATATTATACAGCTGGTTATGATTTCAAAGATAGGTTTACATTAAGTTCACAGAAGTTATTATGGATGCAAAATGAGAGTTGCAGTTTTGTACTATTTATGCAGGTGTAGATTAAAAAAAAAGCACACTTCCTTCCTAGAAAAGCCATACCAAAAGTAACTAGTATCTCAACGTAGTAAGAGAAGGAAACACCTGATTTTTCTTTTTTTCCAGTTGCAGCTACGTATTGGAAAGTAACTGGAACTGCTAACACTATTTTAGTCTACGTTTTTTAGTAATGTAAGTAGTTTGCCAAAGCCTCCTCTAATAATAGAACATTTCTCAGTGATCTGTTCCATTGTAGGACTGAAAGGTATCATAAGAAAGACCAATTCCAGGGTATTTTAATTACTGAACCTCTTTTCCATAGGCTTTAGCCTAACTGCTCATATCCAGGAGCTTTAAGGCAAGCTACTAACTTTTCAAAGCATGTTGCTGACCAAACAAAGGTCTGACAAACATCTGAAAGCAAGATGAGAAAATGTTCATTCTTTCTGTTCCAGTCCAAGAATAAGGTGTGTATTCTAAGAAATGTTAGTACCTGCTATTACCTTGTTCCTCAGAAACTCCCACTGGCTGTCTACCAAGGATTGGTGGCCCCAGGCAGGAGTGATGGTGTTGGGAGATTTCAGCCAGAGGTAGAGTTGCTAAGATTGGATTGCTGGTAGCCCTTGGATGTAAGAGGAAAATCACCAATGCAGAAAGGAGTAAAATTCCAGAGGAAACAAAACTAGGGAGGATAGTCGGCTCAGTTGGACATTACCAGGTCATCAGGATGATTTGATGATGTCCATGGAGCTGGCAGGAGAGGCATCAAGAGCTTCACCATGGTCTGACATGGTGCCATAGACTCCTCCAGTCTGGTCCTGGAGAGGGTACAGAAATGCTTGGCTCATTGCATCTTAGCAATCATTTCCTTATGTTTGCAAAGTAATTATTGGTTCATATTTTTAAGTGATGCATAATTTTCTTGTTGAGTCTCTTTCTATCTGGTTGAAGAGGTTTAACCCCAAAGAGGCCATGGCACTATCTCCTGCGAGGGGTACTCTGCATAGGTTGGTGTACGCAAACACCTCCCACAGGTTAGCCCTGTGAAGTCATTTAAGCCACAGGCTCAGGCCTCGGCGTGAACAGAAACACTTTTCCTTTTCTCTGTTGTTAAAGTGTGCGCACTGTCCAGTGATACCTATTAAAATCCAACCTAAGAGTCAGGCACTAGCAAATGAGCAATAGGAAAGCACAGTGTTTAAAACCACACAAACAATTAGGTGTTACGTTAATTATGTCAGTAAATTGGAGAACATATGGCACTTGGAAGAATTGAGAGCCAATGCTCTTAGTTTAAATATATCTTTTAAATCTTATCCATTATTTCAGAAATAAATTTCATTAATTTAATCCATATCCTTTTGACCATCTTCACATGTCTTGATATCTAGGAGGTTTGCCTTTATGAAATTGGAAAGCAGATATATTTTAGTGGGATATAGCTTCCTAACTTCCTAAGGTATTTCTGACAGTCTCAACCTAAAAGAATTTTAAATTAATTTATTTTCTGTTCCCCATGCTGAATACTAATGCAATGGTAACTATGGCTGTAACAATACTTAAGTACATGACTTTTAAATTATCTTTTCCTTATTTATAACCTTTGCCCCCAAAAGTTCAGTGCAAACTCTCTAGACATTAAAGTAAAATAATCCAGTACTTCATACCAAAAGAGCATAATTAGCTTACAAAAGTTCTACATAATTCTTGCAGTTTCGATTCATGAAAGACTATCTTATCCCTTCATATAATATCAATGTATATTAGTCCTATATTGTTTAAAAGGGATACCACTTCACAGTTTATGCCTTGTCAACTTCAAAAACACCCACACTGTTTGACAAGAATAAATTGTACATTTACTTGTCATTTCAATGCTGCTGCTGTTTGAAATTATTATGGCTCTAAGCAGTAAACACAAATTGCATTCTTTTGTTATTAAATCCTACCCGCACATCAACCCAAAGAACTTCCTAAAAAAGACTGAAGGGAAGTAAAGTGAGATGGTTCCTAAGAAAAGTTAAAATAAGAAATACAATTACACCTTATGCTTTTCTCTAGATTTAAATTGCAGATAAAAGAATGATATGGAGGTGTTCAATTAGAGAACAAAACTCAAAACTGTAGAGTGGCATCACATCTAAGTTACTGAAGAGCAGCACCTTGAGTGAAATGTAGTAGACTTCTGTAGCAATCAGCTTCGTAAATGTGAAGTGAAAGAAACAGATATAGAAAACGTTGATCATAGACTCACAGAATGAAGGGGGTTGGATGGAAGTTCATCTGGAGATCATCTAGTTCAACCCCATGCGAAAGCAGAGTCACCTCCAGCAGGCTGCACAGGAACGTGTCCAGGTGGTTTTGAATATCTCCAGAGAAGAAGACATCACAACATCTCTGGGAGGCTGGTTCCTGTGTTTCATCACCGTTGCAGTATGGAAGTTTTTCTCAAATTAATGCTGAACTTCCTGTGCTGCATTTTGTGCTTGTTGCTGCCTGTCCTGTCACTGGGCACGGTTGAGAAGAGCCTGGCCCCATCATCTTGACACCAGTCCCTTAGATACTGATCAGCACTGGTAAGATCCCTCCTCAGTTTTCTTTTCTCCAGGCTAAACAGACTCAAATTTCTCAGCCTTTCCTTCTAAGAGAGATGCTCCAGTAACCTCATCACCTTCCTGGCCCTCTGCTAGACTGTATCCAGTAGTTCCCTGTGTTTCTTAAGCTGAGAAGCCTGGAAGTGGACGTAGGACTCCAGATGGGGCCTCACCAGGGCAGAGTAGAGGGGGAAGATAACCTGTCTCTTCTTAATCCACGCCAGGATACCATAGATTTCTTGGCCATGAGGACACATTGCTGGCTCATGGTTAGCTTGGTGTCCACCAGCACTCCATGGACCTTCTCCATGAAGCTGCTTCCCAGCAGATCGACCCTCAGCCTGCATTGGTGAATGGTGCTAGTTTAGGTCAGTCAGAGAGCATCGTGTTTCAAAAACGTCAAGAAATAAAGCAAACACATGTGAGTAAACTCAGTCCCATTATTGCTCTGTTGCTTGGCTATACCCTTCTTGATTGTAGATCCATAAGCTGTGAACAAAACTTAGAGAAAGAGTAAAGAGAAGACAAATCTAAGAAGTTGAGAAAAGTAAATTACAGTGATCGATAAAGTACTGGCTTTTGTCACTCAAAGAAAACTTGAATGAAAGTGTGCTGAAAGACTTATCGAACACTGCAATTACCGTAATGTAAACAAATGGCACAGCCTATAACTGCTAAATTACTCAAAGTAAATTTGAATCAAGACAGCCTAACTGCACTAAATCATGAAATTCTTTCTAATTTACCCTGAGAATTGTTCATCAGGAATCAGGACATGTTAAAATACAACACTGAAAAAAGTGAACATTCATTAAGAATAGAAGACATTATGCTTATGTGGCAAATGCATTTCAAATTTTTTTAGCATATTTCAAAATACATTTAAATGTTACCATGTTTAATGTTTAAATATTAGCAATGTTTTAAAAATAAGTAGTTTTATTTTACAAGGTCCTTTCATTTGTGACCTGAAATCACCGTTTTAATCTTAGCAGATTTGATTCCTTTCCCACGATTGCATTTAATTTGCAAAATTAGTTATTTCAATTTTTGTAAGAAACCTTCGTCGATTCTTGCACTTTGGGACATCCTTGAAGCTACCGATGTAAGTTGCACTTTACCAGGTTTTCACATTGTTTTAATTTGAATGTCTACAAAACCTGATCATAGAATCATGTCACAACCTGACAAAAATCAGCCTGTGGCTGTTATGACATTTGCAGTTTTTCTGTGGCAAATATATATTTTATTTTCAGCAGTTTTTCTTCACTTTTTTCAACTTTATTTTTAAATAAGAAAAATACTTACACCCTAGATCCTGTTCCCCGAGATTATGTTCTGCAGAATGGCAGTCCTTTTAAAGGCAAAGAGACTGCTAAATAGCATACCTTACCCTATTTAAAATTATCAAACTGAGGCCTAAATTTCCCTACCTGTTATTTCTTTACATGGAGATGGGAAGGAAAAGAGTCATGTTAATGACTTGACTTTGAAATTTAAATTAGAATGAGGAGTCTCCGAGAAGATGTTACTTTCAAAGTAAGTTGTAATGTCAGATCTCTGTTCTGAAATACTCTTTTCAGAAAGAAAAAAAGCCCAAATGAACTAAACCTTTACATATTAAAAGGACTGAAAATAAACAATTTTTATTGCTAAAGATGAGAACTTGGCAGAGGAATACAAGAAGTAGAGTTGAGCAATAGAAATTACAATTATTAGTACAAATTGGTGAGCAAAAACTATTTAAGAAGTACAAATATCGGTTTATTATCATCTTAGGATAAACAGGACAGTCAGCTAGTGAGGCACTTCGATATCATTAGTGAAAATTTGTAACATCAACGTTTTAATGACTACATTTTTCATTTAAAGAGAAAAATAAGAATAAATAACCTCAAATGTACCTGTTTCTGGATTTTAACAAATAATTTTAGCAAAAAAAGTGACAGAATTCCTGACTGAAAACCATACCTAGCAGATCATAGAATCATCGAATCATAGAACAACCAGGTTGGAAGAGACCTACCGGATCACTGAGTCCAACCATTCCTATCAAAAATGGAATTATTATTGGCCTGGAAGACCTGAAGACAGTTTCAGACTGGAACTGGCAACTGTGAACTGTTCAGTTTGTTGTTGTTTGCTTTTTTTTTTTTAACAAAGACTGCCCTGAAAAGCATCTTTTAAACTCTTCCTCAGCAAGGCTGAAGGCCACTGCAATGAACAGGCACAACAACAGACCTCCTGCTGCTGGCAAACCTCGAGAAAGTGTTGCTGGTGACATAGATGAGACTGACAAGCTGACACTGTAGATTAACTTACAATTAAACTATTTCTGATATCCTGATCATCAAGTCAGACCATCTGCAATGAGATATTTGTGCTTAAGGCACTGGGAGAAACATATATGGCCATTACCTCACTCACTGACTCCGGTTTAGAAACAGAACTATCAAAAAGCTCTCAAAAGAATAACACTGCCACACCCACTTTCTATTTGATTGTGTTGGCTATTTTCTTTTTATAGGTGTTCATTTTTATTTTATACCTCTGAAGTACATACACTCCAAATGAAAATCTGAAGCTGTGGGCCTTTTGAAAATTGTCTGCAACTCTAAGCAAACATCATTTTCTTCCTCGTTTGGGAAAGCTGCAATTTATAAGCTACGGCTAACAGACAGATAAATGGGAGCAAAAGACAGAAAAATCATTCTGATTCAAAAGGCATAATTACACATTTCTTGAAAAAACATATCTATTTCCTGGTGCTTGATAAAAATCCATGAAACCTACAGTTAATAGCAGGGTATCAAATAGAAAACTGAATTAATTGCTCTAAAAGCACAGCTCGGTGGTGCTAGCAGGATGTTCTCACTGAGAAACCACAGCACAATATGCTAGCTGGGAACACAGACTGCAGGTTTTGTAAAACAGCTCACTTCATACTTGCAATCCTGCCTTTGAGCAGCATTTCAAACCTGTGGAAGCAAATACAGCCATTGCTCAAACGAACTCTATTTATTTTATGATTATTTTCTATTCTGTTTAGAATCACAGAACAGCCAGGTTGGAAGAGACCCACCGGATCATCGAGTCCAACCGTTTCTTTTCCCTCAATTTATCCCATTTTTTATGTCACCTGCGTACACATATTTTTATGTTTCTGGTAGGTCAGGGATGCTGATAATCTTACAGGACAGGACAGCAACAAGTTAGCAACAGGAAGACAATAAAGGAGAGATACAGATACCAAACCTGGTGGATTTAGCACTTTGCTACTAGGCTAAGAATGTATGAATGCGTTTACAAGTAAATTGTCAAAACAAAGCTCTTAATATGTTGGTTTATATTGCAAGTCACTGAAGCCTCTGGGCTAAAGGAATTTATAAGAACCCTTGATTTTCTTCCCTCTTCTGACTCAATGCATATTTTATATAGTGTATTTTTAGCGCTTGGGCTCCTTTTCAGAGTTGTTCTTTTTCCAGGATATATATTGATGGAAACATTTCAATTTTGCATATGAAAACAAACAGCTCTGAGTTTTTGAGTTAATTAAGAGTGAGTAAAGCTGTGAAAATTAAAATGAGCTTCACAACAACAACTCTGGAAAACAATAAGATCCAGGTGTGGGCCACATACCTGACTTGTTACTTACTGAACATAAGCCATTACCTGATAAAGATAAGACTATGCTGATGTTCAACGATGATAAAATATAGAGATAACTTGAAAAACAAGAGTGTTTCCACAGATATTTAAATAGATCATAGATCATACATTTAACTGGCAGAAATAAAGACAAAATAAACCACTTCCATTAACTGAGATTGAATGAATGTAAAATAATAAAAAAACGCCTTCTTTTTTTAAAAAATAAAAACCTGAAACATTACTTTATGAGACTGAGCTTCCACAATACCACCCAAACCTTTTTCTGTGGCCACTCAGTTTCAAGCAATGTTACCTTCTAAGGAGTTTAAGTACATTTGGTTGTGGAAATCGATGGAATTTTTAAACAAGTAGAAATTTTAAAACAAAGTAAGAGGCTTTTGGGCATTTATGCCTCTCAAACAAACAACTTCTCTAAGAGAACACTGACTACAAATACAGATATGAAATTGTTACAGAAGAAACTACCAGGTTTGAGTTTGTAGTAAAATAGTATTAAAAAAAAAATCTTGCTTTTTTATAAGGAAATTAGGCAACAAGTAGCAGTCTAGGAACAAAATCTACCTTTCCATGTGACGATTCATTTAATTTAAATCTGAATGCAATTACCTTAAAGAGTTTTAAATTCTCTTAGCTGCAGTTTTCCCCTCACTATGATTACTTTCCTACCTTTAATGTTTAAGTATTTATCTACCTCCCTGCAGTCTTCTTTCACAATTTTGCAGAATGCAACATTTCTAAAGTATGTTCCGTTTTAAAGGGGAACTTCAGAATGGTTCGAACATGTTTCAACCATCCTGTTGTCTGTACTAACAAGCATTTCAAAGACCCAATTAAGATTGGAGAACTGAGAAAGAATTACACACACAAAACACGGAAACATCTCTGCTTCACTTCAAAAGCAAGTTTACATGGAAAGAAACTAGAATTCTTATTTATTTAATCTCTCTGGGCATACTAGCAGCACATGGCATTCAAGAAAGTAACAAAAGGTCTAACACTGCAAGGGGCATCTTTTTGAAGAAAGTTGTTCTCTATGTAGACAGAAAGATAAAACATATGAAATTTCATTTAACCTAACAAAATAGAAAAGAAAATCAATTTACTGAAAATATAGAATCAGATTTTTTGAATTTATCTGTTCGGGAAGCAGTGATAATATGATCAGGAAAAACATACTTATTTTTTTGACAACTGTTGTATTTATGATTTATTAACTTTTATAAGTACCTGCAGTTCTCCCTCTCTCTGTGTTATATACTTTTCCCATTTGCTGAATCGAATGTTTACAAATTTACTGGTAAGCCAGATGAAAATATATTAATATTTTTGCCTTATGATTTCATATTCCACTATTTCAGTTTGAAACTGAGTCCTTTACTGCCAAGTGAGCCAAGGAAAACTATCAGTTTTAAAAGAACTAGCAGACTCTCTTAACAGAGTGGAAGACACTGAATTAATTACCTGTTCTTTTACTGAAAGATAAAATAGCTGAGGAGAAGTCAAACTGTGCGGGTTTTTTTCTCTGTACAAAAACTTGTTAATTCTTTGTTTATTGGGGGGGGGGGTTTGTGTTAAGTTTATTTTGTAAGGGTTTCTCTCTGTTTCCTTTTATTAATCTATTTAGTTTAGGTAAAATATAGATAATCTCAATAAATTCTTGGTTTTTTGACTAGAAAGCACTGGAACTCTAAGATAATTATTTCATTTCTTTCATGCTTCCCTGCTGTGTTTAACTGGACTTTTAATTTTATCTTCATAAGCAGAAGCATGATGGTGAAACTGATCTTTTGTAATGACTTATCTACCATGGCCACAAGTAATACCACTGGAGAGTGCAAGTAAATTTATGTGAAAACCCTTGCTTTCAGATTGACTTTTTTTAAATTAAATTTTTATGATAGTGAAGATCTGAGTGTATGCACTTTCTTATCAAGGGTAGAAAGCAGGACTGAAATTCACTCATCTTTGAAATAACGTAACATTAAACACATTCTCTGCTCTCATCTTCATCTCTAGATGGTTGCTTAAATACATTCCCTGGAGGTATTTAAAAGAAGAGTAGGTGAAGTGCTGAGGGCTGTGGTTTAGTAGTGGACAGGTAAGGTTGGGCTTGATGATCTCAAAGGTCTTTTCCAACAAAGCGATTCTAAGATTCAAAGAAACTAATTATTCTTTCAGAGCACTGTATCAGTGCTTCCAAGTACCAAAGGCCTTACTGCTGTTGTCCTCATTGCAGAATTACCATGGCTCCCAGGAAAGAAATCATTTTGGTGGTATCTACCTACACAACTACAGAGAGTTCATTACTTTTCCTGTAGAAATTTCACAGCCTAGAAAGAGTGCATTTCCTCATCAAGAGTTCGGTTTTGGAGAGACTAGAAGACAGTCTGCACTTCTAAACAGTTTTCTTCTTCTTTCCTGTCCTGACAAGCAAATTAAATAAAACAAACAAACAAAATTTAAAAAAAAAAAATCCAAGAAAAACCAAACCCACCAAAATTTTAAAACCTTTACTTCCTTGAAGACACTTTTCCTAAATGCCTTTTCTTACAAATAACTAATATATCAGTCTGTAAACACATATACAGAGCACATGTGAATCATCATTCCCCAAGCTAGTTAACATCAGAATGGGGATTAAAAATTAATAGTTCAATTTACCTTCATTATTGCTTTTAAATTATGAGACCACACATACAGCTCTGAATCAAAAAGATTAATTGAGGAGAGAAGCAAGTAAATAGACACCTACAGTTTAAAAGAATCAGGAAAATTTTCATTTTCATTACAAATGCTTCTATAAGCACAAATGAATATGTGTGTTTTAAGCTGGATATCGTCTACCATGATATGTCTGGTTCTCCTTCTCAAACCAACTGCCCTCTGCGTAAAGAAAAGTTAAAAAAAACACCCCAGACTTCAGTAAATATTAGGAAAGAATAAAGCAAGAAGACATGCTGATCTGTATGTTAACTCATTAGCAGCTAATGAAGCAGAGAATAACACCAGTCCAGAAGGAAAGAGCATACAATTCAGTTGAAGAAGGGGAAATGAAGACAGATAATGGGTGTAACGAGCCAACAGAGGAATTTTCAGGTTCCATCTTTGGATTCAAATGTAACTCCAGGTGTTCTTTCCCTATTTCCTCAAATAATGAAAGACGTGGAGGAAAATAACTCCATGTCTTTTTTTATGGTTGATGTTTTCTCATTCTTATTTCAAAAGGAATGGAGAAGATTATCTCTAACTACAACTAGGCATTGTCATAATAAATCTTCAGCATAATTCTAGACAAGAATGAACGAAGATCACTAGCACTTAAAGTAATATTTTCTTCAGAGAATGAGCCAACAGACTGATATTCTCTTCTATGAAAGTTAACAGGAAGCTTGCGCAAGGATAGTATTTGGGCAACAGACCATACAAAATAACTTGGAAAATTTTTATTGATATGAATTATAGTCATTAAAAACTAATTCCCTGCAACCACTTCCAACATCAGTATTGGAGCTGAAGATGAAATTCAGAAGTATGCGTTCATCTTACATCTTTTTGAGGATTAAATGTTCTCAAAATATACCTCCTTAGCTACACAGAAAGGAATATGCTAGACTGTCTGCATGAGCCAAAATTTCATTTTGGTTTAAAGATAGATTAAGTTGGGGCCTTTCCCTTGAGTTAATCCTTTAGTCCTTGACCATCAGTCCTGAGCTACAAATAAAAAAACAATAGCTTAATTCTCAAAAGCATTCCCATGCCTAATTTTTTTGTTTGTTTGTTTCTTATTAAAGTTTAGGCATTGGAACTTGGTTGAGATACTGAGGTGGTTTGTGTAAACAATTAATTGTTGGTTTGTTATCTATTAGATACCTGATATCTATTAGATATGGGTCTAAATTTCATCAAATATTTCAAGAGTACCTAAGAGACAGAATTGGTTAAAGGGATACACGTACTTCAAAATAAGCTAGTTGTTTCACACGTTGAATGAATCATCGAAAGGAAGTTTCAGTAAGACTTTATTTTATTCCTTGTCATGTTAATCCCTCCCCCAAACACTAAATATCAGCTTCCTCCTCATCTTATATACTATTTGCTTAGAAACAGCAATTACTCTTTCTGGAACAGCAGAAAGGACTGGTAAAATATTCCTGCTGCCTGCTAACTTTTCAAGCAGGGTTTTTCTGTATTTGAGTCAGACATGCTATATGTGGCACACCACAGCTGGCAAGTGATAGGATTTTCAGATTTAAAAACTGTCCACCTGTTCACCACTTTAAGTACAACTCTTAGACAAAATTAAATATATGCCTTTCTCTCTTTATGTCATAACTTTTTCCTGACATTCTTAAGTAGTAGCCTCAAGATCATCCTCAGTGTAAAAAACCTAAATTGTGTATTCAATTGCAAGTGCAACATCAACCTTAAAGGCAGCAATATAATTATTGCCATAAGCTCATCTTTCTGTCAGCTTAGCATTTGCTAGGGAACAACTTAAGAGTTATTTTTAGGCATTTAAACAGGGGCACATCTGGCATGGGGTGTTCATTAATGAAGTGTGTTAAAACTGGTAAGACATCTCTGATATCAACAAAGGAAAACGTTAAGATTCTGGAACATTTGGCCTGGTATTTTTATGTGTTGCTTTGAATGTTAAGTGTTAATAACTATGAATCAAAACCTAGCAGAATGTTCTTCCTGTAATACAAGCCATAACATTACAATCTTTCAATGTATCGACACAAATTTCTGTCTTAAAATCAAGTAAATCCAAGCGTTTGGATGTACTGGTAGAACGATATCTCATCATAAACCGTATGTGGTATCATGTACTGTAACAGATATAGCCTTGAAATAATTAATTGCTAGACAGTCCGTTTTTAAATTGAGTGACTGATCATATTAATTCTGATGTGTTTTCCATATTATTATTGTCTAAAATATGCAGTAGACTGTAGAAAAAATACAATGTCAGCAAGCATCCTTTGTTTTAAATTACTTTGGAAAAACTTATGTACGCAGTGATTTTGATCATTCTGACCTGGAAGAGGTCTTGTTTATAATATACTTCCAGAGAATGTTTGTGAAGATGCACAATGAAGCAGAAGGTGCCACAGCATATGATCTGTAAATTTGTTTTCTTGCTTTGCCCTTTCTTCCTTCTTGTAATAAGATATATTTTTTTTGTATGAGAACTCAGATGAAAAATTAAAAAAGCAAAATAAGTGTAACAAATAAATTAAACAAACACTCAGTAGTATAAAGACTGATTGATTTGGAAGAAAATACACGTATACTGAATGATTAGCTATCGAGTAAGCAAAAGAGGATTTTTGAAAGTATGCTGATCGAATTTAGTGAGCGTTACTCCATATTTCCTGTCTATCTTTAATAATATGTAACCAAGTGAACAAAAAGAGCACTCATCCCACACTGTTCAGGATTTGTTGGCCTAAAAAAGTGATTTTCCTCCACAACTCTACATGATGCATAGGCAGAAAGCGTCACATTTAGAAGGTTCGATTAGCAGCAATCTTGTTGCCTTTTGCAAGAAGTTGAAGCACTAAAATACAGTGTCAGGCCAGAATTATATAAAATATATCTGGTCAGAGAACTTCTTTGTCCGTGTGAGACTGGATCACCATTCATTTCACATTAAACATGTACATTAACCTCATTCATCACAGAACACGCCTTGAATACTACGAAGGACAGTGATTTATTATCTTTTAAAGTTAATACTGTGATAAACATTTGCATACTATGTAAAGGAAAGGTATATACTGGAGATATATTGAGAAGAAGATGATCTGAGACATCAGAAGAGAAGAAGTCATCTTTTTAATTTGCTAAGATCCACCAGAGGATGTTCCTTGAAAATCCTTAGTAACAGAAGGAAGTTATTTTGTATCTCCTGAGGAAATTGCTTAATTCACTTAGTGTCATACTCATGCCGAGAAACACATATTCAGTTGGAAAGGAACGATTCATTAAAGGGTTTAAGGTAATTCTAAACTTTCAGATTTTTTTGTACAGAGAGAAGCCCAAAACCTGCTGATACTCACACAAAAGATCTGCAGTAAGATCTGTGTTTTGGCTAACAGCAGCAGAGATACTGGCTGTGTTTGACACTTCTGCATCCAGTCTCGAAGTTTTCCATCTGGAATTGATACTGACTTATGCTTAGTTGTAGTGTGGATGACACGCTCTCAAGAAGTTCTGGAAAAGAGAAATAAGATTTCATGCCAATAGCAGGAGAGATTCCCATCCATGAAAAGACTGCCCTACAAAGCAATATCCAGATTCCTCATTAGTAAAACCAGCAGGATCAGTTTTATCATGAGATTAAGAGTGGTCCAGGCACTGAATCCAGGGCAGATCCACAACAAATGGCATATCTAAGTATTACCAACAACAGGACCAAGACATTTGATGCAAAATTTTGCAACATATGCCAAAATACAGTTGAAAACTGTGCTTGCAATGATTACACTTCCAGACAGCATAGACCTCATTGCTGCATGAATACAAGAGCATAAGGGCTACACACAAGGTGATGCTTGAAACATGAAGAGGTTAAGTACAGTATTTCTTTCTTAACATTCTGTGAGTCTTCTCCTGAGTAATGCCACTTTTACATTGCTGTTTTTTAATATCTATTTTCGAAGATACTGTTGAGTATGTGGCCTTTTCAAAAACTTAACCGCTCTCTTCAAGTCCCCAAACAGAAAAGGAATTATTCAGATACTTACAAGAATTGAACATCTGTGAAAACCCAAATGGAAGGTTTGCCGCAATGCAGTCTGTAACACTGGGAGAGCTGAGCTTGTTCAAGCCAGTTTGCTGTGACTGCTGTATGGCTGCATGACAAAGAAAGCCTCTCTAATGGTTACCTACCACTGAAAGAGGAGCTTTGGCCCTCTTCTTGAACTCTCTTGACTGATGCTGTAGTTAACTGGTTAAACATGGTAAACTCATACCTTGTACAACTGGATTCCTCATTAGTTCCTGAAGTTATAAAAAAAAACCAGTGACTAAACTAGGTATCCAAGAAATAAACTTTCGTATCTCCCTACAACTAGTCAAGTAAAATGATACTCTTTTGAGTTCAAATGCTACTAACAGAAATTTGTTTATATTTCTTCCCCACTTTTTGAAAACAGTAACATATAACAATAATAACAATAATAACAATAATAACAACAATAATAATAATGATAAATAATGATGATGATGATGATGATGATGAAAAATACTAAGCTTTCTGACTGCAGGCCAAGATTTGTAGCTGTTCACTTTCTGTCTTTGGAGACAAAGACAATCTTGTCAATAGCCAGGCCATAATCCAAAGCCAGAAATCAAGACTAATTTTATGAAAATTTCTTTCCCTCTAAAAAATTTGAAAGAATGTTTGTGTCAGTGTGTATCAGAGATGAACATTTCTCAAAAATGTTTTTTTTTTCCCCCTGCAGAAACGGTTTTGCTGTTTCAAACAAGTGCAGACCATTAGCAATGAAGGTTTCTCTAGAAACCTTGTAATTTCTTTCACAAACTTCCACATGCTCTAGCTGGAACTGCTTTTGTGTGTATAATCTTATAAAAACAATTATGGTAGCAGTGCATATAATTCAAACAATTAAGCTCCTGCAATGGGGGGAAGCAGAATGTCTCTGTGTGTTAAATCATATTTGCAGTTTGGGTAGTGTCCTGCATAATATATTTGAATGGTGCAATGTTTTGTCTGCCATAAATAGCAGCTTTTACTTTCTTTGTGATTCTACTATATCAGCCATGCACTAGGATAAACAACACTCCATAAAAGAGCAGAAGGCACAGTTAAGATAGAATCATTATGCAAATAGGTTATGGCATGCTTTATATGAGAACAGCTTCCCTAAAGAGGCCTAATGGGATGACTGACCTATAAAGCATTTAATTTGTTGTTAGCATTTCATTTAATTGTCTTTCAGTTCCTCAAGGAATAAAACTTTTAATTGTAAAAACTTCTAAATGACATAATGGTTGATTTCTCTTTCTGTAACTAACAGGTTCCCCTCATAGTACAAATCGCCTGCTGTAATTCCTAACTGTACTTTCGAAATTCTGGCATAATCCTGGTGAAAAAGGTAGGATGTTAGACTTCAGCTGGCAAAACTCTATTAAAAGAATGTTATTCTAGAAATGTTAATGAGAGGCATGTTGAAGAAAGACTATATATCTTGATACACAGGTATACAGCAGATGATCAATTTTTCTCACTTTTGACCTTTGAGTGGTAGACACAGGATCCATAGTCCTAGCAGGATTGATTATTGTGTGAAGGTTACGTACAATAGGGGGTAAATAGAGTATATAAATAAATCTTCATTTTCTTTTACCAACTTCTAAAGGAGATTTAAAATCACTACGAAAAATCCAATGGTATCTAGTACTAATTATCAAGTCTAAGTAAAGGGACTCTATAAATAACATATTATGAAATGTACTGGATATTTCAATAGAAGCATTCAGATGTGTTTACAAAGATAAACCTTTTTTTTTTTTTTCCATAGGAAGGTAAATTTTATGTCCCCAAAAGCAGACCTTGAGGCACCTCTTAGGATATTATAAAGTAAAAGGTCGTTACGGCTGGGAATCTGATTCAAACATTTGGGGGGTTTTAGGATGAACAATGCGCTGACTGGCATATTTTGAGTTTAAATCGTTACATTCTTCTGACTGAGTGAAAAATACTAAGACTCCTTTCAGATAAATGAAGGTGAAAACATTTTTTTAAAAAATGTATCCCTATTTGAGCTTAAAAGGAGCCAGTTACAGCACCTCCCTGTGCTTCCCAACAATGATGTGCTCCATCTTTCTGCATTAAGCTCCTCAACATCTCCAGGACTTTCATCCATATTCTGCATTTGTTTAAATATGTTCTGGCATCTGGATATACCACATTCCATGTGATGGCCTAACCCTGCATGTCTGACTATTACTTTTAGGGTAGATTATTGTAAACACAAAGCAGAATGGCATAAGGAAGGGAGACTTCATCACAGTCAACTGATCCTAGCATGGCCAGACATTCCACTTTTAGCCTCATAAAATATCACCAAATGATAGCAACTGGCAGATTTGAGAGAAAGTCCTTGCCCCTATCTGTTCAGAGCTGAGAAGTGCTGTGTAAACCCTTGTGTCAATAAGGAGATTCATACGTCACTGGGAACAGATTCTTACAGGTTCTCTTCGGTGAGAGTCCCAACAAGTGAGATGTAGGGTATACTATTTGTTCTGAGCTAGAAATATATCCTGGCAGCCAAGACTGTCAACAGCATCTTGGGCTACATCAGCAACATGAGAGCCACAAAGATCAGGGGGGTGCAATCACTCCATCCCATTCCATACCTGGAATACTTTGTCCAGTTTTGATCCTCCCATTTCAAAGAGACAATGAAATATGGAGAAGGTACAGCAGAAAGCCAACAAGTTCATCAGACATTGGGACAACTTGGCATGTAAAGGAAGGTTGGAAGAATTTGTTTTCTTCATCCAAGAGGAAAGAAGGCTCAAGGAAAAAAGAATGACAAACTTCAAGTACTTACAAGGTAATTATAGAAATAATGGAGGTACTCTCTTCACAAGGATGAATTCTGATAGGAAAAGTGGTTAGGTTTAGTTGCTAGCCACTGGATAGGTTTAGTTTAGTGGATAGGTTTAAGTTGCTTTAGAGGAAATAGTGATCTGGAAATAAGAAAACAAACTATTGCAAGGGAAAAAAGAACATTGGAATAAGTTACAGAGACCTAATGGAATTTCCGTTGCTGGAAATATTCTAGCCTCGGGTTGACAGGGTTAACGGTTCAGCAGAAGGTTGGACCAGATGGTCTCTGGAGGTGCCTCCCAACCTAGATTTCTCTATGGTTCTAAAAACTTCTGGTACGCTGCTATGGAATTTCCTCCTACCAAGCCTTTTTAAACACTTACATTCCTGTCTGAAGTTTATACTCCATTTCACAACCATTTATCATGTTAATAATTTTGTTTTGAATAGAAAACTTTCCAAAAATTGAACAAAGCTATTAGCAAAACATGTTTATAGGCTAAGTCTGCAGATAAGATATGATAAAGACAAGAACTGCTAAACAGCTCTGCATGAATGTATTTTAGTTCTTGCTCCAGAGGATCTGAACATAAACACAGAGAGCAACATACTAAAATTCCAAGCAAAATATTCCAATTCTAATTTCAAGCAAGAAAGAGGAAAAAAAATAATTTCAGGATTTTTTAAAAGATTTTTCCTAATTCTAAACTACTGAGATAAAAGTGAGACACCTTTTCAGTGGTAACAGAAATATATATGATTGTTCTAGGAAGAAAGCTTTCAGTATTCTGTTGGCATTATTCTCCAAGAAGCTGCAGACCTCATACATTTTCATTTAGATTCTTCCATCTTAACTTTTGTTCGTGACGTTGCACGTCTAAGAAAAACTGTATAATCTATATTATTTCATCCAATAATCTCCACTTCTAAAGTTACACCACCTCAAAATGATTCACTGTGGATAATTCTGAGATATTTTCTCCAGCATTATACCAAGCTCAACAAGCAATTCAGAGCAATCAAAAAAAAATTTGAAAAAGCCTAAACCTATAAGTTCATCATCATCCTGTTTTGTAAACAGATGAATAATCAAAAAACCAAAGCAAAACACATCCTCCAAACCCACAGATTTTTTTTAAATTTTACAAACCGTATCGACTTTCTGGAATTAATACATATCTCTAAAAGCAAGATAACCCCCGCCCCTATGTTGCGGTTTACAAACTAATTTACATAAATCATTTAAGAACGATATACTAACATGAATTTAAAGGAAAAGACAAAGAACAGACGATGCTGTGAAATTTAGAATTCCAAACAATGGGTGAGGAGGACAGTACCAAAAGCAATAACAAGCCTCAAAATATAACAGATCTAACTGCAAATTCTCGTAAATACTTCTGGATTCTAAGTGCCGAGGACAGAGTGATTCCTGTAGGCATTTTCCTGAAAATAATTAATTGGAAAAGGTATCAGAGTGAAAGAAGAGTGGCTGAAGAGCAAGAGAAAAAAACCGCATTGTTTCTTTTTTTTCCTGATGCTTTCAGAATGTAACATTCCAGGTAATTTTACCAAAAATTGTAGTTTCACCACAATTTTATGAAACGTGGTATATAGGACAGTCAATGTTTAATTGCAAACATACCAAATTTCACTCCTGGCACTAGGAATGTAGTGATGGGTAAGCATTACTGATGTCAATCATCACAAAAAAATGATAGATATCGATTTTTTACATTTACATAAATGGAAAAGACAAGCTGACTACACAAGCTATGGAGAATATAGGAAAGATTTTTATAAAAATGCAGTTGCATCCAGTAGGAATGTGCTGCACTAATGCTCCCAAGTTACTTATACTGTAACACCTTATGCAATTCATACTGGGTGAGTGGAAAATCACACTTCTTTAACTCCTCAAATTCAGAAGTTTTTCTTCAGAGAAAACCTAAACTCAGTCCTGCACAGATTAATGATCCTAAACTGATTTATATTCAAGTCCCTTAGTAAAGCATCTGTTAAGTTTCTCCATGTCATATGTGTGCTAGGCAGAGCGCCTTAGGGTTTCTAACTACAATAAATCCAAAGTTGATTTTCCAAACCTATTGCTACTAAGGCAGTTTCCCATTTCACATGAATTCCCTCTTAGATTTATGTCCTTTAAAATGTATTTGCCCTCTACTAATCCTGGATATTTGGAAATCTCTGATTGCTTTCCCTGTGATTATCATCTCTGCTATCCTCTCACGTAACACCGTTTATTTCAACTGTCTCAGATGTTAATAATGTTGCAGAAAAAAAATACGGTCCTGTTTTGCCAGTAAAATCTACCACAATCCTAATTTCACTTTCACAGCTTTAAATAAGTGATAGTTTTCCAGTTCTTACCACTTTTGTTCAAACAAAGGAAAGGACTGAGACTGAGAGCTAAGCTTCTTCCCATGTCATTGTCTGAATTAATTTATTTCTTGCTACTCAGGATTATCCACTGAATTACTTCCATAGCTTGATATTTTAACCTGTAAATTACTTATTAAAAGTTAACAAGAAGGAATATTTCACAACACAACAGGACCTTGCACTGTGTGTGTCAACAGTGTCCAAATTACATGGCTTTTGTTTTCATTTGTGAAGACACAATTCTCTTGCGTAATAACCGTAAAAGCTCCTTCATCAAAGCTTCTCACTTAGGAACTTATTTAAGACACTGAAATGAACTCTTAGGGCACTCCAGACCATATAAAAATCAAGCTCAGCCTTTCATTCTTAGTAACAAATTTCAATATGTTAAAGCTACACAGAAAAATAGGAAGACTGCTAGAAGTTAAGGTAAACTTCTAAATGTGACTGGACATGCTGATCACTTATAAACCACTGCCTAAGAATGTAAAAGCAATATCAAGATGAAGCTGGTAGTGTGAAATATTAGCTGAGAAAATGACAATGTTCTTTGTTGATGATTTATTCCAGCTTCAGTTAATGTGTTTTCTTAAGCTTTTGGGTAGTGTCATCTTCATTCTAAATTGTTAAGTTTCAGACATGCAGCTATATTATTAAAAATTCCTTTTGATAGAATTAGACTATCATTACCAGGTAATAAGAAGAACATTACTGACTTTGTGAGAAATTATGTCTTCCAGGATTTTCATCTAAATTAAACTTTGGTCTGACTTAAAAGAATAAATTGTCTCTGAAGTCTACCGTTTCCTTGGTGATATCTCTTATTCTGGTGTTATAATGCAAGTAGAAGAAACATTTGAAACTTTTGTAAGATTACTTCCCATTGCTGCAAAATATGAAGATCACACAAAAATTGAATGATGCCAAATGAATGGAGTAGAGAGCATGCAATTATGACTAAAGTGAGATTAAATAAGTAAAGGTTAAGTGCAAGCACGACATGATAGAGTGGTAAAAAAAGGAAAGGAAAAATTTCACTGTGCTTCTTTTCATACCTCACATATCTAAGTTCTAGAAGTCATAGATAATTTAGTTAGATCATATACATAAGCATTGTGGCCTACAGAGTGTTATGAGGTTGCACGGAGAATCAATTAACTGTGTGTTAAACACCCGTAATTACTAATAAAGACACATGGAAAGAATGTAGAGATATTTTCTTTAATTAGATATTAAAGTTATTTCTGCTTAAGAAAATACCAGTCCAGCTTCCTCGGGGTCCATGTACCTCTCAGAGACTGATATTCTCTTTCTCTCTTTTTCTATATTATATATAAAATATCTATGTATACACACACGAGTGGAATGCAAATGGAAATGCTATAGTACAAGTGTAAGTAGTCCAACACATATACATACTAATCGGGCTTTTTTCTTCAAACATACCTCCTTTCCTTAGCTGAAATTTATAATAATTAAAATCACTACAGAGTCATTACCTTGTAGAAAAGCCATACACCAAAGAACTAAACAAAGAATAGGATATATTATTTGACAGTAAGAAATCTAATCCAATGAACTTCTTCGCATATCTAGTGCCTGTTCAAAGTGGATAAAAATAATTTTCCAGAGAGACATGAAGGAAAAATTAGATCAAGCATTCTGTCCAGAATACATTTTGTCATACGAAATCCTAATGTGAGTAAAGCAGCATGGAGCTTCCAAAGCAGTTCAAACTGAAAAACACTGATATCTTTCAAGGCCTCATTTCAATATTCATGCTGACTAATATCAATGACAACAGAATCTCTTTGAAGAGAGGCTCCTGGGTTTACCTTTGAGAAGGCTCATCACTGTCTGCTCTTGCCTTCTTTATATCCTGAGAAATTTCCAGAACAAGAACTCTTGAAAGAACCTAGGCATTCTAGTGCGTTGCTGATTTTTCAAGACAGTTTGTCAGGTTAGTGTCACCCTTTTGTAACTTAAGAGTTGTTATGATCAGAGCCAGATAACTTTTAAGGATCCATATGTAGAATCACTCGTCATGGGGCAGATGATTCTCTATCACATTGACATTATTTTATGATGATGTGTTACAATTTCAATCAGAAAAGGTCAAGGCTGGCACTAAAAGAATGGTGATTTATTATTCAGAAGAAGATTGCATTGCAACCCATAAAGCATTAAGCCAAAAACTACAGTCAGAATAGTAGTAGAACTATAGTCCAAGGGTATCTAATTGCTTCCCCAGCAGGAACTATAAGAATAAGCCCATTTATTTAGTAATTTAAAAACGATAGTTCTATGCCTTTGTATTCTCTTCTAATTAAAGTAATAAATAAGACTTTGATTAACAATGGCCAAAATTACTCTTCAGTCTTGATTTTTTTTTCTTTCAAACATTAATGGAATATTAATTAAAGAGGCTTTATATTAGAACAGGATAGAAGGATAGAAAATAAGCTAAATATATGTGGCTATTATCCTGCAAACATGATTCAATGCATTCTATTTTTAAAATTTTATGTGGACATTTTAAGAAACTGAGAAGACAATTTAGCCTTGATATATCAGTCTTTTAAAGAAGAATAGCTCAAACAATAGTCTAAGAAAAAGTATTCACTTGACAGGAAATATATACATTAAATTAGAAGTCTAATTTTGGATCAAATCCTGTGTGCATATCCACAGTAGTGGAATAGCCAAGAGGCTATCAATAATATTTATAATATAATAATATTTAGCATATAACAATATGCTAAAGCAGCTTTCTTGAGTAAGGTCAGAAAGCACATCTGTGGCAGGACAAGGAATAAAATAGTTATATTCCAATCTAAACTGCGAGATCTTTGTCTTCTTTTCACTTACTGGAGAATTTCTTGGTTTATTATTTAACTAGATTACAGTTTCTACAATCAATCACTGCCCTTTTCTCTTTCTTTCAATGGAAATGCTGAAGTTTCTTTGAAAGGCATAGAAGTTTTTTTGTAAGCTCTGAACTCTGAGGTGAAGTAGCTGAGTTCAGATTGCAGAACGAGAAGGGGTTTGCACTGTTGAAAACAGTTTTCAAGCAGAACCTCTGCTTTTTGGAAATCGATAGCAGTGGTAGGAAACGCATGAATGTAATAAATTTGAGTGCTTTAAATAATGTGTGACCTAATACACTGCTTTAAAATATTAACATTCCAAATTATGAAAGATTCCTCTTAATACCTGATATATGAGGATATTTCAGCAATTTCAATGCAAACCATAATGACAGCAGTTTCAGAATTGCTGATTCTGACAACTTTATAGAATTGGTTGTAAATCTGGAGAAATTGTACCCCAAAAAACAGCTGGCTACATCACAGAAAATCCACAAAACGGTTAAAAGACACTAAAATAGATGCTAAAAGCCTCCTTTTATGATTAAGATATGAATGCCAAAATATATATTGCTCACTACATGCTGTAAAGACAAGGTAAGTAGGTGATGAATTCACATCTTATATTACAATACAGTATTTATGTTTAAGCTGCCTTATTTCTAACATGGTAACTTGAAAATCCATCAAGCTTTAAACTTATGCCCACAGGAGAGAGATAAGAGGAAAAAAATCCACAATAAATTGTGTTCCATATTTAAGAAATGAAAACCTTTAAAAGCAATACTTGTTACACTACGCATAATCAAATAAAACAAAATATTTATAAATGTTAGAGTGGTAAAGAAAAAACATTCGTCTAATCATCAGAATGTATGAAGCACATCATAAATCTCTCCAACAGCTGTTCTTTTACTGTAAAAATAATCTGTAAAAATGTCTGATTTGCTTTGACTAGAGTTTATTTTTGTGACTGTTACAGCTACACATTTATGGAAGAGAAAGAGAGACCTGACAGGCTTTTCTTAGGCCACTAGGGCATGGACCACAAAAATCTGCTACTAACCTGCCTGTCCTTGGATAATCTCATTATTCTCACTGAAATTAGACACAAAACAACTGATTTGGGGCATGTATTTGGAAGATCTTATTTATGAATAATTATGTCTGCTTCACCAAACTGAGTACTAATTCCTTTTCTTTATTTTTATGGCTAATATCCACTACTCAAAACACCCCTTGCAAGGTATAACTTGGCCTGATTATGGGGCAGCACTGTTAATCTTGTATCATTCTACCTTCAAGGAGCTGTCTTTCTTCTAAAACATGCTACACCAGGATGCTATTGCTTCTTTCTTTGTTTGGAACCCAACTTTTTGAAAGACAAGTGCTCTTCCACTTCTGTGTTCCAGTCATGACGGCTAGAACCATCTAGTCTTAAACAATATTTCTACTAAATCCAACAAATAATTAGTTTTAAACAAAGATGATTTGATATTTAAAAAAAACTCAATAAACCTAACCTATTTAAGTGAGATATTTCTGCAAAGGAGTACAAACACATACTATGTCTTCCCATTCAGTGAAACTAGAGCTCTCGCTGTGTCTATAACATTTCAGCATTAATACTGTGTTGTGGTATGAGTGTTTCTAATATTAGTAAAAATATTCCTAAGACATATTTAGATTGGAACCCACATTTAAAGGATTTGTACAAGCATCCTGTCGCATTATGAACAGAGCAAATGCTTCATGGAACAGGGGATATCTTTGCACATCATACCACATCATTTTCAGATGCTCCTCAGATATACTTGAGATGCTTCTTATACATATACACATATATAATAAACTTGAAGAAGTATAATTTAAATGCGATTAGCACTGTCCTGTACGGTTCATTAACAAAAAGAAACAAACAATCCTCCAAACTGCCAAACCAGTGCTTTTCTTAATCTTCATTTTAACTGTAATCTTAATTACCTATGTTTCAAATCCCCATCTTCAACTCCATTTATTTGATTCTTTTTAAGTTACTGCTTTGAAAAGTGAAAACCAACTGACTTATTCAATCTGGTGTTCAGGTTTAATAAAACAAAGCCTTTCTTATTTCTACCATCATCTTCTTACCATTTGTATTCAACATAATTTGTACTATCTTTCTAGTCTTTTATTTGACTGAACATCTCATTAATTCTTCCAAGTAAAATTTCATAATTTATTTTATAAATAAATGGACTATAAGAAAATTGTTTTGATTATGGTATTTAAAGCACAATTATTGTGTAATGTATAACCACAAACTAAGTTACAGATGTTTCCTGCTGAAGTTTTGAACCTACATTGCAACTGACAAGGTATTAAAAAACATTTTGCAAATAATTATTTACAGTCAATCTTTGCAAAAAAATACTTACTGGAATTCTGTTTTAGGGCTGAAGTGAGATTTTTACATCTTGGATCTCAATGCTGACTCCAGGACAGGCATATATGTAAGATAAACTGTTCCTACCAAGAGATTTTAGTATGCATACCAAAGTTTAAAATATTTTCCAGCCTATCCAAGGTTACAGTTTGGTAAAGAACCTGAAAGCAAAACTGCCTTGATTAATTCTAGTACACAACTGCACCAATTCTGAAACAGGGTAAAGTTGCAGAGCATTAAGCTGAAACAAACCATAAAGACAGAAAGAACTGACTCTTCAGGGTGATCATTATGGCAACACAGGAGTTGTTGTTGAGAATTATAACCAAATATAGTGTAAGAATTGTTGTTGCAACCTTGGAAGAAGACAGAGTCGTAAACTATAGAAGAAGAGTTATTGTTGTAATGAGCTTTGGTCAAAATGGGTAAGTACTTACTTGGGATTATGACTGCACAAAGTCACTGGGGAGACGGACTTGACATTGATTCCTCAGCTTCTTTTCAACTTGAAATGAATTCTCAACTGCATGTTGAGATTCAGTTCCCATCCAATGGCAAGTATGTATCTGCAATTTAATTCATTTTATGGCTGTTTCAAATAAAGAAAAAACCAATCAACATTTTTTCAAAAGCAAACACAGCCCTTCTAAAGAGCACTCCAGAAGATCAGGTGGTTATTCATTTACTGTATAAGAAGGTCTATTCAACCTGTCACAAAACTGAAAACATATCTTTTATAATCAAAGCACTTTATATGCTCCCCTTTAAGGACACGTCATCAACATGTTTAAGGTGCGGGTAGATGAGGTGCTGAGGGACATGGTTTAGAGACTGGTGGAAATGGCTGGACTCGGTGATCCTGTGGGTCTCTTCCAACCTGGTGATTCTATGATTCTATGACAAGAGCAGAAATTTTCATTAATTTCTCAGTGTTTCAAATGGTAGATTTTACCCAATTACTGTCTACAGCACACAATAAATAAATAAATAAATGTTTAATACATGCCACGAGCAAAAAAAGGAGTCAGAAAATAGAATATAATTAATCACAGTGAAGTTATCTCCAGTTAAGTTAACTTTATTGGCTTTATCATAGACAAAATCTGTTACACAGTCCGACGGATCATATGTTTGAACTTAATAAGCAAACAGTAAACATATGAAGCTCACTATATCTGGGTAAATTCAAGGCAGTATGTGTCTAAAATCTGCCTTTTATTATGCTGAAAACAGACATATTTGCATAACGAAAATGAAAGTTTTTGGAAGCCAAGTATTTGTTGCTATGATAAAACTGTGTTCAAATCCTGAAGGTATCAGATGGTTTGCAGAGCATCTTTTTTATAGACTTTTTTTTTTTTGAGTATGAAAAATGGCACAGAATGGATGAGCGTAAAGGTTATTAATTTTTTTTGTAGTTTACTTATGGAAGTTGCATCATTTTCAGACTGGTAGAAAAATCACCTATAGCTACTTACAGAGGTACACATCTTACCTGGAAAGCTGATGAAGCCAATAATTTTAAAGTATAATGACAGGGAAAAAAGTGATAAAAGAGTTGCAGAGAATTTGAGAAAACCACATCATTGATACATTGATTTTAGAAGCTTAAAAGCCTCCAGCGTTCCGTAACTTGCTTGTGCACAGTCTCTACACAGACAGAAACTGAAAACAGTATGGATACTTTCATAGAACACATTATAGAGAACAAATAAGACACAGACCTTTGCTAGAAGCAAAAATGCTGATGTGTATTACCTTTGACTTCACTTTCACTTCATTGGCAACACATGATAACGTAAGGTTCTGACAGGAAAATAAAAGGAATTAACAGCATGATAACTGAAGACATGTTCCAACTTCAGATCCCAATTATAGCCCACATTGCTTAAAGCCAGGAAATGTGCAAACATCTAACAGAAATGAAGAAGAGAAATCTAATGAAAAAGACAATGTGACATAAGAAAACCAGAGCAGAAGCAGCTAATTAAACCTATAGAGCTATAATGCAGAATAATTCTGGAGAGGTAGAAGTTTGTGATTAACTTGAAGCACTCTCATGCTCTAAGACTGAAAATTAATCAACCTGAAAATCACAAGATACATGTAAGTTTGGGGGTACTGAGTAGCTAGCATTGCATTTTTAAACTCAGCTGTAACCTATGATGCTGGCCAATCTACACACCAAAAACTGCACTGGACAGGTTTGCCTCTGATGCAGGGGTTTGTTAACAGGTTGGGTAGAGCCTTAGAAAAAATATCTCTTTCTTTTAAGATAAAACAATTACCATCAACAACAACAAAGCATAAGACTATTTAAAAGGTCACATTGCTTTCACTTACTATGAAAGCTCATTCTGTAATTAAAAGAATCTGCAAAACTTCCTACTTGATGGTAAAGCATCTCCCACTCACCTACAACCTCGCTAAAGAATAAAGAGGCCTGTACGGCAGATTGAACCTGATACCAAGAAATGAGGGACCTGGCATGGATTGTTATTACTGTTAATTTTTGGCATGTGGCAAGAAACAGCAATGAAGTAACAGGGCAAGAAGACTCATCTGATTCCTACAGGTAGAAAAGGGCAAGCAAACGATCGTGCTCAGGTCCCTCTGAGTGGGGAGATCTACATCTCTGTGTAGAATGGGAACGCAGGCTCTGGATTTGGAAGGACAGAAGCAGAAGAGAAGCTCTCCCCTCTGCCTATTGTACTGGCCAGTACAAATAGGCAAACCAGGAATGGAAACCTGTGGGGAGAAACTGACTTCACACATCACCACGTCACCTGAGATGTTCTGGAAGTCATCTTTCCATGAGTGACCCTCTATTGTGTTCTTCTACTTGTTCTCTCTCCATATTTCTGAAAATTTAGATGGAACTGAAAATATTCCATATTCTACAGACTATCCATTAATTTTCTGACAAATTGTTGTAAAGTGGGAGAAAACAATAAAGAGTTGCACAAATAATAAATCCCTATAATCTAAGCCTTTGTATATACTCTACCTGCCTTCCCACAACTACATGCAAATATTTTTATGTGAAGAAGTCTCTGCAATAAATTTCTTTTTAGCTAGAGTGAAAAATCCATATTTGACTACTAGGCTTCACTGACTCGACAGATATGACCTTCTCCCCTTCTTCCTTTCAAATTAAGTATTTCTCCATTTGATGAAACAAAAGATTGAGCAGAATAGGAAAACAGTCTCCTTTGTAATTCACTGCTGTGCAACTCATTGAACTTTAAAATCCATCACAGATTAAACTCCCCCTCCCCTCCCCAGATGACAGACAACATGTCTGTATTTACAACATAGATTTAACTCCTAAAACATCATTAAGTCTTCTGTAAATCTTCTTTTCTTCAAACATTAATTTCCTTCAGGAGAGATTTAGAGTTCACACTGGAAAAAGCTATAAGAAGTCTTGTAATATCTTGAAAAACCTTTTCTATATCTATAAAGCAGTCACCTGCCATTCAGATGAGGTAACTTTACAATCTTTTATCAGTCAGCTACGCACTGTGCCTTTATTTTTGAAAACTAATTCAACTCAAGGACTTGGCCCAAAATGGCCTACTGGTATTTAGGTAAGTATCAAAAAGCATCAAACCTCCTGTTTGTCCAAGGAATTAATATTGATAACGATCATGTATGAATCTGAAGGCTGGAGGTCACTATTCAAGTTGGCTTTCCATAATAGCTTAGAAGAAAACAGCATCTTATGTTTTTTTGAGATAAACGATGAGATATTATGGTAACATACCAAGCGTTTAGCAGTTCGGCTGTGTCTTTTTAAATAATAGCTTCAGACCTTTGACATATTAGATCGGTTTGGAAATAAAAGCAAATATTTAGATAAGACAAAGAAAAACTGACAACCAAAACAACTTGACAGACGTTCTTAACATGAACAGAGAAGGGTACAGCACAGACAGAGACAGGTGTTTTATTTTTCTAGCATCCATTGCTTTTAACAGCAGATTCCTTCGTCTGACTTTGTAACTTTGTACGGTGGCATCTCTAAATAAGAAAAAGCTGAGTTCAAAGGAACTTTCAAAGGTCATCTCGTCCCTTCACTGTAGATCAACTCTAACTACATTACAGATGTTTGTCTAGCTTATTCCAAAGAGCTGCCAGAAACAATCAGCAAACTATACCAACGCTTCAGCATCTTTACCACTAACAAACTTTCTTCATATCAACTCTGAATCTCTTCCTGCAGCTAAGCCCCATTATTATTTATCTCTGCAGGATAAACATGGGAAATAGCTTACTTCTTTTCTCTGAGAAAAAAAAAATTCAACTTTACTTTTTTTTTTTCCATTTGAAGACTCTTATCACATTCCTGCTTCATCTTATCCTCTTTAACCCAAATAATCGCAGCTCCTTTAATCTTTCCCCCTGTTGTGTCTCCCAAACGATTCTCAGAGTGTCAAATCTGGAGAAAGACCTCCAGCTGAGCCCCCGTGACAGCTGAGAGCAGGAAAAAGGTTGCTTCACGCATCTAGCAAAACACACATTCATATTCTTATGTGCCACAGCACCGTTTGCCTTCCTGGTAATAACATGCCATAATTGATTGTGTTTAGCTTGCAAGCGATAAGCAGTTTTCAGACTTTCCCACCCAAAGAGCTGTCATTTAGACAATTACTCTTATCCCAGCGAAAGACCTACCCCTTTTAACAGATTACAGCAAGTTCATTTTGAATTCCAACCCTGGGTTACTCACATTTTTTCTTCCAGCATTACATCACACACAATACGAATATACCCAATGTTTATACTTTTTTATTTACAAGGTTTAGATTAATCTCACAGAATAACTTTTCCACCAATTCTGTAAGAATGGAAAAGGTTTAGAGTTCTAAAGCATTAAAAACAATGGATCCAAAGCACTCTCTGTGGTGTCCATTCAATACATTGTCCAGAGAGCTTGGGGAGTTGTCATCCTTGTAGAACTACAAACTTGGACTGGACACAGCCCTAACCAACCTGCTTTAGGTGACAGCTTTCTGAGAACTTGATGATCTTCAGAGGTCCTTAGAATTCAACTACTCTATTTCCTTTTTTAATTCTCAACTGGTTGATCATTTTTACTGGCCTCTGAAACTATGGCTTGCTTTCCACAGAAGAATTCATTACGAGTATTTTTTATTAGTAGTAAAATCCTTATCAAGAACTATTTCATTTAAGCTGAGTAGAGCTAAAGACATTGCAATTAAAGATAAATGCAAAATCGCCATTTGTCTGATAATCATAATATTTATAATTACTGTTTTATTCAGTTATTAGGTATGACTCAGGTACAAAAACCCAACCTAACCAAAATATCCCTTGTAACTAGCAGAGCAGTATGAAATTAACTTCCATTATTAAGCAGCTTCTTGATAATTTTACTGAATTTCAAAAAAAAGTAGAACACTCATATTCCTCTACATCCGTCTAATCTTATTGCCAGTTGAGGCTGTTGCAATTTATTCTTTAATAAGATACACTTAATTATCTTTATAATGTGTCTGAATAAAGACTGAAGAAAAAATTTCAGTACCTGAAACATAAAACATTAACTGTTACAATGACCACAGTTCGCTGAAGTTTGAGCAGCCCTTTAGATCAATAGCAGGTATAAACTAAGTTAATATTTGAGCAAATGCTGCCCAGTGTTCAGCATGTATTCTTGGCAATTTTATGGTTCACTTCCTATTCAGAAGCATTTTCATTGAAACTAATACACATTTTACATTCAATTTAAGATACATTCTTCCATAGCACATCTCACCATGGCCACTACATTTAAATATAGCATATTATTTGTTTCAAAACTTTTTTTAAAAAAAATCATGCATACTTCTTTAAGATTTCTCCTCCTATGTTCATTTCTTCTTTACGAAATGAGCAAGAATCTTAATTTTGGGTGTTTTTATTTTACTTTTCAAGGTATAATGCATCATTTAAAAAGGAAATATAGCTCTAAGAGTTGCTGTTAAGGACCATAAAACAGAGAAATAACATGCAGTTTCTTTGCAAGGTTTTTATCTTAACAGCATTACTAACTGTGACATTTATCCTGCTTAACCTCACCAAATGTACCCTAGGGAAATGTCAACAGAGTCTTATGGTTTTAATACAAATGAATTATCAAAGAGGTTGAATAATGTAATCATCTTAATGTATTCAGTTTTTATAATGAACATCTGTTATGGGGATAGAGAAGCAAAGTGACTGGTTAATGTAACAATTAAATAAACAATTAAATCAAAAAATACTAAAACCGATTTTACAACGTTAACTGTTTGAGTAACAACCTGAAGTAACTGTTATTGAACTATTCCTCACATCCTTTATTTCTGCTGGATATGGGGGGTTTTGATGGAATTTATATATGCTTTCTAGATGCTTGTTATGGGTATAATCCTGTTTACAAAGACAGCTTGCTCCCTCGATAGAAATCTTCTCCCTTGAGTGATGCATATTTTTTGTTCTTAAAGTTCCTGCCAAATCTCTTACTTTACATGCCTTTGCCAATAATCCTTTTGTGGTGTATTTTCTGTCAAGTCCGTTTATTAAGAGAGTTGTTTTCAAACATCCTGCTAGCATACATTACCGTAATTCTACTCTCATGAGAAGACATTCTCTAATTATTGAGATGGTCTAACAAATGTCTCTGATATTTACTGCTATTATATTTTATTATACTTTATGACCTGAATATAAATTTTGGGAAATTTACATGCACGATACATAATTTTGCGATCTATATTCTTTCAAACTACGTTTCATGAGCAATTCCAAGAAATTGTTAGTATTTTTTTAAGGAAATCATGCCGTCATTTACATTTCAGAAAACAAATACCCTCAATTTTATCTGAGCTTGTGAATGACACTTCACTCAAACTCCACGCTCTGAGCCTTGTTTATATACTGTAACCAGTTTGTTCTTTTGCTCCAGAAATGCAGAAATTTGAATATATTTTAGGCACGTTTGTCGGCTTGTCACCGCACATCCTTACAGCCAGGACATTTTAAGTCCTCAGTATGCAAATCTTGATATGCTGCAATTATACTCTAAGACATCCCTTGCCAGGTTGGTTCAAGGCTTCGTTCATTCACTTTTCCCTGATGCCGTTCGCATGACAGCTACTATTTGCTATTCACTATTTGTTAGATAGTGCGAGCTGTGTTCAGAGTTATATTACAATGAAAGGGAAGTTATCACATGATTAAAGGTCTTAATTATTCATAGATTAACCACAGAAACACAGTAATTGAGAGAAGTTACCAAAACCATTTAACTGGAGTTTACCACGTGATGTTTTTCACTGCTATTATAACACTTGGCTCTTAGTTTTCTCACCCAAACCCACATCCTGAATGTAAATGACTGTGTGTGGCACGTCACGTCCAGGGGGTTATAGACATCACCATGGTATGCACAGATCCTGAAGTACTGATTAGGAAAAAAACAAAACCGGTTATATCTGAATTCTGAAGGAAAAAAGGTTTATACTCTTGAGCCTTACACGTTAAGCTCAGGTCTCCAGAGAGTCCTCCATCTCCTTTTATGATTTAGAATTTACAATCAGCATCAGAGTAACTGCCAGTTTCTTTACTAAGCAAGAATAAGCGTGGCAATATACATTAGAAATCCAGATACGTTAATGGTATTTCCTCTTGCTGCATAGCATTGTTGTAGTCAAAACCCATTAGATACAGTTGGGATGTTCAAATCTGATATTAAATATACTCTCTTCTAGAGAGTACTCTACGCCATCCTAAAAATCTTCCTACTGGAAGGATCTCACAAGAAAGGGAAGGTTACAGAAATCACAGTTAGGAAGAGTATGATAATTACTTATGAAAATCAGTGAAGAAGGCCCTTGGAAGTGAGGAACCCTGGCTCTACTGGTTGCTCACCCTTCAGTAGCCGAGGGAATAACCGTGTCTCATACATGACAACTCTGAAACCCGGGCACATAAGCAAGTTTTCTCACAGGGAGAATCAGTCATTTCAGTCAACAGCTAATGCAGAAGTTGCTGCTGTCAAAATCACAAGAACATATGCATAATTTTCACTCTCACATTCATATTCATCTTTATTAAGAAGGCTGCATAGCAACCAAAACAGATGCCTGCGACTCTTAATGCAACATAGTTTACTGTCTGGTAGGTTTGATTATTTCATTGAGGATGCCCTCACCTACCTGGGGTGATAAATGTTCTCCTTTTGCTTCACTGTCTGCTTACCACAATCAACCCTGAATTTAATTGCACTCCATGTTCCCTTACTTATCCCACTATTCAGCCTCAAACCTTTTCAAACCACCAAACTATCTAAATCCTTTCAGCTTGACCAGTTTCAATAGAGGAAAACAACAACACACTTTTCCTGAGATCTTCTATGCAGTTTTCTTCCTGCAAGCTTGTTTTTCCCCTATACCCAAACGGTGCTGAATTCCTTTAGGAATGGTGACACTACGATTATCCAGAGATCTGTATCTATTTCTTGTGATACAGCAGACAAGCTACTCTAAGTGTCAGGTATGGTCTGAGCATGGCTAGTTTTTTTCCTTTAGATAGCATGGACCTGGAATAACTAGGCAGAAGATCTCTCCTAGGGCAGAGTGGGAAACAGAGCCAAGCAGTGACACACGAATAACAATCTCGTGTATTAAAATAGAGCAGCATTTAGATAAATGTTGCTGGAGTGTGTGAAAGCATTAGCTGATTGTCGTATTTTCACATTCAGGTAGAAGTTGGAAGGATTACACTTCTTGACATAAAATGCTTCAATCCTGCCCCAGTTATACCTTAAAAGCCCTTTGTGAACTAAGTCACGATCTTTTAAAATTAATCACCTTTAATTGTCAAGTTCACTCTCTGTCCTCTGAAAATTGTCGCTTCATTTGCTTTGTTCTAATATTTACTTACCTTCCCAGTTAAACACGACTTTTCAGGAAGAAATTCTCACTTGTACAGCAGGATATTTCTAGCTAATTTCCTTAATACCCAAAGGATGCACATAATCTGGACTTGGAAAAATGAGTATTAATTTTTTGTGTGTGTGCCTATTCCCTTCTTTGATCTTAGTTCTTTTACAAGGTCAGTTCTAAGCATAACTTCATAAATTTTCAGATGCCTCCTTTAATTTCATTTTCTGTGTCCTTCAGCATTAGTAGTCAGAGGTAAATGGTAACTCAGCATTTTTTTTTCTGTGCATTATTTTCCACTTCCTAAAGATTTCAGTGCTATGTTCCCTGGAGTTTCATTCTGCACAAACCAAGATTACTTTGACATAAAACTGCCTCTCCAAATCTCACCTTTGCATGGCTCCTTGAGTTACTCATATAGGAACCAGCACATTAGATTTCAGTAATGCATAGAAAATCACAATTGGTGTCACCTGGTTTGCTTCTGCAGTCTACTGCTTCTGTTTATTTCTTCTCTCTACATAAATCCATTTTAATACATCAACATAGAGACTCTGTTTTCCTTCTAATCTTATTTCTCTTACAGGTAATACATTTCTAAGTAAACTAAAATCACCTCACATGTCTTAGTTCAGGTGCCACTTGAACTCTCCTCTCCTTCACTATTCTCCTCTCCCCAGAAGAGGTCTCGAAGGCATTACGGTTCATGCAGACCATGAAATAGACTGCTATTCAGAAAGGGTTTGTTGCTAAAAGTGATGACTATTTGTCCTGGTAAGTTTTGAGTCCCTTTGTGCTCTGCTTTTTAGAGAGTGCTTTAAATGCACAAGGGAAAGGATCTCCAATATTGACAATTACAAGTATAATTATTAAAGAGGAATTGAAGTTCTTTTAAAAAATCTAATACTGTAGTTTAAATTAAAAATAACAGCTATGGTGGTAATTGTCTATATAATGCTATATATATATATATAAATAAAATAATGGCAGAGAACCCAAGAATTCTGTGATAACGAGTCTGCAACTCAAACTGAGTCAACTCTTGTTTAAACATTAGCCTGTTGAACTGTAAGTCTACCTATTCAACTGAGTTTTATACTAAAATACAGAAGATTTTTAATTTTAAATGTGGCCACCAAGAAACCCCCTAAATTAAAGCGATACAGGCTGACATCTGAGACAACATAGAAATGAGTTTTTCCACTCTTAGTAAAATTGATTTTACAGGGCCTACTCTTTTTGAAGACCTGATGGATCCACACAATTTTCACTATTGTATTTTTGCATATTTGTGTATTTTTTACTATTTTTTTTCTTTCCTTTCTTGAAAGCAGAGTTAAAATTACTTTCCAAAATCATGTAAGAGGTTAACATGATTTCTAAATAAAAGTCATTTGCTTTAGGGCTGCCAAGGCTATGAAAGGAGGGAAAAGACACAGACTCTTCACCCTTGTTACAAAGTTAAGCTAATGAACATTTGGCAGGAGAAACAGTTTTATCTTTACAAAAAAACTTCCCTTAAAAACATCTATTGTTACGGAGTCATCCAAAGTTCGTCTCTTAATGCTTTTAAGAAGTTTTTCCTATATAAATATTCACTATTTCCCAAATTAATCACCTCAATACAAAGACAATTATACCTCTGGATTCTACACACATTCTTCCCTCATAAATAATTTCTTTGAAATACTGTATGACTTTATAGTGTTAGATACAAAAGGATAAAACATTCAAGGAAACGCTTATCATTTTCATATTGGAAAAATAATCAGTCACTAAAGGTCTGATAGACACCTAAGTTATTTTGACTAACATAACTTTTAAGAATGTACGTAATTCTACTCTGTCTTCCACAGAAACCTGGACTTCATTCCAAGTCTTTCTCTTTGAAACAATATAGAAATTTTGTCTTACATTTGAAACGACTCCATCAAGAAAGTGCGTTATGATGCAGAACCAAACTTACAAAACTTCCATGCATTTCAGAGCCTGCTTTTTAAGATGAAAATTGAGCACTGCAAAGCAGGGTTCTCCAAACAAACTGTTTTCTGGCTATTAGTAAATATGGTTAAAGCAAATGTCCAAATATGTTATAGAACATATAATCAATACATTCCATTCTCAATGTTAGATGTTGTTTTCTTCCAAAAGCCCACATCTGGGAGTAAAGAAAAAATAATTCTTCTCAGTTACAGATAAACAGATAATTAGAAGCAAACTAGGTTTGTAATATGATTATATACTTTTACAAGAGGCAGTATACCTAAAGAATGATAAACTAATTGCAGAGGAAGAAAGGTAGGCTTTAATGTTTTGAAGCACAGGATGAGGCAAACTTTCAGAGACTAAGCTTGAAATGAGAGCCTTTTGTAGTACAAAAACATGATGAGACAGCCTTTCATAGCATTTCAAGCTTTTCCATAATGTATTGTCATTGTAGCCGAAGAACCCGTCATATATGATAATTTTCACACAGTTTTGAATAAGAACCTCAAACAGATCAAAAGGAAGTTTCAAGTTGCTTTGTGGTTTGTAAATATATTTATAAATTACTTCGTATAATAAACAATAGCTCTCTAAGCACTTCAAAAAGAAAGCTCTTTGTTACGTTACCTAACAAAAGTAATGTTATTTATTAATACTATTTTACAGCACTTACACTGGATAGAAACACTTATGTAAACAGCAAAATACTGGAATGACTTTGTAAAGCTTACTTGTACAACAACCATATTGATTAAAGCGATTGTGGAATTTTCTATTTCATTGCTTTAGGTTCTCTTAATATACCGAAAAAAAAAAATCATAGAATGATAGAATTGCTTGGTTGCAGAAGACCTTTGATATCATTCGAGTCTAACCATAACCCTGAATTGTCTCAGCCCAAGGAAGACGTGACCTGTTAAATATTTGAAAGTATATAAATGTTATTGTTTCCTCTGATGAATAAATTAAGGAAAAGGACTCCAAATCTCCCTGATGCAGTCATTCTTTATCCTCAGAATAGTCACCATGTACAAGGTGCAGTTAGATGTATGGGCAAATGTTGGTAGTGAAATATATCATTAAATCCTGTTGTATACAGAACATCAAATGAAGAGCTTATTGCAGGTATCACATCTAAGGAAGAGAAAGCCAAGATCGACACTAAGGGAGGTAGCACTGAGTAAGAGAGTGACATATTCTCAAGAAGATTCAGAATAAGAAAGCTATTTAAGTTAATCTATATACCTGATTAGTAAATAGTAGTGGAATTGCCCTTGATTATTCTATTTTCTATACTGTCCAGCTGCTGCTTTAACACGCTGCTGCGTGGCCAGTCTGCTCTCGTGGCTCTTAAGTCATCTCCTAAGATCCTAAAGCCCCAGAATTGTCACCAATTGGTAAGAGTAATTTAGAAGGTAGACTGAAAAATTTAGGGCTTTATATAATGATGGTTGGAAAATGAACACAAGAAGTATTTTTTTCTTAGAACTGTTTTCATAGAATAAATACTGTGTTGAGAGAAGCACATAAAGTAACTCATTTAGGGTATGTGCAACAGCACAAAGTGTTTTTCTTTATTAAAAAAAATTATCAAAGCTGATTTTTCCCCATTATGACTAAATTCAAATCCTTATTTCATTTAATGACAAATGCTGGAGGAATTTGCACTCTTAGATTCCCCTAAAAGCTGTACATTGAAAGACGCTCTGCTAGCCATATAATCTTTATCGCTGCTATACAGGGCGGTTTTATTCCTTTTAAATCATACAGATCCCAAAACAATAATCCAAAAGGCAGACTTAACTGAGTTCCCTTGGAAGCACACCACTCAGATTATTTTCTCTAAATCTCTAAGGCCATTAGCAGAGACCTGATAAATGAGAAATAGTACTGAATAAAAAAAAAATACTGTAAAGCTATGATTTCATTTTATAGAATTTTTCTAATATTTTAAGTTTTTAATAGTGCCAAGATTAACTGAGTCACACCATTATATTACTATGCTTCAAGTATTTGGCCTCTTTTCATTTCATTAATGGAAAGTATTCTTTTCTTCTGTGAACACTATCATCATTGTTATTTCATGCATTTCCTAGCTTTTCTAGTACAACAGTGTTTACATAAACCATCCATATAATTACCAGTTTTACTCACATTATTTTGGATCCTGCTGGATATTCCCAAACTCACAGTTACAAATCAATAACTACCTGTATTGTTGAGGTATACATTCATCAAAGAAAAATCACACATTCTAAATTATTCTTGGTTCGGCAGTTCTGTGTCTATGCACACAGAAAACAAATACGCCAAACTAATGAAAAACAAATCTAAACAAACACCTCCTTTCAAGTACTTGCATAATCTTCCTGTGCAAAACAAATATCTACCAAGAGCAGCTCCAGAAATATCCCATTAGTTTCCTTTATCAGCATCATCCAATTTTGAATATTCATTTGTAGGGCATGCATACATTTCCTTGTAAGCAATATCCTCTATTCCTAGTGGATAAAAAACTACATAACAGGATTCCTGCTATAAACTAGTAATTCCTAGCTTTTACCAGGTGGTCTCATTTAATCTGAATTTCACCTTTGAAAGAGAGACTTCCATCCTTGTCCATTTGAAGAACTTTTTATTATAAAAATACGTTATTTCAATGTCTCATGTATTAACAACTTTATTGCACTTAAAATTTGATCTGCTTTTAAAGTCTTTCTAATAATAAAAACAAAAACATCTTAAAACTATAATTGCTTGTTCAAATATGGATTTACAAAATACTTGTACGTTCCCTTTCTGTCAAAGCCCTAGTAATTAAGAGTTGGACTGCATTTAATTAGCTTGTCAAGTCTAGCTAGAAGCTCTTACATATACTTTTATTTTTCTTCAAAAGAACTATATCAAAAATTTGTAATCTGCCTCTTCACAGACTGAACCTTCCTACAGAAAACAAATGATTTTATTCCTTCTTGAAATGTGAATCGTGTCCTAAATCCCATGCCATATAAATAATACCTCCTGGACACAGACAGATCAAACATAAAAAGTCTAAGCCTTAATCCTCATCCCCAGACAATGCCAGCAACTATAGAAAGCAAACATATTGTGCCTGAAAAAGGCTGGTTCTGCTCCAAAGCCAGCAATGTACAACTGCCACCGAGTACTATTGTTGCTTCCACACCAGTTTATTCCTCCATTTTACAAAAAGATACTCATGGTCTGTAACAATGATGTGTTTTCAAGTGCCCTACAAATTATTTTCAGAGAGAATTACTTCTAAGATGCTCAGCTAAACTGAGAAAAAGCTATTTTTACATAATTCTTCCTTTATTATATGAGGATGCACACAAATGCATGCACGTACACACACTTTTCACATGACCTACCACCTTTTCTTCATGTAAAATGTGCTGCGTATGTTTTGAGCTGCAAAGAGCTGATCTTTCAGGCAATTTTAGCAGCTTAAAAGCTTTATTAAAACCTCATTAAGAAAAGTAGTAACAATTCTTGGCTAAGACCATACTGCAAATGAAGAATATTACCATTCAGAGGTGGATTAATCATGACCAAGGTCTTCAGAAATGCTTAATGCTGTTGTTTTTTTGCTTGAGAGTCATTCTTGGCATACCAGTGCTCCATTCCATATCACATTCTTTAGTAAGACAATGAATAATCCTTACCTAAAGAGCAATTACAGATCCCTAATTTCAACTCTTTCATTTCCCTTAATTGGAGAAAGTACCAAGGGCAGAAAATATAGGCAAGCCCCAGCTGTCATTAAGAGTAAATGAGATTTGTGTAAGTAACTTGAGTCTTAAATCTCTCCACCCGCACTGCATGAGTGCTACATAATTAGTTTATATGTCTTTATAGATGCCACACCTACTCCTAGTTCTCCACAAGTGAAATATTTTACCCTACTGACCACATAACAAAGTTAAGAAGCACATATCAAACAGTTCCCATACTTCTACTTTCCTAAGAAGACAAGTTGATGCAAACATCATGGTTTAAAAGGTGCAGTCCAGATTGCAGGATCTACTGCTCGCTGCATCCAGTTCTGTCCCTGTGCACTAACTCTGATTTTCCCCTACAAGAAATGCACACAGGCATGGTCTGAAACTGTGTGAGAAAAATGTGGAACGTATTCCCACATCCTTCGTCCAGCCACGTTCTTTGTAAACCATCCAGTCACTTTTTACCTTGGTAGCAACCTTGATTTTGCTTAGGAAGGATTTTTGTATACTAATGTTATACATCATAGTTTTCAGAATACAATAAAATATATGGGAGCAGCAACTTATTGAACTTCATAAATGTAAATGCTTATCACAAACAACATTACAGAGCTTTGAATCTCATAACTTTACCTCCTCTGCTGTTAGTTGGGAATATGGCTGTGAATGCTCAGATTTTAAATGGTAAATTTTGATTTTTTACATTTTCCATATTAAAGATTAACAGTATGTGACCCTGACTGTCAATACAATATGATCTGGCACTATCTTTGAAATGATTTGTTGGATAGACTAATCACAAGCTAGTTACTAGCAAAAAAAAAAAAAAAAAGTCTTTCTTTCCCTATATCTTTTTAAAAGCTTTGCAATTTTCAGAGAAAATCTGCAGTCCTACTAACTCATCTGTTTTAGCTTTTCCTGTTGTAGAACATGAAAGGATAGGAAGATAAATTTTCAAAAGATTTTTCATGGGGTAATTTCTTACCATACACTGTAGGTGGTAATTCAGAGTGTCTAGACTAAAAATGAGATGCTATCTCAGGGACTCTAACAAAAACTATCCGTACAGGCTTGTCTCTGCTTAAATATAATATTTTTTTTAATGGTAGAAATTAATGCTTCTTAGTCAGCTGTCATCTTTGACTGTCTTAGATTTCTTTGGGGCAATCATGGACACAGTTCCTCCAGCAGAAAGAAAGAATCCTGTCCCTCATCTCTCCTCTCCATTTAAAAAAAATACTAGAAGACTATCCAAGAGTTAAATTCTGCCACTCGGTGACAGACAGGTAAAATATGAATTTACTAATCATCCCTAAAATTCACAGATATGAAAAGTAAAAACTTTTACGATGACCTCAAAAAGATGAATCCTTCTCATGGAGTTACACAATAATATTTTCAGTTGTTTATTCTCCTCTTCATCATCAGTACAAACATCTTAATATGTAAAAGTGAAATGCTCTTTGGGTGACCTGCAGATACCCTTTAGCAGGTGGAGTTGTCGTCTCTCTGAACTGGGTATGTTATTTGCCCACGTTTTACATACAACTTTCCCCTGACATCTTATAGTTCAAAAGAGGTTACATATTGGAACAAAGGATCACCATCCTAGATCAAATCCAGACTGAGCTAGTAGAAAAACAAGACAAACAAATATTAGGGGGCTTGGGGAGGAAACTGAACACTGCAAATTTCAGTAATTTATTTCTATGAGTATGTAAAGATGCAAATAGAACATAAAGGGTAAAAAACTAAAGGCAAAGAAAATTTTGGCCAGTCATCTGCTACAAAAAACTTCCTAGAATTACGTTTATAGAGTTTAATATATATTTAATATGTAATAGCATAAAACTGTGCCTTGGATTTTCTCAGAGTTTGTTTTTTGCACTGCTTTTCTGGTATTTGATAAATTTAACTGTAATGTTGCAACTCTATCAGTCATGCTAGAGGGGAAAAAAAAAACAAGAAAACCCCCTGATAATACCATAATGTAATGGTTAACTCAGAAAATGAGATCAAACCTTGGTGGAAGTTCTGAATACCAGGTTGGTGGACAGGTAAAGTTGGACTTGATAATCTCAAAGGTCTTTTCCAACCTAGTGACTCTATGATTCTGCTCTAAGAGCTCTAACATTTGAACTAATGCTACAATCAGCAACGCCAACTGCAAATATGAGATAAATTCATCAGCACGCATGCTCCTAAACTACACCTATTTTATTGCAGTGGGCTAAATTACAGCTACTCAAGCTTATCAAAATATTTCCCTTTAAAAAAAAAATTTGCTACCTCCATCATATAGTTTTCATTCTCCTTTTTATATTGAAAAATTGCAATGACACCGACATGCACTTACAAGCATGTTTCTCTAAAAACGTATGGTAATATTTACACAATCAGCAATTTTTAATACAGTTTGGTAGATGAAATATTGTTTTGCATTTCCTAAAGTCTCATTTTGTGTTGTGATAGGCAATTAAACAGCTGGTGTATTTCAAAGTCATGGTTGATGAGGTTTCTGTGTAATTTTGTCACAATATTAAACTATGCAAACAAGCATACAGCAATGGCAACAATCTTTTTCTAAACTTAGCTCTCCAGTAGGTTTATAATGTATCCCACGGAATTCCATTTCCTTAAGATTCACAGCCATATCTGGATTTCTTATCCTGAACAGTTGCCTCTTGTCTTAAGAGGCTATCAAGTGAGCATTGCTTACATCCTTTCCCACACATTCAGAATTTCCTCCTCAAACACTATCTAACTGATAGGTAGCAGGGATAAACTCAAACCCCCCAAAGGAACCCTGTTCTATTGTATTGGTTTCACTCCATTGCTGAACAAGAATTCAAAACCAAAGCTCTAAGCGATTTAGTAAAAAACGCATAGAATCACACCAACAGTCTTGAGAGTTAGCTCTAAAGAAATCCAGGCAAGCCTCAAACTTCCATCAAAGAAAAAAAAAAAAACCATAAGACGGAGAAATTTCTCTAAGGTTTTAAGGTTTGGGGGGTTTTTTTCTTATTTTTTTAATTCACAATTTATAACAGTTCCATTTCTAATCATGTGGAGAGGAGGAAATTGTGAGTTTGAGTTCTTAGTATAGTTCGAAAAGGTATGAAAATCAATTTCTGCTTCAAAAAAATCAAGGTCAATCATGTGCAGAACTGCTTCCTACGCCTCCTTCTCTGTTAAAAAAAAGTATTACTAGAGGGAGTACCACCACTACTCTTCATATCTACCCACATAATCCTCTCATTAAAGGGTTACCAAGGTTTACACTGTATGGAATAAATTTTCAAACCTGCTTCAGTTAAAGAATGAACAGGTTCCATGGGAAAAAAGATCACAGTCTCTGCTCTTTAGATCCCTATCCCTGAGATGCAGCTAATTTTGAATCTTCTTCATCTCTCCTGAAACAAAATTATGCAGCAGGATTACACTGGTAAGCTTGAAGTACAGTTCAACGTATGATAGACAATACTCTTTTGTGCTTAAAATATTCACATACAGCGCTGCAGTCACGTACTATCTAACGATCTGCTGTGGTTTTCTGGGACAATATTTTACCTGCTACTGAAGTAGAATTTAATTTCAACTTAACTAACAATAGTGCAACTTTTCTGGAACGTTTCTTTTTTTTTCTGACTAATACTCACTACTACAGCTGTCCTCCAATTATTAATAAACAAAAAAAACCACTTTGTAATTATATCAGCAAGATACAAATATTAATTCCACTACCCTGAGAAGTAAATATAAATAAAAAAACCCCTCTGGTATATTCAATTAATTCTACTAAAGAATAAAACCTCTATAACTCATCCAAGTTAAAAGCCTATCTCATTAATGTTATTTGCCTAATGAATGACAGCAAAGCACTTTGGGATGCTGAAAGGTGATAGTTAAGATAGGTGCAAGCAGTGATTAGTATTCCACACTACATATTCACATTGTAGAATAAGACTCAATGTCCCACACTTAATTTATCATGGCAGTACTGTTCACAGATAGATTCCTACCTAAGTAAGGTAAGAGAAGTAAAAGAGAGTTAACTTACTTAACTCTTACATAAGTTAAGTAAAAGCAAGCAGAATTAGTTTCAATTACTATAATTCGGTTATTAAACTTCACTTTAGGCTATGAGATCTTTCCAGAACCATTTATGCTGTTTTCATCCATGACTTTAAGTGGGGTGTGAGATAATCCTTCTCTCTTTCAAACTTCTATGCTGTGGGTCTCCAAAACATTTTCAGCTGCTATAACAAATGTGATCTCAAAAACTTTTTACCCAAACTAAAAAAGCTTATTTTATGATTATTTACACAGGCAAAGTTCCCAAGAGTGCTTCAGTAATTAATTAGGAGGAAACGTGCTGAAAAGGGCAATAGATATGGGATAGTCATCTTTTTTCTTCTAAGACAGCAGTTCAACTTTATTTGTTGTTAAAGATGAGAAAAAGGTGCTTTGTTCTTGTTTCTTTCCTGGTGCCAGATAAAAACTGTTAATTGAATGTCTGGTCTCAGTCAATTTCTTTCCTAGCCGTTAATACAGAATTTTTTTAATTGACTTTCTAAAAGAAAGCACCAAACAAACAAACAAAAGATGTGGATTCAGCCTTTATTCTGCAAAATATGCAGGATAATGCACATCCTGAAGACTCTGTGGAATTAGTTACTTGAAACTGTTATTGCCTTTTCGCCTCCGCTAACTAGAATTAAGGCACTGAAAAAGAATGCGACCTGTACCATCAGAAGATGGTGCCCCTCAGCACCTCATCCACCCGCATCTTAAACACCTCCAGGGAAGGCAAGTAAGCCACCTCCCTGGGCAGCACGTTCCATTGCCCAATGACACTTTCAGGGAAGAATGTTTTCCTTACGTCAAGCCTGAAACTCCCCTGGTGGAGTTTGAGGCCATTCCCTCTCATCCTGTCCCCTGTCACTAGGGAGAAGAGCCCAGCTCCCTCCTTTCAACAACTTCCCTTCAGGCAGTTGTAGAGAGCAACGAGGTCTCCTCTCAGCCTCCTCTTCTTCAGACTAAACAACCCCAGCTCTCTCAGTTGATCCTCATAAGACTTCTTCTCCAGCCTCTTCACCAGCTTTTGAAACCAGCAGATTTGAATCGGAATCAATCACCAGATTGAAACGGATTTTCTGTCAGATTGCTGTCTCAGAACAAGGGCATCACGAAAGCTTCCCTCACTTTTCACAGATTAAAATGAGATTAAGCTCACAGACTAAGATCACAAACCAGCTGTCATCCCTATTCAGAGTGCAAGATGTAGCTGTGCTTTCCTATGTGTGGTAACGCACTCACTGCAGTTACAGCAGCACCAACAGCTGATACACTGCTCAGGAAAGAGGTATCACCTGTGTACAGAGAAATCAAAGTGACTAAGAAAATGATTATTTAAAAAACATGGATTAAGAGATTAAAAAAAAGTTACTGCTATTTTGTCTATTAAAGTCAAATGGAGTTTAGTATGCTGATAGGTTTTGTATATGACAGAGGCTAAAGGAAACCTTTAACCAAAACCAGAAATAAAGCCCTAAGGCTTCCTCATGAAATAATTGTATTCATTATTATCACTGGAAACGGGAAAGCTATGTGCCTGAAAGCCTCTGTAGAGATTTGTTCATTAAACAAATATTTATGTTGTATTCTGGTTTTTTTCTGCATCATTTATTTTCCACTCTTCCATATCCTGATATTCATATTACAAGACTATCAGAACAGGAACGTCTCGCAGCATTAGTTCTCGTTTGTAAAGCATGCTGCCTGCATTGCATATACACATACAAGATCACAGGAAGAAAACTGGTTTGTGTTCTCTACTTGCTTGCATAGAAGATGTAAAATTAAGCTATTAGTAGGCACCAGATAACCCACACAGAGAACAACCACCAGGTGACAGTTCACAGGCCCAGCCAAGACAGCTTGACAGCCTAAAGGTTAATGCTTCTCCCCTTTCTCCTTGGATCATGTCCAGTGCTGCAGTAGCACCCAAGTTCAGGTCAAGATTAGCGTCTCCTCATATTAGATATTATGTGAGCACATAATCAGATACTTTTTTTAAAAAAAAAAAAAAAAACACGAGAAACCCCACTATAATGCACTTTCTCACTATATTCTGAAACAATAATTACATTTCACTTACTAATAATAAACCATCAAATTTTACTAAATCTTTGCAGAAAGATGACAGCCTTTAAGTGGATTCTACAAGGAAATTGTTTAAATTTTACTCTTACTGATAACTATTAGTATTTAAATTAAGCAATTCTGTTCAGGACGGAGAGCAAGAATTCCTTCAAACTATTCCTATTGTTAAGTGTGGCTGAGCTGGAACAGTTCTCTTAAGTGGACACTGTTTACTTCTCTCCCGAGATACACAGTAAAGAAACACCTCTACATTTGGTTCTCCAATGAGAACCCATATTCCTCTTTATCTTTGCCATCTACTGCATTGATCCTGAGCGAAATAAGCAATACAAGAGATATGTCAAAAGTTAGATACCTCAATTTTTGAATGAGTTTGAATTTACACGTGTAAAAGGCCATCAGTAATTTTCTCACATTTTCCTAATCTTCCCTGATGGATTCAGGCCATGCTTTTCATTTACTCCAGATGCGATAACCAAACTGTCAGCTATGTTTCAGCTTTTCCTTTAATCTTTCCCTGGAGCCAATAATAAAAGATTAGTAATTGACAGTAGTTGCTAGGCTAAGGGTAATGCTTATTTTAAACACGAGAAGCAGGAGCTGTATTCTTTGAAGGGATAATTTGTGGGAGGCCAGAAAATTGGATTACTTTGTTATCTGTTGTGTAAATGACAAAGATATTCAGTGTCCTTAAAATGTCAAGGTGAGTTTAATTAAAATTTTCCTACCTAATTTGAAGGTGGGAGAAGAGAATGAAAGAGAGGGAATAGAGTAATGTTTACAGGTAATTCAGAAACTTTACCAGCAAGCATATAACGTTAATAAAAGGTATAAAAATATAAAAAGGATACTGCTGTACTCATGTATAAACATATGGTCAACTTTTGAACCATATAAATTTTTTTCAAAAGGGGGAAATATCCATTCTCATGAGAAGCTAAAAATATGCAACATATCATGAACCAGACATTAATGACGTTATTACCCATATTTTTTAAGTCCAGAGCTTGGAATGAGATAAGGTCTCCAGAAAACACTTTGAAAAATGAGCTTGCTTAGAAAGAAATTCTCCAGCCACATCCATACTTCACTGAACCTGCTTGCACAGAAAGAGAGTTCACTTTAACTGTGAAGTCGCTTAGCTACACAGCATATTACTACACCAAGTAAAACAGATTTTTCCTTTGATTATCTGCAGAGCTCATTTTAGTTTCCCTTATGCAGTGAGAGAAATTGAATGGAAAACATTAATACTTTGGGACAGATTCTGTTTTAGGCAGCACAGCTGAGCTCAACTCCACTATTGCATGCAGACATTCATTAACTAATCAACTTGGATATATTGAAATATTATTGCAAAACTTCATTGGTGTGGCCTTAACCAGCAAAAGCTGTGGCTGAAGTGTTGCTACTGACTGAAGACAACATATCACAGAATTTGCTGAAAGAAGGCACACAGGTCAACTAATTTTTTAAAATAAATTACAATTTTCCTTTTTTAAACAAATGTTGACATTTCTCACTACATAAATCAGCCATCACTAAGCTGCTTTTCTACATCTGAATTTCCTTTTCCAGTTTATTAATCTGGATTCTTTCAGTTGTACAGATCTTTCTTATAAATCAGATGTATATGACTGCGTAGTTATCTAAGGCACAAGGTGTGATTACAGCCGTTGCTCATGCTTACTGACACCAGGAACAGAAATAAACTGTAATTTTCATACATACCACAGGAGGATGGAAGGGAATAGGTGTAATACCATGTCTTGCCACCTGGAGCATATCAGTAAGCTGAGCACTTTCCTTGTCTCCACCCTTCTGAGAAAAACTTGAATCTGTAAATAATTTATCTCCTGTTGGAAGCGCCTGGCACCCTATCTTTTTTCACACTGTTTTGCTTGTAACTGAGAAACATTTATTGCAAAATATTTAAAATAAGCAGTATATAATCCAATACTGAGATCTTTCCTAGATAGTACAGATGACGAGCATCATAGTAAAAATCAAAATGTACAAGAAAAGTGGGAAAGGACAAAAAATAACGAGAGCTTTGATTTTTTTCAACTGTTTGAATTCCTAAATAGTACATTTTTATGTAAATATGCTGCAGTGACATTAAGTTGATTCAGTACTAAGGAATCTTACCTACATTGTCACAGTTTGGCTTATGCCTTTTCAGTAAGTGTAAGACATGCAGAGCTTCTAAGTTACCTTTAAACACACCTTGATCATCATATAAAAACATATTGTGATATAACTGGCTTAAAGACATGCACATAAGGGAGATGACTGAGTTCATTATAGGAAAAAAATATAATCTCTGGCTCTGTTAGTTTATTCTTTCAAGTTTCACAATCATTTCTGATTCCATGGTTAAGAACTGAAAGCCCAGTGCTCCATACAATAAATCACTGGTCAATGAGGAATCTGAGTACCATTTGAAATAGTCGGTCTCAATATGGCAGGAGTATTTGTAGAAACAGGTATTTGAGTTTGATGGATGCGTGTGCTCTGTGGCCTCTTTTACAGAGGTCATTCTGACTGTTAATAGAACTGTGATTTCACTAAAAATGTGCAAAGGGAAATGGACTGGTAGGATTTAGGAGAAGCAGAAATATGGAAAATACTACAGTTCAGCACATGTCTATCTTTAACCATGCTCTGCCTTATAAAAATATACTTGGCATTTGTAATGCTAAAAGCTCCCTTGCTTTTGTATCTAAATTAGAATAACATTTTCTGCTATCATATGTCCAGACAAATGGATAGAAAACTGGATATCTTCCTATAAATATTTTATTTAAGCAGTTAAGTGCAGATTCTTTCTGAAAATTTACACTGTTAAATCAATAACAGCACCAGGTTAAATCAACATGAAGACCAGAGTTCAAGCCTACATACAGACTGATGAGATAGATTTGACTCAAAGCCTCTATTAAATAACTACCTGCTTCATTATTTGTGAAAGAATCTAAAGGTCACATAACTCAACATTGGAATATATTTTACCAGGGCAGGTAGGCGAAACAATAAAACGCTTTTTATGGTTACCAATTAGCAGATGATTTGAATATTTGAACCTTTAAAGGTGGATAAAGTGGGACATCAGGATGATTTAGAAGATAGATTTTTAAAAATAGAGAAGAAAACACAAGAACATTTTCATAACAACTCGGAGTCTATAAATCGATGGATTCTATTCATAATCCATACAGTATAAATGAAAAATAAAGAGCTGGAATCCTTACAATCAGATAAGTTAAATCAAATGGAGAATGTTGAGAGGGTAAGTCTCTAAGAACTTTGGAGTTTAGCTGTTTGTTTATGTAACTTTTTATTAAATATTATCTTGAGATTCTGGAACATCTTCTGACTTTACCAGTGTTCGAGAAAATTATGTTGGAATAGAATGATTTTAAAAACATCTATTAAATAAGTGAAGTGTGTGAGAGTTGCCTCTATTTTATTCTTTTTTCATATAAATTACTAATTACTAATATTTCACAAAAAAAATTTCATTTCCAAAAAAAAAACCCACCTAGACTTAAGCTAGAGATGTTCAAGCTTCTATGATGCTTTTTTAAAAAAATACAGAGAGCGTCTGACTCACAGGTGTCTCCATAATGTAATTATACATATTTATTAATACATCTTTGAGGGAATATCTTTGTGGGAAAGGAGTTGGTAAGAGTGAAAGGTTGCATAGACACTTTGTTTATGATGACTTCTTCAGAGGTGGCGCCTAGAACACATTCCTTGTAGACACTAAACCAACAAAAGTTGCAGAAGGCGTTAAAAAGAAAAAGAGATCCTTGATAGGGTACACTTGGGAAAGGCTACTCCCTGTTTGTGGTTGACTTGAAAATGTTACCTTTCTGACGTGTCAGCAGAGTTGCAGCCTATTTTTACTGCACAGAATTGGAGACAATATAAAGCTTTTAAAGCAAAGTATTACTTTCCTTGTGTTATGACAAAATGTCACAGTTGAGATTCCTTTATGAGGTAAATGTCATATAGGAGCATTGAAAGGGATTCCCAAACTCATTTTCCTTGTCTGTAACTTCACTGGATGAGACTCTATGTCTGGAGACCCCTGGAAGTGCCTCCCCAGTCACCTGACTGCCCCATGGGTACGAGCAGCAATAGGCCAAAAGATTTTAGGGACTGGAGGATGATACTGGTCACAGATATGAGTTTCAGTGAGTGGTTTTTCTGATTGACAATGAATTAATGTGTCTCACAGCAAAAACTCAGACTCAACAGAACCAAGAGACTCTAAAAAGGTTTCCCTGCAGTATGAAATCACACTGAGGAAGAGGATGCTTCCAATGCAAACAGAGACACACAGGAAACCAAATAAAAGCCCCCCCTTTCTTTTGTAACCTCCTGGCAGAAACACTTTCCACTTAAATAACTAAAAAGTGAAACATCAGTAACCCTGATAACCCCAAGGGCCAAATAGAAAGGAGAAAGCAGAGCTTATTTACTTTGTGGTTTAGGAAAAAAACCCAACAAATCCAACACACAAATAAAATGTTGCAAAAGAAAAGTAAAGAAAATATTATGTTTTCATCTGATTTTGTAACTAGAACTTATTTCTAAACAGTCAATATAAGCCTGTTACAACTCCATTCACACTCCTATTGGTGAGCATGCACATATTTAATGAAAGCAACAGTAATAGGAATGGTTGGACTCGATCTAGTGGGTCTCTTACAATCTGGCTATTCTATGGTTATTCTTTAATTCTGGACTGCAGAAACTAAGTTCCACTTAGCCAGGACAGGGAGAAAAGCAGTCTAAGATCCATCAAATACAAGTAATTTTAACTGTCCAGCAAATGACTCACTAAAAAAGGCAGTAAATGATAAAATTAAGTCTTGGGGGACTGAATTAATTCACATTCTTTTCCTTTCCCACATACCTATGGAAAACATTCTTCTTCTCTAAAAAAACAAAGAACTTCAGTAGTTATCATCAGCTAAAATAGTGCAGAGAATAGCTCTTGACAGATTTTATTTTACGGTTGAATTCTACTTAAAGAAATTTGCTGTTCAGACACTAACCTGGAGAAATGCCAAAAAGAGAAATAAATCTTTAGCACTATAGTTCATAATTACATAAGTACACTGACAAAACCACTCGGCTCTTACTTCTGAGTGCTTTTCTATACCAGAAACATGATATCAGTTGAAAACAAACCAATTGATCCAGGAATCTTTAACATCATCTTGTACTTTGTCATTACAAAAAAGGTTAGCAACAGAGAGCAGAATTTTTGCAATGAGATATGGAAGAACAATATAAGTAAGAGCACTTAGAAGTAAGTGAAAGCAGCATTCTAAAAAAAAAAGATATACGCTTATTTACTTCAACAACCTCTCCGTGATGGAAAGACCTTTTGAATTGCCCTGTGATGTCATTCCTGTAAAACCTATTCAAATACATTTAGTGACTTTTTTTTTTTTCCCAGGAGAAAATATCTATTACCATGCCACTCTTGACAGGATTTTATTGATTTCAGTGCACCATAATCATCTAAGGAGGTAAGTCGGCTCTCAAATAGAGTTTACCAGTTACAGGGCCGAGTTCAACTCATGATGTTGAACTGAAGATTTTAAATCACACAGGAGGCACTGGTAGGAGAGAAATTACCTTGAAGAATAACTTAGCAAAGCATACACAGATACTGGCACTTCCTAATGATCTATCTGTAATTTTAGCCTGTAAATTTGGAGAGTAAAGAATTCCCTGTAATTCAAAACTTAGACATTAAAAAAAAAAGAAGAAAAAGAAGCCAAGCAAAATGGTAAATCACAGATTTTCCTCAGAGAGACTAAACATTGGCTTTTCTAATCAAGTTCATCTTACCATAATACCAGTTAACATATTTCATTAGATTGTGCCCAAATACCCAGAGCACCACATAATATTGCACCTATTCTAAAATAATATATTATTATAGGGTATAATTTTTAAACAGAAATACATTTTAAGAATGTCAATGGCTTGATATGAAGCAATTCAGTTTTGAAATCTGCACTCTTACTGTCTTTTTCTTCCCTCCTTCAAGGCTAAATATCACATATACAGGAACATAAAGAGCTGTTTGACTGTCATGCTAGCTCAGGGGTAGCTTTTAGGCAAGAAATAGAAGGCTAAATTATAAGGAATGGTTGGTTTGAATCAAATGCAAATACTGAAGAAAGAAAATTATGTTTAAGATCAGCGAGACATTCAATAGTTTAAAATACTGTCCATGACACACTGCCTAACTCCAGAAGGCACAGATCTTGAAATCATATCCAAGTGTTTTGTGCCATATGCCAAACTGTGTTACTGTAATTTATTCAATTCCATGCATATAAAAATCACTGTTAATAACAATGTATATGATCAGCACATATGTCACTGCATTTGTTTTTTCTTTACCAGCTATGAGGAGTATTTACAAGCACAGAACTAACATTCAAAGCAGTATTATTCAACACAAAGGTTTGCATTAGTGTTAACCCACTTGGCTAGGTCTGACTGCTCCTAGTGAAACTCATCTTTCAAATTCCTTTTGTAAAAAATTTTCCAGGATCACATTCTTTAAAAACATCAGCTTAAAGCTAGTGACTATTTTACTTATTTAAATTATTACTTAAAGTAGTGACTACTTTGAATTGGTAGTGCTCTTCAGAAAGTGCCTTCCTTTACAGCAGCGCTTCACTCCACATATAGCAAGCACAGAGGAGACGGACTTTTAAAAGGGGTGGAGTACGTCGTAGAATTTTGCAACTCAAACATTCATACAATAGTATTGACCCTTTCCACTGTCACCCATTCAGGATGCAATCCTAAGGAGATACTGGATTTGGCAGTGCTCCCAAGGGATCCTTTAAAAATGCTTTTTTTTAAAACTTACATCATTAAAAATTAGCTAGTAATACAGGACATAAGAAAATAAATTGAAGGCAGGAGAAATTATTACTTTAGAGACTACTCAATTAGTGTTCAATTTCTCTTGATGGAGGATGAGGACAATAATGCAGATAAAAGCATCCACGGTCCCAGTCTGATTACAAACACATAAAAATATGTTGCAACTTTCTTAAGAAGATTCTGACTGTGAGAGTTTATGCAGAATTTGCATCTTGACTGTAATTAAGATGAGCATAAAAAAAAGGTGTCTTTTGAGAGGGCACGACTACAAGGCAGTCAAGAGGAAAATGACAACAAATGCTGGCATCTTTCACTTAGATATAAGGCATGTTATTTGTGTTCAAAGACAGTACCTTGATAGTCATGATGATAAAATACAGATAAAAGCCATAGCTAAACTTAAGGATGGTCAAACATTTCAAGAAATCAATTTTGGGACACTAAAAAATAAACAGATGGTAGCTGTACTTTTACCATTGACTCTATTGATATTCCCCAGTAAAGATGATTTTTATTATTATCTGTTTCTGTATTTATTTCATCTTGAAGTTTGTTTTTCTCTTGCCAAAGTAATCTTATTTAAATCAATTATTTGTTTTCACGGCTGTCTTAAACTTTTGGAGTAACTTTAAACATGAATATGCATATGTGTTATTTATCTACATCAAATGTTTTAACATGCTTTCATCAGAAATTCTTGTGAGTTTTTCAAGGTTCTTTGTCAGAATGGTAACTCTTTTATATCGCAAAGTCTTTACAAAGTTAACATCTTTAGAGTAATGAAGTTTTGAGGATGAAAGATTAAATCCCTGAAGGTTTACAGTCTTGGAAGTATTTTTCACATAAATATTCCTCTTTTTTCTTCATTGCAATTATTAGGACTAGATCATAGTTAAGAAAAACACTCAACCAAACTTTCTAACCAAGCATAACACTCATCTGGTTTCACAATATATTCCTATTCTACCATTATATAAAAAAGAGTTTTATTACCTTCTATGGACTCAAACGGCAACTTCACTCATGTTGCACCCAAATCCACATTTAGCCTTGAATGACTTGCTGTATGGCCTATAAAGCACTTATTAGATACAAAAATGATAACTAAAAGGCACAAATAGAAAAGAAAATGTGAGTTCCGGATTAAACTCATGAAAATTCACTGCTGTGCTGAGATTTGACTCTGATTATAAATTTGAAAGAGGACAAAACCCCCACATCTTTCCCCATCTATGCAGCAGAAATTTATATGTGGGGATTCCAGGGCCAAATGGTAAAACTTCCCAAGATAAGACTTAAAATAACAGTTTTATATGGCAATGTAATGGCTTCATCTTTACCTCTTTGCCCACATCTTTTCTATCACACTTTATTAATAATGTAGTCTATGTGAAGCATGAGGACCTTGAGCTAATTTCACTGTTACAAACTATCCCTGTTTTCCCATGGTAATTTTTCTACTTCATCTTGGGGAATGTATTGAATCTCACAAATGTAATCCCAAGAATTATCCCAATGAGACAGAAAAATACTAATTTTCTTCTGACAAAAGACTGGTCAGACTTCATGACTGAGGCCATCAATCATCAAAATAAAGTGAGTTTTAATCACAGTAGACAATTGCACACATTCTATATCTTAGATGAAATCTCTAAGTAATTGCATTTTCCCTCAATATAGCCTGAAAATTGAATACTTTTCAATTTCAAAATACTTAACTTTTCAGTTAAGCTGAAAGTTTTCTTTCAGCTTAACTTCATCTAGATAAAAAAAAAAAAAGATTTATGAAAACTGGATGTTTGTTAATGGAAATGGGAAAACAGTACCAAGCAGTAAGGATTTTAAGAACGTTAAGAGCTTCATAACACAAGTAGCAGTGATAAAAACAGCAGCCAAAAAGCTGAAAACAAGCCCAATGTATTAATGTATTTCTATGATCTGGGTGCCTCCAATTGCAGGGAACTGATCTGTATGACACAGCAAGTCCCACTGCGCCCTCTGTCCTTTATTAACTTGTATTTATTCGGATATACCCTTTTAAAAGAAGCTGAGCATCAACATACAGAAAGTGCAGTAGTACAAAAGGCCCAAAGGAAGGTTAAAAACAAGTAATGAAAATCTATGTAGTTTATGGGCATCTAGGGAAATCACAGCTCTAGCTTTGTATAAGTTAAAATACAACAATTTTGTTTTAAATAGCATTTGTGCGATTCCAGACAGCTTAAGGTCATAGAAAAGAGGCACATTTTGCATTTTTCTATGATTCAGCCTTACAAATTATGCTTCCTGATGTAATATGGAGGCTAATTATATAGAACATACATGTGCAAAAGATAATTCTGAGGTCTCTAATAAGTAGCTAACCTTTCCAGAGGAATTAGCAAACTAAGTCTGCACTGAATCCTTACTGAAATGGCTACCAATAAGCCGAAAGGGGCATATATAAAAGATGCTGACATTTAGGCTGGTTTTATACGTAATGAAATCTAAACTATGATCATTTTAAGGTCTTTACATACATTTCTGAAATGTTTCAAACCAACCATCTCCTCTCACAGATGAGAAATATCTAACACTGCCTTTCCCCTTTGCACAGCTGTATTTTAAAGCTATTGTATATCTCTCTATTGTATATCCCTCTCCTGCTCCTTGCTTGTCCAGTCAATACTCTGGAAATCCTCCTTCCCAAAATCTTTGTTATTGTTTCCACTGTCCTATTGAGAATTTATGTCAGGAAATAAATGAACACAGGAGGTATGGAAAGAAAGTGAACAGATGAATGGTAACAAAAATAGCTAACGAAGCATAGAATCATTCCGAGTTTGGAAAGGTCCTCAAAACCCCCATTAAATGAAACTAATTCCTTCAGATGTTCTTCAGTGCCTTTAGGTTGCTGGAGCAATAAAGAGGGCTGGGAGAAGCAATAGTGACTACATGAATTCTAATGCAGTTATCAAAATTGCCACTGAATAGATTCACTTTAAGACATTATGCTCTAGTTCATTTAGCCTGGCACTTCAGAATTCCTGCTCTGTAGTATTTCCATTGTGGTTTATTTTAAAAACTTGAAACCAGTATGACAAAGTCATCCTCCCTCACACAATCAGTTTACTATCCCTGAGATACTTAATTTGTTAAATAAATATTATTTGGGTCAATGAAAAAAATACTTGTATTTTACAGATCGAATTGTAAATACTATAAAAACTATAGAATATTTGAAGTCCAACAAGTCACAAGGACTTCAACAGAACTGATTACAGCTGGAAAAAAGAAGAGAAATAAAAGTTGAAAAATCTTTTGACATAAACCAAAACTCTGCAGGAGAAAATCCCAAGTGTACCTAAGATAGTGTCACAAGTTCACAATCGTTCCCTCAATAATATTACCTGGTATAATATAGCAACTTAAGACATTCTTTCCATGGAGACGGGAACGGACAGACTTGACCTGAAAGACCCTACATTCATTCATGCCCTATGAAAAATCAGTTATTCGCTAAGGAGACGTCCCCTTCACCCACACATACTCTTTTTCCCAGTCCTGAAGCTATTAATATCTTTTGCAAAGCCATTCCTTTTTTGTTTCCTATATTTTTTTAAGTACCATGCTCAAAAGCACCAGTAATCATGTTCATAAGTGAAGTGTTCATAAGAAACACAGAAACAGGATTAAGTTTTTGACCAGCTGACAGCTAACACAGGGAGAAAGAGGTGGTGACAGCTCCAGCTGTTTATATCTTAAATGCCACTCATTTCTTAAATGACTGTTGACTGGCAATTAAAATGTGGAAGTGAAGCAATTCTAAAGCAACACCATTAACTAAAACTACGACTCTGGTATTTTATATTACTGGATTTATCCTAACAGCGAAAGTAGGGAATTAATCACATTGTTTCAACTTTTGGTTAGTGCTTTTATTTTCTTACACTATAGCTTTATTTTCCCTCTTCCTTTTAATATTCCTGCCCTGTAGACTAAAATTGAAGACAACGAACAACAACAAAATAACAGTTTCTGTAGAAAGTAGTATTTTAAATAAAGAAAAAAAACACTCTCGATTTTTAAGGCTTCTTCAATATGTGACTAAAACTCTTAAGGCTCTGGCTTTTCAGGCGTCTCTTCTGGGGCTTAAGGCAGTGTCCAAAATGTAACTCAAGTGCCTCTCTTCAGCACACTATTAAGAACCATCAGAAGTAATCTCTTTTAATATGGATGTTTGGTTGTTCCCTTGCAATCTCTCTTCTACAGTTCCCAGCTCAAGTGCCTCACAAGTCAGCTCAGAAGTTAACCTACATCTCCACCTTACTACAAAGTATAGTGGTTTTCTCTCATTGGATCTAAATATTTATTATGTGGAGGCCATACTCAAAGAAAATAGAGACTGTCACCATACCTCAGCCTTAAAGACAATGAAAACAATTCATGTTTACAGACTTTACAAGCTGACTAGTCTTGAATATCTCTGTTTTGTACATGCTTTGCCTTATGGAACTATAGTCTGGACCCCTGTCCTTGCGGTCACAAATTTTGCTCTTTTAAATTACTCATGTTGCATATTTTTCAGTGAACTATACCTAAATGAGTTACACCATGAAAGCATTACCTTTTATTTCATATTCATTCCGAATTTTATGTTGAGAATCTGACGAGATATAGATTTGTATTCAGAATTTCTGCAGTATGACCTTTCCTGAATTTGATTTACTAAAGCCTCAGATGCGATAGTTCCCATTTGCATGCTTTGTTTTATATGGATGACATTTTCCCTCCAACATTAAACCTGCCATTTTATTGTCTCCCATCTAGCTCAAATTTGTTTCATAGAACAATTTTGACTTGTCACAAAATCAAAATTGGTCCACAAAAATTTAGCTTTGGTAAAGAAAATGCGGTTCTGTCCTTTTTTGCCCTTGTGAGAGCAGAAATTTACATTAAGTCTCCTTTCATTTTTTTCCTTTGAAAATAGATTTTTTTTTTCTTGTAGGCCATGTATTTTACATTAGCCTAAAGTGCCTCTCATGCTACTGCAAGTCATCTATAGCCATTAAGGTATTATTTATAGAACTATACCTAAAAAAATCCCGTGAAAACTCTTTTAGACTGTTCCACTGACTAAAAACCATGAGCATGTACCCAGCCACTCTCTGCAGTCAGCACACAGGGCATAGAAGATCTACAGGTAGTTAGCTACTGTTGGTACTAATGCATTTGTCAGTGGGAATAAGCCAGTTTTCTGTCATCATATACTTCTGATAACTAGCACTTTGATTCTATTACATACCTATGATAGTTGCAAAGCTCTTTTTCAGTATTTGATTCATTCAGTGAATCAGTAACCTGCTATGGGTTGTGCTGCTTCATCAGTCCACAAAACGTAAGCACAAATATACTATATTTTACTCCCAAAATAAAAATAATCTGAATTTCATTGAAATACAATTATTATTATTGACACCTATTAAGAAACACAAGTTATTATTTTGGTGTTAACAGTCACCTTCTTTAAAGTAAGGGTTCTCATTGTTATAAAAACATGTAAAAAATTATGTGAAATCAATGAAAACACATCAGTACAATTAAATCAGACTATTTTCATATAAAACATACAGCGTGAATTTTTAATAAGCTATTGTTAGTTTTCAAAGGGGTTTTTTGCACTAAAATTCTGAACATCTTAAGACATTTCGAGTCCTTTGCTCTAAACACCAGTACAGAAGATGCACTTCCACACACACAGAGTACACAGCTGAAGAAGTCCCTCCAGCTCAGCATTCTTTCTGTTAACTCAGTTGCCAAACTTATAGAAAAAGTTGTTATTAAAAGGCCAGAGGAGAAATATGATGGAAACGTGCAGCTGAATTCACTGCCTAAACAGCAACAGAGGATTCTATACGTTTTCTGTTGCTCTGTTTTAAGTTTGTCCTTTCATGTGGGTGACAATGTCCTTTCTTGCTGAACGTGTATTTCTCTCCTCATGTGTTGATCACTGGTTATCAAAAGCAAGTGCTCAATTATCACCCATATGAAACACCTCACTGTTGTACAGATAATTGCTTATCAAATCCACAGAGAAACAGATTCTGGGCTCAAGTTCATAAAGGTAGGAAACAAAAGGACTATGAACAAATAAACAACAAATGAGGTATAACTCCCTCCTTTCCAGTTCAAACCAATACAATCCAATGTTGGTAACCACCTAAGAGAAAAACAGTTACACGACATTATTCTCCCTAAATTCTTCACTCCACCAGCCACAACGAGAAGAAGCTGCCAGGTCTATCAGCAGAACTGCTTACCACCATCTGCCAGAAGAGAGTTAGATTTTAGATAAATATTTGCTTGGCATTGATGGTGATAGCATACATGAATTTGCATTCAGTTCCACGGAAACGTCAGCCTAGGGAAGAGGATGGACAGAGTATCTATCAAACCTAAGTGGTGTGATGGCTATGTTAGAAAAACACAAAAATATTGCGGTATTTACAGTTAAAATGACACGATTACATAAGAAGAAAGCTTGCGTTCAGATCAGTTGACTTACACAGAGAGACACTTGAATGTAACAGAGAAATAACTGAGATAATTGAAAGAATTCTGGCTGGTTCTCAAGAAGTGAATGTCAGATATTTTATACTTGGGTTGAAAATAAAAATATATATATATATATATATATATATATATGGTTGGAAAAGGCCATACATACATAAAGATGAAAATGGAACACCACAGAAGATGTAAAATGAGCAATACTGACATTTGCAGTAATATCAGCACTAGCCTCGGCATTATGGGTCAAAAATGTGGAGGTTTTTTTGTTTATTTTTAAGAGAGGGAGTCTGGGTTGGGGTTTTGTTGGGTTTTTTCCTGGGGGGAGGAAGTGTTGTTGCTTTTGGTGGGTTTTTTTGTTAATGTATGCTTTACATATTTCTTCTCCTGACAAACAGAAGCAGTTTAAAACGATGAGTTGTAGTATTACCCAGGCCAGGTTCAGGAAGGGCTGAGCAGCGCTGCCTGATTTAGAGTTTCCCGTGAGTAGCAGCAAACTTCACAGGGAAACACGCAGACCACATCAACCTCTCAAAGTTGAGCGCTGTGTGCACCTCGCCTGCTTTCCAGGCTCTCCGCTTCAAATAAATCCCTCTTGTCAATACTGATCACTATAAATCCACCCTTTCATGTCTTAGGGAATAAGAAAGGCACATGGGACTGCGAGGAGAAATTTTTGCCATCGGGCCTGTTTCCAAAACGGAAAGCATATGATTTTCCCCATTTCCCTCTTTGCTTTTTGCACCAGTGCCTTTGATCACGGTGACCGGTTGCTGCAGGCACACTTGTTTTGTGGGTCTTTTTTTATTTCCCAGATGGCACAGCAGGGCTCATGCAGCTTTGCAAAATTACAATATACTTTTTGGCTTTTTTGCTTCCCCAAAGCTCCAGAAACAGACGCATAGAAAACAAGGTTCAGATTTTCTGAGGATGAATTTTCACTACCTGAACTGATTCCACAATTTTTTGTTTGCTCTAGATCCTCGATCCTTCCCCACACTTCCCAATCTCATGGTCCTCAGGACCAGTAGCAATTCCAACGCTGCCCTCTCTGATCATAAAATAGCTTCAGGCTGTCCACTAGTGTTTACTGTTGAAACGTGACACTAAAAAGCCAGTTGCTCGAAAGGTTATGAAAGGAACGTAAAGACGTTTGGATGATTTCATACTAGGGAGGAGGATTGTGGGGACTACTATTGCTTATTCAGCAACACTTAAATTTGCCTACAATAGCTGATAGAGCTGAATTAAGAAAATTATTCTTATTCAAAGATCATTCTAGCAACTTCCAAAGTGATTAAACCACTGCTTTCTCATTTATTATTTCTGTATTCCCATCTATTTTTACTGAAATCCTAAAATAAAATTACTGCCAAAAATATAGCCCTTTTATTCCTCATAATAATCTAGACTGATTTCACCACCATAATATTTAAACACATTTTATTTCCTAAGGCATTAAATGTAGTTTACAGTTCACTGCACGAGTGCCTAGCATCAAAAACGTTGGGCATTTAGCCGAGGCAGAAGCATTGTGGCTTTTTAATATTATTATTTAGTTTATATTTGCCCTCCTTCTCACTCTAATTCAGCTTATATTGATATACATAAGAAATGCAACGATAACAAAAAGGATATAATTTTATACTATTGAATTTTAAGCCTTTATGTCTAGAATTCATTAAAAATGTAATGATACAGAATAGGCCAGTTCATTAAATCTCTCCCAGAGAATAAGTAGTATCAGCCAATTGAGTTATATGGGTTTTCTACAGTCTGCAACAGTGACACAGGAACTCGACAACTGCTTAGAACGACGGTCAACAGAAAACCAACAGCAAGAGCCTTTGAATACTGCAGAGTAATGTAGATTGCTCCATAATTACAAGTTTGATAACTGCATTTTTTCCCCCAACAGAAAACAACATTTTCTTAGTTATCACAGATTAAGAAAACACTGATTATAACACCAGTTCATTCAAGTTCCTATGAACTACGTAGGTTAAGAGATGGAACAATGAATATTCCAGGTGTTTACAGAACACAGGCAACTAAGCTAACAGTCTTTGATAACTAAATTTTAACTACTGCTAGCAAATAGTAGGAATTCATTATATAAAACACCATGTTCCAGAAGACATTTTACCAAAAACATATTTTACCTGTACCAAAAATAAACCATGGGGAATCCTTTTCACTTACAACATTAGTAATATTTCTTATTGTTTATTAAAAGATTACAATATTCTCTCAAGTTTTGGGCTGCCACATCACCAGCATAAGCTGTTATTACTCATTTTAAGTGAAAAATGAATTAGTAAAGGAAAACGACACCACCACAGACGGTAGTTGTGAGCTCTGACTTATTCCTATTCATTCTTTTCAGTCCATTTTGTCTGAAAGTGTTAGGAGGCCTTCAAGTACATATACATGCAACATCCAAACCATGTATGGATTCAAATCTTTACCAAGTGCAACTGATAGAACACTGACCAGTATTCTACTGACTGGTGGTGAAATCATAGCTCATTCTCAATGTTTAATACATTTGATCCACGTTGTAAACATATTTTTGCCCTAAATCCAGCCATCTCACTTTCACGGGCACTCTACACCTCATGACTACCTGATAACTGTATAACTACCAGGAATAAAAGTTAGTTGCATATCAAAATGTGCATGTGTATCACGTCATAGATCATCTAAGAAACTTTGCATAGGCAGGTTATGGAGCAAGAAAATCACTCAGAAGACTTTAAATGTCAAATTCTTCAGGGTTTGATGTTTTAAACATAACTGCCAGCAACACTTTAGTTATCTAGTACCGTAATTCAATGTTTTGAATGATGGTACATTTCATTCTCTATTATTCTCAATTATTTCACTCTCTATTACTTGTACATGTAAAACATGTACAAAGATATTCAGTTGAAGTGGATTTTAGGGGCACAGAAGGGTTTCGTTCTCATGTAACAAACAACAAACAAGACAATCGGCATTCTGCCACAGAGCACCTGATGTGCTGCGATACATGACCACATGCAAGTATTTGGGGGGTTGCTGGGATTTTTCCCCCTGCAGTGAACCAGGTGAAGTTTTGTATTCTGAAGAAGACAGGAAATACTTTCAATCTAGTGAAGAATATTTGACTACTACTTCCTCAGTATCTTCTAAAGAAACGTTCTTGTAACATAAAAGTTGAAACACCAGTCAGGTTGAGCTGTCTGTGACTTGCCTGATCCTTTTGGTTACTCACAAATTACTGCAGTGAAAGGCTCCCTGAGACCTACACAATGTGCCAAGAGGGAGTCATGACCCTAACATGGAATAATCACAGAAGTGAACTCTGTGCCTGAAACAGGTGTTCTGAGCATTCCTCCTGATTCAGTCCCCCTTAATTGCAAAAAATATTTTATTACCTGAACACATGCTTTGCCAGGAAAACAAAGCTGAGACCTTGCAAAAAGTTATTTCCCTGGCTTGTTAGCAAACACGTTTCCAGAAATAATCGTAACAGTGTTGAATTATCATAAGCCATTTTAATGTAAGCTAGAATATGCAACATAAGCCACTATTGAATTTAACCTGTTATGGTTTATTTTAAGAGGAAGCAGGAACACTCACATATAATACTTATCTCTACAAAAGTTACACGCATTACTTGAATAGTTACAGTTATACAGCTGTAATACAAGCCAGCCTGCTTTGTCCCTAATTTACAAGGAAAGCCTCTCATTCAGAGTTCTATAACTCTTATGACAACAACTATAGCAAAAGACTCATAGAATAACCAGGTTGGAAGAGACCCACCAGATCATCCCAGACAAAATTCTGAAGTACTGAATCTGTGAGGGAAAGAAATCCAGATTCCCGTTACATCCTTGTTCATAATCAAAACCAACTTGTACATTCTTATTGAACAGGAGCTCTTAATGGCACCTCCTCAACAGGAAAGCAAATAAACAAAGTCATCTCCAAGAGGTCTTGATCCCCCGGTATTACTTTTTATAGGCAGACCAGTACTGTTCAGCAAATATGTCCTGTAAGACATGCTGTCTCTATAAAATCCGTATAATCCTTTCTAGGCTGAATTGCCCCTGGCGAAAACGTGTTGGAAAATGACCTCAAGCAATTGTGCCACTGGGATCTGTCATCCTTTGACTACAACCTAATAAAATTTCAGTCTAAGGCAAATTTTCATTAATTTTATGGCTCCTAGAAGACTAATATAATAGATATAATTTTTAAGTTTATACCTATGCTTGCTGAGCTAGATCTTTAATTGTAACCCAAATCAGCCAAGCACTTAAACAGATGCTTTATCTTTAAGCACTTAGTTTTACTGACTTTGATGTGTCTATGTGTAGGTGCTTTACATCAAATGTCTGCTTTGTTGTTTTGCAGGATTCATATTGAGAGTTTCTAGCACTTTGAATATTCTTTACCTAGGGGTGTTTTCTGTAGGGTTTTCTTGTTTGGTTAGTTTTTATTTGTTTTTAATAAGGAAAATAAACTAAAGACATCATAAATGTAAGACTACACTGAAAATAATAATAGCTTATTTAGATTTTGAAATCTATAATTGATGTTGTAAAGCTGCTGGGTACTTTCTCCTTGTACTTTCCAGCTGATGCAACCTAAACCTTTATTTTTAATGTAATCACCTTTTAATTAAGCCAATAAGTTTTTGCATATTACCCTAATGTCTGTAATAATTGTTATGATTCTATTATTCTCATTGTTAAATACATTTGTAGTTTTAAATGACAAGATGTCAAGCTAGCAATTTGTTAAGATGTGTGAATAAGAAAATTGGTCTATTCACATGTTCATAATGAACACTGAGATAACATAATAATGCTTTGTATTCTCTCATCTTCCAACAAGAGGAAATAAACGCAAAAGGAGGTGGCCTGGATCATTTCCTGCAACCCTCCCTTTGTTCTTAAGCCTTTTCAGCAGTACTTACTGAGGAATGCAAGGGAGGAAAAATTATCCAAACCAAGCTTTGAACACACTGATTTAGTGACACATCTTCCAAGAACAAGAAAAAGCTCATTCATTAGAACAAAATGCTGAAAAAGAGCCAAAGCATACCTGCACACACTGCCGCAGTTGCTCTGTACCACATCATACTGCTACTACTACACCTAAGTTTTTCAGCCTTTAATTATACCTTACATCGACCTCATCAGCTCTGCCAGTAATGTAAATGAAAACTGTCTAAGACACTTCACTGTTCAAGAAACTCACTCCGTGGTCAAGCAGCAGGGAAGCAAAGGATAGAGCCGCTACTGAGAGCTGCTACTCTCCTTTGGTTTTGATGATTTCATAGACACCCCTGACAGAGTATGCGGGAGGGAGAACAGAGATAGTGACTTTAGCACTGCCTTCTTTCCTTTCCTAGGTTTCAGAGTAAGTTGCATACCCATAAACAGAGAACAGGTTCAGCTATTCCACTACTCTTTCTCTCCCCCTAATGACTTGCTGCCTTTCTGCCTTATTTGTCACAAATTCTTGAAACACCACTTAAAATAGGTATTCGGGTAGAGGAAGGCAGGTTTTAGGTGTTGGCTTGCCAAATTAATGCTGTTTGTTTATTTATTTAAAGAGATTTTAAAAATGTATATTGCTATTCAGTCAAGTTCCTTGACATCCCCCCAGTACTTAAATATAACCCGTAACACTCAAACACTGCCACTAATTATGAATCAAATTCTCAACAGTAGATACACAAACATATATTCATGCCAATTTGCTCACTTCAAGAGTCGCCTGTCTTCCAAGTTCTGTCAAAACTCCTATCTGAACCTGAAGATATTTTCCAAGATAATTCTACTTTAACATGATAAGATTAAAAGTCAGGACATGAACAAAACAAAGGACAGCAATGCATTAGAAGTGAGATTCCTTATTCCATCCAACTTTCCTAGAATTGAGGATGTTTTAGCAATCTACCTTTTAGTATTTTAAGTCACCTAGCTTTCCTATTTGCTCTTTTCCCTTGCCACAAGTTATTTAGTCTAACTAGTACAGTTAATTCCTGCAAAACAGGTAATTTGTTAGCAGGATTTGGAAATGTGACCCTACATCCCATCAAGAATTTCTTAGGTCCAGCACAGGTTTCCTTGCTGGCCTTTCTTTCCAATTATAACATCTGACTTTGAGAATTGTCAAGTACATTCAATTACTGTTCAAAATGAAAATTTGCATTCTATGTGCAGGGTTATTCTATACAATTATATACTTTTCAAGAACTTTATTACAATGGATTATATATTAAAATAAAATCATCACTTCCCAATTTTACGGAACTGAAAATGTCTGCAAAATGTTAACAGGAAGCTTTATGTCACATTACCAGCTAAGGGGGGCAGCATAAACTTTCTATTACATCACAAATTTTGTATTTCTTCTCTCACTGGCATCTTTCATCACATTTTAAAATACATTTGCAGAGCACAAAACAAGCTGAACACACCCAGCCTTAAAATGCAAATGTATTTATACTGAAAATACCTATCATGTAATGTCAGTAACAATATTCATTATGAGATTCAAACGGAACTGACACATCTCTGTGAGACAAACCAGAAATCATTACATTTCCCAGAGCCAGTTTGAAATTTCAAATAATCTGGGGTGTAAAATTGGTTGGAATATAAAACATTGTCTGTGGTATCTATCGAAATCTTGATGATTTAGATTTTTTTCCTCTTTAGGAAATTATACTGGCAACAGGCTGACAAAACTATGACAGCATAAATACGTTCCAATTGGAATATATCAGGATTTTATGTTAGGGAACTTGTTCAGCTTGGCAGCACTTTTGGATAGCTTAATTGTTTCTGTTGCCAGGAAAGTCAAGAGGTTTAGATTTCACTTGTTTGCTGATCTTTGTTTTTTGCTAATTTTCTAAATATAGTAGTTGGATCTTAACCTTCTTTTTGCTTGTAAATCTATTTTACTTTCCTCCTTACATCTGTCATTTAAAGCTTTTTTAACTTGTCTGTACCAACGTCAGGCTTTTAAATGTCTAACTATTTAAAATGAATTTGTACCAAAATTTTCAATGTTCTGTGTGTGGACATCAAAACCCACACCAAATTTTTAAAGGCATGATTTGGATTTGTGTGGAATAGAGATGTTAATATATAGAGCTAATTTACATGGAGGTAAGAAACTTTTTGGAGAAATGTTCATCAAAATGCTTTTATTTGGAAAGGCAAGTTGGCATATTCATTGCAAATTTATGTAGCTCTTTTACAGCTGAACATGTTGTTTGCAGGAGCACTGAATTAATATAAATCTGCTTAGTATGTTGTCCCCAACCAAGAGCAAGCACAAGCACTCATGGGGGAAGGGTGATTAAAGAAAGGCTGGTGTCAATGTGCCTCATGATTTTAGTAAGGAATGACATATTTCACACTAACAGATTTAAAATTAAGATAAAATTACAAGTCAACTGCCTGAATATCCCAATGATAGGAAAATACACACATCTGCTCTACTTCCAAAAGCATAATATTTGCATTCATATGTCCATCTATATACAACAGTTGTATGAAATTGCAGCTTATACATAGATTATTTGTCTTTTTCTCTCTATCCTAATTGGAAAAAAAAATATTTTTGCCCAAGTTGAGTCTGTTTTGCCTGTAAGAGTGACTGGTGAGGGATCCCTCTGTCTTTATTTATACTCATAATCTCCTTATTTTCTCCTCATGCCCTACTGAGGAGAGAGAATGAGCAAACAGCCCAATGGGTGACTGGCAGAGAGCCAAGGTTAACACACCTCAAGTAGACAACAGCTTTATTTAACCTGCAGTTCATTTATGCCCCCAAAATATGAAACCAAGGCAGGGGGAAGGTATCTCATATAGAGGGAAAACAAATTATCCTCACAGATTTAGTTAATTAACATTTTCTTTCATTTGCAACCCAAGATTTATATCTGAACATTCTACCAAAAAGAGGAAATTTCTATATGTTGTCAGTGATGCGTCTTCTCAAATAACATCTGTGGGAGTTTTAGACTGTACTGTCATATTTGTGCAGCTGGAATACTAAATGAGCAATATGAACATACAAAAATACTTCAACACTTTATAAACCTACATAAGATTCAAAGGAACAGCCAATTAATGCATCTTAAAAACTACTACAGCTTTGTATGTTCGTCTTTGAATAGAGAGTAGTCCTTTGTAACTCTGCACTATTTGCTCCAATGTTCTATTCCAGCCCTGGTAAAAACTTTGTGCTCTGAAATGATAAAATTTATTTTCATGTGCTATCATGTCTTTGGTTTTTAATAAACATTTTGCCTCAGAATAAAGCAGGCATTGAGGACTTAAACTTTAAAATTAAGTTCTGCAGTTTTACTAATGCCCTGTGTGCAGATTAATTTCCTTTCCTTTGGCTTGAACTTGATGCTTGCTGGATCCATTTAATGCCTCTGATTCTTTTTAATCTTTTCCGAGGCAACCATAATTTTATCAATTTCAGTTTTATAGCCACACTCACTTCCTTGTTCTAGGATGACAACTACCCATTGCACCTCAACCAAAAAACTCCAAGAAGTGGTATTTACCTATGAATTTAGCTAGCTGTATGAAAAAATATGATATGGTTTGGTTTTGCTTTCCCCTCTTTTGTATAATTTCATTCTGTTTATTTCTCTGTTCTACAGAGTTCAGGGAAATACATTACAAATATTGGGATAGCTAACCCTTTATATTTACTTAGAATAAAATAAACAATCTTATTTACAAATAGTTTAGTTTTATCCATGCAAGCAATTTTTCTGCTTTGCATGGTAAATATACACAGACATACTTGACCTCAGAAAAAATAACAAAACCCAGCAATAAAAAAAAATACACTGTATGTAGTAAATTTACAGAGATATTAAACCACAATGTCATTTTAAAAATACTGTGGGTTTCATTACTCAATAATATTAGCTGCTTCTTACTCTTACCAATATAATTGGGGGTGCACATTTTTAGCACAGCTTTGGCAAGTGCTGTATGTTTTCCGTGGTTACGTCCTGAAACATCCCTTGAGTCTTCACAGTATGATGTAGCCACAGGCATAAACTGTACTGATACACTTTATTTACTTCCCTTAGAGGTCTTGGAAAAAAGAACGACGTCCCAAAAGACACTTGAAGACAGTGTAATCATCCAAAAATACCGGTGTTTTACTTTGATTAAACCTTTCATGCCTGAACTCAATTTAAGAATCCAAAAGCACCACTATGAGTCTCATTGACAAGTAAACAGCTGGCTGGGATGTTCTCTCTGTATCAATCTTTATATCAGAACAATGGCTTGTTGTGGCTGCAACACTATCAACCAGTTTAATTCACTGAATTCATAGCTGAACAATTTGGCACCAACTCCTTAAATAACTTCTAATGGTCTTTTACAGATCTGTTCCACCAACCTGGTGATTTTCCGAAGACAACTGGGAAAGAGAAAGTCATGCTGCTGACGTACATTTCATCACCAGAGATTCCTCATAAGTGCGAGCATTTAAAGATTAAGAAACAGCAAATCTCTTGCAGCTGTGTTAAATATTTTAATAATTTCACTGACCGATACTGGGATTACTTTTACGCTTGCGTTATATTGTTGACCTGCTTCGCAAGATTTGGGCTGTTGCCTTCGCAGATTTGTAGAATTTGTTTATCTAGGTATTTATATAGTTGTCCTTACTGCAATACCTTAACATTTTCCCATAATGCAATATTTCCTGTAACTAAGACAGACTGATACTGTGCCTTATCCACAACAACTAGACTTAGTATCTTCTCACAGTATTAATTAAAACCTTACAGAAATACTGAGGCAGCTTCTCCATTAAAGCTGCCCTCTTTTCAAGTGAGAGCTGCCCCAAAACGTTCAGCTGAGAGCATCCAGTGTACAAAGTCACTGCGCATCACAGCAGAAGAAAATCTCTTCTGCCTGCCTGAGTTTCCTCTGAAGACATCACAAATCTGAGGTTTTATCTCTCATTCATTATTGCTACATTGAAAAAGACAATAAAATATTTACCTTACATTCAGACAGAATCATTTCTGATAACTGATCTGAATGTAGAATAGTCATATTGAGGTTGAAGAGAGTTTATAGAAATCTTGGATTAAGTGAAATGTCTCTGTCCTCTAACAGATGCTCAAGACTAACTCCTGCAGGAAATAACATCTGTGATTTTTGTCATTATACACAGATAAAGCAAGTGAAATATCGAGACCGAGTTCAGTACTATCTGTGCTTTTCATTTCATTTTTGAAAAAGACCTTTCCATTTCAACCCATCTTTATTAGAATATAGTCTATATTACTTAAATTCCAAATACAAACATGGCATCAGTTTCACTTGAATACATTTCAGTAATGTTATATGTGTCACAAATACAAGTGCTGAGACCACAGCTAAAGAAGGAAGGGATAATGGCTTGATTAACATGGAAACCATCTAGGAGGTGACATTCCAGTATGGAACTATTTCTTTGGCTACAGCAGGGAAAAAACCCAACAAAATATTAATGAAATTTCTGCACCAGACTTCAGAGCTTGATTAATGCCTACAATTTTAATACAATTTCCAACATCTTGTAGATTTTAGAAACTGTATGTCGCTTTGTAATTGTATAGCTGCCAGGGAGAAAGACCATCAGTTACTATGGTGTGAGAATGGTCAATGGAATAATAAGTGTCTCTGTCAGGCAATATCCTGCCAATAAACCACAAGAGGTAAGAAAACTACTACACTGTTGAAAGCACTTACTTTCACTCCTTCAAGCTATTTAAACTCACTAAAAGATGGTTTGAAACCACTGTCATAGGATTAACAACTGACCACTAAAACAAGGAGGCATGTTTTGATTTTGCCCTTTTGTTTTGCTGTGACACTAGCTCTAACACTTATCGTGCTTTTAATATATTAAATCATAATGGATTAATATGTATTAAAATAAAATTTGGGCAAAAAGGACAAGAACTTCTAGACAATAAAAGGCACAGTTCTATGAATGAACACTTTTCTACTGCGGCATTTTCGCTATCTGTACTGATTTTATTAGATCTGGAAAACTGTTAAAAGCAGCAGATTATAAATAGCATCAGATTATCGTGCAAAGCAGTTGTTAGTAGGCACTGAAATACTCTGAAGAGACCTTGGTTTTCTTTCCACTTTCCTACCTACATAAAAAAAAGACCAGAGAACGTTTCACACCACCGGTTCCTTGATGCCTGTTTCTGTTCTGACTCTACCTTTGTCTCTTCCTCACTGCCTGAGCAGCTACACCCTGACACCATTACCCTTGACTCAGAAGGATGATACACAACTGGAGTGTAAGACATCACTGCTCTTTTAACTCTTAGGAAGAAACATTTTTAAGAAAATATTACTTTTACATACACACATACACACACACATAGAAGTCCAGTGGGAGGTGTCCCTGTCTATGCCAGTGGGGTTGGAACTGGACAATCTTTGAGGATGTAGCCTCATAATTCAGTGGAAAGTATTTCCTCTTTTGTTAAGATTGCAGTGACAACATCAATTTTTCATCAATGATATGAGACAATTTCACAACTCAAAATTATATCTAAGTCAAACTAAGCTGACTGTAAATTGACCATTAAAAAAAATCTTTATTGGAACACCAAACGCATCATCCAAAAATCAGCTGTGTTCAAATTAATTGCTCATTAAATCATAGACAAGAAAATACAACATTTCAGTGTTGAGCAAACAAGTTGTAAAGAACTTTATTTCTTTTAAAAAAAAAAAAAAATTCATCATTGCAAGCACCTATCCTTTACCACTTGTCTCATGCTTGCTCGTAATTCAGTGCTGGCATCTACAGCTGCCAAAAGGCATTTTTTAGTCTGGAAGGGAGAACTTGATTTAAAATTGAGACTTCATCAGCTTTTAAGTAATGTTGAGAACTGGGACAGATGCATTTAGTATGATACTAGACAGAGAAGTGCTGTTATTATGGTAATAGACACTGAACAAACATTTCTATACCTAAATTTCTATCTTGCCATTTTACACTCCTATGGATTTCAACAGGTTAATGAATCAACAGCCTGGAAATGACATATGATAATATATATACTTGTCAGCATATATACTGAATCAGAGTCATCTTTAAGCAGCTCCATTTTACGGCAATCACAATAGTAACCTATTACTTCAGTGACTTCTCCCAGTGTTAGCCTATGACAATGTACATTTTTCATACCTGATGATTCATTACAGAAATGTCACAGAATATGTGGAAAGACTATGTTTACAAAAAGCCACACTGACTGGGTCATGAATCATAACTGCTTTCATGGAACTACTGCAGAAGAAAATGTGGTGGTAGATTTAAAGATGGATTTAAACAGTTTATTTTCTGCAGTAACTGCTTTCTCATAAGCTTAGCTAGATATAGAGTTAAGATGCAAACAATGCAATTTGATATACAGTAGCAAAAAATAATAAAACAGAATCTCTATCTCCTGTGAAAGCATTCCAATTTTTGCAATCTGAGAAGGTAGGTAGTGAAACTCTCTTGCCCAATGTCACAATTTTATTTTGAGGTTTGTTCTGAAAACATGTACTTCTAAAACAGGGTGTTTCTTATAACTGAAATGCATTAAATGCACTTTCGTGATGCAGTATATTTCTATGTCCATTACATCACAGTCAACAGAAATCCTTATTAGAATAGTATCTGAATTGCAGGACTGCAAGAGATTCAAATTTCCAAATTGTAAAGCAGAGACAAAGTAACAAATTAATTTATGTCATCACTTCTCTTGCCTTCCTTCCCCCAGTTTTCAATGCCTGATATATCGTCTACAGGAGGGTTGAACTAAATGCACAAGCACATTTCTATTAAGGATATCCTCTTGCTAAAGGGCAGTTATAAGCTGTAAAGCTATTATTTCTCCTATGAAAATGAAAGTAGTATGCTCTCTTCAAATAAAAAAAAAAAAAAGAAATTGAGGCCAAATCCTTAGAATTCACTGCTAATGCAATGAATGAAAGCAGTTTTTACCCAGAGAAGCCAGACTTTCTAATACAAATCTCAATTCTTGGGCGGTGTTTTGCAGGTCTGTACTGCTACTCAAGGGACAGGTTTGTCAAGAGGACACAATGGATAATGGGTAGCTTTATTATCAAGACAAACAGCTGAGTGTCCATGTACAGGTTAAAGCCAGCTGCATTTACATTTGTAAGCAACTTGAGAGGCAGGATATTTGCTTTGTTTAACCTAATTAAAAGAATGCATCAACTGTATCAGACGCTTCTGCTAAAATATCCTACATACTTCTATATACAGCATCAACATTAAGGGTATGCTTACTTCTTCAAGTGTACTTGCAAACTTTTTCATTTTTAAAGCAGAAGATCTAATGTAGTGTCTGTGAGACAGAATTAAGACTGTTTAGAGGCACTGCGGACACTGCAGAGAAAAACTGAGTATGTAACAAGCAGAAGAGGGCAGCATCTCACCACTTTTAAAGCCTATAAGCTCCGCTTCCTAAAGTTGAGATAACAGGCATATTTTGGTGAACACTATTTTTTTTCTAAGATGACCTACATTTGTTAAAAATTCCCCTTTTCTTAGTGCACATTACATCACCTTGCTAGTTAGGCATTTTAAAAGTCCCTCTGTAAGCTAATTGCTAATAACAGCTGGTAAGTAACTTCCCTTTTTGCACCCAACTTTACTTTAGTAAAAATGAAATTTCTAAAAGGAAGCACCAGCTTGAGGTCAAAACCAGCCCAGACAAACAAAGGACAAGGGGATGCTCCAAAGTTTTATCACACACCTCCTTGCAATATTTAAGATATCGTTTAAAATCATAAATTAAGAACATGTTGAGACCATACGTGACAAATAGAATATTCAAACATTTTTGGGCAATGCAACCTATAAGAAACTTCTATGCTTCTGATAAAAATCCAGTTATGTGTTCAGAAACATAATAAGGGGAACGCATATCTGTGAAAGTTTATTTTTGTTACATATTGCAATTGAAGTGGTAGAAAAGTGATAGTAAGCGACTGAGGTCATGACCCTGGTCTGATGGGTCTGCGGCACTTGCTTTATCATGAGAGTCAAGTAACAACATATTCCATTTTGCTTTTTTTTTCTGTGTGCTTCCCGCCACTCAAACACGTGATTCTTTCTATACTTTTCTTTCAAAGCTAAAACCAGAGTGTGGAGTCTCTGCTGCTGACCATCCTGTAACAGTTTGCCTTGGGCTCTTTTTGCAGACATCATATTTCTGCTATTTTAAGATAAATGCAATTAATTATTTATTTTGTTTGAAACTTTTCTAGAATTTACTTAACCAAGTCATCCAGTATGAATCACTTTTCCTTCTTCCAACGCTCATCTTAAACGTACATCTCCCCTAATCAAATAACCAGTATGGACGCAAATCTTTGAACCTGATTTGTTTGAATAACAAATTGAAACAAATACAACTGGAATATGAGGTAATATTCATCAAATATAAGCTACAAAATGTTTATTTCCCTACATGAAAAAAAAAATTCTTGGTGGAACAAACCTGCTTAATTTCTTCTTAGATTTAAGCCATGCAATCACTCATTGAGTGATAATTGATTAGCTGCTTCAAGCAGCAAAGTTTTAAAGTAATGAAGACATGATATACATTTTACTATTTTTTTTCTGAGTTCTGAGGGATTCTTATTGAGAAGCAACCATAAGCTATTTCAACTGTAGTAAAAAAACAGTATTAAAAACTACTTTGTAATTGGAAAACATTGATCTCTACAAACAGGTGGGCCTGAAAGATATGAATTTATCCTAAATTTCCATACTTAAGATCAAGCAAGGTAGAAACAGGTTGTTTTCCTATTATCTATTATTCATTTGTTCTGAGCCAAAACACTTACATGTATCATTTGCTTAATCTGTGGTATCTTGCATATTTTAAATTTCTAGAAATACAACTTTCTACTGTTTCTTTTAGAAAGAAAACTGTGTGCTGCTTTTTGTGTAAAACAGATCTATAAGCAAGACATTTCATCTTATGATTATACTTAAATATGTTCCAGACGTTTAAGAAACATCAAACAGCCTGGGTTGTTGTCAACATACTGAAAGAGTTTGAGAATTCCCTTCAATTCATTTCAATCCACTAAGCCATTTTAAAGACTCAACAGCCAGAAAATTCGTTATCACACTAGCTGATAGGCTCACTTCTCCTATTGTGAGGACTGGGCAGTGAGCTTTCCAGTGGTGTTTGAGGGGCATTCCAACGCTATAAAGGGTTCAGTTCGGATGAACTAGGAAAATACCATTTACATTGGACCCATTTCCCCTAAAATGGGAAATGAAGGATCAGAGAAGACTGTACCTAGAGCTTCCCAGCACCTGCGCATCTCATAATTATCACGTGATTCAGTACAGAAAATTTGCTGGTATTTATTTTCCATTTGGCATTCAGAAGTCAGTATATGCCAAAAGCTGATTTACTACTCCAAATAGAAACAGGTTTTTTGCCTTTTTTTTGTTGATGTTTTAATTTTTTTATATTTCAGATGAGTTTGAAGTCGATTGCATAATGTTCATAAATTTGTCATGGCTTAATGACTGCAGTTATAATAGGGGCATTCTAATTTCTAATACTTCTCTTGCTAGAGGCAGCATATGTACTTTCCCCTCCTTTTATTTACTTATGTTGTATCTGACACGTCTGGTAGCTATTATGTTTAGAATTCTAAAAAAATATAATATTAAGCAGGGACTGAGGATAAATAGTGGCTTAATTAAAAATAAAGGAAAAAAAACAGTATCTTAAGATGATTATAAATTCCAGCAGGTTTATAAATTATGATACAAGTGGTAATTACATGTGCTATAAGCTCTTTGTTAGAGTTAAAATTACATTAAATATGCCTCTCTTGCTCCACAACGCAGTAAGACTCACAGTCACCTCAGGGAGCTCTTAAAGCCCATAATTTAAACGTTAGTTTTGTTTTGAAATCATTTGTTTTGTCCAAAAAATTAGTCTGGAACAAGAACTACCACAAAATCTGGAGCATAAGTAACACATTTAACCAGATAAAACCCATTTCATATTCTTGACCATACACGCTGTCCTAATTTCCTCTCTGCAAAGCCCCAACATTCACAAGGGCTTGAATTTGTCTATTTTCAAGGACTTTGCCCAAACCTCACAGAAATGCCAGATTTGCTTTGCAGGGCATGCAGGAATGGTGTCAAGAATGATGTCAAGAAAACTATGAGGTGTCTCTGTCTGGACAAGTTTTATTTCATATAAGTTAACATGGGACTCTGAAATCAGTACAACAAAAATGGTCTTTCCCACCCATTTTGCATGGTAGGAAACGGTAGTCAGATGCTTTTTTTTAGTATCAGTTTTTTAATCTTTAATGAAATTACTCTTACAAGTATCCTGTAAAACTGTGAATTGTTATCTATTCCATTTGAGTAACTGAGGTATTAAAAACTAAATGACTTAGAGAAAAACTGGTGAAAAAAGGTTTAGGCTGAAAAGTCTTAAGCCCTAGTCTAGTGGCTTATTCACTGTGCCTTCTCTGGGAAATGTGATTTAAAAAAAAAATCAATAAAGATTTAGGTTTGTCAGATAAAACACAAAAGCTTGAAAGTCTGCTGACAAGAATTCAGGGCATGAGGCCAAGTTTTTGCTGACTACTTTGAGCAGATCAGCTAATAGCACGAAAACAACATAATAAGGAGAAAATGAGATGTCTGCTTCAGGTGCAGCCATGAGGTATGTCCTCAAGGACATCACCTTTTCCTTTTCCCAGTGCTAAGAAAACATAAGGAATTCCTCACTCAGTTAACAGGAATGGTGAAAGTCCCTTTACTTCAGACTGACTACAAGTTCCCTATGACTCAGGAAGGGCTAGGGCAAAAGACAACAAGTCAACATCTCATACACTTGGAGAATATCTCAGCCACTAATTTTAAATGCTTCTAAGAGAGACTAGTTTGAATACCAGGCTCCAAAGAAGCCCCTTAGGTAATGTTCAAAAAAGCAAGGAGTGGCACAATTTTGAATAAATGGCACATTAACCAAATGTGCAGATTTAGCAATAATCATCTTTGCAGAATTAAGTCAATGTGGCTCAAAATATTTATTTTATATATACTGATATATAGTTATAAGCCTCTACAGGTTTTGTTCAGCAATTTAATATTCATTTCAAACCACAATAACCTTAAGAAATAACTTATATTGAAAGTGCTTTAAACAATTAAGGCCCTTAAACACAAACTGCTGTATTTCAAATAAAAATTTCATGTTGCTGCAAAACATTTTTTTCTTTGTGTTTTGATTTGTCCTCTCCATCTCATCAGGTCAGAAAGATCAATTATCTGAATAGTTTTATACTAAAAGTACAAACAAGAGACAGCCTACATAGTTTGTGAATCTAAAAAGTCAGCAGCAGCAGTCATGATCAGTAGCTTCTGACATGTTAGGTGAGAAACAAGGTCAACAAAGTTCCAGAACAAGCTGAAAAATGTAAGTGCTTTCTCACCAAGGGAGACCTACTGCTGTCTGGAGAGAAAGCCAAATATTATTCTTAAATGACAGGGGAAGCAAATTCAGGGCAGTTAATTTGACTTTCTTTTTTTTTACATGCAAGCACCACAGATCAAGGAATCAGCTGTGTTGTTTATGAAAAAACGTACAGACCTTTAACTTTAAATACTTGCTCACTAATCATTTGGTGAAAAAATCCTGCAACTACAGTTCTATTGTTGAGAAATATATTTTGCTCCTTTCTAGCTCTCATCAACGATCCTCTTTTCTCTTTTGACAGAAACATCCGGTGTCGCTTAGGCCAGCATAACAGTCTAATAATGCTTAGAGTTAGTAATGTCAATCCGTGAAGTCCTCTGTCTACATGTCTTTAGAGTATTTGTATTTTACATATCAGTGGTAAATAGAAGTTTCATAATCATCGTTGGGTCACTGTGAATGTACAGTTTTTGTCTGTTTTTAAAAAGACAAAGCATGGCAAAGTACTATGATTCTGCATAAAGAACACTTTGCAATTAGTTTGAATGTAATTAATCCTACTTTATATATGGCCATACATGTTGCTCCTTCAGTCTAGTAATTATAAATTCACTTTGTAAGAACTACTCATCGTTGTTTTTTTAACTCATGTACTATTACCGTACATGTTTACATTACAAAACATTGTAGTGGTAATGGAAGAGGAAAAACTGGAGACATTTCTATTAGAAAAAAAGATGACAGTTACCCGTGAATGGAATTTCCTTCAGAATAAAAAGAGTATTTAAGAGTAGTTTAATGCAAGAGCTGTGTAATGATTAAAGATAAGATCTGAAAGAGCATCAGAATTTGCTATCCTAAACCCCTCTCTAGTAATCCCTATATCCATGTAATATTACAAAAAAACTACAAAGAATGAGCCAGGATTGATTGCTCATCATGTCTTCAGATAGAAGAACAAGGCGTTGGTAAAGATTTCAGTAGAGGGTAAATTCTGAACAGATAAAAATCGCATGATGTGGAGTTCAGTGGTGGACTGCCTTGTCACGGAACACAGTGGACACAAAACATTAACCTCTGTGGTCTCTACCTTGAAGTCTGTAAATGGGACAGATCCACCGAGGGTTACTGTATAAACTAAAACTACTGCTGGCTCAGGAAGTCTCTGCTCTGCAAATTCTTACTCATCCCTTGATATTCACTTTTGCTACTGTCAGAAACAAAGGTATTATCAAGCCTTTAGACTGATCTAATGCTGTTAATTCTTTGCCTTCATTAAGCTCAAGAAAAAGTTTAATATCGGAGAACCAATAAAGTATATGAACTCACTCATGGTGACCCTGAGAAAGAGGATCTTTCCTTACAGTGTTTTCAACCTTTGCTTCAGGAAGACAATGACCATCAGATCTTCATATGATCAAAAAAGGTACCTGAACTGCTGTGTTAAAGACAAGTACGCAACAAGAACATACGTGCAAATATAAGTACAAGTCCTATATTTTGAAAACAAAACTGCATCAAATAAAAAAAGCTTGAGGCCATTCCCTCTTGACCTGTCCCCTGTATAGTAGCAGCCCTTGTTTGTCCTAGCTTTCCCTACACCAGGATGATGATGTTTCCGCAAGATGTTAACCAACCTTGGACTAAAGGTACAGATACAAGATTTTGTTAAATCTGCTGCTGCTTATTAGCAAGAAGTGCCCTGACACCCACTTACACCACAATTATAACCATAGGATAAACCTGATTTTCTGCCTCATATTCCATTGACAACTCATATTCCATGGCTCTTGCCACTCTTGAAAAGACTGACATTCTGCTGGCCTTAAAGTGGTAAAATGCAAACATACATCCGCTTTTCTGTTTTAAAGAAACACAATATGACATTTGTGCGAGAAGAACAAGATTACAAATAATTATTCTAAATGCTACGTTACATTCAGGCACTGTGTCTATTGGAAAACGGCAGAACATACACAGTTATCCACCTGCTGGCACAGAATTCCTGTTTATAAGCTACTTATTTTAAAAGCATAAACATTTGATTTCCCATTCATCATGCAATCCTAAGAACATTTTACTTCAAATGCTAAAGTAGACCTCTACAAAATGTTGATTTAGAATTAACCTTGAAGACAAAAAATCAGCACCACCTTACAAAAACTACCCTGTTCTTTTACTGACCAAAGCAATTTTGTGTTCTCGCTAAATAAAGTCAACTTCAACATCATAGATGTGTGATCAGCATGACGGTTTTTAAAAATAAATAAGAGATTTATGAATGGTCAGCCATTGTTGACAATTCACTTCTCTCTATTGATTTTGCTTTCAAGCAAAATTGCACAAAGATTTTTCTTGTTATTTTTAATATATTATTTTTATGCAGTTAACCTTGAAAAGAGTGTTGAACACATAAAATGGCTTTATGGATGAGTAAAGTTATTTTTAAAAGTAAATCAGCAAATTACATAGCCCAATTCAGGGGATTCAGTTTTCACTGATAGAACATTAACTTCTGCCTTTGCTGTACTGAAACCCCTACTCTTCTCCAGATATTTATGATATTTCTCTATAGACTATGGTAGCCTAGAAGAAAATTTCAACATGTGATGGGAATGTTGATTGTAACTTTCCATAGTAGTTTTACTTCATGCAGGAAAAAGATTCTTTTTAAAATCTTGCAAGGCCTGTAGACCAATGACTTTCTCATGAATATGTCACCATAAACACAAATCCCACTGATGAAAAAACTCAGCAATTTTCATAACATTTTGCTGCCTTCATTTAGGGGAAAGGCACTATCAATAAAGTTATTTGTCAACTATGGTTTCCAATATTTTACTTTTTTTTTTTTTGGCTTGAGGCTCTCTTGACATTTTGAGAAACAAAAAATTAAGACTGAGGGGAAAAAAAAAGACTTTCTACATCTTAATAACTTACAAAGTGATACCTACACTACATAGGGCACACTAGCCCAGAAATTTTCCTTTGTGTTCATATATATTTACAATTTTAAGGGTAAAAATGCTTTAGAGTAAAAGAAATCCTATACAAATATGCAGAGGTATTGTGCACACATGACATCAACAAGTAAGAAATGTTATTGAATAATGAAGTTTCCTACCAATTTCAATGAGACTTTATAAGGCAAACAAAACTTTAAAGTAAAAACAGTCATTAGATAACACAGATGCATTATTTTCCCATACACCCCCACCCCACCCCCCCAAAAAAATTAAACCAGGAACAGTCTGTTTTGTTTTTCTAATCTGCATCTGGTCAGTGCTTTGTAATATCATAGTAAACCAGAACTGCAGAGTTGAGACAGAGTTGAAATGTTAGAAATATTTTTTTTTATTTTTTTGCAGCAGTCTACAAAGATTATGCTTTAAAATTTTAAATGCAAATTTTTCATAGATGTTTATTGGTTTTCCTTAGCTTTAAGCATCATGATTTAATGTCTTTGGAAGAGTGCTATAAATGTAAATTTATCGCGCTTATTTTATTGCCTATCTCAGTTACGTTTAACAGCTTATTTTATGATGTTTTGAGGAAAAGTGAAAAAATTAGATATCAGAATGTACAGCATACAATGTAATTATACAAACTGTTATTTTAATATTTCTTGAACATTGTATGCCATAATTTACAGTTGCATTACAAGCACTATCTGGTTAGATATCTCTAGAAAGTGAGTTTCAAATGTTTTTTCCTCCCAAATCATTTGGGGAAGTGACCTCTGAATGTATTCTATAATCATCTGTGGTCATCTAAATACTCTTCATTGATTGCATATATTTTATGAACATTTTATATGTTTCTAGACCAATAAAGTCCTTTGTATATGCTCAAATTTCACTAATGGGTACATTTTGAATCAAGTGAAAACTATGTAATACTCGTAAGTAATACTTTATGCTCACACTTAAAGCATCTCTATAGTTTAAGTAAACATACAAGATAAAGCAGCTCTTCACAGTTTAAGCACTGCTTGAGTTTGCATTTTGAAGTATGAAAAACTGAGGATCTAACAAATATTAGCCACCCAAAATTCACACCTTGCCTAAACTAAGTCAAAACTAGAGAAAAAACTTTTTCACCATGTTTTTTTCAACTCTGTACATTTTATTGGCAAAGGTGGTTGTACAATTCATAGATATGGGCAAACTAAAAATTTAATTTTCTTTGGCTCTGCTATTCCCTTAAATGCTTATTAAATAATTTTTCAGAAGAACAAAAGACTGAAAACCAAAAAAAAAAGAAATAAGAATTTCTTTTTAGGAAAAAAAAAGCTGTATATATGGTCTTCAAATTAAATGGTGTAAACTTTTACATGTTTCACAGTTCTTTATGAGGTAGGCCAATCTCAGACAGACAGAAACCAGAAATAAATAGCCCAATTGTAATAAATTCGCCAGCTCTTTTGGTTCAAGAAGAATACAGAACGTTCCCCCTCACACATACACACAGATAATTAGACTCATACACTCAGCCTTTTGCATGTTGTCTCATTCTAGTGATAATATAAACTACAAATTACATTATCAGCCGAGTTTCTGAATTGAATGTGCGACTGACATTCTGAATTTAATGTGCAAATCTAGTCATTGATATACAGATTAACATATTAATATTAAAGAGATCAGCAGTAATTAGTAGCAATTAATGTAAAGGATAACTTAATTTACAGAGCATATCGTTCAAATATAAGCCAATGTGTGCCAAACAGTATTATGCTAATTCGATAGCCCTGATTTTAGAAGTCTTATTAGCTGTAGTTGGGTAATCTGACTGTTTAGGAGCTAAGATCACTTGAGACATGCAGTGCAAACACACTTCAGTTATAGATCTAATATTATTCTTACTGTATTAGCAAATCAAAGCTTTATAGAGAAGTCAAAAGACTATGAAGGGAAATATTTCTTGAAAGTTTCTTTTCAACTTTAAAACTTTTTCTGTTATAGGTTTCAAGCCTGTAGAAATTTTCAAACTGAGATTTGTTTACCAAAGAAAATATATTTGCTCCAGTAGGCTTTGATCTTCTGTTATTTCAATAAGAATTACTAGAGAGCCTCAAGTGCTTTGAGCTGACTCAGAATACACTTAGAAGTAATTGCTGCAAGTCTTTGCTTAGCAGTTTTTGTTCTTGTTGTAATATAAATATTACCAGATATGATTCTTCTCCCGACATTTTATTAATATCAATCAAATATCTGTAAGGTTACATATAAATGTTGTCTGTGATTCCTTAAATCACCAATTACTGAGTGCAGTTTAATTGTGAACTTGAATATAACCAGAATATAACCATATAACGAGAATACACTGATAAAAACCAAGAAAATTATTCCAAAACTGAATTTTTGCAGAAACATCAAAGGAGGACTGGAATAGAGATGACATATATAAAATAACTGCATTTGCGTACTGGGAAGATTTGTTCCAACAGAGTAACACTTCAAAATTATCAATCGAGACTTAAGGCTGCATTCTTATAAAAGCATCAAAAACCCTTCTTTTCTTTTCTTCACACTGAAATTATCCATTGTGGTTCAGGCTTTAAGATACCTAGAAGTGTGGTTGTTCCACGAGATTTTCCAATTCCCTCATCAAGAAAGTACTGAATATTTGAAAGACTTGTCTTAATTAACTGAAAGGAAGCGAAGGTAGTATGGGTTATTTGAAACTATCTAATTATTTCTTTCTTCTGTTTCTTTTACTTGGTTTGTTCTGGTTTGGTATTTACTTCTTTCTTGCCTGCTGTTTGTGTTTGGTGTTGAGGCTAGAACAAGACTTCTCTACTTCTGCACATCATAAAACTCTTCTTGATTATCATTCTGCCTAACGCTACTGCTCTATCTTACTAAATACTGAAAAATACTGAATCTTGCTGAATTTGATCCCATTCCTCATTTGATTCAATACTGGAATCCTTTTAGGTCTGAAACTGTCAGTATCGTGGAAGTTTCCTCAAGAATAAGCAAAACTAGTGAAAATGTTTAGAAATGAACCATTGCATTTTATAAACCAAGTTCAGGAAAAAATTGATAGGAAAGATAAAAAGAACAGAGCTGATTTTAAAAAAATCCACATAAGTTAGATAGAAGGCAAGAAGGAGGAAAAAGAAGACTGGAAAAATAACATGACAGACTGGCTGCTGCAGCTAAAGACAAGCTATTTTGTCTTCCTGAAGAGGAATTTTATTTGTTAAAATTGGAAAGCTAAGCTTGCTATGGTGCAATGCTGTATTGTGTGGCCCTTAGCAACTGCTGTGTTTACCTTATTGGTTGCAGAGCCCTTGTAATTACATACCTGCATGTTATCATTAGCACATCACATCACCACATTTAGATCTCTTTACTCAGTAAAAACCAAAAGTAAACTCATTGCCACCAGGCTTGGGAGGGCAGGGGAGAGAAATACTGTGAAAATACATTCCTGAAGGCAAGGTCTTATCAGTCCAGAACCGCTATCTTTCTCCATGTGAGCCTGAGAAGGTCATAAGGAATCGGAATTAAATGATCACAACCTGCCCTGTTCTACAATACACAATCGCTCGTCTGCAATCTGTGCAGAACCTTCAGCTCAAAAAGAGAAGACCAAGAGCAGCAGAGGTACAAAAGAAAGTCTTCTTGGCACTATTAAGCTTCTAGATTATGAACAAAAAAAAAGTAAATAGTTTTTTAATAAAAAGAAACCCTAGTTTTAGCTGCATTCATTCTGGTGGAAGCATCTGTAACAAGTACAAACTCACAAAAGATACATGCTTAAATGAAAGTCACACAATGCTTCAGAAAGTTACATCCATGAGGCTATTTCTTAACACAAAATAAACAAAAAAATTTAAAAAAACCAACAAAAAACCTTAAGACACAATACTGTTTTAGACTGAATTGTCTTATAGATTTGTACTTGCAGCCATAGCGTCTGACAATTTCTGTGGTTAAACGCTAAAAGCAGTTTCCTAGAGTTACGGATCTCTGTATGCAGTCCCACTACTCTGTGCTTTAAGAATGAGAAAAGAATTTGCCCACTGACTTAAAATGTGAGAATCTCTTTACTCCCACAAGTTTGAGCCTGCAGCAAAAAGCAACAGTAAAAACCACTCCAGTTAAATAATGCCTCCTAAAACTTTGGGTTTGAGACCAACAAAGTATCCCGAAAAATATTTTATTTTCCCCCTTTTCCACATATAAAGAGGCTAAACCGTTGTCCCAGAGTTTGTCCCAATGTCCTAGGATTCTAGTATTTTCAGGGCACGTTAAAGTTAACTCAAAAATTCAATTTTCGTCTCATGGCCATGCATGCATTTAATATGATGCCTTTACATATACTAAGATAAAGGTTAGTCTCTGACAAGGTAGATTCCCTCATTAATATCTCTCAGTTAAGAGGCCTATTTATACAATAACCTTGTGAGAAATTCCACTATGAGATTTTATTCTTCATTTTGAGTTTAGGACTTCAACACTGAACAATGCTCACACAGTTGGAAGCTACATCAAATTATCAATAAAATTTGTAAGCATCACAATAGGAAAGCCGGAGACTAGACAGGTCCATAGAAAAAAACGCAACACAACACATTATGAACATTCTGAACTTGTTTCTAGGCTAATGTTTAAAGATCATAAAACACTACAAAGAGATACAGCTCTAGAGAGGAAAGCAAAACGTAATTTCTCCATCTTCTCATTATTATCTCTTCTCAGAAACACACTGACAGCAAACCCACAACTTCTCTAAGTAACTTATTCTAACACTCATCATCTCCAAAGTATAAGGACTTTAATAATCACTATCCTAAATGCCTGTTAATGTAAATTAATCCTACTCTTGAACTTCATGAAGCATACTTGATTTCCCCTCTTTATTAAAATACTTAAATATTCTTCCAGACTTAAAAGCCAATTTCTATCTTGTATTTTCTACATTACATAAGCCCAGTTATTCAAGACTCTGCTACAGGGCTCCAGGCTGATGTCTCTTAAAGGTACAGCTGAAAACAAGACCCATTCGTGATGGACTCACTTTATGGCACACTGACTCCCACATCCTTCTCTCCACTTAGCATTGCCTACTCAATACTCCTTCACGTTGTATTTTTGCTTCCCATGTCTCTTTACCGAATGTGGTACCTGACACTTCCATTTACTGAACGTTATCTCTGTGATTCACATCATTTCTCCAATTTATGAAGGTTAATTTAAATTGTAACCTTGTCCTGAAAATTGTTTGCAGGCCCTTCCAGGTCACTGTCATCCACAGATTTGGCAAGTTTACTTTTTCCTTCTGTCGCTCAAGGTCAAAAGTATGAAAGAACTGAATCCAGAGTAACTCCCTCAGGCTCTACATAGGAGTAAATGTGGAAATTGAGAGAAAAGTCATTCCAAATGAATGATTTTGTTTTATTTTATAACATGTAAACATGTACCACTAAAAATACCAAGTAAAATAGCTAAGTGTTTTATTTCAGAAGTATTTCAATGTCAACATCTCTATTTTTTTTCCTTAGAAATTAAGCTTTGGTGTGGAAAATGGTATAACTGTATATAATATTTTAACTTTGAAAGTTAAACTTCCTGATTAAAAAGTGTACTATAACAATTTTAGTGTATTGTATTTATTATATAACTAATTCACTCAAAATAAGTTACAAGAAAAGCTTCAGACTAGGATGCACTTGAAACTTTTTCTGTATTTTTCTCATTTTACACTGTAAACTTGCTAGGGTTCTGCTTTTGTTTTGTAAGCAGAAAGTAGAAACATCTATTTAGTTACAGTATATTGATTTTTGGAAATCAAATTGTAGAGGGCATACATAATAGGCATGAAAGGGTCTCAAACTGGTAATATAGGAATCAATAAATATTCAAGAGAACAGAGTATAAAGCAAATCAGGGAAAATGACAGGTATACGCAGTATTCATTTCACTGTTCAGAAAAGATCTTTTCTTATTGGAAACTATAAAGCTAAATGAGAAACTGCTGAGCACTGATGTTACTGGGCAACCTTCCCAGAACTCCTTATTCCATTCCCCTCAAGCCTTTCCTTTACATAGGTTCATGGACTCTCTCTAGGCAGCAATGAGAAAGATTTTTAGGCCTTAAGAAGAGAAGAACAAATGAAAATTAAATCTAATTGCTAGGCAGCAAAATCTTTTTTGGTTGCAAACACTGATGGAAACACTGCTACCAATGAATGACTGGTTCTGGACGGCTGAACTGACAACTAATTGGTACCGATCACTTAGAGCATTGCTAGAGCATGATGCAAGGGGAAAGCATTTACATGAGAACCTAGTGTGCATACACTGTGGTAGCATTATGAATCAGATTATGTATTTTGCAGAGATGTTATCAGACACCAGAGAAAACATTACCTCCAGTCTTTTTCTTAGAGCTCCTCATGTCTTCCTGCTCCCTCAAAGAAGTTTATCACTCTCCTTACTAATCAGATTAAGCAAGGTTCAGTGTCCTACTAAACAAGGACTGAAGTTTCTTCTAAGAAATTTTAAGGAGTATCTACACAGGAAAAGATTCTTTGAAAAATAACTTTAAAAGCTATTTCTTACAGAAAACTCTTCCCAAAATATTAGGGGGTGGAAGAGGTATATAAATTATTTTTTAAAATCTCTAACTTGCTGATTTGAAACTGACAATGGTTTCAAATAGAACAGCATTGAGCCTTGAAACTTAAACATCCTCTAATTAGCCTCTCTAATACCTGAAACAAATCCCGAGGACATGCTCAAATGCCCTTATGATCCCAGGACTTGGCATAATGCGAAACTCTATCCTGGTCAACAAACAGGCTAAGACAGTTTCAAACAGTTTGCATTAATGCAGGAATAATGCAAATTCCTATTATCCTTCCCCAGTAGTCACAATCTTTCTTCCTTTCATAACTGTGTAAACTGAGTAACAGCCTCAGGCAAAGTATTGTACTTTTCATTAACCGCATTTTACAGACAACCAATTGGTTTAACTCTTGATACCAGATCAGCAGTTTTATCTTGCAACCTCTTAACTGCAAATTGCATTTTGTATGTTAATCCCTATCTTGGAAATGTACTATCGAAGATATTTCTGCTTAAAGGTATTACTTAAAATTAATACATTCCTTTTGAGAAATGCTAACACATCCCTCAAAATTATTAACTTTTTTGAATGGTTGGGGGTTTGGTTTTTGTTTGTTTGTTTGTTTGTTTTTCCTACCTGAACTTCTGGCATATTATTCGCCTGCTGTATGGTCAAGATTTGCAAATGCTGTTCATTCCCACCAAGATCAAATCAAATACGATGCATTTTGAATGATATCACTACCTCTAGTATTTCTCCCTACATCTGACAAATCTGAAGAGCTAGAATGCATCTGTAAATACCTCGAATACATAAAGACTTACCAAGATAAGATTTTTCCAAATCTTTTAGTAAAATCCCCAAAGTACAAATCAATAAATTATTTAAAATCAGAGTGAAAGATTTCAGGCCAGCCTGGTTTGCTTTTTGCTTTACACCAAAACTGCATCTAACTGACCATTAGAATGTTCATTATGGAACATCATGAAACAGCAAAATCCTCTCTTTACTCAAAAATTGTACTGACTTGGACTGAATACATCATATTTCATCCTTATAAGACTCATGACAAGACTGCATAGACAAAAGTAACAACTTCTTAGAAAATTTCAGAGAGTTAACCAAGCTACATGCAACAGAAGAGATGATCATCACATGAACATTCCATGTGAACATTCCACATAAAGAGCAGAAAATGTGAGTATAAACTTTTAATTGCTTCTTTTCACATTATATTCATGTTAAAACTCCAAATAGAGACAAACAGTTCTGCCTTTACATACCCTACAAGATAAACTTGTGGGAAACTCAGGTCTCTTTTAATCTGTTACATGCAAAAAGCAGTGCCTTCTTTTTGATGATTCTCTAGTGTTACTGTTATCAATTATCTCCTGTCATACAAAACAGTCTAAATGTTTACTCAAACATATGTACCACTGAGTGGATTAAAATAAAAAATAAGAACAACACTTGTTAAATAGATCTCAAACACAGCACAACTGTCTGAGCAACTGGTATTGTCCAGTCCCCAGTTCCTACGGGATGGCAAACAATATGTGCATCTATTTCTAATGTACCAATTGAACATATGTCTGTCAGAGAAAGATGGAAATACAACGAGGCCAGGATAATTTAAATAAACAGCTGTCACTTTGTGCAACACTGCCTTCGGTGAGCTTGGATTTGTGTGTGTGCAAAACAAAAAGCAGAACGATAGAACCAAACAGAATGACAAGACTTAAACTTATGTAGGAAGGTCAGTATAATTGTCTCCCATTTTTCTGTAATCCACAAACAACTCCAAGCCACAACTGAAAAAAAAAATTCAGTAAGTCATCTGTGTTATTTGTTCCTTCATTATACTACTTGCTGTCAAAGACTTCACTACACTGCCCTAGGCCTATTAAGATTCATACAGAAGGCATCTGTGAACTGGGTTTCTGCTTTCGAGAAAGCCAAGAATTACTTAAAAACATCTGGGTTGGTTTTGTTTTGTTTTTTAAGGTGAAACATACTTAATGCCACATTTTACATTGATTACAAAGACCTTTCTTAGGGAAAGACATTTCTGTATTTTGCATTTTCAAATGTATTTATGGCTGTATAATGCATACAAATTCACTTTCATTTTTTGTTCTTACTGAATGATTCCACTAAAGAATGGCGTTTAAAATCCATTAAAATAGACAATTTCTACACCAATAATGGGTAGTCTTGGAAGCTCAGTTTGCCAGAACGAATAAGCCAGGTTAAAGAACAACATTTCAAGTCCTTTACGGTCTTAAAGCACAGGAGAGATCCTTTTGTTTTAAGTGCACATGTAAGTGCTGCTGTGAACATAAATGTCAGATCTTGAAAAATAACTATCAATAATGTAAAAAGGAAGCAAGAGACAACCCCATAGGGAAGTATTGCATAGGGATTTTCTCCACTTTGGAATGGAGATGAGAAAATGTGCAAGATTCCAAACTCTCTGACATTTTTTCCTGGATCTAAACCCTAAGAGTAACACCCTCCTTTGGGGTTATGTACATCTGAGGCAGAAATTGGTCTTTAGAAGACTGATATATACAATCTTTTACTCCATTCTTTTCCTTCACTAACACTGGAGAGTGACTTGTTTAAATGTCATAAAAAACTTTGGAAATCCTCACAAAATTCGAAGTTCTTGAAGTAAAACAAAAAGAATAGAGGCATAGGAACACATGGTTAAGAAACAACAGTTTGAATCAGAAATAAAGCCACTGAAAAGCGTCAGGAGTATTATTTATCACCAAGAAATGATGGACTAAAGAAGAGAGAGAGTGGAAAAATAGGAAAACCACGGCTATCTTTGTGATGTCCAAAAATTCCTACTCCCATTACTTACAAACACTGTGTTTTGTTGCAATTTTCATCAACTCCTTTTCAGTGCATCAGATGAAGCCTGTAAGGAAGATACTTTATGGTCTCAAGGCTTACTTCATTTATATCCTGATGAAGCAGAACATCAATGCTGTCTATGTTTTATGGCTTAAAATCACTGAAAGGGTTTTAAGCAGCAACAGCTTCAGAAGGGAGAATCATTTGAACATCATAACAGCAAATAACACTGCCCTGCATCATTCACTTCAATGCCAGGGGAAACAGGAGACTAGATCTTATCACCACTCAGTTTCAGTGCAGAAGGATACTCCAAGAGATTTCATCTGTGAAAGTAAAGGAGATCCAGATACCTTAGTATTGTTTATAGAAGTAAACAAAGCCAGTAACTTCTTTGCTGCAAGGACATTGTGGCACTGAAGGAATACGAAGGATAAAGGGGACAGTGCTTTTCATTTCCCTTCCAGCAGGTTTCAGAGACATACTGAAACAAACTGCAAAAAGTCATTCCTCTTCATATTTCACCACTACTTCTTCAAAATTCAGCATACAGAAACATAGAACATCCTGCGTTGAAAAGGCCCCTAAAGTATCATCGATTCCAGCTCCTGTCTCTCCACAGGACAACCCCAAAATTCACACCACTTTGATTAAAAGTATTTATGTCTATTGAATCTACCTGAATAGCACATGAGCACCGGCCTGTACTGTCTCTGTTCGGCTCCTTTTATTTCTTTTTCTCTTTTTCACCCATATACATTTATTTTCCCAGCAGACCACAATCTGTGCAGATAATAAATGAATAAATATAAACTTTCTCTGGAATGCCCTTTTGGTTTTTTTTCCTTTCAACCAACATTCCTGGTGGAAAACAGGTACATCATACTAGTATGATGGTGAAGGATTTTTATCTTGTTTATCTAATAGGCAATAAGGATGTTTCTGCACCATCCTTATAAGAATACACATTTCCCAACATTATAAAACCACTACCTTCCTACTTCTAACTCAATGGCCTGCAGCGAGGCAGAAAACAGACACGTTCTTACAGATTACTAATAAACTTCAGCCAACTTGAGAGTGGATACCTTACCTAAATGCTTACTTTTTGGTTCACACAAGGAAAAGTCATATAGCCACAAGGTCCTGTGGTTATCACCAAAAGAACTGCTTTTTCCTATCAAGTCTCAAAAGTAAATCTACAGTGGAAGATGTAAAGAAAAAAAGTTAATTATATTTTTTTTCATATTTAACAGTATTGCACAGTTGTATATTGGTTTTATGAAAAAGACAATTCAAAGGCTGATTATAAGTATTCAACTGTTAAGCTAATCTATTACCCTACTTTCACGTTTTCATACACAACTGTATTTACAGTATTTGGAGGTCTCATTTATCTTCAAGATCTCTATTTTCAGGCTATCCCATACGTCTTTCTAGAAGTAGCAGACAGTTTATGGTCCAAGCCCAGAGACTGCTCGTCTCTGCAGTGCCTGAGGAAGGTTCCATGCAGAGCCAGTCTCAAAACACCTTCTCTTTACGTTCCACAGCAACTTTTCACTCAAAGCACGGAAATGGCCTCACATCTCCTGTGTCAGAGAGCTGCTTTAACAGTTCATCAGCAAGAGCTACCTAAGAGGTGCAGCCTTCATTCACCAGCAGTTTAGGAGAAGGTATTGCAATATGTAAAACCGTGGCCTTCCTTCCACTGAAGAATCTCCTTTTTTAAGAAAAGCAGAACAGCATTTGGTATTAAAGGTTAAGGATAAGTGCTGAAAACACACAGGAGCAGAGAGAAAAATTCAAACAGTGTTTGTGACCAGACTTCAAAGCCTCAGTGAAAAGCAGTGAATAACTGAGGTATATTCACATGTAAACATGTAGATGTCAAGGAGCTTCTAGGATGCTTTATTCTTATACTAACAAGTGGATTCACTATAGCAGTTCCCTTTTCACAATGTGCTTTGTGCAGTCCACTTACAGCAGCACCAATAAAGTATAAAGTGTCGGTGTTTGTTTGTTTGTTTTCCAATGAAGAGTTTCATTTTATAATGCTAGAAACCAGCAGTTCTCACTTTCACAGTTGTAATGTTTGGTAGTATTGCTTCCTCACCCTCATGCAAGAACCCTGCATGATCAAACCAGCCTTGGACCAGAGCGCTCCCTTGCCTCGCTGCTTTAGGAGACACCTGGAAGCCACAGATGGATCCACAGCCCCCATCCCTCTTCTGTGAATTCCTTCACTCAGAGGCAGCTCGCCAGCACATGAGCTACAGCCTAGACTGAAATGGAATTGAATGGAATTGTGAATGGACCCTGCACAGATGTATTACCTACAAACACATATCCTCCACGCGTGTTTCTTAAATCCTACTCGTACACCTATTTATTAAACCCCATATTATTTAGGATTTCAGGAAGTGAGAGAATTCTCCGATTCCTTATGATCTAACTCACTTGCATGAATTCATCCTATAGAACATCAATGAGCAGTGATTTACCGTACTGACTGAAAGTTACCAATAATAGCTAAAGCAACTGATTTTGTTGTTTGCATTTCAATGTGATTATTTCTTCCCCATTGTTGCTAAAGCAGACACAAAATAAGCATGCAGTAGACTAATGCTTGACCCTAATTATCATCAATTTTATCAGTTCACCAACAAAAATTACCTTGTTGATGTAAAATTAACAAAAAAAAATTTCCTTAGCAGACACAAATTGCTAAATAAGTATGACATTCCAGTAAAGTAAAACTTGGCATTCTTTAAATATAAAGCTGAGCTTTTGAAGCACCTGTGTGTTACAAAAATTTGGCAAACTTCGTATAAGGAAAATATATTTTTCAAGACATAAAACATACAACTTTGCTACTTTAATAAGGGAGTGAACATATGCATTAAAGTTTTAAGTTTTCAGTGATATGACCTTTTTGAATTGCCTGTCATTTTAACAGGGTTTGTACATGTCTGTAAAACAATTCAGTATTCCCCTAGAGGTGGATTTAGTTTCTAAATTGTTAAAATTTTAATGTCTTCCTGTCTTCTGAGAAACAAAAGGTGCTGTGTTTAGGCTTTTCTGATAAAACATTTACAGACTAAAGGAAAACAGAAAAGCATTTAAACTCAGTTTTGAAATTAAATTGAGAAAAATTTCCTTTTAATAGCTTTGTAAAAGAGGGACATAGGTTGCATGTAAATATGCAGCAGCTAACATGGGATTTTAATAAAGAACAGATGGATATGCAGTTTTACTATTAAAAATAGTTCAGAAAGAGAATTTACAATTCCATTTCAGTATAAGTTGCACTTAACTGTAGAAGATTTATAATAATATAGAACGCAAAGAAAAAGCAAGATTTTCATCGCAGTTATCTTTTGATTAGATTTTGATTTCAAAAGGATGTCTGCTCTTAAGCAAAAACATTTGCGCATAAAAGAACTTCATGCAAAACATCAGAAACGTATTTCACTATGAGTGGGTAAGCCTCACATTTCTATATATTGACATGGAATGTGCTTGAAAACAGAAGTGCCCTTGTTGAGAATGTACAGTACACTACAGCAGTAAAATCCTGACCTTGCCGGTGTTCACATTGACAGAACTTTGCCTCGTTCATGCAAGCAATAATTTCCTTACATGTACTGTCCTTTGTCCATCCCTATACTCATATAAACAGACCTCCTGAAACCCCAGTTCTTGTTCCCTCTAATGGAAAGCGCTCTTCCTCACCACTGTAAACATGCCAAAAAGCAATCCACATGTAAACTGAATTTGTATTTTTTTTATAGTTAACCTTGTTTTTTTTTTTTTTTTTTTTTTATATGAGCAATCACAGGTAATCAAAGCTTCTGATTATTTCTCAGTATTTGGAAGAGGATATATGAATACTTACATCCTGAGAAAAGAAAAACAATTATTACTACTTTCATGTTACTACAAAGCTATTCCTTCATGCTAGGGTCCTAGAAGCAGACACCTGGCCATTTATGATAAATCCAGGCCTTTATGCTTGCCTTGGACACATAAATGAATGCTTGTGGTACATTTTGTACAAATGAAATAATCTTTCTTATTAGGGCAGTCCTCCCACCTTAAGTTTAGGCTGAAATGTAAAAGTAGCATGAGCTGGTTTGTACGCCAGCATTATGATTTTAAATTCATTTTTCATCAAGTCTATAACTATCCATCAAATGCAACATAAAAGGAGATTGCTCAAGAGTAGACACTATGACAGCCCAGATGTATAATTACTAATGTTTTTAGCAACACCGTACAAATCTGTAATAAAGATCAATAGCTTACAGAATAGTTTGGCATCTAAAGCACAAAGTCTGATTGTATTGTGTTTGTAAACATGTTTGAAGCTGTTGATAAGATAAGGTCTGTCAAGCAGAGGAAATTGAAGTCACTGTGGCAAAGATCCCTGCAATAGTTAGCATCAGAAGAGAAAATGATATGCCAACTTCTCCAAGCATTCCTGCTGTTTGTGACACATGCAGCTGTACAAATGTGGCTTATGGGAGATCCCTGAAATAGTCAGCACAGACAGTGCCGTTCAGAGTAAAAATCCCAGATGGGAGGTTGCTGGTAGCAGTAGGATCATTTAGATATAGAAAAAAATACATAATATTAAAAGCCATAGTTACTATGTTGTCACAACGCCACTGCAAGAGTGAATTAGACATCTAGTTTACAGCTGTGACTGCAAGTCATTTATTTCAATTTACTAGCTGTAGTTTGATTATTACATAGTATTGAAGACCTGTAGAAATCTCCATGTGTACCACACTTGAAATTACTTTTCAGGATGGATTTTTCTGCTGCTGCCTCTTAATGGCAAACGATCAGCATTGAAAATCTTTCAGCAACGGGCAACACTTCCATCCAGCCCCAAGCCCCAGCTACAGTGAGCACTGGCACTGATCAGTCCTAGGTAACTACCATGGAAAGTTGCCATCACTTACAGACAGCTTTTCCATTCAAGAGAATTTTTCAGCAAACCCAGGAGATGCAGGATATAACAAATGTATATAATGCAGAAATAACACTAAAAAGCTAATTTCAAAAGGTTCAACTTCTGCCTATTTTTTGGTTTCATTTTGGAAGAAAAGAAATTGATGTTTTCCTCATACTATCATTAAAATTCACTGGATAAATTTACAAGTGGATTTCTAGATAAAAAGGAAATAAAGTTTACAGGACAAAATCATAAAAAAGGGACAATAGGGTAGCAGGTGTTTGAAAATTGGGAAAAGGCTCATTTTTCTGAAAAGTGCTAATTATAAGTAAAACAATAATTTCCATTTACAGAATAAAGTTACTTCTTGGGTTGTTTTTTTTTTCCCCCCTCCCCGACAAGAATGTATTTTATTCAAAGTACTTGTTACATTGGAAATGCAAGTAAAAGAGCAAATACCCCAGTCAACAATGGAGCCTGGAACAGAAGTGTCCACATTGACAGTGTTAGTAACTCATATTGATTCTCCAAGTTCAAAATTTTAATATCATTAATCAACTATAATCAACTATAACTGATTCATCTATGTCATAAATTTTTAAAAATTATTTTTAAAAATTAAGGAAAGCCAAAAATGCTCCCTTTTGATTGTGTAAAAACGCCACCCTCCCGGGGTCATGCTGAGAAAAAAAATCCCAAATATTCTTTATGCAGATGTTGCCAGAAAAAGGGAGACTCTTACTTAGCTGAAAAATCCTTTAACAAACTACCATTTGTTTCACAGAATTAAGTAAGGAAAGGAAACACGTTCCCCATACGTTCTCCTGTACTGAAGAGCCCAGAGAGTCCTACAGATCATAGTTATGTTGGTTCCATGGGCAATTCCCTGACAAAATCATATTTTACTACCCGTGTGGGTCTGTCAGTGAGGTGCCCCAAGACGTCACTGGGATGTTGGTGAGGCTATTTCTTATAGTACCAAGAGTAACTAGACAAACATCAACTGGTGCTGAAAACACCAGCCTTTTGGGAAGCCATGGGAAATGAAATGTAATGTTGCTTGTGCTACTTCACCTGGCCTAGAGACAATGTAGCCACTGGGCAGATCTGCTGAGGCAGAATCTTTTCTGTAAGGAGCATGTAGGTTAGCTACAAGTCATATCCATTTAATTATGTGTTTCTATAGCCTTCATCACAACATTACAATATTTGAACACCTATGAAGCCTGCCAGTGGTGGAACATGCCTCTAGTGGAGCTGTCAGGATCAGAAAAAAATGGTAAATTAACTAGACTTTAAAACTGATAGGAGGAGAAAGGTACCTGAAGGTCTATTGCTTTTCACTAATTCCCCTAGATCTTAAGAAACTCATTCTTTGGCATAATTCTTATTCTGTTTGACAGTAACTGACCCTGCAGCTATTCCACCTTTCGAATTCATCAGTCAGATTCCTTTGCTTCTTGGTGATTGCTAATCCTGTCTCATACTTCAGCTCCTGTATTGTCCAACCCCCCTGAATTTAAAAGCTTACAGATAGGTCATAAACCATCAGGTTCTGTAAGAGGTTGCCTCATTCTTTGCATATTAAAGACCTTCTAACCAGCATGGGGAAAAGTGCCTCTTTCAATACAAAAAAGAGAGAGGAAAAAACCCTAAACTTAGACTGCAAACTAGGATACCTGTTAACAACCATTCCGTATAGTCATATCAGGTTCTGCATTCTATGGCTAGAAAGGATTAATTTTCCACATAACCACTGATGCTAATCTGCAACCAGATTTTTAAATATCTGTATTTTAATAAAAAGTAACATGTTTATATCACACTTCTACAACTCCATCAGCTTTTACTAACAGCTTCTTCTGTTGTGTGGACTCTGGCTGTTCACAGGCACTGCATGTTTAATTTGCAAGACAGACTGGCAAGATAACCTGTATGACTTCTTTTAACTTAGGAAGTACCAGAATACAAGGCCTCGTAGACTGAATATAACTCTAAACACTTCAAGCCTTCACACAATTAACTGTAGGAAAGGAAAACCAGAAGCCTCTCCTCTGGGTGATACTTGAAAGAAACTCCATGCTGCAGACAGCCAGTATGAATAACAAGGAGCAGATAATAGATCCTTCTACATCCAAATCTGATCGTGACAAATGCAGGAGGAAAGGACAGAGATGTACCACAGGGAGGGGCCAGGTTCACCAGCTCTCCTGTAAATCGCATCTCATTCCACTGCTGTTAAAAGCAGCATGCTAGTCTACACAAGCCATAAATCTCATTGAACAGAACATTTCTTGAGATCTTCCACTAAATTGGTACAGCTACTTACGTCCCTGACCCATGATGAAACACTGCACAAAACCAGTCACTAAAGCTAAATACTTTTTTTATTAAAGAAATGCCTTTACTGAAAAACTACTTGACACGGGACTAATCAAGAACTAGCACAAGTTTGTCAACTCATTAACTAGAAAAAGCCTTTCAAAATCATCTTCTAGGATTGAATCTTCAGTTACATGACTTTCTCTAAATGACAGAGCTAAACATTAGGGCTCTGAGATTAGCCTGTATTTATAAACATTTCTCTTTTTATTAATCTTTTAATCTGTGCTACAAAGGGTTAGATCATCTGCTGATGAAATGAGATTTTTTTTTTTTTTTTTTTTTACTGTGTTCAAATAAAAATCGTTTCTCACCAACAAGTAATTTATGTTCTTCTATCAAGTTACTACAGCATTCTGCAGCTCTTCTGCTCTGGTTATGGGTAAAGAGAGAGATATTTCTGGCAATGCAAATCTTCTCTGCCGTGTGTTCTATAAGCTTTACCTCCCCTTTGGTAACATGGAAGACTCCACATTCCCCAGGTGTTCTCCTCAAGTTCTTTATATTTGATTGTTTCTTATGTTTCTTTCCACTGTCTTAAATTCCCTGTTTGATCTTAATTAACAACAGGGGTTGTGGCAGTGGGAGAAGAGAGAAATGTATAACTGTACTAAGAAAGAAAGAACGGAACCTAGGGAAATAAAAATACAGAAAATTTCTTGTTAAACCTGGACAAATGAAGGTACCTTAGGAGAAGTAAAAACAGCTCCAGTACAAAATTATATCCATGATATCACTTGTAACAGATCAAATAGAGCAAATAACCTGTGACTCAAATTAACACATCTATGCAATTTACCAGCCCAACTCATCTATTTAAGCATACAGATAGCTTATCCAGTTTTCAGTGTGCAGAAAATGAAAAATCTGAATAAATAGAAGAATATTTTTTAAATGAAAACATCCTTTTCTTTTAGAATTTTCAACTCATTTGTCAATCGGCAACCATGACTTTAGATGGTTTTAAGAAGATGCAGTTGATTAGCATTTTCCAGAAACTCTGCAGTCATTTCCCTACAACACTTTTCTTTTACACTACCAATGAACTACTTCTGTTGTTGTTACTAATTAGATGTGTCAAATTATGACAGTATACAATGCCTTTATATTAGAAATTATCATATTCCAAAAAACACTGAAGTACTAAATCACTTTAAAAGTGTATCAGTAACTAGCACAGTTTGACAGGAGATCTGTAGCGCAAGACAGTGCTAAGAACATTGTCTTGTAGACAAATCAAAATGGTACACGTAATTCCATGAAGAAGTTTTGATCTGAATTACAACTAATAAAATCTCTGCCATGGATTGAGTGATCTTTTGAATTTAGAATGCACTAAGTCTGCTCATGGATCACATCCCTTGTTTTAGCTGCATTCAAAAATCTGGTAGTTCACGCACTCAAACCCGTTTGCAACTTGAGTAAAACCCCAGTTAAGTAGGGAGGATCAGGAGAATCGTTTCACGAGGACACTTTCAATCCCATCGACAAGCTAACTTAGATGCAGCTACTTGGTAAGCAAGACCAGACTAGGCTTAACAGAAAATGCAGAAAAGCTCAGCTGTTATTTCCTTAACACTGTCACTCCTGGGATCCAGTCCTCCAACACAGTCTCCTAAGGCACACAGACTGCTGGATGCAGATGTTCTTTATAAGTGAACTTACTCTACTCTCTGCAGAAGGTGCAGAAAACCAGCATCGGTTAGCATCTCAGTCAAAGTACTAACAGTTCTGGTGGTACAGAGTGAAAAGGGACTATTGATTTCCTGAATGAATGTGCTTTTCATTTAAGCACAAATCTGCACATTGCAAGCACTATTTTGATCCAAACTCTCCTTGTGAATCCCCTCCCTCAATCTCAGTTTCCCTTTATACCAGGGTGCTAGGAAAGATTATTCTGGTAAAGAGCTCTGAGGTGATGCAAGCCATTACATTTATTACAAATGATAAATATTGAATTTGTATTTTGAGCCTGTGCAGATGAAGGGTAGGGAAAGAATATAAAAATGCGAAGGAGTATCTCATAGCATGCCAAAGTGCAGTTTCACAGGCAAACTACTGTCTTTCAAGGAAGAACTGTCAGATACACGTATAACAAACCACAATTGTGTTCAAAGTTAATGCTAATATGGCTCAGTGGGAGACTAGTTTTAAATGTCATATTTTCGAGCCCTTCTCTAAACTATCTTTCATAGAGAATACTTCAAGGGAACTGGCATTATAATATATTCTTTAGGCCTGATTTTCAGAGCTATTAAGCGCACCTATGATCACAAGTGCAATAGGAGATACAGACAGATATGCAGGCTTATTCAATCTAGATAGACAGGTTGTATAAATACTCTATTTAAAGTATTCCCACCAAAGTGGAAAGGAAGTTAGACAAATCAGCTTGAATTAGGATGAAGATGGCAGGATGACAACACAACTCCTTATCTACCTGAAGCAAGCTAGTTCAAAAATCTGCTTATTTTTAAGATATGTACATCTTTGCATCCAACTGCTAGGAAAACACATTACCAATAAGAATAAAAAATAAAATGAGCATTGGTTATAAAAAGGACAAATCGTACAATTCATGCTGTATATTTGCAACTGCAAATACTTCTAAATTGTTCTGATTTTTGATGAAACAAAAATTTTCTAATGGAACTCACAACAACCTATTTACCACTCTGCTAGAACAAAACATTTAATTTAGAATAATTTGTTCATTTTTGACATATCTGTCCTAGTATTGCCTAGAAAACATGAATGTAAGTTTTATTGGCATAGGAGCTACACCTGTATCTCTCGCTATAACATATCACATTGATTTCTTTTGCAGGTTACTGCTCCATTCTCTCCTGCTGGCCACTTGGTGGCTGCAACAGAGGAAAGGCTTGTACAAGAATAATAGCTGGTGCTTTACACTGAGTGAGAAGACAATGCAAACAAAGACCAAGATGGTAAAAGTGGAAGTTTCATAGCAGAGGAGCAGTAACTGAGAGCCCCCGGCCCCAAATGCTCTGATTTTCCTTTAAGTGTAGTTTGATGAAACAGAAATCCTGCTCAGAAATGTTCATCACAGCTGGAGCTAACAACTGAACATGAGCCTCCTAGATGTTTAGTCAACAGGGAGCTGTCTGCTTAACGTGAGCATTAGCTGAAAAATATGAGAACTTGGAGACCTAAATACATATCTATCCAGAATGTGGGACATCGGGACAGTGTGACATTTGATGAAGACACAGTCCATAAAAGCTCATTATTCAAATGAAGAGCCATAAGTGTTAAGGCAATAATTAACCTATTCAGAGGCCTAAATGTTTCCTAAATACGAAAGATACAGGCGTCTCATCCCTCTCAAATTTATGCTAAAGAAAAACAAGAAGAGCTAAAGAATACATAAAGAATAGAGGCACGGTGACAATTAACCTCCTAATTAAGGGATAATGATAAGCAAAAGGACAGGCTGCAAAGCAAGTTTTTCCGAGTATTCCCAGTTGTTCATCAGTATAAATAAGACTGTTTTCTCCTCAAATGTCACAGCATATTAAGTGCCGGGAGAGAATTATTTCAGCATACGATGAACAAAACAGCACAACTCCAAGGAACTAAGTCACTTTGTGACAAAGCTGTCCATGAAGGGAACTGCAGTTCAAATTCTGGATAATTCAGAATCCTACAGTAAGAATAGTACTGCAGAAGCAAGAAAAACGCACCCTGTAACATTTAATAACTTGCTCATTCATTTTCCTCAAATAATTCATAAATGAAGGTCATAATAACTTCTTCAAGTGTTCTGAGAAATGAAGGAAAACTGGGCATCTTCAACCCTTCTCACTTCAGGTCTTTAGTACAGTTTCATTTCTGAGCACAGTCCCATAAATATAGGCAAAAGGAGCCACTGCTAGCACTGCTCATTCTTATATTTCATTTTTTAGGAGGTTATCACAAAGTAAAACTATTCCCTCATCTGACAGTAACACCACTTATTATGTCCATAGTTTTCCATCTGTGCTTCAAGATGTCAACAGAAGTCACAGAGCTCCTCTACTGACAAACTTTGCTAAACTGTAAACATATCAGTATTTCACAGACCACAGCTTACAAATTTATTCATAAGTTTTCCAAAGAAGGATTAATTCCTGAAAAGTCTGAAACTATCCTTAGCATTCTAATAGTCAATATTCATATTACTGCTGCACAGAACCTTAAGAAAACTATCAGATGTAATACTTACCTTTTGTGTAAGAAGAAATTAAAATTGCATTTTGGAGGAATAAAAAGAGTATCTACTGAAAACCTAAATGTAATGCTTTTCATCAGCTTATTGACCTAGAAAGAACAAACTAAAATTCACTTCACACACCACGCTTTATTTATTTATTAAAGAACACAGTTGTGTCATGTTATTCAAAACACAAAGTATTTCAAAAACATATTTTCAGACTTATTATTCTCTTCCATGAACGTGACAGAGGATGAGTCCTAAAGTAGTCCAAGTAACAAATAAAACGTACCTTTGGTAACAAATTATGAATATATCCCCTCTGCAATGTATCAAAATAGATAGCAAGAACAGTTGTTTCTCTCACTGATCATTAATTCAGACCAAATTTAAGTATGAATACTAATTAAAAATCTGTTGGTCTTCACTGCTTCATGACAAAAAACCCCAGAGCCAATGGTTGCACTGAACTAATTTTACTGACAGATGCTTGGCATCACAGTCTGCTGAAACTTCAGATTTAGTGAAAACCTAACAGTATTTTGATCAGTTCTGAAATATGCCCAAACACTTAATTTTGTAAAGCATCTGTTACACACTGACTCTTCAATTGCTAAATATTTCAATGCATGTTCTTCTTCTATTGAGAAAGTTCAATTTATACTACTCAAAATCTTACATGACATCCTGAGAAATATGGAAAATGTGAATTTTCTTCTGCTCAATTATCTTTAAACCTGAGCTTCTCTTGAAAATGAAAATGCTTACTTATCTTTTAATACAGCTCTACTTAACTGTGGTATGAAAGTGAAATGACTGGATATTTCAATAGTTACAGCAATTTGTACACTCATAGTAAGTTCTGAAGCTAATTGATTACTCATTTCACTGTTTCACAGCTCCACTGTCAAATCCCAAGCAAAGTTCATAAGAAACTTATATTATGGTATTTGCACAGAGAAGAAACAGGTGTGGTTTTACCTGCGAGCCTACGAAAGGTGAAGGGGCTTATCACAAATGGCAAGCACAAAGGCTGGTGGAAGTAGCCATAATTCTTGAGTTTAAGTGTGCGATTACAGTGTGAGTTTGCATAGACACTGCAGCAAATTTCATCACTACAATGAATAATTCTTAGCGGAAGGCTAGGCTTTTACTTACGAGTGAAGCTATAGCAACTTTTGAAGTTCTAAGGATAGCACCAATCTGTGCCTTTCATATCACTCTAAACGTGCTTTGTTAAAGATAACAGAAGAAAGTCTCCTGAGACCATGTAGTCTCATGCACGATTATTATTCAGCAGCATATACTCGCCTAGATCCCGCAGTATTGCTGTAGTGTACATCAGTATTAGTATCCTGCTATCTGACACCAGTATTAGTATCCACCTATCTGACTCCTGAAACCTGTGACTGGATCTTAGGGGACAGTCTTTGCTGTAAATGATTTATTCCGAATTACACTGCCTGCTTTTCTATTCTCAGAAAGAGTTAGAATGGCTAGACCCTTGTGGCATGTTGCTTGATTAGACTTAGATTATTTCAATCTCTCTGCTTTATACTTATTAACTTTGTCATTACCCAAAAGATAGTTTAAAGAAAGAAATAAAGGATGCTTAAATAAAGTTTAAGAAACTATTTTCCCTGATGCATTAGTAACACATTTGCAAAATTTTCTTTTGGGATGCCAAAGTTTTACCTAACAAGAATATACACATTTTAAAGTGATTTAAAGAAATATTTATCTAATTTCTTTTTTTTTCCCCATCCCTGGTTATATCATTTATATGCCAATGTACTGCAATCTGTGATGAACTAACTTAGAAGTAATTAAAAAAAATGTAGTTGCAGTAATCTTACTAAAATTATAAACATGTACTCCAGACCAAGCCTTTTAAAAATATTTTTATTTGCTGGTTTGGCTGTTGGTTTTGTGTTCTATTTTTCAATTAAGACTGAGAGACACTGAGAATTTCTGATATATACACTTAAGTGGAGAACTGGGGTCAACATTGAGCACTTAACTTGATTTCCATGCCATGTTAGCTTGGTATTTGATCCTTACCTCTCCACAGTCAAAATATCTACAAGACGGCTCAGTATCTGTGGTGGTGGGATTCGTTCCTACCCCGCTAGCCACACAGAACACTCATAATTGCTTTGCATAGCCATTTTTAATGCACTTGAAGAAACACCTTCTCTCCCATATTTGGGCTACCTGATCCAGTAGAACACAGCTTTCCTAGCGGGAAGAATTTCCCCTGTATAGAGGCAGTGATCCAGGTTACCAAAGCAGCCTCTCCATCTGCCTGAAACTGCTGCAACTGAGAAACTCCCTTATTGCCTGAAGAAGGGCACTGAGAACCACTCACCTGAGCCGAGCAGACTGGGGAAAGAACACTCATTGCTACAGCAATCCAGAGCACTTGCACTTCCATCTGGCTAAAAGAAAACTGCCTCTACAACAGGCATTTTGAAAATCCAGCACAGCAGTCCACAAACATGCTTCATATTAGTAAAACAAATTCATTTTTGCAGCCAAACGTGGTACTGCATATTGTTGTGAGAGGGCCTTTACAAAGACATTAATAAATCACAAATACCCTTAATAGGATAATACTACCATGAACGTGGAAAGAAATAAGCATCTGTAACCCACAGATTAAAAGAGGCAGCATATTTAATATGAAACAATGTAATGTAATGCCAACATGAGACAAGAAGATTACAAATTTCTCCAATTAGTCATACAGCCAAACCGTGAATACAAATACTCAGTATCAGCGCTCTGATATATAAAGCATATCAGAAAATAGGTCAAAGTACAGTGTATCAGGTTTGCTCAAACAAATGACAGTAATGTGGAGATATTATTTTGTTCTCTTTTCCTGTATGCTATCAGGATGTCGAATTCTGGCTGTATTTATCAAGTAACTCCACAATTCATTACATTCCTTTTATTATTATGTTATGATAAGACTAATACTTTCATGACATCTAAAAGGCTACCCTCAATTCCTCTTTTTGTTGGGGGGTGAGGAAGTATGAGATATATCCTCTCATAAACCAGCTAGCATTGCAAGATAGAAAACATCTTCAGGAGAGTAATATTTTCCTTTAATTATTAAACTCTCAGTGGCCAGTGCAAAAAAAAGACAGCATAACCTGAGCCTTATCTTATATGAGAAAATACTCTCTTTACACATTATAATAGATTTTTTGAGGCCTTTTGTGTTTCTCCTATGAGGAAAAACTCTATTACTACGCGCTGAAGTCCCAAAGGTAAGAATATGTTTGATTTAGTAAACACAAGGATTGTGTTCAGTTTCTTGTACCACCTGATTGAGTTTTAGCGGTGTCACAGCTCTACATCTTATTTGAAGGGAACACAAATTGTTCACTTGCATAAACAGAAAAGGAAAAAAAGGGCAAAGCATCAAAGCCCAAAGTACCACAAAAGCAAACTCAATGAAATTCTGTCATTGGCTATCACCTTTCAGCTCGTCCCTTTCTTGGATTGAGGAGCTCAAAACAAATATTCTAAACACAAAGTAGATTGCAAGTGCGTGATCACAACTGCAAATACCACTTGAAAAGAAACTTCAGCCCATTCCATCTATTCTCTACTAAACATTAAATAATTGTTAATTCTAAAAATTATCTTGGCACCAGTTTGAACCCCAGCTGGCACTTAAACTAACAATTGATTATTATGAACCTTTGCCTTTCAGTCATAATGACTTGAAGTTGTTTCCTGTACCAGCAGAGCCACCACCTGCCTGCTGACTCAGTAGCAGTACTGGCATGCATGTAACAAAAAAAATCTGTAATTTTTCACCCTCATTCTTCTCAGCAGTTACTGCTAATGAAAATTATAATCAGGAGATCTATGTCAAGTTACAATGGTGAACTACGACAATAGTAGAAATTTCAATATTCAAGCTGTATAAACTAGTTTTGATTTAATTCATTTGCAAATTATTATGCATTTTAGAGTAGGAGGGAAAAAAAAAGCTTATATGTTAAAATTCACGGTGTCCTGAAAACTTCATCCATGATCTTACGATAAAAATACATAAATGGGAACTTCAAAGTTAAACTGGTTGAAATTTATCCCAATGTTTTGGACTGACTTTGTACTTACGCACAACATTATGATTTTAGAAAACTTATTTTTTACATACCTATTCAAAACAGCCCAAGATAATAAAGAAAACATAACATACAACAAATCTTTAAAGAAAGCAACTTACTTCCAGTCTAAGTCATTGCCTTTTAATACAAGCCATTGTTGCCTACCTTATACTTAATCTTACTTTATATAAGCTCTGCCGCCTAATTATTTCCCACCCAAACCCCTGAGAGATATTTCTGAAGATCGTCTAGATTAAATCTGTTCAACTGTGTTTGCTTAAAAATATTCTTTACTTGTCAAAGAAAAATATCTTCAACTGTACACACTGACTTTTTGTAAACCCATCAATTCTATCCTGTTTCTCATTTCTGCATTCGCACCTTTCAATTCCATCTTTCAGTTGTTTGCACTCCAATTTGACATGGGATTCCTAATATCAGTCACTTAAATCTCTTGGATTTGGCAGATATCTAAGATTTTGGGAGATTTATAAGTCCCCTGACTTTACCATACAAAGTCCCTGAGCAACATTTCCTAATTTACAGGTATGTGTGTTTGCCATACCAACCAGACATTTTATCTAAGCAGTGAAATAACAATCCCTACTGAAAACTGATTTTTTTCCTATTTAATGTTGTTTACATGTACTACTGTTTTCTCCAAATATCTCCAAGATAACCTCATAATTAGCACATGCAATGTTTGCTATTACCAAAATAGGGCTCCTTTCAACATACAGAAGTCAATAGTTGCTGACAGAAATTAAGTAGCTGTTTAAATTTTGCAATATCATCTATATTGCAAGACCTATAGCACAGTACAGGTTTCAGTTGCACTGTTTTTTTCTTTTTTACTTCCTACTTCTACCTGATTATAGGAGACCCTTCCTATTCAGTCCCAATCAACAGGTTTTGGAAAAAAATTAACTTGGTCTTTTTTTCATGTTCACAGAACATGACTCTGTGCGTGTATTCCAGAAAGAAAACTGAAGCATCTTGAGGTAGATCAGAACTACTGATTCTACAAAGGATTTTCTTTACCCTCTCCCCTTTGAGACAAGGTTTATTTTAGTAAAGAATGAAGGCCACTTGCAAGAACCAGAACAGCTTTTTGATTTAAAAGAACTCATCTCCGAGTTAAACAGCAATACAAATTCATCTTGACTGCTATGAATTGCTTCACAGCATTGATTCCCTAGCTCCAGACCATTTTGTAAAATGGTCAGTTTAAATTCTGCAGATCAAGTTGTGAGGAAAAGTATTCTTAGCAGAAGGTTAATGCTAACATGTACTTCTGCCATAAAAAGAAAATCAGAGGAACGCACTTAGTTTGCTATAAATTATCTCTGTATTCTCCAAATTTGCATCTTCTGATATTTCATCAAAAAAATCTGCACAATGGACTCGGTTTTCCTGAAGAATAGTATTTGTTCTTTTTATTGAAATGTTGCCATCAGAAAGCATAGTTTGTTCCCATCCATAATTCAGTGTTCCCTTCAGAAAAGGCAGAAGCTGACTGTTCAAATATATTGAAACTATCATAGCCTGCAGCACCTGCTGCAATGCATTATTGATATTCAGTAGTGGCACTGACGCATTTCTATGAGCATATGCTTTCCTCTCTAGCAGAGAACTCAAAATGGAAAGATGTTTCCTGTGGACTTCCTTTTCTGATACTTTCCCAAGATGGATACTTGAAAAGAGTGACCTCTAGACCATTGTTAGTGGAAAGCAGAGTAGCTTAAGGAAGCTTCCACAAATTTTTTTATTACTATTATTATTTTTTAAATTATGTATTAGTTTTTCACAACACATCATCTCCTTTGCTCCACAAGGGAAGGAAGCTGGGTCAGTGGGAATGAGCACGGCTAGCAAAGCTGTGCCTGCAGTTGGTGCACTCGAGACCCTGGCAAAGCTCCTGTAATTCCACAATTAGTACATTCTCATGGGATAGCTCCTATAAGCCCTATCCAGCCTCTTGGAGGTCTGGTCCAGCAGCTCCCATTTTTGATGCTGTAAGTCAATTATGTCTTTTCTTTTGGGACTAAAAGTAATTTTCCTTCTTGCTAAATTAGAATAAGGCAGAGTTTTCCTCTCAACATAAAGCTCAGTTCATTGCTGCTTGAGAACTATTGAGCCTGTTTAAAAAGCAGTTCAGGTTCTTGAGAAAATATGAAATGCACTGTAACAACTGGGGTTGGGTCTCATTAAAACCTCATTCAAATGAAGCCTGCTGGCTGCCCTCAGTCCCTTCAATTACATCATTCATGACATCAACGTTACAGCAGCAAAAGGCACAAATAGAAATGGAGAGGAAGGCATATGCAATATATAATTAATTCATTGCTGCAATTTTTAGATCGCAAGTGAGTTAATTTTAAAAAGATGTGGGATAATTATTTTATGTTTTCTTTTCTTCTTGACTGGAACAATGAATCATTAGATAAGTGAGAGCTTGAAGACACCACGCTGAGGAGAATTGTCTAGCATCGGTAAGCAGAGAAAAATCTGATAGCAGCCTCATAAGTTACTACATAATTTAAATGGAAGCTGGATAATCCTAAAGGGTTTTAGAATCTCATCTAAACAGCGTCATTACTCATTCTCAAAACATTTTATTGCAGTTGAAGACCGCTTTTAGGTTCTCAGATGAATTTAACAGGATCCCTGTAATTTTATATTTATGTAAATATGTATGCCCCATACATAATAAAATGGTTCACTGCTAAGAGTTTAAAGAGCATCGACTTCTACAGTTCTTTTTGCATAGCACAGGAGCCCTCAAATAAATCCTAGACCGATGGGCTACTTTTAATTTGAACATATCCATTCCCATCTTTCCTGCTTCCAAATCAATCCCTAATTACCATTTGCAAAACTCATGCCTGGAGTTAAATAAGTATTTAAGAAAAATATTTTAAACCAATTCTGTTTTAACCTTCCACACTGGGAGACAATGAAACTTTTGAAGGATGACACTTGTGGGCACAGAGTTAGGAAGATTTCTCCTACACCCACTGTTTGCTCTCACTGGGCTTCTTCTTCACTGAAACGCTCATGACTAATGGCAGCGAGGGCATCAGCTCTGAAAAGTCTTTTCACTTTGAAACCCAGAGAAAGCACTATTTTGGTTAAACAATAAGCTATACATCACTGACAAGACAATGTCAGTGCCAGCCTGACAGTGTAGTCATTGTCATGTAGTCAGAACACCACAATTTCAATAAGACAATTGGAAAGTGTCCTATCTTAGTCTTGAACGTTACAGAGTTCAAGACAGTGACATCACAGACAATTAAAATGCTTGTACATTCACAACCCAACGCACTGCTAGGCATCTCATCTGTTTACATTCTCAGCATAGAAAAAAGAAACCTCAAAGACAAACTTTACTTCATAAAAATATCCCAGATCCACCAAAACATGGACACAGAACAGTGAATGACTGTGAAGTACAAAGGTCTCATGACAGATATTAATAAAAATATGCAGCGCTATGAAGGTTGAAAGCCGGATGAAGCTAACTCTCTAATGCTTACCAGCTTGTGAACGGAAAGTAGGTACCATTTTACTACTTGAGAAGAATGCCATAAGTTTGAACTGAGCATTTATATGTGCAATTATGTCAGCCTACTGGATACAGTGACTTTTCACATTGTGAGAAGCTCTGCTCAAATGAATAGCTCTTAAGATTTATGGTATTGTCAAGTTTTTGATCAAACAGGCTCACGCGCTTGTCTCAAACCAATTCAAGATCTGTTAGGTTAAGGATAAAGAGGTTCAGTTCCTGCAATTATCTCCTGTTTCTTCTCTCATTCCCTTGAACTCTCATTTGTGTACATGTTAGAGGTTACAAAGAGCGGTAAGTCAGGAGCATCTCTGAAGACCTCACAGATTAACTAGAGAGATTTCTGGTTACATTTCTGCCAGTAAATATAAAAATGACTTCACATAGTCCAGCCTTTCATATCACTTCTATGTAAAACTCAGTCCTGAAAATAGTAACAGGACTAATAGGCTTCTTTTCTTTCTAAATAAGGAAGAAATTCCTTAAAAGAGAGGTCATTCTGATTTATTGTTGACAAAGGTTTATTCTCAATATTTGAATTAATATTCGTGTCTCATAAAAAATCCTTACCTGTAGATAGATTCCTTCCTCTGCTTTCATTTCCTAAACTCTTACTTCTGCAACCATGCCAAAGTTACATCGATTGTGGGACTATACACAGCAACATAGTAAAACACAAATCTATTCATAGTTCTGGGCCGTAAGTGAGCTTTCTCATAATGAAGGAATAAGTTCATATCTTGTGAGCAGACTACATATAATGTCATATCTATTATTCGAGTTCCCTCACTCACAGATTTAAGAGAAATGAGTTACAGATTTGAGTAAATGGAATTACAGGTGACTGCAGTGGTTACAGGTTTATTACTATTCAACCTATCAGCTTTCGTATTAGGATTCATCAAATCATTGGGCTAAGAAATCTAATTCTACATTATTCTTCTAAGCAGTTCCTTTTTACAGAAAGGCATGCTGCTTCAACCAGATGAAGCCAAATACATGCAAAAAAAGAGTTCATCCTGGCAGAGTTCTGTTTCATTTTTCATTATGTAGCACAAAAAAAGGTTGCAATACGCAATTATGCTGCTGTATTAGGGGCCATTAAGGTGCTGGTGGCACACAGTCAAAATCCAGCAGATACTAAGACAAGTTCACAGTAAAGTTCTGTTCAGGGTAACACAATAAGGGAGTGTTCTAAACAAAGGTGAAAGAAGTTGCATACCAGTTCCTGACACAATAGAGAAATTCTCAAATGGTCGTTTAATCCATTTAGTTCCTGACATCACGGTAATGCCAAACAAACTTCTTCATGCCAGCTATCTGCTCAACGATTACAAAGCAGATGCTTAGAATAAATAAATCAGCAAAAAAAAAAAAAAAAAAAAAAAACCAAAAAAAACAACCCTCTGCATAAAGCAGTGCTTCCAGAAACAGGTTAAGACAAAATAAAATTAATTTTGTACAATTTCCCCATTTTAGCATCTACTTATTATTTTGTATGCATTTCCTGCTTGTTTCCATTAAACTACTCATTATTTTTCATTAACAAACAGAACTGAAAACAAAGCACATTTAAAGCAGAGAGTTCATTTGTCTTATAAAAGTTGGCAATATGAAATGAAGCGACTTCTCTCTGTACATCAATCATTTGGTTCAGGGCACCATGCCACATGTTAGGAAAATACACCAAATCCGGTGGCGTCTCAGTTACTGCAAGTGTTTCTCAATCCACCAGAGAACAATTAGGGAAACGGATTAAGTCCCAGATTACCCTTTCTCCCCACTCAGTGATTCCACCTCCTGTGCCCTCTCCTTTTTTTAAACACAGTTAGATTTGTATATGGCTATAACTCAAAACTAGTATTCAGAGGTGTTTACTAAGTGTCGAATTTTCTTGTGATCTAGCTAAATATTCCAGCAGCCTGTTATCTTTCAGTTTTCCAATCAAGCATCAGATTTTAGAAGAGCCAGAAGCCTAACTGGAGACAAAAATCAATACACCATATAGCTGATCACAGGTGGACAGAAAGAGTATATGGGGATTTATATCACAAAAGCAAGGGATGTTTTTATTTGTCTTTCCAATAACAGATTTTCGAATGAGTAAGCTTCATTCAGCTACCTATTGTGAAACTCCACAGACATTTTCTGTAATGCCCTGTAATCCACTTCATGTAGGAGTGTTTTTAACTGGTTTTGCATGGAAGAAAAGATAGAAAAATAACATTCCAGTACCAAACTGCAACTCTACATACAATGCTTCACATGATCAGGAGTTATTCTGGGTTCACCACTGATAGCTTTTTTAGCTGTACTTATCATAGAAGTCACATACACTTGGTTATCAGTGACTTTTAACATACAAATTATCAAATCTGAAACGGATACCAGATCTTCCTGCAATTACAGTCCCTCCACTATCTCATTCCTCTTATTTCAATTAGTTATTCTTGATTCCTCAGCTCTTATAAAAAATGTTGTGCTGATGTATCTGCTATAGCATGAGGAGTTACACCATGCTTCAAAATTAAGCATCTATCTGGAAGAGTTTCTATGCAAGTTCACAAAACACAGAAAAAACATGAACTTTATCACTGATAAAGACATGTACCAGTACAATCCACACATACAAAGAAGGCATCGCCCTACACACCTTTACAACCTCTGTCGTCTCCATTCTCCAAAAGTAAAACTAGCAACACAGAAGAGCAATATCAGCATTTCGGTGCAGATCTCTGCTTTGGCATGGATAGGATACAATCAAAAGGTAGTCCCCAGGTTTCTATTTATGTTTTTCTTAAAAATCAACTGTCATTAATAATTCATTTAATAAATCATATTTGGATGCCATCATGAATGATGTCACCTTCAGAAGAAAAACTGATGACTGTTTTGCATTACATACTTGGTAAGTCCTCATTCTGTCTTGGTTTACACTTCTCAGGAGCTGTCAAACCTAATTCCCTGCCAGCTCCTTGTCAGAGCTCTGCTTGATGTCAGATATCAAACCCCATCCTTGAAGCTCGCACAGCTGCCTTTTACCTCTCAGAGATGGTGTTCCCTCCACCTTCTGGAGCATGCAAGGAAGGGTGACATTCGTGGGATTGCATCAAACAAAGCAAGTTAATCCACCAACGCATTTGTAAACGGTTTGTTTAAAAAGCAATCCCAAATGATTAAGCACTAAATAAATACATAAATCTGCAAACAGCAGAAATTTCTGCTCTTTCTGTCCTTGAACTACTTTGCACAAACTCGGTAATCATCATCAGCTTTGTTCTGATTATAAGCTATTGAATGTGATTGTTTTGCATATAAATTCATCTCTGCTTTTAAATTTAAATATACTTTAAATGGTATATTCAGAGAAGCAGACTCAAATGCTTCCCATCAGTACAGCTGATAAAAATGGCTTTTAGAAAAGCTATCTCCGACACAGATTTTTTTTCTAGGAAGTGAAAATATACTTTATAAAATGTACTTTTTCTGGAGGCTTACCACTCCCTTATAGAATTCCAACTAAGTCTAGCTGCTTGCAAGTATGACCAAGATACACCATTAAAAAAATCTCAGCAGCACTAATATTAAAGGTTCCCAAAAGTAGATAGTATTTATAGGTCAGATTTGATTTGTTCAAACTTTGAGAATATAATTGTAATTGCTTTATCACATGGCAGTGAGAATTTTATTCCTTTGAATCGAGTTATATAAAATAGAAATAGTTCATATGTGGCCATTACCATATGCATTTTTTCACTTCCTGTATTTTATCTTTCCTCAAATCTGTTTGATTTATTATTTGTATTTTATTATTTGTATTTTGTATTATTTGTATATTATTTTATTTGTATATTATTTTATATTTATATACATAAATTTTTATATATATTTATATTATTTTATTTGTATATTATTTGTATTTTATTTGTATATTATTTTATTTGTATTTGTATATTTGCATTTTGCATTATTTGTATTTTGATTTATTATTTGTATTTTATCTTTCCTCAAATCTGTTTGAGGAATTCTTGTGCTTTTTACTATCATCAAATCCTTTCTCTTCTGGAGAAGAAGTATTTATCAATGAAAAACATTTATAAGAATCCAAGGACAAAGGTGTATTTCAAGTTAAAAAAAAAATTCACTAAAACTATTTTGTGCATTCTCCCATTTCTCCCATAAATGCTACTTTTAATAAATAGCAAGATTAGCTGTGAAAGTTGGATTACCTAAATACAAATGTGGTGATATTTTTCATAAAAATTATTAAGATTAATAACAATGTGATTAATACTTGTCAGAGTAAAAATAATTCTTAATATACATTTTTAAAAAGAAAACAGAAGGAAGTGCAAAAGGGAGGAAAAGAAGGAACGAACCAGGATTCGATGAATTTAGGCAAATATCTTTCTCGTTTCTCCTGGCTGGAGCAAGAGAGTCATAATGAGAAAATTAATTCACAGAGGACCCGTTAGTAACATATTACAGCAACGAGACTGCCCAAATACTTCTACAATATCATACTGTAACAGATTTGAGAGCACAGAGTAGACCTGCAACTTTACTTCCAGCAAAGCTATACAGATTCCTATCAGCTGAGAATTTTTATAAGACTTTCAATGACTCCCTCCTAATATGGTGCAGATATAACAGATGTATTTCTGCAGAATTTTAGACCGTATTTTGGGTATAGAGAGTTAGTTACATTTCATAATGACATTATTTCCAGATGTCTGAAAAAGATCAGAAGAAAACTAATATGCGATACGGGACCAAAAATACTGAGTATTTTTAAATATGCAGCAAGAAATACAGCAAGTTTCAGAAAAGGGAACATATCCTAGGAAACCTGTGGTAATAAAATACACAGTATTTTCAAAGGAATAATTCTAGCACCAAGTTGCTCTATACCTTCTCCCACTTGAGGAGAGAGTATATAGTCTCCTCCTTCACAAATTAGTTGAGAAAATTAATCTCATGTGGATCTAAATTCTAACACAGAACCATCATTCTCTACTTCTAAAACACACAGATGAATTGGTAGCAAATTGTTAAGTCACCAATGCTTTACTCACTGCCCTGAACAGAGATAAATTATTAAAATTTGATATCTGCTTTCCAAAAGTAAATATTTAGCATGCTGCAGTGTTGTTTTCCCCCCACTGTTTCAAAGACTGCACTCTTTCTATTTCCATCCCAATTCTCAGAGTTTCTGTCCTGAATCACAGACAAGCTGCAGCTGCCAATCGTGTGAGCCACATTGCATAAGGTCTGAAGTTTTACCTTAGACATGCTTATTTTCCAAGCCCTGGGCTCCTGAACAAAGATATTTTAATTTCAAAGAAACCTATATAACTGCCAACGAGGATGACTTTGACATATATCTTGAAGGATCTGGAAAATGTCTTTATTTGTACACTGCCACTAGCATTTTATAATACAAAAGGAGCATGCACCTATATAAGATTACTTCCTGAAACACAGAAAGTAAGACTAGGAGTACAACAAGACAAAGACAGGAAAAAAAAATTAAAAAAAGACTTTCCACTTTCCAACAAGAGAAAGTTACAGGCAAAACCAAGAAAACTATCTCCTAACCCAAATAACCAGAGAGAATGTTGTTCTCCATTGCACCCCATCATGTTCAGGTAGCTGATCATCCCACTTATCTGAGAAAATTGGCTTTCAAAACAGGATTTAAAGCTGAATAAAGAAATCTAATCAGAAGGCAAAAAGTACAATTTTCTTGGAATTTGCTTATGGATAGATCTGAAACACTAAAATATAGGCTAAGGCAAGTTTTCCTATGGAATACAATCCTATTAAACTAATAATTAAGAAGTGCTAATAGAATTGATTCCATACGCTAACTCCAAAGGAAACCACTGACAAGAGGTCAAATCTTCACAAATACCAGTTCTAACACCTCCCAGTTGTATTGTTCAATCTGAAACAGCTTAGAAGTGCAGAAAAACAATGACGGACACACACTTGGCAAATCTTTGGATAAAATCAGAGAGAACTTTATCACTGTGCAGGACTAATCAAGAGTCAAAGATAATACAATAATAACCTATGTAGCTCCTATATTGTGGATAACTTTATTGTGAATTAACTAAACAAAATCCAAGCAAGCTTTGTCCTTTTATTAATCTTATTTCTAGATGACGCCCCTTAAGCTGCTTCTGTGTGGCTTCTACTGGAGAGGTTGTGAGGTTTGAAAAGTTCTCCTAGGTTCTCCCAATATCAGTTTTAAGCAAATAACCAGCTGACACATTTTAAGAGGTGACCTAATTTAAGATCCCTTGTGAATGATTAATTAATTCATCATGTTGATTTATTCCATCCACTGCCTGCTTTGTCTATTCCCACTACTTCCTAAGAAAATTAAAAAATCTCTTAATTATTAAAGAATAGAAAGACTTGTGAAGTCTTTAATTTATTGAAGTATTTTTCATGGATTACAAATACATCACACACAAGTGACTTCTCAGTATTAGTTCCAACAGCGAGATAACTCAGAGTACAGCGCTCTAAGAAAATCCACTCAAAGACTGACTGAGCATAGTCTCTATTAATGCTCACATGTTAGTTGTAGCTTGTTCCTCTGACTACAACTGAGAAAAGCAAGCTATTCAATGCATCTGTGATGTTTTAAACAAGGTTCAGCGTGTTGTAAAGCAATACACATATTTCTGTCTGCTAATCACCCATTATTACTAACGCTTCAAGAAGACTTTATAAGCAACCTATATTTTTAACATATAGCTAGCAGCTGTTGCTTATGTTTTGAAACTCAGAATGTTTCAAATTTCATTAGCCGGACAGCAAGTACAGTTGGAAGGGTCTCTCAATGAAGTGTGAGGCTAGTATTTCTCAGAGCTGCCTGGGCAAAGCTGCCATAAATGAAGAGTTTAATTGTTCTCTTATGTTAGCTGCTTCCCTAAAGGCAAGAAAAAAGTAGACAACCAGGTCTGAAAATAGAGACATTTTCCTACAAACACCAGTCTATGTTATATATACTTTTCAACCTTATGACAGACAGTATGAATAGTAATATATTTACATTAAGAGGAATACACTATTTATGTAAATTAATTGCTATTCTCATTTTGTGCTTCACTTAGAACTGTTCAATGTGTTTCAACCCCTATTCTCCCCCCCTCTTGTTCTTACTGTTGTTGATAAAATATTTGGAAATAATTGAGTTCTAAGGGCTCAGAATCAGAAAGATAAATCAAAGTAGATACCGTTTCCTGATTCTAAATCTCATCCTTTGTGTCACTTATTTTTCTTGTGCCTTAATTTGATTATCTTACATAATTATTTTTAACAGGAACAGTTACAGAGTGCTGCATGTAGGGTTTGTTTATTGCATTTTCATTTTCATTGCCTCAAATGACAAACACAAACTCCTCCTTCTTTTATACATAAAACCTGACATCTTCCCCTTCTCTCACATATTTATTTCTGTTCTGAAACCACAGTGTCTAGGACAGGATTAAACAATGTGGCATCAGCAGTGCTGAAGCAGACTGAGCCTCAATAAGCCACAGCCAAAACTGTCCTTGCCCACTACTACCAACAGTTGGAGTCAATGAGAAACACAGGAGACACATAGAATACAGTCTCTCATAGTTTAGCTTTGCACAGCAAAATACAACTTAAACATCAATGAAAGCTGTAGTCAGTGCATGCTTCTGAAAAGCATCTCAAGGTCTACTCTTCGCCATTTAAAAATTAGAGACAAGAAACATAAAAGGACACGTGCAGTTTCATTCTCCTGTTTCTTAAAAAAATATACCTGATAATTCGGTTCAGTTTTGTATTTCATTACTTGCCAGATGTTGGGTTGGAAAGGAAGCAAAGTCCTAAAGTTATCCGGTGCCATCACCAGAGTTCCTATTTGACAATACTCGCATCCAGTGTATGAAGAAATAAAAATGTAGAGATTTTGTGCATCAGTCCCTTCTTTGCTCCATAAACAAAGGATTCCAAAGATTCAAACTTTCAACAGCTTACAACAAGTTTTAAGGTTGTGTGTATATGTAGTTGTGTACCAGGTTGGGTTTGTTGTTTTGTTTTTTTCTTAAAACATGAGATGAATCTCTGTACTTTGAAAATAAATTTGGGTTTCAAAACCACATTAAAAAATTAAACTCCCTAATTTTAAATTACAGGTGTTGCTCAGTGTTGGCATGTTGAACTATTCTCCCACTTTTTTTGCAAATGGTGCCAGCTTCCAACAAAAAATAAGGTGCATTCACAACACACAGAACCAGGTAGATTGTTTATATCCAGATGATTTTGGTTGCAGATATTACTTGGCCATCTCCTGGATTTCTGATAACATTATGCAAGTGATGTATGGCAGAAAAAACACTTCAGTGACCCAGAGCAGGTCTAAGTTCCTAGATTATTGATTTGCCACTGTGTTAGCTTCAAAATTAATCTATGACTTGCAATCCAACAGATATGTTGTTTCACTCTTGTATACTGACACTCATTTCAATAACTGCAAAATTATACCCTTGTTTCTTAGGGAAAAGGAATAATGCTCCCAGGCCTTATTCACTTATTGTTTAAATTGGAGCTGAAGTAAATCTTTGTAGTATGTAAAAGTATCTCTGTATTTTATTTTATTATGCATATTAAAAATGAAAACATCATGATCTGTTCCAAGATTTTATTTGGAACATCTTCAACATTCTGTTCTTTGGTGGAATTAGCCCTAAAGCTTTCCAATGACTTTAAGTTTGTTTTTCCCCTGCGTGCCATGTTGGCCTCCTGCCATCCCTTTCAGCGCCAGTTTTGGGGTTTTTTTGGCTTTGCTTTTTCTAGCAAAATGGAGAGATGAAAACGTGAAAAAGCAAACAAACCATTTTAGTCTAAAACTGCATTTTGAAGTGCTCAAAAGACATTAAACAATCATATCGCTAAACATAAATCAGTAACCATAGTAATATATATTAGTAGAGCTTAGCTTCACTGGCTTTACAAGCATCCTCCAAGTAGTTGCAGGCTGCCAGTCTATTGTCCTTTTCCCTTCCAGACTGAGGTAAGTCAACCTCTCCCCTAATACCAGGTGCCCCTGGGTAGCATCTATACAGTCCTGCACAAGCTCTACTCCAATTTTTTAACATTTCTTTAGAGCTGGACTCCGCGGATCTCCCTAGCACTCGAAGAGTACAGTAAATTCCCATTATCTTATTTTTCTGTGGTTTATCATTATTTTGTGTACAATTTCCTCGCTGTTTGTGATACAAGCTATACTAAACCCAAGCAAATACAAGAGTTCTTCAAAGGCAGCCTAATTTGATCCATAATAACTGCCCAATGACACAGAAAAGTGGCAAAATTTCAATCCCTGTGGTGAATATTTTCCAGTTCAGCTGGAGTCTGACAGGAGCTGAAGAACAAAAAGATACATCTGGGCTGCAAACACCTCAATACATACTTCTGCAGCACAAATAAGAATTAAAAGTAATTTCTTCCTCATTTTGAACAGCATTATGTAGTGTGACAATATCTGATCAACCAGGCAAAGCTGCATCTGTAAATGTGAAAACCAGAAGGCAGTACAAATCTAAAGCTATGCTGAATATACTTAAGCTCTTTGAACTTGCAGAGTACTCATGTTGAATTTGATTATGTCCAAGCTTCCAGGGAAATGCTTAGCCATAGGCTGAAAAAAGCCTGAGACAGATTATACTTTCGTGGAAGATCTAATAACAAAGTCTTTTAAGATTCCTCCTGTCACATTTCGAACTATAAAAGTAAGTTAAAGAAATATAGTATATTTTCACGAGATATTTAAAAAAAAATATTATCTTCTAAAACTGTTTTGCTGCAAAAAAGCAAACACAGTAACTATGATTTTGCATACAGCTATAAACAGAGCTATTGAGCACTTAAACATTTAACAAACAAAACATATTTAGCAAGATACTGGAGCTCCATTGTTCCACATAAAACTTAAGGAACACACTAACAGCTGAACTACACTGAAATCAACTGTGCCTCAAAGCATTTTTTTTTTTTTACTATCACTTTTAAATTACTTCTCTGATTTACTGAAGATTTATTTATTTAATAGAGAGCTAAAAAGAGACATATCAACACACAAGGGCAGTTTACCTACTGCCATTTAGAAGACCATTCTATTATTCATTTCTTTCTCAAAATCAAATCCTAAGTGACCTTTTACTGATGTATCAGCATTGTATCTCCCCTCAATTAGAATTCTGAGATTCACACTGAAAAGAGTTAAGGGCTTATACTGAATCCCCCCAACAGCAAGGATCATACCTGGCTCAAGACAATGGAGGTTTGAGGTGGGGACATTCCCTGTATTTTCGTATTGTCTGCAGCACTGCTTTTATGTTGCAAAACCTGTTTTCACTCATCAATAACTTCTATGACTCTCATAAATGCTGTTAAGTTCATGCAAAGATTTGGGGACTGTCTCTGTGATCACAAGAGGAGGTATATAGTTCCTTTCTAGATGTGAAAATACTTGCTCAAATATTTTCCCCTTCACAGGGATGATTTTGAACAGTCTGGCAGCGTGATACAGCCATTGTCACAGTTGGAAGCAGAATAGGTCATCGACACAATACATTGATTCCCACATATTCATTTTTGTTGAGATTCTGCATTTATTTGTAAAGCCCTCAAAGTCTAGACTGACTGATTGCTGGGAAATACGACTGATGGGAAAAAATTCTTGAAACCTAGGTACCTTAGGGGCTCGTTGCAGGTTGAAATCACTTTAAGATCTTAATAAATATTTCCATCATGCACATTTTTTCCCAAATATTAAAAATTAAGGTAACCTTGTAATTTATTGGCAGTCAAGAAGTGTTTGTTGTGTTGTTGTCTTTTTTTATTAGTAGGTCATTACATACATTAATTATCCCAGTCTTTTCATAGACAAAACTAAGAGTCATAATTCCACAGAATTTAAGCGACAACTCTGAATACCTACTAATGCCATTGCTTTTCAAGTAAAAAGCATCAAGTGCAATAATGGAACAAACATCTCACTATTTTACAGTATCTGGGGTAAAGTGACCAATTCTTTGCAATTTGTTCAGTACACCTGAAAATGGTAAAATATTACTATAATAATTACGGAAAAAGAAAGATTTGCAAGCATAGAACTGAGTTTTTCACCAACTGAAACTGTTGCCTTTATTCTAAAGCCATCTCCTACTAGCTTCAGTGAATGAACCCCAATTCTAGCAATTAGCTTCATGTCCACCTTCTACAAACCAAAATCCTGACTTTTTTAGGGCACATCTTGACTTTCTGCTGAAATAATACTCATGTGCAGGCACAAGATCTCTCACTGGCGTTAGTGCCACACCAACCTGTCCTTATCGACATCAACTAGAACCTGCAGCAGCAGAGAACCTCCTACCTCTCATGATTTCTATTCAAGCTAAACTACCAGCACCTCCAAAAATGAATATGGCCGTTTCCCTTTTCCCAGCAGGTGTAATTAAATCTACAGTTTTTCAAGAATAAAAGAACATAGCTTTATTTCATCTTTCAATCTACCCTAACTGTAATATAGAAGACAAGCAGATTGACACTACTTTGCAGAATCACTTCATATGAACTGCAATCTTCTGCTAAGCAAATATTTATGAAATCTGAAGATTCAGAGTTTATGGTCAACCCTACAGAGGTGGTAATACATGGCAGTTCAGCTACTCTATGATGGCAAAACCAACAAAATATTTGTTCATGATAGGAGTTTACATCTTAGAGTTAATGTTTTTCTAGCACAGCCATTCATTTTGCTGATTAAAAAAATTCTTACTGGTCTGGCAAAAGTTAAATAAAATACAGGATTAAGTATTTAAAATATGAGTTCTTAAGACCTTAATTTGTATTAATGCCCCCTTCTTAAAGTTTTTGACAGAATTCCATTCATAATGAAGTGTTCAGAGGTAATTATTTCTCTTTCTTCTGTGTGAATTATGAGAATTATTTATATACTCAATCTTAATATCATAGCTTCATTGCCTAATAGAAAAAATCCACAGGATATGAATCATTCTAAGAAAGAATTAAAATTTTTTTCTTCTGTTTTAAATAAAAAAAGAAAGATTTAAAGATTTCTAATAATGACATAAAATCCACACTGCTGCAGGCTCTGCTTGCAAATCAGAGCTCTTGCTACGTAATTCAAAGCTACTGGTTCATACTGCTACTCTCCTTGCCTGTAAAGCTATAAACTACAATGCTGTAATGATTGGTTAATGAAATAGTGGAGCGATAATGAGGCTATAAGAAATGTAAGTTAAATTATTAATTAAAAAAGGTAAAGAGTAAGTAATGAAAGTAGCAAGTTACATGGCTCTTTCTGTAAAAGAATGGTCAAAAGATATAAAGGTAGGCAGCAGTCTAGCACCTTGCCTCCAGCCCGCGGTCATGTTGTAATGAAACTCCTGACATTACAAATACATTCATTTGACAGTTGTTCTCACTCATAAAATAATGGGCCGTGCACAAAGCTTATTACAAATTGCAGATAAGCTGTAAAAACCATAAAAATTTCTACTGACATTTATTGCCAACGAGTAGCTTGAGGATGTTGATACATATTGATAACAGTCTGCTTTGTGACATTTGGAAAGTTTACTCCTAATTCACTTGAAGAATATGCAAAGACAGTTCTTTCTACCATACCTATCAGTCATTAAGTCATTGTGATATCCACCTGTACTCTTAATGGATTTTAACCTATTCCACAGATATTCTTCCATCTGTGTGTCTACGCTTACCCCTCAAAAATAGTTTTTCTAATAAGAAAAAAGGCAGGTTCTCATGAACATACAAGTTAATCATAAGCGCAACAAGAATTTATTTACAGTTATAGCATCCAAAATAAATAATATTGTTACTATTACAAATTCACTTCAGAGAGGAGCAGACTGCATGTTTGCCATTACAGATGTGCATGTGCTTATTATGCCACACAATGTCACATGGAAGCAATCCTACCTGCACTACCCCTAGTTTAAGTGATTGTTTGGAGGCACTAAAGAAAGGTTATGTTTGATACAAGTAACTTTAATAAAGACCTGATCCTGTTCCCTTGAATTACAGCTATACTTTTGCCACTGTCTTCCTCAGCACCGAACTCAACAATAATCTCCTAGCGCACGTGTGCTTCAGCAGTGTTGAAATCATCTTTCTTTTCCTTTGAACCAGAATGGGCAATTTTTTTTATTATTTTTAAAAACCCAAACATTCACAACATTCATGTGTTAAAACATCTTTAATTAGTGAACTGAGACTTGCCCATGCTCCACCTTGCCCCACTCCACTGCCCAGGACATGTTCATTTAAAAAGCAGGTTTTTTTCTGAGTTTGAGAACACTCAAAAACTTTGAACACTGAACTTCAGTTCATCTCTGAGACCTGTAAAATTTTGGGTAATAATCTCCTAGTATCTTTGCAGAAAGCACTGAAAAATGAGGCCTGAAATTATCTTGTGATAAGATCAACGCATTGACATTTGTGATATCTTTTAGACACTATCATGACAAGTCCTGAACATGTTTGACAAGGTATTACAGCTAAAACTGTGTTTTTATTGCTTCTAACTTTCAAACAATGAACCAAAGAAAAGTTTGTTTCTTTGAAGTAGCATTAAAAACACTGAGGGTGCGATTTTATCTGTCACATATGAAAACGTAGCATTTACAATTTAACTCATTGTACTAATCCAGTCATTGGTTTATTATCTACAGTTCCTTTAGGAAATGTCACAAATCCACAGGAGGTCCTTCAGCTTTAAGTTTTGCATTTGGATCTTTGATTTAACAGATAAAAGACATAAACCTACACTTGCTCAGACAATTTCCAAGTGACTATACATCTGTAAAAGTCTAGAAACAAGTTAATCTAGTCAGTATATTGTATAAATTATGATCAATAATTTTTGTTTCAAAGGGGCTTTTTGAGGCATAAAGATAAAAATATTTAGACTCGAAATAAACCACTGGGGGTCCACAATTATTTTCTGACTGTTACTTATATGCCATGGAAGCCTGACATGTAACAAAAATTGCAGGATAAGAGACTGGTCCCAGAAAGCTGAAAATACCTAGCCCTTATAGCAGCATCCTAGCCTTTTCAGAAAATCAGTTGAGTACCACAGATCAAACTTGATTAAATATATTTGTACTATTTGACTTCTTGCAAGATATGTACTAGCAACACTATGCAAATCTTCCTCCAGGATGAAGAACAGCTAAAAGCTGAATACTGACTAGATTCAAGGAGAAGATATCCTTTCTGCAGACAAGTCACTTGGCTTTATCAAATATGCATAAATTAGGACCTTTTAGTACCTAGCTCCACTGGGAGCCATCAGAAGCATTTACTACTTGCAATCCAAGAGAAGAATTCAGAAATACAGAGCAGGTACAAAGAAATGGAAACAAAACCAAAGCAGTCTGTCTCAAATGCATTATCCCTATATTCTGAAAACCAAGATGCACTTCAGGATACCACTGACAAGTGTGCCTTAAGAACTATAAATAGGCCAGACTAAAATAACTTGTAAAGATAGACAGCAGTAGGAATTACATATTTGGTTTATTTTTAATTTTAATCTTGTCAAAAAAATCATGACACTGAATACTGCCCAGCAATGACTCTTCACTTTGTGATAAAGAAAGCCTGGAGCTGGGTATGAACTAGTTAAACCACAACAACAAAACCCTACAACATTACTCCAATAGAAAAAGTGGAACAAAAGAGACCAGAAATACCAGTTACTGTGACAGAGGAAATCATTTGTTGCAGAAAATTGCTAAGGCTTTGAACACAACAATTTTCAGGCAATGGAAAGACATTGCCACGTTCTTTCAGATATAAGTGTTGGAGAAAAAGGTCTTTATCCCAGAACAGACAAAGTCTTTGTTTGATAGGCAGAGTCATCCCCACACCTCAGCCACCACCTAACACTGCTCTGGGAACGTTGCTTACTCTTCATGTAGCTCTACATTCACAGCTAGAGCCATTCCTGTTCCTTAAATAGTTGTGGATCTCTGCTTCCAAACACAGAAGATGGAACTGCTAAGAATCAAGCCAGAAAAATTATTTCCAACGCAAGGATACAATTCTAAACATCAACTGTCTTACAAGACTATTTCCCTTTTAGTTCAGAATATCCTTCCGTAACATTTCATCTTCTAAAGTTTTCTCCCTCTTCTGTCCATAACTGATCCTATCCTATTTACGCAAATAAAAAATCCTGATACAAATACCACTGTGGCAAACTGAAGATTATGATGAGAATCTACCCCTTAAAACCCCAAGGTTAGCAAAGTATTTAATTATCCTTGAGGTCTGATTAAAGCTGTTAAACATGCAAGTGTTCTGGATTATTTTTACTTACTAGAATATATTCTGTGACTCCAGAGTTGTGAGCTACCACACACTTTAAACAAATCACAACCTCTCTAAAAAATAATTTTTTTTTTAAAATGTAGTATAGCTACAATGAATTTGGGGTACTTTGAACTCAAACATGGCTCTATTTGTTTTCAAGGAACTTGCTCAGTTTTTTCGGCACCAGTAAAAAAAAAATTATATACAGGATTTTAAATGGACTGGACAGAATTTGTGGTGTAATCTCTAGAACTCCTATATAATTCTGAGGGCTCTTTGACCTTTCTCTACTGCAAAGAAGTTCAGCATTTAGAAAGAAATAAGAGGAGTCCAACAAACAGTTATTGTTTCCATGAAGCCAGTCTCACCCCACACTTTCCCCAGCTTACAAATGGACTAAGTTATCTCTTGCTAAATGACAGATTCATCTATATGATAAGAAAGGTACAACAATCATAACTTTACTTCACTGAGCTGGTTTATTGTGGAGGCATTCAGTGCCAAAAATGACTATATCATTTTAACACGATACAATCTTCAGCTCCTAGTTACTACTCAGCTACTTCAGTTTTAACTATGGGGGGGATGTGGGGTTGAAATTAATCAGAGAATTAAACATATTTTTAAAGATATTTTTTCTTACCTTAGATCTAGCTACACCAGTTTCCCCATTCAAAAGACAACAAACACTGAAATGATCCATTCTTTTAACTTTTTTTGTGTGCATTGTGATGGATGGTCATACTTTCTTAATTTTAAAATTATTTTATTTTTTAAGTAAAAGCCAGAATACATTTCCTTATTATATAGTTTCTAATACCTTGAAATTACTACCCTGTTACAACTAACTACACAACACATTTTTATTTTATTGGGGTAGATTTTTGAAGGTTACTCCTATCACAAGGAAAATACACCTTCATTCAAAAGGCCAAACAGGAACTTAGGCACTATCCTACATAATAGCCTTTCAGTTGTTTCAGTATGAAGTTTGGAAGGATTAGAGGTAGTTCATGCACTGTACAGTTTGCTAAAGCCATAAAAAATTGTTTGCAGCAATTTTATTATATTTACTAGTACCCCTAAAGCGTGAGCTGAACCACCTAAGTAATTTTATTTATGAGTACAGAATCAGTTTAAAGTGTGAGACCAGTGTTAATTCTTTGAATACAGCATTTTCTGCTTCAGAAAGTTTTCTTGCAGTCTAAGGTCATTTGAAAAAGTGAACCACGGACTATGAAAAAAACAACCCCATAACAGAGAAAAGAAGATGAGACAAACCTGCCAATATTTGCCAAGAGCCCTAGACAGTCCTGGCAGTCACAGGGCCTTGCTGTCAGGCCTCATAAATTAAGCAGTGCTACACGTGGCAAGTAGCTGCGTGGTGGTCCTCTAAGGAACACAGTTTTTATAGGCAGTAGTAATGGAGATTAAGTAGCTCTTCTCCTTTCACTGACTCACTCCTGAATCAATGTCCCAGTACTGGTAATAAGGTAACTGGGGGACACTATAGCCATCATTAAGCACTAAACCAGAAACACAGGGGTCTAACTACATAAGATAATTAAACACATTTCTGTCTGGGTTTTCTTTGTTTGTTTTATATTTAAAAAAAAAATACAATCTAGAACTAAAAAATTATATCCATGTAGAATTCTGGTAACTGCTTGTTGACCATCTCAATGGTTGTGGTGGTTCCAGTTCCTGCCACCCACCCACCATGCAAATCACTCTCACAAGTCCCTTTCATCACAGATATCATATACCCTGCAGATTAAGGGTCCAAAGCAGCTGGCTCATACATTCAACATAGTGTTAGGAATTCTGCCTCATGATTTTAAATAGAGTTGGAAAAATTTGTCCTTATGCTTAGCCCAGCTGCCAAACACCAAATCCCTCATTTCGCTAGTTTTAACTCCAGATCCATGTGAAATATATGAAGCAATAAAGTTTTCTGTAATTGAAATATTTAGTTAAACATGAAGGGTACACTGGTCACACCAGTAACCATTTAAAAATTATGTTATTTGGTATAGTCCATAATCACAAGAGAGAGACGGGTTAAAAAAAAAGAAATCAAGTTCAGGTCACCTTGTAGTGAAAATGCAGAGTGAAATCTTTCATCAGTTGCTTAAGTGAGGGTCAAGTGCATTGAAAATACAGTCCAAGCACACAGTCCTCTTTAGTTCAAATGTATCAAAAGAAAAGTGGCCATCGTCAATGGGTCTGGCATAACGTAATTTTAAGGCATATCCAACTCCTTTTTCACTTCTCATTTATTATCAAATGTAGAGTTGACATTTGTCTTTTCACCTTTTAGAATCATATGTTATTCTGCTCTGTTTTTCTTTTAACATAATGCTGATATTTGGTCATACTATAAGCTTCTTGTCTGCATTTATTCTGATACAAAGATTTCTAAACCAGAGTAATATATAATCTCTGGTAGTGACAACTGGGCTTCCTTAGAAGGACACCACTTCATCGCGAAGACTAACCTTTAGAGTGGAATTAATGTATTTTGGGTTCTGATTGAGTTTCTGAATCAGATGTTAAATCCAGAAAAAAAGTGAAAATTCAAAGAAAAATCAAAACTCAACACAACACACTCACAAGTGAATGTGCAACACTAGAAAATGCAGTGGCAATTTATATTTGTTCCTACTGTTCTAGTTTGATATATAATCATCTAAATTAATTTTGTTTTCAGCTGACATTTGAAGAGGCAATAACAACATTCCTGAGCAAGTACCCACGCACTACTGTCGTAAAGAGTTTTTCGCCTGTTTTAAGTAAAATCAGAATCCACAAATTGCTGTGGTTCTTTATATCTTTTTCAGGTATTTTATTAAGACATTTTAAGATTTCTGCACCTAATCAGCAGAATTTAAAAGAAATACAGACAGCATCAGTAGAAGTAGTAAAAGTGCTGCTACGTACAAAGTATAGTGGTAAACAACACTTTGTGAAGGTTTAGTCTTATTTTCATTCTGTACAGAATATACAAAAGGTCAAAATAAATTGCCCAGAGGCATATCAGTAGCACAATTTGTCTGCCTCCTGTTGCCTAGACATCACAGTGGTTTCTAAGTTAGCCTGTTTAAGAACTGAACACCCTTCTCTGACTTTAACAAACCACACAATGGGATTATTGCCCCAGAAGTTGGAGGATAAGAGTGAATTACGTTTCCCTCTGCATTATACCACTACATAAGGGTGGCCATGAGGACTTGTAAACTCTCCAAAGATGTGACCAAGTTCAATGCAAGATTGTGAAGGTGTCTGTTAGTTGTTTAGTGTTTCATACAGTCTATAGGTTAGCATTTCAGAATTGTTGTATCTCAAACTATCATCATCATAGCATAGAGACAGACTATTTTTAAAGCACTATTGCATTCACTAATTGGAATTAAATTTATTTAGAGAGGACGTTGACTGGAGGAAATTAGAATGTCTGGTTACAGAGCCTACACAATACTTTTAATATCTCATCCTCATTGAAGAAAAGATGTAGTCATGTGGAATTAATGTATGGCATTAATAACAATGCTCATTTGTAAAATGAAAGATGCAGTAGAAAGGATCTCCATTCATTTCCTTTTATAATGCCTTCACAAGTTTAGAAGTGTGGTATTTTTTTATTTCAGTGATAAATCTAGAAACACTTAAGCTATTACAAAGAATTATATCCTATTGATGAAATGCTGCAGAGCTGTTCTATTGCAGTCTAATGGGGAGAAGACACAGTGAATAATAAGAAATCATATGAAGACAAACATCTTAATTAGCTAGATTGTACTATAATTCTGTTGTAAATTTTGTAGCAGTATTACAAACTGTTTCATCTAACACAAGAGTTCAAAAGACAGCCATCCAGTAAATACCTATTATAATACTTTACAATGTAAGAGTTTAATCCTATTCCCATCAAATTCTCATGGACTACAAGAAAGAAACCAAATATGCACGGTCAGCTATAATTCCAAACGTATTCGTTTTATATCTTCATTTTGGAAGAGATGAGCATCCATATATCTGCTACGTATAACTAAAGTTAACTAGCATTTACCTCATTTCCGTATTTCCTTTTGCCTCATCCCTCATTAGTGATTATCAAGAAAAAACTCTGGAAACTAAGAATGGTGTAAGCACTCAATTTCTTATCTTTTCTGGAGGTATTTTTACAGAACCTACTCGAGCAGTTGGTATCTCTGTGCACCTCTCAGGCAATGCTACTTTTATTTACTCATTTGCAGACCTAGATTTTCTGAAAATTTTCAGTATGCAGAAATGCCCATAATACTGAGCAGCTGGAAGGGGAGGAATAAATAATTCCTGTTATATAAAGGACATGAGCAGTTTCCTTGTTCCCAGCTTAAAAAAAACCAAGTGTTTTTATCCAATTTCTAAACCCTTTTCCATTACAGGTAAACAAGTCAGCTTGTTATAAAAACAGTGAAAACGCTTTTTTTCATGAAGGATCTTCAGAACTCTCAAAATTATTTTATAGTGACATTTAGAATATTTCTTCCTCTGCTTTCTTTTATTAGCACATTTTAGTAATTCACTATACTTCCTCAGAAGTGTCTACAAGCAAATTTGGTTTCAGTTTCCTTGATCAAACCCAGAAAAAAGTTCTAGAAGACTTCAGACATGTATCTGTGCACGACTTATAACTTGCTTATTAGGTACCAGCTATCATTTATCATGTCCTGGAAGCATTTCCTGTACCGAAGTTACAAATGTCTCTGTTGTCTTTATATCTAGGAGGCATCCTACAAAAATCTCTTTTAACTTGATTTTAATTCTAAGCTTACAAAAAGACTTAGGGACATAAATGAGCTTTAAAGTCCTTAAATAAACAATTGTGACATTGAAACCTCTCACAAGTTCCCCAAAGTTTGGAAAACCTTAATTCTGAAAGGATGGTTTTGTAGAATAGTTTGCAGTGCCTAGAATTCTGCAGCAATGCATACTCAGAAGCAACTTAGTTTTATAAAAGCTTTTTGCCTTCAACAACTCCAGATGTAATCTTTTTCATTTTATCAGAATCCACAGATTCACAGATAAGCCATATCGTGATCCGCCTAGATAGAAATTTCTCATTCTCTGCCAACAAGGTCACCATTCAATACATATTCTCACTACTGAAAACACTCATCAGAAAAATGCAATGTGCTTCAGTTGAAAACAGACAAGCTGAGAGGTTTTGTGTGTTTGGTTTTGGTTTTTCATGAGTTCTACTAATTTTTAATATGGGATATTGAATATTCTAGGAAAATTAGAGCACAGAGCAAAGCAAGCTTTAAGCCTTCTTTTCAATTACATGTTTTGTGTGGGTTTTTTGGGGGTGGGGGGTGCAGAGGAGGAGGGAAAGGAAGAAGTCTCTTTAACATTTGTGGAGACATCAGAGACTGTTTTGATACCTTGGTTAAAGCTGCCTTATTCTGTAACATTATGGGCAGTGATACACGGAAATCAATAACACAAGTGGATGTGTTAAACAGGAAATTGCTATATCAAACAGAATATTTCATTACCTTTCCCAGATGCATGGTTTTGTTTTGTTTTTAATCTGCTCCACTAATGACTAAAAACATCAGAAACACAGTCTGTGGCTTGCACGTTAACATACAATTATCAAAGAGTGCTTCCTTGAATATCATTATTTCCTTGTACTTCGCAGGAATTTGCAGCCTAGCACGTCTGTGCATTAAGTATTTCCCAAAATGCAAGGTGAATCAGATAAATACAATTAAGGTAAAACTAATGAAAAAGGATTCTTTGACAGGACTTTAACATAGTCCACCCACTTCTGCAGTAGTCTTTCTGCCTTTGGAAGTTATGAGAAACTAGATTCAAAAACCTTTTAAAGTTTCCCTGTAAACTGATCTGTGAAGAAAGTAAATATCTATGATATCTCTGTGTCAAAAACATGCAAGTCCAAAAATTAAGTAAAATTAATGACTTCTGGAAGCATGAGTGTTACGCAAGAGGTGGTGACTGGTAACAGGAGCCAAACCATCAGTGGCAATAGTTTAAAACTCACAACACTGTTTTACCAAAGCTATAGTTTTGTGAACTGATAAATCTTCACACCCAAGAATATAGAGTAATACAAGCACAATGAAGAGGAGATTCACTCAGACGTTATCTGTAATGAGTTGTCACTGTCTTAAATGCAAAAAATAAAAATTAAAAAAAAAAAAAAAAAAAAAAAAAGGAAAAGCTCTCCTAGGCAGAATTTCTTGAAAGCAGGAGTTTAAAAAAAAAAAGATGCTGGGCCTTCAAGATATTTGGGTTTTTTTATTACTCAGGTAATTAGAAGTCAGTATCAATGAAATTTTCTCTCAGAAGATACCAATTACCATACAGAAGCTACACTTACTTTAACATCCCGGCAGTGCAGTATTCTTGGCTCCTGCATATTAACATTTCTTCGAAATTCTATTGCACATTTTAACTTTTCAGGGAGTTTAAATGTCTAAGTTAGATTATATGAATAATGCAAGATTGCTAAATTGTCCTCCTCTCCCATAGTGACTGGAAAGGAAATTTAAATGAATTACACATCAGTGATTTATCTAGAGTCCACAGTCTGAATATCCAACCATTTATCTGTTAACGTTCTACTTTGGTTCATAAAGATATGTGAATGTCTGTCTTACTTCGTTAGGCCAGGTAGAACTATATCCTAAGGGAATTCTGCCTTTACTTTTCACAACAAAAGCTGATTGAAAACTTAGTGAATGTATGTATGTATAACACTGACCTCATTTGACTGCTCTGGTTTTCAGATATTAACTTACAAAGCAGGGCACACAAAATAAATAACTTGGCATAAATGCAACCTGCAGGTCACGGAGCCACAGAAAGGTAGGGGTTGGAGGGAACCTCCAGAGATCAGCTAGTCCAAGCCCCCTGCTAAAACAAGTCATCAAGTACACTGTCTTTATGAAAGGAAGTAAAAAGGAGAGCAACCCAGAACTACCTAGAAACATCAGTACTAAAGTTGATAATAAAGCAACGTCATTGGGAGGCTTGCTATGCAGTTGGCACATCACTAAGCTATTCATCACAGAGGCAGTTACGATGTCCAACAGCATGTTACTTCAAAGAAGCATCAGAGAAGTGCCAGACAGAGCATCAGAGCAGGAACTGACAGATCTCTCTAACACAGGCCTGTAGTTCAAGACACCAAGCAGATGCACCTGTGATGTGTCATCAGATTCTCTTTTGCATTTACTTATTGCAGATCAAAGCATCGACACAGGGGATGAAAAATTGCTGGCTCTGATCTATCACAAGGATTCTTTGAACCCAGGCTACATTTAAGAAAAATAAGTCAATTTCTTTATTATGCCTCAGTGCAAGTATCGGATCCAAGAATTTCTAGATGTTCAGTTTGTCAACCCCCATAATTTCTGTGGGATTCTTATTCACACCTGGATTGGATTTTCTCCGGACATCGTCATGGACTCAATATGAAAGTAGCTTTGTTGTTGGAATAGGTCAGAAAAGCAGCTTCTACCTAGCTACATTCTTAATTCTCGGATGCCTTTTACACCATGACAGACTGTTGGTGTGCAGGCACAAACCAAATCACTTAGCTTTCACTTTTACAGCTAAGCATATGGATGAAGCTGTGTAAAGAAATATTTATCACTCCTCCACCCTAATACCCACACAGATATCCCAAAGGATCCATTCTCCAGATTATCAGTTTAGTACCTGTATAAGTACCAAGCTTACAAATTATTTTAAGATCAGAGATATGCACATGGGGTCAAGGAAGGAGTTCAAAGGGAGATTTATTAGAATTTACGTGCTTCATTTTTTATATCATTTACTAGCATCATGTCTGAAGCACAGCATAACAGAAGAAAGTAAACATGTTTTTCTTAACACTCCCCCTTCATTTTTTTCTTCCTCTCAAACAGACTCACAGCCTTTCAGTATCTGTGTACTCAAAGTAGAGGCCACTTTTTTTATCTGTATCCTTGGTCCCTCACTCTTTCGATCTCTTTTTACAGATTTCTCTTGAGAGTCATTTCATTTATTAGTGTTTAAATGTAGGTAGCTTCGTGCTTAACAAGGAAAGAAATTCATGATGGTATTGCGATCGGTATGACTGATCTATAAAAGAAGTAAATCTTTATTAAATAAACAACTATGCAATATTTTAAACTGACCGCTAGTGACGACTAAAAGGAATTTTCTTCCTGCTTCTCACTCTCTTCACGTCTTAATAGCTATTTTATCAGTGTTACCACGCTTTGCATCACACTGACTAAATCTAAAGCAGATACAGTACTATCTATGCACAGCTTTCCTCCCACCTACATTATGTACTACCCTCCAAATCTTCCTACTGTCACAATCATGGTAATATCTAAGAGATAAAAAAGGTGGGAATCTCACTGTATTCAATTCTAGACCACGCAAAAAAACTTGTCTTGTAACATCAAAGAAGCAAACTAGATTAAGGGTATATAGACTATGTCATACAGGCAAAGGTGACAACCCACTGTAGATGATACATAACCATTTACAAAGTATTTTATTTTTTTAGAACACTGAAGTTGTTTGAATGATGGGAAAAACAAAAGAAGAAAATTGTTTCTAGAAAGCTCTTAAGAAATTCATAGAAATGGCACAGCCCCAGAATGCACACCAAGCTTCTGAGTACTTCCAGAAAAAAAAAGAAAGAAGAAACCTCCTCTTCCAAGAAAATGTGGTTTTGCCACAGTATTTATCTTCTCAAGTCAAGAAGATAGGCTGTATTCAAGAGGCAACAAAGACCCTCATCTTTTAATCATCTCTCCTATTACCCTCATTCCCTAGCAGTCAACAGACAAGTATCTGCTACTGAATTGCTGGACAGAACAATATGACAAATCCTTTGGCTCTTGAAGACAGAGAACTCTTAAGAGCTTCTCTACTAAACAGATTCCACGACACACCATAGAAATATTAAACTCAAGGAAATATCAAGCTTTTACATCACAGATTTAACAAAAGCCCAATTCAAAAAAGCACCTAATGGAAACAGATACCTTTACATTAAAAGTGTCCTCATTTCCTCAATAGTGACTTGAGTTAAAATGATTCAAGGGGCACAAGTTTATAAAGTCAGCAGACAAAAGGCCAATCAGTCAATCTACTTGCAAAAGGCAAACAGAAGTTAATGTGATCATCTGAATACAAGGGAAACATATGCCAGAAGTGGTATCATTAACTGGTCATGTAATATGATGTCTAAAAAATGTAAGAGGATTTGAGACTACATGCAAATATTTAATAGCAATTTTAATCCAGATGGTAAGCAACACAGAAAATGATAAAAATAAACCTGAACTGATGCTAAGGGTACATGCACCCTCAGATGAGTGCCAGATGTTCAGCTATTGCAGTTTTATGCTTCTTTGAAACACTTGTGCCTGTTAAGCACATGGACCACATGCCTTTTGTTGCTGACTAGGTGCTGCAAAATACTGTAAAGATGTTTAATGTGTCATAATTCTAAAAAAAATACACCCATAAACACACGGAACACATGCATTTCAAGTGCAAGAGCAGTGAAGTGACAAATATCATTACTGATTCCAATCATTATGTTTTCAGTTGCTAGTTCCAGCCATGAATGAGACCCGTGTAAATTATCAACACAAAAGACTGAACTCCTTTAACAGGCTAAGCACTCTTCTATTCCTTTGTCAGGGCTAAAAAAGTATTTAATCATTTACAAGAAACAAAGCGCCTCTAACAGGGGGAAGCTATTAGAATGAATCAGATGAATCACTGTTTATCCCAAAATAACCAATAAGCAAGTGGTTTTAAAACCCACCTGGGAAACAGCCAAGTTAAAATCCCTAACTTGAAATAAGCAAATCAGAGACTTACAGAGGAGATAACTCAAGTGGAATGCAAGAATACTCAACATAAATAGCAATAAATTAAAAATACCATCTTCCTAACTGTCTTCAACTAATGTTTAAAAAGTATTTATCCTTGCCACTATCAATGACTTTCAAAGCAACACATTGTATTACTAGATTTTAGCAAAGAAAGCATGCAACTCAGTATACACAGTATAAATTTGACACAAGTAATGAAAGGATTCTCTCATAATTATTTATTCATTTAAATATCTCTACCTTATTTTAGAAGGTCATTTCTGCTTACTTCTTCTACTTAGCGTATAATTTTAATAATTTTCATGACTAACCAAGAAGCTGAGAGGAATCTGACAAGAATCTAAACTGTTCTACTCTCTACATCAACATTATGTATGCACGTGAATGTTTACCTTGGTTTTAGATTAGAAATACCATCATAATCACAAGACCACATAGAGAAACAAACAGAAGCCTCACTCTGTTCAGTAATGTCTGTGTTATGCACTTTGGAATCACAGAATACTAAGTATGCAGAAGTTGTACCAGTATCTAATTCTAATAGAGATAATAGGAAAGTGATGAGGCTTAATGTTCCACTAGCTATAAAACAGCGTAAATCTCTAAGGATAGATATTAGCATTATAGAGTTGCAGTCTTGTTTTTAACCATTTGGTTTGTAGGTAAACATTTCTAGTGCAATTACAGAGAAAAAGGCATCCTGCGAGCTGCACTGAGAAGAGAGGAAGGGCAGGTAGCTCTCAGCAGCCTAAAATTCTGCTGAATACTCTCGTTAGTGGAAAGAGATAAAACATCCCATTTCAAATCTTCAAACACACCAGTGTGCAGTTCTCATTCTTATTATTTTTGAGATTCAATACATTTTTATGTTACAAAGTAGGAAACATATTTGCATTAGAAAGGTGTTAATGGGTACCTCTTTGCAAAATCCTCACTAACAAGAAAAGTTAACAAAGACTTGTAACAACAAGATTACAGCAAAAATTCAGGCCAAACTCTGTTCCTGGATAACATCAACTTCAATGGGAATTCTATGTGTCTGCACAGTTGCTTGTGGTTTCCATATGTTTGGAAATTCTTATGAACAGAAGCCACAGCTTTCTCTCAGAACTCAGTTTCTCAAACCTGTCACCACTTAAAATGATTATTTCGGTGACACTAGGGAAGTTAGGCAGCTTTAGTATAGCATTGGAGGAAGATTCACACTGCAAATTTTGTACTTACTTGGATACCAAAAAAATCTACAGCCCACTCCAATTTCAGAATGGTTCTCAGACTCGGTTCTGCACAGACTGGCCACACCTGCCATAACGCAATGAGTTACAGCACAGTACGTCTTATGCATAAAAATTTCAGTTATAAACATTTTCTGCTGTGCAAGAACTTTTTTATGACCGAGAAACTCTTTCTAAATACAAAATTTATATTACAAATAATATCTATTTTTAATATTGTTTATATTATAACTCCCACATATTGTTTTGTGGGTTTTGTTTTCTTTTCCAACTCACCTATAAACTAAGATTTTTTTCCCCACATAAAACTCTAAGATTCCCTGTCTGGGATGCCTGTTCCCACTGGTCATCATTTTAATGATATATAATAGTAACCTGTCTTGAGAGAAGGGTCTCTAACGATATATAGCAGCATAATAGGTTCTCACAGCACACTGAAGTCATGTTGCAACTATACATCATCAGAAAAGCAGTTGGCAAGACGAGGAGTTCAGGGGATACACATGACCAGAGCACAACCATAAAGAAAAATGAAATAGAACCTCAAAGCCAGTTCTGGTGATTTTGTCTGTCTGCGGCTGAAGGTATCCCCAGAGCCAGAGGTTTAAACAACACATGAATTCTGGTACAGGCCTACAGTGACAGACCTTTGGTGAGAAGGAAAACACAACAACCAAAATACCTCCTTCTAAATATAACCAATAGTTTAACTCCCTCATGCTATTAGCCTGAAACACACTTTATTCACTAACATGCACATTTTCAAGTGCAAAAGCTCTGATGAAGTGCTCAAGTTACATTTTAGAAGGTAAATACTGAAGTCTTTGTGTCTTAAAACATGAGCCAGAGCAAACAAGCATTGATAATATGAACTTTGCTTTTTTCAAGTGACTTTCTAATGAGTCACATATAAATGATTTGTGGATAACCACATACAGCTTCCAGACTAGTATTCAATATTCTGAGCTAATTAAATTTTCAGTTTATGTAGTCAATATTAACAATTTCTTCAGCACTTCAATTCTTGGAGACTGCCTTGCTTACAACAAAAAACGAAATAGGGCATTCAGCAATTTATACAAATATATATACACTACATAAGTTGTTTCCTCTACAATATCAAACATTTATTTCATTTGCATTCACTATTTCTTTTCCTGGTTAAAGTATCATTTTCAAGTATCTTTATATCTTATGAAAGTCCCTTGAAAAATACTGCCAAAATAGCATTAACTATTAAAAGTTTGAGCTTCTGTGAGCACATAAAAATTTCCAAATAGTAGATTCCAAATAGTGAATTCATAGGACTAAAAAAGCCCACATTTATACATGCTTAATGTATTTACAGATAATCCAGGAAAACGTGTGTAAGATTTACCATCAGAAATCTGAATCAGGATTTCTTCCCTCTGCCCACCTCCAATGCAGACAAGCATCCTGAATACTCACAATCAATGAATCTCTTACTAGTTATAGAGGCTGCTGAAGTTTGGTTGGCTGTATTAGTATAACTTGCCGCCATACTTAAAAAAAATAAATAAAACTGTGAACCTCATTAAGTTACGGTTGAAGCAATACTCAAGCTACTACTGAAGGTAGTAGTATATCTCTCTGCTTTCTTCTGAATAACTACTATTTCCTTAATTATTTCTGCATTACAACAGAGCAGGAAATTAATTATGGAAGATCAGGTGGCAGCAGCAAATTCTGAGGCGTAACCAGTGCTTTGTCTTGCCCTCTCGCCTTTTGCTTGGCTACAATAAATGAGATGCAAGGGGTGGATATTTTTTAAAAATGTTTTTCTCTTCAAATACATGCTTTGAAGTAATTATTTACCTTCTCTGGCATGATCACATTGCTATTATTAAATTTTTAATCTAGTAGTTTACGTAAGAATAAACTTTTTTTAAATCCCAAAATAAATTTAATAACAATAAAGCCCCAAACTGATATATGATATAAAAATAATTAGTAACTATAACTATTTCTAATAAGAAACAACCAAACAGCATTTTTTCCTTTTGTTGACTAGAAGCAGTGGAGGAAATTACAAATCTGCAAGATAGTTCAGATTGACCCAAGTCGGTGATTGTCAGAGAAAAAATTTTTGCCAAGCCATCCTTACTACTAATGATAATGATCCTTTAATGTGATTTTATGCCCTAGTTGCATAATGAAATGTTGTGTTGATATGACTCCACTTAACAAGATCTGATTTCAGAAGAAAATTTTAAGGACTTAAAAGTGATCTTTTTTTCAAAGAAAATCATTTTTCACCATTCCCTCTGAAGTCAGACCTGCAGGGACCTCAGCCAGATATTTAGACACCTTTTTTCAATAAAAAGTGATACTTTTAGCTTTATCGTGTCAATACTTTCCACCAACTTCATAAGCCTGCACTAGATAAATTATTATGACGAAAATTAGAGATACCATTTCAAATTAAAAAGTAATTATCAGTGAAGAACAACATCTAGCTAGTAGAATATTTCAATTTGTGATCATTTCTTGAAAGCATTTGATATTGGTTCACCAAACGTACAGGATATTGTCTTGTATGTAGGAGATTTTTTTCTCCTAGTTAATTTTTCCTTTGCAGCTCTTTATTGTTCTTCTATTTAAAGGATAACTCTGCTTACAATCTGCTTTATTCTCACTTCTGTATCTTAAGATAAATATACTTTACATAAGCTTATCTGAATAGATCTGTTCTTTAAAGATAACACTAAGAGTGAAAATGTAGTGTTTCAAATGGTGTTAGTCATTTCATCCCATAATTTCATTTGTATTAGTTTTGTTTCATCATTCTGATCTATATATTGAAGATATTAGGATTATAGAAATCAATTGTAAGGACTCTTGCCAAGACAGATCCCATGCAGTCTATCGTGACACACTGAATTCAGTTGTGCTTTCCTGTGATGTACACAACAATACTAACCTACACTGACAAAGCTGAGTAACAGATGAATTCAACGTATATTGAAAGTCAGAAATAAGGATGGATGTGTTTACTTTTCATCATTTCATTGATCTGAACATACAAAAATCATCTCAGAATTTAAAAGGTTTATAAGATGCACCTAAAAATTGACTGGTAACATGAAGTTGACAACTTCACAGAATAACAAAAGCTGAGAATGGTTCGTGTTGGAAGGTACCCTAAAGATCATCCAGTTGAAACCCCCCTGCCATGGCCAGTTATTATGATAACATTATTGAGCAACAGTACTTCCCTTAGTGGCGTGGCTCCACGCACAATCCAGGACTTGGATGTCCTCAGTACTCAAAAGAAAATTGTTATGAAAAACTAGAACTCTCTGTATTTAAGGTCAGACTAAGTGCCTCTGATGGACAAGTTTTTATATTTAATTCAATAAAGTGAAAATTTCTCCCCTTTTGCTGTGAATTTCTTAATATAACGTCAAGATTTCCTGTTTACATGTCAATATTATTTCTGTTATCTCTCCTTCACATAGTTGCACTTGATTCCTGCACAGCCTTTTAATTACAGACACAATTTTAAAGGTCCAAAAGTAAGAATTCCGTGAAATGACCAGAAGTTTCTAAACATACATAAGTACATTTCTTTTCTGAAGTTATCTTACTTAGGAGCCCTACTTGAACACTAATGTATATCTTAATGCATTCTAATATATGCAAATTGAAATATAACAAATATAAATTAAGTATAAATTCTAAAATATGTCTTTTCAATTCAGGAAGTTATGTTTTCTACTGATTATTTTCTCTCCACATAAACCCTTCATCCTTTGTATCTTTAACTTAACACACTGTAATATAGCATTAGACTTCATAAGCGAGAAACTAAAGTTGTCATTGTAAGAAGACATATAGCTCTGCTGCCTCTAATAATGGGAAAAAATAACCAAAGTCTGCATTTGGACCACGGTACCTAAGAAGTTAAAGGCATCCTATCAAAATCTAATGTTTCTATCCATCTTGGAATAAACCTGCTAGACAAACACATTATTCTGACCGTACCAAGCACTAAAACTAGTACCATTTCAGTTTAAGTCAAACATTAATAAGTACTGTTATAAAATATTTAAAGGTTTTATTTTAAAAAAGAAAGAATTATACATAAAATTTACTAGGAAAATGTTTCTTTCTGAGAGAAAGGAAACATCACTTCCAAAGAGGTAATTCTAAAATGAAAAAGAAGAAAACCTTTTAAATTCTTAATAGAAATTTGACAGCCCCCACAACAATGCTCAGCTATGTATACAGTACTTCATTTATCCCTTGTATGGTATTATTCCTTAAGGAATTCACTTGAAAAGGCAATTCCAGCTCTTTCTATGCTGGAACAGGCTGACAAATAAATTAACACGGACACATCTATCTTACCTGAACCAAGAGGCGGGACACGGTAGCTGCAGCTCATACTCACAGCAATTCTGCCACGTAGCTTTTGAAGAAGAATTGGCTCACATCCAGCTGGCTAGCAGCAAAGACAACTGTCTGCACCTCTGCAGACAAACCATCAGGATTAGAAAAAGGGAAAAAACCCAAACTATCCAACATGTCTTTGATCTAAGATTTTGTAATTTTGACCAAAACAAATTGACTAAAACTTCAGATTGAATACAACATGGATGTAATCTTTACTGAATTATTTAAAATAAGGAAGCAAGCTTAGAGGCCCCCACTGTAGATTTACCAATACTAAAAAATAGTGCAACGTGCTCCATGAGAGAACTAAACTGAAATTTTACAAATCTAGTTAAACCAGGTAAGACTGTGAAACTGAATTACATAAAAGGATTTCAACAAACAGAAAGAAACAGCTTGTACAAAGGAGGCATCAAGAGAACTTTAGAGCCCACACCAGTGGAGCGAATAGAGAAAGCAGTAACAAAGCTGAAAAGGAAAAAGCAAGCTCTTAAAAACAGATATAAATAAGATCATTGGTGTGTAAAAGCAAGCCCCTCGATTAAACCAAAATTTTGAAAGCGTCAAGGTACAACTAGGTTTATTAAAGCCTTTCTACGGGAGTTGTAAGCACCACCTATGAAAACTTTAGAAGGTGCCAAATTGAGACTAGGATGGTTATAAAAGCTGCTTCTTGTGTAAGATTTTCCCAGTAGAACTGGGGATTTTTTTTACACAAATAGCAGAACCAGTGCTAATTTTGTCAATCACATTATGAACTAAGGAAGAGAGAAAAATTCTGAAAAAAACCCAAACAACAAACCAAGGTCATAACATATTAATGATGATGTGATTTTTTTGAAGAACATGGACTTTTAACAGACTGAGCAGGATTTAAAGCCTTCTAAATTGCTTTGAAAACAAGCACTACCACTTGCCACACACAGTAAGAGAGCTTAACTTGTTACTTCCTCTCTTTTTTCTTTATGAAACATTGCATTCCAGAAACTTTATAGAATTGCTTAAAAATCTTGAATAAGAATAAAAAAAAAAAAAAGCCAGTATAAGTTAGCCAAATAATATTTCAAATACGTCAAGATAGTATAGTTCTTCCACCTCTTCTTTATATTCAGGTCTCTGGCAGTTTTAGAATGCTGGATTTCTGAAATGTTTTTCTCTTAAAGTAATTTACAGCTATTTACTGTTCTTTCCAGAGGACCTGGTAATTAGTGAACTGAAATTCTCTAATTAACATATTGATTTCTTTCTGATTAATATCTGTTTTATGACTGCTGTGAAACAGTCAAAATAACGGGGAAAGTAATAAAATACCAGCAACACTGAGAATGACTCCCTCCTACGAAGGAATCTTTGTACTGCTTCCAGGCAGTAAACACATCATTTGTGCCCCCCTGTAATTCTGTATTAGAATTAATAATATAAAGAGAGTTTCTGTCAGGTAAAGTAATTAAGGCAGAGTAGCACTTTAAGTTTTCTATATACACTATTACAGCTCAGCTGATATAGTTAAGCATCGAAAATTAGCAAAGACATATTTCTGGAATTGAGTAAAAATAAGAATCTTTTGTATTATTCACACAACATCACAACTGCCACTGTTACTGGAGAATCAGAACTATTGCTTACCACTTCCTACACACATTAAGTTATAAGCCCTATCTCTAATGAGAGTCTGTTCTTTATCAGCAAAGCATTATTCTGTTCTTGATGAATAAAATCTTTGCCTTATAAAAGAAAAACAAGACAGATTTTATGAAATCAAAAAATCGTATCTTATTTAAAAGGCATTTCATGCACACCAAAAGGAAAAAAAATCTACATAAACAGACTTATTTCAAAACCAATTAAAAGACATTCTTAAAAATAAATGTTGTTTACAGAACTTATTTTAACAAGTGTTTAATCATCTAGATAGAGAATTTGAAAACAATTGCTTAGCTGACTGGTTTTTTGACTGCAAATCTGGTTTCAGCTGACTTTTTTCATTTTAGTATCATAAAACCTGCTGCAGGCTGACTTTGCACCTAGAAGAACCTTCAATCAAGATATGTCTTTATGGACCATTACTGCTCATGCTGCCGCACAAACGAGGCAGAATCACAAAACAAAATCTGGTAGTAATCTTGTTCCTCCACTAGCACCTTTGTTCCTTCACTAGTATCAAAGAAAAAGAACTGTTCTCTAATTCTAATTTGTCTGCCATGTTAGATACAAACCAAATCATGAGATAGCACAGCTGCACCCAAAAATACAGGGATAATTTGAAAATTTAAAAATCATATGATGGAGATAAAGTTCCTGAGATTCCTAAAAGCTAATACAGTTTTGTTGTTAAGGAAGAAGTTTCTTTTCCTAAATAGATGAACAGATATTCAATCATAGAATCACCAAGCTGGAAGATACCCACCGGATCATCGAGTCCAACTATTACTCCTACATTTTCCCTGCCCTCCAATTATTTTTGGGAAAACCTAAAAGGACAATTGAGCTAACTGTTCTCAGCCCAGCAGTAATAAAATAAAAATACAATCTACACCTATAAAAAAGTGTTTATAGTCTATCGGGTCATCTATGATTTATACCACTGTGACCATATTCCAGCCTTAACAAATCACTTCCACCTACAAACAACATCAAGCATATCTTCCCACAGGGGACAACACTTTTAAGTTCAACACTCAACATCTAAAGCTGGCAGATAGCATTTATACTGCACATAGCGACAAGATAATGAAGGGTTTCAGGAGAAGGGGAAGGAAATTAAATCAAACTACCTGCTTTCACGAACAAGGTTCCTATTGCAGTTCTCCCTCCAGTTCAACCGCTATCAAGGGTGTCAGCTGCTTCCTGCACAGGTGCTACCAATGAGGAAAGGAAAAGCCAAAGCAGGTGCCTGTGACAGGGCTATAAGCTCCTCCCTTCACTCAAGTGAAGGCAATTAGAGGCAACTTTGGAAACCCAGCAGGACTTACAGACTGACATGGAAAATGCACCAGCTACTTCCAAATGTATCCAAGAAGAACTTGTTCAGATACAGCTATATTCTGATATTTAAATAACCTTTTTTATCTATTTCTCTTTCAAACATCATTAAAAAATACAGCTGTCAAAATCAAGTAGTACATCCTCTAAAAAATCTGGTCCTGGAGTACAGTATAATTACCTTGGTAATAGTACTGCAACGCATCCATTTCCCATGCTTCATGAGTGGGAAAAACAACAGCCTAAAGGACAGGAAAAGAGACACTTTAAAACCTGGGGAAGACTTTGGTTTAGATTCAGGTTTTGACAGAAGGCTCAGGTGCGTTTCAGTTTGTTAGAATGGTTTGTTTGATAAGAACATCCCTCAATCGCAGAAGACAACCAATCCATAGAATCCAATGTCAGTCTCATCCTCCCTGGCTTATCTCTTCTTCCTCTTTCCACCATACGCCAAGGTATGTTTGCTTTATGGCTGGGATACTCAGTGAACTGTAATGACATCAAATTTGTACAATAGCAAATGCCTATCAGAAATTAGACTGTATATACCCGTAATAGCTGAGCTAATGTTTACTGTGTGATTGTGGCAAAGTTGTTGAGCCAGTCGAATCTGTTAGTCTGCTCCTAATCTTTCCTGACACTACACTTAGAAGCTTAATGAGACAATACCCAATTTAACCAATGACAGCTCTGTTGTTTGCTCTCCTGCTGCAAAGAGAGTTGTCTCTTACAGAATCATTTTTTCTTAAAATGTCATGTATTTAAGCTGCCGGGCCCAGCCATTTTTCCTCTGCTAGGGAACATACAAGAGGGCACATGGCACAGTATGAGTTTAAGAAGTGAATTAAAATCATAGAATCATAGAATAACTAGGTTGGAAGAGACCCACTCGATCATCGAGTCCAACCATTCCTATCAAAATGGCATGAATGTGGAATTCATAGAAACACAATTTATTACTGTCCTGGAAAACTGTTGATTGTATAAAGTTCATCAAATGTAAGGAGGCTGTTCTCTTCCATACGAATTCATTCTTGAATTCCTCTGCAGCTCTACAGGTAACTTGGCTTACTTAAGTCAAGTGTTGACTTTAAAAGCTTTTGCTAGTTCTGGTTTTGGGGCAGTTTATTTTTTATCAGTTTCAGAAAAATGAGAAATAAGCACTTATAGAATTTATAACTGCTGGGAAATTTCTCATGTATACATACACGAATGAGAATGTTTTCTTTAAGATTTCAACTTGTATTTTTCTCTGTTAATTATCTTAGGAGTTATGTAAATGAGCATTAATCTGTTTCAACTAATCTTCTTCAAATCTTCTAAAACTAAAACCTTTATAGACAATAAGAGGCATTAAAAAGAATCAAACATATGTCTAATAAAAGCTATGCCTACAGCCACATGGAATAGTTAAATGGAAACACAGATTTCTACAACTATGCTCATTTTCTATATACTAGTACACAGAGGGACTGTTAAATGTATTAGAGCTTCTGTCTGTAAAGCACTTAGCCACACAGAAAACCACATATGTACTATTTTTGTAGTTTAAGTGGTTTCACTGAAATCATTAGCTATAGCTCCCATGACACTGTGGTGTAGCACAGAGATATCACAACTACTATAAAAGAATTCATTTGGTAACTGGAAACAAATCGGCAGTGACAGCACAGAGCTCAACACAGGTTAATTTTTTTTTTCCCTCAGAAACTGCAGTCATTTAAAGGTAGTTTGTATGTCTTGACAGAGTACTGGGATTTGCCAAATGGAGTCACCAGCTGTCTTCCAGTTCCAAATAAGTAACAAATCAAGCGACTATGTATCCCGTATAGATTATTAGTAATATGTACAAATGACTGAAAAAAAAAATAATGCTAAGTTTTAACTGAAGGTGTCAGGGCTTCTAAGCATGTCCAGTGTTTACAGAATAACATTCCTGAAGCATGGAGAAAACATTATGAACTTTGGAAAGCAGTGCAGTTATTAATAACACTAGGAAACACAGTGAACAAGAGGTAATTTCTCAGAAATAAATACTCCACAGTATGAAACTGCAAGCAGATTTACAGCAATGTATGAAGGCTTCCTCTTCCATCTAAGTTTCAGTTGCAAGCCAGAGCAGATGCAAAGACGAGTGTGGTATCTATACCCCTGCTGTTACATACTTGACAACTGGACAGGTTAATATTAGTACATAAGCAGGTCCAGAAAAAAAAACTACTGATCCCCAGCATCTAAAGCATTACGGGGCAGAGAGCTGTGTGCTTTTGAGCAGTACAGGCTGTCTTTGAACACTGATAAAATAAAGGAAGCAAGCCTCAAACTAGAGTGATTCTAAAAGATGATTATTTGACAGATATCTCTTTTGACATTGTTTGCATTTTAAACTGAAAGCAGCAACGATGTTCCTTAACCTTTCTTGTAAAATAGATTCTAGAATTCTTAATATAGTCCTTGGTCTGCAGTCATTCACCTTTTGGCAGTTCACAGCAAATCCTCAGAAATCAATGAGAAAGTTCCATTTCCAGAGACCATGCCTACCAAGGGGCACTGGGAGAGTCACCCCATGAGGAAGAGGGTCTGGGGGCCAAGGGGCTGGCAGGATCGCAGCCTCATCACAGGGACAATCCCACCCCCCTCAGAAAGCCCAGCTAAGCTTGGGAGCCCCAGCTCCAGTACAGCTCATGCAGTAAGGGAGGGGACCACCACCAAGGCTCCTTACTTTCGAAAACAAATGGTGCTGTTTAATCTTAATTCTCTACGGGTCTGAGTCAATAGAGAAAGTCAATTGCACTCTTTGCACTGTAGATAACAATTTTCTGTGAGTGGATTTTTTTGCTAAATACAAACACTTATCTCTGTTAATTATTGTTTTTGCATAGATAACTTTATTTGTGACTTGACTAGTAAAACTCTAAGGAGTTGGACCATCTGGAGACCAAAGTTAAAATTGCATTCCAGAGTTAAAATGCTCCGGGAGTTTGCTCCAGATGGGTTGCATAAAATCAAACTGCTGTAGGAAACACTGCCAGAAAACAGGTCACTTGACACACACACAACCTTTGCGATAAATCTTTATATAAATTACCGCTTGAAATATCGCATTTTAATTGCATAAAGACCCTTGTCTGTGAAGCAGAACAAGGGGATTGGTCTTCTGCTATCAGAAAATCAAAAGATAAGGAAAGGAGTTAGCGAGAAGAGGACCAGCTTACATTAACATTGCTGTTATATCCTTTCTGAGAGTGAAATGAATGAAGATAGTTTTTGACTTCTCATTTCTCTATATTATATACTGGTTTAAAATATTTGTGAATTTATATTTACAGAAGCAGGCCTGAATAAGTCAAAGTAAATAACTGGAATAGTAGCAAGATATGTCCTATTATTTCCTGTTGTTTGGCTATGCTCTGTAAAAGCCAAATGATGTACTCTTTCATAGTCTTAACTCAATTTCATCTTTTTTAAGACACTTTCTTATATAGAATTTTACAAAACTCTGGAAATGAACATAGCACACCGCTACAGTTTAAGCACAGGGAGTGCAAAAAGTACCAGGCCAGGCACTGCAGTGTTTCTCGGAACATGAATTTTAATCAATCAATTTTAATATACAGTTAGTGAAAGTCTGAGTATGCTGTCCATACATCAGAAACTACTCTCAGCAATGAAAACCACACTGTTCAGTTTCTGAAAGCTGCTTTTTTCCCCCCCTGCACCTTGCTCACCCAGGAACAGATCTCAGTCACAGGTGCCCGTTACAGTGTCTCATCTGAAAGCCTTTCTGTTGTCCTTCCTGGAAGTTATACACAGCAAGTAGTTTCAAGCTAGTATCAACAGGTTGCCGTGATGTCAAAAAACATAATCAGCAACTTCATAAAACTACAAACTTGGTGCTTGAAGACTGAGTCAATGGGAAAGCTCAGCCAGACTTTGCCTCACAGCTTTCAGAGAAAAGTAGAGATGTTCAGAATATCTATAAAGCATAATTCCCATTATGTTCTTAAGGGATTTTTTGTAATTATCCTTTTTTTTAAAAATGTATTGGTATGGCATACTACCATAAATATCGTGCAAACGATAATACTAGTTATTTTCTAAATGTCTGAAATTAAACTGTTCAGAAAGAACACGGATACTCCCAAGGAAATAGCTACTTAATTTCTAATACATGTAGCCTACTTCAATTTACAGCAGCCCTTTAAATATATCTATGACAAAAACATTCTGAGAACCTGTTAGGCCAGTGTTAGTTCAATTTAAATTGAAGCTGGAATAGGTGTGAAGTACATACTCCTCAATTTTTAAGTCTGAGTCCTGACTGAAGTATAAAACTCACAGTTCTTCCATAGCCTTCTCTTGTTAAACTTCCTAAATGTCAAAATAAAGTAAAACTAGATGTAAAATGACTAATTATGCACTCATTGCAATGTAACCATACAACCATCAATGGCTTCACTGGCGCTAGGTTGCAATACTGACAGCACCTGCTTCCAACAAGAAATTGTGCCATATGTCAAGGGAAGATAATGACTTACAGAACAGTTCAGTATAACTCTTCTTTCCTGTCTGCACGAGCTATAATCCACGTGAAGGAGTTAGAGAAATAAGACTCATCTGCAAGACTTCATTATAAATAACTCCTTTATAACATATGCTTTGCTAAAGCACACAAATCCCCCGACTTCTGTGAGCAGCTCTGTGAATGGGTGAGCTGTATATGACTTTCAGAAGCAATTTATATGATTACTAGCCTGTATCATAATCATACACCAGAACCACTGGGGCCTGAAACAATTTCCCATCTATTACCTCTGCATTGTAGCTATCCTACATCACAGGGTGTCATAGCAATATACAGGATGCATGGGGTGACAATGAGAATATGCTTAATCAACCTATTTTCATTTCCCGCACAAAACATTTAGTTTCAAATAATCAAGACAGATAAAGCTAAAATGTTGATTTGCTAAAATCATCTAAGTAGGTAAATAATTTCTACATACACTCTTGTCTACCCCATAGCCTTTTTCTGCCACACTTCCTCAGGCAAAGCTTTTTTCCCGTTACCATTTCAGAAAAGAACACCACTTTCTCATTCTACTTAAACATATTTATCCTCTTGATAGCCATTATTTTCACAGGAATGTTTCTCTTGTAACTCTTAGTGTATAAGAACAGTATTTTGGGTTTGTTACATTTGCTTTTTTCCCCTTTAAAACTAATGTATTCGTTAAAAAGGCCTTTGGCATAAACCCAATGACAGAGGATATAAGATAATTACTAAAACAAAATATTAAGTTATAAAAGTAGAAACAAATGAGCCCCAAATACATTAATGATTTTAACACCAGTACTTGTCATTGTTACAAACAGCATTTGTATTTATGCCAAAAACTTACAGCCAGCTCAAAATACCTATAAAAATCTACTGAAGTAAGCCTAGAATCCTTCTTCTCCTTGGGTATTCAAATATATTCATGGTCAGTGAACATTCTTAATGATTAATCACTACACCTTTTCCAGTGGAGTAACAACTTACCTACTCTGTTCTTCCCCCCTCAACCCCTACAGTCATGCTAAATTACTTTAAAGAAACTGAGCAATGTTACTTCCATCAACAAAGGTCTGCAGAGACAATGTAGAGGGATACTCAAGGCAGACACCTTACACAGACACACAAGGGCTGGTACCAGCCCAGAGTTTACTCACATTCTCCATGTAGGAAGAAGACAATAGTATAAGACTTAAATATGTCTTCTGAGACTGTGCAAAGATGAGCGTTAACTGAGCATGCTAAGAAATGCCATAATTCTCTTTACTCTTCTTATTTCTTTCCTTCTTCCTCTCCTTGCTTCTTTCTCTCTCTGTGTCTCTTTCTGAATGTTATGTAGAAAACGTGCACATTTGATCAATTCTGCTTTAGTGGTTGGGTCCAAATCTAAATACATATCTATGGCTTGAACCCCTGCAGCTTAAAGCTATTTGCACTCAGATCAAATTGTGACCCCTAAAATGTAAGTATTTATGTTGAAAAAGAACTGAATGAAATATTTATAAGTCTATTGTTCAAGCTAGAGAAATTATGATATAAATATGATTAAACCCTATAAATCAGATAAAATCTACACAATCTATGTTTCTTTAGAGAAACCCAAACTTATTTTGTTTCTGAAGTACACATAAAAGAATTTCAATGGTACTCTATTTTTAGACTTTACTGTGAAGGGATACAAGGAAACCTTTTCCCTGGCTGTAATATTTTCTTTATAAAAGCATTATTTCAAACAAAGCAAGCTTGGCTCATTTAAAGCCTCCACATGGGACAGATACATTTTGAATGATATTTTGAATGGTTTTGATTACCTAGAGGAACGATATCCCAGTTTGAGATCCCAGTGTGGCTTTATTTTCTGGACAACTCAGTTATTCTCTCATACTCTGACCTTATTATGATATTATTTTTCCCTTCTCTTCACTACACCATCCTGTGAGAAAGCTCTGTATAAATTTGCTGCAAATCTAGTTCATGTACAATATCTGCAACTTAGCTTCACAAGGCATAAGAACTCAGTTTATTTTTCCTTATAACTTAGATCTTATTTTTGTACAATAATAAACACGTGCTACAAATTCCTCTACAGCAAATTTAACAAAAAAAAAAAAAGTCCACTATATCCACATCTACTTTAGGACAAAATCTTTGCTTGCCAGGTCAGCTTGAAGGGGGGGAGTTTATAATATAACAATTTAAATGCAGATGGCCAAGGAAAAGAATGTCACAGAGATGGTGAGATGATTCAGGAATTGTAAAGCATGCCTGTCTTTTGGTCAGTAATTTTGGATATTTTCAGATAATCTATTCCTTTCCGTATTTTTTCATGTTAAAATAAGCGGAATCATTCACTAAGTCTGAAAGAATTATAGAGGATAATGTGTTTGTGAGTAGAAAGCTGCCAACTTAGACAGGCATGGCATGAATTGGGTAGATTCAAATATACTACTATTACTGAAATCATTTCATCTAGATTACATGGTAGTCAAGTTGTGGTGACATCTCCTCCTTATTTGCCTATTGGAATATTTGGACAGCACGTGATGATCGAGGCCAACATTAAATTAACACTGTTTATAAACAACGAGGAATGAAAACATGACTAAAGTATGTCCCAGAGCTACTATGCATCTGAAGCTGGTCTTGAATTCCTCCTATTTATGTATGTTATTGCTGGTACCTGTACCTATAGTCCTGTTCTAGGTCAGCAGTGCAATCCCCAGTACCAACTGGAAGTGACTGGCATGTTGGTTTGTTGTAAAGCTCTGTCTGAGTACCCTGTGGGCAGTGGATTTCTGTAGGACAACACACTGGACATGCAGCACAGCACAGGTTCACTGTTACAGACAACAGTCTTCTGGTGACAATCGTTTTAAGTATCCACATTTTTAATAGCCAGCTCACAATGCAGTTTTTTCTTGCTACATAAACATCATAAATTGTTCTCTTATGTCTGGACTTGCAGTAAAACATGATTCTAGAAAATGGCACCTTCTATATGATTAATATCCAGTTGCCATGGACTTCCTTAGAACATTACTGTGCTACCAGTGTTCAGCCTCAACAGAACATTTCTCTACAAGCATTTAATTGATTCTGTTTCTTTTTGGCAGGACACCGTGCAAACAGCCTATAAAGGTTTTTGCCAGAACTTCTAAGCCCCAGTCCCTGCTCACTCCTTGGGCAGAACTGATTGTGCATGGTACAATGAACAGAGTGGGATGAATATGCCAAGAACAGAGGGGAGAGATACACAGACATATCTCCAGAAAAATCAAAAGCCAGGTGTAGGGGTTATTTTAGTGGTCCCAGACATAACTGTAAGCAAAGCTATTGACAGAACTATATTATTCTACAGCTAAGAGATCAATGTTGTCAATGAGACAGCCTTCTCCATGAATTTATCTTGCTGGTTTTACCACTAGAAGAAGGAACGTACCCTTCATAAAGACTTGACAAGTAGATGCAGCAGGGCTGAATACAAATTACAATATTTCACCTATTGTGAATACATTCGTATTTTCAGCAGGTCCTTCATATGTCAGGAGCAAGATGACAACTACCTCAAGGCACTGACAGTCTAAATTAGACAGACAATGTAGCTGAAAAATTTGATGTCTTAGGTAAACCAAGGGAGGTCAAAACTCAGCCTGGTGAGGATAAGTTATCTTACTTGGCTGCTAGACTTCCTGGAAGAAGCGAGTTTATGTATGGGCTCCCTCCTCTATTTCTGAATTCTCACAGCTTATGAATGATCGTTTATCTGCTAACAGCCTGCAGGGATTTGGTAAAATAGCTACAACATAAAACTGAAAAATAATTGAAATAAATAAAGTACTACCTGGCACTATCCTTGTTTATGCTACACATCTGATATTAACATTCTGATGTCTTATACTCGTAATACATAATAAGAAATAAAAATGTCATAAAATCAATACCTTCTAACAGCAGAGGGAAATGTCACAAATTATCCCCTTCTCATTATAGTTTTCAGACAGTAATTTCACAAGCCTCCAAGGGATTAGGGGAAGCTGAGTATATTTTTGCTCTACCCTCAGATGTCAGTTTTATTGTACATGATCTCGGCAGTGAAGGTTCTCTGCTCAAGAGAAAGTTAGAAATCAATTGTTTTGCCTATGAGATTCTTTCATGAGGCCGTTAGCTGCATTTGTAAGCATGAAACTACCAAATTGCATGACCCTGCTTAGATTACTTCGAAATATGAAATTACACTCTAACCCCTTATCTGGTACAGAAGCATGCTGTATGCACATATAGAACACAGAGCTGTATTGCTAATGAATAAAATTTGCACATTCTTAAGGAAAAATATGAATTATATATAGCAGACCTCAAAACTCTTTAATACTTTCCTAGGAGAGCTTTTTTATTTTTAAATAGAGATTAGAGTCTGATTCACCCTGCCTGGCTAAGAATGAGCCTGGAAGAACCGGTCTGTCATAATGCCAGTGATGGCATTTGCAAATCTAGTACCACTGCTGTAGTAGTGGATGCTCCAGCAAGACTGAAGTGAGTCTTAGACCTCTGGTGTCATTCATGCATGTATTTTACCAAGTTGATGGACTTGCTGCTTTACTACTGATCCTAATCCTCTGATCAATCATGCTGCAAACATGTTAGTTTTTATTCAAGCTGCTTCAGAGACCATCAGATACAAAATACAGTGAATTCCAGGGTTTGCTTTCACAGAGAATGTGGCAGGCCAAGCCAAACTGCATCACTTGGCTTGACAACAAGGAGTTACTTCTTGTAGTACATAACAAAAACAGATACAGTTATTCATTTCACATAAGCCAGAACCCCAGGATAATTTATATCACATTAAGAAATCTTAGGAAAGACATTCTGTGGGAGTCTAATAGATGATATGGGGCACTATGCACATCAACGATTCTTTCACCCTGAAAGGTGAATCATGCCAATTAAAACTAAGTAAAGCAAAACAAAAAAACCCCACAAAACCTTATCATCAGCTACAAAAAAACCCTAAACTTTGGGGATAGCTCTAATTATGGCCAGATATAAAATACAAATTCTGTTTGCAGTCATTTCAGAAAGGATAATAGCTTTTAGTTAACCGCAAGAAATAAGAATTACTGAAACACTTTTTGTTGTAAAGTGTCTCCACTTTTGATAGAGTGCAAAGGAGATATTTTTGCCAGATACAAATATTATCCTAGACCTACTCATCAAAATATGAAGTACTGCAATATAAAAAGAACTAAAATAATATAATCCATATAAGTATGAAAAAGCTGCGATTTTTAATGGCATCTCCCAAAAATGTGGCGAAATCTAGGCCACAACTAAGTTTTGCTATTGGCTTTAATTTCACCTGGTGCGCTTGGCCACTATTTCTGCTACTCGAGAAGCCAGTCTTCATGCGATTAGAAGGACATGGCACATGACAGAACTGGCTTGCATTACAGGGACGGTTACACGACAGGAATTGATTCTGAGTGTGGCAGAGCTACCTCTGGGCAACTCTGCTATTTCCTCCTTCAGGACTGCTGGATTTTTTAAATTTATATTTTTTTCTTTAATCTCAGGTGCTGGGTTGGGTGAGTATTGCTTTTTTGTCGGGCACTTGGCAGCACATCAACTCCAGAAATCATACCATTTCTGTGACCTTTAGATTCCAAACTAAGTAAAGTTTGGATTTCCTCATTTCTCTCTATTAGTTTCTTGCCCTTCTTCTGATTTTAACAGTGCTATTACAGTTTTCCTTTTACACCAAACCCCCTAGATTTATCAAATTAAATGCTGTCTGGAGGGTTTGGGATTTGAGTTCTGAATCTTGTTGTTGATTTCCTGAAAATATTCCAGATGAATGCTAAGTTATTTATTCTTAGCAATCACTTAAATCTTAACGATGTCAAGCGGTTCATGAACAAAAGGTAAAGCCATTTGAATAGATGCTAACAGTAACAGCAAGGTAAACATTATTTCCTCAAAGCAGAAAGATCTGGTGGTTCTATTATATCCCCAAAGTGACTTTAACTGGGCTTTGCTTTCTTTGATCTTGCTTTTTAATATGACTTCTGCTACACATTAAAACGATGTAATTAGTGTGTTTATTTTCAACAAAATCAACACCTGTAAAACATGACTGACTGGCTTGTGCCATTACACCAGTGCCGTGCATTGACCTTGAATTTTAAGAGGGCCAGCTGCCAGGAAAAAAAACTTAAATTTCATTGACTCATTAAATTAAACTTGTTTTTAACAAAAGTTATCAAGGGTGAATCACCATATGTTCTTGAATTTTAGGAATCTGAGGAGATTTTTAAATAAACACAGTTCAGAGCTTTGGTTTTGAACAACAGTGTTTCCTACATTTCAATTTAAGTTACATTTACAATCCAGTTGAACACAATTTTGAAACAGAAGGCAAAAGAGAGTAAAGATATGAATGATACTGGAAGCTGCATACTGTCTGTCAACATACATAAGTAACAATTTCACTTACTTAACATTTAAGTCACTTATAAGTCACTAGATGAAGAAAATACTAGAATGCTACAGTAAAACCAAAAGAAAACTTTATGAGATTGCAGAAATAATTGTGAGTTTTGGGGTTTTATTAGAGTTCTTGAATGTGATTCAGTGATTGAAGATGAAAAGGAGATGTGCAATAGAATCTGTTGCAAGAGATAAACAAAATCTTGGTGGAAAGAAAATCCAGACAAACAGGGACACCATCTGTTCTCTTACAGTTGTTCTTACATTCATCACTAAACAAATTATGGCTACTAAAGTACAGATACACCAGTCACATCATGCAGAAAATGAAAAAATGGGTAACCTTTGACTCAAACCAGAATGATTCTCTGTGCCCAGTCCCTCCTTTTTCTATCCTACCAATCCTCCTAAAATCTTCTAGAAACACATCAAAAGACTCACTGTATTAACAAGTTATAACAATACTTGTGAATTTCAATCAGACAAAGTGAATTTGGGTAATGTTGGTAAACTCGGGTTGCAATTAGATTAAATATTTGCTGAAACTTACATAAAAAAATTGAAGTTTTCTTCCGAAGTGACTTTTAAGAAAGAGTTACATAGACATTCAGAAACTGCAGAGTGTCGTCTTCTGTCTTTACCATCTACCTAAATTATTCTTTCTTTTGCATAAATTCATATCATAAGTAACTATTCTGCACCAATTCTAGGATCAGATCCACCATAAGGCATTCAATCCTTTAGAGACTGTAGAGGTCCCTATTATGGGTTCTGTCTTCGAATCTTCCTTTTTTCCATCCAAAGATGGCTTAATTAGTGATCTATGATCAGCAAAGTTTCCTGAAGGACAGCTGCAGTCAGTGCTCAAACAGGTAACTTGTTAGATGTTAAATTTTATATCACTATTGACATCTTAAGGAAAACCTAAATCCAGTTCTTACATGCATCCTGAATAAGAATAATTTCTGATCACAATGTGCCCCTGAATTTTACTTTCTGGGACTGTTTCTGCTTTTATTCTAAGACATTTCATTCTATACCTCATGAGAAATAACAGCAAGATCTATATGTCACTTCCCAAAGAAAAACTCTTGAAGACCTTTTTGTAAGGCAGTGCCTTACCAACAGACATCTGTGCTAATCAGTGCTGAACTTCAGAAGAGTTGATTTGTTTTGTTCAATACAAACCTCTGTGGTTTGGGAAGGCTCAGCTTTTACAGACTTAGTTTGCACACCCTTTGTTTCTTTGAAGTAATCTGCAAGACTGCCCATTGATCTCTCATTTTTTGTTATATCACTAGAAGTTTTCAAGAGTGCATTGCAAGTCATATTTCTGACTGATTTCTGCATAAAACAAAACTACAGTGAGCTTGACTGTGAAAAAGAGAATAGGTGATAAAGAGAATATGATGTTGCATTAGATGGTAAGAAGGTATGTCAGCTTCAAAGATTAAACCAAGATCATTATGTGAGCTTCTTCTGTAAAATAAATGATGCTTAGAAGAAATGGGAAGTAGAATTTAAAAGTAGGTACTATAAAAATACGGTAATTTGTTACCAAAATGTATTATACAAATCTGTATATTATTTATTTCTTTAAAACCTTAAACTGAGTAAGCGTAATATTTTGGAGAAAGAAATTGCACTTTCTAAACTGGAGAGCTACGTGCAGATTAATGGTCTTAGCCATCTGAATATGATGATTATTTTACTCTATGCTTTGATATATTTCTTCATTTTGAAATTAAACCAAAATCTTGCTTAGAGTCAATAAACACTTACTAGGCAATCACTTTACAATTGCAAAGTATGTTGTTGCAACTTACTCATCTTCACACTACCTAGAGACTGAAGAAACAAATAAACGGTTTGTAAGGCCTAAACCACCTACCGCTGCAGCTTTTAATTCACATTTAAAACCTTTTTTTTTTCCCTTCTCCCCCTTGGAGATAAATTCTTAAACAAATCAGGATAAATCGATGACAGCAGCGAGCTTGGAACTTATGTGGATGATAGATAAGGAGAAAGAAATACAGAATTCCTTTCTTACCCATCAAGACAAGCTCTGACAATGGTGATAGCACTTCATGTCATGGCACAACACTACTCCACCCATACGGATTAACCTGGATACAGGGTGAGAATGTTTTCCGGTTCTAGAGCTAATGCAGTCAGGGGTAGCTTTGGGATCCCTGTATTTCATGTAAAAATAATAAACAATAGCTTTGACCTCTACAGTTACTGAAATTTTTCTTAACTCAAACAAAGCAGCTGCCACAAAAATTGAGAGCAGTTCAAAATAGAAATAAGAAAAAAACAACCTTTGTTATTACGTACAAAAAATCCTAAATACTGCTTAATATGTCAGAAAGAAAGGAAAGAAAATCAGGAAGAGTAAGATTTACTCATTGCTGGCACAATGTGTTAATTACAGTTCTAAGCTGTTAGTACTACCTGTGGGAATTACAATGATTCCTTCGATCCGGCACCAGGGAGAGGAAAAAAAAAGGTGCTGGGAATTTGTAAGAGGTGCTTGTTTTAAGAATATATTCCCATTTGTCAAATCTATTTATGTCGTATCCAGTGAATCCAGATGCAAATACATTTATAAAAAGTACAAAAATATTCTGTAAAAGTCAAAGTTTCAGGTCAAAGACATAAAGAAGGTCATCATAATCAGATGGTTAATTTAACCAAGCTTATTAACTAATAGCAAGTCTGACTGTATAGTGTATATGCCCATTGTTGCACAAACATGTTGGTAAAAAAATAGAAATATGGAATAACAGATAAAAGCAGCACCTGGGCACCGAAATGTTTGATCTTTACTTGGGTTAAGAGAAAGCTTGCTGTAGACATTTATTTCTAATAGGAAATACAAAACTGGTGTTTAAAATTCCAACAGTAATCAGGACTCAAGTTTACTAAAGAGAGAACTGTACAAACTACAGCCTGGGGAAAGGGGAGGTAGGAATACAACTCACTAAACTATACTGAGAACAACATCTTTTTCCTACTAGCCTTGTATGAGGTAGAAAGATGACAGTCTCTCCAATTAATTTTGCCCTTCTCTTGCATTTCTTTCCCTGACAGAAGGTCCTGAGCTATCATTCCAGCCAATCGACTGCTTGATGTTCTGCATCAGAACTCGTAGAAGCCATTAGCATTACAGAAGCCCTCAAATAACTTTGGTCAATCAATGTAAAACATGACCACATATTAATTAGTGCATTTAGCCTGCCTAAAATGTACAAAGCTCTGGGAAAAAGAAAAAAAAAAAACCACAACACACACCAACTTATTTTGCCAGTGCTACTGACATGCTGGTTTAGAGATCTCATTGCTAATGCAGTTATGAAAGGGGAAAAAAGACTGAATTCTTGCACACAATACCAGAACATTTCACGTGTAGCAAATTTATCTTTTTGGAAAAAGGATCCACCTACAGTATAGGCCTAAAATGTGCCCTCAATCACCTTGAAAAAGATGTTATAACATAACAGATTTCATATTAGAACAAAACCAAACACCAGAAGTAGAACAGGAATCAAAACAGGAATACACAAGCCTGCAGACAGATATGGTTCAGCAGAGCAAAACTTAATCTAAAGAAGTACGTGATTACCCTGACAGTTTCTTTCTTCCCATGCTATTTTTCCTTTTCTCTTCTATTTTGCTATTATTTTAGAAACTCTATCTTCCCTGGTCTTGTCAAAAAAATCACTCAAATATCAAAGCTGTGTTTCTATGCCAGTACACCGTTGTCTAGATATATTTGGTACCTTTTCCACATGACAACTTGTTTGTGTTTCATCATTATTAAAAATGTAATAAAACTTGTATATAACTTTTTAATTAGAATGAATTGTTTCTAAAATTAGGTATAACATTTCATTGTATTTGATAGTTAAACATCTCTAAAACTTAGCACTGCTGTGCACTCAGGTTGGCACCTGGAAAAAGGGGATTGCTTCTCCTCTTTGTCTAATTATCTTCTGTTTAATGCCATCTAATCTCTGAGAGGATTTTGAGTTGCTTTCTGTTTGATTTTGAGACAAATACAGGTAATTAGCAGTATAATTTTAGCTTCACTTTTCAATATTTGCTAAAAATTCCAAAGAAAACAACAAAAAAATCTGTTGGCTAAATACAATTTCTGTTAGGTTTTCAATATCTTGGGTAGCAGAACCTGATATCTGCTCAATGTGGCTGTATCTAACTAAAAGTAAAGGGCACAAACTGAACGTAAACCACTGACAAAATGCAACAGACTGTATGGCAGGATTATTTTTTCCCCCTCTGTGTGAGATATATAAGGGCAAGTTGTGTGAATTTTTCTTGCATTGAGGAAAACAACAGTGAAGTAGCTGAAACAATTCCATAAGCCAGTCCTTCCCACTGCAGCGAGCCAAATTCACTCTGGCTTGCTACCCTTGAACAATACACATAACAAGTGGAGTACTGAAAAATCCACAATACGTAATAAAGACAACAGAACTACAGTTGAACCATTTCTTTTTATGTGCCAGGTATTTAACAGCACTGAAACAGACCAATAGTATGTAAAGAGCATTTTTGTTTGCGAAATATTCACAGAAATAATGACAACTCGAAAATAATTCATCCTTACACAAAACTATACAACAAAAATATTTTAGGCTTATTTTGTATCGTGGGCTCGACTGAAGTGCAGGTTGTAAAAGAACCATGCTGAATTTCTTGCTTGTCCCTAAACCCTCCATACAGAAAAAATATATATACAATACCAATAAAGGAGCATAAAGCTTTTAAAGTGTGACTTATTTTGCTCTCAGGTATTCTAATTGTAATCCTTAAAGCTGTGCTCAGCAGCACATTAGCTCTCCAGACACCTGAAGTTCATAAGTCATTTTCCTCAGAAACTACAATTCTACTCCTGCAGGTACCTAAAAAAAAAACCACCCAAACCAAAAAAGCAATCAGCCTGGCAAGCCTTGGCTTCTTCGTTTATGCCAAATGCTTTCAAGATCCACTGAGCTTGGCTTTGCTGGCCCTGACCCCGTGAAGCGCCTGATAGCAGGGCACGCACTGCTGCTACATTTCTGGGGTCTAACTTTGCTGAAAGCTGTCTTCTAGTTGAGTTGGAACTGAACCTCAATTCTCACCTCTGCCTGGGAGAATTCAAACTTGCAACTTTCAATAAGAGAAAAAAATGAAAGTGTGAAAAGTTCTCGTTACACCTGCTTTCACACAAAGGCATTCCTCCTGAGCTGAAAAATACTTTTGCATCCAGAGAAAAGCAGGCAAAATACCTTTGCCATAAGTAATGTGTACAGCATTTGTAGAGATGATAAAGGTAGCTGATGGAGTGCTCTTATCGCAGACTGAATAGGGAAGCAGAAAGGGAATAGACAGCAGTAAGACGTAGCGCCTAAGATGGTCTGTTCCATAGGTAACATTGAAAATAATAAAAAAAAAAATCTCAAGCACAAATTCACAGTATCCTCCATACATTCCTAGAGAAGGATAAGGAGATAAATTTGGTATGTAGGCAGAAATTAAAAACACACCCTTATGAGCAATCTATGAGACCTCTGATATACAGAATCCCATTAACTGTGCTGAACTGTTAAGGCTTGCCCTTAGAAAAATTCATAGTAGACATGTATGAGGAGTCATTATCTAGTTAAAAACCATTCCACAGTCTAGTAGCTAAAGAAATGATTAGGCAAACTGAAGTTTCTACACTTTTCAAAAGCCAAAGAAAACTTCACTTCTCATAAACAGTTCAGCAGGAACAGAAAATTTTCTTATTACCTCAAGTCACCAACCAACCAAAACCACACTGACTTTTTTAACACATCTCTCAATTCTGGTGTTTGCACTTGAAATACATAGGAAATAAAAAATAAAACTAAGACAACTAATGAGTGACCTAGTCTTAAAGTCAGACTCTGCATCTGGGATAGCCACGCAAGCAGGCACAGAGACGGTCTGGCAGAAAATACGTCCTATAAGTGGTTTGCCGTTTAGCCAGACTAAGTCCATTTTATCCTTTCAATATAATGCTGTTTCTTCTGATGATAGCTATGGCAATTTTTCTCTTTCTTTCTGTTATTGAGGGAAGATTAGGATATTTCTAATGTCACAGAAGTACTCTTTGGGAAGAGCAGTTGTTATTAAAAAGTGCTCTAAAATCAGATGATTGAAAGCTGTCACGATTCATGCTTAACAGGCAAGTTTAACAGGTAATGACTAGGGGAACACAGAACTACTTCTGGTCAAGGTAACTCTTTAATTGGAAGCAATTTTCTTTGCGGACAGTGAAAGAAAAATAGTCACTGAACAAAAATACCAAAGAATATTGACCTTCAGGTCTCTGTCAGGTTTGGTTAATTGGATGAATATAGTCTGGGCAAGGTTAAACAGCATCTTACAACCCCTCTTATTTACCCCCTAGGGAATACAGTTGAAAAGAGAGGGGTTGCTTTACCTATTTACCAAATTTTGCAGTTTTCTATTTACCAAATTTTGCAGGTTTAATCAGACTGTTGTTCATTTTTTTCTGTATGGGAATGGAGTGGATTATCACAGAATAACCAGGTTGGAAGAGACCCGTCGGATCATCGAGTCCAATCATTCCTATCTAACACTAAACCAAGTCCCTCAGGACCTCATCCACCCACACCTTAAACACCTCCAGGGAAGGTGAATCTACCACCTCCCATTATGTTGGAGTGCTGTTGATCTAGCACTTACACCACTGCTTTATAAAAAGAAGGCTAAGAGATTTCAAATAATACCATATAGGAAGAAAGTACAGAAGGGTTTTCCTCCACAGGTACAACTAGGACAAAGAGTAAAAGTAACTTGGAGACGTGTTAATTCCATGTCTTTGGAGAAAGCTAGTTCTATTTTAGAGGTCTGAAACATAGTATAGATGGTCTTATTCTTTTCCACACAGCAAAGCAAAGAGATATATCCCCTCAAGGGGTAAAAAATGGGTAGAAGAATGCTAATATACCGAACTGAAGCTGTCTGTTGAACAAACATGAACATGCACCATTATATTTCCTAACATAAAAAACATGCAAAGAGAAAAATAAATTAGAAAGACTAACTAGTTTGTGATACATAAGGACAATTTCCCATGAATACTTTGCTAGTTTCACTTTCATAAACCTACATTCTTATGTCATGACTTTACATGGCTTCGACCTGTGCTTTATTCTTGTGCTCTGTCCTGAGTGCCAGTTAACACCCAGAACAGAGAGCAGCTCCCTGTCCAACACTCCTCTCCTTTCCCAGTTCACATTTCTTCAAATGTGTTATATGGTTTTTAGCAGTGCTCTGCATATTCAGGAGAGCTGACATTCTGCTTGCATTTAAATCTCAAAAGCTTCAGTACACCCTCAAGCAAAGTGTGACAAATCAGTGGTCTTGCTCTTCTCCAAGATATTTCATTTTGTTTCCTGAAAATCATATTGAGGTTGTTTGAACCCCTGCTCCATAGCTACTCAGATGCTGTTTTTCTTCACTATTTCTTAGCTAATTATTTGAATTACTCATAAAAACATTTTTTTTAATTATTACATTTGTTTGCTTCAAGACTAGTATAACAACATTGGAATACATGGCTTTACATCATTACTTTCCTTTTACCACTCCGCAAACAAGACCAGATTCTGTGAGGTATTTACTGTACTGGCACTTCTAATACGTGAACTTGGAAAACCATGTTTTTCAGCAGGAACATTTTTGTTTGCTTGGGGTTTTTTTGACACTGACTATCTGTTTCTAATTCCAGGAGGCTGAAACCCTTACTTGCACTCATTTTGTTCATTTTCATGGGTTTCATTTCTGGAACTTTGGTGTTTTATTTGTTGTTGTTGAGGTTTTCTTTAAAACAGTTTTTTTCTAATTCTTAGCTACATTTTTAGAATACAGGGTGTGGGACAGCTGCATTTACAACCGTAATTTACTCTCTCCACACAAGTCTATGTGTACGTTTATGAAGTGCTTATTTTCATATTTTCTTTTTGTTCTCTGCAGGTTCAGTGTGTTAAAATGAGACCTGCTTAGTCTTCCTGAAATTGAATATCATTACCATGACCTAGAACTTAAGTTGCTTGGTTACTTCAAACATTAAATAAACAGCATTTGTATGGCTGCAGTGAACATTGAGGTAGGCCTGGCAGGGCCTTCAGTTTTCATTAATGTAAATCATTGCTTGAGAATCTGCTGAGAAATTTAATTGTCTTCGGGAAGCTGGGAGGTGCATCTTCTAAAAGTGAAAATGACAAGGCTGTTGTCAACACAAATTGAAAATACATTTTGGAGAAAGTACTTCAGCTAAGTGCAAAATGTAAAGCCATTGCCTTTTCCAAGGTTCAATAGGTAAATAAGAAAAACAGAAGCATTCTTGTGACGTCTCCTACATAAGCTGAAAGTCAATAGTAGATAGATGTGTGTGAAGAGCATAGTTTGCTATGCTGTATAAAAAACCCTATGGCCGTTATTAGACAGTAGTTTGCATTTCATGAAGTCAATTTGATTGTATGAGCAGATGAAGAGAGAATTGCATGCTGTCTCAAGGACAGTGTTTGTGTTACACGTTTAACTACTTTTGGATAAGCTTGGAAATACCTAGTAAGGTATGATTCTCTCTCATCTCAGTGAACACGGACTCAGGACTGGATTTCTCATCAAATGGATCTAAAAGCTACTATGTCTGAAGCTTCTCTCTATCCTGCCTCACAACACCATCAGTGTGATTAATACCGTGCCCCATGACACAATTTACATTTATAATAGCTGAAGTTACCAATTGCCATTCTTAAAAATAGACACCCAGTAATACACTAGTTGTTAATCACAGACCATCACCCAAAAGTTGATAGAAATTTCATGTTTCAAGGCTGCATTTACTGTCTCTCAACAAACTTTCCTGATGATACATGATATATTCTCAGATTAATGAACTTTCTAGCAATACTTCAACATATTTGCACACAGAAGCACGTGTATAAGTTACAGTAGGAAAAATGTCTTAGCCTTTTTCCAATGTAGCTTTCTAATGAAATGTCTAAGAATAGAGGTACTATAGGAACTTTTAGTCAAATCTGCTGGAGAGGCACAAACCATGCAGAGGTTTGGCTCTGCTCCTTGCTAAGGATTAGCTGTTTCTTGGGGGTTTTTGCTAATTATCATCTGCAGGATCTGACTGAACTGTAGTCCAGCTCAGTATACTGAAATTGTCTAACCTCCACTGTGTCAACCATCAGTATAAACAAATGCAAATCTTACCAAAGCATTAACCAGACAACTTCACGTGTACGTTTGAAGACGCAAGATTCAATGATTCTATGATTCAAATACACTTACAAACTGCAGAACACAGTGTACTTCACTTTCTCCCTAGGTTCATAAGCCAAAATGCTAACCTCACACTCCAAAGGAATAATGCAGTCATCAGTACAGCACCAATTCATTTCAATTCACTAGAAGGAGCTAACTCAGCTTCAACAAATGCTTAGATATCAGAGCAGTAGGTTCAGTGTAACTTCTCTGCAGCTGCAGCCTGAAATATTTATAGCTTATATTCAAAATCTTATCAACATTTATATATATGTATTTGAGAAGACATTTGTATTTCCAAAGAAAACAGTATTACTTGTGTTGACAATATATTCCACAGAAACAATAAATTTTCCAAGCTGCAGTTAGAAACACAACTGACACAGGAACAAGTATATGCTAGAAATCTGAAGAAGCAAATTTTAAAGGAAGTAGTGAAGAAGCAAAATGAGTGACTAGAGCTATACTTTTACAGATATAATATTTATAAGCTTTTCTAGACAGAAATGAAATAGTAGGATACCAGACAAATAGTGGTATGTAGAATTAAATTATATATAGTCTATTGTTTATTTAAAAACACGTGTTTTTTAAGATATACTAAAAACTATGAATTCATGCTAACAGTTTCTCATCTGTAAAATTTCAGAAACTATACACTGAAGTTTGCAATGCTAATTTGGACTTTCAAAACAGCAGGGAGATGACTCAGTAGAAATCTTTTCTCAGAAAAACAAAAGGCCAAGATTTACCCTCTCCCATCCTTACTTTGCCAAAAATTTGCTCTGTAAACACTTCCTGGTGGTAGTGATAGAATCAACAAGAGATTGGAACCATAACCAAAATGCAATTCTATAAAGGTATCTTAAAAAAAAAAGTGTCCAAGAACCATTAGCAGTAGCCCATCAAAATCTTTTGTTTTAACCAGTGAACTGATCCAAAGCAGCTAAACAGATGGATGGGAGAGTCTGAGGGCAATTAAACACAGCATCACTTTGACGGTTTCACAATTTCAGAAACACCTGTGCTGCTTATTGCAGCACACTGTGAATATTCACTAAATACCAGAAACTGCTCCATAGTCCTCAGGGGCTCTCATTTCCACTTGTGTTGCAGTGTCCTAGTGGCTCTTTTGCACAGTACTGTGTTAATTATGGAAGAAAAACATTATATGCAATAGTTATTTGGAGGCAAAGAAAGAGGAAAAGAGAACTTAATCATTACATTTACACAACAGATTGAGAAAGCAAGGATGTAGCCTGGTTTTCCTTAGACTAAGCTGCTAATAAATATACTTGGGGCGAAGACCTTACAGGGAAATGGGGACCTAAAGAAACCCACAAACCAAAAACATCCCCAAAAGAATAGAAACATCCAAGTTTTTCTCAGTTTTACCAGATTCAAATGTTTTCCCATTTCTGACTAAAGTTCCTCCCCGTGCCCAGAATAATGGTATTATTGACAAAGACTCTGTATTTCAACAGAAATAGATTTTGACAGATATAAATCCCTAACTTGATTTTATCCATCTCCCTTCACCACATCAGCTTCTCTCCTCCTCAGTGTTCATTTGAATTCCTCATGTGTTTCATTAATCAGAATCCCCACTACACATCACTTCCTCTTACCCTTCCAGCCACTTTCTTAAAGCAGCATATGTTCTCAACAATGCTTCCTACCCAACTGTCCCTGCCATTTGATCATATGCAGGCTCACAAGAGACTCATCTCACATGTTTAATGCTAGCCAATAATCCCAGTCTAATCGTTCCCTTCTACCTCTCCTCCAAAAAAATCAATCCGCTCACTCTAGAGCAGTGTTCCCATTTCCTCACACAAACAGAACTTTTGCCCTTATTTTCCAGCTAAATTGGCATTCAGTGCTTGTTTCCTGTTTTTCAAATAAGCACATGAAATGTGTAATTGACTAATAAAATAGTATTTGAAGTTGTGCTAAATTAGGGAAAAATACCTTGTATAAGCAGCTGTTTGCTGCAGTTATTTGATGAGTTTGATTTGAACTATTTTGTCACACTGTAGTAATGAGAATTCCTGAAAATCAAACCTTTTGCTTTATAATGCAGTTGTAAAAGTGGATTTAATGATTCTGTAACATTATGTATAATGTATGATGAACTGTACTTTCTATATTTAATATAGATCACATTTTTAAAGGAGTTAACAGGGCGTTCACTGAACTGTAGCTTCTTATTCATCACAGTAAACTCCTTTGTAAATCCCTTTTCACTAAACAGTATTTGTTAATCAGTACAAGTGAATATGGCAGCATGACTTATTAAATATTGATAACTGTCAGTGTAATTAGTGAAAGGACTTCTCTGGGGCTCCAGCTCTTTTGGGGACATCGCTGACTGTGAATCCCCTTTAAAAAACAAAACATTGTTTTCATAACAAGATTTGATTTAGTAAGAGGGAGGGGCTTCAAATGAGTCAGTCATGACATTTACTGTATCATCAGAATTCCAAGCAAAAGGAAGCAGGAACAAAATATTCAAAAAATGGTGAAAGAAAACTTTCATAGCTGAACATTTTATAAAATTAAAATATCAACTAATTTAATCTGGCAATATCTTTCATAGTCATTTACTAAGGATTAGTGCTATGCCCCAGAGACTCCCTCCTCAAAAGTGCTTCCACAACTACTCTCTTGAGAATCAATCTTTAAAGTATACCTTTACTCATGTAAAATCTGGTAAACGATGGAATGTAAGAAATCTAAGCAGTGATGATAATGACTTGGAAAACACATATTCCCAGTGTTACCAGTACCTGGCTAAAGAAAGGAGCTCCTACACTGGGGTCTCTTACATTACTTGTATGTATAAACTGGTCTGCTATTATTACCAGCTCCTCTCCACTCTGCTGATGCTAGATACTCACAGACGGGAGGTGCAGATCATGCAGTACTCGCAAAAGCAGCTATTGTTACATGAGAGATGACTGATTTGGATGTCTTCGAAACAGAAGCAAATGACGAATAAGAAAATGCCTGTCAACTCAGCAGGAAGCTTAGTGCAGCTCTCTGTAGAGGGTAAAATAGCATTCAGTGCTCGAGCAATGAAATTTCCTTCACAGCAGGCCAGAGCAAACTTCGTGGGCAAATCAGTACATCAGCAAAAGGCCTTTCAAGGACTGCTTCTGCTGTGGGACCATTTATAATCTTTTCTTTCTCAGCTTTCCTCTTGCAGGGAAGAATTCTGGCTGGAGGACAAGTAGAATGAAAGCAAGACGCTTCAGAGCGTGCTCTGTTCCCTCCAAAATCTGTTCTGCTATGCATTTTCTTTGTTCTTTCATTCATCCTGCTCCCTTTCTCCCCTCAAGGGAGGAGCAACAAGCTGCAAGAACAGATGTCTCTAATTTCATTAGACACTTCATACTGATACAGAGAGCTTTACTTCTTAGTTAAGCAATGGCAAGGCTCATTGTATCTCATAGGAATTGCACAATTCTCCAGAGAAGATAATATATATATATATATATATATATATATTTAAAGGCTGAAAATTTAATTTATTATGTTTACAGTAAAATATTAATAGCATTTTTATGCACTTAGTAAAATCAGTGCCAAAAATAGTTACATATCCTTACTGAGCTAACTAGCATATTTAAATATTTACCAAAAAAAAGTAATATCTAACTTTATTGTACGAAAAGTATGTAGAATCATTGAATTACTAGGTTGGAAAAGACCTTTGAGATCACCAAGCCAAAGCTTACCCATCCACTACTAAACCATATCCCTCAGCACTTCATCCACTCATCTTTTAAAGACCTCCAGGGATAGTGACTCAACCACTTCCCGGGGCAGCCTATGCCAGGGCTTCAGAACCCTTGCAGTTAAGACATTTTTCCTGATGTCCACTCTAAAACTCTCCTAGCGCACCTTGAGGCCATTCCTTCTGGTCCTAACACCTGCCACATGGGCAAAGAGACCAACAACCACCTCTCTACAACCTCCATTTATGAAAAGAATCATAGTATGACCAAAGTCAGGAGAAAAAAGATGGTAAGAGTAACTAAATCACTTTAGACAGTAAGACAGATTTCTCCAAAACCTTTGCTAAGCCACCTGGCCTCCCTAGCTGACTTAATTGTTGAAGTACCTATGGAGAAAGGTTATTAGACGACTAAGTGAAGTTCAAGAGTAAAATCTCTTGATTTTACTTTTTCTTAATCTAAACTTTTCTAGCTGCAAGAATGAAATTAATGGTAAAATATATTTTTCGCTTCTTTGACAACATTTCAAATGAAACATGAATAATCTAAAAAATATAATCAAAAAAATGAAAAACCTTGCTAACCATGTATAAATTGCCATAAGTGGGTATTCTCAGAAGCTGCAGTGAGATTTCCACTCTGAACTGAAAGATTCAGTTTGGGGATTGGTACTGTCAAGCATTGGATCTTAGGGTAAAATCTCTTATGACAGAAATAACCTGGATCCCTTCTGAGAAGAACAAACAACACAGAGACATAACATAGTATCAACCATCCCAAAGGGAAGACAATCTTATTCACTGTATATTTCCTTATTTAATGTAATTGTATCAAAAATTGCAGGGATTTAATCATTTATCTGAACAGACAAGTTAAATATTAATAATAAATATATATATACACACGCCCTCACTATGAGGGTGGGGAGGCCCTGGCCCAGGTTGCCCAGCGAAGCTGTGGCTGCCCCATCCCTGGAGGGGTTCAAGGCCAGGTTGGATGGGGCCTTGGGCAGCCTGATCCAGTGCGAGGTGTCCCTGCCCAAGGCAGGGGGGTTGGCATTGGATGATCTTCAAGGTCCCTTCCAACCCAATCTATCCTATGATTTAGTGTAGTCTTAACTGAGTACTCCTAGAATCATAACTCTGGAATGCAGTTCAACCTCAAGTTTTTAGCAGATATATTACTACAAGAAGAAAAGCTGGTACGTTTTCCCATCTTCATGAAATAAATTAAGTTCTTCTGTATGAGCACATACTTGTTCAGCTTCTTACCTACTTCACAATATCTAATTTGTAAAGCTAAGTCTAAAACCATCATAATATTACACATTATTTTCCCCTATCAGCTTGACTCAGGAATTTCATGGCAATCTACTGCTAGCCAATATATTCCCACAGCCTGCATTTGTAATAAAGCCTATCTCTTATTTACACAATTGCAATAAATTTCGTTTTGTCCAAAACATTCTCTTCAAACTATCCTTAAACTCCCCCAAAACCTCTATCATTGGTTTTCCTTTAATTTAATAATAATAACAAAAATACAAGTAACATTTTGAACTCAGAGAAGGACTGAATTTTAATCTGAACAGGTGTTTTTTGAATTATAAAACTGTGAGAGAAAACTTAGCAATGTAATTACATACAAATTATCCAATTTCATGCCTATTATTACCATGAAGTTAAATTGTTTCTTAATCTACTTTGAAGGGTTGTTTTGATATTTAAATTGCCACTAAAGAAAAAAAATCTGGGTGTTCAGGAAGATATCAAGTGGACTTCTGTTGAGCTACCAGAATTCACAGTCACCTACTTACTGTGAATCTAGGGCCTTACATAAAACCCAGTATTTTAAAATTCTCAAAGTATTTCTCAGCTGATAATATAAGATTTTTATGAGAACAATAGACAAATATTCAGACCATATATAGAGAAAGAATTTTGAAAAATATGACACAAAGATTAAAGCAAGATGCACATATTCATTTGACAACAAAAACTTCAGACAAGTTGCACAGCATCTGGAAGTTTCAATTTGGAAAAAAAAAAAGCTTGAAAGAGAACTACTAAATAGATAAAATTGGCTCTTAGTTTTCAAGGGAAGGTCAGAAAGGAGATTTTATAACCTTTTGCCATGATACCTGAAGTTGCCTAATATTAAATATAATGCAGCCACACACTCCACCTGTGCATTCAACAAACTTCCAACATCCCAAAGTATGGTCTGAAGGAAGCAGGAACTCTGACACCCTTTTAGGTTCAGTTATCCCTTAAATGTTTAAGTTATTAAATAGTTTACTTTCAAACATCTTGAAAATTCCACTATGAAATATTTTTATACCATGACTGTAAAATACTGATACTTATGAGGTGAACAAGTACACATGTTCTCTGTGCAAGAAATTGGAGATGTATAACAAAACCCTAGCATATCAATTGTAATTATTAAAGACTTTTTTTTTTTAAAGGGAAACCCATTTTTCAGTGGTAAAATTGTCAACTAGAAATGGAGATGCTGCCAGAGTGAGATCCATCACCGTGGTAAACAAAACATAACATGTGACCAAGATTAACTTCCAAGTTAATTAAAGATTTGCAGTTTGAGATAAGTGCAGTATCTCTTATCTGAAGGTGCTATCTAATACTTTCATTAAAGTATCTAGTCAATAGAGCAGATCCTAGAAGATAAACCAAAATCTACTTCTTAATTGGGGTATGTATTAGGAAAGCAAACTTCTTTGCCTGAACAATCTCCAGAAGGTTGTGCAAATTCTATTTTATCCTAAGAATCTCCATCTAGATAAGTAAAATACATGTTTAATTTCTTGTATTGTCACATCATAGTTGTTCCAAATTTGTTACTACTGGAGTACCACAAGTTTGCAGTACCTGAACTCGTATGGAAAATAGCGATTCATTGCTTTCTAACTGAAGTTAAGAGTTACGGGTAAAAAAGATAATGAAGAGAGATATACAGCAACAAAAACAGTTGCTAAGTAAGTTTACCAAGTCCTCTGGAAATGATACCACCATTTGCTTTAGTATTTCATTCCTAAAATTAAAGGTTGTTTGTTTATACCTAACCTTGAAAATTCACATGCAATTCATTATGGATCCATTAATAATGACTGAGTTCTGTCATTCATACTCACATGAAGTGCACATTCTGAACACGAGATGTGTGACAGTGTAGGAAGCAAAGCCATAATGTCGAGCCACGCCTTTGCTTCTGCAAATAGCACCTAAAGCAACACTTACGTATAAAGAGAAACCACAACATATGAGCCAAAATCGGCTTCTTACAAAAGTTTCTGATGCATAAATTCTCAGAGGACAACCTGCTTCCTTCTGATTTATAAACCTATATGAATTTGTTTCTAGTTTACACCAATATTAAAATTAATCTTAGCCTATAGACCACTTCGCTTAATATCCAGAAAAAAGCTATCCTGGTAACAGCCACTCAGCAGCACAAGTGCTGTCACAGGAGAAACTCATCGCAGCCAGGAAATGAAATACAGACAGTGACAAAGGGTCGTACCACTGTTGTCAGAATAGACTTAATATCTCCATAATTACTACTGTTTTCCACTGGCAAGGTATGACACTATCATTCATGTAATTTATAGCATTTAGACCATTTAACTCCTGCTATGAGTTAACGAGACAGCCCAGCGCCATCCTACATAAAACTGGATTAAGGTTTACCTCTGTATTCTCATTTAGATTTCTGACTACAATGAAGAGTACAAAATACGGTCTCTGTGATTCTAAGACACTTAGTAGGTTTTGGAAATGGCCCAGGTGCTGTTGAATTAAATGGGAGCTACGCACTTGCACACATTTCCACAGAGGTTATTCAGAACCTCTATAAAATATGTTTTGAATGGAAACAGGACACCCAAGTGTCTTGTATAGCTCAGTTGTAGACATCTATCACACTTGCAGGCTCCCAACTACATCAAAATAGTCTGTTAAAATTTACTGGTTCTCAAACTATATTCATGCCTTCGAGGACAAGTATTATTTCAAATTTCTTATCTCTGTAAAGTGTATTGGGAGGGGGAGGACCTTCACGTAACCTTGACCGAATACAGTGTTTGTGCATTATACACAAACCCCAACCAGAGGAGTGAAGGTGAAGGTTACTGAACACTGAATCTTTCTTGTGAATCATGACATAAGCACCTCTCCTGATTCATTCTGAATGCAGTGTGCAGCATTCTCCACATTTCATCTTTCTTACTTGTGTGGGAAAGTTTAATGGTTTTACCTGACCTGTAAAACCACGTTTGAACAAAAAAAAGAAGCTTCTGAGAAATAAACAGGTGAAGATCTACAACATATTGTCTTGCACAGGATAAATTTCACTGAGCTTAGCAGAATTACAACACTGCAGAGACCAAGGGAATATATTCAAATGTACTGCAGGTTATGTTATAAAAGCTGGATTTAAAATCCTTCAGTGATGAAGCTGTCCCTGCTTAGTGAATAGCAGCTGCTCTAAATTAATCTATACTGATTAAATTTCCTGTTGCTTCATAAAAAATGGGTTTTAATTTAGAACATCAGTATAACATCTCAATTGAAACAATTGCAAGATGAAAGCAACCACATGATGTCAGCAAATATTATCACCTTTCTAAATCACAGTGAAATTAGTCTTCCAAAAACCAAAAGGTTATCTCTCCATCACTTTCTCTGGTGGCACTGAATAATCTCTGATCTATGTTTCCAAAACAGTCTATTTTCAGTTTTGTCATCCCAGCAATACACAGCCTGCCTACTCGACTCTTTACATTTTCCATTTTCAACATCCTGTTCTTCTTCAGTTTGTCTTTTTCAGGTTCAAAGGAACGCTCAAGATGAGTTGCGCCCATCATAAATAATGAAAAGAATTATTCAGGATACAATCATAGAGCACACTGCAGGTAAATGATGGATGTTTCTGCACACCCTCTGAGCACAGAATAGGTCTAACATGCTACAGAGCCTTGAGCAAGTTCTTCTGAATTTGAGCTAATATAGCCAGGCACTCAGCATGCAGGGACTGTTTGAACCTCTAAACTGTTGGAAAAACTATCTAGTAAAACAACCCAAAGAGCAGACATATCTTTAGAAATTGTTTTATAAACCACTCAAAAAGAAAAAGCGTATCAGAAGCAGAAATTACTTGGACTGCACAGTAATGAAAAGCTGACAGGCAACTGCTTATATAGTCAATATAGCTAAAAATTGTGACAGCTACAAAAAGATATTTTGGGCTTATTATAATTGTCTTATTTAAAAAGGACTGCTCACCTGTGTAAAACAAACAGGATTTGGCTACTAGTTTCTTAGTCCCACAGTACAGTTTGACAACTTCGCTGCCGTAAAAAGCTGAAATATTTGCATAAAGAAATGCATTATCTTGGTTTTATAGCCACATTCATATGCTTCTGTTTACATATAATATAGCACTTGGAAATTAAGAATATTGAATGTTCTTTCTTTGCATTGAGATGTCCCTAGTATTTTATTCTGCAGTAGCTTGTGTGTGTTGATGCATATATTCCAAGTATGCTTTCTATCATATATAAAATGAAATAAACAATTAGATTTGCAGAATTCTAATTTTATTGCTGCTTCATACTTTTATTTGTTGGTAGTTTGCTGTGTATAATTCTGTACATCTGACACCAAACCACACTTGATGGCTCTTTGAAGCTTTAATTGTCAGCTTTTTCCACTCCTATTTCTGTATATTTTTTAAGAGTTCATTTTTTCTAAAACAACAACTCCCACTTGCTGAATTTAATATTGTTTTCTAGAAACAAAATCATGTCCCAGTTACCCTTTTCCAACAATATACAGTGTTATTTTCCTATCATCTGCAATAAAACAGTGAGAGATTACACATAAATAACTATATTAACACTAAACATGTTCATTAAGTGCCTCATTTTGAAAATGTGTTACAGCTGGCCACTTATACTTGGCGGGAAATCAAATAGTACAGGACAAGCAGAAAATAAATAGCTGACTCTGATATGATCCTTGGATAAGTAATTCCAGGCTAATCTATGAACTACTTGTATGAATGAGATGAGTAGGAGAAAGTCCTCACTCACTGAACCCAACTCCAGTGGAAACAAAGCCTCATTCCTGGACCTTAAGTCAGGTACATAGTGCAGAGTATTAAAAACGTTATGGAAAATGGTACGATTGGTACAGAGTTGGATGGTCAAAACATGGCAATAGCAGCATTTTTATTATGTACTGTGATAGCAGATCTGTGTTATATAAAACTGGATATTGCTTTTCTTTCAGCTAAATTTTCTACCAAGAGTGCTGACAAAAACTCATTCATTTCAGTCCTGCACTGTCACTTGAGCTGTCGGAGCAACAGTGAAAATAACTTGATGCTCCATACTGTAGCAATTGGTAACATATTTACCTAAGACTTTGCAGCTCAACACCTTATTTTAGTTTTAAAAATAACACAGCATTTTAATGATTTTTCCCATTTTAGACCCCTAGGGTAGAATAACAACATTTAAAGAGGATAAATTCCAGAAACATCAATGGAGGAAAACCAACAAAAGCTATAAAACCTGTGATTGGAGTATGTAGTTTAACTATTTTACAGGTACACTAGTCAATAACAGATACTGCCAATAAGGTTCTTCGATCCTCATTTCGACCAGTTCTTTATCTAAATGCAGTCATAATATTTTTTTCTAATCATGCAGCGAAAGAGGATTCTCTGTTGCTGCTCCCTTTTTCAGATTAGTGTGCTGTAGTCCCATTTTGGCTCAGTTATTAATTTGAATAATTTATTAATTACTTTATGAGAAGGCATAGTTTCAGTATAGGGTGGAGCTTAAACTCTGAACCTAAAGCACTAGATCCAGGATAACTCCTAGAGTTCGGCCTTTACACATTATATGCCTTCGTCTAATTGATGTTTCCATGGATCTAGATTTATTTACAGCTTTCATGTGTCACATAATTAGTAAGTCAGGGCCTCATTTTTATTCATCTGACTAATTTTAGTATGAGTTACTTGATTGGCATCAATGGTGCTACTCCCTCACATATCAATAATAGACCCTGTAATATTAATATATATATAAATATTGCAAGGATTATTTAATGCATTAAAGATTTACTTCAAATATGGATGTCTCATTTGCATGAGAGAAAAATTACTCCCAAAGTGTTTTCAGCATCTCTATTCAGTTTTTTGCTTTAAAGTGAAATGTCTTTGTTGTTTCTCATTAACATGATTAGTTCATGTAAAAAAAAAAATAAAAAAACACCACCCCTAGTCAAAACTGTATTCCTTAATGTGATAAATGCACATAAACAATGTTTCATTAGGAATACCTGTTCTTAGATCACTGAAGATAACAAAAGGATCTAAATCAATTTATTAAGCCATTCCATTATCAAATCCTCTTTCAAATATTACTGCTCTGGCAAATTAACAACCTGAAAGCACAAACCTGAGGAACATATTCAAACAACATACAAACGTTACTGCAGTGCATAGCACTATCAGTTTGTGTCTCCAGGGCTATGGCATTTTGTTTTCAGGTGGAATTTGTTTCCTGTATCTTTTTAGGTACGTAATCAGATAATTGCAGGTCAGATTTGCTGGTTACAGCAAATAGTTTTATCAATGTTTTGTACAGAAATCATATGCTAAGAACAACAGCATGTGAACAGAATTTTAATCTCTGCTGTAATGTTTGCACACACTTATCCTTCTTTCCTTTTCTACTCTTAATTAGTTGCAGTTCTCTTACATTCATTAAGTAGAAGAGTGATAATCATAATAAGGCATAGCCTCATTTTAATCTGACATATTTTATGTTTTACACTAGGCTATATATCCCCAACTTTCCCCATATTAATCCAGAAGGCCAAAGTCAAGATCTTGTTGCTTAATCTACCATCACCAGTTCTACTCACATTTTCAGGGTTCAGAGATTTCATTTTTTTTCTTAACTATACAGATGCAAAATCATCTTTTTTATTTCAGAGTATCTTCATTGTTCACTTGGTTGTTCAACATTAGTTATACTGAACATAATTAATGAGCTCTCAGTATGCTCAGGAGAAGATCCCCTCTGTGATGTCAGTTCCAGTAAATTATCCAGTGCCAGGAAACACGTCCTTGGTTTGCAAAGATTCCATCTCTTTTTCTATCAATTTTGGGCTATGCAGATACTCAAGGCCTATGCCACAGCTTTTTTGGTGAGAGAAAAACAAAGAGCATGACAAGCAGGTCACACAGCGCTGTTTCAACAATCTCTGTTGATGGTTGTCAAATTTCATCCTGGAACTGAGCCTGGCAAGTCTGCATTTTTGGTCTGTCCTCTTCTAGACACTGCTCTTTCTTCTATTTGCAAGATTCAAACCTTCCCTTTGGTTTAAAAATGAAAAAGGTTCCCATTCTTCTCTCACCAGCACCAATTTAGCATGTCATGAGGGTTATTTTTTCCTCACCTTTGAAGAAAGGCTGAATGACCAGAGATGAAGAAAAAGCCATTAATTCTTAGAGGCCAATCACCCTCTGGCAATTCCATCATTTCTTGCTCTTCCTTATTTCTCTCTGCCCTCTCTTTTGTGCTGCTTCCTCCTTGATTTTTCACCTCCCTTCCTGTTCATTGGTGAGTTTTTATAAAAAGTACTTGTGCAAGTTCTCTGGTTTCTAAAAAGCATGAAGTTATATTTTATGCAGAATAAAATCACAGAAATTATATTATGTAACAGAGCCCTTTAAGTACCTACAGGAAATTGAATTTTGTCCCAGTGCTGTCAGTGGAAATGCTAATCTTTTGCCTAGTCTGAACTAGAGCAAGGAAGTTAGCTACCTAGAGCTTGACATCTATTTAAACAGAAGTCAGCCTTGCTTTTAGGAACTCCGTCACACTTTTTTGTGTACCTGACAAGACTGCAGGTTAGACTCATTTCCCACAGCTGGTCCATCGTTGCTTACTAACGATGCCACGTGAAGGACTAAACAGAGGGCTGCTTGTCCCTCACAGAGACTCTTTCTGACAAGGGACAAATGCTGGTAGTGCAGCCATCTAGACCCTATACTGAGCCACCCCAACAACCACTATTCTAGTGTAATGACACTGTTGATCAGCTTAAGGTTCCCAGAAGGACATACTTAAGCTTTCTTTTTTTCCCTTGGCCTGTCACTGTTTGCATTAACCCAGGACTGCCATCCTCTGGATGTAGATAAATCAGAGAAGCCTCTTTCAATAAGATTTTTCCTCCTTCTCTCTACACTCAAGACTATAGAATCCAAAGCTTGTATTCCTCTAGAATTCTGTCCCAAGAAGAGCTGAAGTGTCATAAGTCAACTGGTACTATATATATATACACACACACACATATTCTATATTCTATAATTGATCACTCCAAACTATTTAGCACTGTAAAAATTTCAAGTACTTTAGATGTTAAAAATGTTCCCACAATATAAAAGTATTACCAAAACATTTAGTGACTTTAATCCCCCATTACACACTAACCATTACAAGTTTAAGAATTCAGATTTTCTAATACCTACAATATTTAATTCATCCTACATTTTCATAATAATAAGACATTCATTTTGTGTCACCTATCTGATAAGACATTTAGAACTATCATAACTGAAAAAGACTTCATTTGTTCAACAAGCCAGGTGAACAAGAGTTACAAAGCTACTGTCTAATTGCTACTGCTTAATTTATTAAAACTACCCTATCAAGGCTCTTCTTTTTTACCCAACAATACAATACACTGAAATATTGATACCCAGGCTACTTATCAGTGTATTGTCTCTCAATAAAACAGCATTTCTCCTGTTATTAAAAACAAAAATCTGAAACAGGAGGAACTATTAATTGTGCATTCATTTTATATCAGACTAGGCATTTAACACTTTTTTTGTGGAAAAGCAAATACCGGTAGACAAATAACTCATAAATGACACTAATGAGCACTGGGAGATGGAGTGGAAAGGCTTTAAATGTGTCCCATTATTTTGCAGGATAATTAAGAGCACAGCTCTACCATGGCATTTTATTACAGAAATAGATAAGATCCCATCGTATTGCAAGCAGGTGTTGTAATGAAGCAAAGCAAGATCATTTTTATGAGGTCCAAAAAAGACTGCAAATTTATTTTATGCTACTGTAATTTAAAAAGTAAGCATGCGGATCTTGGGAAACAAAGGGAACAGCAGAATATACTGTGTAAAATTACTCTCTGTGCTGTTGATTCAGGTTATCCCCAGAGAAAACAGAAAAGAACATTTGTTCTCTCACACCTTATATGTACAGTTTAGTTTATCATAAATAATATTTGGTTTAAGCAGCTCTTATCAGATGAAACTCACTGTACACAAACGGCATCACAGTTTAGCACAGACTAAACACCCCAGTTTATTTACAATAAAAATAGGGTTTCTGTTATTTAGATTCATCAGGAAGCTTTAATCCTGCATAAATACTGCCACTAAACTTTTGTATTGCATCTGTCATGATTTTATATTTTTTTCATTAGCATTTAACATGAAGCGCTATGAAATACAGATAACCTTACAAAAGATCCAGCATTACATTGAGTGATGCAGTATTTGCAAGAAGATTCTGGGCTGACGTTCACCAATTATAAACTTCAAGAGTAGACACAGGATTCACAGGGAAGAAAATTATAATCCTACATTATCTAAGACACAAGTTGTGACTCTCACATCAGTTTGAGGAAGCAGAACCTCTTTCAATTGTCAGTTTACATTCTTTGTAGTTTTCACATGAACCACTGTATTGTCTATGGACACTACTGATGAACAGCAAGAAATATTCCACAGGGTAATATCAGTTAGTAACTATAAAAATGTTTAGATATCATATCAAACTCTAGAAAACTTCCCGAACCTGGGAAGTACAAAATCATATGCTCATGATAAATTCCTCTTTCTCTATTTGCCTTTATGCACTGGAGTTTGAGATTCGTTACACTTAAAATCTAAGGAAGTTAGGTGGTAAGATGAAAAAAGAAGTGAGATACAGAACGAAAGAAGTGTGGAAATTGGAATTTAAAGCATAGCTAATGTCATTTGGCTGATTTTGCTGCAAACCTACTCAGGGGTGTGGGGGGAAGAATAAAGTTCTGCAGTATATAAGAAACAGCCTCTTGAGATGATCTTGATATTCTACCCTGCTGCACAGTAAATGCTATATATTTGAAAGAGCTTGAAATTAATCATCTTTCTATGGAGATTAAACTGATAAAGCGTGATAACCTGCAACTTTTTCAACTACTACTTTTAGTTAGAGAAATCTGTACTTCTGCTACAAAGGATGGAGAGACGGGGAAAAGCTCCAGTGGATCTACTAACATCAAACATTCATCCTTTCATCTTGCATTTCAAATAAATATTATGGGGCCATATTTGCTCACTACTACTTCCTCTTTCAGTCCCTGTGAATTTTTGTTTCTGATGGTCAGCCTAGCTTTCACTAATGCTTTACAGAAAGAATGGCTGTGCACATTTAATACATAATGCCCTCTACTGAGACAGAAAGTCTCAATGATTTTGTTAAGTTAAAAAAAAAAAGAAAAAAAACACCAAAACCCATAAACTTATTTTTTCAATCAGTAGTCCCCCATAAGTTCTTGTTTTCAGCAGTTTAGCACTTGCAGTTCCTTGGCACTTACATCTCCTCACACCATAAGGTGGAATTTTACCTGTTCGAAGGGTGAAAACCCAGGACCAAAGTTCTTAGTTCTGCTTTGTCACTCCCTAAATAACAAGAAAAGCTCCTATTTAAATGCCATGGAAAAAAGTTAACATACTGCTGCTGCACAATCACTTGCTGTGAAAGTGTATTTTTAACACTGCTTAGTCTTTGGGTTAGCTTTGAATAACCTTGCACACTTAATTGTTATTACAATATAAATCTAGGATGCCATGCCATTTAAAAGTTGAAACTATAATAACTGAGGAGAAATTCCTCTCTTTATTTGCAGTTAATGTTTTGATTCACACTTTATTGCACACTCTTGTCTCTGCATCCATTAAACCTGTTGTGAGCCACAGAGAAAATACCAATTTTCATCTGTGGGGAATAAAAAAGTCTAAAATTTTACACTTATTAAATTACTTCATATCCAGCGTGGTCATTCATTCTTAAAGTAATAGTCAGCAATAACGACTTTATACTAAAAACATCTAATGATGGCCTGAATTAGAAAAATATCCTAATTATCTAGCTTTGCTAGTACAGTAAATTTGCTGGAATGTATTTACTTTTTAAACCATCAAAACAATAATGTAGAACTGACTGTTGATTTCTGCAGTTCCTCCTCTTTTGTGGACATTGCTCGCAGTAACACACGCATATCAAATCTTCTAAACTTTCTACGGGAAGAACATTTGATTTCCAAAGTAGCCAGTTTTGTGTAAATTACTAGGAACGATCTGCTACATAAAATGCATGTAACTGGTCTAATTGCCACAATTTTTAACACTCATTTCTAATTCTTAGTTTGCATTCTTCCAGATCTTCTACGATAGCATCAAAATACACTGACGCAGCAACTGAAGTCATGATGGGTGCAATTCAAAATATTGAAATGTTAAAAAAAATATATTGCAAGTATTAACACGCACATTACACACAAGGTTGAAAACATTTGTGGTTCACTTATACGGCAGTATATATATTACTTAACTACTTTTTCAAATCCAAGATCCATACCACAGAACCTCAAGGAAATCAAATGGTCAAAACTGACTCTCATTGACTGCTCACAGTTACTGAGTATAGAGGCTGTAACCATTAACAGGTTTCTCTCAGCTGTGGCTCATTTCAAGCTTCTTTTTCTCCACATCCTCCTTCCATATCAATGACATTATTCTGGCTGATTTATGCACTGAGGAGACACTCTTCATCAGGTTAGATTAATTCACTAACTCCTGGGTGCTATTATAGGTGGATTCTGGCTCAGTGCATATCAACTGGCCAGCTAAGGTTAGCATCTGACATGACATAGATTAAATTTCTGTTCTTCAGCACACATTTGATTCAACAATTGGAAGTAGCAAAAAGGCATACAGACCAAGTTGAAAAACCCTAGGTCCTAAACTCACATGATAAAAAAAAAAGGAAAAAACTGATTTTAAGTTTGATAAGAATTAAAGGTTCTAGGCCTTATGAATAGGGAGGAAAGGAACAAAAATAATTTCTCATGTCATGTCTGAAATCCACAACTACAATGAAGTAATACAGCAGCCTGTTGGTTCATAAAGATGTACTATGGCATTAGCCACGTGTAGCAGACCAATTAACCAGATATGATATTACAGAAGCATACACCTTTTGTCCACAGCTTTCAATGCTGCTTTTCCAGATTGCACAACTCTTTAAAAGCAGACTTAATTTTTTTAAGGGAAACCCAATTTCAATACTGAGTCCTCAATAAGGTAATGAAAAGTTACAATAAAGACTCAAAGACATTCGAATTACTGTGCAATCACCATAACTCATGGGAGTTTCACATCTAAGTGATTTCTTTCTCTATGAGGCTTTTAAGATCCTTCAAGCTTCTTAATGAAAAAAACAATACAACAGAAAATCTACTGCTAATAGGGATACCCAATTGGGTAACTCCAGGGATTGCTAAAAATGTCATGCCTCTGCTAAAGCAATCTATAAAGGCATGTCAGAAACTTTCCCAAATCACTGCAGTGGAAACGTGGAATGATCAGTATTGGCATCTGCTTACCCAGTGTTTATTCAATATTAAGAGGCAACACGATCAGTTTCTGCTTCTAATTGCAGAAATCTTGCTCATTTACGTGCTCAAGTTAAATTTTTATCCTGATTATGCATTCATTTCCTCTATAGCTGGCATAATTCTTAACATGTTCTTTAACACACTATTTCAGCCCTTCCTAGTGAAGTTTGTAGGAGTGCTATCAATGAGTTAAAGGATATGTTATGGAATAAGTAGGAATATGCTTTAAATCACTGAATTTCATTCCTGTGCTTCCTTGTCACAAGAGTGATTTCTGGAAATATTTCAGGCAAATTTGTATTTTATTACAACACAAACAGAACCTGCTGACATAGTTCAGTATTTCTAACAGCTTTGACCTCTGTTCTTATATTTAGATTTCAGCAGATGAACATCTTTGAGGTTAATGTATTTGCAAAATAAAATACTAGAAGTGAAATCCAGACTAATTAAGTCCTAAGTTATTAATTCTCCATTGAATTCCTCCATATTTACTGATGTTCAAGAGCAGTGCTTCTCTATACAAAATAAGGCCTACATCACAGTCCAAGGCTGCCATCCCAAGTGCTTCACATTTCACAGAACAGTAGGAGTTGGAAGGGACCTCTGACACAGGGGAAAAAAAAAAAACTCAGTGATCCGACAGGTTTCTTCCAACCTGGTGATTCTATGATTCTATGATTTTCTTGTATTCTTTATAGACACAATGCCTACAAATTTAAGACTGCTAGATCTTTCTCCTTCTTCAATTTCTGTATATCTTTAACATTACCTTTAATTAAAGAATTTGTTCTGCACTACTTGCTAAAAAAGAACTACCATAACTGATAGGAATTTAAACAAAAATAAAAGCAACTGAAGGATTCTTAAGAAAACAACACAGATAAAATTAAAGACGGCATTTTTTGTGATTTCAGTAAGACAGTGTTTAGAAGATGAAGTTCTCTATGATCTCCTACCGGGAATAGTCTCATGCAGAGCTGCATAGTGCTTTGTGAAGTATAAAAATAAGGTGACAAGTTACAGCTCAATTTAAGAGAGAAAATGTCAACTTAAGTTTAATGCTTTAAATCTCGTTATTTAACAATATTCTTATGTGATGCATCAACAGCTGAGATCAATGGAAATTGAAAGTTTCTGCTTTATAAAAGAGAAATTGTTCCTGGTATACAATTTTTTCATTAAAATCTCCCTAAACTGGAGTGTGTATCCTGCCAGTAAATTTATGACACTCCAGTTGCACTATGATTATTGTTGGTTTTTTGCACACAAGGACTTGAGAATAAAAAAAGAGAAGTTAGCACACTTCTGTGGCTTTTTTCCATAAGTCTATACAGTATTTAATACTTACAAATGTTTGAAAAAAACAAGATAAATTGAAGGTATTCTTAAAACTGCAGGTGACTCAACCTGACATTTTACACAGAGAGTATCTACCTATTAAGGAATCACAACGTACCAGAAAGTCAAAATGTACATGTTTTTTTTAACGGACAAGCCAATGAAAACTGAAATACTGCAGTACCAGATCCTAGAGGGTAGATCACTTCTCCAATTTCTAGCAGACTGGCAGATGTTGACACTGGGCCAACTTACATTTTTATACATGCTAAAGAAGAGGAGTACAGGTCTGCCTGGAGCACTGCATACAAGTATTGTTATAAATTAAAAACTCTAAAGTGTTTATCAGTTTTTACTGATTGAAAGCACAAGATTCTTTTTAGGATTTGCTAAATGAATTTTCTCACCCTTTCCGTTCCTAAAACATTCCTCTTTACACCTACTACACACTTCTCACTTTTCTTAAATAGCTTCACACACTGCCTATGCTTGCTGTCTTGTCTACTAGCCTTTAAGTCAAGTCCTTTTCTCACTGTTCTCAGTCACCGAGATGACTGCTGCATCATCTTTAACTCTGCTCTTCATTACTGGTATTTAACCAAGTAGTGAAAACCTTTGTAGTTTCTAATCTTTTGGATTCCGCTGTATTATGGACTTGGAGACACAAGGCGTGATGCCCAAAGACACAGAAGTGATGAGACTTCCCTGCAATGCAAGCTTAAAAATTGGGAAGTACTATCAAACAAAACCAAACACCACTCCTACTTCTCAAATTATTTACACTAGGACAGAAATCTAAATCAGAATCAAGGTATTTTGTGTTTGTTACAAGTACAAAAATGTCATAACTGGCTTATAGATAGCTTTAAGCTGTATTGGATCATTCTTACCTCCTACCTTTCTTTCCCATGACCGAGTTATTTTTATGTAGTGACTTTTAACCTTGTCTATAGCAAATAAGTATTAGATAGATAAGTGTAATATCCTCAACTCGCATAAAGTCTTAGATAAAAAAAAAAAGACAACAGTAACCGGTCAGGAAGCAGATACAGAAATAGGAAAAGACAAAATGAGGAAGTTAAAGCTTCTAAAAGTAGATTTTGCTGCCAAAAATAATGTACAATGTAACTAAACTCTGAGAGGCTTTCACCTATGACACGGCCCAGATTCTACATCAGTACTGTGCAGAGATATTTAAAAAGTCTACTTAAAATCTGCTTCTCCAATTGCTCTACAGAATTTAATCAAGCAGTATGCATAACTTCCTCTAGAAAAAAAAGAGGTTTGCAATTGTTATTTGCTCTATATCCTGTAATCAATAGGGCAAGGCTCAGAAAAGTGACTTTTTATATTTAAAGTAATTCTTGAAATTTTCTCCAAAATAGCAAAATTTTTCTTCAGATCCTATAGCACAAATGTCTTTGTCAAGACAAGAGTGCAATAAGGTTCTTCCAAAAGTTAGTTTGTTCTTTTTTTTAAAAAAAAACCCTGCAGATAGCTGCAAACTGCTTGAATAAGCAGGGTTTCAGACAATCACATGCCACCAATAATTAATATTTAGAACGTTCTCCAAGTGAAAAACATGAAACATTATTTCTTAATTATGTCTTTTTTAGGCTCTACCACTGTGAGAAGAAAAATCTGGAAAAAACTATCATCATCATATGTCTAATGGTCCTTCTAAAAACACTGCAAGACAGATTTAAAAAAAATTCCAGAAAACAACTCACATAAATACATTTCCCAAATTGTCTTTGGGGTGATATTTCACTCTTTAAAGCTATAAACTCTTTTTGGTCAAAATATTAGCTTGAATTTCAAAGGGAAGAAGCTATTCAAATCAGAACAAGGTAAAAGTTTTAAGGCAGACTGAATTTTTCAAACTATTTGAATTTCACCTTATTAAATCTCATGTTAGAGAGTTCAATTTCAGTAAATCTATTTTTTTATAATTAAAAGCAGTGGCTTTAATGGAAACTAATTTGAATTTCTAAAAATAACTGTTTCCATGAAATGACTATCAATCAATCCCTTTGAGGTAAGAGCCCTACTTTGTCCTGATAGCATGACTGGTTTTATGATATCCTCAGCTGACTGACTTTGTTTTCAGCAAAAGAAAAGAACTTAAAGAGCTGCTGACCAATAAAGACAAATCTTTTAAATCGATATATTCAGTATACTGGTATGTGTAAAACATGCCATGACCAAATAGTGATTTTCACTTGCACCGAATTTTATCTCTAAGTATATTTATACGAAGGCATAAAAAAATGACAGAACAGTCTGTCCGAAATTGTTAATATTACACTCACATCTTTGCAAACTCTTTAAAATATAAAAAGAGTAATTTAATTCCTAGAAAATGTTAAAATTGAACCTTTATATCTAAAGTTGAAATACATTTAAACAAAAACTGGGCACTGTATCTACCCTAACAGATTAGTTTGCTTTTCCTGTTACATATTTCTACGGAATAAAAGAAGCTTGTTCTCGCTTTACTCAGATAGCAATTATTAATTTCCACAAAAGTACCTATAGGTCATGGCTGGCCAGTCTCATGATGAGAGCATCGGAAGAGTTAGCTAAGCAATCCTCAGAAATAACTTAACCAAGCATAAAAATCTTGCAGGATGTCCCATGTATGTTATTACAGATGACCACTCTCTTTTCTTCAGAGAGGTGAAAATGGCATCTAACACGGTTATTAAATTTTCTTCGTGGTGGAGTGAGTCCACTCGGTCCTTTTCTAAACGTATAGTAACAACTTGTTGGTATAGACAAGATTATTATGTTTCAAATGCACAATATCTATTCTAATCAACATCAGCAGCCACACATTATTGAAGTGTTACAGAGTTAGACTAGATTAATTTGCTTAAAGCAGCTTTTCCAAACAAAATATGGTTAAAATGAATATTTGGCTTTAGGCTTTGTGTTTGGAAGACTGCCAGAGACACTAAAAAGGATTGCAGAATTTTGCATTTCGTTTCCTTACCTCTAAACAGTATTTAAGTCCAACTTCAAAATAAGGCATGAGATTTTGAGGGAAAAAAAATTACTTACATTTTTTAATTATGTTAAGTCAAGGGCATACCTATTATTTAGGATTTTCAAATAGTCTGTAGGGTCATTAAATAGCTTAACTACAAGACAGGACTGCTGAGGACATACTTGACTGAGAACAGACCATGAGTGAAAGCCTGTTACTTCATGAGAAATAATAGCTCAAATGAATAAACAGACAAACAATGCAGCTCAAGTTAAACCAGCTCTCGAAGTCTGACTACTAGCAAGATTCTACTAAAGTACAAAACCACAGGGGCCACTTTCAAAAATCCTACCTAAAACTTACTGAAATCTCTAGAAAAACTAAGTGGATGGGGCCTCTAATGTGCAGTACTGCTTGTACAGAAAGACTATCTCTTCTGGCTGAGAAGTCCTCATCTCATATGGACTAAAATTGTCTGTTGCTGCAGTCACATGCTTTGCTGTATTCCCAATTCTTACTTGATCCTAAGCAACTTAAGAATGTTCCTCTCCTCTCACAGTGCTGTTCTGCAACAATTCCATTTCCTGCATACATGGCAAACTACATGCTCCAGAGGTATCAGTACAGAAAGATTCACAAAATCTACAGAGATTAAAAGCCAAATGAAGGCCATAAATAATGCATGCAACACTAAGTGCTATCCACGCTGTTTTTGGATATGTGTATCTTGTAAGATCTGCTTCTGCATTTTGCATGCTAATGTCTATTAGCCAGTTTTACGGGACAAATTCAGACACGTTCCTGATGGCATCTCAAAAAGCACTATCAAACTCCAACTTGTCATAACGAAATTCAGTTTGAGAAAAAGCAGAAACATGACAGAAAAACCTGGTTCCTTGCAGTAATATTTATTAGAATCGATTTCCAACTCTGGTGACTAAACACCTCATGCGATTACTTATGTTATTAGTTTACTCATGTTAGGTAACAAATACCTTTGGTTCCACAATACTCAGGTAGCATCAGATATTACGTATTAAACCTGGATAAATTTTAAAAGCAACATTAGCTATTACTGTCATGTACAGAATAAATTTTAGTTAATTCTGACTCTCTCCTGCCAGTGAAGAGACATCAGCTCTTTGTTTTAAAGAAAAAAATCTTCAGAAATAATTTGATATCTGATGCAGCATAGTCAACCTTTGTGACATGACAGAGAATCCCAAAGTTTTATATCTAAAGAGGCTGTAATATGCTTTATTCTTCTTGCATGTAAATTCAAAGCCTGTCCTTTCCCTCTCAAATTAGTAATCTTTACAAGTAGCTTATGACTTCTAAATACTGAATATAATTCCCTGTCCCTAGAGATGGATCTGATCCCTTGGATCCATTGCAAGCAAATTCCCACTGATTGTGTAGCCTTCATTCATACAACCAAAGTAAGTACATTACACCAGGAGTACTTACTTTTTACTACCTTATCATAAATCTGATGTTAAAACCACTAAGGATAGCAGAGAACCGGTTCTCAGTGGAGAATTGTGAGAAAATCCCAAGGTCACTTCCCAGCTCCCCCAAGTGTGATAATACAGTGCGTTTCCAGCAAAGTAAATGGACTTGCTCACCCTTTAGTTTTAAGAATACTTTTTTAAGCTAGCAATATATTTCAGCTGTTTAAAGCCTAATAAAAATACAGCACAAGTCATTTATTATCTGTCACTTCCATACAAGTAATTCCCATAAAAAGTCAACTTTAAGATACTCTGCGAAAGAATTCTTTCAGAGTTGACAGTCTTATTATTTTAAAATTTAAATGACATTCAAAGAAATTCAAAGCTGAATACCTTGGATCAAAGGCAATAGCACAACAGAAGTAAAATTCAGTGATTAAAAAACTCCAACAGAAAATAAAGTCCAGCTGTCAATACTTTTCAATAGAGATTTACATCAAGCCACTTTAAACTCCTCTCATAATTCTTCAAGCGCTCTGTTATAAATCAGATCAAAATGTATTCGCAGTCAAATCTCCTTTTTCTTATAACATTTGATGTGTGTGTCTGTTGGATGAATTTCAAAAATTACGTGCATAAAGTACTGCATAACTACAGGAGCACAAAGTAGCAGAACAATGTTGAATATCCTAAAACTACCAACTGCTACATAGGTGGGTCATCTCCTTAGCCATGAATTTGTTTCCTTGACAGAACAGGAAACAATTTGTTGGAAAGGAAAATTAGATGAGTATGAACTGTAACAGTTAGCAGATCAATTCTCACTGCATTTACCAGGCTATAAATTGGTTTGTATTAACTGACTTTGATTCTGCAGTGGTGCACATAAATAAATTTCCAATGCCAGAACACACCGTGGGGTTCATCTGATTTCCCAAACTGACTTAGAGGGAAGATTCTGATGAGAGAATGCGAGGGCAAAGAGAATGTTTTATGTTTTTAACTTAATTCCTCTAACCACAATTCCAGGAACCGGTTGGCTTTGTGTGATGATTTTTAAATGGAACCATTCAGAATTCACAGCAAACAAGCAAGAACTAGGGTTTTTCGTTTGGTTAACAATTTTTTTTTCAATAAGAATAACTTTTTTTTTATTAAGTTCACGGCAGTAAAAGCATACCCTAAAACATTGCTTGCATCTCTGTAGGTTTCTTTAAATTAGAGCACTCTTTAGCATGATCAATATATCCTCTGAAAATGAGATCAGACACGGATGCTCGATAGTGAGTCCTGATGGGGTAAGTTTCATAATTTCAGAGGACAATTTATTTGCCCTGAAAAATGATGCCACCAGGTACTGCACCTGCTCCTTGCACTCTGATGAAGTGTTTCGCATTGCATGTGTAGGGAGAAATATTACTGTTGCTCTTAGCAGAAAAATGGGAGGAGGTATGCAAGATGTTCAGCTAACGTGTCTTCTATGTGAAATCTCAGTATCTTCAAAACCAGTGCATTTGTACCAAAAATACATATTTAGGTAGGTAATCTTTCTGAGCTTCTATTAATAAAAACCTTCTACAAATAAATTAGTAGGTATTTCTGCTAATACAATTAAAGACAATGGAGATGTAAAGTTACCCCTACTGGAGGCTTGAAATTAATTTTCATTTCCATTTTGGCAAAACACCACTCTCCTTCTGGTAGGAGATCAAGCTTGGGAAGTGAAAATAGCTTATTTTCCATGCACATCTGTGCAGAGAGACAAGCAATTCTTTCGTTCAGGTGGATGAATTGCCAGCTTTCATATATGACAGATAGTGTAATGCACAGTAAAACAACTACTGTAGCTATTCATTGCTTCTAAACATAACAGCAAAAAACATCTATGACAAAAAAGCAGTAAAAGAATATACTACAGTATGGGCAGATGTCCACAGTGCATTAAAAAGGTATTTGTGTCCTCTTAGATTTAAGCAAACAACTGTATTCATATGATTTACTGTAATTTACTGGATTCTAAGCGTGTTCTATCCTAATGATGCTCACACAATAATGGATGCGTATGTATTCTTTCTCATGCTTTAAGAGTCCATTTAACTTTTGAATGAAGGAAAGAGCATTTTAGAGGAGCAGTCACTTATGACAGACAATTGTTTAAAAACAATCATATAATCAGATCCATCTGGTGCTACCCTGGGAGCAATGTGTTGCAAACTAATAAAATTACTGCAGGGGTAGGAAAAGCAAAAAAGAAAATTATAAAAGAATAACCATTTGTTTTATATAGGGAAGAATTAAGTTATTCTTATGTCATGGAAAACATTTTTTAAAATATCATTTTGGCAAGATGATCTTCATTTAAAAACAATTCACAGTCACATTCAGATTCATACTAATTGTTTCAATTTGCTATAAGTAATGATTACACAAAAATAGCTGTTGCACAATGCTTAAATATTTCTGAAATGTGAGTATACGCCTGAAATATATTTCCATATTTCTGCAATGTAAGCCAATAAGTATATATATATAGAGAGTTAATCAAGTTTTTAAGACAAGAAATGCATTAAAAATACCCTGACTAGTCCAGTTTTAATTATTTATTCATCCTATCATCTGTTAAAAAACACAGAATTTTAATAGTTCTTTAGACCCTTCAGCACTAAACCACAAGAATCATAGAAGATATGAGTCCAGTTTGTTCTGGTGACTTTTCTATATGCTGTGGTCAGACAGGAGCATAAATTCCAACAGCTCTTATAAACTGCTTCAAAAACATTTTTCTACCTCCAAGTTTTCCGGTCATAAGTGCTTATTCTTCTTAGTTAAGGGAAGCAACCATGGAGAAAACATAAAGCAAGTGCAAATCTAGCAATATAAAGTTTAATTTTCATTGCATTTGTTCAAATGGTTTATATTTAATGGATGAATCGCAGTGTTTGTGTCTGACTTACTTTTGGTTGCTCAGTGTCTCAATCACTGCAGCACAGACACAAACGGCAGGTGGGCTTCCCCACACAGTTATGCTGATGTAGTTTCCCTCTTCATCTTAAATGACCACCTGAGCTGAATGTGATAGACACTTTTATCTGAGATTTTATACAGTCTTTGGCCTTTCCTGAGGCAGACTGAATCCTCTCTACACACCACATAAAATTCACAAAGAGCAAGAGTTCAAAGTGTAATTCTTATATAGTTTCTTTTTTTGCACCAAGGACAAGTTCACGCCTGAGCTCTAAGAAAAAACACACTCTAAACATAAAATCTATAATATAAAAGTGAAAGGGCAGAATGTCAGCTGCCAAGACACATGGCTAGTAAAAAAAAAAAAAAAGTGTTAATGCACTCTTCTATGTATCTACTCTTTTTAAAGATGGTCCACTTACAGAATATACAAGGGCATTTGTGCTAATTACCAAGACACACGACTGGTAGAAAAATAAAGTCACCTTAGCAGACCCTTTACACAATTTCACTCTTTCAAAATACAGCCTTAAAACAGAAACCACGCTACCTTTCTTTTGTTATTTTCAGGGCAGCAATCAGAGAGAAAGGAGATTCATTAATATACACATTACCATTAACAGGCAGAGGAAGCAATCATTAGTGTCACGGCTCAGGTGTTTTCTCAATGCAGCTGTAGGATCATATCATATCACACTAATGTACATTGCAATGAAGCTCTCTACTAGATTTTCCTATTATTTGAGTGTTAAACTTGTTTTGTCACAGATCTGTGAAGGACACTGACAATAGTAAACTAGCCTGCATTATCATCATCATCTTTTCCTTAAGAAAAGGAAATCAATAAGCAAGCTGTCATAGTCTATTTTCTACAGGTTAACCTTTCTGGTTCTGGTAGAGTGGATACTTTACAAGTTAGAGCTGTAAAAATGGCATTTGACAGAAGTATTACTTACTTGGGATTTTCTAGTAGAGCCACAGGTAACGATTTGACAGCAACTCAAAAGAAACAGTGATGAAAATATTATATCCGTATTTGTTTACAAATAAAATAACATTCTGCAGACATAATGCTAAATGTCCTTAACTGACTTCAAAGGAAAATCTCATAAGTTTGTGCTTAGAAAGGTATGAAGTATTTCTGGCTTCGTGTACTTTCCTCTGTACTTGATTTTACTTGGTGTTTAACTAAAAGTTATTTAATACAATCGCATCATAAATTAATAAATGAAATCACACCCTTTTATGACAAGATCTAAGTCTGTACATTCTACAATGAAACACAGAGGAAAAGTAATTTCAACAGACCCACAGAAAAGGACACCCCTATTTGAAGTCAGTGATACTGCACTTATAATCTGCCAAAATCCAAATTTAGAGCCACAAACTTTCTATTCTTTTCCTGCTAAGCAAGCCTTATTCTCCAGCATGGGTCCCCAGGGTGCTATTTCTTCTATTATTTCAGCTGGTTGAACTACAGGATGGCCCTGAAGAGATGCTTCTTCTGCACCTCTCTCAGGTCCAGAGAGGCTTTTCTGGCACTGGATGGAACCACAGTGCAATTGCACCCGAGTTAGATCAGTTCCTTGGTCTGACAGTAATGTTTCTAATGTGTTAGCTTTTTAATGGATAGGTGAGCTGAACCACCTTCACTGGTAGTCACATTTGTCAGATCTAATACACAAACTAGGATCTTTCTTGACAGAAAAGGTCTGTTCTGTGATTAAAATTTCTTTTCCATTAGTCTGATTTTTCACTCTCAGTCCAAAACTCCAGGTTTTCTTGGTAGCAGTTCCAATCCAAATTGGTGCTAAAATTGCTTTCATTGTTTAAAAAAAATAAAAAATCTTCATTAAATTCTACTTCCGTAAAGTTTAAATGACCTCATTTAGACATCTTGTTCTGAAAGAATTATATCATTCTGTCCCACAAGGAGAAAGGAGATCACAATTTTGTCACTTGTATAAAGGATTAGCACACCAAAGGTTTATCCTCATTGTGAAAATTGTCCCCTGAGGTTTTAGAACCTTTTGTTAAATGCAAAATGTTGTAATAAATCATTACCTGTACCAAATAATTTACTTGGTCATGAATCTACAGCTTAAAGTTCTTGGGGTACAATATCAGCTGAGAGAGTTGTGGTTGTTTAGCCTGGAGAAGAGGAGGCTGAGAGGAGACCTCATTGCCCTCTACAACTACCTGAAAGGAGGTTGTGGAGAGGAGGGAGCTGGGCTCTTCTCCCAAGGCACAGGATGAGAGGGAATGGCCTCAAGCTCCACCGAGGTGGTTTAGGCTGAACATTAGGAAAAAAAAAAAAAATCACAAAAAGTGTCACTGGGTACTGTAACAGGTCCAGGGAGACGAGGCTGCCCAGGGAGGGGCTTGAGTCACCTTCCCTGGAGGTATTTAAGGGACGGGTGGACGACCTGCTGAGGGACGTGTTTTAGTGTTTGATAGGAATGGTTGGACTCAATGATCCAGTGGATCTCTTCCAACCTGGTGATTCTATGAATCTACAATACTGGGGAGCAAAACAAAGACACAGGGGGGTGGCAACCACCAAGTTACAGAAATTAATCACCCAAAACAACCCAGGTTTCCCAGATAGGACTCAACACACACATTGTAAGGTAATGGGAGAAATACAGAGAGAAAGGGAGAGAAAGAGAGAGAAAGAAAGAAATCACCACATCGAAGGCAGCAGATGATCTCGGGTACACATGTTCCAGGCCGGTCCGATCGAAGTGTGTGAGAGAGTGAACATGGAGGTGAGAGCAAGACTCTTCCCCGGTTCCTTGAGAGCCCTTTATAAGGTAAGGCCAACCCTCCCACCATCAGCCCGTGTGTTTCTGGGGGGCAGGGAGCAAGCAGGTGTGGGGGTACAAGAGGAAGTGGCAATGGCCGTATCCCCTCCCTTACCGAATACAGCTCTGGGCATGACCTCACCCCAGTGAGGGAAAGGGGGGGGCCTGCCTCTGTACTGCCCCCCTGAGCCTGGCAGCACAGATAGGTTGGGGCCACAAGGGGGTGGGCCTCAGACAAAAGGGTTAAGGCAGAGAGATAAACAGAGTCTGACTTTACATGGACTTAAATATATTTTTTAAAAAGTGTTGATATAGTACGTAAAGTATCTTTGTTTAAAACTAACTGATTGAGATATCATAATCAAGAAAACAGGGTTAAAAAAAATCAGAAAAATTACTACTAGTCCAAATCTGAAGCTGGGAGACTTAGTTTGCTTTAAAAAATTCATATATATATATATATGCACCCATATATATACACACATGCACACACACCCCCCTTCAACACAGGCTATTCAAAACAAAAAATAGTGCAGGAACAGGTTTCTGGTAACCTAAAACACGTAACAACAGACTAGGGCCCACAGAATAAGTTAATTTTCTTAGTTGGCCATTCTGACCACTCTCAAAAGTGCAAAAAGCAGGAAAGCAGGCAATACAACAACTACAATTAAAGCATCCTCAGTGTCTGAATGAAATCATTTCTTAAAATAAGCCTCTTTTTCCTTTTTTTGGAAGATATTAAGTCAATCCTTAGCACAGCAAAATATTAAAGCTTTTATTAATCCTTCTGGGGAAAGTGAGGTCCTATCAAAGACCAAGGGCAGCATTGTCCTAGATGTGAACATGTTACTTCCTGTGTCCTCAGGGATAATTTGTTACTTGTTATTTGATATTTGCTACAAAGAAGTAGGCAGAAAAGACTTGAACTGTCCCAGACCAGAGCAGTTAAAAAACTAAGCCTTGATTACTGGGTGATTCAAGCATTGCCCTTTTGTGCTGTTTAGCAGCACACCACGTTGTTTCCAGAAAAGGGAAAATGTGTTCAAGTTTGCCAATTTTATAAGCAGGTTTGTTAGTAAAGGTCAACATACTGCTAATCAGTACTTCATTATTTTAATCACTTCATTGAAACTAAAAACAAAGGAGGGATTTTTACCTTCTATAAAACACACAGTAGAGGCTCACGAATAATTATAACAAAGCTGAGTTTACAAGCAGCTACAGATGTGAAAATTATAATGAAAGAATAGAAATGGCTTCTTTTTGTCATTCATATAAAGTAACACTATTTTGGTGGTCATGCCATTAGAACCAAATCACAGACCAAAAAAAAACTAAAATCCCCCCTGTTTCTCCAATGTAGGAACAGACTTCACGAAGAGGTATTTTTTTCTGACACATTGTATCCCTAGCCCTGTTGGGCTGTAATTTGAGTGGTAATCACCATACCTTGCTTTGTTTAAGCTGAGAGGAATGCCTCCACAAGACTGCACATTGACCCTGAAATGCTATGGGGTGGTGATGCAGTCCACTCAACCAGCATCTAATAGGTCCTGTAGCACAGCTATTTCTTCCTCTGACCAGTGGAGGAATCTGCATCTTTTAAACAACTCTCACAAAATTATTTCTCCCCAGAAGACTTTCAATTACAATTTACTGAAGAGGCTCTGGCATAATACCTCACCAACACTTGATAATGGGCCAGAGACTTCATATTCTCTGCCTCCCTAATACCATTGCTGCAAACAAACATCCATAAAAGGTGGGGTTTTTTTTCAATTTACATTGTTAAGATAAACTATAGCACTCCAATATTCTGACTTTAAGCCCACCAACAAATGGTGAAATATCAGCCAAGGGAGAGAGGAGGGTTATTCAGAATCTAAACACACTGGTTTCCCTGAAAGGGTAGAAGAGGTTCCAGCACAGCCACGATACACCCTTTAGCTGGTTTGCATTCTAGTTTGTCATGGGAGGAAGGCAAGGGATGATTTTCAATGCCCTGGCTGACCTGTCTTATCTCCCAGTTGGATGTGATGGTATGAGCACTGCCATTTTGGACCCAACTCTGCAAGTCCTTAAGTTTAAAGCCCACCGGACAAAATTGGCCAGCCTACTGCCAAAGATGATCTTGCCCTTTCTAAAAAGTGGATCTCATTCCTCCTGAACAGACTACATCACTGAAAAATGTCCCATCTTCATAAAAGCCCAAACCATCCTGACGGCATCAGAAACAATCAGGAGTTAACATGCATTATCCACCCATTTCTCACTGTGCCCTCCCCTCCAACTGGTAGAACAGAAGAAAACATAACTTGGGTGCCTGTATCTTTTACTCATAATCCCAGAGTCAGAGTGAATTCCCTCTCTTCAGAAAATTCTGACTGTCTTTCATCATCCCTGCTCCTGCACACGATTTTCATTTTTCTTTATAAAGGATTGAGCTATCACTTACATATATCCATAATTTAATATCTCTGTTCTTATATTAGAAAATTGTGTAGTTTAATAAAACCATGACAAGAACAAATATTTTATAGTTAATTGGAAATGCATTCTTTTCCACAACATACTAGAAACCAATTTATCTGTGAATATTTACAGATAATGTTATTCCTCTTATTTTTTCCCCAATGAGCACAGGTTAGAATTCATTAAAGGAAATGCAGTTTATATCCTCTTAGAAAGTGAATTAAGGGTGGAGGAAACATACCCAAATTATGTTTTTTTTTCCTCTTTCTGCCATTCTAGTCTATTATGTTCTGCTGGTATGGTTATTTAGGAGCTTGCTCAAATTTGATCTGTTCCTGCCATCCTGACAGTAAGCTTACATGGAGCCAAAATGGGTTTTCTCTTAATGTTTATTCAGCTGTTCCTTTAGAAAATTGCACCTTTACTGTTTTCTTCTACAGTCTAAACCTCCGATTTAAATTCTCTGGATTTTTTTCCGTCTGCAGAGTCTTGATGTGGTTCTTGTAATTAGCAGTGATTCAATAACGTGTCCTATTTTCCTTAAAAATCTGGTGTAGCTATGTCTCTGAAGGAAAGGGGGCATCGTCTTTATTGTCCCTTACAAATAAACACCCATTACTGTAAATCACAGTAGACAAAGGATAATGTTTCATGAGATAGGAAGCATATCAACCCAGTGTTTCTACAAGAAATATTACTCTCTTTTCCCATATTCATCTCATCAGATAAATTCAGATGAGGGATTGGTGACCTAATTCTCCTTTTCTGTGTGGGGTACAGCGGATGTGAGTAGTTTTGCCTTTTTTAAAGCAATTAAAAATAACTATAGAAATATCTTTAAAAAGTCACAATTATTCCTTTTTATTTTCCATCCTTAAAACTTGAAAATAATTATCCAGTCTGTCATCAGCCCTGATTTAAATTGAGATGCAGATTGGAAATTTTTGCTTCAGAGTTCAGTCTGCTACTGAATTATAAACAGTTACAGTAGATGTTCTGAGCAAGCCCTGGCAGTAACAGAAGAGAAAATACTGCAGTATTAGATTTCTGCAGCAATCAATGGGAAAGCACTGGCAGAATCTACCCTAAGGTAGTTTTTCTACCTAGCATAATAATTAAAGTTGTATTTTTAAAGCACTAACACAGGACAATATGGCTGGAACTATAAAATTACTTCAATCACTACACTTAATTAACCCACTCCCATCTCCCCAAAGAATTTTTCATGTTTTTGCTCCACCTTTTGTTCTCATTAAGTGTTGTCCTGACCTTTCAGTCTGTAAAAATCAACAAAAGGCATTTCCTTTTTTATTAAAAGATTGATTGCAGGAGGCCTGGGACCACAATGAAAAGAGGAGAAATAATCTATGCTCAAAACACCTCCAAATTTTTCAGACAGCCAATGACATTTAGCCCCAAAGCAGTAACAGTACATACCTGGTTTTCAGATGCAACAATGCAAAATAAGCAGAAGCAGCATTTTTTTTTCTCTAAACAAAAGCTATAAATCAAAGAAATACATGCACTATGAGAGAAAGCTTCCAATAATTCTATTTAGACATGAACATACAGGTGGGAGAAGTTTCCAAGATAAAAATTATAAGTAGCTTGAGAAGGCAAGCAAAAATATTTCAATATATACAAGTATGGACAACCACTGTACCTAAAGCTGATATTCATTCAAAGGAACAGCACTTTGTCTCTAGGGACACACAACTGTACAAGAGTATATGGCAATCCCATCTGATAGGACATTCAGTGATCAAATAAGGAGATTCAAAAACTTTTCCCTTCTTTAGGTTCTGATAATACCATAAATGAATGAATGAATGCAATCAAAAAAAAAAAAAAAAAAACACAAAACTCGATAACTTGAAACATCATGGATCTACCACTGTCCCCTAAGTGATAAAATGTTAGGCCTTTTTGATTTTTTAAGTATTTACTTATGCACGGAGTTACCCACAAATGATCCATTAGAAACCTGATTTAACCTTGAATCTTCTTTCTGATATGCTTGTTTGGTTCAACTGATCTGCACACTATTTATGAAACCTACCCAAAACCCACCAAATTGATTTAATCACTATAATAATGAGCTGCTGTTGAAGGTCTGAGCACTTGAATAGCACTAGGTTGTGGTTCTATTTTACACTGTTATATTTCTACTCCTGAAGTTCTAAGGTATCAGACACATCTCCATTCATAAAAAAAATGAAAAGAAAGGAAGTGCTCCACAATATAACTATCCTTAGTTTAATTCTCATTAATCTGCCTTATTGGCTGTGGCATGCACTTGTTCTACCCAGTTCTACTCTGTGAAGGTTTAATAGACCTGTTTCTTTTACCATTATCCATACACAAGCCTGTTGATCAATGACAACTATTACTTAATGAACACGTAATGATGGGTAAGCCCAGAGAGAAAGGAACAAATAAATCACTCATTACAGCCTTGATTGCAAGCTAACACTGTCTCCTGTCAAAGCAATACATCTGCAGGTTTGTTTAGCCAACACCTTCAGGAGTGATCAGCATGATCCAGCGCTTCAGAGTTCTTCAGTGACCTAAAGTACATACAACTTCAAATGGAGAAGAACACAGAAGGGTTCTTTACCTTAACTGAAAACTCTGCTGAACGGTTCTTTTTAAAAAAAGCTCAGAGCGCTGCTTGTTTCTTCTTGATTTTTCTTAACTTACTCATTTTCTTATTAAATATGAGCAAAGTTGCACTCTTACTCCAGCTTACATAACAGAACTTGCCTTTCAAGAAGCTTTAATGTGCAATCCACACTGACTAAGCATTTTTTTTTAAGTGACTAATGTTCATGAAACACAGCCTGAGGAACTAGAGAGCTATATTCATAAACCTAAGACAGCAAGGAGTCAGGGTGAGGTATGTCAGATCAATATTGTGCCCATAAAAAGAAGGCTACGTGTTTTATAAAAATGATGCAGGTGTTTGCTTTTGAGATGCTAATTCTTTCTCATTAAGCTCTGAAGTGAGACGTTCAAATACTCTGTATCCTTCTAAAAATTCCACCACCTAATTTTAACGTAATATGACACCAGAAGTCCAGTATTGGTTTTTTCAAGTAAGAGTTACAACAACATTTAAATCAGTTAGAAACATCAGAATCAAAATAAGATACCATCACAGAACGCTGTCATTTCCATAGGATGGAAATAGGCGATCACTATTGGAAACACCTCAAATGAATCTGTAAAGTGAAATGTTTTCAATAAATAATACCTTCCAATAAAAATATCTACAGTTTAGTAAAATGTTTCTTTCTAAGAAAAGACCACTCCACAAGACAGATTGAGTTAAGATTTCTGTATCCATCATGCTAACAGTCCCTGATTTCCGAAATTGCTTCCTAAAACATGTGTAAGAATGCTCAGGTTTATTTAACATGCAGCACAGCAGATATCCAAAAAACAAGTTCACAGAAAAGTTAAAGCTTATATAGAAACTCCCTCTGCAAATCTTATCTAGTTTAAAAAAAAAAAAAAAGGCAGCAAAAGGGTTACTTCCTCATGTAAGGAAAACTTATCTTCTATGTTACATATTCATTTATTTCCTTTCAACCTTGAAAGGAATATTTATACAAAACATAAGGAACATTTTGCCTATCCAAAATTTCCTTCTAATCCAAAGTAACATTTGCCAAGCAAAAAGGACTGTTAGACTTTCAAATAACAGGTTATCTGTAAAGTAGTGAAAAAAACCCACTCAGCGTTTTCAAACATATCATTAAAGGAACAGCTTCTCAGGGGGAGGGGATAGAAAGGGGGGGTAAGAAAAAAAATAAAAGAAAACCCCACAGATTTCAAAAGCTTTTCTGCCTTTAAAAATGTAAGGCAGGGGGTGGGGAAACAATCATTTCAAGTCAAAGCAGGTAAGTGTTCTAGGGCAATGCCATGCTGGAAAGGAATTTAAATACTTAATTGTAATTCCTATCAACAGAAAAACTCATAATCATTCTTATCTCCAAAAATAGCTTGTCAAACATGAAAGAGGTTTATTGCTGAAACAGGCTGTATCTGGGTAAGAATCATAAGCAGAAACACATTTTAATTACCTTTTCCAATATCTTCAACTAAAAGTTAATTTTAATGAGAAGAATTACTTACATTGCATTTATCGCTTTCTGTCTTACACAGGTTCAGGTTTTATTTGTTGTTTTGGGTCAGGGAGGTAGAGACACGCATACTTATCTCAAGCAGCTATTCGGAAAACACAGGGCAGTTTAAAAGTTGAGGTGTTCTCTTTGTCATGTCATATCCAGCTCATGCTAAAAAATAAAGAAAGGACTTTTAAGTCAGAGTTTCAAAGTCAGGAACTTTGACACCACAGGTATTTCACAAGGAACATGCCTGGCTTCACAACCTATAGTCATCAGTGGAAAAAGGAGGACTCCTTACAAGTCTTTCTACAGGTACAGTACTGGCTACATCAACTTTAAGACACTAAACTTGGACTTACCTAACAACAAACTTTAAAATGAGCAAGAAAGAAGATGGGTATTAATCAGCTTTTTTTTTTTTTTAATGAAAGCAGAAAATAGACAGAAGCATCCGTATGTGGACCTCACTCATGAGTCAGCAAGGAAAGCATTCTGTATTTAACTTGGTCACCGAGGCTGTGACGATTCCTTTAGTACCAACTGTAAACAATTACACTGAGAGAAGTACTTAACAGTTTAGAAGGAGGATTGCTCACCGATTCCAGAATTAGAGAGCACCTTAATTTCCTTTTGTTTTCTAAGTGAGTAAAAATAAACCAAAAACTTTATAATCTATGAGGACAAAGGAACATGACTAAACACAATCCAATTTAGAATCACATCACGTGACTACTTAGTTGGAAAAGACCTTTGAGATCATCAACTCCAACCGTACTTGCCGACTACTAAAGCACTAAGCACTTCATCTCCCCACCTCACAAACACCTCCAGGGAGGGGGACTCCACTGCCTTCCCAGGCAGCCTCCGTCACTGTCTGAGAGACCTTTTGGCGAAGATTTTTTTCCTGTTGTTTAATCTCAACTGCCTTATAGCAGCTTGAGACCATTTCCTCTCATTCCATCCTCACCACAACCACCCACCTCACCATAAACTCCCTTCAGGTTGCTGCAAGGAGTAATAAGCCCTCAGCCTCCTTTTCTCCAGGCTAAACACCTCTGGGTCTCTCAGCTGCCTCCCACTACCCTCATTCACCAGCCCCTTCCCCAGTTCACTTCCCTTCTCCGGATGCGCTCCAACCTCTCTGTGTCCTCCCTCGGCATGAGGAGCTCAAAGCTGAGCCCAGAATGCAAGCTGCGACTTCAGCAGCACCAGGTATAGGCTCTCCCCACAGCCTCCTCTTCTCCAGGCCGAACAACCCCAGCTCTCTCGGCCTGCCCTCCCACAGGAGGTGCCCCAACCCTCACAGCCTTCCCTTCCCCTCAGGACCCGGGGAAAAGGCGGGAAGGGCGCGCGCCTCAGTCACGAGACAGCTTCCCCCCCCCCCCCCCCCCCCGGCTCCCTCAGAAAAAGGCGGGAAGGGCGCGCGCCTCAGTCACGAGACAGCCCCCACCCCGCCCCCGGCTCCCTCAGAAAAAGGCGGGAAGGGCGCGCGCCTCAGTCACGAGACAGCGCCCCCCCCGGCTCCCTCAGAAAAAGGCGGGAAGGGCGCGCGCCTCAGTCACGAGACAGCTCCCCCCCCCCCCCCCCCGGCTTCCTCAGAAAAAGGCGGGAAGGGCGCGCGCCTCAGTCACGAGACAGCTCCCCCCCCCCACCCCCCCCCGGCTCCCTCAGAAAAAGGCGGGAAGGGCGCGCGCCTCAGTCACGAGACGCCTCTCCCCCCCCCACCGGCCGCCCTCAGAAAAAGGACAGTTAAGGAGGAGACTTGTGCCTCACAGAAATACTACTAGTTACCAATATTTGGAAGCAAATCCTCAGAAGCATACATAATATAAAAAAAAATAGTCTCTGCTGATCATAGAATCATAGAACAACCAGCTTGGAAGGGACCCATCGGCTCTTCTAGTCCAACCATTCCTATCAAACACTAAACCATGTCACAGAATCACAGAACACATCCACCCGCCTCTTAAACACCTCCAGGGAAGGTCAATCAACCACCTCCCTGGGCAGCCTATTCCAATGCCCTCTGTGTGAAAAACTTCCTCGTAATCTCCAGCCTAAATCTCCCCTGGCGAAGCTTGAGGCCATTCCCTCTTGTCCTGTCAAACAAAATCCCAGTTGCAAGTAACTCTGCTTTCTCTTGGTTCTTTGCTAAGATTTAGTACCTGTCACCTAAATGTAAACGTTTCTGCCCATATTCTGCATTTTGGGGTTTGGTTTTTTTTTTTTGTTTGTTTTTTTGATGTCACAGCTGATTCGGGTTTTGAGAGCCTGGCTTTAGCTAAGACACAGGACACTCACTGACATTCATTATGTATTTCTGGGGGACAGTAAACCCATGCTGCTGACAATGTTTAAGACATAAGTCTGACATGAGAAGTTTGTTCTTTCTTATCTGTTTGAGGGGCAGCCACTGCAACAAGGTATTTCTCCTCAGTGAAAATCTTTGTCTTGTCAGCTTTTGATACTCCCAACTCAGCACAAGCAGTTGGGGTGTTTTACCCATCAACACCCCAAATGATCTTAATGGAGTTACTGCCAGATCTCTTCTCAGCTGCAAAGTAACTGAGATTACACTCCAGCAGAACCAGATTTTCAAACATATCATTAAAGGACCAGATTTTCCAAATTTTCCAATTTTCCTTGTTTTCTGTGAAGCCACCTCTTCTTTTAAAATATCTGATGCTATCAGGCTGAGTTGAAGAACAATTTTGACAACCAGCAACAAAAAAATTAAATTAGTACACTCTAAAGCCTTTAAAAAACAGTCTGAGAGGAACACAAAACATGCCAAATGAGCAAGATGTTTTCTATTAAACATATAGGCCCTTTATAACTTTTAAGTAAAATGTGTATTATAAAATATCATGTGTCATATTTATTCCCATTTTTATTTTCCAAAGGGTTTTTTTAATTATTTAACTTTCCTTAACTATGTTCTTAGAGATTGCATAAAAATGCCACCTGATTTTGTTATACACACACCTTTGAGGCTTTCCTGGGTTTACAAAAGTACCCGAAAGCAAACAAAAGGAATTAATTCTTTAAATAGCCAAGGACGAGGAAGGCAGGTTGTGTATTACCAAAGGTGTCTCAAATCAAGGCAGGGCACTAAAAATGCCACCCTGTTACCTACGCCACATGGCTCTCTGCTAAATAAATCCTTACCTTTGCTGTGTTCCTTTCCTATTGGACGTACAAGTATTAGCTGCAATTTGTCACTGTGGTATGTCAAGGAAGGAAGGTTTGCTCTTAAAATGCCACTTGGAGAGTAAACAGCAGCCTGCAGAGCAGGATTTGTTTATATCACTTTTGGTACAATGAATAACACACTTAGAAAGATATATTGAATATGAAACATGGAAGTGTAGAAGCTGTGACTTGCGTTAAATATTCACTGCCGTTTCTGCCAGTCCCAGTATACGATGCTCGTATATTTCAGGTCATTACTATGTACCCTGACTAAACCCCATTATACATAACTTGTCACATTCTCTTTTTTTTTCTTCACTTTCCATTCACCTGGTATTTCTGTCCACTACCCAGGAGTCACCACATCTCATTTAAGAACTGGCTGCATTTCAATGATAAGAGAAATTATTCCCACGATATGCATATATACAGATACACCCACATGGCAAGGTCTGAAGCTCTAAAGAATGGAATTCTGCTGAAGAAGAGAATTCTGCACAGATGATGAGCTCCATTGACACTATCTACTCTCTACCCACACAAAAAAACCCCAAACTTTCCTAAACACCAAGTATTAGGTTGCCTGTAACTAACATGAAAATGGAAACATTCAAGATACATAAAACATTGTCCCTCTATGAAAGCAAGAAAACGCACCATGTACCTTCTAGCACTTGGGACAGGTACCCTGGAATACAACAGGAGACATCTTTAAGAGCTACAGGAAATAAGTTCCTCAAATGCAGTAAAACCACACCACAGTCGATAATTACTGGCATGTAAGGCTCCAAGGGAATTTACTACAGGTTCATACATATGTGAGGAAAAGCTACTTAATCCATGAAAATAGAATAGCTTCACTGACCTTTACATACACTCCCTCAGCTTCACAATCCACTACAGATCCACATCAATGTAAGCAGAATGAACACCAGCTGCTTCCATGCTCACCTTAACTGCAACAGAAGAGAGAGAGAGCTTCTGAGCACATTTTATGACCTCAGTTCCCTAATCAACTAGGAGATTAGGGAAAGGTGTGCCAGCTCTCCTCTTCCTAATCACCTGGGAGATTAGGAAAATGTGAGCCAGCTGTCCTTTCCTGGTAACCAATGAGACTGTTTCACATATTAAAAAAAAACCCCTCCCAGTACAATTAAATGTGAAATGTGGCCAAAACTTGGGTTTTCTACCAGAACAAAGTTGAGATGCAGGCGAAAGCTTTAGTCAGAATTTGGAAAATGTTCCTGTATAGCCAAGTTCAGATATAGCCTTGTTGTTTCTGAAGTTTTGCCTGTCTATAGCACAGCTACATGATTGTCCCTAAAGCATTCTTTAATATAAGTTATCTATGGATACAAAGGATGTATCATTTGCAGAATCCTAGCAAAGCTTTCTTAAACCAATGTTGCCAATTCAGTTGTTTACATTTGCTGTAAGATCCAATCTACAGCTCAAGGGCAGTAATTTGTACATTATACTAAGATACTCAATTCACAAAGCTCATGGGACAATTACATTGCTGATAGCAGAAAGCCAAGGGAAGGAAAATGAAGCACACAAAATAATAACAGAAGAAAGCATTTTAAATATTGTAAGATGCATAGCATAATGCCTTTCTCTATAAAACAGCAGCTTTGACTTCTCCTTGATCGTTTGCTTTGTTGAAGTAGACTGTAAGCAGTTGCTGTCATATGCTATGCACCTCTGCAACACATAACAGTCCTCTTCTAGGCTGGGAGGATGTGCCACGCTTTCCTACTTATATACTACATTAAAATATCTGCAGTACACAGAAATATGATTATTGTTAGGAAGATACCTAAATACTATTATAGCTAAGAGCTACTACCTTATCTAATGTAAATTGGGTTCTACAGGGCTTTATAGTGCCTGCAAAAGATGCAGATTTTGTTTCAAATTTAGTCGTGGCTACACCTGCGAGGATTACTTTGAGTGAGTCATTTGGCAAAGACTAATTGTGCTTATTTACATTATACAAGAGCAAAACCCCAAATACAATCTAATTTAAGAGGTGTTACTGTGAATATTGTAACTCAAAACATCTCTGACACTGATAATTTATTAATGAGATTCAAATGTTCAGAGTTTAGAGCCATTGGTTACAGCTCCACAAAGGAAATTGCAGCATGCAAATCCTAGGAGTTGCTAAATTTACACCATTGTGTTGCTAACACGTTTTACACAAGATTGACATATGCCTCCCTTCTTCCAAGCAACAAACACACCTAGTTCTAAACCCACTGGTTTAATAAGCTTTAACAGAGAAAGGGCCTGTTGAACGTAAATGTAGTTCACAGGTTAAATTCTAAGGTCTGGGTGTACTGCTGCTATTCTCAGCCAAGTTTATTATTTTATTATACTTTCTATTGATTGTCATCATCACCCTATTGACTGTCTGTGTTCAGTGTATGAGATAGTTCAGAAGAATCAATAAAGCTGTGAGTAAACTGTGGGGATCTTGGTGGGGAACAGGATGAATTGCCTAATGATGCCTACAAAAACACTTCTGTTTTGTTTTCTACTTGGAAATAAATAAATAACAGGCGAAAAGCAGACCTAGATGCCTAATGGAAACTCATTTATACCACATCAGAAAGATATGTTTGACAGTTCATCATTTCATAAAGCAAAAAAGGCAGTTAAGGAATTTATCTTGAAACACACTGATGGCTCCATTTAGTTTTTTCCTTTTCTTATGATGTAATATAAACATTTGAAAGAATAGTTCATAAATCTCTCCTAACTGAATTCACATTATCTAGAGATGTCCGAAATGTGGCTCAGGCTACTGGTTCCTTAGCTGTGCACTGAAACCACGTCCAGAAGAGATGAGGCTGTAAATCACAGTTATAAAACTAGGATTCCTTCCAAAGGAGCTGATCAGACCCTGCATGAGTGCTCTCAACTCCCACAATCTGAGAAAAGGAATTAGTTATGTTGTAGCTCAAGTGTGCAATCTGAATCCACTACGGCAGGGGACCATGTAATGGTATTTTATAGCCTAAGACAAATTTATCCAAATGAAATATTTAACAGTCTTCATAACCTGATACACTTATCAAGTTTTGTTCCGTTCACTAGTCTGCCCAGGTCAAGTCACACCTACTGATTTAATATAATACACCCAGCAAGGGAGATCGTGTCCCATAAAAAGGAGACCACAGTGTCAGGGAGCATGAAGAGCACTGATCAGCAGAACAGAGCCTTTCAAATGTAGTCTGCGTTCTATTAAAATTGTACCAAAAAATGAGAAGTTTTATCACCATTCAACCTACAGCACTAGCTTAAAATAGAATCTAATTCTGGCTAGTATAAAGTATTTTAACATTAAAAGTGCTATTAATATCATTCAATAATATATGTCTTTTTAAATATAACACATAGGTCAATTTTTGATTAAGATTAAGCTTCTCTATGAGAAATTACTTCATTATGCCCTCTGATTAATATATTCTATTTTTTATATATTTTAATAAATAAGTATCAGAGTGAATCTGAGGCAAGTGCAACAAGGAAGACTTGGAAAATTTCTTCTTGGAAGATAAGCTTCATGGAAAACTTAAGCTTCATTTCCAGTGTTGCTGCTGTGTTGTTGTAGAAATATAGCCAATAATAGTGGCACAGATTCTTCCCTACACAAACCTTGCTCTCCATGAGCAGAACATCAACATTTCCATTCACATTTTTAACACTACAGCTACATTTTCTACTTAGAAGAAAATTACCATACAGCTCCAACATTTATCATTTCATGGTGTTCACCACATTTTTGATTCAGCATTTATGAGCTTGCTTTTAGCCAGGAGTTTATTATTATCCATTTATAGGAAGCCAACAAAATAGTAAATTATGTATTGGAAGGCCCTGCTGGCTGACATTTTTAAAGTTCATTGGACTCCTTTTTTTTTTTTTAAACAGAGTAGAAATTTGCTGCAAACACTCAAGATCTGATAACTGATTCCCATTTAGATGTCACTGAGGCATAACTACAATGTATTTGCATTAATATTTCATTGTCTAAGTGTTCCTTGCTTTGACATTGCCATCTTGTACATATTTGTCCCACATCTAAAGAGCAACTTGTAATTAGATATGTATATTGGACTTTATTATCTGTCACCACACATTCTTAGCATAGAGAATGTTATTAAGTTATAATTGCTTCTGGTTTATCCCTTATGGGAAGATGAAGAACAATATATAACAATATATACACTCATTAAAGAACAAAAAATGGTTGACAGTAAGCATGAAACTGCCAAGGTTCTGGATTAAAAACTTTTATTTCCACTAAATACAACCCATGTTTAACCAATAAATGAACACAAGCTACATTTTAAATGTAACAGAATATTTTGTGATTAATTTGGGATAGTATATCAAAACACTTTTTAAAACCAAACATGACAACAGGAGGTGCATGTTAATTAAATATACACAAGTCGATATCTTGTTCCGGAAAAGCCAAGTTACTGGTTTTGCTTTTTGAATTGACATAGCTTTAAAAAATTGAAAATAAATAGCAATACCAGGTATTTCAAGCAAGATTAATTCAAAATGTAATACAAAGAATTGTTCAAACTATAAGTTCCTAAACTGTTGCAATAATTAGGATTATAACTTGTAGATGCAGATGTAGAGTTATATCTTTTTCCCCATTCTCTATAAGGTGAAGTTTTGCTCTCTGATAGATTGAGGCAAATTAATGATATGATCCAGAGTTCATTCGGAATTAACAATTTCACCTTAAATAACTGAAATTGAAAATAATATTTAAAGTGGCTTAAAGAATAAAAAGTTTATATTTATCTACAATTAAGAACATCGCTAAGCAGAGTGAACCTCTCATTATTCATTATGTACGGGGCTGATATTGTTTATTAAAGTTCCCAGTGAACTAGCAATTCGGTGGAAAGAAATTTAGAAGAAAACACTGATACTGCACCTCTTCCACGTTTTCCACTTCCATAATTCAGCATGATCTCTAGCTAATGTTCCTGCTGCAGAAGCTAAGGAGACCAGGTGAGTCTGCAGCTCCCACTGTGAGCAATGCAGAGCACAACAGTCAGGATTTCCAGGTGCAGACAGGGTTTATATCACGTCCTTCTTTTCCCTTCCTTCATCAACTCGGGTTGCTCCTGCTGTGAAGTGAAAGCAGATGTCGTGCTGACGTTTTCCTATCAGGAAATTTTAAATTTGCCATACAAATCCTGAACTATTCCTGTATGGGTTCCTTAAGTCTTCATAGAGGCATCCGGCCATAAAATATATTGTATTATATTTCCACTTTACAGCGTGCTATAGATTTTTGTATTAGCAATAACTGCATTGTGGAAGTTATGGAGGGAACAGCTGCAGAATTTGAATCTTGTGTGGGAATGAATTGGTGTTTCTAGCACAGAGGAAGGAATAAAAAGTGTTTGGGGCTTCTGGGAACTTTCTGCTGAAAGAACAACACAAAAATCATTTCAGTTGTTACCTTTAGGTTTGAGTCCCAAGTCCAAGCTTTGCTCCTCTGAAGTCACGCTCCACACTGTCTGCAGACTCCAGCTACTCCCTCACTGTGGCTTTATTTGCTCTGTTCTGATTTTTCCACCCTCTAGGGATCTGTACAAGATACTGCATGGATAGCTGGTGAGGCACTGGGCTGGATGGCCCTTATTATAACACAGTTCTGTTAATCAGATGTGGACAGGAAACATTACAACAATTATCTTCTTTTCTTTTCTTCTTTTTATCGCAGCAGGTCTGTACACACTGTAGCTCATATAATAAACAACCAACATGTTTTTCAAGTAGAAAGTGTGACAACCAGAAAGAGAAACAAGCCATGTTGGGGGTGCAAGTAGCAAATATAATAACAAAACCCCAAACTGTATTTCATAGAACATAAATGGTGTTCGGCTGTAATCATCATGAAGGCTGAGCTGACCTTTATAAGCTTAAATCACAACCCAGTCCATTGGAATGAGTGACGTGATCAATACTGAAGTGGAGTCCGCATGAATGAAATAATGATCACATCCATACAGTGTGAAACTGAAGTTTGACTCTGTACACACAAGTATATCATCTTAATTTTACTGCCTTATATTGGAAAAAGAAATACGCACCATTAGTTGGAATAGCTAATATTCAGTCCTGTCATCGATAACCAACATACATAATTAAGTCCAGTTGTGCCTACAGGGTCAGTAGGATTGCATGCATGTGTAATTACTGTTTTCTGTAATGAGTGTGAAGTTTTGTTTTCTTTTTTTCTGGAAACAGTATGCTTCACTGTCATCTCTTATTTTATATTTAGTTATGTTTGGTTATATTCTTGTATAAGATCTCTTAAAGAAAGAGAATACCAGGATGAAGAATCTTTAAGAGACCTTATGCCAGACTATACAGAAATATAAACATTATAAATAATGGATATACATAAATTTAAGAAATATTTAAAATATTCATTTTCAAATGAAAGACTTTGTTGGTTACTTCCAGGTACACTGCCTTTATTATACCATCATTCCTTCTTTTCCTAAGATTATTTTGATAGGAAAATGCCCCAGAGATTTTCAGATTTTTTTCAGGTTATTTTCCACATACAGCAGAAATGCCCATCAAACATTTCTCAAATGGTGTAAAGAACTTTGAACCGCTGATTGTATAGCAGGTGGTTACCTCGATGTTATGCTCTTTATTGGTACCATTCAGTCTTTTGTCAAGCTCACTAGAGTAAAGGAGAAAGCAGATCCTAGCTACCACTCTTAACAATTTCTAATACAAGTTTTCAGATACCATTTATTTCCCTTTGGGAACAGACATAACCAATCATTGATTCAGCTGGGGCTGAGCCACCTTCATAATTATAAGACAAAACATCTCAGAACAATTGGCATTTCAGTGTAGCAAAATCCCAATTCTAGCATTCTGGAATGTTTCCTCGGAAATTGAGTAGAATACTTCTGGGATCTGTTTATTAAATTTGTCCCACATAGACTGTGACCTTTCAAAACACAGAAAAGATTGTGTGGCAAACCACTCCCAGGAGCGATTTTTATTTTGGCTCTAACCTCTCCCTTTGACCTTGGAGAAATGCTTTATTTATACATAGCAGAGCAACTATATCTCTTTTATTCTTTGAAATAGTAGAAACAATCATTTTTGAATATTCATACAGTTCTCTTTAAATATATATGCAGAGCAGACTATTACACAAGACTTCTATAATTCTCGATCATTCAACATATAGGTCAGGAGAAAACATCCATAATTCAGATCTGATTTCCATCTTTGTAAGCCCAGAGAACACAACTTGTATTAAAAAAGGTAGAATATGAGATGCTATTGTTCATTTATAGTGAAAATTATGCATGGAACTATTTAACTGGAATTCTACAATTATAACTTCTGCTTTCCTTACTTTAAATGCATTGATTTTTTCAAGTACTACACATGGATCTGACAGACCACTATGGTGAGGGCTATAGGGTTACTATTGCAGCTTGGTTTGAACTCCTCGTTATGGTTAAATATTAATTGTTGGAGCTGAAATTTCAGAAATCTCTCCTAAGGTTTTGTAAAGTCAGGAAATAATAACACTGAGTTGATTGTGTTACTTCTTTCAGTACACATGCAAGAATTTTTTTGAAACAGAAATGGTAATTTGAAAGGGTGAAGAGATCCCTGATTTTGTCATTATGAGAAGACATTCAAATCTGACATGGTTACAAACCTCTAAAAATCACCATGTGTACACAGCTGCTAATCTTTCCTTTGGAGTTTCTTGATAACCTTTGAAGCACTCTGTCTACACTGCGCATGACCCAGAAATCCAGATTTCAATCACACTCACAGGCCTGTGAAATATGCATGGCAGAAGATAAACAGGTACAAACATACACCAAGGTAATTGTGAATATAAATCTTGAGCTTCTTGCAATGACTTTAGAAATCTGAGTATATTAATGAATAACTTCAACAGTGCAAAAAAGGCCTAGACAGATTAACAACGTATACAGGTGTTTTTTTAATGTAAGAACTGAAAAGGAATTATAAAGTAACAAGACAGGCTCAGAAAAGCAATTCATTTTTGATATTAGAAGCTACCAACAAATAAAAAAATCTTGAACCACAAGTCAGATTTCAATTTCTGCCAGTTTATCTGGAAAACCTTGGCAATGAGAACTACCAAGCTGTGTGCAAACTGGATTTTACAGACTGGAGGTTCCATAGTTTCAGTGGCAACAATCTGACATAAATTTTAACTAGGTAATGCAAAGCAGACAAATCTTTTTTTAGGAGAAATGTGTCCTTGACAAAGCAAATCTCAGCCCATTTGTAGAGAAGAGATGAAGACAAACCTGCCAGGACTAGGAGTAAGTACAGTTAAGTGTGATTTGAATTCTGCAGTTACAAGGTGATATCACCTTTTGGGACCTATTCAACCTACTGGATCCTGATGTTGCTTGAAGTTCTGTAATTCTTATTCCAAGCTTTGATCTTTCTCCTTCCTTTAGATGTTTACCTCATTGTACTTCTCAGGTGGCTAATTTGCTATTTATTTCTCAAAGTAGGTACCTCCTTTAAAAGCAGCTTATCTTAGATGTTTGAAATAAAACAGTTTTACAGTCTCTGATAGATTGGCAAAACCACAAAAGTAAGGAAGAAATAACACCTAAATAGTTAAATATTCTATATTTTTAGCTGACTCACTGACAAATTCAGGTCTTAAAAAAATTTATTTTATTACTTTGTCACTCTGAAAGGAAAAACTAGCTTAGGTACAGATTTTGAAATATAAGAGCAGATCTAAGGCAACTCTTGGCAATTAGTAGCATTTAAAAAAAACCAGAGAGTCCAGATCCTACTCTACCTTCTCACAAGATCTGTATTCAGTGCTGCACAGTTAGAGTAGATCTTAATTTCTTTTAATCTCAGGAATAGATGCAAACTACTAGTTGTTAATTGTTAAATGTTAAATTTAAATGTTAAATTAACACAATGGTCAGCTCCCTTCACGTCAGTCTTCCATATCTGCCTGTAGCACGTGTGTCTCTGGTTTTTCACTGACTGCTACATGCATTTTGTTTTGCAATTTTTAACTGTTTTGACAATAAGGCCATGAGAAAGGAAAAGGTTTTCTACTATGAAAAAAAAGTCTCAAGCTGTGTTTAATAAGGAGTGTCCATTGGAGACAGAAAAAGTGAGTGTGAGAATGAATCAATACAATACAAGCAGAAAAATGTATCCTTTGCTCATCTAGATAGAAACCTCTTGCCTCTGCTAAGGTTACATGTACAGAATGCAAACATGAGAAAAGAACTGGAAAGGAGCCACTCATGGGTGAGGATCAGTAAAATTCAGCTTTTTTTTTATTGTGTCCGCTGCTTTGCCACTAGAATTTATGGGGGATTTTGAGTCACACTATCCATCATAGACATGCTGAAAAGACAGAAGATGGATCTGTGCTGTCCTGGAAAAGCAAACATTCCAGCACATCACATCATCACATGAATACTTCTTGCACACAGCTATTTTTGCTTTTCTTTCCTTCATTATAAAGATAATAATCTGTAACTCCTTATTCCCATGTCTTTAGAGTCTGATTTTTACAACTCTCCTTCATTATATCTGATCCAGCCAAAAGACTAACCATATACATCCTAGAACCACACAAATAATCTTATTAATATGTGTGAATTTCTCATGTAGCTCTATGTACCGCTCTACCTTCAGACTTCACAGGGTTTTTGATAACCAAATCAGACATTGTTTAGCAATACTGTGAGGGTCAGATTTTATTTTTCTTTATAAAAATAACCACACAGACCAAAGACTGAACTCAGTACATACATCACTGAATTGCTGGTGCTAAGAAATCATAATAAACATTTGTTTGGTGGATAAATCCAAACACACCAGGAAAAATGCACACTGTGAGCACATTTCATTTGACTATATCCATCGTAATCAGTGACTTTTAATTAGAAAATGCCTGAACAGACATAGCAATGTTTACTGGAGCTGACAGAACAGATACCTCTACCTACTGTAAAATACTACATCAACCAAGAACAGCAAAAAGGAAACATCCAAGTCTCTTTCTGTCTCTACAATCAGCTTGTTAGAAGATGGGAACTGTGACTGTCACAATCTACACTTGAAGAAGAGAAGAAAAGGAGTGATAGCTCCTGAGCCCCCACAACCATTATTATTGCCTTTGATGCTACCTATTTAAGGACTGATGAGTCCCATAAAAAAGCTTTGGTTCACTTAAGCCTTGGCTCCAACTAACTTATGCAAAAAACTGGACAACAACGCTCTTCTGAGATGAGAAAAAAGTCCCACTTAATACTATGTTAACTGAAATTTCTAACTGGTATTACATGCAACTACATGCAAGTACATCCTTTATAATTAAACTTGAAACAAACAGTTATGTGATAAAAGATTAGAGAACAGTGGTGTTGAATAACAGTAGAAGAAGATGTCAGTATGACTTATGAAGAAGCTCCTTCAAAGAAAACAGCATCCCAAACCCTCAGATAACACAAGCAGACCAAGCACAGAGCTAAATCTGTTAGGGGCCTATTGCTGGGGATTAACTAACAAATATAGAATGGTGGGAGTGAATATTTAAAATGGTTTGTTATACAGAGAATGGAGAAAAAAGAATGGAGGAGCAAAGAGCTGCTCTTAAGCTTCCCATGCATAGAACTTACGTATATGTAATTACTCAAGAAGAGACAAGGAGAAAAAAAACCTGCTTTTCAGGAAAGATGTTCAATACCCAGTTCGATTGATGAGCATAGAAAATGACACAATGACAAAATGGACCATCTTATCTTATTGCTAATATAGTCTGTTATTGAATAGTTCTATTTTCCAGGACTGGACTTTAAACTGTAGCAAGGTAGCCGCCATTTATTATATCAGACTTTAAATCAAAATTGAAAGCATTGGTTTTAATCCATTCTTAACCATATGGAATAGCATATACTGCTATTTATGTTTCCTACATCTAATTTCATGCAGAAAGAAGCAGGCAGATAAACTTCTAACTTCAAACCTATTTATGAACAAGTATAAGCCTGATCAGAAAAACAGCATGTAGAATGTATATATGGTTATTTGTGGCTCATACGGTCCTCGTTTTATTTCTCTTTTCCTCAGGAAGTATCTCATTAACAGTATAACTTTTTTATTTGCAGAGCATGGAGTGGACACAAAGAAAATATTTATTCTTTTACTAGATTGGAACTGTTTTTCTACTGGTTTCATACTCTTTCTGTAGTGTTCTCATTCTAGACTCTGTCTTTACTACAAGATAACCAAAGGTAAACTAGCCCTATCAGTGTGCCAACACACAGCTTCGTGATGCAAACTTGCACCTTTATAGGTCATAAATTATCTTATTAAATAAATATAAACAACATTGGACATTGAGCACTATACCAGAAATAATCTTTAAATCAATATATCATGTCAAATGATGCACATTTTTCTAAGACTTCTACTCTCTAGGCTGTTGGATTTGTACCTTACTTTCTATTATTACTTAGTTATTAAGGAAACGTAAATCCTGTTGAGAAGAGCTTATTTAGGTTGAACTGTCACCTTTAGCTTCAGAACATTAAGTCCTGACAAATGCTTCCTTTTTAGTCTGACACCAGTTTCTTTGGCATTTCCCACTTTCAGGAGCTCACTAGACTATAATAATAGTCAGTGCAGTAGAAGTAAAGAGAATGAATTAAAGTAGAAATGCTTTCAGATGTGAAAGAGCAGTACAAAAGAGCATCCCTTTGCTTAGGTTTCCTCAGTAGTTTTGATAGGACCTCGGGAGATCTCATCTTGAAGCAGTATGTTTTTTACTTTAATGGGAATCTAAGGCCCATAGAAAAAGTCAGATTAGGAGCCCCAGACACCAGACAATTCTAGCTTAGCACAGATAAGCATCAGCAGGAGAAAACAGGTTTCTTTGCAGATACTCTCAGAAGTACAGGGAACCATCCTTAATTGTAGACCTTCTCTCAGGCCAAATATCAGGTATTAGCTCTTTCTGTAACTGAAATACTCGAGGGCAATGACTGACATATTCTGACATGTCATTGTGTTAGGTTCTGATTTACACTTCATTTCTTGAGGGGTTTGATGGCAAATTTCTTCCAATATTTATTTATCAGTTTGGGCATCTACATCTAAAAAGGAAGCCATAACCCACTGAAATCAATGAAAATAATTCTCATTAATTCCCTCCAAGCTTAGAGTAGACCCACAGTACCAGATTCACAGTTTTTTTTACCTCTGCCACGTATTTAGACACTGTACACATGTCTTTTTACCTTATTCATTGGAGTTTCAGGTTTGAACTTGCAAGAGAGGCTGAGGAATATGCTCATTAGGAACCAGATACTTAAATTAGTTCCTTAGAAAAACCAACCTCTTCTGGGTATTTCAGAACCTGCTTTTAGTCTTACAAAACAGCTTTTACACAGAGAATGTTTTTTCCATGGCAAACAGATACTTTTTGTGAAAGTCACAATGATGGAACATGTGTTCATTCACATCCCAAAAACTTTAAGAATCCTAAACAAAACCTGTTAGGTTTAATTTATTGAAGAAAGAGATGTCAAATCCCCTTTCAAAACTAGATTACAGACAGCATTGCAATGATTCCTGAATCCTACACTTAAAAATCTACTAAAAATGTATAAACAGCCTTTTAGAACAGTTTCATAAAGCAGCTATCTTTCTACTCAAATTTACCATCTTTCAGGACTGTATTTTACAGCAGTTTTAAGCAGTGCCTATACATGCTGGGGATTTGTTAGCAGGGCTAGCAGTATTATCTTTTTTTTTGGGGAGTACTTCGAACATTCTCTATGAAGCTGTTTCCACCTTCGAATATTAATTTTCAGTCTTAAATTTTCATGCATATATATTTATATATATGGAGAGGTCACTGTTCTTATCTATGTGGGTAGATGTGAAATGTAAATTTTCACAGTCAGCAGATGCATACACTGTAAACCCTGAGTATGTTATAAAAAGCGAACGATTAGAAAATTATACGAACATATAGACAGACATACAGACTCAGTTCATATATCTATAAATTAAGCATTAAATCTCCCAAACTATGAAGATACGTGAAAAGTTTATGTAAGTAAAATACATTATCCACTGCATGCAAATTTAGGACAGGTTGAGAAAACTTTCAGAATTAACAAACCAGTTGCACCTGGCAGGTTTAGACTTACCATGCTGAACAGATGATTTTAAGAAAAGCACACCCCTTCTTAATTAGCTGAATGATCTACAATGTGTTTCATACCTGGAAAAATACAATTAAAGCAATTGAAATCATATTAGCCATGCAGAAAGTAGTCAGACTACTGCCCTAACTCTTGATAAGAACTAGTCTCTTCTAATTTTGCAATGAAAACGGTAAACGAGCAATGCTGTAGAACAGTAACACCAGCCCAAGTTATGGGCCCAAATTTTGATTCTATTTTAAGCTCTGCAGTTTGCTAGAAGATGTGCCCCAAATTATACCCAAAGTAACTAGCAAGCATAACTAAGCGACATTTCTCCTGCTCCATCCCTTATGAGAAGACTTTGGAATATAAAATTAATAATCAAATATTAATCTTTTCTATAGAAAATAGTAAGAATGAATTAAAACAATTCCAGAAGCAAATGAATAAATTCATCTCAAGCTTATGTTATTCTGCAAAGGATAAAATACTGAAATGTGGATTGAAGAACTGCTATCTGTCTGTCACAGTCAGTGTATGTAAAACAACCTTTCATTTCAAGAAGGTTTAAGTACCTGCACATTTATTTATTTTAATAACCATGAAGGTATATATATAAAGCATATCAATATAACACTCATTAACGCTGTTGTAATCATGATAGGCTATGGAAGTAAAATGCACCCAATAAAGCTTCAAAATTATGAGATCCTAAAGAAGCTAGAGACGTAAAATGCTTGAAGTGGAGGGGGAAGAACAGTAGGCAGAGCACTGACCAGTGTGGGAGCCAGAAACAGGTCCTGACACAGCAGCAAGACACTCAGTGCATGTCGCCCTGGTGAGACATGAGCTTCAGAGTCATGTCTGAAGGCAGAGGGTTACTCCTCACAGAGATAGAAGGTTTCATATCAGTGTCGGTGTTAGACAGTGGCTCCCAGCTTCTATAAAGTAGGTGTGCGTGCCCTGTGACCATGGCAGCACAGCCTCTTGGCAGCTGCGGGTGGCTCTGGGCTCAGGCTCTGAGGAGCTCCTGGGATCTCCTGCAAGGAGCTGCTGCGCCAGGTAGCTTCCCCAGTCACCCAGCGGGAGCAGGAGCTGCTGCTTTGTGGGAAGCAGCTGATTAGCTGTGTCTCGCTTTTGTGTGAAGCAGTAGCTTCCACAGAATTCCTACAGGGCATTCAAAAGACAGTCATTTGCCTAATGATTTGGAACAGCTTCATATGCAAGTGAAGAGGCATGAAGAAGCATGGCTCTGTGATATATCACCTCCCTCAGCGCTTAGGAGGTGTGGAAGCAGAAAAGCAGCTGCCAGGGACATCAGAGCTGGAGTTGGACCTTATCAACCCTTGAAGATCCACAAGGGCTCAAGGCAAAGGCAAGACATAAAACAAGAGGAGGTGGAAAGCAGAAAAAGACAATACAGGTGTTGGGAGATCAGAAAATGTTTGCTGGTAATAATGATGGCAAATAGTCATACCTGCTAGTAGGGGAGCTGGAGTGCATCTTAAAATCCTTTTTGAGCTGACATTATCTGGGAGCAGTAATGAACAAGGCAGAAAGGGGACTCAGAGTGGTAGCAATACCTTTATCTCCCATGAGAAGTTAGTTTGAAGGGGTTTTTTTATAAATAAACATGTCAATTCTGAACTCTTTTTTGTACCTCTGCATTATTTTTCAAGAATTTAAATCTACACCGCTTCTAAAAATGCTAATGTTCACATGTATTATTCAAGTTTGCAGTCACATGTATCATTGTTTCAGTGTATACAAGTTGTTCAACTAGCATTCACTTTGCAGAGGATATTCTGAACTGACAGAAAGGCCACTTACAAATACGAGTAACAGTAATAAATCCACTTTATGTTACAGGAGTTTTAAAATATCACACTGTTGCTAAAAAAATTATTATTAGTAAATGTGGCTTATCACAATATCTCCAAAGGGAAAGAGAAAACTTAAAAAAAAAACATAGTGGGAAACTATTTATGAACTCTAAAACCATGTCACACATAAGAAACCACAGAAGTTCAAATAAACCAATCAAAAAATAGTTGAAAATCAGGATAATATTTTGCCTATCATGATCATTCTGCTGCATTCTTAGTTCTATAGCACTATTTGGGTACACATAACTAGAGCTGAGTGGTTTGTAATGAATAATTTATTTCACCAATTTTGCCTCTTTTTTTTCTTTGACATATCCATGAATAAACAGATCACAATTTTCTTTTTTCAGAATTCAAAGTTCTCTGACAGTCCTTCCTCAACCCACTTCCCCTTACGGCGTTTAAATTACTTAAATGGTTATTCCAGATTGTAAAACTGGGAAGAGTTAGAATAGAGCTATGTAGTTTAGTTGTGCGTGGTCATACATCATGGTTTCTATTCCCCAGTTGGACTCTTCTGAAGTAATTGGGTGTGAATGTTCATGGAGAATAAATTAGACTTTGCTTTTTGTGATCCTGAATGTAAAACCGACTCTCTCTGTGCATTGGCACCAATAAAGCGCAGAAGAAACTCCATAGAAAGCTGACACACAAAAGGCATAAGCACAGCTGAAAGGAATTAATTTAAAAATTCATATGAATATTCATAGGGGAATTTTTTTGCAGTATATTCTCAAATTAAACATTATGAAAACAACTTTTTCCTTAGTAGATTCAACTTTGGTCCGTTCACTGGTTCTCGATGAGACGGCAGGGAACACTTTAGAGGTTGGAAGGAAGGACAAGCTTGGGGCTCTTGTTGGTCTGGAGTTCCATCAGTCTTTTTTTAGGATCCAAGCCTAAAGAAACCTTTTCTGCATCATAGCTGGGGTCTTCAGTCAAAGAAAGCAGTGAGAATTTTGGAAGGCTCAAGCTGAAAGGTAATGCAGGGCTGTTTCCTGGGTCGGCTCTAGGAAAGGAGGAGGAGAACCCCCTTCCCTGTGTGAACTAAGGAAGCATTTTGCTGCTGCAGAATAATCAGTCACTTAATATTTCAATGACCATTTTGTATTACAAGGAGAGCACAGATCTCTCTGGGCCACGGCAGGAGGCAGTGCAGAAATACATCATTCACATCAGTTACACAGAGGGACTGTGCATTCCCTGTATCCTTTCTATCTCTGCCCGGTAGGTACCAAAGGGAAGAGCAGCAGCCCTAGATTTCTATTAAAAGTTATCACACTTTAGATAGATTTCAAAGGGATTACAGTCTTAGAAAAGTCAAAATCCATTCCAAGAGAGGCCTGTGTTCCTAAATAGAACATAGTCTTAGCACAAAGTAAGTTTAAAGATAGACAAAGTAAAACAGCTGGGATAAAAAATTTAAGTCAGAAGTTCTGTTCCATGAGCAGAAGTACTGCTGAAGGCTGTTTTGCACTAGTATATTTGAAGCACATTGTTTCCTAATCTGCTTTGAAGAAATGTTTAGGGATTTTATTAACATAAAACAAGATAGGGAGAGCAAATTTGATATCAATTAACATACTAATTAAATGTCACTTAGTAGTTTTAGCAATTACTTGATATTTAATTAACCACTTGAATACCTTGGGAGATCCAGATTCTTGTACGTGTAATCAAAGGGCAATTCTTCTGACCCTGTGGGTATGTGCTGCATGTCAAGACAATCTGTAGATAGCAACAAAAAATAACTTTATGCACTGTGACCCCAGGTATACTCCGTAACTATGTACCCAAGAGATTAATTTACTAATTTGAATGCACTAAGTATCAGTTACAAAGCTTACACATACCTGAAGTGATTAGGGACCTACATAAACAACATGAACAACCTACAAAATATCAATTATTTTAGTTCAAGCCTCACTTTAAATTCATCCTGCAGAACTATCTTGGCATTTATGAAACTTGTGTACATCGCAAGGTCCTTTTATTTTTAGCAAACAGCTACAAGGATTGGAGAGCAAGGAAGCAAATATTTTAGGAAAAAATTACTTAAGCAGAGCAAATACGTGCCCAAACTGTTCTGGACTGTATTCTCAAGAAGACAATAACTTTTGCATAAGGGAGATTTCCTGGTGGACTATTTCTGTACTGGTTGTAGGGGAACAAAAAAAACTTAATCACTCACAAGAGTCAGATCTCTACCTGTTGAACTGTGCTCTTCTACAGATAAAGTCTCCTTCCTCCTGCCTCTTTCGGAGCTGTGTCTGTGATATCTGGCTCGTGCTGTCACATTGCACCACGCTGCCCATGGCTACCCATGACAACTCGGAGAAGTTTCACGCCTGCTGCAGCTACAGCATTAGAGACTCGCTCATTTTAATTTCTGCCTATTTCCGAAATGGACATTTAGAGGGTTTGGCATTTTCAGAGCTGCATTTTCCCCTGTGAAAGAAAAGAAAAATCTTTACCTTCAATGAGACCATATCAATATCAACAAAATCCCATTTCAAGGACAAAAAAAATAATTCAACCTGTATATTTGATTTAATTAAAATTTCCACAGTAGTACAGCACAAGCTAGTAAAATGTTCAAGGTGTTAAGTATAAATTAATTTCTTTTTTAATGTAATTTTGGAATACATATATTAAAAAATAAATCTGCCAACTCCAAAATATGGGTTTTAAGCTTCATATCCTACAAACTTTAAGTTTGCTTCATTTTGACCTCAGTCTGAAATGGGAATGATTTTTCATCCTGCACAAAGGAACAGAGCTCTGCTAAGGGTAGGTAACTCACTGAATTTCACTTCCTTGTGAAGCAGAAAGATTTACACCTGTAAAATATAAACATAACTCTGGTGCAGCATGAAGAAGAGAATAAAATTTCCGTAGGTATTAACTAGTTGAGAAACTGTATCCATTGCTTAGCTTGTTTTTGAGTTTATTTGTCTAATTTTCTCTTGAGGGGTTCCTGAGGCCACTGCTAAGAGGAATGACAAAGCCACTGATGAACTGTTGTCTCGGGATTTCACACAGATCAACAAATACAACCCTAACCTACCAGGTAGCTCAGCACTAATGGGCTGCCAGCACAGTGACTGAGACCACCTGCTTTCAGAAATATTCCATTCCTCTGGTTTAAATTAAGGCCATATACACTCTCCATTGTTGAACAGCAGATATTGGAAGCTTAAAATATCCAGTAATATCCTGGACTAATATTGCCATACATTAGCCTCTGAAACTTATTTATTTCAATAAAAAAGATAACAGGGGAATACATTTTCCCACTATTAACAATGTTGGAAAGCATAAGCAAATACAGGAAATGGAAGGAAAAACATAAGGAGAAGTAGACAACAATCTACATTAAATAAAATAAATGCCTCATTCTTACATAACACTTTTTATCACTACATTTCAAACTACTTTACAAACAGGCTCACTGTGACAGGTGACAGTTTTGTTGCACGATTCTGTTGGTACATACACGGGTGCTACAAGCACAGCCAATCAGTTAAATTTCTCTTCTGTGATGCAAAGTCAGAGCAAACGTTTCCATAAATCTTTGCCCAGCTTTTTTGGCCACTCAAATCTTACCCCACTTTTATTGTGTGTGTATGTCACCAGTACCTTAACTCCTTCTTTATTCAGCATCTACGACCACTTACGCATATCATCAAAATATTTATTGTTAACAGTATGATACTTACTTCATAAATTCAAAAAAAAGTAAGCTTGCACGCTATTCGAGGACTTATCTCTTTGCAGGTACCAGATACACTTCACCTTCAAAGCAGTGGTTAGATATAATAAAATGATGCTAGCGATTATTTATCCCAATACTGCTTTATATTATTAAAACTTGTATTTACCAATATGCTTATACTTTAAAAATATCCAAGGAAAGAAAAAAATAAGAACCACACTAAAATTACCATAGGGCCTGAGGAGAAAGGCTAGTCTTTAATCAAAAAAGGCACAGGTACAAAAGGATTAATTTTGGATCAGAACATATCACGAGTTAGATGTTTTTCTGTCCCAGCTGAGAGCAGTAATTGGAAAATCATGGTTTATACAAAAAAAAAAATCATTATTTTCTTATGATCTGCCTTTCTTTCATGAAGCCTTGCATCTTCGTCACTCAATTACAATCTAAGAGATTAGGAGACTCAATATATACTAGATTAAAGGTCATCTATTATTATAGACAAGATTTAATTGCAATATTTACATAAATTTCTTACCACCATAGCGTATAAGCTGCTTGTATATACCAAGAATACTAAAAAGGGGGTAGGACAATCATTAGTTGCACTTATCTGAAAAAAGCATAGCAGTAGCCTAAATCCAAAGCAAAACACCATTCTACAGCTTTTGTAAAAGAATAACATCAGGAAATGTTGGTTGTTGAAAAATTGTAAATTAAATCTTATTCCATTACAGAGAGTATAAGTTAGCTTGATTGCATTGCTGTAAGAACTTCCTAGGGGAAATTAAACTTGATAATCTCAAGGTGTTTCCCAGAAGACGCTATGCATTCAGTAATGTTCATTATAGTTTGCAGAATACCAGATAGAATTTAAAGTGAAGACTCCTAAGGTTTAATCAATATAGACATTCTAAATTGTTCACAGTATAAAGCCCTGATTATGAAAAAAAAGATGTGGTTAAAAGTGAAGCCACAGTACTTCAGGTGGACCTTTTTTTCCCCCTGTATAAACTGGTTGGTTCATTACGACAGTAAATAGCAAGCGCCAAACCTCCAAAACAATTTCTGCAGCAGCATCATAGAGTGGTTCATTAAGCTCCTGGGACTTGTGTTTGATAGAAATGGTTGGACTCGATGATCCGATGGGTCTCTTCCAACCTGGTTATTCTATGATTCCATGACTTCCACAGCACTGCCCTCTTTCAGTGAATGATACTTAAAAACAAATAGCAAATATTTTGGAAATGTCTCCTTACACAATTCAAATCCTACACATTACTACTATAAATCATTAAGAGACTGACGATCACAAAACAGACTTTAAATGCTTCCTTTGGAAGAGCATGAAGATTTCAATTTGAATTAAAAAAAGTAGCTTTCTGCTCCCTGTCCAAGTTTTAAAGCAAGAAATAAAAGAATGTACAACATAAAGCAACATTGAAGTTTGTTATCATCTGGTGATGTACTCATAGGACAATCAGTAAAGGACTGAAATGACACATTAGCAGTTCAAAGCACAAAGAAAATGAATCTTCAATTTTGATTAAATGAGTTTGCAGCATCTGTGGCATCTTTAGATAAAAGAAGCTGCCAAATTGTTAATTGCAAAAATAATCCAGAGTATGGGTTTTCTGCGCTGGTTAGGAAAAGCTGCCTAAGAACAAATGAGTTTATCTGAAGCCAAAGAGGATACTGACCCTCTCAAATCTTCAGGAGCTTGGACAACGATCAAAGTAGGGTTTTAGCACTAAAAGAAGGACCTAGAATTTCAAACAAAATGTGTCTGGAAACATTTTTTTTTGCACAAGCCAGGACTGGATTTATGGTTCTTCTCCATCTGGTGCTGGCTAGATGGCATCTACTCGGTACAAAAGAGAGATGATGTCCCCTAATTTTATATGGTGGCATATGTCTTCACATTTCTTTGATATACAAGGGATAATCAAGCTGACCAGGGGTCATCCTATTTCAAAAAATAACTGCACTTCTCTGTGATTCTGCTACTTTTCTACCTCCCTTAAGAAGGAGGGAGAAGGTTAATTTTTCATTTGTCTTCAGACCACAAGGAGAGTCCCCTGTTTCTGTGACACTGATAGGTTGGCACCTGAAACGGAGCTCCACTATGAATGTTAGTTTTTCACTTTTCAATAACTTTAAATATTATTAAAAGAACACAACTATCTACCTCATCACTCATGAATTCATGCAGAAGTGTGACCCAAAGCATGGTTTCATTAGGTGGTAAAATAATTTGGAAATTCATTTTTCCTTTCATAATATACAATTTTGTGTGCTTTTCCTGGATGTTTAAATGTAATTTAATAAATTGAATTTTATTGACCACATTACTTCTATTTTCTGCAGAAATATTTTTTTTTTAAATTACAACTTCCTTAATTACAAACTCTGAGGTGCTTCAGAAAAGAAAGTATAAAATGTTCAGTTGAATCTTTCCTAGAGATTATGGTTGAAGCTACAGGTCATTTTGTTCAAGAGAAAATAAATTCTGCTGAGCTAAACTCAAGTATAAGAAAAACAAACCAAACTTCCAGATTAGAAGGTACGGCTACTTCTTGAGCAGAGAAAGAGATTGCTAATTCAGTGAAAAGCGGCCACTTCATCTGTCAGTTGGACTGAGTCAGCATTTCTCATGACTGCTGACCAACACTGTAATTGCCACTAAAAGAAGACAAAGCTTAAATATGCATGATGTGCAAAGCAGAATAAATACAACAAAATTTTATAAGAAAATACCATCTCAGTTAAAAAAAAATCCACACACGTTTACTTAAGCTATGCTAAAACTGACCAAAAAAAAGGTTCTGAGTTGCTATCAGCTTTCTCCCTACCAAGTTTTCCATGCGCTGATTCTACAGCTCATTTGTAACTGTGCCCTGATCTGATATCTTGATGGAATTTACTGTAAAACAGATTAAAATTATGTGCCAGCCTTATTTCTCTATTTCCCTGCTTTTATTCTGTTGCCATTGCATCTAGAATATTATTTGAACATCTTGTTGCTTAAATAGTTGTGTCTGAACCTAGATGATAAACAATAACAGGTTATATAAAATATAAATGCAGCAATTGTAAACATACTTTATGAGGATTAGCCCAGACACAGTCTTCAAGACTTCACATACCATGACTATGCTAGGCAATTACTCTTTATTAATCACTTTTAAGAATTGCTTGCCAACTTAAAAAGCAATATAAGCTTAAGTGTCTTTCTCAACCAGCACCTCATCACAGAATCTGAAGCTACAAAGGAAACAATTAAAAGCTTGTATGTATTAAATAGTTGCAATCAATAACAGAACTGAATTGTTCAGGATAAATATCTTACTCCATTTCCTTTTCAGATGTCAATATAATCAATGTAAAATAAAGTGGATAGTGTAAGAATTTAGAAACCACTGAATTTGAAACCTCCATAACCTCTACTAACATGCACTGTAAGAGCAAGCTTAGATAACATCTGATATTTTTTTCTTGTAAAAGTTTCAGAATGTTCTGTTTCAAAGCCTTTTATACAGTTAGAAGTTCCAAGATATCAACACCAAAACTTCTTTGGATGTTTTTTTTAATGGGATCTATAGAAATACTTCAATAGTCCTTTGACCAATTTACCCCAAAGAATGGGACACACGTAAGAACACTATTTATATATAGATGTACATAAAAACACATATTCAACTTATTCAAAAATATTTTTCAATGTAAGATATGAAAACAAAACTACCACCTTTGTCTACAATTGTCCACTTGGAATGAAAGTCAGTCTTGAGAGGACCTTGTAAATGTGTTAGGGATTAATCATCATTACTGTGCTGGGTAGGAGGTTTTGTGACAGAGTACCCAGGGCTACAATAGTGGGAGTGGGTGGGTGGGGAGAAGTTAGAAACTCCTTGGTAGCAAACAGAAACAGCTGAGATTAAAATAGAGAGATCCCAACCATAGCCTTTTAATCAGAGTAGTCTGAAAAAGCCTTACAGAAATGAAAATCTGAGTCAAGATCTGCAGATAAATTTCCACATTATCAACCTGTGTGTTAGCAGCCCACAAAAGCTTCCTGCTGTAAACACTAATATATTAATTACATCAAATGCACAATCACATGAGAATGGTCTTTGAGAATAAACAGCTTTTATTTTCCTTTGCTTCTACATGTGGCCTTTGGCTTTGATTTATTAAGCTGCATTTATCTTGACCAATAAGTTTTTTTATCATCTTATTTTCTCCCAGTCCTGTCCTACTAGGGAGGGGAGTGACAGAGCAGCTTGGTAGGCACATCACGTCCAGCCAAGGTCGACCCACCACAACGGTACTTAAAGACTACGGAGAATTCAAATCATCGCTGAGAAAGTACACTGAGATTTACTTTGTCATCTTGAACTGTTAACACCTCAGACACGTAAAACATAAGATGTAGCAAACACAACCAATACCAACTTCTAAATGAAATAAGTAGTTTGTATATTTTGTCCTTCTGCAAGGAAAGGTGGAGAAGATGGGTCAATGACAAGCACACTTCACACATGTATTTCTGATAAAGTCAGTAACATTCCTTGTCAGACTGGTGATGTCTTTAGAAATAGCACTGGCACAAACATCTGCAAAACTGCTAATGCACAAGGAAAATGAAATCCAAAAACATACTAAACCAAGTTACTTAACTTTATCCTAGGGGAGGAAAAGAATGCTTTTTATTTCAGTACCTAACAACGTGGGATCTATTTCTAACCTGCCCACAGAAGAGTATGGGAAAGTACTTTGACACTTGCAGGTCTTTCCAGTTTCAGAGGCACATCAAACAAACAGTCCACAGAAGAGAATTCTTACAGAAATAATTGCATTTTATGTAAGGAATTTAATAAAACTTTTGCACTGGCTATGATTGTATTCTTTTACCTGGACTGATGTAAATTAACAGCATTTTTTAGAGTTTTGCTAGTATGAGATGGTTAAGAGTGATCAAAGCAACCAGCATCTAGACTAAAGCAATAAAGACAGGTATAAGCAGAGCAGGATAGTCCTGTCCCAGATACCAAGCAGGGCGTGTTCCCAAGCCTATGTCAGTCTCTGAACTATGCTCAAGCCTCCTTGACTGGATGTAAGCAAAACATGCCAGCAATCAACAATTTAACAAGAGTGCTCACAGGCTGCTACAGACGCAACCATCACACCTAACAGTCCAGCAGTGTCAAGATTTTAGTGGTTCCAAGATGTTGCCCTAAGCCTTGGATCCAATACAGATCTTCACGTGATAGAAGAGGACTTTGCATGTGAAGGTGATATTTCAAATACTTTTTATCTGAGTTAGAACCTACATAAGGGAAAAACAACCCACATCGTTCTGCTGTAGTGAGCATAAGCCAGGGCTTGCTAATTATTATGACTGACAAATTGTAATTCAATAACTTACTTTCTACATAAAAACAACCCTTCGCCATACAAAACCATCAGTGGGACTAACAAATGATTCCAAACTGTAAAAAGCTTCATTGCTGATCTAATTATGCTCTGCTTCTCGCAGCTCTGGGAAGTGCAGAATAATCAGAGCACAGCAGGCACCAGCTACGAAACCTCCTTTCTCACAGCCAGTCCCTACACGCTCTGATGGTCAAGGAGAGGACACCGAGCAGCAGTGGCACATCAGCCTCCGCTAAAAGGGGCCACGCTTTTAGGTAATTCCATCCCGATTGCGCCCTTTGAGTAGAATTAAACCAAAGCAGCTATAGGTGCAGCAGAGTGGGATGGAAGGGTAGAAGACCAGAAGCAAAATGATGTAGCAGAACTAAGGAGAGACAGGGGACGTAGCAGGATGTGCCAGCAAAGAATGAATTCAGGACAAGTTATGTAAAGGCCACAGGATACAAGGCAATCAGGCCATAAAAAGAAAGAACAGAGGTAGAATGAAGAGGAAGGGGTCAGTAAGACAGAATACTCGTGACAAAGAAATAGAAAGAATTAGAGGTGGAAGGAGGGGCACACAGATCACAGGGAGTGAAAGAAGAGAAATGAGAAACTATCTCTGGGGTAGAGGAGAGGAGACTTACATGGTCAAAAGACAATGAGGAAAAGAAAAATGAATGAGCAGAAATGAGTGAGTAGAGCAGAAGTTATGCTTTTCCACAAGAAGATAGGCCAGGAAAAAAAGCAAAGGGAGAAAAAGCAAAGCAATTAATAAAAGGAATGAGACAGTAGGGATGAAAGGAGGGACATGAAAGGGATATAAAATGGCACAAGGCATACACAATGGAGGAAACAAGTGCTCTTTTATTTATTCATACTTCTATATTTTATGCTATCTTCCCAGCAAGCATGCTATAGCTCCATGGATTCTTTTTATTTGGGGGGGAAAGTGATGGGCTGTCGGCATATTGTTGCTGGGGGATTTATTAAAGTTCTTTATCCTTCTTGGACCGCTGGACTTATATTTATTGAAATTATCTCAGATGGTGGATGATTCTTTTTTCAGAAATATCAATATCTGATTTGGGATAGAGAGGAAAAATTTATTTTATTAGCCCCCCCTCCCCCAAGTCTACAAAAAAATAGAAGAGGGATACAGATGTAAGGTAGCAACTGGTGCTATTTGTCGGCAGTTGCCAGCAGCCTGCAAATATTCAGCTCCTATAGATCACCGAGTACTTTTTGCTACTTGAATGACATCAGAAACCCAAAAGAGCTGTGATTTCTCTTTCCTGAATACACAGAATTAACACTGATGAAATAGATAACATTCTTTAAAGGGAAATGGGAAAAAGGGACACATTTTAAAAATAATCTGAACTAATTCCTGTATTGTTCAGATATTTTGTTGGAATTTTAAATTTTTTCTATTAAAAAATAGAAAAACATTTAACATCTTACCTGTTTCTTTCTATCACCACGATTTGCCAGAAAAGACAGACACTTCTGTGAGAGCAACAGCAACACATCAGGTTTTGTATCTCATTGTTAATCATGACAACAATAGTAGCACCAACCCCGTGGACCATTTTGATGAAAACAATAGTTAAAAAATGTTATTAGCTTGGCAGCTGCAATTGCCTACTAGCATACATTGATATTAATTTTTTGATTACTTTTTATGACTCTTTCTACCTGTCCATTTTAAAACGCCGAGAGCAAGGCTGCCAGTTTGCCTTTTCATCCAGGATCACATCCTGGGGTTTTATTTGATTTATTTTTCCTTCAGAAAGTATTTGCTCTTGACGTTTAATTCAGAAGCTTCTTGCTTCTGTGCTGGGAATAAAAATACAGAATTGGTGCTCCAATTAGCAAACATTTTCAGCTGCAAAACTATCAAATCAATGCCATATCCTCAGCAATCATTTTAGTTACAGAAGTGTGAAATTTTTTCCAAGAGCTCTCAATGCCCATTTTTTGGCTAATTAGCCGCCTGTCTGCCTTGTCCAAGTGGCAGAGTTTATTTCTAAAATGACTGACTTGAAAAACCCAAGAAAGTTCTCCAAAAGCAAATGACTTTCATTCAAACGAAAAATTTCTGTGCAGCCCTTTTTCTTATGGAAGATTTCTAATGCAAATAAAAGCTCAATGACTAAGAAAAATTTGGAAGGTATCTCTGTTTCCTCTCATGTCATCTTCCCTGAGCCACCTGTAATAAAGACAATGAATAGCAACAATTATATAAATACATAATTATTTTAGTTATTTATAGTTATGTGAAAACGCTGTTAATTCACATCTGTCCCATCAAATATTCTAACAGATTTTGACAGAGCCTTTATTTGTCTCATCAGTGCAACTTGTTTTACTTGAATGAGAAGGTATTATCTTTTTGTTATTTAATAGTCTTGATGCACCGAATGGTTGTTGTTGTCATTGTCATTCTATAAATAGCACAATATAGTAAGAAAAGTGGCTAAGCCTCTTGCTGGTGGTTTAATTAATCAGTACTAATGTCACATTTTGCAGTTTCCAGATGAGTTTGGTTGAAATAAGGGTGCTAACCCTGCATTTTCATACAGACTGTGCACTGATTCACATAGATTGCACGAATTCATGTAAAGGAAATCCATTAAGGATTACTAGCTGGGGTTGTTTAGCCTGGAGAAGAGGAGGCTGAGGGGAGACCTCATTGCTCTCTACAACTACCTGAAAGGAGGTCGTGGAGAGGAGGGAGCTGGGCTCTTGTCCCTAGTGACAGGGGACAGGACGAGAGGGAATGGCCTCAAGCTCTACCAGGGGAGGTTTAGACTGGACATTAGGAAAAAAATCTTATGGAAAGGTCATTGGGCACTGGCAGAGGCTGCCCAGGGAGGTGGTTGACTCATCTTCCCTGAAGGTATTTAAGGGACAGGTGGACAAGGTACTGAGGGACATGGTTTAGTGACTGATAGGAATGGTTGGACTCGATGATCTGGTGGGTCTCTTCCAACCTGGTTATTCTATGATTCTATGAATACTCACAGAAGTGCAACTAAGTCAGGGAATAGTAACCAGGCTGCCATCTGGGACAGCAGCAGAGGGGATGGACACAGACAGATTGCCCTCTGTCTACTGACAGCGCACCAAAGAACTGGCTTAACAGATTGTGTTGTCTGGTCAAGAAGTTCCTGTGGCTTTTTAGATAACTTAGTGTACTACTCCGTGGCTTTGGCAGAATGATCTCCTCTACTGTAATGAGCTATGTTTGGAAAATAGCCTGGATAAAATATCCCATAGCTCTATTTCTATCATTGTATCCTGTAAATTTTGCAGTGTTCTTCCTCAGTCTTGGACAACCAATAGCAAGAGTTTGGGCCAGATTTACTGTGGCACTTGGGCATCCAGTCTGGCGAAGGATGATATTTGCAGAAGTGAATTACATGGATAATGCATGTAATTCTGAATAAACTCACTGGTCTAAATGTGGGATTGCTGATGATCCTGTCAGTGTTTATCTGCATCTTTACACATCTAAATGTCTTTGCAGATGTAATCTTTCATTTATAATTTACTAGAGGCAGAAAATTCATCCCTCTGCAACTTATCTATGTTATCTAAAGGATGCAGTGGAACGTCCAACACAACCAGAAAATAAAAATACTGAATAGCAGAGTAGTCAATGAGGCTTTCTATTCTGTAGTAAACTGCCCATCTCTGAGCATTGTTATCTCAGAGCATTATTACCTCTGACCTATAAAACTTACTGTAACTCAGACATCTTTTGCTTCTGGTGGCTTTTCTTCCTCAGGAATACGCTAACACTCAGGAAAACATACACTACTGCAAGGGGAGTGAAGGTCTCATGTCTAAATAACATTGCTGGAAAAAATTATCCAGATTAACTTGAAATATGTAGCTGCAACGTTCTTGGAAGAAGCTTCTTTCCCAAGTGATGTAACTGAAATCACAGGTCTAACATCATTTAGGGATGAAAACCAAGTAGTTAGAAGCACAGCAGAAAGATTTAAACTGAATTAATTGGTTTTGGTTATAAAAATAAATTGTTTTACCTTCTTGAAAAATTAATATGAAAGTCTGTTTCTAGTGAATTTACAGCCGTAAAATCTCTGACTACGCATATTATTTTAGGATTATTTTAATTAATTTCTTATCCTTAGTCTTTTTTTCTGGTTTTCTTGACAGCTACAATTCAACATATCAGGTAACTGTAGTCCATCCTCTTAATCAATAGGATGATTCCATCACAGGGTAAGTAATTTTACCCACTTTCTCACCAAAGGCACATGAAGGGACTTCTTGAATTTCTCTGTATATAATTCACTTAAACAACACAGTTTTGAAAAAAAAAAATAGCTAGAAACTATAGAGCTGATATTGGTACTTTCTTAGATGTCTGAACCAGGGGGTACAGTTGCTTTTTTTGTAGGAAGATGATTAATGGATTGTTGACAGTAATAAAGAAGAAGACATCTTGGAGATATTATTATGGATCACATACCACTTGAAACAGCAAGTTTGCCCCCGTAAAGCATTTTATTTGTTATATTGTGCAAATCGATTGTAATTTGCTGCTGGCTTTTTTTTCAAATACATTTCTTCATTGCTGCCTTGCTAAATAATAAATCACACTAACTATTATTTCAAAATTGAGTGTTCCAATTTAGTTATGAATGGAGAAAGCAGAGATGCTTCGGGATATAAAATCTTCAAGCAGTTCACAGAAAAATAGATTCTTAAGGGTAACCACATCAAAAATCATTAGAGATGGGCTACACCCTACTAGAAAGAGCACCTCTGTGACTGAAGAGAGCCTAACAAAACACTGACAAGGTTATGCCTAATCAAATATTGTTCTGCCCTCTGCCAAAAAAAAAAAAAAAAAGGCAAAGAAAAGTTACAGTAGTGATGTATTAATTACATTATACAAGCATCAATAGTAAATCCATTTTTTTACATTTAATATCATTTTGTCCCTGGATTTGTCTTCAGACATAAATTAGAATTGCTCGTGAAGAACCAATATATTTGCTTCTTCCAGATTACCAATTTGTGCTTTGTATAATAAAGCAGATCTGTTTCTCATGCTTAATAGGGATGAGTCATGCTTTTAATATATGAAATAAACCCGAAGGAATAAAAATGATTCTGCAAAGTTATAAGATTTGGACAGGTCAAGTACATCTCTAAAATCTAATGGATAATCTGCATTAATCTGATCTATTCGTTTTTGTTTGCTTCCCTGGTTTTACATGATGTTAACTTTAAGATTCAACGAGCATTTATGCATCCAAAATGTTCAACCATCAAGAATTTTCACATGGATTACAAGAGAAAAATGTAATATTCTTTAAGCTTTAGATTTTTATCTTGAGCTACTCTTTTTTCTTTGTTTTAAATACCTGCAAGTACTACAAATTTCTTAACTGAAATATTCTTGATAAATACCGCCTAAGCGAAGACCAAAACTCCTTTAACACTTGCACCTGGCCTGCTATCTCGTGACTCAATTAACAGAAAGTATGTAGCAGATCAGTTCAAGATATGATAAATAATTTTGCTTAATGGAGGTTTCATTACCGTCAGTTTCCAAATGGGAATGAAAATCCATTTCTACATAATCTAAGACAGACTTACTTGGAGTTGGAGAACGGCATCAGAACTGTTTACAGACCACAATTGCCGAATGATTACTTTTAAAGTCTTGTACTTTGCAGTGGATAAATTTAGATAAGCATTTGCTTTCAGAATAGTTTCAGGAGTGTTACTGGGTTGCTTCCTTCTGTATGTTCAGACCGCCTACTTGAAGGAATCCTGCAATTAGACATGCACGTTAAAAACATGAATCTCTATAAAATAAAGAGTAACGTAAGATATACTACATGGCTGCTCACAGCTTCAGTTTTTAACCAAATAGTAACATATTGCTGGGGGTTTTTTTCCATATGTTCACCTTTACCTTCTTTCCCCGTGCAGCTTGATAATGAGAACTTTGTAATAAATCTTCGTATTCAGTTTAGAGACATTCAAAAAGAAAATATGGAAACAGCAGTTGGAGGGGTAAAAAATAGAACTACAGGTCCAGTCCATAATCACTGGTCTGTGATCTGTCATGCTCCTGACATACATTAAGAAGATCCCTTGGAGACTTCTGTCTCTATTCATCATATCCTAAAAAGAGTCTGGTTTCACTGACCTTGCTCTCAGTGCAGTGTCTCATGTCCCACTGATTTAAGGAGTTTTACATAATGAGTAGTTGGAAAAGGGTGAAATTAGCCCAGAGAGCCATAATACATAAAATGTTCTTTGCTCAACACTAATTAGTTTATTTGATTTTCATCTGGTAGGTCTTGTCTCCAAGGTACAGAGGATGAACTTGTTTTCACATGCCACAACATCAGGCACTTATATACTCCAGTCTCATAACCTATTCTGGGGGTAGCAATTTTGTTTAAATAAAAAATAGTTTTACTTCACCAATAAAAAATAATTTTTTTGTCAAACCTACGGGAAATAGGCTATGAACTAGACTTTTTGATAACCAAGGATTAATGTTAATCTGCTTCCAATCAAAAACTCCAGCAGTTGAATACTAAATACTTGGATACAGAGGCTCATTGACATCGCCTCCGAGACAATACACCAAAATAGATACAGCTGCTAAAGTGGAAGTTGCTCTCAGCCAATGAATTTACTGCTTGTCAGATCTGTATGCGTGTTTGAATGTGAGGTTAATGAAATAACATTATAGAATTCAGAACCAGGGCAGCCTTTATTCAGATAAGGTTATAAGCAAATATGTTTCAGAATGAGTGTCTGCTGAAGTAATATAATCCTTTCCTCACTTATTCTCAGGAGTTTAACTGTTTGCTGCAACATTTAAACGTACACAGAAATGCAGTCTGGGATCATATACACACACCCTGGGCAGATATACAGAGCTAAGATCACAAGGGCAGTATTCAGATAGCTTAGTTTGAGTCTATACGGATTTAACTCTTGATTCCCTGTGGCTCCTTTCCGCTACGTATCTTTCACATCTTAAAGCCAGACAGTAGTAAACAAAATTAAGCAAAATTTGCTTGTCAATTCACTGTGAGACCCACAGGCTACCCCTCAAGTTAAATACTATACACCTCTGAGGCCAACCTATCCAAGAAAATCAAAATTGATAGATTGACACTACATGTTTACAACTCAAGCCCAAACATTTTCCATGCAAAGTAGGTAAAAATCTTCAAAATCACTTCACTATGGTGTAAATTTAAAATAATTAGAATTACATTGACTATATTAAGTTACAAAGCCCTCCATATGGTTAATGTTAATCCCAGTCTCTAATACTAACAGCCCTCACCAGAGGTAGTATTGCTATCGCAGCACTTTCAGGGTCTATCTTTTTAAAAAATCTTTAGACACATCAGTGAAAAGTCTGGAAACACAGAAACGGCTGCACATTGCTCCCACACTTTACATCAGGCTCTCTACAATCACCATTGCCAGGCTACTCAACACATACTTGATGAAAGCAGTAAGTGGAGCGAGGTGGATGACAGCAACGTTCTCCTATTCATACCAGCCACAAACTGAGCAAGGAGGATGGGGAGAAAGAAATGTGCCTGAAAGCAATGGGGCAGCATCTAGCATTGGGTCTGATGAAAATTCTTGAGTTGCAAGTGTAAACTATAATGGCTTATTAAAATATTCAAGATAAAAGTGACCTTTGGTCATTAGGGTTTGAAAGTTTAGCTTTCTCTTCTTTCAAATCGGGAAGAAAGAATCTTGAGCAATTAAAAAAAATGGGTTGGCAGTAGAGATTAAATTAAAATAAATAGCATGACCATGAGAGAATCAAAAATACGCTCTGTAGAGCTACTGAAGATATTTATTCCATTACCATTTCATTCTTCTAAGGGAGTCTTTTAGCTTACTCTCAAAGGGCTGAGTTTGTGACCAATACATTCAAGGCAAGGACCAGAATTGCTAACACTGAAGAGTATTTAAGTTGTGGCATAATTTTTCTGAAGAACACAAGTAAACAGGCAAAGTGGAACAGACACATTGTGGGAATAATTATTGCCTCTAGTATATTAAGTTATTCAGCATTAGGCTATTCAGCAGTAATTACAATACCCCCGGGCAAGGATGATTTAGTACTGCACACCGATGAAAGCCACATAATTAAGAGAGAATGGGATCTGGCTACTATTTAATACACCTTTCCAAATGTTCATTTGATCCAGTTGGCAACAGCCATAATGGACTCTATAGGATGTGAATACAACATGTCTTCTACTTCACTGTCTTGAGTGTTACAGCATTTAGCACTCTACAGTCAGAAAATCACGGTCTGGTCTCATTTAACCCTTGCAAGCCAACCAGCTTAAACAGAATTATGTGTGTTTAATTAAAAGCTGCGTGTGGTCTGCTGGACTACTCTCTGATGTTAAAACTTAATGCATTTCAGCGCATTCTGTTCCGTCTATTTTGAAATCTGGCAAAATAAAGCCATGTAGAGATTCTAAAATCAGCTATAATATGCTCGAATAGGAGAAGAAAGTGTTTAACAGTAAGAGGAAACCTTTTAGCATCTCAGATTACTTTCCTCCCTTGAGATGTGAAAGATTCACACGGTATTCAGTATTGTCCCCTTTTCTATTTTTCTCAAAGTGCGGTATTCATAGGAATGTGAAAAAAAGTACTTTTTGAACTGGCAATGTCACAAACCCATTAACATTCCTTTAGTATCTATTCTACCTATATTTTACAGAATAGAAGATAAGGACAAACAGGAATCTGTTCCATAAGATTCAGAAAGTACTACGATATAAACAAGCAATTTAATCACATCTGAGTTGCTGAGTTTATGTGTATCTCAGAGTCTGTGCAGGGTAATAACTCAGCAATGGGGCTTCTACTTCCTTCCTCTGCTTCACTCTGCTATGAGAGCACTTCATAAGGGATTTAAAAGCCATCTAACACCAGGCAATATTCTAAAGGATCATACTTGGGTTTCTTTGCTGTGGCAGAAATTCCTTCTTGAAGCCTTATATCCACACTTGGAAGATTATCAGTAAACATCTGACAGAGACAGCAAAATCTGGAATGCCTCCAGCGCTTGAATCTGGCTCGCTGCCTCGGATATTTGGCTTGCTCTCTGACAGATCCCATGATTTGCTTTACAAGCAGTAGCAGTGGCAGTTTGGAAACAGCCTCTAGGGGAGGTCATGAGGGGATTGGCTTGGCTTCTCAGTATCATTTGTCTTGCCTGAAATTAATTTTGAAGAAGCCGTTCAGCATTGTTTAAGAATAAGATTATGTATTAGCTATAGTCATTCGTTTTCCTGCTTAGTGGAAGGTAACAGAATAGAGCATTCAAAAGCTAGGATTGATGTCACTCTGGGGAAGCATGTTCTAACCAATTTGATTTTTTAACATTTCTCAGGTACCCTCTTTGCAACTGACATCACAAAAAGTGAAAACCTATAGCACAATAGAGAGAAAAAAATAACCTAGGCTTTAGGAACTTAGGAAAAAATATTTTAGGAAATATTAACATTTCTTGCTCTTTTCTCTTAAAAATAAAATCAATAAAATGTTAATATCCGATTTTTTAAATTATTTGTTGCTTATTTCTCAGAGATTACCAAATCCTTCAATAAGAAGGGTTGACATTACTGTCATTTTTGCATCTCTTGCTATTTCACAGCTGTATGTTTATGACTTTCATTTGAAAATAGCAACTAAAGATATATTGACTAAACTGATTTATAAAGCCATTGACTTCCATGAAATTCTTCAAGGTTAAGCCAAGCCCAAAGATGACCCATTAATTCTACAGCCCTCCAGATATCATCTTCTATGACTCATTCTGTTAACAAGACCCACTGTTACCTTACCTCACTGTTTTCTTAACAATTATTTATTGTGCATTTCTTCCTTTTGTCCTATTTTTTCAGTTGCTTATCTCTTCTGACCCTCTGTGATTCCAGGTAGATTACTTTCTACATCCGTTTTTTTTTTTTTTTTCCTGCTAAAGAAAATTGATTTTCCTGGGAAATAATAATATAGATAAAGAGATCCCCTTATCATATTTCAGTGTCCAAATCATGATGGTTAAATGTTGGAAGCCTGAATCAACTAGAAAATCCTCCATTCACATGCTGATTTTCCAAATAACTATTTTCCACACATTCTGATTCAGGGCAAAATTAAAAGAAATAAAGAAAGGAGAGCGTTCTGTCCATACTACGAGCTTCTAGAATGGTGCTCAGCTCTCAGATGATGCTCCAGTCACATCACAGTTCCATGTCACTGCAAAATCAAGTCCTTGATAGTTCCCTTCCCTCCTGCCCCTCTCAATCCCATACGCTAAGCCAGGTGATGTACAGACAACACATACCCTGCTGAAAGCCATTCCTGGTGTAATGGCAACGTAAATGAGGGCGAAGAGGTGGATTGTCCTTTTCATCTCTTTTTATCACTCATGGATATGCTCAGAATAAACAGAAAAGCATCATCTGTTGACTGAAAAAGTCAGAAGTCACTTGAGGACAGTAACTCTATGCAGCAAACAAATAACAGAGACTTGGTTCCTTCATAACTCATTGACTTTCACTGATGAGACAAAAATCAAGTTCCCATTTTCAGTTAGTCGAAAACAAACTGTATAAGATACTGACAAAGCTTCCAGAATTTACAGCTGTTGCCACAAATACAGATTAAATTCTGCCCCCGGGTGACCAGCCATGGTTTCTTCATGATTTGCTCTACATAAGAGAATTTCAGCATCAGTCCCCATACACAGTACCTACATAGTGATAATATTTTGGTATTTTTCTAAGTCTGCACATAATTTGTTAATTTGATAAGCTACAGAACAAACAAACAAGCAAAAAGCAGCTGCTTGTATTATTGGGGGCAATCACAAGGCTGATTTCACAATCTGAAATAGGAAAAAGCAGAAGTACTTTGAGTACTTGCATCGGCACTGGTTTTCCTGCTGTAAAGCACTTTGATCTGGCTCTTTTCTCATTTTCCTTTTTAGCTTAGAGGCTAATGATCCTTATTGCTTAGTCACATCAGTGAAATGCTATCAAAAGACAAGTTCCATTTAAACAAATGAGTCTATATTGGCACACACAATTTTCATCCAGGTTCCAAGGAATTATTTTGATCTGCAAAGTTAAATTAAAGCTCATTCTTGATCTTTTAGCAAGACACATTGCCCTAGGAGCTTATACTCTAAGTAACAGTGTCATTGCTTTCTCCTCTTTTGGAAAACAATGGAAGGTTAGAAATAATTCTTAAGGCTTTGAGAATGTACAATACACTCAGAACTTCAGGCTATGTAATATGTAGTGACGCTGTGCATTCAAGTACCAGCTATAACCAATACTTGTGATTTACATGCTGGAATTTAATGACCTATTACATACTTCTACTCGAAGATTAATATAATTGTAACTCAAAACTCCCAACAGCCTATGTGTATAGCAGTTTGTAACATGATAGCTTTTCTTCCTGCAAGTTGTATGGCAAATATGTATATTTTTTTTCTTATCACCATGGTATGGATTATTGTAATAGGTTCCAAGTTGGAAATGAAAGCACTTGCTCGAACAGAGCTGGAGCAGGAGCAACTGTGAGGTGTGATATGTCCTTTCACACAGCCTCAAAGGTGCAGATTTCATTGGTATAAAGCATCACTGTCACTGTTTCACAAGTGTGCAGGAAAAGAAGATATTGGGTGCAAGAAGAGAAGGTATCTGGTACCATTCCTTTTTTTGTGTGCGGCAGAATACTAATGTGGTTTCTGTGCTACCTCTGGAAAGAAGCAAATGAAAGCAGAAGGGGCAAAGGGACATAAAGAACTGGTCCTTTCATGCTGGAGTCTGTGTGGATGGAAAACTGTCAAATGTACAGGTCAAAGATCAAAAACACCAGGGGCACACTCCATCTCTATCAAGCACATGGAGAAATTTCTCTGAGAACTTCACATTCCACAAAGATCTCTGCTTTAATAGGTATGCACAATTGCCTTCCAACCTACAAAGCTCCAGTACATCTTTACCATTTCCCGTTGAACTTCTACATTTTTGTTCTGTCATTTCTTTTCTATGAATAACAAGGATGAATCTCAAATTATTCTACAAGAATGTCAAAGCTCCTACCTTAAAACTAAACCCTATCTTATCCGAATGTGAACTAGAGTATTTCCTGAAATCTCAGTAGACAGAGACTAAATTGAGAGTTCACTCAGAAAAAAGTAGTATCCAGGCACTTGACTTTGTAATGGCTTTAACCTATAACAATGAGTACCAAATTTGAACACCACGTGTTCTGGGGTTTTTTTACTAGTGAATTATGTTTTGGTTTACAAAAGAAATGGAAAACTGCTCACTTGTGGAGAGCAATAGAACGAGGAAGAGCTGTAAATAAAAAAGATAGAAGAATAAAAATCTTTTGAACGGGAATTGAGTGCTTGCCTACTGCTTAAGAAAAATGCACTATAAAGCAGCTATTGATTTTTCATTCAACGGCACTGAATGTTTTATTGAAAAGCAGCAATGCTCAGTAATTTGAATTTTCAATTAAGGTAGCATGTTCCTTGGACACATTTACTACTGCACTCCAGTGGCATTTATTTGACTTTTAAAATCCCTCTACTATTGTATTCGTGTTTGTATAGATCAAACTACCAATACAGAAAGCGTTAGGATTATAACACTGGTGATTATAGACACATGCTTCGATGGCTCTGTGGAAAATCTAATGACTTTATTTATAGGTAGGACGATGTGTAGCCAGACATAGCTGAACTAAAATATTCCACTGAGAGATTCTGCAGTTCAGAATTTTGGCTTAGAAATATTTACATTTTTCTGCTCCTTTATGGACAGTATGGAGTTGCAGCAAAGTTAAACTAGTTATTAAAGAAATGTTTCAATTGTATGTTTATATCTTGGAGAATTGGGTGGGGAAGCTTTATTGCAATCAAACTTCTCACACTGATCAGCTACTTACATGTATAAAAATTTCAACCGTAAGGTTAGATGCAACGTTTCTGGACTATGAATAGAAAACGACGGCTTTTATTTCATTCTCTCCTAAAGAAAAACGGCTGGTAAGCTGCTAGTTTTCATAGCTCCATGTAGAAATGGGGTAGCTTGACCTACAACTGACAAACTTTATACTTCTAGAAACAGATTGAGTCTTTCTTAGTCATAGGTGCTCTGTAGTTCATAAACCCTATCAGCTGCTTCTGCTAAGGAAAGAACTTGCCTAATCCTTGGGAACTGTACTACCTGCAAGAGGCACTGCTCGTAGTCGCCAGGCTGTGCACACCGCTGAGCCACAAAATGCCAGCAATTTCTTCCATGGAAATTACAGTGTGGGTTGCACAAATCACCACCACTTTGTAACATGTTGCACTTAAATTCTAGATAGGAGCAGATAGAGCACGCCTTACATGCAAAGCCAAGAAATTACTATTACTTTAACTGAAGTCTCAACAGTCTGAAGATTTAGTCTGGTTTCAGTGACACAAGCTCTTTTATCTCTAAATTGCTATCTACACAAATGTTTTAAAATCAATGTTTTTCTGCAGTGTTGTGCCTACCCTTAAGCAAGCTTCATTTCTTCTCACCCCTGGAATCACTTGAGGTCATTTTTACATGCCTGCTTATGTCCTTCACTGGTTTGCAAGTCTATGTTACATTCATATGTACTGTAGAGGTTTCCTGCATGTTGGACATCTCCCTTCTTTTTGTTATCTACCCCTAAAACTGTTTTTACCCAGGTTTCAGCTTTGTTTCCCTTTAACAATAACAGACATGGTGAGTTAGTTACAATTCTCAGGCTTTTTACATCATTCTGTGCCTGAAGACTTTGTTATCTCTTGCCTATTCTTTTCTATGTTGCATTTTTCTTCCATGGTCATAGGTAGCTCACTGTGCACAGAAAAACTATTTGCTTTTCCTTCCAACTGGTTACAGAAAAATATGTAATGCTATGTAAGCATGTATATACATATATTTAGATACAGACACCAGAAAACTGCACAAAATCTACAAAAATAGGTAGCAGCACCTGTTTGACAGGTAATTGTTACAGCTGAACAGGTTAAAACAGAGAACACAGGCCAAACCAAGGCCAGACAAAGCCTGACAGGTCCTAAAGCCCATGTCATTACCTTAACACAAAAACTACAGCTTTTTGCAAGCAATAACACCACCACAGTTACTGGGCTAGGAGGCTACAAAAGAATAATTGCACAGAAATGATGTAAGAAAAAAAATGACAGTGAATTAACAGTGTCTTCATTAGCTCCTAATCTGCTTCAGCAATTTTTCTGCTACTGTGCAGAAAAACAAACTTTAGCACTGAATTTAATGCTTTCTGCATATGCAATGAGAAGCATCCAGATATCACTAATCTTTCCCGCAACACAACTCTTTTTCCCCTACTTGTAACTAATTTCACTCAGGGGCTTTTTTAGTAGGATTAAACTCCACTAATGGCTGTCTTTGTTTCAACACTTTAAGGGTTTTCAATAAATATTAGTTCAAATTGGGTCAGGCAAGAAAGGACAGACTGAAAATTCTCTCTTGTTACCTCTGGTAGGAGGCAGAGGGGAGACAGGAGTGAGGATACTTGTCTGCCACCAAATCCAGAGAGGCCACTAAGTCTGTTTCACAAACAGGTTATTGAGCAGTCTGGATTCATCCTGGCCAAATGATTTCTTCTAACCTTTTAAACATCAAGTGTTTTCAAGTCAGACAGGCAAATGGGTTCCTGGAGGCCAGAAGGGGCTCTCTGGTTCCTCCTCAAGGCTCTAAGCCAAGCCAATAGAGCGTAGTTCTTAAGGTTGTTTCTCTACATGACCCTTTAATAAGAATGGACTGTACAGACGTACTTAGTGAAGTGCTCCTAGCTCTGCCATCGTCTGACTGAGATTTCCTGTTAGAGCTAATTAGGTTCTGCTCCCACTTATTCTCTAAATATGGTACAGTTAAAGCTTTTTAGTTTGCTTAATGACACGCTATTTAAATAACGACATGACCTGAACATTTATTGTCTTTTTTTGGACATTTTTTTTACAATCATACTGAGGATATTTAATTTTTTAAGATCATAAAGCACTGTGTTGTTTGATAAGCTGTAGCTAAACATCTTTCATTCCCACAAATGCATTCACCAATGCCAATGCCAAGGCTAGCAATTTATCTGAAATATTTATTATGATATTAGAATCGCTTTGCTACTTTTTCCAGTTATTATTATTATTGCCTTATTGACAGAGTAACTAACTCATATTAAAAAGGGGTTGAGTTCTCTGTTGTTATGGGGGGGGTTTTCCAATGAGTTTCAAGTTACTGCAAGCATTAAACTATGCTTAACAGTAACTTTGTTGAACAGCAGCTATGCTGAACAGAACAATTCAATGTCTTCTTTGTTTTTCCAATAAGAAATAGCTCTAAAAAATGGTACCACAACCTCACTTTTGTCTTAACAGACTATAGTTGGTATAAGCAAAAGAACTAAAAGTTTTTTTGCTGGAGTTAATGAAAGCATAATGCAATTCTCTGATTGGAATAATTACCAGACAATCCTGGTCCAAATGAGATCCTTCTTTGTGTGTTTGTGTGTGTGCACGGCTCAAACATTAGACAGTGGAGAATTAACTTCTACATCATTATTTTAAATTGAAAACAAACAAGCAAACAAATGTTAATTACCTTTAATTTTAAGAACAAGAAATCTTGTGTTTGAGTGAAGTAAGAGTGCACTGAATTTTAATAGGATTTGAGTTTTTTATCTCTTTATTCCTGATTTTGTGCTAAATTTTTTTCAAATATGGGTTATTGTTTTCAGTTTAGACTCCCAGTCAGAAACTTTGGAGCCCAGTAGTGCAGCCAGTTTTCCACCCACCTCATTCATAAGAAAGTCAAATAAACTTCAAATAAGCTTTTAGATATTCACAACCATTTTTCAACCTCCTTACAAAACAACCTAGATACCTTTGGTTCCTACTGTCTTATAAGCAAGAAGGAAATGCATCATTCAAACATATCCATACAAAACAAAGAGGAAAATAGAACTGAGTAGAACAAAACGCTGTCAAGTTTTAGAAATCAAACTTAAAAATTATAGGCATGCCGTATGCCTACAAATGATCTTCATTAGCACCTAATTACAACTTAGTTCAGCTAATCAGATGATCAGCTGCATTGATTCTTATCAGCTGATTAACCCTAATATGAAGTACTATGAAAATTTACAAGATTGCAGTAGACAATTCAAGTTATTTTCAAGTACTTTGTTGTTTGTGAAAAAAAAATACATTTAATGAGGGCTAAAATTTTATTTCCCACTTAGACTGCTTGGGAAAAAGAAGTTCTCACTGGAAGAAGGAATAAAGATGGTATATAATAGCATGGTTTGGCTCATGTAAATTTAATTTTGAATTTGGAACTTCAAAGAAACTCATTAAGTTACTGTTTTAAACAAATTCATACTTTCAGAGCTTTCAAATGGGGTTCTACAAATGTACGATGTGAGCTATTTCAAAACAGAACTTGAATCATTGCTGCATAAAACTGTAATGATCAGAAATGACGAATGACTAAAGACAATGACAAATGGGGACATGCATGGCGCTCAGAATTTCTGTATGTCATGGTTGAATACTTCTCATCCTGATAAATCACCTCTTCATCAATTTTAATGCTGGGAGGATTTGAGAACAAGAGATCAACCTGGCCTGAAGTTTACCTTTCTGAATCACTACAAGTTTTAAAGAATTCCTTGGTGACATTTCTTTCTTGAAAATGAAAACATTAAGTCAGAGATGTTGGCTGATCAGTAAGCCATGTGTCAAAACAGCTATTAAAGATCAAAACTTTACCATTAGGAAAAATAATGGGAAATTACTCAGTGCAACTAAGAGTCTATTCTCTGTACATACAGTTAAATGGGTCCTGAATTCGTGTTAGAGAGACCTAAAAATGGAGACTGATAGAGACTCTCCTCATGCACTTTTGTAATCTAGAAATTACAGATACATACACGCCCCTATGTATACACACATATATACGGCTAAGGTGTAACCTTCCATTAACACTAGTGAGTTTTTCACCTGATCTGTAGACACTGACCAAAAAAACCAAAATAAAACATCATTACTTCTGTGGCACCATAAAAATGTGGATGTTAGGAGTTAATACAGCTGAATACTATTATCCTGATCAGAATATTGATCCTGATCTAAATATTGATCCTGATCTAATCCAGATCTGTCTACTATATTTACATCATTCTCTCCAGAATGAAACGACTGATACTGAACGTGCAGAATGGAATAAATCAAAATATTGTAACCCTCCTTTAAATTCCACATTTGTTTACAACTTCACTTGTGAGACAAGTAGATCAAATTTACATACCCACTTCTTTTCCTGCTTGTCCTTTGCTCATTCTTTCTGCACATTCCCCAGGTCCACAAGCAAATGCGATGTGGTTGTCACTTGAATACAAAACATTAAGGAAAGGAGATGCTTTGAACTTCAGGAAAAAAACTATTTCTTTCTGTGAGGAAAAAAAAATATTCAGATAAGTATAGAAGAATGTGGTCAGATGTACAAGGATGACATTTTACACTTCTGCTTTTCAAACAATAAAATCAATTCACTCCCTCCACTGAGATGAAGCAGCACTGAACAGTTCAGGAGGATCTATTTTATTGTTGTGAGATGGAAGAGAGCAAGAGGGCAGCACTGGGTCAGAATGAAAAGTAATACCGTAGGAACACAACCAAAACCTTAAAAGGGTTATTGGAAACAAAAAATTTTTTCCAACTCTGATCATACTGTGAGACTGACTTCAGCGGGAAGTTAAACACATTACCCTTTATAGGGACATTTTAGAAGATATGAACCAGTATGCACTGGGGGGCAACTGGTTGGAATATGGCTTGGCAGAGAAGAGCCTGGGGATCCTGGTCGACAGTAAATATACCATGAGCCAGCAACACGCTCTTACTGCAAAAAAGGCCAACGGCCTCCTAATCTGAGCTACAAGAGGTTTGCCAGCAAGTCAAAGGTGGTGACACTTCCGATCTGCTTAGCTCACCTTCTGGTGAGGACATACCTGGAATGCTGTGTGCAGCTGTGGCATCCCGAGTAGAAAAGGGACACAGACACGCTGGAAAGAGTCCAGCAAAGGGTCATGACGATGATCAGGTGCTCGGAGCATCTTTCATACAATGAGCTTCTCTCATACAAGAAACTGAAATAAACATAAGAAAATACTTATTTGTGGTGCGAGTGTCTAAGATTGGAGCAGGTTGCCCAGAGAGGTCATAGAGTCTCTGTCCTTGGAGATATTCAAGACCCAGCTGGACTACATCCAATGACATGCTCGAGCTGCCCTGGCTCTGAGCCGAGATACTAGACTACACACTCTGCAGAGGTCTACGCCAACCTCAGTGGCTCTGTCGTATAACTTTTACTACCAGGGTTATGTGAATGTCCTATGTAAAATCCTAGGAAACATAATTCTAAATTCTCTGCTGCTTTAGTGGCTAACCTTCATCCTCAAGCTTTATTTCCAGTCGTGTGCTAATGAGAAAACCACCAGTAAGAAGCAGTACTTGCTGTTAGATCTATTAAACATGATTAAAAGAAAGGGTCTGAAGTGCAATTAAGGTAAATATTTCATTGAGTTTTATTAATCTGGAGATTGTATCCAAAGCATATACACTGAAGTCTGAGAGTCATTGTGTTAAATCTTGTAAGAACAGTAGTCTTGCCCAGTATGTGCTCTGCATGTAAGATGTGACGAAGTGACTTTTTAATACTTTAACGTAAGTAATTATTTTAACATTTTTCAGTCTTTTTGATACTACCATTAAACACAAAAGTCTCCAAGTTTCAAAAAACCTCTTAATAGATAGTATTCTGATTCACGAAGAACAAAATTAGCAATACAGGTGTCAAAAGCATAAAATCAATTCTTATCTGACCTGTTCAAGAAAGAAAGACTACGGAATAACGAAATACAGACACTAAAGTGTTAAATTCTTTTTGAGAGAGTAGGTAACATTGACCAAGTTTTGGAAGCGGAAAGAACTGAATGCTTAAAAACTGAAAAACTGTTTTCAGTAACTCAAGAGATTTTAATTCAGATCATATGTCAATACCCTCCTGCTTTTTTCCATCATGGTATACTTTTATTTACCTGCTTTCTTGCTTCTGTCTTATCTAACAGCTTGTGGAAATCACAATTCGTGTCACTGATTTATTTTTCAGTCTCTGTGACTATTTTCTCATTCAGCTGTCTTTTCTATTTCCATCACCTTGCCTCCAATTCACTGTAACAGAAAGCAAATATGCAAGAAATGATATTCAAAAATCAAAATATTATATATTATACACAGGTTTTGTAGCATAATGACAAGGTAAACTGCAGCAGCAAGATAAGTACACTTCTTTTCACATCAACTCTTTTATATAAAAGAATACAAGAACTGAAATTCTTAATCAAATGTCCCCAGGACGCAGGGTATTTCAAGTATTAAACCACCTCCTGTTCAAATAATGTAAGAAAAAATCCAAAAGAATTTCCAACATGTGAAAATGCTCATACTTACTGAATAAAATTAGGGTACTGGATCCACTGGCCTAACATATTCAATGTTTGCAACTTCAGGAACTGATCATCACTGGCCATTCCCACTGTCTCTTTACAAAACTGAGGAAGCGTGTTCATTCCTGCGTAATAGCAAAAATTCAAGTCTAGAAATGGGATAAATGTGAAGCAGAAAATACTGCATTAATTCTAAACATGAAAGAAATTTTTTTGGAAAATGTCCTCTAATGTTCCACTGGGAAAATCCACATAGGAAAACACATACATGAAGACATGGAACAAATCATTCTGCACATCTCAGTTATGCAAGTTTTGAAGTTGAAGCTGGTTTCAAGAAACTGTATTGATCTTAGGACCTCAGAGTTAAATGCCTTTTCTGATGCTAGAATGAAGCCAAAATGCTTTGAAAGGCCTTTGCTTCATCCCTTTAAGAGCACAAGAAGAAAGTATGTAAGGAAAAATTCTGATTTGATCTCCGTTGCTAAGTTCAGAAGTCACTTGTACCTTACATTATGCTGACAGAGAATTTATGAGAAGTTAGAAAAAATACAGAAAATATTTTAAATAAAAAATTGAAACAATAACTTTTGTGCATTTGTAGGAAGGAGTACATGTGACATTGTTAGTTGCAATACTGGTTAGAGAGCTGGTTGATGATTTCTTGACATTATCACCCATCAGCTACGATCTGATTATTGTACAATACTGACTATGAATCTCAAATGTTTCACTTCCTTTTTCAAATATATAATGAGGATCAAAAAATAATTACTCATGAAGTCTATGGGATTCCCAATCACTGTAGCAGAAGACAGGGCTTTCAACCTGGTGATTCTATGATTCTATCATAACATCAGTTCAAAAGGTGCAAAGTCAACCTTTCTATAACAAAACATTATTCATTAATTTCCTAAGATTTTATCAAAAGTGAAAGGACTTTGCCATCACTGGGCATTATTTAAATAAAATCCTAATGAACTCGTCTATTAACATCATTATGATCTGTTTCACCACAACACAACAGCACTTTGTCAGTCTTCTGTGTCGGTTTGTTAAGCAATCAGTATGATGCTGCGACTGGGAAAACTCTGCTCTCCGCTTTTAATCCAAAACTATATCAATAGCTAAACTTCTTAAACTTCTACAGAAGCTGAAAAACAAATTAAGACATTGAGGGAGTGTAGCTGTGAATAGAAAACCAATAGTTAACTTCAAATAGCTTAGTTTGCCAAACTTAAGTGCTTGAATAGAATTATCATGTAAATATGATCATAATTAAATTCTAACATATTCAGTCAAACACCTATGGAATTTTTTTGAGTCTTGCTTAATTAATTACACTTTCATGTACTGCAGTCTTTCATTTATTTAGTAATTCCTATGCATGCATAGGTGGGTGCCTCACTAAATATTACTTGATTAACACACAGTACCCATATAATATATGCTAATTCTTATTTGTTAGGAAGGTAATTATAAAGCTTTGATAATCTGTTTTGATAAATGTAATTCAGTGGAAAATGTGTGTTCCTAGAATAGAATTATATTAATTTAGGTTTGGTGGGGTTTTTTGTTTTAGGCAGTTAACGACCCTATTATTGAGATGAATCGCTGGCCCGTGGCACTTGGGAGTAAGAACAGGTTACCTGCTCTTTTTAATGACTCTTTCCATATTGAAAGTTTTGCTGAACTCCTTTTGCACACAGAAAAATACACGATCGAAAAGGAAATAAACCCAAATCAGTGTGAACTGCGTACTAGATTAGTGAATAAGGACTTACAATAAAGTTATAAATCTACATGGAAAGACTACAGCAGCACGCTCCGACATATTAAAAATACCATCATTGAAGACCAGCGCTTAAATGGTACCAGCTGGGGAAGGGTCTCAGCATCTCTGACATCCCTCCCTGTCTCTAAATCACAGTTGCTGATAAGTACACACATATAATAGAACCATAGAATCATAGAACAACCACGTTGGAAGAGACCCACCGGATGATCGAGTCCAACCATTCCTATCAATATGTTTGGCTGCTGCAAGCTATCTTTTATTTCTTGTTTCTGGCAGTTCCACAAGTAATAACTCTATACCAAAATTAACATGACAATATCATTATTTGTTAAGAAATGAAAAATTTAAATTCGACTCACAGTAATGCACTGTGAATTGTAACACTCAGACATAAAATTAGTTTTTACACAGGCATATGGAAAAACCATTGTCACTAGATATCGATGTGAATTGATACCTATACTTAGGATAGTTAATCTCTTGTACAAACAAAATGTTGCTTAGTTATTCAGTTTCCTTTAGATTAATTCCTAAACTTCTAAAGACTTCAAAGAACTATAGAGAAGCTAGATAAAGAGCTTATCTGCATAATTCTTATGCTAATTCACACAAGTCTTGACTAAAAGGATGTCTATGTGCACACCGAGGGCTCACTGTTACTAATTCTTTTCCTTTAAAAGCTAAAATACTATACCCGTATTAAGGTATAATGTATCTTACTCTGCTTCTTTAAGAAAGTCTGTGGTTCTACATGCAAATGGGAGCCTAGCTACTCAAAGGCTACCCTTTCGCCTTTTCTGAAATATCTAGAGATACTACTGAACCAGGCCACTACCATAATGCATGAGTGCAAAGAGAGCATGAAGTATAAATGCTCAGGTGCTTTTTAAAGAAAAGACAGCTTGGTGTCCTGCATAACAGCAAAAGAGAGGTTGGAACGTTAAATACTATTAACTGCTGCTCATTGGAAATTTACAGTCATCCTAAAAGCTGGAACTTTTTAATTTTCTCACCAGGTTCTCCCTTCCCCAGCTCTAAACTCCCACATCTCCCTATGTGCTGTGTATTAATCACTTCATGCTCAGGGTAAAAACAATTTACATTTCCAGCACTGCCCATCTCTGACAATACAATTTCCATATAATGTTTATAACTTTGTAAAACTTTAGGTTCATAGAGTTCAAAGACAAATTCAAATTCTTTACATTTACTTAGGAGGTAGAGTGTTCCCAGAGAATTTGGATAGTTTTCAATTATTATTTATTATCTACCTGAAAATATTTATTACTTTCGATACTTCTGTTTAGTAAAAAAGTACAAGTTATTAAAAAGTGCAGTTGGTTGCATAACAATGAATAAAAGATCTGAGAGTATATTCTGCTAATGAAATGAGAGATCAAGACTTGTATTTCATAAAATTAATATTTACCAACTACTTAACAAAGCCATAACAAGAAAAATGGAATTAGAAAACAGAATAGAGAAATTAGAATTAGAATGGTTCAGTTCTTTTCTGCACGTGCACACTTTTTTGATATCCTCTTTCTGGCCTAGACATTGTTTTGATATGAGGATCTATTCAGTCAGAACTGCTTTCAAACACAGTAAAAAAGGAAGGACAACAGGCTCCAAGACTCTAAGGAGAAGAGATTTCCTTGCTGAGACACCTAGAGTTAACACAAGCCTTGTGTACATAACAAATACGTAGGCATGACATCATGCGATGCTGACAATCTCTATTTTGTTGGGCTAATTAAATATGTATCTGTATCAGCCTATACATACACATTTTTTGAAACATCTATCAACCCCCATAATTAAAATATATTATGTACTTCTCATACATTATCATCATAATGGTTGTATGACAGAATTATTAGCTAAAGGTAACCAACACAGCTCCAGGTAACTGCCAGCCTCACGTGCATCACGCCTGCAGACCATTCTTCACTTAATTCAAGAAAGGGTAACTACCATTTAAAATGCTTTTAAACAAATTGCATGTTGCAGCCTTCAGAAATTACAGGCTTCTTTTCTAGAGGTTTTTCTACTCTGTGCTTTTCATTGTACGTACAACGGTTAGGGGGTTTCTGTTTTCACCTTTTTACACTGTGTGCTGGCTTGTTAATATGAGTGTGCACATACATTTTCATTACCAGATAACTGAACGTTTGCAATAGCAGTTCAGCAAAAACAACACTGTTGCCCACAAAGCAATTCCCTGAGACTATCTTCACAGACTTTTTTATATAAAAATGAATTATCTAGGTTTACTTACTAGATGAAAACAGTACAGTTCTGATTCACATCCACAACCAAAGGCGGTTTTTCATTTTAAAAAAAATGAAAATGCACAATATTAAATGTAATTCTCTTATAAGTATTAAAAAATCCTGAAGGGTCACTGTTTTCCACAAAATGCTTCATTCTTCCTAGAATGACACTGATTTATGTGTATAGTAAATAATTCATTATGACAGCACCACTAAAATGTCATGATACATTGTACTGCTATTATTTCCTTCAGTTTCATGAAAGACTTCCTTCTTTTGACACTTTTCTCTTCTTCATAAATATACATAGCCAGATTTTTCCAGGATTCAGTTTGATCCAGCCTACCCAAACCAGGAATTGTCTTAACAGAGTGAAGGTCTATGGCATTCTTGGAAGGTATGACAGAGAAATCATAAAATCAAACTCAGATGTTGATTCTGGCTAAGTCAAGCATGATGTGTAGGTTGGTAGGAATGTGTGTGTCAATGGTAAATGAATATGTTCACACAGGTCTAGCATAATGTATTAGAACTGAATAATTCATAGTGCACGGGAATGTACAATTACAACGAATTTGCAGGGGATTACAGTATTGACCAGACTGATGGAGCCATTCACTTCTTGGTGACATGACCACGTAAATGAGCATGTGATTAGACTTGATAAATTCTTTCTGATGGCTTGGAAGTTAGCCTGATGGTATCATCCAATTTCTAATGAACAATGTCAATACTGCAGAAATTCTGGGTGAACTGGGTGTTCAGCACTTTCAGCCAAAGAAAACTGATCAGGGGATAGCCACGGGAATAAAACTCTCTCTTACCTCCAGAGTAAAATCAGGCAGACAACATTTTTCTTAGTTTGCTGACAGACTAGAAAGAAAACAAACATATAAATATATATTTGAGCCAAAGAAAAACACGATTTATTTTTTTATGCTAAAAGAAATAAACAACCTAAGGTGTCTTAACCAAGTACATAACAGAGGGGATTTGGCACATATTTCATCACATATATGAGCAAATGCAAATTTCTAAAAGGGAATATGGCCAAACAGCAATTCAGTGATACAGAACTGGAGGAACTGACCTCCAAAGGAAGATGATGCTTTCAGGACCATTTTATCAGCATCTCACCTCTGACTATTGTCTCCAGAGACTGGCTTGTCAGCAAAGCAGCACTGCTGCAAGACAAAAGCAAGCAAAATCTTACAGCAGATCTATATATATTGGTGCAAAACCCACCTTTCATGGAAAAAAACCAGAAACTGGTTATCTGCAACGCCAGGTACAAAGGCTAATTCTGCTTTCCCCCAGTACATTACTGCAAACAGAGACATCTTCATAGGTAGCACAAATTATTCCACAAGCTAGAGGGAAAGGTCTAGAAGAAAAAGTCAGTACAAGGAACTGATTAATCTCGGCAGCAGCTTTCTCGCAATGTTTTGATTGAAGAGTTCTCAGAAACTTCTATTTTTAGTTACATATTCTGCAATCAATTTCTTTGTAAAACACATAAAAATCAAGAAATAGCTTGAATACTCCAGGAAAACATGTTTGCAAAGCCAAAGAACAATTATTCTGCCTGGGGGAAACAGTAGTCTTCTAAAGTTCAAAATGTGTTACAATTCCAGTCATTTGACTATCAAATACCAGGAGTCCCAAAGAAGACAAATGCAGGGGATTTCTTTTTTAAAAGTAACTGCTATATTGGCACATGTATTTTCTCAATGTTTATCTCAAAACCTTCATGTCTGTAGAGGATGGTCTTAGCCCAAATACTTCCTATATGCCAGAAAGCACCATAGGGATATAGAGGCCTCTAAATGACCAAAGAGAATTTTCCATAAGTAGAAATATAAGAATGACTAAAAATTTCTTCATAACACCTATGGTTCAGTTTAAGAGGCGCATATTACAGTATTATAAAAACATTGCATATAATATATATGAGTTTCTAGTAATATGCTATTTGTGCAGAAGCCCTGAGGCACAGTTATAACTCAACTAGATTCCTAAGGACCTTTAATTTAAATTCTGTGGTTTTCTAAAAGTGCTCAGTTGAGAAAAATCAAATAGTTGTAAGCTGAAGTCCCCACTTACGTTTCCATCTTCCCTCAGATGCTAATCTTATGCTCTAGTTTACACTATAAAAACTTTAGTTACATGACTTTGCTGTTACATAACTTCTAAAATATCTGCAAATTTTAAAATGAAATTTCTTCAAAACAATAGAATACCATAAGCAAATCTTAACTCTCTTCTTTTCCAATCTAGTTTACTCCCTAAAAAATATTTTCCCTCCTTTTACAAATGGATTTTCATATTGGAAGTATGACATCTACAGCTTTGAGCAACTATGAGACCCAGAGAGATACAATGATTAATTTTTTTTTCTTCAACAAAACTCTGGTTGGATTTTCTATTTTTGAGAATATATGATTTCCATATTATCTGAAGGTAGAAGTAATCTGCATTTTCTGCAATAAGCATAATGAACATCAGTGAAGTCAGTTTAACACCGTGGTTTGAAATCAATAATATTATAGGAAAAGTTACAAATATATATATCGTAACAGGTAAAACATATTTGCTTTTCTTGACTAGTATGTTGCTAATTAAAGCAGTTTGATCCATGTGTGTACAAAATCAGCTTATGTTTTGGATTTGGAGTTCTGCATCGTTCGGTTTTTTTAATGGACTAAAAGTTTAAAACCTATTCTGGGCAAATACTAAAGGATAATGCTAAACATACCAATACAACCATCTTTGTAAAAAGAATTGCCAATTCATTTTTTCCCTAATAAACTGCAGGCTATGCTATATCCCCATTCAAGATATACTGCTATGCAAATTTCATTTAATACCGGAAGAAAAATAAGCACTTCATGATTAAGCAGTAATTGAGACAAACAAGTAAAAGAGTTGAAAGACATTAGCCCACACAGGGATCAAGAATTCATTCTGTGTTTTATCTTGTACCTGGAGCAGGCACCACTGCCTCTTGCCTCTTCTGCTTCAGAGACCAGAGAAAAGCGTTCTGAGTGGCTGCTTCAGGGATTTATATTCCTCCAGGGTAATAGTGCTGATTATTTAATCACCTTGTACGCGCCACTTAGGCAGGGAGAAATGTATCATGAGCATTAGGAGTCATGAAGATCAATCGCACCGTCTGTTCCTTCTCACTGCAGAAACCTACTCTGACAGTCTAGTGGTTGGAGCCAGTTTTCAGAGCAGGTACAACATCTAATCAAATCAGCAGCCAAAACAGCAAAAAGACATTTTTTCATGTATAAGTACCTCTTTCCATTATGGAGCATCCATTAGGTTTTGTACATAAACAAAGAATATGAACTGCATTTCTGAAAGAACGAGTGATATCAAAGCAATGATTACTGGGCACACTTACTCCTGGTTCCATTTTGCACCTCGTCTGCCACAACTTGTAGCCAAATATAAACAGAGTACCACTACATCCACACAATGTGCTAGCCTAATGCTGGGGCTCCAGATGGAACAAAATGACTAAATGTCACATTTGGTTCACTCCAGAAAAGTCAAAGTGTTAGTACTGAAAAAGAGTTTCTCTTTGAAAGCATCCATCATCACTGCTGTACCACTCAGGATACACAAACTGCACTCCCCTCTCTATTCTAGGAACAATCAAAACATATTAATGATGAGGGAGAAAAGCATAACTAAAGCTGTTCTTAGAATGAATTATGATTGGCCAAGGATAGGAGGGAATGGCCTCAAGCTCCACCAGGGGAGGTTCAGGCTTGATAGAAGGATAAAAATCTTCACAGAAAGGGTCATTGGGTACTGGCAGAGGCTGCCCAGTGAGGTGGTTGACTCGCCTTCCCTGGAAGTGTTTATAGTGCGGGTTGATGAGGTACTGAGGGACATGGTTTAGAGATTGGTGGGAATGGTTGGACTTGATGATCCGGTGGGTCTCTTCCAAACTGGTGATTCTATGATTTTTGCATAATCTGTGTGCACTTACAAATTTTTACAGTGTCCATGCCACAGTATTCTATACTGTCTGGACACTAGAAATGTGAGTTACGTGTTGAACAGACTCCATAAAAATTCATAAAAACGCTGTATTAATCACATGTCCACTTGCAGATCACAAGATTAAGGCACTTTTTAAAAAATCTGCCCGTTTACTTCCCTTGAAGTAAATCTCCAAGTGTGGAGATTAAAAGTAATTTAAAATTTGATTTGAACTTGCTAAAAGATATCCTTAGCAGGATGATGTTTCAGTCATCAGTTGTATCCCTGGGTTTCTCACGCAACTGATGTGTTTAGGCTTTCTGTCTTGCTCCCCATTAATGACAAATGCTGCTCTAGATCAAAGCTCCTCTGAAAATGTTTTCTACTTACAGGATGTGCTGAAGCACAGAGCACTGCCTGGTGTATTTTACTGGACTTCAGCTTTCCAGCTGACAACACCGCCCATCATCTTTTTACCTTTTCAGTTTAAGTTTTGCAAGAAGCTTCCCTTTCATTCTATAGGATACCACTCTAAAATGTGTTGAGAAGTCAGAAAACAGACTACTGCTCATCTATGCATGAGTTAATTGCTGTCTCTACATCTGGTTCATCGTAATGAATCTTCAAGAGATGTGATTCATGTCACTTTCCAAGGGATAGTTAGGATGATCTTTGTTTCTAGTGGCATCAAACCAAGAACAGGCTTTTATTAATTCCATAAAGGCTGAGCAGATGTTACAGTCTTATCATAAGTGGCATTAGCAGAAACTGGAACACAGGCAACAAATACAATATTAGTCCTAGTGAGCACTTTGTCCTCTCTACCAGCCACCCAGAACCAGAATGGGGATTGCCAGCCTTCTGCATCGTTTTGTTAATACAAAATGATCATAAACACATTGCCAAACTTTCCTTTAAAACTACACCTGCTGCAATTATATATTTAAGAGGATGCATCAATGATCAGCATTACTGACTTCTAATCTTTAGGATAACTTATCTCTAACCTCATGTCACTATAGATATCTTTATCGTCACAGATAAAAACACTTAATGAATCCTATGCTGGGATGAAACAAAGGAAACTACTACAATGAGAAGCCCTTCCTTTCTTTCTTTCTGAGTCAACAATCCATGCTGTTCTTCTGAACTAGATTTTTCAAGTTGCTTTGAAAACAGCTGTTGATGAAGTGAAGGAGAGTTATTTCAAGTTTTGCATGAATGCTGTGGATAAGAGCTGTGAACTAGTACTAGTGATTTGCCGACAAGCAGCATGCTGGTAAACATCCTTTATTTGTACTATTTGCTGAAATACTTGAAATATCACAAATATCAAAGTTTTGATAAGTCACCTTCATCTATTCAGCCACACAAATTCTTAAAACTTAATTAGAATACTAGCTACGCCTCACCCCCATGAAGTTTGTGGATAGAATACGTAGTAGGTAGTAAAAACAGCTTTGCCTAATTTCAAATTCAAGCAATCTTTTTCCCATCCTGGCACTACAAGAATCTTCCTTCACTGCAGCAGCTGAGTGTGTTGTCAGTGGCTTTATCAGCATGGAATCATCAGGAGGGAACAGTGCAGTAGGAATAGAACTCATTACTTTCAGCCTCAAAACAGCAAAGAAAGAAAAGTTTTCACTGCTTGGCTATTTGTAAAGGACTTGATGCATACTGTGACATAAAGCTTCAGAAGTCGGTGAAACAAGCCCAATGAAAAATCCCTTTATTGAGTTTGGCTGTGCAATGCTGCAAAGGTCAGAAGAAAATTGAATATGCAGGTATTTTTGCTAACAAAAGGAGAGAATGATCTCGTAAGACAGAGGAAATCAAAGTATTTCCTAATTTATTTATAGAGGCTTTGATGTTTTGATAACTAGTAGAAAGAAGTTTTATAGACTGAGGGGGAACCATGAGAATTTTTAAAACGTGCAGTAATGATAAGCTAAATTCAGCTGTAGAAAATAGATGTTTCTTTTTCCTGTAATCCATAATTTTTAAGAATTGTAATCATAGGAACCTTTTCTATTGATTCATAAAATAAAATAGGATTTTAATTTAAAAAAACCCTCTCTTGAGATTGACAGCCTTATTCACATGTATCGAGAATTCTTCTGATTTTCACTGTTCCATAAAACAATGATATATTTTTCCCCCTAAGATTACACAGGTATAATTTTAATAACCACTTCTTTTCTTTTGTTGAACATATTATTATGTTACCTATTTATATCTTACAGAAAATGCCTGATTATGTGATGAACGATCAATATGAAGAATGTAACTTTTTACATGAAGGACTGCTGATGACTGACATGCATCTGCCTGAAGATGATACTGATCTCCGTATAAAATCTTAAGTGCAGGCTGGAAACAAGGTATGAAATCTACCTTTTTAACCAGATTTACAGGAATCAAAAATGCAAAATAAAAAATCTGGTTTATTTAGCAACCATCAAGAGCATTTAAACCATAGTGTGATTATTAGCTGAACCCTCCTGGTTGTCACAGAGATGGAATCTCTGTTCTGCAGGTTGAATTTCATATCTCATTAGGAGTTAGCTTGATTGAGTAAATGAACCCAGGTAAAAATGTAAATTTACCATTAGTGATGGCTTCGCAAACTGGCTCACGTTTAAAATGAGTCAGGGAGGGCTCAAACAAACAGCAAAATCACCAGGACTCTCACGTCTGAGAGAAGACAATAGTAATTAGCTGAGGACTGAATTTTGTATTTAAGCCCAAACAGCAGCCAAAACATTTCACCTGATTGCCCACAGTAATACAGACTTAGCTACAGATGCAGCTGAACTTACACCACTGACAATTCATTTACAAAAATACATTCTCTTCTATCTTGTTGTAATACTCCACGCTAATTTTAATCTTATCTGAATTTAAGGTCACACAATGAAAATAACAGCATAAGATAATCAACCAGCTACTTCTACATCATAGTTTTACGACTCGGCCTAAAAATGTTATGTCCCAGTATCAAATAGAACATTCTTTTACAATTCTCTTGAACACTAACATGCTTAACACTTCAACTGAAATTGTGTTTCTAAACAGGCCTCCTGGGTAAACTGCTGGCCTCAAATTAACTCAGCACAATTTACAAGAGCTCCTTGCTTTAAATCAAACTTTGTCCCTTAAATGTTTTAAACTTATATTACTGCAAAGATCTCCTATGACCACACCAGCAGGTTCTAGAGGCTTTCTAGACGCCAATTCTATCTTAAAGAAGGTTGTGTTCCTTTGGAATTATTAAGTAACCATTAGGCGAAAGACAAAAGTTCTCATGCCTAGCTTAAACATTGCTTACATCTATTTAGCAACACCCTCACCCCCAACAGAATTTCAGGGAATAGTTAGCTTTTTGGAAAGTTATTTTTCATTGTACAAGTGACTTCTCTTGTGAAATTTTGGGTAGTCAATTGAGGTATAATGTTATAAGATGAAAAAGCTTCCATTGCCCTGGGACTTGAGGTGACGCACATGTGCACTGTGGCCCAGACTTTGAGTAGACAACAGTTCCTAGGAATGAGCCGTATCAAACCTCTGTGCCTAATCATCTATTATCCATTAGTGCTTTCTATTTCCTTCAAAACTTAAATGCTTTAAAAGAAAAATCTGAAAATGTGCATATCCTACCCTCCCTCAAAGTATTTTAGGTTTGGCTGGGGAGGAGAGGGGGTTGTGCGCTCAAAACACGCAGGAAATAAATGAACTTAACATGCAAAAAATATACTCGAATATCATGAAAAGTCCAACTAAAAAAATAAGTCCAGAAAACTCAGAGTTGCTACTGCATCTATCCTTACAATCCCCTGTTGTGGCAAAGCTCTGAAGAGTCTCCAAACAGCATGAGATTCCATAGACCATATGATCTGCAATATTTACCATGCATAATGGAAAGAGATAAGGCAAAGCAAACAGCTTGAATTTCGTATTTCCTTGCTTTTTATTTAGTCTAGGTTGTTAGCACCATGTGAACATATATTTGGGAGTCACTGTGTTTGTGTGCGAATGCATATGTGTATGTGTGTATATATAGGTATAAACAAACATCTAGAGTAATTTCAATGCATTTCTCACATATTATAAAAGAATACCTTCTGACAAATTGCCTTTTAATTTCCAGGATTTCTTATGCAAAGAAAAAGCATCCTTCATTTTCATAAGAACTGGGAAAAAGCAAATGATGCTTGTTTTCAGTTTCTGTGTTCTCTTGTTCTCCGTAGTGTATGCTGCTCGTTTGTGGATGCTCTGAGTTTTAATAACAAGTGTCAACACCTATAATCAGAATATTTGATCATAATTTTGTACCTTTAAAATGCACTGTTATAAAGTGTTGAGAAAATGAGGATAAATGGGAAATGTATTTGCTAACTATCCTTTTTTTTGTTGATCAGTACAAAGAAAAGTGGGAAACAAACATACTTAAAAATTTTAAAGTAGAAGAAAACCTCCACTGAAAATGTAGAGGCACATGTTAGGAAGGGATTCCTCCACAAAAAAAAAATGTATGCATGTCCTAGGTCATACTGCCAAAATCTGCCTGGCTTGCCTGGACCTTAATTTTAAACCTCTGAGGAGGTGGGAAAAGAAAATAAATATGAGGGTAATTTAGTACATCAAGACTTACTGCTCTTTATGTGTAGAGTCTAATAGGGTCATATTACTTCCTTTTATTATTTTATGTTTATCTCAAAGCTTGCCCCGTAGATTTTCCACTTGTGGTCGTTACTTAAGAATACATGTTATCTCTACCACTCAGCCTACTGCTTGAAATCTGCTCCACCCAATTTTTACTGTTGCACACTCATTTCAAGTTTTCTGCAAGAAATAAAAAGGAGTTTTGCTTGGGAGTTTCCAGGGCAATGCACCTCCCACCCGGCAATAAAGTGCTGGAAGGAACACAGCTTCAGTCGCTAATGAAGTCTGTGCATTATGTGAAGGAAAGAGCTGTTCTGTGCCTCCACATGGTGCCTGGGGACACGATTTAGTCGTACAGGTACAGTAGGAGTTGATAGTTGTCTTTCCCAACCTACTGAATCTATGATTCGATATTTTCCTGAATGGAAATGAAGTAGGTGTTCATCAGGACCACTTGTGTGGTTTTGACAGCTCTCAGCCAAGGCCACCTGAAAAACAAGACTCCTGTTCATGTCCATGTACTTTGAATCAGGTCCTGAGAAGGCACACTTTCCATTTTTGGTTGCTTTTCATGATTACCTTCAGATCAGACTGAATTCTATGAGAAAGAAATCTTTTCTTTCTTTATTTATGAAATACCTCAGTTTCTGTGGCTGTATTCATCATCAATATTTGCAAAATTGTTTGTATTAATAACATTTCACAGAATGTATTGTTTGGGAATTATGCACATCAAGCGTTCATGACCTAAAGAAATTATTTATCTTATCTTATTGGATTATGATTTTTTTTTCTTGTTTTTACACAGAAGAAAAACATATAAGGAATCCAGAAGAATGATGAAAATGAATAATGTACCGATAGAATATATTATTCAGCCACAGATTATTTGTACTAAATCTCATTAAAATTTTGAGGTGCATAAACTATTGATGAAAATCTTATTGCCATCCTAATATGCTTCAGCTTTTTCTAGTTTGATCTTATATCTCTTTAGTTCATTTTGATTATTTTTCATTTGTGGTCCTTTTTTCCTTTTTCTCATGTTTAAGAAAGGTCAGCAATGAGTTTATTATAAAACATATGTAAATCTGCTTATTTTTAGGGAATATTCTTTAACACTCTGGTTTCCTTGTCAGAGTCTGTAGTGCTAATAGCTGTGTTAATAAAATTATTGTCTGCACTGAAGGGATTGCTTTCCATCCACAGAAATTTAATGAGATGGAAATTTTCAGGAACTGAGCTGATTCTTAGTAGTGGTTTGGTGGACTCTCTTAACATCTGCCTATGTGCAAACTGGAAATACTCAATGCCAACAGAGACATCATTAAACTAGCTCTGCTTTTGAGTCACTTTTTTTTCCAGTTTCATAAATTAACTTCATTAGTTAAATGAATATCTGCATTTACTGACCAGAAGAGCTTGTTTCCTCAGGTAAATTAGGTTTCGAGGATGCTATGGGGTTAAGATTTTTTTACTTACAGTATTTTGTCTTCCTAAAGGAATGAAGAAGTGAGTACATGCACCCACTACAATACAGTTGCAAGCAGGAGTGGTTCACCATAGACTTGCAGATCCTTCTACCCCTATTAAGCTGACACGAGGAGCTTACTTATCATTTCCATAAGCTTCGATATTATCACCTACTAAAAGACTTAGAGCAGTGTGGAAACAAACTCACATTGCACATGCTCTGCATTGGAGTTTCATGCTTTTTCCTGCCCAGAAGTGATTGCAGCCCATTCCCACAACTCCAGATGCTTCAGGTGCATTTTGGTACATAAACTCCTGCACTATATCTATTTTCTCTCCTCTTGCTTTTTCCTAACAATCCAAAGGAGCCATAGAAAATATAAGAGCTGGCAAACTTTGTTAAGTGAACACGACAAATAAAAATGTTCATCTCACGTTTAGATAGACAGAATTTTCACACAGAAAAATATAAAGATTTCAGAATGGGCACTAACTATTTTGAGCCATTTTTTATCACTAAATCTGCATAAATTGGGAATAACAAAATTGAGTTTATCAGAGAAGTACAGATATCAAGAGACTCTACAGACTTTTAGTTTTGTTTTTGTCCTTGCTGGATGAGTAATTCATGACCTGTATATAATTGGCTTTTAATTTCATCTTCATGTATCACGGAGTGAAGCAAAGCTGTCCCCTGCCTTGCTTCTGTGAGCTACCTTAATCAAGCTTACATATATTAAACATGTCCTTGTTTTATTCCTAACTGTTATTTCTCATCTGCTCTCCAGACTACATCTCCTGACATTCACGATTAAGAAACTTGCCATTCAAAGCAAAAGTAAGTGACTTTATCATTTGACTGTAGATGCTAAGGAGCAAAGCCTCTAGAAGATTAAATATTTAATCCTTTGATCTACTGTGTTGGCAACTGCCCCATTTATTTTATACATAGGTTGACAAAAGCATTATGGGGCCTGGGATTAGTGTAATGGGGCAGTGTTAAACAGTCGACTCTTCTGTGGTAAAAAAGTGGAATAATGTTTTCCTAACAGAACAATAGTACCGTGAACTTCCTATAATGGTATGTGGGGCGAAACGGAACACAGATGTTCAAACAATTTTAGGTGAAGAATTTACCAAGAGAAAGTTACTCTGTGTATTCGGCATCAAAATGAGCAACTTCATAACAAAGAAGCAGCAAAACAAAGTTTAAAAAGCAGATTGAGCTCTTGTGGAGGGTGATGAAAGTGTGTGTGATTGCAGAAGACTAGAGAAGGTCCAAGATGGCGTTGAGTAAATGGGCAGAATGGAAGTATCACGAAACTGCAATCCAATTAAGAGAATTAATTTCACAAAAGAGACTACAATAATCTATTAAACAGTTTGAACACACCTTGACAACGGTTTATCAAGAAGAAATAATTTATCATCTATTCACTATTACGGGTTTATCCTTAGATAAACTTTTATCATGAAAACGTTGGAAGAACTCCAGGCTTTTTGGTCAAGAACATAAAAGCATAACAGGAATCTTCCAGTATTTAAAATGCCAGCAGTGAGAGGTCTGTGGCCAATTTGCTCTTATTAAGACTGCACCAGAATTATTTCCACCAGGCATAGGTAAACATTGAAATAAGATACCTAGAAAAAAAGAACAACCCTGTAACTTTTCCATTGATATTTATGCAAAACATTGTAGTTAGATCTGTCAGAAATTTTTCAGATATAATTGATCTTCCTGTCCTCTGGCTCTGACAGATGAGATAGATAACTTATTTGGGATCATTCTAAGTTAACATTTCTGTGAACCCTCCTGTAACTGATAAGAATTAATGTCCTCTGGCAAACAACTGCTGGTGTGACAAGCATTTCATATAGGTCCAAGGCCAGCACTTCAAAATAGTTAGAAGTTTCAGAAAATTTTAAATAGGAAACCCTGCCACTCAAGCAGATTAAGGAATCTCTGAAAAGGATTATTACTTTTCATTTGAAAATTAAAAATACTGCATTACACACTGCCATAGTTTCAGTAGACAAGTAATCCATTGCATTCCTGAGGTATTTGCAGTAAATCTTCATTCTTCATTAATGAGAATCAATACCAAAATGTGATTGAAATATAAATTAGTACTTCTAATTTGCAAACTAAACAAATCAGCCCATCAAAATGTATAGGGTTTGGGGTTTTTTTTCAGTTAACATTCTGCAATAACAAGATGGGAATCAATCTGAAATTTTCTTTTTTTAAATCTTGTGAACATTTCTCCATCTCAGGTGATCTCTGTGAAGCTACATACATGTGGTATCATTAAGATTATAACTAGCATATGTTTTTATCTTTTTTGACTCTGAGGGATCTGAAAATTTGCATAAAATAGCAGCTACTCACACATTTTAGACTGCAGTGTTTGGAATCCTCTATTTGTCCAAGTTCTTTCTGAAATGGAAGAACAAAGAGAGTATCCCAGTATACTTAGGACTAGATTTGGCTGGTTAAATGCATAGAGATGCAGCCAACTATCTCAAACTATCCTTAATCCAGACCCGTTCACAGCAATGGCAGCAGGAATTCTGTAATGCTTTCAAATTCTCATGATCCTACATTTAAGACTAAGGACAGGACAGCCTTAGCAATGATACTCTGGCGAGTCTTGTCCCCGACGACGCTGCATTCACTGGCATTCCATAACCAGGCTAGTTTCTCTTTATGCCTTACATACAGCTGTTATTTTACTTGAAAACAAAGGTCATTCACAGTTCTCGTACAGTCAGAATGAAAATGCATCTATAAGGAGTGCAATGACAGCACAAAACCAGTGGTAAAGATAGATTATGGAAGACTATAGGATACAATTCTAAGCACCATAAGAGGGTTTCACACATGCTTTTGTTTCACAAGTAATCACATAATCTATTTGCTTTCCGAGATCTGTTTTACATATATAGTCATAATGTTTTCTTTCATGAAAGGTTTTCAATATGTCATGTACAAGTTCAGTATTTTATGACTTTTATTAGGCTTTAATTTAACCGCTGCCTCTATGTGCCCTCCTTACGGGCAAAGGGAGATGAAAGGATTTGTCACAGCATATAACACGCTTAATTCTTTTCTTTCAAATTCATCATCTTTAATTTTGCAATGGAAGTAATCGTAGATGTATTTTTTTTAAAAGGCTTCATTGTTCTCTGATGCCTGTAAACAGAGATAACCTTGGGGAAATCTGTGAATGTGCTCTCTGAATGTGTCTTGCACGAGTGGCTGTGTTAAGTGCTTTCTTTGTCAGTCCTAGCACAAAATACTGTGGCCTGATATTCTTAGTCTGGTTTGCAGACCTCCTTCTTCATGAATACAGATGATCGTATCATGAAATTTAATTTAAATTATCTGACTATCTAAACTAAATGGTAATCCATAAAGAAACAAACATTCACTCTACAGCTGAGGCTTTATCAAACAAACACTACTCAAACTCTATATGAATTAATAAAATTCTGAGCTGGTCTATTTCATTTTACTGGTGAATTCTGTTTTATATTATACAGGTTGCATAAGTGAGTACGCATGAACAGGACATTTTGCATCAAAACTAAACAGAGTATTTTAATTTAAAAGCTTCATGAGTGTCATTCCATAAAATGCAAAACATATCCTGTTTTGCAAACAAGTTTCAAAAGTCTTACCCTCACATTTCTATGGAATTTTAACAAATTGCTTTAAATAATCACAGTAAATAAATGAATGCTGCAAAACACTGATTTGGGAAAATGTCTGTTTAGAACTTGAGTATACAATTGCTATCATATGGATGTAAAAATCTAACATTTCAAGGAAAATCTGGATTTGGTTGAAAAATATATTTTTGACTTAAAGATTAGTAATTATTTCTAGGTGGTGTATTGAAAAGAGAAATATTTTCTCTAAAAACTGCAAAAAATTCAGAATATGTTTCAGTGACATGCATGTTTCATTGCAAAGCTGTCAAAAATGCAAAAGAGAAGAGCAGAATTTAATTACAAACCCATTCTCAGGGTTTCAAGAACTAATTATTGTTTTGGTTCTGTACAGTCCTCAATATTAAATGATGTCAGTTGAAAACTGAGACCATCATACAATGGTTAGTGATAAGTGATGTAACAGAGCCTGAATCTGGAAAAGATCAAAGACTAAACACAAAAAAGGATAGTCCTGAGTTGAAAAATACACTTTTTTATGGTTATAAACATAGTTCTAAAAGCATTTGTAGGTGTTTCAGAAAGGCAATACCATACTATTTATAACTGGGCTATAAGGCAAAGTAACTATGCTACTTACAGTAGATGTTGTATATTTTCAAATCTTAAAACCTGTGAATTTCTCATTTTGATTATTCTCAAGACACAGCACCTTTTGGTGTTCTGTTGTTTACCATTTCATTGTTTTATTACTAAGAATTATACAACAAGTTTAGTAACCTTTGTCTTAGCCTTTAATTTTAAACTGACCTTGCCCTTCTTGCAGGATGAATAGCAGCAAATTAAAATGAGAGTATTTCATTTGACAAGTTCAATCCCTCCATCTGTTCTAAATTTGTCTGTCAAAACCCCCAAGTATACCTGAAGTTGTCCTAATAACTAAGCACACAGTAAAATCTATGATGTGGAAATGAGCAGAATATGACACTTTGCTGCTAGTCTAATGCGTATTAGGTTTTGACACTTGTCTATCTTACTTGTCAGCTTGGAAGGTATCTGGATTTGTTCAAAGCTATTGCCATATTCGCAAACAGACAACATGTTTCTCTCTTTATCATATCTGACACACAGTGTAGGGCAATAATATGAAGAAAAATACTGCTGCTATTTTAAAATCCACTTAAATATAACTTCCTGTATTTCTGCCACAAAGGGATGACAAGGTGAATTAAGTTATTGGGGTTTAGAACCACAAAGTGACCTCTGATACTTGACTCAAGTATCATTTAATATTTTATACAGAATCTTACAGTAGTCTAAGTATGCTGTATGTGTCACACGTAAAAGAATGAACGGATGTCATCATCCAGCAACTCATCTAACACCAAGTCCTGTTTTTCACACAAATGTTCACGATAGGTGCTAAATGTCATTGCGCTCAGCTTTCTTCTGATAAAGTAATTTATAAGTAAAAGGGCATCCCATCTACTGTTCCTCAGTTTTCGGAAACAACCAAGCTGCCTGCTCGAGAGAGCAGCACCTACCATCCCAAACACCCCTTATGCTCCTTGGATGCTGATGCACATGCTGCTACAGAGCAGATTTGCCACATTGACAGCAGAAAACTAAAGCTTTAACTTCCGAGGATGCAAATACCATATGTATGGGCCTCACAGCCCGACTCGCGCCACCTTTTACTCCCAGTGCATTTCTGCTACTCACATGGCTATTTCCTATTGACTCTATCAAACGTGGTACTAAAAGATATCGGGTGAGATATGGAAATCGCTTTCTAAGGGAATTGAGCTTCCATCTGCCATTTACACTTTCACAGTTTCTCCTCCATGCCCTCCTTCCATTTCTGCTTGGTTTCATGATTTAACTCCGTGGATGCTGAAAGGAAGTCACGCTACCATGCAAGGTTTTGTTTGCAGAAATCATAAGAGAAGGAACCTCATAATTCTCTACCAAAAAACGTTTTTTATTTCTGAGGTCACATTCAGGTTGCTATGTTCTTGCCTTTAATTTTTTTCTTAAAAAATAGAATTATTTTTTTTAAAAGGCCAGGGCAAGTTCCAATTCTCAAACAAGCAAAGACTTGGCATGTGAGCAAAATAATATTTATAAATTCACAAGAAACCAAAGAAAGAAAATCCTGAAACTATGTGCTCCAGGAGGAAGGAGAGGAAGGAAATTCTGTCTTTAATAGCGTATGTAGAACCTGCATCATTCAATAAGACAACATGTAATTCTTGGATCCCTGAAGCTCCTTAAAAAGTCTTTATTGAGATACCTTTCTGTACTGCTTAAAATGTCATAATCTTTTTATATCTATCTATCTATCTATCTATCTATCTATCTATCTATCTATCTATCTATCTATCTATCTATCTATCTAGTTTACACTGTCCTTAGGCTCAAAAAGGAACATTTTTTTTTAACGTTTACAAAAAATAATGAGCCACCCAGCCTACCCCAATCCGATACAACTGGTTTTCTTGTAAAATAAAACTAACGTAAATATGTTGACAATGTAAAACATTATAATTGAAATAATAACAATCAGTGATACATCAGTATGATTAGTATATGCAGCTTCAATCTGCTTTGGTAGTAAAGGTTCCTGGTTTGGTATTATTAAAATAACATTAACTATTCCTGCCTGGGTATATTTCACATTTCACACACATTTAATGTCAAATCTGAGTACCTCACAATCATTTATAATTTATCGTCACTGTGAGAACTCTATTAGCCCCATTCCACCTATACAGGACTGAGCTACAATGAGAATAATTTCACATGCAAAGTTGTTTCTGAGAAAAGATGCAGAAGTGGCGATCACAAGCCTTAGGCTACTGTCATGCTTGCTGGGCCATCCTTCCTCACAGATCCCTGCTTTTGAGATTACGAAAATTTGCAAGACATTACAAAATACACTGTTGGTTTTTCCAAGGTCTTGTGTGAGACAGACTTCATCATCTCACAAAGTAATAAGCAAACACAGGCTGCATAGTCCAGTTACTTATTCCTCTGGATATTTTCCATTTGAATCAGTTTAGCAATATAGTAATATTTTGAAGACTGTAATAAAACGTCTGAAAGTGTCATCTGTACACAGGTGTTTCCGAGCTATATTTATATGTCAGTATTTTAAAAACCAGGCATTGAAATCATGGCGAGTTTTAGTAACAGTGCCTGTTTTTCTCTTTATTCCTTCAGTACTTTTTTCAACTTGCTTCCCTACTTAATACTGAGCTCTAGATGTAAAACTGAAGACTCGTATATAGAACATTCTTAGAACAGAACAACTGTGAGGTTTGACCTCAGGTATCCAGCTGTAATTTAAACAGAATCGGGGGAGTGAAGGAGGTGAATACATATTAATATGAAAAGATTTTAATTGCAAATGAATTTACAAAGGACCTTTGAAGAAAACAAAAGAAGAAATCTGCCAAGAGCTTGAGGAACAAAAATGTAGGCATTTAGGGATTTTAAAACCAGGAATCACAAGGAACTCTGCATTTTTCTCATTGCTGTGGAACAATAGAGACAAACCTTCAGGATGTAATCCTTTCCCTTTGCCTTCTCTGATAACTTATTCAGAATGATGGCATGATCTGTCTTCTCCTTTCCCAAGTAATATTCATATTATAACCATATTCTGTTCTGCAAGATGATCTGTGAGCACTGCTTGTCAAATGGGCATATATTATTTAATAGCAGAGGTAGTAAAATAGGTACTCACCTTGCTTTCATTCCCACTTAGTCTTTACCTTTACCTTTGACAGAAACAGGCATTAACCTATGCAAAAACATATTTTACTTAAATTCACCTCCAAATTTACAGTCTTTGTTAAATTCCCCAAAACAATTTTTGTTCAAAAGAGACTTACATGTATTTCTCCTGCAGAATTTTCAGCTTGGTCACTGAACTGAAAGTCTGCTGGTTATACTCCTTTACTGTCTACTTGTTCATTTTAAACACAAGAGACACATTAGGATCATTTGGTATGATCTGCTATAGAATATAGGGGAAAAAAAATGATCCATTTGATCCTTGGCGAACCAAACAAATTTCTTCTTCTGCAGGAGAATGCATTAAATGTTAAACAACATCTTCAATAGCTAATGAGACAACACTCCAGAATAAAACCATTTTTTTTTTAATATTAGATATGGCTGAGGAAATATGAGAAGCCAACAAAACTCTCTTCCGAAAGTCTTAAAGTTGTTTATAATGGACAAGTAAAATGAGAGTATATAATTCAGTGAGTATAAATAGTCTTTCTGCTCTTAAATCAATATTTTATGATATTCATGAGGAAACAGAAAGGTAGTATAAATGGCTTCTAACAACACAGGTAAAGTAAAGGCTGATCTATTAACACCATTAAAACTTAAATATTAATTCCTAAACCCACAAAATGCACTGATGCCAGAGCTGAAAATGGAAACGTTATGAAAAAGAAAAAAAGTGTTTGTTTCTTTAGAACCAAGGGCTGCATTGTGGTTTTCGGCACAGCCTTGAACAAAAGATGCTACATAAACCGTACCAGCCCAAAAATAGCTTTGGGAGATGTTGCGCCTGCGGCAAGTTCTACAGGAAAACATTCCTCTGGCAGAATTGTGTAATGAAGTGGAAGTTTTGACCAAAGTAACTGTGGTTTTCATCTAGACAGTCATAATGGTAAATGTGGCATTCTTGCTAGCATGGCTTGCTGTGCCTTGCGAGAAGGGAAGCTAAGCATGGCTCTGGAATGAGTCATATGGTCCAAGCATGGCTTTGGCTTGTATTAGCTGCCCAATATAGAATACAGATGGAACGATTTCATTCATAATGCTGACCAGGCTCCAAAGATGGATAAACGGGTATCAGTAAAGAAACAGACTAGTTGACAGTTCTTTCGTATCACCAGTGAAATAATTAAATACCTTCCTGTAACCTCATCCTCCAGGCCAGAGTCCTAGTACTTCTTTTTCCCTCAGTCTTGTCAATAGTTCTGGGTGAACTCAAGGGTACAACCTCATCTATGGATACTTTAAGACTAGGTTTCTATGTCTATCATTTGGTATGTATTGATTTTTCAGCTACGTCTTTAGCAAAATGAGAATGTAAGCTATTAATCAGTTAATTTCAAAGAACATTTTAGAGACTGCTTGGAAATGGAGTTATAAACAAGGCAGGAAATGAAGCGCAGCCAAACGAATTCTCTTTGCTTTCAGTGGCTCATGGCATGGCAGAAGTAGCTTGACAATTCAAGAGCATTGTTTACAACAGTTGAACAATTTGTAGGGCCTTTTCTGAGTTTTCTACATATACATATCTCTGAGGGTTGCTGACGAAAGTTAAGGACAGATTAGTCATATGCTCTCCAAGATAAATTTACAAGTGAAAAATGAGTGGCCCTTCATGCCCAGATACTTAAAATGAGGTATCGACTTGATATTCCAGTGAAGCAACCTCTAGGACAGCAAGTAATACGAGATATATCAGAGCAGATAAAAAGGCTAGAACTAAAAATTTGATCCCTATCCAGATTAAATGAGAGCAAAAGGCTTATTGTGACAAAGGGGAAAACAAATCAGATGGACTATTTTCAGTGAAGTGTCATTTTCTCATTATATATCTTTTAAAGCTGAAGCTATGACAAAACTGAAATGTTTATATGAAATCATGCAGCTGTCACCAAGCTGTTCATTTTGATGAAAAGAATCTACAATGCCTCTCATTCTAATATTTTCTAAATAAAGTATTTCCATTTTTACACTTAAACCTTTTCTCCACCGTCAAATTTCCCAGACTGTAATATAATTTTTTAACACTTAAAAAGCTGTCAATATTAATTGCAACACTCCTTTGCCCTCTTGTTTTGTACTCCCTTGATTTTTAATGAAGCAATTAGTCCCTGCTGAGGTCTATTATATTTGCTCATAAGTAGTTTTGTAGTGTGTTCTCACGCAGGTAGAGAGAGAGGGTCACTATCAGATAAAGTGATGTTGAAATAAAGAAATATTTTCTTCTACTGCTGCCAGAGGAATCACTACACACAATAAGCAAAGACTCTGCATAATCAGTAGCTTTTACAAAACTACTTATAGGACTTCTTAATCAGAGACAGGTAATTAGACAGTATCTTCACTCTCTTGGCCAGTGTCATATCTAAGTATATCTCAAAAAGTCCACTGGTATTATCAAAGATTTCTAAATTTACTATATTACTTTTCTAATCTCAATTTACTAACACAGTATTTCATTGAAACATGTTCTGGAGCACTAAAACAAAAGATGCTACAGAAAAGCAGCTTCTAAAAGGCAAATGTTAAACCACAGAACGATGCTGGGTAAGGTAAGTAGAGTTTGGAATCTTTAACAAATGAATTTGTTGAAAGAAATTTATGTCATTTGTAACAATCCAGAAACAAGTTACGATGCAAACTCTTCACTAAGTTCTGTACATTTTACAGAAGAGTAAGCAGGACAGTAAAGAAAATTAATGACAAATTCTATTTAAGAAACATTGATAAACTGGTCCCATTTGCTACATTTCAATATTAAACTCATATGAAATATTTTACTGTTAACTGCAGAGACAGGGAAATATTTGAATTGAACAGTGTGCAGTTGATGTTTATTCTGAGATACTCACAGAATAAGCAGGAGTTAACCACCTAAGCTCTTCTTCCAGTCCAACAGAAACATCTGTGTAGTACTCTATTTGCCAGAAAGGGCAAATAGAAACAAAACCCTCAACCTTTCAAAGTGGTTAGATAATTGATGACTATGATTATGGTAAAATAAGTTTCAAAACTGTTCATCTTTTGTGTGAGATACCAAGTTTAAGCACATCCAAGCATAGTTCTCAAAGCTCACCTCCGATTTTGCAGAATTGTACTATTTTAGTAGTTCCCACTATTTCTTCCACAATACAAGCTGGCCTGCTAACCAACACTAGTTTCTGTCAGTGATGTATTTCAGAACACCAAATGCAGATCACGCTCATACCACAGTGATGAGATCAATATAAAATCCCAAAGGTTTAGATACATGTACATGGATATCCCTATAAATTACTTCTAATTATTGGTGTGGATAATTTTATTTAGGGACTCAGATTAGCAGGATCGGAACCAGCAAGTTCCAATACTGCTGTAATTTAGGTGAACAGTGCTTGTAAGAAACAGACAGCTAGTATAAGTTATATCAAGGAAGAGAAATACCTTTTTTTTTTCCTTACTGTTTATACTTTTACATGTATGTTTGCTTTCCTATTCCTTTGTTGTAATTTAATCACCTGCCAATGTTGTTACTTGTGCTTCTCTATCATTCTCACCCACAGGCTCAGTGATGACAGTAACCACCTGTAATAACCACTCTTTGGTTGCACTGTGATAATAACCCTCAACATCTTCAAGCACCAAGAGAGATTACGGAAAATAACTTTTTGCTGAAGTAAAGGTTCACATGGTCTTGGGCAATGTTATCAAGTAATTGTCTTAACACTGAAACATCTGTTGGCAGCAAACATTTACGACAACCGCTTCTTCTTCATATCTACCAAGAATTTTATTTTTTACAACTTTCTGTCCATTTTTACTCATCTAAAAAGTATTCCTGTCAGGTGAGTTAAGGTCAAAAAGTTGTTCTAGGTCTTTCTTAGAATCAATTGAATAGCATCACCCCTGCCAGTCCTGTGAGATATACCTTTGCTTCAGGTCTGACAAACTGCTCCTCAGTTTCCAGCTTGCCTCCTCCAGGCTAGATTTCTATCTTTCTAACATCTTCTGTATTAAAAAACCCCCAGGTAACTTGCTTCCTGTCTAATGACTACTTGAGAGGATTCATAGTTACAGAAAATCAATGTTTTAAATGGTATTGAACAATGCTCTCAGAATCTCAAGGTGACTGGTTCAATCTTCACTGATTAAACATGACACAGTATCATCAAAGTAAGCTGCAAAGTTGTTCTTTGCCTGTTTTCTTATGCCTTTTCAGACAGAGCATCACATCATTTCAACCAGGAACTGACCCCTGAGCTACAAGGAGACAATGAGAGTTTGCAAATATTTTAAATGAGTGGGAACAACCAAATTTCCTGAGGGGCCGAGGATGAACTGTAAGGGGTAAAATACTCCCAAGCCAGTCAAAGGGCATTAACTCGGAAGGTATTTGAATATTTTTAAGTATTATTTACATTATAAAAGGTAGATAATATCCATCTGCTAACTGCAAAGACATGTTTTTCTGCAATCTATCTACTTCAGGTAGACCAAAAGCCATAAGAGAGGAGCCAGGCCTCCCTCAATTAAGGAAGCATCATTGCCATTAGCCTTCAGAGCCATGCTGCATCCTGCTGTCTTGCTGTCTATCTAGCCCATTACTTTTTTTCCTCTCCTGTGCAGTGAATACTTTCATACAGCTTTTGCAGGATGCTAGGAGGATTTTTAGAAGCTGCGAGTAGAAAATGTCGACTACTTCAGACACAGTAAGGATTACCATGAGCTTTCCAGATCCTAGTCACTAAAGATAGCCTGTGATGATGTTGTCTTCTTCACTGTTTTTTTCTGCTCGTTACTCAGAAGACAGTTGTAAATCTCTTTCAATCATTTCACAGAAATTATGAGTGCATCTTTTAACGAAGAGTGTTGACCTGGAGTTACAAAGTGGATGCCAGTGTCCTCAGATCCCTTTCCCTGCACTGGCTTTTCTTGTCTATCATTCGGCACTACTTTTCACTGGCTAGTTGACAAAAGATTCCAGATTTCTCCCCAAGAAGAAATATTAAGGACTCAAGAACCTAGAAAATTTATTTCATCTACTTCTCCAAGTGTGAAGCATCAAATTCTTAGTTTCTAGGCAACTTTCTCAAGGAAATATGGCTGCTTTTAAGTTATTATGGTTTTAGTGAGTGTAATGATTATTTAAATGTAAAAATACCTCTTCAAATTAAAGTGACAGGCTGTCAAGTTCACTGGTGATAAATGGTATTTTGAAAAATCCAACATAAAAGCAATCACAATTCCAGGACATACTTTTTGTACTCCTGCTTCTGAGTTTTGCACTTACAACATGCCTCAAGTGCTTCAGGTAAAGAGCAATTCATCTTGCCAGCATAGAGAACTTGTATGATATAACGAAGAAAGCTTAAATTATGTCCTACAGCTTTATTGAAAGCAATGTCTATAACCTTCAAAAGCTCTGAGCATGTGTCCTACATCTCCAGCTTTGAAAAGGTCAAATTTCTTTTTCATTTTTCTCTCTTATTTGTCATTGCTTTCTTTTCAGTAGGTAAACATAATACTCATAAAAGAGAATGTAACAGAAGAAGCTCTAGCAAGACATGATGTTGAACTTCTGAACCTTGTGCTCTTCTGAACAGGAGTCAGGATTAGGGCAAGTCTACCCGAGCTACCCGACCCTTCTAATTAACGAGTTTCAATCCTGAAAGCTGCCTCCTTCTCACAGAAAGGTTGGGAAGGGTAGAACATTGGGATACAAAGCATTCTTTCACTCATATTGACATGTAAAAACCTAGTCAGATGCTTTCAACACAGCTGAAAGAGCTGTTCTAAGTGTTTACTTTTTTCTAAACGTCTTAGAAGGTAGCCTGAAAAACACGTGAATGCTGGAGGATCTCTTCTATAAGAGAATATTTGCTTCTGCTTTCCACCACTGCTGGGTAAGGCACCTGTCGGTTGTACACTTCACAAACAGTTCATCCCATTTCTAAGGGTGGCAAGAATATACTTAATCAACTAATAGCTGAGAGGAATCATCAGAGACACCCTGTCAAATAGCTGAAATCCCTCTGAGAATATCACAATGGAACAGTGATGTCTGAAAAGAAAGGTGACATTAGATCAAATCCACCCCTTCTATTAACACATATTCTTCCAGCCCAGCTAAAGATATATGACCTAATACACTAGACAAATATGTTCCATTAACCTAGAGCAAAGTTCCTGGATAACTCTAGGAAAAAAATTATGTTTTTTCTTTGCAAACAAATAGCTGTAGATGGCAACATTTAAAAAAATTAAATAACCCCCATCTTAATCACAATGGTCAACTGCCCAGGTTCACTTTAAAGGACTTTGAGGTCATCAAGTTACAAGCAAAAATAAAACCTCTGAGGTCAGGCAAGTCCACAGAGCATTATGAATTACTTTCATCAGTATTTGCAAATTCATTTTTGCATAAACGTAGCCAGAGAATAAGACAAGCACTGCAAACACGAAACTCATGGTTAGAGATTTATCAGTTTTTAAATAATTATAGACAGATTGAATACAGTGCTCACTGGCCACGGATGAACTTGTTTGAACAGAATTAGAATGGCAGGGGGAATCAAAACATTACCAAGGCCAAAAGTCAATGAGCAATTTCGAATAGTTCAAATGAAAGACCTGTTTATCTCATATTCTGTAAACTCAGTACTTCCTTGTCTTTGCCTTTTGGAGAACCTGAGAAGAAAGGCAAAGGATGAGAGCAGTACATAACTTTTATACATACAAACCTAAGATCAGTCAAGGCCATCAAAATAAGAGCTGTGGCTGACTTCCTTTAATTTGCAAGAAGCTGCACTGCTTCCTCTGGGGATGTTTCAAAAGCCAGGGAACGCATTAGGGCAGCAAATACCACATATGGTCTTTTTACTCACTGATTCAATTCACTGTTTCAGTAATAGGCTAGACAGGAACCACTTAAACTATCCTTAAAAATTTTCTTGAAAAAAATTCTGACTAGAGCACTTAAGAGTCTTAAAATGTTTTGTAGTAAGGCAGAAGGAGAGAGGTGAAATACTCTAAGAGGATATTTTACAGCTACAAAACAATTCACACACATCCCCAAAACATCTAAATAAATTTCATTTAGTATTGCACAATCCTATAATTCACTTACAAGCATCTTATACCTTCTCTTCTTATAGATTTTGAACTCAAGCTTCAGATATGAAAAGCTTAGAAAACTAATCGGGACAAATTTATCCTTCATGCAATCCTATTATCTGCAGAAGAATTTAGGCTATTTCGTTAATCTCATTCCTACCTCTGCCTTTTTCCCTAAATACATTCTAAAATAATCTGTTTTCCTGTTCCTTATTACATCATACAATTGAAACATTTGAGATTTTATTTTGCAAATTATTGCAAAGGGTTTTAAAACTGTATGCGATTCTTTAAGTTACACTTCCATGCATGCACAGAGTAAAACCCATCAATTTTAAATTTTAAACTCTCATCCTGTAAAAGGCCTCGGTGACAAGATCTTTAAAGGCCTGTTGCAAATCAGAAGGAATGTATTGTCTACTTTGATTTCATAGTCCTATCTAGAATTTAGCATCTTTTTTCTTTTTCATCTAGAATACAAACCTCATAATCAATTTGAACAGTTTTCCTTAAGGCAAGAGAGGACTTCTGCCATTTTTCTAGCTGCTCATTTTCCGCTAGATGAAAGTAATGTAACTTTAAGTTCTTTATAATGACCATTCAGCTTGATAAAAGTAGATACTTTCTATATTTGCACCTCTTTTATCACATTCTCTTTTACAAAATACGATAGCCTCATTAGAAGTGGTCTCCTATGGACTTTTACCAACAGTATTTTATATCTAAAGCATTTTTAATCTCATGAAACTGTCTTGTTATCAAGAACGTTCTTTGCTTAAGACTTAATGCAAAGGACTATTTGAAAACGTTATAAAGATGAGTACAGAAATGGAATAACATGAATGATTCCACTGCCATCTGTTTCAGATTCATAAATGACAATCTTAACTAATGACTTATATTTCACATACATCTGTGTGTATATTTTGTGTGTGTATGTATATAAAAAAAAGTCATGGACAAGACTTGGGAAAATCAGTCCAGAAATGAAGAGACATAATATCAATATCTAGCAACTTCCAGTTGGAATTTCTATCTCCTTTATGGTTATATTTATTTATACTTTCAAGACTAATCTCCTGCAGGCTTGAAAACTGTCTTTTAGTGCTGAAGTTTGCTCTTATTTTACCAACAGCATCATGCAAATTTGTTGTAACTGAATAAATTTTACTCATTATTTTTAAGTGTTTAATGGATAGTCACGCTCTTCTCTATTTAACCTCTTAGAAGACTTGCCTAAAAAGTTTTTCCTCAAAGATACTGAAGTTTACTAATGAATAAATACCAAGCGTTACTTAAAGTGAATAAACTATTTTCCTTCAGTTCTTCACAGTTTTTCTCTTGCTTTTTTTTTTTTTTCCCCCCTTGGCTCACTAAAACTTTACTGTTGAATTCCTCTATTAGCCAATTCTGCCTAAATTAATGAAAATCTTTCTTTTCTGTTAAAAAACCATGAACATATATATGCTTGCATATAGAGACATAGGCATGCTTATATATTATTGCAGTCTCACTAATATGAGCAAGGAAGGCTGACATCAACTGATATTGCCGTGCAACTCCTCGCTGGCAAGGTTCCCTGGGCTAACTGCCACTGCCTTTCCGAGGGGTCAGCAGAGCAGAGTGCTGGCACAGTGGTTTTGTCACCGTAGAAGTTCAGACCATTCTTGTAAACACTCTTGTAAACAGCTGTCACTCCCCTATTCAGGAAATCCTCCTTGGGGAGAACCCAAAGGATTTCAGTGAGATCCTATATAACAGAAATCAGGCTATGTGCCTAAGAGTGAAGAATCGTCCCGACATATTATTGATTAACACCTAGCAGACACACTATAAATGAGGTATAATTTATCAGGACATAGTGACAGTCTTTGCTTTCTCAAAGCTCATCTCCTATTCACTCTTCTAACTTCCTTTTGGCTAAAGTAATTTCTTGAGTTCATCTTCAGCCAAGTGTCATCTGTTCTCTCCTTTAATCGTTACCCTTCTCACTAATTAGTGAGGTTTAGCTTCCTCCTGTTACACACTTAATTAACTTCTCCACCTTTGGAAAAGCAATTTCCCCTGAACGAATTACTATCATGTCTGTTTCATACAATGAACTAGTTCTAAGTACAGTCTTCAAATGAAGCAATGCTGTTCAGGAAGGCATGGAAAGGTACAGAGGACTTTCTGAAAGTGAACTGAGAGATGGCAAGGATAACCATGCAGAGAAAAACCTCCATATGGAAAAACCTTATTCAGTGTACCAGCATTAGGTAGCACAGTAGGTACAGACTGGCTAAGGTAAGAAAGAGATATAGAATAGCTATGGTGTCTGGCACATGATATTCTCCAGCCTTCATACAGTCACTTCATAGACTTGTAATGTCTTTACCTGTGTAATACAGTGAGTATAACTGAGCTCAAAGCTCCATTTGTCATCCTGCTTCCTTGGAAAAGATATGCAGCAATAAAAACACTTCTGCTGAAAGCTGTACTTGATGGACAAGACAGAAAGAATGAGATGGAGACAGTAATAAACAGAGGTAAATCAAGTAGTCACAGATTAAATGAATGGTAAACCACCAGTACAGAATAGAAGGTACTAGACTTCCTCTCCAATCTTTTATCCCCCTCTGAAGTGCTGTCTATCAGGATACTATTAAATACTTGAGAACAACAGTAGCATGTGAAGGAAAGATATCAAGTTATTTCTTCCTATTACTGGTTCCTTGTAAGTGGTAAAACAAAGAAAATCAAGTATGTTCTATTGATAGGACCCACAGCATCTAGCCTAGATTCAACTGTGATGAGCTGAAACTCCTATTTGGAAAAAAAACAGAGATGTATTTATGTGAGTTTCCTTTGTAGAACTATAGCCAGTTTCTCCATCAGTGGCACCAAAAGCCACCAAATTACACAGGATATAAAGAGCACAAATGCCCAGACTTTCATATACGTTTGCCGGAAAGAAACCAAATAACCCTAGTGGTTAGTTATGCTATACGGGAAATACCCAGTTTGGTAAAAGAAATTATAGTGGCTTTCTAGATGGTGGTGTAATTCTGAAGAACACATCAAACTAGAACCTTCTGTCTTTGATTTCATCACAGACAGGAGTATGGATTTGCTTTGCATCACACTCGCTAGCCTCTTGCCTATTGCCTATTTAATGCTAAGAGCTTAGAGTGAGTGGAGAAATATGAATGGAATAATATCCCAATAACATTTATCTTCCTGACAGAGATTAGGACCAAATAATGCATGCAAGACCTCCTCGGATGCACACATTAGACCATTATTATGTTTATTTTTCATTGTTAGCACTTGTCATTCAGATAATTTAGAAAATGATTGCTTCATAGCATTTAAATGTTCATTGTGAATACAGTATCAAAATGTTAAGTGCCTGAAAAAGATTTTTTTATTAGCACTAATCTGTTCTTTGTTTCTCATTCTTGCAATTTGACATTTCTGGCCTGCTATGTTGGTCCAAAATTCATTGCTCTCTAGCCACTTCTGAAAAGCAAGTTGTGCAGTGAGGGATGCACATACACATGAAGCATTTATACATGCAAACAGGTCCTGCCTTCTAGTACTTCGTCTTTCACACTACGCAAGTCACATACACAGTGTAATTATAACAGAGGAAATTTATGAAAAGGAAATTAATGATGACTTAATTCTTTTCTTGGTCCTGCTACATCTTTTCTCAACATTCTCCAGAAAGACTCATCTAGAAGCCTTGCCTGTGCCTTCTGTCTGGGAAAATGTTTGTGTCTGTGATTTTGCCTACTCTTCTAATCTCTTCTGAATGGTCTAGAATCAAATTGCTTTTCTTGGCTTCATAAACTGAGTGGTGTAACTGGTGCTCATGGTGCTCATTCCCCTGTCCATCTCCTACCTGCAGAATAAGTTTTTCTTTGAGTGGAAATCAAAGACTCTGTGGTAACTGTGCACATCCAGACCAGGAGCCAGGCATTTAGATCACCCAATGTCTCTATTGCATTTGCCCTTTTTCCCATAAACACTAAGGCCTGAGAAATGCTCTGTGACATTTTACATGAGACAAAAAAAATAAACCAAAATAGATAAGTCAAGAAAAACACTACATTCAGATTTTCAACCTCAATATATCTATGAATGCCACAACTTGAGATACTCATCAGAAAATTAGTTTGGAGGTTTCAGAACAGAAATAGCAACAGGGAACATCAAAATAACAATTTTCTATCCCTTCTCCTATGGTACAATATTCTGATAGCCTGTGCAAACCCAGCAGGGAATAAGAGGTTGAGCTGGGGAGAGATATTAAAAGATAACAGGAAGATGTTACATGGCAGATGAAGATGAGGTACTGGTTAGCTTAGCTGCAAATAATTATACTTTAACAATTTTAATTAAGACAATTAAAATGTACCAATTTCAAAAAATAGAAATTTTAAACAAAACCTTTTTTCTTCAACAGCCGCTTCCTCCAATTCATGCTTTAGTTCATTCTTAACTTTACTAATTCACTAAATTATAAGCAAGGAGAAATTACTTCTGTAAAACCCTAACCCTGGAATAATTTTTCTGCTGGCAATGCCAGCCAGTGTATTTGATCATTAACAATCTACATATTTAATGAAAATAGGAGGTAGAAGTTCTTCACTTAAAGTAAATGTAAAAAATTAATAAACACGAATGCCCCATTACTCTAGTCTCACTAACACACTTAGCTATTAAGGAAGAGGGGAAAAAAATGTGCCACTTAGGAAGATCTCATATTTCTTAAAAAAAATAATAAATCAGAATTCAAGTAACTTTCTTTCCTTTTAATTAACGAGATATATTAGGATACTAAAGGTAGGAATCTGGAGTTTTAATTAATCACATTGAGTTTAGCTAATGATCTTTCACAACGCACCTCAGTTCCCAGAGTGTCCCATAGCAAGCGGGAGGACTATAATAAGATCCATATGGATCTTAAGATTACCACTGAAGTTGTTCCAGAATAGTATCAGGAACACAGATGGGATTTCTAGAAGATGCTGCAAAAGTCTTTCATTCTGCACAGATTCTGTAGGGAATTTCCTAGCTGCAAAGTTTATTCATTAGAATGTCAACTCGAGTTGGTAAAATATTAAATACATTGATTTGTGAGTGTCTCCTTCTCCCTCCCCTTCTGCAAACAAAACCATAAATTGATGTGCTTTAACTCATGCAGTCATGTTACTTATTGCTAGCAAATACCTATATGAATATTGGTCATTAGAGCAGATTTTCTTATTTTCCCGGAACCATTTTTTACAAGGCTGTGTACTTTTTCTCCTCTTTATTACTCCAGTACCTGGTAAAATTTAACTTCTGTACTCATGAAATATAAGCAGTGCAGTGGCAATAGACGTGACGGCAGCTGTATAGCACAAAAATAGATCCAATAGAAAGGAAAACTCATAGACCTACCCACTGACAGAGAGCTATTTATCTGGTAAATGTTTTGTAATACTCTGTATATATCATAGCAAGCCAAACACTTCATTTGTCAAGATGCTGGAAAGTTTTCATTTAACATAAAAGAAAACAACAGTTATTCAAGAAGAACTTGCTAATAACGAGTTCCTTACTTTCCACATAGCAGGAAAGACACACTATTGAAATTTAGATCCTCTTCTCGTATATTAATTCCACAGCTGTAATTTTTTTCACAAATCATTTCGTATCACAGATAATGATGAGAAAATTGTACCAAACCAGGTGCAATGCATCAGAACAATGAAGAAGGTAAATGCACCCCCGAAAAAAAAAACCCCAAATGGATACCTGTATGACTGGACAGAGACATAGGAGCTGCCTTTTCAAATTTATTACAATGTGCTTTGAGGACCGTTATTTGTAGGTCCCCTCTTCTTTGCTGCATGACTGAACATTCAAGAATGAGACCTTTAGACTCAAACATGACTTAACCTGATAAATTTCTAACTCAATTTACAGCAACGTCATGCATATGCTAAACCCCATCTAACATAAATATTTAATGAAGAAATAAACCTGCCAGAAGAATAAATTTACAGCACATTTAGTGTACAGCATTTTAGAGGTGTCTGCCGAGTAGCTTTTGCTGTCGAGACAAGGTTTTAAACTGCCAATAGTTTAAAAGTAGTAATTTTTCATTGCATTTCATTCGTAAGCTCTGCTCCTTTTAAGAGACTCCAGGCTGTCAAGGTTAATTGAACCCTCAGGGCCCTCGAAATGACTGTACTCATTGGGGCTATGCAGGCTCTGGGCTCAGCTCCCTGATTCTTTTGCTCTAAATCTTGTCTCGAATGATCCTTTTCATAAATATAATTTCAACTTTAATCTCAACAATGATGATCTGCTGATCTAATTCTCTGCTTTAGAGCTGCATCTATCTGCCCAGGTAAAATGTCTTTCTGGCATTTCGAGATCAGCTTAAAACACCATATTCAAAGCATAAGGAGAGGAAGAACAGCCAGCTAGAATTTTGGTTTTGTCTAGACAGGATGGTCTGCACCCATGCCTCACACACTCATTGGAATTCTATATCCAGACTTTTTGAACTACCCTGCTTTCTGCCATCAAACATTTTGAGAGTCCTGGCTCTCCCAACAGTCTCAGAAGTTTTTCACAGAGCACTTGGCACATCTGCCTAACTTCCAAGTTTCTGGGTACATTCATGACCACTCTCTGGCTGCTTCTTTCTTCCCAGTACTTGTCTGGGGACAGACCAGTAAAATCACCATATTCTTAGTTCAGGATTTAAGTTCATTGGCCAATCACAGAGGGATTTTTCCCTGTTTTGCAGCCTGTGATGAGGCAACTCGGCAGGTTCACTAAAGCCAAGTCTTTCTATTGAGAGATTGGAAAAACGATCAAGGAAGAAAGATCACAAGAATGAGTTTTGTTTGCATTTACTCTCGTCTAATTTTATGCTTCACTACAAATAAAATTAGCTAAATTTCCCTACTAAATTAGTCCAACACCTTTAAACCAGTTTTATTCTCCTACCAAGTGCAGGTGTTTTCATCGTATTTAGAGGACTTACTTTACTTTAGAAAAGCTGACTTTAAGAAACCTTTAGCTTTCCCTGTGAAACACAACTTTTTCAAAACTTAACTCATCAAGTTTTCTTTAGGAAATGTAATTTTAGTGAAATGAACAAATGCCTATTTTGGCTTTCTTTTTTGTTTCTGAAAGTAACAAATACACAGTATTGGACTACTTTTCAGAATAAATTCCACAAGCTGATGAATTATATCCAACAGTTTCTTTTTTTTTCAGGTCCAAGGTATTCAGTTTCCAAACACAGAATGATTGCTGAGGGCAATTTTTCTCCCAGAATACTTTTTTTGCAAATAAAATCATATGAATTCAACTTTAGAAAGAGTCACAGCCTGAAAATTGTAGCTTGAAAGTTAAACTGAAAAAGTGAAAAATAAAAAGCATGATACAGTCATTAAGATTCTTTCTAGTGACATAAGTGAGCTCAAGTAGGAGTCTAAAGCAGCAATCACTCTAAAACTTAAATTAACCACTCACTATTATTCCCATGAAATTAAAATATTACGAGCAGCTTCTCAATTAAAAAAAGTCAAGACAAGTGCTTTATCAAATTGTGTTAAAAATCATTGAAACCACCCAAGAGAAGAAAATTCTAGGACCGATTCCCTTGCACTTAGATATTTAAGTTTTTCAATAGTCTACAGAAAACTTTAATTTACATGACATTTGAGACTCAGGTAATGGTATGATTGATGCAGACATACATTGGCCAGTTTGGTATGAAACTTAAAGCAAACCTCAACAGTAAAAATATATACAATTCATGGCACATAACTAATGATGCCAGTTTGTACCCATCATGTCCATGTGTTCTGTTTGATATAAGGTGGTGACGAGGCTGGTGAGACCTGACACTGTATAAGATACTGGATCGAGAACACAAACATAAATGAAACCCTTTCAAGGGACTAAGTAGCACCTTTGTACAATTTTATATTACAAACAGGAGATGTGCTTCTACCAATCTGCCTTAATGCTTTTAATCATTATTATATTATTAGTCCTTTATCACCCTTGCACAAGTTATTGAGTTCCTTAATTGTGTAATTTTCTTATTTCTTAGAATATCCATGGCCTTGGGTCCACTTTTCCCTGAGGTTGCCCATGCCTCCCAAGAGATTAGATATGTTTTTAGAATTGTCATCCATACAAAGTGTCTCAGATACAGTATTTCACCAGTTTGTTCAAATGCACATATTCTTTTAATCTCTTTTCTTACACTAAGAAAGATTCCAACTAGAGCTGACAGAAATGTATTCCTGATAAAAGTAGTCCTTTCCTTTTCCCTGAGTCAGTAGTCACATAGGATATTTATTTTAATGCAGGGTGCAGGAAGGTATCAGCATTTCTGTTTATAAAGCAGTATCTTCTACTCTGCTCTGCGTCAAGATGGGAATGCTAAACAGCATCTCAATTACTAAACCTCGCTATGGAAGATTCATGCAGCCTTCTGCATCCAGAAAGGCTGTAATAATTAACTTCTCAATAAAGCTGTAATTAATTATTGACAATTTAATGTCCCTACTTTTAACCTTAAATAACAGGCAGGAATTACTGGCTGTCATCTCTTCTTTAGCACTGCCAGGTGCAGCACATGTGCTTTGAATCAGGTCATCCCAACTACATCAGCCACTTACACTCTCCATTCACACTGTAGTTGCATCTTTCCCTGCAGAATATAGATGGATTCTTCATTTGAATAATTTATGTCTGAGTTTTAGAATAGACACTCATCACTTAGCAAAATGAGCTACTGAATGGACATTAGAAGTGGATCATTGCTAGCATTTTACACAAAAATACATTTCTCTGCTAGTTTGAAAAAAACCAGAACTGTGCTATCTGATATTAAATAGTAACCACTAAATTGGATGCTCATCTGTGCTCTCTTCTAAGCTTTTCCTCTACAGCTACTTTGTGTTTCGAGCATGTCTATTAGTTATAAGGTGTCTGCTGTTGTAGATAGCTGTTCAACAGTTAATAGGGATCTAGTGCACTTTGTCCAGCAGCATAACTGCATTCTGCCTAATAAAATCATTCTACCTTGAGTGATGATTTTCTCTTCTTCCATACTTCTCTAACACTGAATTCATAGTTTATATGTATAGTTACTTATTTCACAGCATACAGAAGAAATCCCATATAGCTTTACTATCTAAATTGCTTTTATATCACAAGGCTTTAGAGACCCTCCAAATTGAACAACAGTTCTACTTGAATATGTATTTGTAAATATTTAACATATTGAAATGCTAATTGTATCAGCTTTAATTTGTACCTGTAAGATTCCTCAAAGACGAAAATTTTAGGGAAACAGTTTAGCAGTGGACTTGGCAATGTTAGGCTTACAGTTGGGCTCAATGATTTAAAGGTCTTTTCCAATCTAAATGATTCTGTGATCTGTGAAATAAACTCGAAGCAATCTCACCTTACTCCTCAGTTGTGTTATGCCCATTTCTGACATCACAAAGCACAATCCCAAAAACACTGTTTTCCAGAGTTGTCCAAAATAGAAGAAACATAGATTTATAACTAGGGTGTATTGAGAGTTTTTATCAGCTGAAACCTATTTCTTTTCATAAACTAGTTCTAATTTATTGCTTTTAAAAGTGGCACAGTGTGCTATAAAATTCAAACTACTTTCAAGAGACTGCAATTATAATAGGTCTAATGCTAAGTATATAAGCATTATAAGTATTATAAGTATAATAGGCAGAATTTTTCAGAAGTAGAGGCAATGATGGAGCATTTAATAATTTTCTTTGCCTCTTTCATTAAGGGAAGCTACTAAGTAACCAAAAATTACATTTGACTTCACATAGTTTATCATTCATTAATGAAGAATTAACAGAAATTACAAGTTTCAAATTCTAAATATATTTCAGTGACTAAATTATTTTGAAAAGTACTCAGTGGATATCATGTGTCTACATGTGAGAATCAAAATTTTAAGTTATAATTCCTTTGTGTATCACTAGATGGCATGCACCCAACTTGTTGGTGAAGTTCCGGTTAGAATTTATGATTTATGCAGGTAAGGTACATACAAAGACTATTTTGCAGGTAAAGACGACTAGGAGAGTTAAGACATGGCTTTGAAAGCTTCTAATTATTAGCCTATTCAATTTCACATTTAGAAGAACATGAAAACAATGATGTCCAAAACAAGGAGGAGATCTCATTTAAATCCAGCTTAAAAAAAAAAAAAAGGATGTCTCGAAGAGCTGCAATTTGCTTAGAATTGCCAAGCCAGCTTTCTTGGCCTGATTGTGTATATGTGTTTGATGTATTTTAAGTGGTTGAAATACAGAATGATTCAAGCCTTCACGAACTAACATGCTGTTTTATCTTTATTTTGGGAAATACATTTGATCTGTTGAAAGCCTTGGTTAGATGTAAAGGGTTATACTGACTTTTTTTTTCTTTTTTTTTAATTCTGGATTTCAAATAGAAGGAGAAGTAGGCAAGTGAAGACTTGCATCTAGTCAGATCTGGGTCTAGAACAGAAAAAATATTTGGGGCTCAGTATAACTCAGTTACTGCAGATCATCTGTGCTCAGAAACTCTTGATTAGCCCCCAGTGTTTTTGCTTAACAAACAAGCCTCTCAAATATAAAATACATTGTATGATAAACCTCTAGTAATAGACACAAATTCTTCTGAAATGAGTGTTCAATTGTTTGTTTCCAGCTAGATTTCTCTAAATGTTTATAGCTAGTTTAAAAGACCACCTACATGTGCTGGTAGAGGGAGGCAGGCTGACTCTCGTGTTAGAAAAAGACCACACATAACATATAGTCCCATCATCCCAGTGTAGTCTTTGATTATTAATTTATTCACATCAACCTTACCAAACAACAGGGAGTGTTAAGGTTTTCCACCAGACTTAAACTTTGCTATTTGGCATGGAGTTTTTGCATTAACCTTCATGCAATGTGCATCAGTGCATGAAAGTTTCCCATGTGGTGAGCTGACAGCTACACGTGCCAAAAATCTCTCTTTCCTTGCAGTTTGACACCAGTAGAACCGCAGGACAGAATTTTTATTTTTCTCATTCACAGCTTGAACCAGATGCAGTGCAAGCACAATAACCATACAGTGGTCACACTGAAAAAATCTGGTTGGAGACCCACAGGTGAATGCAGCACTTGGCACATTTTGGTCAGAGGGAGATGAGAGGTGAAAGGATTATCCTGTCTTGAACGCTTACGTGTGACTGTTGTACAGCACGTTGCATGGCACAGCTCTGCTGAGGCAGTGTGATGGGACACATCTTTTGAGAAGCTGTTATAGATTCCTCAGAGGGCATGTTGCTGAGATTTCTTTATTGAAGTCACAAGTTTCCTTTTGCTTGCACATATTTCCTAACACTTCCTGAAGTTTGTCACCTTCAGGCTTTCAGTGAACTCCTATTAAAATGAATTTGGCATCTTGCGCCTTTGATTTAATTCTATTTTTTTTCTCATGGGCATCTAGAATTAAACAGTATGACATGCTGAATAGAAAACACAGAAGTTGCCTCTTTACAATCTACCCAATCCTCCTCTCAAAAATCTAACATGTAACAGAGCAGCTTTTCAGTGTTTACAGAACATCCTACAATAAAAAAAAAAAAATAGTATATTTCTAGAACAAAGCTCTAGGGTTTTCTTTAAAGTAAACTTAACTTTTGTGAATTTTCTTACAGCTACAACCCTTAAGCCTCTGAAATATAGCTTCATGAAAGCATTTTAGAGCTCCCAGTTCCAACTTCCAAAAGGGAATGACAACAAAAGAACATAAAAATCAGAAGAGCCTGAAGCTCTCACCTCTGATTACATTCTCATTTCTTAACAAAGAGATTTATTAATGCACAAAGAAATTCATAGATTATGAACTGCTCAGGGACAGTTCCACAGTACCTTGGATTGGCATTACTGAGATGCTTAGATACACACAGTCCTTCCATTGATTCTATATATTCTACTCAGCATAAAAACCTCTAGCCTAGCTAGGTTTATGAACTCATACACACATCCTCTTACCCGTGACAGGATCCTTGCTGAAACTTAAGCACATCCCTTTCTAGACAGGCGCCTGGGTCGCTGCCTCTGGGGTGTCACTATATCCCTCCCAAAGATGCACAGTATCTCTTCCCCTTAGAAAGTCAGATTCTTCTCATTCCCAGAAAACTCTAGTTCACTCTTTTCAAAGGGAAGCACCTACACCAGTCTCGTTCAGTCTCAGTAATTCTTGCTCATTTTTAAATGCAGATTTTCATTTATATGTGATTCAAAAAGCAGTTTTTCCAGTCTTGCATACTTTTTTACATGATGTGCAGTAGTTTCCTATATTAATCCCTCACACTACTTAAAGGCTTGGGGTAGCTTCTGTAACATCAAAAAAATTGCCCTTCAAACAGAAGCTATATAGTTTCCATACTACTGCTTTCCTAAGATGAACATAGGTATGCAAGGACATTTGGAATACACATACATGAAAGCAGCACATGCCACTTTCCACCCTCAACTGTAATGAATTGTCATTCAAAAAGTTAAATCTATAAAAGAAAATCCTATACCATTTAATCTCCTTCCCCCAAGTATTTACTTTCATGAAAAAGTAGTTCCTTTCAAGTGAAACAGCATGTCTGCACACACTCAACACTGAATTCAAGCAGAAATTTTATTATCAAGCAATGAACTCATGCGCAGTTTAGTGCCATTAATGCATGACAAGAATCAGGCAATCACAGAGCTCCAATATAAGGAAAAGATTACACACACAGGAATCGCAGGATGTTAGACAGAGTGCCTGTCTGTGTGCCTTATGAAGAGGCTTTTGTATTTCTCATATTAAATGAAAGGGGGAAGGTAGAGACCATGCACAGAAGGGTGGCCAGACATGCATTGTATGTGATAGCTTCAGGCCTGCACAGCCTGCAGCAGAGGGACTGCAGAAAGCTATTTAGGGTGTTAAATGTTAGACAACACTCAGCAATCCCAGTTACAAGAGTTCACTGGCACTTCCCACAGCCACCTTTGGAAGCCCTTGAAATCCAGCCCAGTCATTTAGTTCTGTGCTACTGCAAAGGATTTTGCTCGTGCACCACATGTGTTTGTACACCATTTTAGAATTTTTTTTTAAAAGTATATTTCTCAAGGGAAAGCATGGGAACAAAATTCTTACCCAAGCTTTTATGACAAGGGGTGAACTAATTTAGCCATACAAAACAGTTTGTGTGTGGTAGACAGAGAGAGAATGCAAAACACTAGCAGCTAATTACTTACACTGTTCTGCTTTTTTCCTAAGAAAATATACCCTTAGGCAAATCATGCACTGTAGTCTCTTCCACTCTAAGCATCAGTTGGCAAGAGTGGACACTGGAATGCAGTTGTGAATGGTCAGTAACAAGGGAAAAATGCATTTTGGACAGGTTGGGATTATTTTTAATTAGACTCATACATAATAGATCACTGGGGATCTAAACAGTTACAAAACGTCCTGTTTCTGGCTGGGACAGAAGTGTTTGATTAACTACCAGAATGGTGGGCCTGGGCCCATCAGGAGATTTAGAATAGCAGATTCTCCTAATCTTTGTCTTGGCACCTGCTGACAGTTTGATATTTACAGTTCCAGAGGACTCCAGGGAACAGCAATGCGATCTTGTTACTCTCTCTCTCTAAACTATTTATAAAACCATAGAACTCTCCTTAACTATCACACAACTGCCACTCTGCCGATACCCCCAGTAGAGGTCAATGTTTTAAGTGCAGTAGAACATTAAACATCAAAAGTAAAAATATATTAATATGAAATGTGGTTAAATTGCAACAGTTTTGAACCATTTCTTTGAGCAGAGTAGTTACACAGGAGAAATGAAGAAAAGTTAAAGGTCAAAACAAAAATCTACAAAAGAGATGTGCCCTTTTCATTAATAAGTAAAATAAATACCGTGAGAATGTCTTTCTAGTTTTATGGCTCTCAATACGTTAAAACTGGTTTCTCATTTACCCGACACACAAACGCTTCAAGACCACTAAACATTCAAAACCCATGTATTCATTGTGTGGAAGCCTACAGAATGACATATTTATGTTCATGTTAGAGGACGCACACAAGGGATACGCAATTCTAGCAAATTCAGATGCAAAGTCTAAAGGAGAGTGGCTGCCTGACGCCAAGAAACATGATTCCAAGAGACATGACACATGAAAGCACAAGAAAATTGGCTTTTAGTTTCAGTAGTGCAGATGAATCAGAGCCTACATTAGCTTCTCTTAATAAGTCATTATTACAGGTAAAGCATCTGCATTTACATCCTTGAAACTCTTGTCTCCATTATTTTAATGAGTCAGAAGGTATAGCATTTCACACAAAGAACTGTTAATCAAAATTGGGCTCATTCATGGACATCAAAATGCTGTTCCCTGCTTACGCTATGTCATACACAAACTGTGGAGTTCGGTTTTAACCTGGGCTACCTACACAATTTAAAACCTGCTGGTATTATTTTCTGGGTTTCACTGAGGGAATCTATATAATGAGGTGAATGTAATAAAAAGGTATAGAGGAAACAAACATCAGGAGATGTATTCACGGCCATCATGAACAGAGGTGCACATCAACTTGTTCCTGTGACTGAGCTAGGAGTGAAATCCAATTTGCCCAGATTTCATTGTGCAAAACAGGTGAAAAGAAAACAAATTTGTTCTACAGTAAATCAATTTTTTCATGCTGGAGGAAAATCAAATTCAGAGTCAAAACCAAGATTCAAAAAGTCTACACAGAACTAATGAAAACTAGGCAGACAAAATGAAAATAAAGCACTGACTTATTTTGTTGTCACATCTTTTAAAGCTCATCCTCTTCTGCAGGTCACAAAAAAAAAGGCACTATCCTTTGCATGCTACCAGTAGCTTTTTCTTTTTTAAGTGTTCGTTGTGCCTTGCAAACCTAATGAATTAAGTTTATAAAGGTTAATTAGTTTTCTCCTATAATTCTACTAGAATGTAACAGTATTGGCTCTCAAACAAATAAAGACATATCCATCCAATTATTACTTTATATGCAATTCAGTGGAATTCTCGAAATACCTCTGTTCTTTTCCTTGGCATGCAGACAGGCTAGAACACTGTAACTACTTATTGCACAACTACTCCAGTGCCAGGGTTATTCCAGACACAATCTATGCAAGACAAAATCTGATTGACAAAAAGGACTAATCAGCTAGGCTCTGTGCTGCTTGGAAAAGCTACAAAAACTTCAGATGCTACACTTTGGTCTATGGGATTTACATTTCTTTGACCTCATACAATATACTACATATGCGTTATAACAAATTAAAGAACTACAGAACTATTCCTTATTTAAACTGAGTGACTATGAGTTGAAATTTTACTCTTGCAACTCAAGAATAATCAGAAGAATGGTGGAATAAACTTTTCTGAAGCAAAGCCACAACACAATAACATTACCAAGACTAGAGGTGAAGTTAACAGCATTACTTGATAGCATTAGTCATTCAGGAAATGTTGAGTTATCACAGTAACCTCTGTTTTGGAAGATGATATTTTCTGTCTTAATAGAACAGAATGGGAGCTCTAACTTTTTGTTGCTGCTGTTGTTACTTTCATGGATTAATTTCCTCTTTAAATGCTGTAAATCTTACTTTTCTATGACTGGGTATATTCTCTACAGATGTCAATGGTATGCAGAAGTATAGAAAGAATAGAGCAAAAACTGCTTGATGCAGTGGACAAATTGCATGATTGATTTTTTTTTTTCCATCTCTAAATATAAACATTACCAAGCCAAGCACTTTCAATAAAAGAATTCTTTAAAATGTTAATTTTGTTTACCAGCAGAGAAATGTTTCTTTGAAAAAGATGATGTCTCTAAATAGGTATCTTTATCTCTCATACCATAGGAGGTTTCTATTCAATTGCATAGATAAAAATTTTTGTGCAGTTCTACTAGTTGCATATACCTTACCATTAAACACCAAGATAAACTAAATTCTCCTCATGACATACATGTATTGCTCCAGCTGATGGGAATAGGACATGGTTTTTATCAAGGGAAGACCTTGCAGAAATAAGGTTAAGAGATTAGAAATATTAATACCAAGCTATAGAAAAATGGAAAATATAATTGGCAGGTGTGAGACTACCTAGAAATCGTCTGCAAGATGAGCAGCAGAAAGAGATATTTTCCCATTAAGTTATTTTCTTGAAGCGAAGTTAAAGTAAAGAAAGGAAATAACAGCGCAGCTTCTTTGCTGGATTAGTACCATGAACTAAGTATACAGTATCTTTTTACATAAATAAAGAATGTTCATCTGAAGCTACAGTTACTCTGTTAGTTGCCCTTTTTAAAGAAATTCCAAAATAGAAAAGCAGCTGCCTCTCATGTTTTCTAGTACTGGTTAATGTTCTATTCTTATTACCAGTCCCACAGGCTGTAAAATTGGTAGTATCTTTTGGTAGTATCAGACAAGTCAGGGTAAATAATAGAGAGTTCTATCACGATCAGAAGAGGCTTTACACTGTAGCATACAAGCTGCAAGCACAGAGTGACTTGGCATAGTGTGCAAATAATCTGTTCCATAACTGTAGCAATACCTTAAGCAAAACTGTAAAAGTCATGCAGTGATTCATATAGCACATTACTGCTAAACCAAAAATATTAGGCAACCATGTCTGCTAAACACGATTTCCTAATTTATTGGGAAAGGTTTCTTTCTCAGAGGTTCCTATTAAAAAAATGTCCATATTGGATTTGGTCTCTAACATTAAGTCACTCTCTTGATATGGACAGTGCTGTGATTTTTCACTTACATTTTTAAATGATCATAATAATAACTAAAATTATGATCACAACAGTTTTCAGCCAGCTCAAGAGTCAGAGAAAAATGCATGTTCTTATAAGTATAGCCTGTGTTCCAGATATTCCACTCAATAATTATACTATCACAATTTTAATAAATATTAATATAATATTTACTGTGATGTGCGTAATATTGAGAGTCACTTATTTGGATATTGCAAGAAATTCCTGCAGGTTCTATCCTTTTATATCCTGGCACTTTTGCATAGGTGCAATCAAAGCATAACTAAGTATTTGTTTTAAGTAGAGGAATAAAGAAGTGATTGGGGGCTTACCTGAGAGTTTTGTTCTATAGCTCTTCTCTTTCTATGTCATAATTCAGAGCAAAATATATCAAGTAACAACTGCTAATTTTAGTGCATCCTATTGTATATTCCCATGACTTACAGAAATACAACATGCAGCTGTGTTCCACATTGCTTTTAGATTTCAGTATATAAAAGCTGAAGTCACTTTTTGTTTTATTTACTGGGAAAATAAGTTTTGCAGTTTACATTCATGAAATGAAATTCCATCCACTGCAATCATTAATTCGCACAGTATCTCTGCTAATATGGAATCTAGCTCACACAGTGATGACTATAAATGAACGTCTAGGGCTGTAATGTTTACCTTTGAAAAAGCACAGAAAAAAAAGAGAAATAAAAATCTCAAGACACTGATGTGCAGTTGCCAAAAAAATGATAGTGCAAAACCAGAGTCTATCATGATAACAAAGTTAGTAATAGTGCTGTGGTTCAGTCAATGAGGCAACTTTAAACTGCTTCCTTCAAATTCAAATACTTAATATCATTCCCAACTCCTAAAAGCTCAAGCTCACTAAATCTGTAAAAGGACTTTGATGGCAACAGGGTTTTTATTTTGTTTGCCTTATGCGGAGTTGGCAATAGACATTTGTGTAAGAACTTTCCATCAATACGAACAGAGCTCAGACAAACATGGAAATGTGTGTTTTGAGCAGAGATTCAGTTTCGCCTTAGTCATATATGGGATTTTCTTTGCTGTCAGGCCATGCTGTCAGTACCAGAGCTCTACTAAACAATATAAGAATTTTTCCACAAGACCCTGAATTAAATACTCAGATACTAAATTCAGATTAGGTTAATTCTAATCTTCACAGAATTTCATACAAATAGCCTCTTTTGTTTCCTTTCATTTACGGTGGGATGCAATAAAAACCTGCAGCATATTTATAAATGGTCATCACAGATAGGTGTGTAAAACTCAGGCTGTAAGATTAGCTCCTATGCAGATTTCAGCCCCTTTCCGCATTTTCCATTTAATACCTTGTAAGAATGCTGATTGGGATTTGCATGACTTCAGTGTGATGACAGATTTGTTTTTCCTAATTCTCTATTGACAGCATACTGAAAAGACACTGCTACAGTACATATGACCATATACTACATTGTAATATAATCTGTAATTGGATTCGCTGTACTTAGAACCAATAGTAATTTAGCCATGGATATGAGTTTTAATTGTTTTCTTTGAGTTACTTCCATCATATTGACAATTTGAGCTGCCTTAGTCTACTCATGTAGTTCTATAATACAATTTTAGTCTTTATTGACATAAATACCCTATAACCGATTTAGTTAGCCATTAGGTATATTTAAGCCTTATTCAAATTTAACGATCTAAAAAAACAGGCAAAATCTTGAATCAGTAACTAAGCAATAAGCACAGCAGACAAAATACCTCAGAATGGTGCCATTTGGTGTAATTTTCGCAGTTTCTAAAGCTATAAAGTATACTAATTGTCATATGAATTACAGCAGCATGGACTTTCATGATGGATATACACGGGAAATACTACCCTACCTGACCAAAGCTCATTTTAAGGCCTGCAGGATCTAGATTTGTGTTCCCAAGCTCACAATAAGAACGTGAATCTGGAAGGTATGAGACTAGCACTGCGAGCCCTCACTCTTGCCTACTCGCCTGTTATTGCCATGGATGGAGAGAGAATACTGGGGTCTAGGTTTGCCTAGTTCTTATGTTGCTCTGCACAAACAGCAAAAACATTCATTCATTAGAGAAAGAACATAGGAAGTGAATAGGAAAAACATGGGGGTGATATGAAGAAGAAAACAGTCAGTAAAGTTATTTTGCCCTTACTCATGAATTACAAAGGAGGAAAAAAAATAATTCTGCAGTTAAAGTATTTGATTACTTCTAATAACCACACGGTAGCTAATCCGAAAAGCAGAACCTGTTTACAAATCTCCTCAAAACCGGGGGCCTTCCAGATCCGGATTTTGTTTAGGATATAGCTCTATGTACGATGAATCAATAATTCAACTTTGTAAACACAGAATCCTTAATGCTCATCATTGCCTGACAAACAAAACGGTGTCTAACCCAATCATCTGGTCTCAGATATGCAAAGCATCAAGGAAAAATAAGAAAGTACAAGTCTGCCTTCTGTGCTCAGCAGGCATGGGAGGAAGGCAGCCAGTGGCTGGAGAGGTGCTATAAAAGTGAGGAGAGGCAGCTGGGATTTTTGGGGTTTGTTTTTGTTTTAAAGGATCAAAGCACCATAGTAAAGCTGGAAAGACTTGTAAAAGATTATCCAGCTTGACTAGGCAGCATCATTGACATCCAAAGCTTTCTGCCAAGTGCCCAACTTGTTCATAAAGACCTTGGCTGACAAAACCAGAAAATACGCCAGTGAACAAAGCAGGGCTACTCCATCCCTCTCTTCTTAGCTTTAGACCATTTTAACACCATTCCTTTTGAAATCCAATCACTCACTTGTATGCTTTTTGCTTTTAACCATTCAGATTATGCCAGTTAGCAACACCAGGGAACCTGGTTTCTATAACTCAATTCTTTTGGCTCTTGTGTCAACCCGAGACTCCAAAGACCACCGTCAGTATGTCTCACTAGCGTTGCAACCAACATGACCTGTAGCAAAGTATTTCTATTGTTTTCTGTTCCCTATGAAGTCTGCAAAGCTACTGCATTTTAATATGGTCTTCAGACATATTCCTAGAGGGCACAGAGAGATACATCTGGTGGGAATCTCAGCACTTTATTCCATGGATACAGTAAGCATCAGATTTGAACACAGTTGTTATCAGAGGAAAAATAATGCATTCCTTTACATTTTATTTTTACAAACTGGCTGCCTGAGAAAATCTACAGCCAATGTATGTTTAACCAAACTTGTCTCTTAAGTTCTTCTGTTTTACTTTCTAAGATGTTGTTCGAGAAAATCCATTCTTTGCTTTCAATGGGTAGAAACAATACACAGAATGAAATGTTAGGAACTGCTAGCTCATAACGTTTGGCACCTGAACATACTGAGATTGGAAAACAGGACTGAAGTGTTAAGACAAATGTGTTATGGTAGTTTAATTAATAAAGAAAATTATTTTTTCTTACGTGTATAAGAAAGCAATCCAGGGAGCAAGCAGGCACGCAGGCAGAAGTAGACAATACTTCTGGAAATAATGTAGCACTAAGTACCTTAAATTTGCTAAAAGACATTTTCTTAGAAAAATCCAGAGTAGGCTGACAGGAATCATTCCTCTAGCCTCAGATATTCATAAAAAAAGCCTAACTGCTACTCTAGTAACTGTTTTATAAAGACATAAATGTCTGCAGAACTTATAAGAAATATATTTTTATATATTTATCTTTCTGATTCTATTAGCAAGCTCTTTTACAGCTCTCAGCAAAACACTAATGTGTGCATATTAATCTTCTCCACAAGTTTATCTGCTAGACATTCATAGAAATATGTCTTTAATAGTATTACTATATCTGATGCATGCAAGAAGCAAACAAGCAGTAAACCTACTTAAACCTACTTACTTAGCATCTCCCACTACCATCCCAAAGGTATCCTTTTTTCTCCCTAAAACACATCAAAATACAACTTTTCTTCTTTGAACTAGTGCCAACACATCCCAGCAAACACTTCTTGCCATGAAGCAATCTCATTTTTCCAGCCATGTGACAAATTCTTCAGAGCATTATCTAATCAAGATAAACAAACACCTGCCATGAGTTAGCCCCCATCTGATAACAAACTTCCAACGATAAGGCTACAATCAATTCTCATCAAATCTTCCTCTAAGGTGATTTCCAGATGCTGTGACATATCACCACAGAGTGTAATCACACTGACTTTGAAAACTTTGTCTAAACTGTTGGTCACCAATCCTTATGTTCCAATGTTATTAAACACTCAAATTTTGATTTTGTATTCTTTCATTTTTCTCTATTCAAAATTAAATTACTTTGTTTTGCTGTCACAATTTTCTATACATCACAGAAATATTCTCTACAATGATTTCCTAAGTAATGTTCTATAAAGAAAAACTTTTATAAAGAAAATAATAAATCCCCATTGAGATGTTTCTCCTATTTTACCATTTACTGTGTAGGACACTAAACATTAGACCATAATCTTCAAGAAGAATTGCAAGCTTGAAAGATGATTTAACTGCAGACAATTTGAAATAATTTAGTACAGAGTTGAAGGAGAGGATACAGCAGATACAGACCTCAAGTATGAGTCTCGTCTTCCTTTCCTTCCTAAAACCACCAAGCCAGAAGCTATTTTAAGAGTTCTCACCTACAGTACCTAATGGTAGTGTAATAAATGTAATGAATGGTAAATGAGCTTTTATTCTTAAAATGAAACACATGTTTTACCACTTGACCTGAGGGAAGTTACTAAATAGAAGGTGAATATACATGACTGACAATTTCAGATTATGTTACAAGGGCTGTTTGAAAGACAGCATGGAAGTTGAAATGTGTGTATTACTGCAGACTTTAAACACTTAAAAGTGAGGGGAAGGGGGGAAGAAGACAGTTAAGCCTAATTAAACCTATTAATCACTGTCTGCCTGGTCCTATGGAGTTCAGTGCTAGCGTTGTATCAATTTCTATAGAAATCCAAGGGAGCGGCTTACCTTTACAATTTTGCAGTTCAGGAACTTATTGCAGAATTTTCCCTGTATGAGTACATTCTAAGTCACTCATATGATTGTTTCTTAAACACAATACTGATGAATAAACAGGAATGATACTTAACTTGTTAAGAAAATAATGACAGCTGATGAAAAATAAAGTAGTTTTCATATTCTGACTATGGCTCTAGTGTGTTGAGAAAAACTTCAAGACATTTTATATATGCACACATTGTTTACAATTGCACAGTTTGACGCATTCATTTCTAAAATAAAACAGGATAACTTAAACGGAGTTATAAAAAAAATAGCAATAAATCTGAAATCAAGATAGAATTCTAAGTTTAATGACACAGCTACTCTCTTTAGTCACTGAAAATACGGTAAGACACTGTCTCGTGGTTGACTAAACTGCAAAGAAAAGATCTGGGCCCAAATACTCACCTTGTTTCTTGAGAGCAGGGAACAACAACAAGTCAAAAGCCACAAACTCTGTTCCCTCTGCAATATGCATATCCTTTTGCCATTTGCATTCATGGAAATTGTTTTGTCACACGGAGGGAAAAATTGCAATTCCGAGCAGCTAATCTGAAAGACAACAACATTATTTAAAATGTAGCACCACGAATAATCTGCATCCAAAAAGACAATACAAAGTAAATAAGTAACTATACTATGTTCTAAAATATGAAAATCTCTGTGCATGTGACCATCAGTTAAAACCTGTGTGACTTTACTGATAAGAACCTGGCTTTCTGACTTTGCTGCTTCACAGGCCTCATAATCTGAACGTTTCAGCAGTCTTTAGGAGAGGACAGAGTCAGCAGGTCTCCAGCCTCATCCAATATACATTCTGGCAGGCTAAAATCAATACGCTAAGATTTGTTTGCCAGCTTCTTTATCCTCATTCCCTTTTGCTGCTGACTCTGGCCTCTCCCTGAAGTCTCCTGCACCTGTTACTGTCTGAAAAATTTGTACTCCTCCAGTTTACAAATTACTTAAACCACTCCAATAAAATGAAAGGAAGAAGTTCTCCTTTCTGGCCATCCTAGAAACAAGGCCTCGTATGCAAGGAGCATCTTGGCAAAAGCGCTTGGAGGGGTTTTACAGCTACATCTGCTCCATCTGTTCTGACTACGTTGACAGCACCCTCAGCCAAAAAGACGGCAGCTCAGTATCCAACTTGCCAGTGTAACTGTGTGATTAGTTTGATCAGGCTTCAATAAGTAAATTCTGGAATTTTTACATAGCAATTTTGCTATAATCATTTTTCATATCCCTCCCTCCCCTAAGAAAATACACATGTATATACACATGTATATACACATAGAGCTAGACAGAAAGGTGTCTTAATACACGTTTTCCTCCCACAGATTTAGAACTAAAATGACCTGACACTAAGTTCACTGATACTATAAATGATGCAGGACTTCCCTAGAGATAATATGTTGATTTACACACAGAAATAAATGAATAAAAACATTATTGCAGCACAGATTTGCTTGAGACATTTTACTACTTCAGATCATTTGCTACTACCAATAAGTGAATGGTGCCTTATTGGCATCGGCTGATAGAAGGAGCAGCCTGCACCGCTTCCTATGAAGCTAGAGAATTGTTCCTGGAATCTTTTCCACACATACAGGAAATTCCACGGTGCCTTTAAGAGATTTCTGTCTTTATTCTCCATTTCTGCCACAGACTAAAAGAAAGAACTAAATGAGCAGTCCTTGTTCTCCTAGGAATTTGGGGTCTGTAACTATGTCTAGCCATGAGACTAAGTTAGCCATTTTGTGAAACTTCTTACTGTGCACCAAAACAAAGGTCAGACATAAACTCAGTCGTAAATCACCCTTTTCTACACCATTATTTTTCAAGACGCTCCCTATGGTTTCCACTTCTTATGACCTCATCAATACTGCCTTTTCATCTGGGTAAACTCCACTCATTTCCACTGGCAATGTCGATATAGTCTGAAATAATCCTAATTACCTCACTGCATGAGACCCTGAGCTCCGAAAGAATTAGGCATATGGAAACAAGGATTCTGTAAGGTATTCAGAGTTGCAACTATTTTTACCTCTGGAAAGGCTTCAAAACAGAAATATTGCAAACTGATGGCATTTCAGTATACTCATAGCTGTGCTCAATTCTAACAAGATTTAGCAAATGCTCTTTCAGATAGGAAATAGCTAAAAAAACTCTGTAACACTCTTTCAGAGAGTTGAACAATGCCATAATTTCTCTGTGTGATTCAGGTAACAAAGAAAAGGTTGCAACAACATGAAACTTTAAAGCTTATGAACATGGCATATATAAATAACAGCATTATACTAGACATCTACTACTTCTATCAGTAGATTTCCTAGGCATAAACTGACAATAAATTATATTTTATTATTGTTTTGGTGTGGCATTACAGTTTGTCTTTTCCAAAATCTAATTAAGCTTATGCATCATACACCACTCAAAACTGTTTTATCAAGCCTGGAGTTAGTCTGATTTGTTCCATATCTGTGGTGAGCATTTTTCTCCTAATACTTCTCCTGGGAAACTTTAAGCAAGAAAGACATCATTTCCGTTACAATTGCCTCCCTATACAACTAACACCATATATTGTTGGCTCTTGGTACACTGTCTGAAAAGTATGAAAAATAATAACAATAAAATCCTATTACCACTGAAAATATATTCCAACAAATGTAGCTGTTCTGACATTTTCGTTATTTCTAAACAAGATCAAATCATTTATATCACACTTCAGGCAAATTAAATCAAGGTCTGAAAAGAAAAAAAAAAAAGAAATAAAAGCAGTGTGCTTAGTTATCTTAAAAAAAATACCCAAGAAATACCAAGTATTTCTGTCAGGTACTCCTTTATGAACTATAACTCCTTCAGCGTCTGTTTAGAGAAAGCATCTGAAAACCAAGAGTAGTTTTCTTTGGATTAGCAATTCATTGGCTTGGACTTGTTTCTGTATGCTTTTTTTTAAGCAGAAATCCTCCATCTGTGTGTTGCTTGCTGAGGGAAGAGAAGGTATTTGTGCACCTTACTTCCCATTTCCTGCATTTGGAAAGGTTTCAGCTCTACTGCTTAGCATTTCCACGATATAGAAGGTAGAAACCCAAATCCAAAGAGGTGGTTTGCTGGGAGGGAAGAGGGAAGCTGGGAGCAAAACCAAAGTCATTTTAGCCTTCTCCAGAAGCATTCTTAGGAAGCATTTTGATTCTTTTTCATAAAGAAGCATCTCTAGGAGGCATCCTGGAGAATGGAGTCATGATAACTATCCTTTCCACAACAACTCCATAAATTCCAGCCCCTGGAATGAATAAAAATACAAATGATCTCAGACACTCGAACAGACAGATCACCTGGGGTTGTTTCCCTCTGCAGTGTTATTTGGCAGGCAGCTGGGCAGTTCTCTTCCCCGCAGCTTGCTACATCTGCAGGTCTTCTGCCCTTTTTCTCTTTCAGCTGCCAGGTCAGGTCTCTTTCCCTCTCAGCTGACAGGCTGATTCTCCCTCTCATCTCCTTGTGCCAAGCTCGCTCTGCCTGTCGCAGAGCTGGCAGATCACCTCTGTCTTTCAGTTTCAAGTCCTGTGCCCCACTTACATCGTCTCCTTTCCTCTCATCTCTGGTCTTTGTTCCTCTGTCTGCAAGTTTTCAGTCCCTAGTGTTTTAGTAAGTGAACTGGCAGACTGGAAAGTGATGATGCTAATGCACAGGGCACACAGCCCCATGTGCCTTAGAATCCTGCGTGATGCACCCACAGTCACCGACTGAGGGGGTAGCAAGGAACTGGACTGAGCTTCCTCCAGTCCTGAATACCAATTCTGACTGTTTGGGATGTCCTGAGCATCTTGATAGATTCCCAGGAGCCCATTTAGTGCTGTTGCTTTTCCCATCTCTATTAACCCTGTCACCCACAATTAGATTAGGTTGTATCTTAAAAGTTTCACATCAGTAGCAGCAGAGGCTGCATTTCTAGGAGCACTGCACAGCCTACAAATCCATCAGCTGGATGAAGGCAAATGTAGATTTATGAGCAGTCGAGTAGTGGGATTTCATCAGAATCTTGTAGTGAAAGATGCAGATGGAGTGATTAAAACAGTTTGCTAAAACATTCCTATAAAAAAACCAGGAAAAATAGTTCTGAAAATATTAAAGCATTTTATCTTCACATTAAAAAGTGCTTTGATTTTTTAAATTCAAAACATGTTATAATTTTTACTGTTTCAGTATATTTACAATCCTCCAATCATCTTTCTAATTCCAAAGAATGCCAAAGAGATTTCAGTTGGTTTGATGATTATATAAACTTTTTTTTTTTTTAACATAGGAACTGACAGCAATTGCTGTTGTGGTTTTTTATTTTAAATTGCACTGAATTGATTTCAATACTTGTCCAAGCCCTTCGATTTTTTTTATAGACCAATGAAAATCCTCAGACAGACCAAAAAGACAGACCAAATACTTTCTAGTGTACTTGAAACCCCAGTCACATAGCTCTGCTGGACCACAGTTAAAGTAAATGAAAGGGGTTAAGAGATTTCACAGTTACCCAGCATGGATTCACAGTTTGTTTTCCTTGGATACGATACAGCTAATGCCTCAAAAGTTGTGGGAATGAAGCATTTTAAATTATTTTCTTTTTGGCATGTTATTAACAGCACCTTGGAAGCAATGAAGCAACATGCATGTGTGGAATGACTGTGGGCCAAATGATTTCACAGACTGAGAATGATTTTTGGTAACACTTGATGTGGCTCAGGCCTCATTAATTCTTCCGAAGTTCAATGTAATGATGCAGCAATGAAGAATTAATTATTAATTATTAATAAGGTGGTAAAGCTGTACATACTTCATAGAAATTCTGTTATAATTGGCCAATCAAGGTACCATTGTTTTAAATTGTTAATTTGTTTTTAAGAGAAAATGTAACACGAGTTAACAAATGTAGTTTTAAGTAAGGCTGAGGCCAGCTATTTTCCAATGACCTTCTAGGCTCTTTTGAAAAGCTTTGCCAACTTATTCAATTTCAAAGCGAGAAGGCAGAGCGGTTTCAAAACAATTATAAAAGCTGCCAATAAATTTCATTCAACTCTTCTTACTTAAGAACAAGGTCAGCAAAGAGAATGAGTGCCTTTGAAGCTCAGTATGCCAGGTTTTAATTTAAGGGGTGTAGCTCTAAATCATAAAAACAAGCTTCAAACTAATGCGGGCACCTTGAGACCTCCTCCAAAAAGGCTTTTTTTTAAAAGACTTTGTGCTTTCTAGTGAAAAGCAGCTCTTCTAAAGGAGCCTAAAACTGGGCACCAATACTTCGTGGAATTTCAATATCCATATTTTTCGGTTATTATTACAGTGAGACTTTCCTGGTCATTTAAACTAACCATTAAACTCTTCACAGTTGGAAACCAGAGAAGTAGAGTATAAGGAATCACAGGCTGAATATTCAGAAACTTCATGGCACTTCCTCTCTGTAGAGCATCTGAGCTTAAAAGAATGTGTTGAAAAAAACTCTGGCTTAGCAAATCAATTTAAAATGGGGGATGAGGAGCCTTCCAAGTTAAGAGCATAATTTCTTATCTACTAGCTTTGATATCAAAGTTAGTATTTCTGCAGCCATTCATACTGCAAACAGCCACAGCACCAGCCCACTGCAGTACTGTCCAGATTGGAACAGAAAATTTAATTTGTTGCATCATGTTTAAATCAGGTGGAACCTTCTCAGAAAATATAGATTTTATGACCAGAGTAATTTTTAGACTGCTGTCTTGCTAAGTCTGCACTGGGACTGCCTGCATCTCGCTGCTCAAGATGTAGTGCAACAATATCCATTGGAGTCACCAATTAAAGGTTCGAGTTTATCTAGTACAATATCTGTTGTCCAGTATCCTGGAATGTTTAAGCTGCTTAGTTCAGGGCAAAGCACTAGCTACACAGACTCACTCCCTGTAATTCTCTACACTCTTGTTCTTATCTGGGGCCAAGAGATCCAGTTACAGTCCCTCTGCTAAACACGCTTGCTTTCCTCATGCCTTTAGCCAAGGGACAGTGGGATTCAGACACCGAGGCAGCCTCAGATGTTGTTACACAGCCATTCTGTCATTTCAGTGGGATTACACTGGTTTGGGAAAATTTTGAAAAAATTTAAGTTGCTGAGTCCAGACATTCTTTCACAGCCATACGTACATTAAGACAATTCTGTTTCCATGAAAACAGATGATTCTCTGGCCGTTCCAAGCACAGAATTAAAATACTTCTCAGAAGTGGGTGTACAGAGATATTGTCTTCCGTTTCATTCTACTTCCAAATTATTTAGTGGCTTTCAAAATGTTACTTTCATCTTATGATGTTCTCAAGGACTCCTCCACAGGAAATATCAGGGTGCCAAACTGGCCCAACTCCATTAATGTGGAACAGCTTCGCTGGGTATAGCAGCATCATTCTGAATACAGAATTTAGTTCCAGGTCTGCCAAGTGACACATGAAAAACTAATCTTGTGTATAACTCATACAGGTATTTTCAGCTTTAAAATACTAAGAAGCCAATTAAACTGTTCCTAAACTGTTTGGAGCTTGAGCTTTAGTAATCTTTAAAGGAAAGCAAGAGGAAAAACTCAATGTTTATTTTAATTTCTCAAATTTTTAATATCTCAGTGTAGGTATTCTAGATTTGTTTCATCTCTATTTAAGTTATGAATTTTAAAAAGCATAGGTTTGAACTACCTGAACACTTTAGAGGGAGTTCTTTCTTCTGACTTTAACTACAGTTAAGATTAAGATTATTCTTGCATAATGTAATGGTTTGAGGCATCTGTCAAACGAAAAGGTGTTTTAAGTTCGATTTTCTAACAAATGTTATAAGCATCCTACATGATACCGAGCTGCTTAAGAAACCTACACTTACTCTTTCTCATCAGTTACCTCATATGTAAGATTTTTACCACTACACTAAAGTCTTTCTTATTACCCTATACTAATGCTGCACAAATAACGCTTTGAAATTCAGTGTTCAAAAATCATAGACAGATCTTTCACTGGAAGGAAAGAGTGGTATAAATTGAAGTTCAAAAACTTAGAAAAAAAATCATTTACACATTTCTGTTAACCAATTCAGAAAAAAAATTACACTTTTTACACTCACATTTTCCGTATAAAATGAGCCGATTTACTTGCTTCCTGGGAAATATTTGCATAATATACAGGTGGAAAACTAGTTCTAATAAACTTGCTAAGCATAGTCAAACTTTGTTTAATGAAGATTGCTAATTCTGATAATCATCTGCAAGAAAGAAACAACATATATAAAATACACAGTCCCTTTAAAATGAGTCCACTTAAAACCGGTGCAAGTAAAAACCTATTTTGTCTGAGAACATGTAAACACTATTTTCAGTCTTCAAGCAATACACTTCTCCACATCTTTGTCACCATTCATTTACATCCACTACTAACAAGCCAGCATCTTGAGTCAGCTGGCACCACACAGCAAATAACCAAGAGGGGAAATACCACACTGCCTTACACCACTACTGCAGGGCAGCGCTTGGTAGGAAGATTTGCTTTCTACTGAGTGGATAAGCATGTGGATGGAATGAGGGAGGCACTCAGCAAAGGGGCACTAAAATTCTTCTTCATCTCTCCCCTAATCAGAGCTGTACAGAGAGATTTGTTCCAGCTTTCCTTATGAAATTACAATTCTAATGTCCTTAGATGTAGGACATTAGGACATCAGTCTTCTTTGTTGAGCTACAGTCTTGTCCTACCTGTGCCAACCAAAAACCCTAGAAATAAAAAGCAAACAGAAGCAGATGAGAAGGATCTCAGTCTGTTCTTAAATATAAAATCCCACAGTGCAGGGTATTACATCTCATGTCATACATATTCCCAATCTACAAGATCCGCAGTGTACCACTCTTAAGCACTTTTAGTCAGAAAGTTACTGTTTCCAGGATCCAAAACGTCTTCACTTTCTTGAATCAAATCATAATGCTATTTTAAGGGCTCTCCAGTCTTTAATTTCCTTTGTGTTTTAAATGGTCACATAACTTCATAAGGACCCAAATACTGCTCTTATCTCATAAGATGCAGAAGCAGTCACAGTGCTATTACGATACTGTATTATTTTGCTTCTCCCACTAAGCAAAAATCCATTTAAACCAACAGTGCAAGCATCCTATAAATTCTGAACGGACTTCACATCATAAAAATAATTTATAATGAACTCTTTCCCAAGCAGTTTACAGAGCAGTGCTCTAATCACATAAAGCACATGAGCAGCCATTTCTTTCTAACTCTACAGAGGGTTTGGACACACTCTCTAATGTAAAGGAATTCTACCTCATCATATTCTGACTGAGTTTAGCCATTTGGTCCCAGTCATTTTTGGACTGGCGGAGGTTTTGCTGGAAGACTGAAAAAAAGATTTTCTATTCCTTTCTCTTGCACAAATTCTGGGAGCAGAAAGAGACAGTTGAGCAGAAAAGATGTGAAGAAACACCTGACCACCCTGCCCACATTCGACGATGTAGACGGGGTAGTAGCAGCTTCAAGAATCTGCCCACATATTTTAAGGCCACTTGTACAAGAGAAGGAAAGTGGCAAAGGGCCCATGAAAAATGAAAAATAGAAAAAATGTAGCTAATTTGCAAAGTGGTCAAATGTCTATTAATAGTCAACAGTTTTGATTCTATTTCTGGAAACATAATCCACCACTTCTGGACTGTATCAGCAAAGCAATTTTTTTCAAAATGTAAAGATGGTCAGATTCTCTAAAGAAAATTATCAGCATTCTCAGCATCAGATAATTCAAAAAGCATTAATTTCAACATTTCTGAAGTTTTTAAAAAAATCTCAAGGACTTAACTAATTTCCTTTTCCTGTTGGATAAGGTTGTACTGAATCCCTCGAGCTGCTCACCTACTCCATGGCTACCTACATTAGCTATGTAACTATTCCAAGAATAAATGGATTGGGTTTCTCTTTCCTCTCTATTTCTCTTCTACCTCCAAGATAGCTGCAGTTCTGGTTTCTTCACTGACAGAACTGACTTTTATTTAATTTGTAGTGTTTCAGTGTGATGACGCATTGTCTGCCTTTCCTTGGAAATTATATTCTTCAGTTAGGCAGCAAAGAGAAGCTTTAAAGCCTCCAATGCAATGGAAAGGGAACATTCCTGAGGGGTGAATGGGATGGCAACGAGGGATAGGGAAAAGGAAGGAGGAAAAAAATGAACAAAAGGTATGGCCAAGGTGAGTGACAGCAATACATATGGTGCTTGCTAGCTAGACACCTGTCACATAAGACTTGTCATTGATTTTGTAGCAGCCATCAAACAAGTAAATAATACTCTCAGCTTATGCCCACCTAGAAGATTATTCCAGTATCTTACAGGGAACAGCACCAAAACTGACCATTTTGCACTATTAGCTCTAATCATTTGTTATACTTAGTTTGCATTCAAACAGTCTGCAACAAAAATGAATATAGAATGGAAATCAGGCCCATTACATACATTTTAAATACTAAATCTGACTTCAAGGCAATAAAGGTTATGGTTTTCTTCATATGTAAAAATCCTACTGCATTACAAAGTTTCCTGGGTTTCAGCAACAACAAAATTACCACTAATTTATGAAAACTGTGTTAGTGTCTGCAAACCTTTGTCGTAAATTATGCATGTGAGCACAGAAATGCTAATGAAAAGAGGATTTCATTTAAAAATGATCAGTACAAATTCAGCAGTCACTATAGTTATGCCAACCCAATTTGTATTCCTGCAGAACATGCTGTTTGCCAGGTTTTGGCCACTTATTTCTAAACTGTTGAACATCAACTTCTCGGACTTTAATGTCACGTTATCTTTTTACCCAAAGAAATGTTCATTTTCTTTTTAGAAGGTCCTGGTTAAATGAGGTCCTTGGGCTCAAAGTTAACTCTTTTGATGAAAACATTTTTATGAGGGCTGCAATAAAAATGATGTCATTTTATACAGAAGGAATTTCTCAATTTACCATGGTTTCTAAGACTTTTATTATGATATTGAAAAATATACATATTAATGATGACCTCTGACAGAGCAAAGCCCAGATTTTTTCACACGGTACGCAATTTTTAATTTCTCCTTTTTCCTCACTACATAAGGTTTCTGGTTGGGATTAGATCTCGCTTAAAAAAACTTACTAAGTCAGCATTCCAGAAGCATTCTACAGGTCTCTAAAAAGGATGAGAAGAATCCATAGTGCAAGACTTCACTACGATTTTTTTTTTCCTAAAGATCTATGGTGGCTGGAAAAATCAATAATGCCTTATATGAAATAGATCCAAATAGAAATGAAAACATGGGGTTCTAGGGAGTTATAAAAGCATATTGTAGGAATCACTCCAAGGCTACTTATTAAATAGAGAACGTGAATCATCTATGCATTTGTCAGTAGATTTTGTGGGAAGCAGTTATGGTAGAAACAAAAGTTTCTTCTACACATTAACTTCCTACTTTCTGTTAAGTCCTACAAAATATTCCCAGCTGTGAAGGTTCAACACCAAAATTCACAATTTTTATGCAAAAGGAGAATTTTGTTCTTTAGTCTGTGATTTTCCAGAAGTTCAGTAGAAGGCTTAGCCCTGATATGTAGTTTATTTGATCAAAATATTTGCGAGCCTGAAGAATTATATCATCGGTTTTATAATTCTGGCCTGAAAAACAGACAACGCTTCAAATGCCTACAGAACCAGACTGTGAACGGACTATTAAGAAATTGCAAAGCTCCAAGTTGTGGAAAACAGACTTCCTTTAAGCCTAGATCAGACAATGACTCTAATTGAACAATCTACACAAATCAAATACATATATAATGTGCAATTCACATTTGCCTTTGACAGCTTTATTTGTTCATTAAACATTAATATGAGATGGTTTTTCTCATTGCAGTTCATGATATTCATCTAAACTTGGCTAGAAAATTAACAGCTTAAGTAGTCTCATATTTTATCGTATTAAGCTCTCTTTGGATTTTTACTGAGTAGATGTGATAAAAAACAACCTAAATCGTGCATTTCAAAATTTAATTTTAAGAGTGCTTTTGCTGACGTTAATTGTTTGGGCTTTTTCCTATGATTATGTGGTATGGCTCCTTTCTCTGATAACTTGGTAACAGCAAATTGATTATAATCACTCAGCCCAAAATGGTATTTCTTTTATAAGCAAATCAAGTACATGACTATTGGGAAGGGTTTAGCTATCAAATTAACATTGTAACTCTCTTGGAAACTATCTCCTACCAAACAATATATGGAAAGATTTCCAGGAAACTCATACTATAAATAGCAATTCAAATAGTGTTTTAAAACAGTTATTCATACACTTATAATTTCTTGTTCAATTAGCTAAATGCATCACTGCAAAACTAGCTAAGGGAAGGAGCAGAGATAAAGGGAAGGAGTGAAATACTTCCTATCATTTGACAATCAGCATACTCACAAGTTACCCTAAAATAGACCATAAGCTTTAAGAAGTACAGCAATTAAAACCTCTAGGTTTTTAAATTATTTGCTACATGAAATAATATCAAGGAGTTATTTGAACACATATTTCAATGATATAAGGCAACATATGTGCCTGAGAACAAAAAAAAAAAACCTGGATAGATTTGCATATTGGACAAAAAGTATCAGGAATTGGACAATGTATGAAGTTTTTTGGCAGTCTTATTCCAAGGGCATCTCTTTATTAAGAAACACCTTGCATTTTTCAATGCCATAATGAAAACTTGCCTAAGTGTTTCAAATGGAATGCTACTTGTTGATTGCTTTAAATATCTTTAAGCTTACTTTAGTGATACACTTACATGCAAACAATGCACACTGAAAGAAAAGATTGGTAATGGACGTAGCAGTTTCAATGGCACATAGCACACAAGATGGATTTTCTGAGGAAAAATGTGTTTTAGAAGTACCTTCTCATTTTATTTCTTTTATTTCCTCAGCAGTGTTGATAAACTTAGCTGCTTGTAAATATGTTGTCTGTATAGGCACCAATCACCAGCATCTCGCCATACCACAACCTAGCAAGTACACATTTTTAAGTGAAATGCTTCTTTTCCCAAACAGCTTAAGAAGGAAAGGTAAAGGCAGGCAGACACAACAAAAAGACTGCCATAGGTGTTAAAGCCTAAGCACCCTGCTGACTGACCAGATACAAAACTTCATTAAATTCACAAACTCCAATCTGATGGCTCAGAAACTTCTCAGAGAAATACTAAGGAAACAAAACCAAGAATGAAACACATTATGAGAAGAACAGACATAGAAAACCAGAAAAATTGAAAGCAAGAATAAATTTTTTCCCTTGGACAGCATAACACTAGTCATTTGTCAGTCCAGCTTTCCTACTAGTCCTTCTCTCTTGGGAAACCTACATCTTAATTTCAGTCATATATACACACACAACATCTTCTTGTTTCATGCTAATAAAATGAAAACATCCCAGTCTTATCCATATGAAACTGTGTACTAACTGATTCTCTTCCAGAAAAAAAGTAATCTTCTTTGCTTCCCTGCAAATGGATTCCACTGAAGTTGTGAAGCTACCCTAATTACAAATAAAAGTTGAAAATTTGGTTGTGATGTTGATAAGTTCACAAAGTTGTCAGTAACTTGATGGGTTGCTGCCATTACCAGATGCTGCTCCATCATTAACAGAAACTGGCTTTGAGACAAGCCTACGCTACACAATATCCTCCAAGCTGCCCATTAATATTCTTCTACCTGTTCAGATGGCTCATCATAGAATCAGAGAATCACCAGGTTGGAAGAGACCCACCGGATCATCGAGTCCAACCATTCCTATCAGTCACATATACTTTATTTTCTTCATCTGGACACTAGTTTAAACAATTTGATGCACAAGTGTCTGATCAGAGAGATATGACATAAATATCATCTAAGGGCAAAATTTATTCCTGATGTGCACATTCTGTAAAGCAGCTACGATGGTGACAGTTGCCAGGACAAGCTGAAAGAGAGAGAAGCAGTACAGGAATAATTGATCTGACGTGTCAGATACTGGATGTACTAATGGTCAGCCAGGTCATCCCCATCCTATTCCTGCATTCTTAATTTAAATATACCTGATGGAAAGCAAAAATGGAGACCTGGGGGAATGGCAGCAATGGAAATTATGGATGTGCAACCCTAACATTCCCTTGTCCGTGCACCTTCAGGTATTCTGCAGTTACTTTGTAATCTGTCAGATCTTTAGCTATAAAGAGACTGTTTAAATCAAAGCCAGCAGAGAGATTTCATCCCTAGTGATATTGCTTGTATCACTAAATTTTGAATAAACCTTGTGTCTCTAGCATCTTCACAAGTGCATTTAACACATAACCTAATAACCTCATACTGGTGAAGTATTTAATAAATGCTCTTCTGAACAGAAGGATCCACAAGAGAATAAGATGTTAAACGCCTTCAGGAAATGCATCCTAGTGGATTGGTTTCTGGTTTGTCTGCGTTTCCAGCTAAGATTACTGAGCATGACCTGACTGAACTGTGCAAGACTGAACAAGCTATCATACTTGAAGCTACAAGATTGACATGAAAGATGTTTTCCTCCTTTTCTTCTCCTCCAGCAATCATGCCTTGCTGCCAGGAAGCGGCCTCTATGACAGAACGCAGGCGATGATTAGCTGTGCGCAGTGCAAATACCAGGGTGGCATTTTAAAAATTGAGGAGATTCTGAGAAAGCTTGTAAATCCTCACAAAAATACTGATAAGATTGTTTTTTTACCTTATTCATATAAAAAAGGCATTTGGAACGACAGAACAGGCTGATAAATGAAATGGAGACGTGCAGTCAGGTATTCTGGCCCAACATTTTCTGTATTTCTCACACTTCAGGTGGTGTGTTTAATATCGCTTTTCTCCAATGGAGCTTTACTTTTTCAGCAGGAAAACAGAACAATGTTTATAACCGTATCAGGCTCATTATCATAGAACATGTTCTTTGACACATGCAGTTAATTACTTTGAATGTCTGGTACTGATGTGTGACTGCCTGAGAAAGCACCTTTATAATTTTGCATGAGTTGCTGAGGTGCTGCTGCCTTCAGTGCTATCACAGAAAACTTCTCTGGAAGTACACGCTCAATGAATTATCTGGGGCAACAGTGCAGCTGCTCCTCCTCAGTTCTTTATCTGTATATGTATTTCATCAACATTAATAGCTGCAAATTGCATACAGAAGTTAGGGGGGAAAAAGAACCTTTCAGAAAAAGCAGATTTCTTTTATCATTTTGCTAAGTAGGGTTGTGATAAGATCTCCAAGAGTCAGAAATCTGTTCCACTTATATAATTGCAACATAGCTTTATTGGTATTACTTTGGGCTTATAAAAAAAGACTTGGATGAGAGTTGCAATGTAATGTCTGATAAAAATTTCAATATCTATACCCATCTTCCAGTAAACGCACAGAGCAAAACTATACAGCAGTGTGTATATTAAACTGACTATCGCAAATCTCTCTGGTTTTGTTCTGGGTTTTTTTTTTAAATCTGTTTTTTTCTATCGCCAGATTTTCCACTAGCAAGGTTTTTAAAATTAATACCTCTGGAAATTAAAAAAAAAATAAACCAACAACAAACAAAAATCTCAGCACAACAGAGAAGAGAGGAACTGTCAGCTTTCTTTGCTGGCTGCCTACGGTGCAGGGGATGATGGCTGGCAGCAGGGCTACAGCAGAATCTTTGAATTAAGGAACATTTAAAAAGTGCCAACTACCTTTTATTGAGAAATATACAAAGGGATCCAGCAAGATACTTATCAATTCACTTCTGTGGATAGTCTTGGCAGAAAACATCTCCCTCTCTCTGTGTGTGTGTATATATATATATATATATATGTCTCAAAACTTTAATTTGTGACATTACTAGGGAGGAAAGCTAAAAATTAAGATTACTTTAAGATTAACTCCCAAGAGAATTTTTTTTTTCTTCTCAACAGCTGAGTTAAGTGGAAGTGAGAGAAGAAAATGATTACTAAAAGAAATTTCACAGCCTTGCTACTCTAGAAAAAAAACTAAGGAACCCAAGTTTTAATTCTAGTCGAAAAGTATTAATGTTTAATTTTTACTTTTTTTCACACTAAGTGGCTGAAAGAGAAAAAAAAATCCCTAACCTAAACTGAGAACAATCACCATGTTTTATTAAATTTAAGGATTATCTTCTAGAGAGCAATCACAGAACTACTGAGTGTTTTACTTCCCATCTGTGATCTTTTCCTCTATCTCATTAGAAAACAAGCAAGTGAATAAATCATCCAGTGCCCAATTCTGTATATTCAGCTCCTATTAAACACACTGTGAGAGCACTAAGCATCTGAAAGGGACAGGCTTCTCAACAGTCTCATCTTTAACGTAGTCTTCAGCATGAAGTTTCCTCCAATCTGCTTACTAAATTTTTGAACTTTTTCAGTTTAATGTGTATATGAGTCCTTCTACTGCGCTGCTACACAGCACACAATATGTGAATGATTCATATAATTAAACTAAGATAGCTGATTACCCAATATACAGACTGATAGAAGTTTTCTGGAATTCCTCATTAAACACTAGGAGAAAGCAACGAAGAAATAAAATTTTCCCAGGTAAAGAAATTCTCCTCTGAAAATGCTGTGACTTTTTTCTTTAATGCCAATGCTGCAGTTCCTGCTAGTAGGAAAAAATCACAGAGAAAATGATCTTACCCTCTATCTGATTTAATAGGGGAAGAATTTAGCTGCTATTCTACTAATGCTTATCGCAAGACAGTGGTACAGATCTTTATTATTTTCTTTTTCCTCTCCCTAGTTTTCACATGAGTTTGATAAGTGATTAGCCTCTAGGTTGTTTTATAGTTTGTGGAAGCGCTAGAAAGCATAGCTCCAGGAGATGTGTAATCTCATTGTCTGTACCACAGGAGTTAGGATTACGTGTAATCCCATTTTCTCTGATCACAACAGGTGCCAGCAGAAGCACATAACATTTTAAACAGAAAAATGTGGCTTTGGAAGACATGCGCTGATAATACCTGTTCAAGGTCTGAGTGGAATGGGAAGAGATCTGCCTGATGTCAGGGCACTGCTCTTCACAGTGCCCTCTGGTTTGGAGCATCAGACTTCTGAAATTCCCTGGTCAGTTCAAAGATCCTCAAGTGTTTTGATCAAGCTACTGCTGGTTACCAGGTCTCTGTGCCATAGAGGAAAAAGAAGTTGGGCTCAGAGACTCCCCTCAGAGCCGTCGGTGTTCTACAGAGTAGATGCAAATATGGGTTCACTGGTCAAGCTGGCTGAAAAACACGAGAAGTAATCCCCCTGATGATTTGTTATGTGGCAGGTATACTCATTTCACTTTTGAAATCGTCTGTGAGCAATTCCAGTAGTATACGATAACAAAATATGAACATACTTTATTATTACTAAGATATAAAAAAAATAAAAGTGAAAAAATAATTCAGGATGGAAAAGAAAAAAAATGAAGAAACACTAAGTTCTGAAGATTCCATTATTTAGGATTAGTTCAAGAGCTTGTTTAATTTTGCCTTTAGTTTTCATCATGGGAACAAGTTCCTTGGGAACATAAGAGAAATCACTGTTCTGACACCTAATGATGATTGACTTTTTGGTAAATGAGTTGCCTTTAGCTTATCTAAATAAATAATGCAGGAAATATCAAAACCAAAAACCCACTTCAAATACACTACTGTCATTTTAGTGTGTTACTTGGCTTTTAACAGAGCTTTTAAAAACAGTGGATATCATGTTTTACTTAAGTAGATTTAGAGATGTAATTTGCAAATTGCCAGAGTTCATTAACTTGATGTCCAGTTAACATATGGAACTGTACCTTTGAGGTAGGATGAGTTGTTAAAGAGGCTGGAAGCATTAAGCCAAAATATGTTATTAGCTGTTTATTGTGTACAAATAAATCATCCAAAAATCCGTAACCTCACCTGAACTACTAAGAAAGTTACAGTTTCCAGTAACAATAAGGCAAAACAAAACTCTGAAAGAGGCAAGACATGACAGTTTCTTTTGAAAATAAATTGTTTAATATGTTCACTGCAGCGCAGAAAGCCTGGCTACTCACTCTCCTAGCTTTCAAGAGCAAAAGCAGCTGTGGAGAAGCACAGTGACTACCCTACCTTCTAGTAAAGCAGACACCAGCCTTATACTGCAGCATAATAAAACTAAAGTCACTTTATTGTGTTATACTGCCTCTAGCATTCTTTCTAGTGGTTCATTACTTCTTTCTTTACAGGCATCCTTAGCCCTGCCTTTCTTTTCAGCCTGAAAAATCTTCATAATTTCATTTTTGTTTTCACTTAAGTACTGAAATGATATGTCTCTTGCAAACCATTTAGAACAGAAAAAAAGCTGTTGGAAAAAATTAACATACAGCCATCCCCACACAATTAAAATTTCTTGACACTTGTTGACTGGATTTTTTTCCTGAATTTTGCTGTATCTTATGATTTCTAGGATAAGCAGATACCACAACTCAACTCACATCAGCTCAATAGCTCAACCAGTCTGAAGTTGACCAGCTCTCATACCCTCAAACCACATTTGCATCAACCCTGTCCTTTTCCTGCCTGCCTTCCTTTTGCAGGTATCTATTTTTAGATTGAGGTAACAGCTTCATTTATCTCCTTGTTTTACCTGGTTCATTTGCAGGCTATTCTCCTTAGTCTAATTAGGCCTCTTCTCTTTCTAACCATAAAGTAAGGAACAGGAGCAACAGCAGAGGAACTCAAGGGGACAATAACCCATCAGTCTTTACAGTTACATAAAGCAGATACACGTGAGTCTACCTGTAGGTATCTGCCTTGTATCAGACTGATTTGAATAAACAGACCATAGTGTGTGCATATAGTTTATTACAAAATATATATTTTAGTGAGAAATGCAGGTGCACCTTATATTCTACCAGAAGAATTTTTTGGAAACAAATTTCATTAAAAGTTTTCATTACTAAAACATCATTGAGTCATGAAAAGCTGTAGAGACAGGCATTAGAAGAACTGGAATTGACAGAAATGTTAAAGATATTCTGCCCCCACCTGAAGAACTTTAAAGTCTTGGTCTCTGAAAATGAAATGGGATCTAGTATTCTCTGAAAAGGAGATAATTTAAAGCTCAATGCTGATGCCAGAGAACTTTTACAGTAATTGCAGATTGATAGCTGACATTTGTCTCCCAAGATCTCTTACACAGAAAATCCCAGCAAGTGAATGTGACAAACCACCTGTAAGACAATAGCTTACAAGGTGATAGGTTATGTCTAAGTATAGTTTCCTGCCAATAGCCTAGATTTGACAATTCCTCTTACATCAATCTAAATAATTTGATTATTGCTTTCTAAGTAAAACTGATCAAGTAGCAAATGTCACTTAAAAATAATGTCAAGTGTTAATACACATTAAAATTAAAATTAAGAGGGGACAGATGAATCCGTATAGCTTTGTCACTGCACTGCCTTTCATTAATCTTTGTGTTTACTGAACTGACAGCTACTGTAATACACTTGATACCCCTTGATATCCAATGTCTTGACAAGAGGCATTTTCAACAGCATGTTGAAATCTGGCACACTTGATGATATGTGTGTTCAGTAACACATGGCACAAAAATATAAACCTGACTTTTTTTTTCCCCCTTTAAATTTAGATAGGAAGCCCAGCAGCATTTTCATTTTAGAACAGAATTTGCCACACTGATACTAAGCACACTTAATCAAGGCACCTCAAAAAACTTGTGTTCTTTTCTGTTACTTTGTACAAATAACGTGAAGATGTGTCTAATGAAGGTCTCCTATATGCCACCTAGTCCATGCCCTTTCCTTAGGAAAGCATGCTAAGAGAACAACCCGAACTAAACCCACTATTTATTACTCATCAATAGGTAGCCAAACACTACTGGACATTTGAGAGAGTACAGAGAAAACTGTAAAACAGAGTGAAGCAAAAGCAGCACAACTTAACATTTGCCAGAAGTGGCAGTTTATAGAATATTATTATGTAAATATGCCCCCTACAGCCACTTTTTTGTTGTTATAAACTGTCACATGTTCAACAGAGATATTATGTAACTGCAAATCGGAAGAAGAAAATCTTTGCAATCCTGGATGACAGAGCTACAGGTATCACCCAATTAAGAATGGAAGGAAAACTCTCCATCAGGCACTCTAGCTATTAAGATGCAGTTCACACTATGGATGTGTCTGAGAAGTTTGCAGTCTCTGAAAGCGAAGGTGAAGGTCAAGGAGTAAGCCACAGAAACCTTGGTTACCTGCAGAGTCTGCAATCAAGATGTGTGGAGTTGATACGTTTTCATATTATTCCCAGAAACGATGTCTTTCCTTCCCATAAATGTGGTGAGTGCATTGCCAATCATCGGGGCTTTGTAGTACACTGTCGTGAGGTGATTTATAAAACTCATGTTTTCAAGTCAGTTCATGAGGGAATTGAAGCAGCTATGATGTTGATAATCACTAGACCTGAAGCAGATCTGACAGGCAAAACACCAGCCTTCCTCAAAAAAACTTTTTGCTCACAGGTATCTGCTATAAACAACTTTTGCTCATCTGTAGTCAAGAACAGTACTAGTATACCTTGTCTAGAATTCACGTTCCCTTGCTAAGCCACCTTCCCATCATGCCCTTTCATCTTTCAGACAGTCTTGGGCTACAAAAGATTCTTGCCAGCCCAATAAATTCCCAACAATGTTTTCCATTTAAAAGTTAGTCAGTCACAACGTGATTTGTATGAATGTTCAGCAGCGAGCTTGTTTTCTGCTACAAACACTTCCTTATATAGCACCTTGTTTTGGCACACAAACATCCTCACCCTCCATTAAAGTATCAAAAGTCTCAAATAATCATCTGAACACAACTTTTTTATTTGAGTAGAGCTTTGATCTTGAAGAACTGAGTAAGTTGTCTCTCAAGAGAATTTTGCACTATAGACAGCCTGCTAATTTCAGCTGCACAATAATAACAAAACCTTTGATAGCGAGGGCAAACCACATATAGCTTTGAGAGGCGAGCTTCCCCCTCATTGGTGGTCATGCAATCAAAGTGGTGCAAACAAATCTATCTCCCAGAAAAGACCGAACAGTAGACAAAAACAAAGAAATAAATTTTTTTAAAAAATGACTTCATGCCTGGAGTCCAAACTGTGACTGATACAAACTGACTGGAAAAATGCAGCAGCTGCTGTCCACGTGACAGCAAGAATTCAATGCTCAGTAGGTGAGCACAAGCTTGCAGCCTACAGGCAGCCACATTAAATCAAAGCTTGAGGCACTTATTTTCTCTCCAACTACCTTAATTTTAAGAAGGACTTAGCCTTGCATTAACTGGAACTGCTAGGTAGCATTCCCACCCAAAGTCCAGGAGCAGGTTCCCTAGCTTCTACTCAGAACCCCTTTTGCTAACTAATTCTATTTATTTCAGCAAATCCAGAGCAAAGGAAGAATAAACAGACCAGATAAATCACCATGTAGAGAGTCCAGTTCCATACATCAAGTAAACACTTCAGTCATAGCAATAACAGTTGTGTTCTGGACCTCTCACAAAAAAGAAAAAGGAATATCAGCTTTGATTACCAGTCATTATTTTGCTTGTTAGCTTGTGCTGGTGGTTTGAAATTCTGCAAGTGCTTTTGATATTGCTCCAGTTTCTTGTTTCGCAATCTTCATTTTCAACCTCCCTCTTCACAGAAGAGTCGGGGGGAAAGGCAGGAAGTCCTTTATTCTGTGTGCTACTGCTCTTCTGATACCACTGTTCTCTTGATACCACTAATGATTTTAAATGTTTTTTATAGCACTTAATCAGGTATAGCATTTAATCACATAATAACCTCCTGATGTCAAACTAATGAATTTAGGTGACCATTTGCCTTCCCAGTGCAGAAAAAAACCCAGATTTGAGTAGGTAGGCTGAAGTGCAAATGCTTCTAGTTTGATGATCAGTTTGAGTGGGAGTTCAGTGAAGACATTTACTTGAAAATAAACCTCCCCCCGCCATGGAATAGCGCTACCTTTTCTGTTATACAGCAAACAGGAAATTCTGGGGACTACCTCCACATGAAAAGATTATAAAACTATGCTTCATGATGCTTCCCTCTCCTTTTTTTTAACCACTGTAGCACATAGCAACATCCAGTGTAGACTGTCAGAATATCTGGTAACTGTGTCCAGCAAAGTCTCACCTGCATTCTTCTTCAAACAGGTCAGCATCACCTTAAATAAAGTTCATGCACCTGACAACATATGGATTCCCAAAAAACTACTTACTAGTAGAGAATAAAGACTACTGTGATGTAATAGAGAAGTTTCTCTTGAATTCTAATAAACTGGTAGTAGATAGGACAAACAAGCTAGGAATAAATGGGGATTAAAAACTGAGGGAGAAACTCAGTAACATTCAATAGGAGTTCATGCTAGAGTCCCTTGTATTTTATATATTCATAAGCTACTTGAAAAGAATGAAGGATAAGGTAACAAAATTACCTTAGAGCAGAAAAATGCTAAGGTTTCTTCAATAAGGATAAAAACATAGTTGAGGGAGCATAAGGTGACTGAGTATAGGGTGATAACTCAGCACATCTTCTCAGATAATACACATAATCTCAGACCCATTGGGTGTGCAATGAAAGTATGTGGCAGCTGTCTTAAAATAAAGAGCACAGCTGTAAATCAAACTTTTCCCACACAATTCAGAATTAATATGACGGAATACACTCCAAAAAGACAGGTTGGATGTTAATATGTAAAAAGATTAAAAACATCTTAGACAAATGGAAGAGAGTTCCCTCAAGAGCCATTAAGCAAAATGGTCTGAATACAATATTCTAGTTAAGAAGTTCTTATACTACAGCTGAAAATACAAAAAGCCATACCTACAGAAATATCAATATGCTTGCTAGGCTTTTACACCTTCTCTTCAAGCATCTCCTGTTGCCTGTTGTCTTTGTTGATTTCTCCAGGGTCATCTGGGCTCTCACTCAGATCTATTGCACACATCCTTTTGCTCTTGGAGCTCTCTGCCCTCAGTTAAGACAGTTTCACCTAGGAATACACAGACATTGAACACTGCAGTTTTCCATTTTCCCTTGCAACCAATCTACTCAAAAAGCGAGCCTAAAGCTACTCATCTTCTGTTGTGCACGGAATGAAAATAAGAGAAGAGAGAAGGAAGGAAGAGACTAATGATAGTCAAGGGACCCTGTGTAAGTCAAGCTTTCCAAAAGGTATAGAATAAGCAACAAGTATCACATAAATACAAAAATAAAGACCTAAAACCCTCAAAAAAACCCCAAAAAACACAAACAAAACCAAAAAAACAACAATCCACCTCTAAAACATTTATCTATTTTGTACAATGAAAACTATTACTAGATGAAGAATTTTAAAAGAATCTTAGATACAATTTAAACTTTCGGGGCTATATTCACACCCTTATTTGATTAAGAGTAGCATTTGAAAATAACATGTAGGCTTGTGTTGCACATGACCTTGTAAATAAAGCATGAGCGAGATAAACTAACTTTTACAACTTTTCCAGGAAAGCTGGGAAATTAATGCAAACCACCTTAACCCTAAGATAGCTTCTCCCAAATAGCAGAGTAAATTAACTTACATAAAAGATCCATGTTGCTATTCTTAGCCTACTTCCAAACTCACGCTTCCTCATTTAAGTCAGCTTGCATATCTAAACCACAGTGCAATTTCTATATAGGGCATCTTTCCTCACTATATAACAGCATTAAGACCCTCCAGGATGTGTTTTACCAACGTGCTGATCCAAAGCCCACACAGCTTACAGCCATCAGCCTCATATATCTTACCACACCTCGAGGCATATGTTAATTGACCAATAAAACACACCTGTAGCATATTAATGTTATAATAAAACTCTCTACGTATTCAGTAAATTTTGTATTATCAGTTCTCCATCAATTATTTATTAAGAACTAACATAATAAATAATCTGCTGAACAGTAACAGGAGGACAAAACAGTACGAAATACATTTTATCACCTCCTCTCTACATTTCCAGTCTTTGTAGCATACTGCATATTTATAAGTGCTTGAAATAAGGTAAGATTGAACTCCTCAGCTCTAAATCTTCACACTTTATTCACCAAGAGATTGCTTTGTTGAAATTAACAAAAGAACAGGATTTCGTATATGTATTTGCTTGCATGAGGCTCTCTTAATCCTAATATTAGTAATTCCCTTCTGTATAGAATTGCTGGTTTCATCCTTTGTGAGTGCTCGTTAGCTGACTCAGTATTAGCATTAGCTAACAGAAATATTTCCACTACAAAGACACCGTAAGCCTCTTCAGGACTAAAATGGATTTTAAATTTCAGTAGAGAATATTTTCAGTATCTCAAAATAAAATTAGCACATAACTAAAATAATGGAGTTCCACCATCACAGAAATCAAAATAAGAACCAATGTGGATTTCATTGATCTTGTAATCCTGGGCCTACAAGAGGTTCATTCCTTCCCCATTTTCTTAGGCAGAAATAGTCTCAGAATTTGTAAATCCTACATGGAATGAACGACTACCACAGTAATGCTGAAATGCTCAAACACGAAATACAACCCTGTAATTTAAGTGAGGACTTTGGACATAGTGTTCTCAACGGGTTTAGGCTGTTAATTCACCCCTAAAATAAAAAATTACAGTGATTTACACAACTTCTAAAAATCCAACAGTAAAGAATCCTTAAAATACAAGGTAATATTTATAGCATTTAATATTCATTCACTTTGTTTGGAAGAACAGAAAGATGTCACATCCTCCTCTGGAATCTGTCACTGTGAAGATATCTGATGGGAAGATAGGTAAAAAAAGCCATAAGAAGATAGGATCATAAAGCAGAATAGCTTCTCCCTTGAACTACAGGAGCACAGAATAGCTAGTGTGGGCTCCTGTCATCTACGTAATTAAGGGTAAAACAAGAACAACTCCTGACTGTTCAGGATAAGATACCAGTCATTTACCACAGAAGAGTTACAATGCAGTAATCCTAGACTTTATTAAAATTACTATTACTACAATCATTAGAGTGGAGCACCTAAACAAAATGATTATAACAGAAAAAGATGTGGAAGGTGTAATTTTTATTGTACTTCACAGCAGTTACTGTTCAATAACTAACAGGGCAGTCATGTTATACTTTTACTACAAACGAAGACTGTCTTTGCATGCGTAACTTTCAATCTCATTTACTTTTAATCAATACATTACTGAAAAACAATTTTCTTCAAAAAAAACTCATATCCATTTTAGGTTTGGGACAAGTTAATGTATAGTAACAGAGAAGGTAAACTAGATAAAGCAAGGATCTGTTAAAAAAAAGCAAAACTCCAATGAAACCATAGGAAATTAAGTTTTAGGAGGCACAGGTAACTGAAGGGATATAAAGCTAATTTCACTAATGATGCTTTTGTTGTATCTCAGACCTTTACCACAAAATGGCTACACAGACCAAAGGTCTATTCTTGTATGCAACTCCTATGTTTGAAGGCTAAGAAATAAGAAGATGATTACCTAAAGAAATCCAATCCAAACACATCTACAAAATGCAGAATCATCTCCTGTCTAATAAAACCTCCTCTTTCACTGTCTTCATGATGATGTATAATTTTCAAAAATAATTACTCCCCTTTTCACTGTGGGTTTTTTTTCCCTTATGGAACACCACAAGGAGTTTTATTGCTATTCAAACTTTTCTGGTATTTTTCTATTTTGATACCTTCATTAGAGCCTCTCAATAGCTCCTCTCAGGAGCAGCCTTAATTCTGTCTTCATCATGTAAATTGTGCAATTGTACTGTTGCACACCAGCATGGGGGAGATGACTCTTATTTACATGCATTGATATATACATTTCTTTTTTTCTGACCAAATTCCATCAATTTACCTTTCAAATCATCCCTGAATTTAGTTCAGCTTACTAAAATACCTTTAAAAACTACCACTTTACACAGATGATTCTGGGTCCAGGACCCCTGCTAGGCGTGAAAGAATATGTATTTATGCAAGCACAAGATAGGGAATATCAGTTTATTTGTTTCTCTCAGGTGGTAAATACAGTATCAAATTTCCATACAGGTGAGGAGATATCCCAAGAAAGCAGTGCTCTTGATGTTTGAAGCCAGTTGCTGCCAGTTTTCAAGCGCTGGCCTATTTAGGTTGGAAATAATTTGCTTATTTGTATTTCTAATAAAAATTATAGTTAAACTCAGATATAGCAACAGTCAGGTAGAAAACAGATAAAGGCTGGGAACAATCAATAAAACATAACCTCTAAACAATTTCCTATTCTTTTCTCAAAGGGGAAGTTAAAATTCATATTCCTACAGATTGCAGGCTTAGATGATTAAAACACCTGTTCTACAAAAAGCTATAATATATCCCACTTTTTTCTCAGTGTTCTTATCCATCGCTGCCTTTACATGACAAATGATCACAAAGTTGAAAAGAATTAAAATCAAAACCACATGAGTTACTAAAATGGAAGAGAAAGAGTCAGCAAATGCATGAGTGCCAGTTTGAAGATTATTCAGTTGCTTCTCATTACAGCAACAATTCTATAGCAAACACAGAATACATGGAAAAGGAAAGAGCTAGAGACAAGCTAGAAGATAAAGGGGAGAAAAGGACAAAATAATCTTTATCATTATTATCAATTCAGTAAAGATGAACAACTGAAAGCTCTCAGCTTTAAGAGCAGGTGAAAATCATGGTATTATTAATAACTACACGGAAAAAATTAACATATATCTTCCACTGCCTTCCATCCACCACATATTGTTCATGCCACTTAAGTGCACCTTAAAATAAACCATAGGAAAGGCTGTGTTACAAATACCAGAGAAATGACAGTCTTCTTTTCCTAATGGTTATTTACAATGCATCTTTATGGTCAAATATTTATGATTTACTCATGCTTCAGTCTCCTGTGATGTGTATTATTGTGGCTGATATTTTGCATCTGCAAACATTTGCCTCGATCAAGTAGACCACTTAGACCCAAGGAATCTAAAGGGAAGACATAGAGTTACACTCAGCATCACACACATAAAAGTCAGCCTTGGCCTCTTTACATGCTACAGACTAAGGAAATGTTATCCGACAGTAGATCACATCAAGAAGTACTAAACAAACTCCTCTTAAGACTGACATGGCTGAGTCGAGACCTGCTGCTCAAACTAAAGGGCAAGAAAGAAATTCCCAGGCAATGGAGTTGAGCCTGGCAAGGGACACGAAGGGCAAGAAGGGCTACTACAGGTCAGCCACTAAGTTAAAAGAGGGTAGATTCAGACAGATATAACTGGCATAGTTTGCTGGTAAAAGTGGTAGATGCCCCATCCCTGGAAACATTCCAGGTCATTTTGAACAAGGCTCTGAACAATCCAATCAAATAGAAGATGTCACTGCTCACTGCAGAGGAGTTTGACTAGGTGACCTTTAAGGTCCCTTTCAACTGAAACCAATCTACAATTCACACACAAAAAAGAGGCTATAAACCATATTCTCTGTCTAAGCATGAGTCTTTTTGAAGTTATATATGTAAATTATCCACCCAGATGTCTCCAGGAACTAGAGACATTCTAGAAGGCAATATTTCCTCATGAGTTATGAAGGAATAAGATGATCTGTATAAACTCATAGATAGTTTAATTCAGTGTTGGTGCAAATGCTCAAGTATGCATGCAAAGCCTTTTGCAATGAGAATATTCAGAGTGTTTTTTGAAATGTCATAAAGAAACATTAAATATATGAACAATATTTCAATATAACTATGCAAAAGTGGCAAAGCATTCATAGAACGCCTCGAGAACAAGGAAACCAAATGTGCTACTTCCATCAAAACAAGACAATAACTCATTTCAAAAGAGTAATTTCAAGGAGACACATCAAATGCTCGAAATACAATATTATGGGTCTTGTATAATATGTGAGGTATTTGCTGCAAAAATCTAAAAATTATAATTTCCTCAGTAAAGAATCGAATTATCATTCTCATTCAGAGTAATAACGAAGAACTTCAACATTACATGTCAAAACAAACTGATTTTGCACATTCAAGCTTACTTTATTTCTTCGATTTTTTGGCTTTTCCCCCCAATATTGCAAATGCACCTATGAAACTTGTCAGTTTTATATACTGTATACAAAAGTGAAGACTTCAAAACAAATACGGTCCCACTGTTAGATAGCTAAGGCATCATGTGCTGAGATTGGCTGGGATGGAATTCATCTTCTTCACAGCTTTCCCTATGGTGCTGTATTTCGGATTTCTGATTAAAACAGTGCCAATAACATGCCAGTATTTTGGCATACGTTGGTACAAGATCTCTCTTACACATGTATTTGTGTCAAAGGGTAAAAAAAAAAAAAAATATCAAGGGTAGTAAATACTAATACCTTTAAGTACCTGAAGAGATGGCACAGGGGCATTCAGGTTAATATAATACTAAATAGATTAGTAATAGTTAATAACAGTCACAATATTAATTATGTTATTTAATAACATTTAAATAATATGATCTAGCAGGTTATGTTAAAGAACCCTGTTATGAATTAATAACCGAATGTTTACTTCCACACAAACCAGGCAGAGGATGCTAGAAAAGCACTAAATATTTTTTCATTCTGCCTGAGTAATATTCCCTTTCTTTGAACATTTCAAGAGCATTTCACTGGTAGTGCATGTGTGTACATATGCGGGACTAAACACAAGAAATAGCCAAGAGCGATGCTAAAATTCCTAAGAAAAATTCAACAGCAATAGCAGTTCAACTTCATCTCAAAATCTACTCCTATTGAAAACTTTTAAAATATTGATTATTTCTTTTTGTTTTCTTTTTCATATACCACAACCAGAGCCTTTGTCCCTTGACAACTGACGAAACTTAAATGCTGAGTTGTCATGCTTAGCAGCTAAAGGGCAGTGCCTGTAGCAAAAATCCTTCAAACAGCAGCAGATTGTTTGAACATCACCTGAATAACTTGAGTACCCTGGTGGGCAAGATGGAAAGAGTCCACAATTGACAAAGCTGTGTACACATACATACATATATAAATATTAACTGCATATACATATACATATATATAAAATTAACATTCGTAATAGTAGCTATGAATCCTGTAATCTAACTAGCTATCCACCAGTTAAGTAAGAACCATATAGACCCTATGCTGAGGGTAGTCACTGCCAATATACTGTAAAACATGATCTTAGAGTCGTAGTAAAACACAGAGAAAAGAGAAAAAAAAAAAAGAGGAGTAAGATTGACTATTCTTCTAAACACAGACATAAAAATTCATAAAAACACTTTGCTACAAAAGAAAAACCAATAATTGCTAAGTCAGTGCCCTTTACCCCGTCTTATTTTTCTGAAGCATCATTCTTAGAAAAAAACATTCAAAACTTTATATAGCCTTTTAAACACAGAGGCAAAGTACCATGAAAAATCCACCCAGTACGCCAACTTTATTCTGTATTGGTTTATGCATAATGAACACGTGGGGTCCGTTGCTGCAGTGTATCTAAGTCGTATGTTTCATGGATTTGTAAAAGAGGGTATTTACGCTGAGGGACAGATATAATACTGAAGGTTGAAAGGAGCCATCCAACAAAAACTTTCTTTGCAGACTTCTGTTGATCATTCTGATGCAAGAACTTCTATTCCAGATGTAAATAAACAAACAAAAACCCTGAGCAGATGCTGCAATAACAGAATCATTTGCCAGTTTCACATCACATCACATCAGTCAGACCAATTTTTAATACATGCCAAAAGAAAACAATGCTTATATGTTAAAAACTGATTCCACGGTATTATAATGTGACTGTGTAAAAGATAGGAAAATACAAGGGGAAAAAAAATCAGTCCTCACCTTGCCTACATGACCTCATAAAAGAATAAAAAAGCAGAACTAATTGGTATACTCCATCATATGAATACAGTGGTAGCTGTTGAGCACCCAGCTAGGAGGTAGAGGGACTACTCTTTTTCCCTCAGATTCTGCACCGAGTAGGAGAGTGGAACGTGGAGCAGAGCTAAGAGAGGAAGAACAGAGGCTAAGTTGTGTTCCTTGTCTCTCTCTCTCCCAGGCAGCAAGTTAGCCTGCTTGGTAGTTTGATACAACTGTGAATGCTTTGGTATTAGAAGGAACAAATAAACATAAGGCATCATATAGGGGGGAAAAAAAAAAACCACTAATGTAAGAGGAAACAAAACAACTAACTAAATACGCTTAGGGCGAATTATTGAATTAACATACATACATGAAAAAGTCAAATCATGCAGAACACTGTTTGTGGTTATTAATGAAAACTTTCATCTTATTGTAAATACGGTTATGCCTTATTAAGTCTGAAAACATTCTTACAAGAAAAAAAAAGTAAAAACTATAGTTATTACTCATAATAAATTAGTTTAGATGCCTGAAATCCTGCAGCATCAATACAACACTACAGAATCAGAAAATTTTGAGCAATGATTTGCCAAGAGACGGTGAAGACTTACTATGGTAATAACCAGAAAACACTAAAAAGGACATAATGTATGAAGCAAAAATAAATGAGAAATCTATATTTGTGGGAAGAAATAAGTAAGAAAATAGAAATGAATACTGGAGAAATACATTGTGGAATGAGAATAAACAGGAGGACATTTTTATCTTTTCCAAGAAGAACATAATTCTATCTCTAAAAGAGGAGCATTAGAGCAATGCCATTGCCATGTAGTGACCATCGCCTTCATGCAGCCTGGCTTTAACTAATATTAATTTCATAATCAAAATCTAGCAAAACTCCAAAATCCATTCTTCAGCCTCAGTGAAAATGGTGACTGTCCAGACAAAGATACTTTGTTACAGGTTATATATAAGCAATAAGCATTAACATACAATTAACTCGGATGATTTTGTCACTCAAAGTGTTAAATCTTTTTTGCTTAATTTACACATATGAAAAAACCCCAGGAAACAAAAACAATAAACCTCAATAAAAATGGTTTTGAATGAAGTGGGAATTTATTAATTAAATTATTACAATTATTAATAATTATTTGTTATTAGTAACAGACGCAATGAACTGGCAACAGATGGTGTGATACGGTGAAAAAGAGATTAATTTCATACATTCACTTTTGGCAGTCCTTCTGCCCAACCAGACCATCTGTGACACATTAGAAACATTAGAAGCTCTATCATACATTTTGCAAAGAGGATACAAATTATTTGACCGTTTGCTTTTCCAGTCCAAAATCCATTCATTCTTCATGATCACAGAATTTTATACAAAGGAGTTTTTATCATATATATTCTGCCCCACACTCCACCGCTGTTTCCGTAGCAGACTGCAGACACTCTGCAGGATTTCATCTCAACGAGTTTGCAAACAGCAAAGCTCACATTCCAGTGTGTGATTAGGCTAAAGTTCTTACTCACAGTGCATTCACCACAGATAACAATAGGAGCTTAAATATGCACTTTGGATATTGTCTTCACTTTACTTAGTAATTAATTTCCAAGTGAAAACATCTAATCTGTTTACAGAAAACTGATAGGGGGGTTAATGATATCCTCCCCAATGGCTCTTACAATTTTGTTTCCTGACAGCATTTAACATTTGGACATTTGTTTTTGTTTTCCTTCTGCTTTGGAATTTTTTGATCATATTTGTGTAGTGGTTTTTGTAAAAGCAACCATTTCATTCAGCCAATGTATCTTCATAACACTCTTCAAATTTGCTACATAATACATGTATATAAACACACAGAGAATATTTTTATTATTTTTACTTAATATATTTTTAATGTCAGAAGTTTAGGTTCCACGGCCACACCTTTCTGTATCATAAGAGCTGGAATACAGAAATATAATATGAAATCTAAGAGATTCCCATAGATCAGATGCATTGATTTACTGTGATCATTACAGGGGAAACTCTAATTGACAGGGGAAAAGGCTAATGACATCTGTTTCCAGTTAAATAGTTTGCTTTTTTTAGTGCAAGCCTGTACTTGTCCTGGATATTTTGTCCTAGATAACATACCCAAATCCATCTGTTATGGGTATCAGACGATTCAGAATTTCAACTTGTGAAAATAAGGAATGAGGAGCTGGATTTCAGTGACCCAAAATGTGTCAGTCATGAACACATACAACAAACAACAAGGTTCACAATCACTTTGTGACTCTGGAACTTACTGCTGCATTTATCACCTGATTTTTAGAGGTATCATCACAGAATCAAACAGACACCATACACTGCTAACTGCCTTAGACTTTCTAAAGAGTAGATGAAATAAGCTTTATGTTACTTCTGAGGCTTTGTTCCTCAAGTCTCTTCTCCTTACACCACATTTTTACTTCTACACTTTTCTACTCCTCCCTCTTCCCAGGCTAATGTTCTCAGCAATCAAGCTAAAAAGCATCTCTGAGTCTCTTTTCCTTACATTATGAGTATTTTCACCAAAAAAACTTTCTCTTAATTCAATTCAAAGATGACATATATACGAATATACAACATGAACAATTATATGAGCTTATGGAGGGTAAACTGAAAATCATAATAGAAAATGCTATCTTTATTCACAACATGTATGCACTTGACATCTCAAGCTAGAATAACTGAGAAAATGGAAACCAAGAAGAATGTGCGGAGATGTATGACCATTCTGCACTCCTTCAAAGATTTCTTTTTTTATGAAGTTTAAAAGTTCAGTAGAAAGACAGGATTAAAATATTTCCTAACACTTCGTAACTGTCAGAAATATGACTTACCTTCCTTCTCTTGTTCACAATTTTATGTTACTGTACTGCAGAAGACTGAGAACAATACTAGGTAAGTATTACTGTACTCAGAATATTACGTATGAGCCTTTAGCATTCTTTGTGCCAATCAGCACCTCAATACTCCTTTTTCATTTTCATAATATTTCCCAGAAAAAGATATTTTTTCCTGAATTTCCTACTTCAACAGCCACAGGTACAATTCTAGAGTTGCAAGGAAATCCTGTCTATGAGATTTTTTCCTGAGTTCCAGATGTGTTTAGTTACTACAAAAGGCATCAAGTTGGCCATTAAGCTACTAATAGACCACTGTGTCAATTAGCCACAAAATAATCTGGCGTTTTATCAGTTTATTCCCATATCAAAACTTATTTTCCTTATCATATCAAGTTTCTGTTCCCTAATGATCCTACAGCCATCAAGGAAACTGACTCTAACCTAAACAAGTAATTGAGTTTGACACTGCTGTCCTACTCTATTATATTGATGTTACTATTTTAGTCAAGAGGTACCTGTTAGGACAGTATGGGACCTGATCACACTTCTCTTCTCTGTAAAGATAAGCTAAATTTTGCACGTATAGGTGACGTGAACCTGTGTAGGGTTTTTTAATGTTCCAACATAAACATTTTAGTTCCTATATTGTAACTATTATTCTTTCAAAGATTAAGAAGCAATTAATAGGTCAAAAACATGTGATGACAAAAATAACCACCAACCAGTATTCTTTTTTATAATAGAGGAAATCAATTTAATATTAGAGATACTAGCTAGTTTATAAGACATTATTCTTAAGGCAAGGTTGATAGCTTTGGAGCACCAATATACTTTGAAAAGTGTCTTTAATGTCTTATTTTAATGGAGGTGAAAGGGCCAGAGAAAACTCACCATTTCCTGTGGACCTTTTCTAATCTGCAGTCATTTTTCCATCTTGCAAGTTTAACACTGGACTCATTGCTTAAGGAAAAAAAGCTTTATGTGAGCGTTATGTGAGCTAGAAAAAGAACAGTGACTAGGTTTTCAGTCAAAGCTTCTATAAACTACTGTCCCTGTTGGACAGAAAAATTAGTCACTGCATTCTAAGATGGCTATCTAGCTGATTTGGTTCTTGAGATGTTGAGTAGGATTTCCACGGAGAAAACTTATTCAGTAAACTCTAATATCCTCCTTGCTGAACTTGTCATATTTTCCTCTTATTCTTAGCAGAATGTCCATTGCCATACATTCTGCATACAGTTCTTCTTATAAGCTAGTACGTGCTCTTCATTTCACTTCAAATTCCATACTTTCAATTATCTATCACTCTCATTTCTGCCCTGATTCTTAGAACACAGACATGGTTAGGCACATTGATAGTCAATATCTTAAATCTAAAGAAATAAAAGTTCCAAAGACACACATGGATTTTATTACTATGGCTCTTCCACCTTTGTTATAGTTTCTAAAAAACCTTAGAGCAATGATTAGAGAAATTACTACGATAAGAGATTGTTAATTCAAGGGAAATAAAAATAATTTTAAAAGAAAGATGTGCCCCAAGAGATTTATTGTATTTTGAATGTAGGGTTCATTATTAGCCCTGTTGTACTACACTCTTCTACAATGACTTGAGCGTACTGGGTGACAGAAAATCAGGAATTCTGTTTCTGTCTCTAGCAGTGACTGTCTGCATGGTCCTGTACAAGCAGCATAACCTCTTTGAAACATGAAAGCAAAACTGCATATTATCTGCACCTGAAAAGAAACACGGGCTTAGGAGGATCTTTGCTGTTTATCTAAGCTTTTAAGAGACAGAGGCAACACTCAGATTTTATTCCTTTCCTCCTATGTGCTGTTCTCCCTCATCAAACACTTCACAAAATTGGAACGCTCTGTCTTCTGCTATAAATGTCTCCTACTGGGAAGCTTCTACTTCTAAATGTGTTCAAAATAGATCATTAGAAAGTTTGCTAAAGGAAAACCTGTGTTAAGCTTCAAGATTTTACTCCCCAAGAAAATACAATTCAATCACTCATTCACAACCAGCATAAGAGACTTTCTTTTTTCCTTTTTTTTTTTTTTTTCAAATAGGCTAGCACAGGCAAGATCACAACATACTCCCTTCTTCATACCTTGAACTCAGACTAGAGACACCTTCCACTGCCTTCCAGCATAAAGAAATACTAATGAATACTATGAATTTATTTATTTTAAGTTTAGTAGAATAGATCATCCCTCTTATGTAGAAAGACCTAAGCCATGGACTCACCAACATTTTTAACATCCATCTTACTTAGAACCGTACCTGCCAGACTCATGACTTTTATAATAACCCTCAATCCCAAACATGTGAATACATTCTAAGTGTTTTGAAATATGTCTTACTTCTTTCAGGCCACCCAAAGAACTGAAAACATCTCCAGAAAGAAGAAATGCAGTACTTTCCTCATTTGTTTGGGGAAAATAATCATAATTAAGACCTAGAACGTGCCATTCCTTCTAATGGGATAGCCGTTGCATAGAGCTAACTGTTAGACTATATGGCAACACAGCTGAACTGGGTCACAATAACCCAAAATAGCTAGATTAGAACACCAGGCAAATGGCAAAAGATGAATATTAACAAATAAATACAAACTGCAGAGCACACTCCATTAGCACTTCTTAATTGTTTCATAGGAATGACCAGGAGCACACATTAGAGATTGATAAACCTTTACATCTTTAGGCATCTTTTCCCCTGTTTTCTGTTTAGCACAAATTGACTTATTGCCTTGGAACATAAAATACCTTGTTTGTAGAACAAGAAACTGCTTGTGTATTTCATGCTAATGTTTGGGGCTCTTTTCCTTAAAAAAAAAAAAAAAAAGAAGAAGAAGAAAAAAGAGTCTCATTTAAAATCAGTCATAAATCAACCCACGAAGTGCAAAATATGACACCTTTGCTTTCAATTCTGGCTTTAGTGATAGGAAGAGTAAAGACTAGGGCTATTTCGGTGTGGTTAGGATGAAAGTTATCCTAATCTTCTTTTAAGTACAAAAGAAATTAAGTTGCTATCTGCTTTTGAGTCATATACAGACATTTATTTGTTTCACAAATCTCAGGCAATCTTTCCTGGTGATGGATGAATTCAAGCTCTAAACTTTCTATTATTCTGAGACAGCCCTTGGTGTGGTGCAGCAGGCTGCACTTACAGCATCTATTACCAGAACATGCCTTAAACAAAGTACATCCATCAAGAAAAAAAGTGACACATTTACACCAAAGGATTCCCAGGTTGAGTGCACAAGAGAGGCATCAGTATTCTAATTGTATTTGTAAGGTTCCTTGAAATACTTCTCACTTCTTACATATCTGTTTTTCATAAACCAAGCCAACTTTGTATTTCAAAGGGCATGAATATGCTGCTTTGTAACTATGTCTTCAGATCTTACAATTATCTACATTAAATGTATATGATAACTTTACAGCTATTCTAATTTTCTAGCTCTTTCTTGCAATGCAGCAACAAGGCAGCAATACAGAGACTGGAGACTATGGACTAAGTTTTCTCTTGTACCTTTGCCAATTGTATTAGTATTTATCTCCCCAGTTAATCCTGTTTCTGTTGGGAATTTGTGTAGGAGTTGCATGATCTGGCAGTTACATAATCTGCCAGCTACATTTACAAGTAATTAAGATGCTAAACCCAGTGTGAATAAGAAAAAGATTCTCACTACCAAGTATCAAGATCATCAGAACTGATTCAGAGGCGGAATCAGCAGTGGTTTGAAAGCCCCAAAGTAAATCAAGAGAATACTCAAAAGCAAGCTATCCTTAATGGTTTCTTTTATTTCTCAATAAGTCACCTGCTTCTGTCTGTTTTGGATCACTTGGATTTCCTGCTTATTTTTATACCTATAACGGCATTCTTCATTTTGCATGTATTTTTGTTTGTCAAATGTCAAACCCCAAATTAGTGTCTTTCTTCAGTCATCTCCATTGCAGTAGCTCACCTCCTAGACAGGCAGCAGAGGAGAGGAAACAGCCTACTGTGTGACAACCTGGCATCTAGCATTGCTCTCTTCAAAAGGAGCTTTTCAAGCTTGCTGTCTTTCCAGGTCATTGCTCAAACAGGACATAAAAATGCATAGTGAAGTATTATATGAATATTAAAGGGATATAACCTTTACCTGGTTAATACCTTTATTTATTAAACCCGTGACTTCAGCAGACAATTTGATTTCAGGGTTCACAGATTGCTTGGACCGATTTGAATGATCCTCAAAAGCTAACGGAATCAAATGAGGTTGAAGCTGGGCTGTGAAAATTAATGGCCAAGCATTCAGATGCATTGTTTGTGCCTGGAAAGACATAATGAAGAGCTTTAGGTTTATCAACACAATAGCTCCCAAGAGCAGCCTTCCTTTGTCTACATAAATCACCCTCACAGACAGAGGAAACGAGATATATTAGACAAGTCAGAAAAAGAGTCAGTAATGGGGATTTTGGTTAAAATCTGACTCTATCATAGAAAAGCCCATGAACGTATACCTAAGCACTAGGGAAAAATAAGTTTCTGACTTTTCAGATCACAGTCCTTAAAGTTACAGTCAAGACTTTCCCAGTTGTTGCCCATCTGTCTAATCGGCTATAAGCCTAGACAGCACTGGAATGGAGTCACTGTCATTATCACCTTGCCGTAATTGGCATGGCAGGATAGAGCGGCATGTACAGCCCTCTCCCAGTGTGAGAGAAAGAGTGAAGAGAAACCAAACCAAGTGAGCCAGATGTCACAGAGACCCCAAGACGTGTGCTGGGATCCAGAGGATGAGTGATCAGACTGTCTGCTTTAACCACAGAGCAGCTCTGTTTCTTCCCGTCCTCCATTGTCTTTGTTTTCTCCAGTGCATGTGACTTCATTGTCACTGGCAATTTTGTACCTATGACTGAGGGTTTATTTCAGTAACTATGAATACGAAACATTCCACTTCTGATGTGCTCTCCCCTTTTCTTGTGCCAGATATGGATGTGACTGGGAGACTGTGAGGGAACAAGACTGTAAGGATGGAAGGAGGAAAGGAGACTTCATAAAAAGTGAACGACCATTTTATTTTGACAATCCCTTAATCTCTTTAGAAAGCTTTATTTGGTTTAATTCTCTCTCAAAGAAGGGCAGATCTCACTAAAGCTGTGAGTTTAAACTACTAAGACTTGGTCCTTAGACCAAAGAAAGTAGTCTAAGAGCAAGAAGGAGGAGAATAATTTAATGTTGTAGCATGTGGTACGATGTAACCATGATGTTCGCTAAAACCTCTAAGGTTGAATGCCCATAGTTGAACCAAAACCTTGCACACGTTGGATAAATCTCAGGGCTGCAGTATGCATTGATCTGTAACAACCTTCCAGGTCAAAACAGAACACTCTCAGACCTACCATGCCCGTTTTACCTTCTTTCCACCCCTTGATGTAGACTTTGCATTTTAAATGCTGTCTGGAAGCCTAGTCAGCACTGGGAGGTGAAACACCAGTACTGAACTGACTGCAAAAACGATAAAACCAAAAAAAGCAAACTAAACACAGATAATCTTTACTGAAATTTCCTGGTTGGGTTTATATTAAACAGTGCTTTTGGTTTCACCCTTTACAGATTTCAGTTCTAGCGTGTAGCATCCAGTTTGTTTCAGATGTCAGCAGAAGTGCAACATCCATAAGTATTTAAATAATTCCAGAGTCCTCAGTTAAGAATGTACAATGTTACCTTAGGTGTTTCTCCAGAATCAAAGGTGAAAGAGAATTAAATAGGTTCCAGATGGAGTGGACTTTAGCTAAAGAGGAAAAGTCAGAAGCTTAACCATATGACAGACCTAGAGGCAACTCCAGAGCTGCCAGGAGCTGCCTTCAGAGTTTGCCAAGGAGACAGATGCTTATGCCAACAGTGCATAGATTGGCATCATTTATATCACATCAGGTCTCATGCTGTCACAATGCCACAGTGCAAAGTACTAAATCACACAGCTAATATTTAGAAAAGAGCAATTACACTGCATATATTTAGATTATAAACCCAGTAACAGTTTTTATATTATATCTAGCCTTATGGATTTTGACTTGTAAGGCACGAAAGCGCATCTTACTGTATTCATTTAACTCTTAATAAAAACTTCACAAGAGCAACAAAGTATAAAGATAAATTACACCTTTAATGTTAGTATCAATGCAAAACCTTGCCATGAGTAGGGATCAAATACTTGATACTAACATGGAAACTAGATCTTCTACTTATAAAGGAATTCCCCACAAGATCCAGGGAATGGTTTTGGGTTTTTTTCCCCCTTATCTTCTCTTTACAGACCCTGAATATAAAGTGCAAGGCTGCAAAGATAAACACGTAATACATATCTAAAACCTGCTTTTCTTTTAGTGGCTTCACACATTTATCCTAACTTCATGCTCTATCACTTGGAACATCTTTCTGTCTGAAAATAAATTATGCACTGTATGGAGTATCAAGCCTAACCTTAGGCATCTAGCAGCATAGAACTGTACAGATGTATTACAGCAAATATCCATATTACACGCTGTGTCATGGCATTTGAACAAGTGCAAACACTTGCATGCAAGTTTAGACACAAACTGGTTCAACATGCCTTGTTTAGAGATCACTGTGCTAAGACTTCAGGTTTGATTGCACCGTCTGTTAAAAGCACAGGGAGTTCTCTGAAGATACCTAATAGTCATCTAAATCCAACATTAACACATAAGTTCTGAACCAAGTAGGGTGAAAATGGATACAAACCACTGTCGTGACACACAGTAAATCACTGACATCAGAAAAGAGCACTACAGCTCTGAAACACATCCACAGCAGGAAGGATTAACTTTGTTCTCTACAGAGATCCCACCATAAAGTGTGTTAAAATCTACCTCTCCTTGATTGAGAGACTGAATAAACATTGACAATTATTTAACAGCTGTTGAGGCAGCATGTTTACATATCCTGGGGACTGTGCCAGCCAAATAGTGTCATTTCATTAAGGAGCTTTGCCCTAAAGAAGCTGAAGAATTAAGACTTCTGAGAACCCTAGAGGATCTGTGATAATTTTCCTACTGCACTACCTGGGCCTCATGAGGGGTTGATCTGGAAGCACCATTGCAGGTGCTTTACTACCACAGAAGCCCTCAGCGGGACAGTAAAGCACTACGTTCCTGGGGGGGAAAAACCCCCAGAACAATCTAAAATGCATCACCATTCTATCAGACACTGACTAAACAACAACATAGCTTGCTTTATTTTAGAGCTTTCTGATGCAATTCTTTGGCTTTCTACCCCTAACCACTGGACGTTCATTAAAGATCCTACGCTCCCTGTGAAAAAAATAAAGGTTTTCATACCAATGCATTCCTGCTGAATGCCAGTACTGTCCTCCCGTGCCACAGAAAAGTACAGGTTTGTATCAGCTGCTAAGTTCTCCATCTCTCCCCAAAGAAATTACTGAATCTAATCTCCTAGCTTCCCAAAAAGCTACCACTAGGCATCTCCATCCCACTTCCTTCATGGCCAAACATTCTGTTCTCAAATCCCTGTATACTCCTGAGAGGCTTTCGATACCATTCAAAATATGCATTTCATTTGTGTAGGCATATCAGCAAAAGCTCTCATGGTAAACTGTGTATAGAGAGCTGCATGATTGTGGCAGCTGGAGCCAGATAAGACTTTTGCTGGATTTATTGACATTTGGAAGAGGCAAAGTAGTAGTTTCAAGAACTAGTTTCAAAAACTGATGAGGTCAGATAATCTTGAGTGAGTATGGTATGTTTGGGATTAATATTTCTGGGATGAATAGCTCTCCTTGTCTGCAAACTCAAATCACACTGAGGAACCAATATACTGCTTGCTTTATGTTAAAATATATATTGACCTAGTCTAAAGAGACAGATTCCTTTCCCCCCCAAGATATTCTTTATAAAGTGTGCCATTCTGAATACAAAAAAATATTTCAACCAAATGTATCTTTTGCAAACACTATAAAGGTAAAAAACCTGCTTTTCAATAAATAGAGTATTTACATAACACATATTTGAAAAGAATGCACCATTATATTTGTGTAATCCAATAAATTTATATTCAGTTCATTTAATGTGGCAGAAGTTATAAATGAATGGATTTAATCCTTCAGAGTTTGAATTTTCATTCTTTACAAATCTTAAGAGGCCTTAAAAAACACATTATTATTTCTAGTACTAACTATGAAACTAATAGTTCTCTTTGGTAAAATTAGCATTGGTTTTCTTCAGAATAGCAAGCTAAAAAGCTTATTTGTCTATCAGGAATTATGTCTTTCTGCTCTCAATCACGTGAGTCAAAGGAGATGTTTGGCTTTTGTTTCATGGAAAGCATCTTTGTTATGTTTCACATGTAACAATTATCCAGCATTTAAAAAGCACAAGTAATACCACCCCACTAACCATAAAAGCCAAAAAGATGCTACTGACAGGAAAATATATATGACATGGAAAAAAATCACACATATGAAAAAAGGCAATTCAGGTACTTCTGTTTCATTGCTCTGACTGCAAAGCCAAGACAACAGTAAACAGAACTGATTTAATCTCAAACAAAAGAACTTTTTCACCTCATCTTACATCAATTTATCTGTTGAACTAATAGCCATATAAGCCTGTAAATTCCAGCTCGAAAAAGTAAATGTGTATTCAAACTGGGTAGAAAACAATCATAACGGAATGAATTACAAATGTGTATATTAATATAAACTGTCACTGAAAGATGTAAGTCATCCACTCACTGACTACTAACTATTTTCATAAGAGCTATTTTCATGCTATACAGTATATTTATGTTAAAACACATAGTACTGGCCACTGCCAGACAAAGCACTGAAATAAATGCACGCCTAGCATACAATTACAATAACTTAAGACAAATGTTTTGGGAGAAGGCAGGTGGAGAAAGAGGGAAGAGAAACTCTGAACTCTGAAAGCCAAAAAATCTTTGCTTTTCAGTTGCTATGGAAAATTACAAATTCCTTTGGTCAATAAGTGAAATAGTCTTTTCAGTCTTAAAATTTCAGTCTGATATTTTTTTACAAAAGAGAGAAGGGTTTGTCCATTTGCATTAACTAACCTCTATTGCATCAGGCTTTTTACTCCAAAATCTATACACAAAACTTTCCCTTTGCAATAGTGAACACGTACATTGCTGGTGGCAAAAAAACATCTGTGCTGTGACAAAGCCTTTCCTCTAGGGTATCTCCCAGTCAGCACCACAGATGGACCCTGGGCAAGGCTGGCTAGATTCCAGGAACAGGGACCTCCTCGCTCTGACACTAGTCTGTCTGAGCAGGTAGTGAACACTCTGGGGAAAGAAGCACTTCTGGAGAGTTCTTCCTTAATTAATTCCCACTGAGAGTGGGAATTCACTGAAAATCCAAGAGCCAAACAAGTCCCAACAACTGAATTCAATTAAATATTATAGCCATGCCTATCTACCTTCTACTTCTCATTATCACACAAATAAACAAATGGATGGGATTACCAAGTAAGACCAAAAGCTCACTGAGCTCATTTTCCTTTCTCCGTAACAGCCACAAAGGAACATGTTGAAAGAGTGTAAGGCCAGGCCAAGCACACACGCTCCTTCTGTGCTCTCTCAGCCTCCAGTCATTTTCAGCTCAGCAACTTGCTGGGTTCCACATCCTATCTTAACAACTCTCTCAAGACTTCCTTGCCATGAGCTTGGCCAGTCTCTTCTGAGGCACTGAGCACAGCCAGAAAACAGAAATGGTAGTTTCCACATCCTCTGAGGTTGCACAGAGATAAAGCACTGAAATATGAGCAAATCACTGATGAAATCTATTCACTATGTAAGTGACCAGAGTTAACACAGATCCTGCTGGCTGGGTAAGTGCAAAGGCCAACGCTACATTTACTCACATCCTCATTACTCTTTACATTGCACTGAAATAACTGTGTCCTCATGTAGATCAAGGCTCCTCTATTCTGGTATGTATAAATCAAAATAATCCAGTTTCCCAGATCTGCTTTTGGGCCTCCAAAACACATTTCTCTTTAGTCTAGGACTACTGCTGACCAAGAGAATGTTCAATAAGTGTAACAGTGCCTGTGTATTACAAATACATTTTAAAAGTTAACGTATTTATAGGACCAAAACCTTTGGAGAACAATAATATTTTTCAAAAATATATTTCAGTACAATATTTAGTATAATGGCAAATAACTTGTAGCCTGCCTGTACTGGTCTGGGAGAGAATTCAAAACGACAGATAGTTTCACTGTTTTACACAAGAAAGTAAATTCTACATAAGTAGCTATAAAGTTGTAGTTGCCAAACTATTTGTACAAGAAGATCGTTTTTTAGGAATTCCGAGGAGGTAGAAAAAGAAAGAAACTAGGGCTGTCTAATCAAAGTATGAAACTCCCAGTAGGAGAAGAAAGCTTCAACTTTCCAGATATAAAACATATTACATAGCATTCACACTTGAGCAATTGATAGAATGGTTTAGAGAGACAGCCATGCAGTCAGCAGAACAGATAACCTTGGGGGAAAAAAAGTATATGGAACTTCTGTCCCTCCAGGTATTATTCACTTGCTGAAGCTGGAGTAGCAAAGATCCAGAGTTTTAAACCATTAAGACTATAAGGAAAATGTGATTAGCTCACATGAGGAATATTTTAGTTTTGGCTGTATTTCCTTATGAAACTTCAAAGGGAAAAGGTCTCATTTTTAATATCAGAAAATGCCAAGTTATCTTATTTAAATCCAGGTGATATTGCAGTCATTTAGGAATCGTGACTGATATTTTCAATTGAAAAATACATGTTTTTCTATAGATATTGGCAATTCTTTAGGGCCCAATCCTAAGACAAAAAGCTTTTCTGTTGCCTCCACAGGTTTTGTATTAGGCCTTTAGTAAACTGAAATGAAAGAAAATCCCAAAACACTTAGGTACGTTGCCATTTATCAAACAGCCAACTAAAACACAGCAACAGCATTCAAAGTCACAAGCTTTCTATCATCTCCAGTGAAATATGGTCTAAGCCGAATGCAGGATCAAATTCAAACACTCACTGTACAATAAATATGCCATAGCACAAGGCATACTACGAACAATAGAAATATTAACTATGCTTATACACGTGAAATATGTAACCCTTATACTATATAAAATCTTGGAATGAATACTTTCTGATCTCAGGTGCTGGCAGCTGTAAGACTGAACTATAATATTTTTAACCTCAAGATTAGCCAATATCTTTTAGTAAATTCAGATAAAATTGCCTTTTGCCAAAACAAGTTAAATCTCCTTATTCTACTACTTGGAGATATTCTTCTTCCATGCTGAGTGCAGAGATAATGGCCACTATACTTCTATAAGCTACTTGTCATCCACCATCAACAGAAGAAATGTAAGTAATATAGGGATATATCCAGATCACACTCATCTCCCAGTGAAAAAGCCTGAACTCTTAAAGAAAGAAATATTGCAGACATTGGTAAACATACAGGGGTCCCTTCACAAACCAACACATTGAAAAAAATGTGCTACCATCTCTTTCTTGCTTTGGTTATGTAATGACTGTCCCAGACACTTGTCCTGGACTGCCTTGAATTATTGCCATTGCACACTGGAGAGATTATATCCAGAGAATATGCGGGTGTGGAAGGACAGACTTTTCCTACAAGTTTTCCCACAATGTTATCTAGTCCACTGCCTGCACAGCTATCTCTTTAAATTATTCTATCCATGCATCAAGTGTGAATGCTATGTGATATGTTTTAAATCTGGAAGGCTGAAGCTTTCTCTACTAGAACTTTAATATATTGATGAGACAGCCTGCTGCTATTTACTTGCCTTTTAACTATGATATTCACAATTTAGAAATAATTTATTCTTCTAGAATATTTCTGGAGTTCCAGGTAGTTAAAAGGTTGAAAAGCATTTCAGTTTTTGATTGGGAATGGTTCCACTGTTCACCTCTATTTGAAATCCGTTCGATAAATTATTTCATATAGCACAAAGACAGAAATTAAAAGGGAGATTATTAACACCACAGCCTGCTGACTGGAACATGAAGAGCTATACTGATACTCACATTGGTCAGTCCACATATAACTCAAATCACTGAAGTTCTACTTAATATTATTAGGAAGTAGGTAATAGAACAGTAAATACCTGCCTTTAAACACCATTTCCCTTTCCCCCTTTTACCCATTTTTAAAATTCCTGTACTTACTTAAAAGCATCTGAATATTTGGATGCACAGAGGAGCAAAAGCCCTTTTAATCTACAATAGTTTTAAAAAGTTGACATAAACTTTGAAATAGTTTTGATCTGCCCACATTTCCATTTTTACTCTAGTAAACTATTTAATAAAGAAATGTCAATAATCCCTCACACTATAAATCCCAGAGAAAATGTTGAAACCAAATATTACTGCATTTCTGTTGTCTAGTTGTAATATTAATTAGGACTAAAATTTAGGGTGAAATCCTACCAGATATTTTTTTTTCTCTCCATACACTATGATTTCTACATTTTGATTAAAGCTAAAGTCGAGGAGAAGCTATTCACTTACTCTGAGTTTATGAATCCAAAATAACGAAATCATGTCTTTTCTTGTTTTAAAGCCTACTTGATCACTAAGGATTGAAAAGAAAAATCAGTGGGCCTTTACTATAACGCTTCCAAGAAAAGACATAGAAACTGATAGATCAGATGCTTGATAAATGGCGGATTGCCAGAGAGTCATCCATATGGCTCTTCAAATAATGCTTGGATATGATGAAAGTTTCCTTTGATTAAAAAGCCTACAGTTTCAGATGCTTTCCTCACATCCTGAAACTTGCATTAAAGACTCAATTCAGAACAAGTTTTCTGTGAAAAACACGTTCTCGTTTGGCCCCAAGATGGTCAGTTTTTATAGTTTCATTTATTCTTGCTTTCCAGGCTCTTCAGAAATCAAGAAATTAGTCTTGCTCTAAGAATCAACTCTCCTTGGAAAAGCCATAAGGTGGAATCAAGAAAGGTTCAATTCCAATAAAATATGATAGAAATATGTTCCACCAGATTTAAGCACCAGAACTATAGAAAGGGATTCCTGTTTCCTACAGGTTTTTTTTTTTTTTGCAGAGGGGGCAAATATCCATTTATTTTGGAAGTCCCTCAAGATTCCTACATAACGTATCAAATGGACTGTTTGATTTTGTAAGTGAACCTAGGCATAGTCTGACCCTACTTCCACGCTTGATGACACAGCAGCACAAGAGAAGTCAGTGGAAGCTGCAAGCATACAGAATCACTGCCAGTCAGGCTGTGTGGAGGAACTCGGGGTGAAAGAAGGAGGATGTTTGATGAAGCCAAGGGGATCTTTGACACTCCTATTTATATTGGTGCTAACATCACATTTGCTACTGTAATTTTTTTTAAAAAAGAGATAAGACAAAGTGTTCATTCTGTCAACTATTTAAATACTCCTTTGTAACACTGGGCATTGCTGAGACTGTTTTGCAGCTGCTTAGGAGGGCAAAGGGCTGATTTCCTATATCTTAAGAACTCTTAGTTTCAGGAATGAATATAATAATGTGCCTACAACTTAGTATTTGCATGCTTACATTTCTAAACTGAATATACCATCTTTTACTCCACAGACCTCTATCCAGAGTGTATTGATGTCCCAGAAGGAGAAAAAGTAGTAAAGTCAACTTGCATTTCAGGCATGTTATCAGGTTAAAGGGGCAAGAATGCAATACCCTAATTCAGAGAGTTTAAATGTCATTAAATGGCAAGTTAATGAATGTAGCACAGTCCAGGTTACAAACTGACTTATGACTTAATCATTTTAGAGTTCCAGCTTGAAAAGTCCTCTGCTACCTCTAGTTGACCAAGTTTGTACTTTTGCTTCAGTTAATGCTTTAGATTCAGATAAAGTGTATCAAATATGATCCATCTTTTTTTAAAAATCCATTCATTTTTGTTAGAAACAAATTCAATTTGTTAATTAATCTCTCAAATATGTCAAATGGATTTTTAATTGAGAAGTAATTGCATTTTGCCTTATACAGTCTTTGTTGATTTCGTAAGCCTATCATCAGCTCTTTCTCACCTGATAAAGAAATAACATACCTAATTAATCATGTTGTGTAATAACAAAACTCCTATTTAGAGGTACAATAATTAGATTGGGAAAATGCTAGGAAAACAAGAAAATTATTCCCCAAGGTAGAAGAACTGTGGGTTCTACTTGAAAGAAAGATATGCAGTTTGCAAAGTTGATTAATTAGTTTTAAGAGGATCTCAAAAAGCTTGGTACTTTGAAGTATGCAATCAGTTTGGGAAAAAATATATCTGTGCTACAAAGATACCTTGTACCAACTTTCAAAATATTATCTGTGGCAAAACACAGCATTTGCTTTGCTATATGAAAAACCTGCTTTCACTTTTGGAGACACAGTATGATAAATTTTGGCAAGCTGAATGATTTCCTATCTATCATTCATTTGGCAAGGCAGAAATGCTAAATAAGAAGCTTGCCTTGAATATACACACCCCATTTTCAGCTGCAGCAGCTGAGAGTAAAGAAGATGCTAGTTCAAGTGAGAAGTCTTTCTGGACAAGAGTCTGTAATGAATCACACTTAAAATATGTGGTCATTCTCCACCATGTGCGTATTTTTATCATTCTTATTAGACATCCAAAAATGTAAAAAACTCCATACATCTCAATCTGAGACCTGTGTCAGAGATGAATAGGCAGTTTAAATGAATGACTTGAAGCTGACAACCTCAGCAAACTGTGGTTCGGAGTGACTGTGAGCCACACAGCTGTGGCACCATGCTGAAAATATCATCCTATCTGAACATATGTACAAACGTCAAGAACGAATGAATTATGTCCAGGAGGGGAAAAGACAGGAAAAGAACACTAAGTACTATTAGGCATATGAAAGGGTATCTGAAAAGTCTCTTCAGCAGAGAAGATCAAGAATTGTCCTCTAAAAAATAAAAAAACATAATGAAGATAATCAAACACAGAGGAGTTGCTGGTTTCACAACGCTATTTCAAACTTCCATTTCCCCCTTCTCAGGGCACAACCTAAATAAACACTACAATTCTGCCTGAATAAATCAAACAATAAAATGCTAGAAGTACATGAGGAAGAGTCTTACCGTTTCAGATGAATATCTAGAAGACAAACAGACCATTATGGATCAATATGCATCAATTTTCAATTGGATAAGCTCTTTGTAAAAAAGGACTTTTTGCTTGGGCAAGCAGTTGGCCTGTAATTTGAGCTATTCAGTAGTAACAAAACAAAAAGAAAGAAAATGAGATAGCAGCTTATTTTTACTTGTTTCATAACTTTTCAAATATATACCCTTTCCTCAAATACGTCATGTAATTCATTGATAAATAATAAAATTCATGACACATACTAATTTCATTATTCTCTCCTGCCCTTGACAAATATGTTTATTCTCACCCCCAAAACCCAAAACAACATTTTTATTTTTTTTCCTTCCTCAGCTCTTTAAATGTGACACCCATCAGCCTATCTTTACAAGAATATCCAACTTCATAACAAAGGATCATTCAGGTTCAGTTTCAATACGAACTAATTTCAATGTATGGTCAGATCCATGGGGGCAGTAAAATTCTTCTGTTAGACTCTGAGACTTTGTAGCTCACCACTGAATGAAGGCCAAGTCTGTTAGTCACAAAACTCGGTGAGGTTTCTCTTCTGCGGCTGGTAAGTATTCTCTGAAGCCAGAGGATATGTTGCCAACAATACTACCAGGCAGACCCCAATTGATTTGAAAGGCTCCACGGCTATATTATATTACATAACATTACATTACAAAGCCTCACAGATTTGTTTGTCCTCTAAAATTTGCTATTCTTAAAAACTAAACACAGATTTGTCTTAATAAAGAATTCTTTTCCCCACCCCTTCTTTTTCATTAATTTCTTAGTCTAGAAGAAACTGTTAAAAATTTGGTAAATTCAAAATCTCACATTTAAGTTCGATCTTTTGAAGGCAAATCTGAAGCATCACAAACTTAAAACTTTCTGATATCTGCTGTCTTAGCTGATTATGGCAGAAAGGAAAACGGGAGAGGCTGAAAACGGGAGAAAGGATCTTTACAAAATTATGCAAAAGGATATACTTGCTTTTTATGTGGTAGAGCTTACCTGGATTTAAAGTCTTAAGATATCCATTCGCTGAACAAAACTGGCCTTATCTAATCATCTCTGCTGCGCCTTTTCTAATACAAAACATTATCTTTATACCTCTTGTCACAGAGCAGGTTTATTTGCGAAATATTTATTCAATTTCTTCCTTGTTATTTCACAATCTCTGAAAAAACATATAGAATCATAGAATAACCAACATTATTTCACTTAATGCAATCTGCGAACTCCTGTTCTATTTCACTCTATCAAGTAAACATTCCTTGACTTTCTCATGTCACACCCTCCAGCAGCTGTGTCCTTGATGGATCTGGATAGAAATTAGTTTAGATTTGATAGTATTCATCTTGTTTGCTAATTTTAAACTTTCTCTTCTCAATTCAAACATCTATTCATTCAGCAATTCCTGATAGCCATTTATTGGCAAATACAGTCATCCCCAGCAGCTGGCGATATAAATTATACCTATTTGTCCTAGAAATGGGACAGTACTGCAAAAGTTAAGACTGGTTGAAAAACAGACAAAGGTGCCCTAGGTGACTGTGAAGAACTTTAAAAGTGCTTGAATTTCTACACAACAAACCAATTTATGCTACTGTTAGTCAGTAGAATCTTAATAAATATGTTTTGCTAAACTTAGAAAAGTAAACTATGTTTCAAAAATTCTCTACATTCATAGCTAATCCTAATGTTCCTATTTTTTAACAGCTAAGTGTATATTTTATGTACTCTGTAACCTTCTACCCTCTTGCTCGTAATCACATACAGTGCAGTCACCCATCAACAGAAACTAATGAATGTTAGTTTTCAGGTTCATGGCTAAAACCACAATGGCCTTGTCTCTATCACAGTTTATCAGTAACAGCTTATCAGCTGTTTTCTCACGTGATGACACTTATTTTAATAATGGATACGGAACATTTCTTGTTTCCTAAATGTTTAATATGGACTGACTGCTCATAGGTGCTATTGTGTGAAATCATGTGCTTTTACTTATTTCAATAGTTTTAAAAGTCCCTATTTTAATATCTGAGACGGTATAATGCAAATTCCTCCACTTAACCACAGACACCTGCAAAAGCTCACTGAAGTACTAAACAGTCCAAATTTATTAATTTTATTAAGATGAAAGACAGTTACACTGGGAAAAGGGTATGAGGCCATCCTTAAACAGATCAAGAGAGTTTCCCTCATCTTAGGTGAAAGCATGGAGGGCAGTTCTGGAGTGATGGGTTATTACAAATCAGTGGACACTGGACAAAGAACAACAGTACATGGCTTTGTGGCTCCCTTTAGTTTCAGAAAAGCCTGTTTTACTAGAAGGAATTGCCCATCCAAGGCTATACTGGGGCTAAGCACAGTCAAATAAGTCACACTATGGACATGCAAAATCATCTGATGAAGGACACTGATTTGCAATTACAGCTTGGATCAGATTTTCCATTTTCTTCGGAGATTATTCTTTCTTTTTCAGACATTCCTCACTTCTACTTCTTATGGTAAGAAATGAAATGAAGGGAAATAATCTTTAGGTTATTTTGAATAGAAAAATAAAATGTATCTAAAGAGTAGCAATACTCTTATGCTTCCCCTCATCCTACCTTCCTGTTCTTACTATTTACAAGAATTTACATACTAAAAATTACACTGCTTATTACAGAAATAAACTACGTCTACGAGGGAAAAAATTAAAAATCACCCATTATAAATACTGAAGCTTTATAATCAACGATCCACTACTAGAGTTGAGGCACACTGAGGAAATGTCAAAGGTTTTTGTATTTTTTTTTTCTGTTTTTATTCTAACCTATAAGAAAAAACAAAAATAAAATGCATCATATACTAGAACTTGCAATCACACTGGAGCTGCCACAGATGCAGATAAATAGGGTCTGAAGAAGTTGCTACTGTAAAAATGCACAGTTTGTTATTACATTCCATCTAACAGGAAAAAAAAAATCAGCGAACTTCTGAATGCTGGCTCCTTCTTGATGAGTGCTAAATCTGAATATAATGAACAGGCATCATAACTCCACAATTTTGTTAGAATAAATTCCATTCAGGGCCAAGGTTCCTGGCATATGCTCACACTGTGTACTGCAGGCAGATGTAAGCATGCTCTGCCTGCTCTCTGAGCCTAGGAAAAAAAAAAAAAAAAGCTATATAACTGCAGTAGCATGATGTGATGCCTACATTAATAAACCCTGCTGAGAGGCAGCTTTATTTGTGTAGACTTACTGCTGTGCTAACACAGTTGCACAGTTTTCTTTTAGCTCTGAGCTCACACAGAATAATCCCAGATGTAGGGTATAAGCATACCAGTGGTTTAAATTCACATACAAAAAAAAAAAAAACTCCACATTTTTATAACCATTATACACTAGAACCTGTAATCAGCTTGGAGACACTGCACATGTAATTCCAACAACCAACCACTATTCCTACTGAAATGATGCTGTTTGTAAAAAAACTTACTGAGATGAGACACATAACCATATTAAAGCAGATCTGTCCGCAGGCTTTATCTTGCTGCAATTTATCAGTGTATTATTATATTCCTACTTATTATGAAAAATCATCGTCATTTTAATAAAGTACTGAAAATAAGGCATATTTCATACACGCATAAAGATTATTATAGGTGACAAAACCATTTATTAATATCAAGCATATATGATCATTTACCAGAAGTTGATGTAGATGCATGCTGTTGTTTCTAGGAAGTTGCCTAATTGCAATCAGAAATTGTTATACATACACATAAACACACACATTCATATAACTGATTTGAGACATATGTACTTTATTTTAACCAAAAAAATCCACCCCCACCCAACAAATCTCAAATCTCACTAGATTACACTTACTTCACTACACAGGCCAGGTTTCAACCACTACATTTTTTTTATGTACTCAGAAAAAACAGCTAAGAACTCCCTCCTGCAAACTGCTCAATAAAATGGTTTGGCCGTTTGTGACCTTTTTAAATTTTATGCGGGTAGGAATCATCTGATATGTTCTTTAAAACAGAGGTTTTATAATAAGTCTATGCAGAAATTATGGATTTCATGTCAACCGTTTGAAATAAATGGTAAAGTGTAAAATGTCCCACTGTTACATACCAATGTAGACTGACATGAGACTCCCTTCTCTTATCCCTAACCATCTGTGTCATACTTCCTTTCTGCTTAACATTCTCACTATATAAAGACAGGTTTTAACAGAATTTAACATATATGGACTACACTATGGATTGACTTAGACAATCATTCATCACGCACTAATTTAAAATCGTCTTTTTCGCTTTAATGACCGGTCTCTAATGATATTAGATGAAGACAATGCATTTCTCAAGGATTTGACAACTGCATATTCTTTGGCAACAGCGAGAGCTGTCATGCACCCGGTGGTTTCAATTTTCTTTCAAAATTATGCTGGAAGAAGCATTTCTGCAATGCCTTGGGAAAAAATAAAATAAAAGTAGTGAACATCTGCTGATATTGATTCTGTGAAGCTGAAACTTTATGAAACCATAGATGGGATGCATTTGACGAGCATTTTTCTGGAACATTTTCAGACTTAAGCAAACAACATCTGTTAATATTGATTTTTGGGTTACATTGAAACTTTCGGAAGAATTACAATCAGCCAGTGATTGAAAAGTGTTGCTATATATGTTAGAAGATCAAATACTAAACAAAAGTTAAAGGGTCTGTTTCCCTTTAGCTTCATTAAGAATCTACAACCATTCCCATTTATAAGGAAATAAAAATAATAAGGATGAGAAAAAGCATTTGCCTTATTTAACACAGTAAAAGATCAGAGAATAAAACTAACATATACGAAAGCTGGTAAAAAAGTTTGATTGAAAATTTTTCAGTTCCACAATGGACACAAACACTTCCAAAGCTACACTATAACAAAAAATAAATGTACATAAAAGAGCTATCACGATAGCTGAAGAATGCTGTTCTGAAAAGACTCCTTGCAACAGAAATGAAATTTGTATTTCTCCAATACTACATAGATTTTGAATCATTAACAAAAGAAAGTAGTACATTCACAAATTGCATGCAGATTTGAAACTCCCTTTGTTGGTGAACATATCAGTGCTGGTTTACTGATACCAAAGGTATCTTTCTATTTATAGATTAACTTTTACATTTTCTTTTAAGTAATTTTTTCCTTTAATAGCAAACTTCTGAAATTATCTATATATTCAGCAGTCTTTGATTTAGTACATAGTTCAATAAAGTGAAAATAAGTGCTGAAATATCAATATGATTATTTTTATATTTTATTTTTGAAGTGATTACTTAACTCCAGCTTTTCCTGCAGCAACTCAGCATTTGTGTATGTGGTATTTTATGCCATGTTAGAAATATACAAAACACCATGGAACAGCAAATACGATAAGGACTACATCGATCTTGCACAATTAATAAGAACAGTCCCACAATAGATCACAGCTTTTAAGAAAAGATGCAACAGGACTTGCCAGTTATTAGACAGGATTAAATCTCCTTTCCATGATCACATTAAGAATCACACAGAAGAATATACTCTTTTGCCAACCTTCTAAATCTCTTCCAGTCACAGATTAGGCCTGGATAAGAAAAGATAATGGTGCTAACAAATCAACTTCATCTAAAGGTCATACATAACTTGCATGTGGTATCATGTTTTGACAAAAGTCATTGGAGTGCTACCACTTGTTTAAAAAAACAAATTATTTATTCACAGCAAATATTTAAGAGGACAGAGTATTCAATTTTATAAATTTGCTTTTTCACTCAAGTTTATACTGCATCCCTGTCCTACAGAAATTCTATTTGCACTTGAGAGATTTCTTGAAGTCAAATCCTAACCATATGGAGGTGGCAGTCAGTTCTATTTATCTTTCACACCATATGAAGTACCACCAGCTAGTCCAGTATCTTGCTGGTAAATCTAAGCAAGACATGGGTAATGTTAGTAGTCAGAAAGAAACACTTGACAGCACTGCATGCTTCCTTCAGTGGAGAACATCTGTTTGCAAACCACCAAGCTACCATGAAAAAATTTAGAGTTTCTCGTTGATGCTGACAGTAGCCATGTAGTTTGGACTGCCGTGTAGATATACACACGCCTATTATGTCTCTGTGTGGTCAAATATGTTTTAATTATCTCTATCTTGTTACGCATTACATATTTTCAAAACTTCTGACATTTTATTAGATATCATTTATAACTTCCTCATTTAGAACTTAATTACTAGATTTTTTTTTTTTCAGTCCAAAGTAGCCTGTCTGGGTTTTTATGCACCAGCCTTAAAAACACTGCAGCCAGCATGAAGTGTCTCAGCAGTCCTGGACTGTTCTGTTCCCTGGGGAGGAGAGAGCTACCTGCTTTCTCCCAGGGAAGCCAGAATTTAGGGAACCCTGACAGCTGCCCAGCGACTAAAAGCTGGATACCACCACTGCTCTGAGCTGACAAAGTTCATCCTTTTAAGTACTTTATGTAAAACAAGATTCATCAGCTCCTGGAATGCTACAGAAAAAGTCTCTTGTGCCAAGAATTACTAACATTTATATGAGGAAAGATAATTGAAATAAACACACATTTTAAGAAAAATGGCCCATCACCGAAGAACAATTCAGAGAGCAAATTTTGTAAGAAAATTCAGAACACAAGTCCTTCACTGAATGCTGGAAGATGCTCAGATAATACAGGCACGGAGCATGATGTAAAGTCTAAGAGATATAAAAGAGAAATAGCAATTCTTAAGTATTTGTGGAAACGCTTTCATGGCTTATAGTTCAGAGCTACCCTGGCCATAGTCCAGAGTGCTTCTGAGGATCAAAGAGTCATCATGGCACCCACCACTCTTCTATTCTTCAAGCATAACTTCAATCAGTAACCAAATAGCACTCCTATTTTATAAGCATACCTTTACAATACAACAATCACACAGGGGGTACTCTCCAAATGAAATGCTTTCATGTTGAGTGAGTTATAATGAAAACTGCAGACAAGGGGAAAAAAAGCACATTCACTCACGGCAGTAATTTCCCCGTGTTACATAGTGAGAACACAATGAGGCCAAGAATATTAAAAAGACAGTGAGAATAACCAGGCAGAAAATCCCTGCCCACTGACCAAAGCACAATGAACTGCAATGCCTTCAAAAAATATTTTATATATACTCACACCCACATGTAGCAACATATATGTGTAACTATATAAATATATACACAGACAACTCCATATAGAGAGATAGATGCATATACACTTCCAGACAAGAAGAACAGTCCATGCTATGAAAAAGAAATAAAATGAGAGAATCAAATAAACACTCCATGAGACAATGCTATGTGTCTTTCTTTTCAAACTTGGTTCAAGGAGATTGACCTATTTGTGTAGAAATGATATCAACTGAAAGAAACAGCCATAGAAAATAAATGCATTCTCCCATTTGATCTAAAATATTTTTAAATGGATAATTTAATATTAATTACTATATTAGAACTAGAATTGCAAATTTAAGGCAAAGTTCATGTGATTCAAAGTTGACCTTCTCAATACAGCACTCTGTACTTACACTGTGGATCTTATCTAAAGGGAAGTAGCTCCATAGAAATCTCGATCAAACTGTAGACCAAAAGAAAGCCTGTTTACTTGTGCTACTACAATGCGTTTAATCACAATTGCTTATTCTTTCATGGAATTTAATAGAACAATGTTGTCTAAAAAAGGGGATATCAAGCTGGATAGGACTTCCTATTAAAAGACTTCCTATTTGGCTCAAGAACAACTGGAAGTGTTATTTCACAATGTTTCTTTGAGAATAATTAAAACACTTGTCATTACTTTTTTCTTTCCAAACTACTCTAAGTGATTAAATAAAGACATCGAGTAGCTAGTACAAACCTTTTTAACACATATATAGCAAATATACAGCCAGAAGCCTTTCCAAAAGCCATACACAAACTCCTTTTCCCCAAGACATGCTTAAAAACCATTCAGTGGAATGAGGTTTTTTTCTTAAATAAGTATTGCAAAAGCAGAAGCACTAAGTTAGAAACCATTCCTTCAGAGTTATTTCAGTCCTTGAGAAAAAGTCGTAGTTTAAAAACTGAGTAGTTTTTAGCCAGCTGGGGGTGAGGTGTCTCTGAATTTGTCCTATGTTCTTTTAAGTAGCAGCAGGCTGCCATCTATCTAAACATGTAGTACCCATGCACACAGAGAAAAAGACAGTGGGGCAAAAGGTAAAGAGGGATCTTGTTTAGATAGGGGAGTTAGTTCTAGTTGCCTGTAATTTCTACAGTTCAATAAGGTCTAATTTCGTGATTCTCATTTCCCTTAAAGAGCACTAGAGAACTTACAAACCTCTGAACCATTATGCTTTGATAAGTGTGGATCTTCAGGCGAATCACCAGTACAGAATGACTTAGTAACTGCTAAGGTTGAAAGGTTTAATGATATGGATATCAATTTTAATTAGGAGAAAAATTAAGGGAAAAGTTGTGGCAGTAGAAACAGTCAAGATACTGCATAAGACTCTTTTGGAATGAAGAATTCCTATTTTATTTTATTACAAGCTTGCTTCAGTTGATTTACTTAGATCATATAGTCCATAGATAAAAGTCTTATCTAAATTACAATTGCTGTCATCTTTTAATCAAAGATTTCCATTTATTAACTTGAAACTCCTTTCCACCTTTTTTTTTTAATCAGAGAATTTCTGAAGTAGCAAGTTTGTTCTAACTGGCATGAAGACATATGCCGATTACACACTCATTCCCCAGACAGAATCCCTGTCCTTTGCACAGCTCTACTCCAAAGTTAAGCAAGAGAAATGCAACTGGCATTTAGATTCATACCGAGGGCATTGTGTTAACTGTCACTGAGATTAATATAACCTGCAAAAGGCATTGTGGTAGGTGGCTGTTAGATTTATATAGTGCACTTAATGAAGATATACAATGTGTTTAAATGCTCCTGAACATTGCTTCCCCTACTCCTCTATTGAGTTCCCCCAAAAGCAAAGCTTTCCAATTATTAGATATTGATACAGCTTTCATAAAAAATATAATAATTGAATTACATGCCTTTTTGCCCACTCCAAATATAGCAAATATTTTCTGACTGTTGGTGTCTGCATACTGAGTGTATGCATCTGCTATATTGTTTCTATCTCCACAGAATCTCCCTCTATACCATCTTTAAAAATTCTCAATGATTAAGCTCAGCAACACCCTGTATTCAACTGGAAGGCATCTGGCAGTTTGAAGCAGGAGGACTTTGTAACATTGCAGCTAATCATTTCCCTGCAGATTCTTGTGTCACTAGGCAGAGTTCTACTGAGATATGTAAAACACAGCCTCAAGATGTCACATCAAACAGTCTGCAATAACAGTCCATCCAGAGATACTCACTGTAAAGTATCTGGGTATTTCATGGAGTTGAGAAGCATGAAATACTTCGTATGTTGAGTTCAGCACATATGAAAAAACAAAATGTATAAGGCAACCTCTATGTGCACAATGTGCTCCGCTAAAAAAGTATCAAGACCTCAGAATGCTAAAAAAAATGTGATGCGACTCATTAATATGTTTTGATAAATGTGTGAAATAACCATTACTGTAATTTCCAATGACAGATATTCCAGGTATGGCTATTCTTCCTAAACCATTTCCCAATTAAAAGACACAATGTAAGAGGATTCGGGGTTGACCATTCCTTTTGAGTCGTTATGCTATTTAACTCTACGTTATGCTGATTTTAGCATCACCATTTCAAGCCTTTTAGGACTCTATCACTAAGTGATTGTATTTTGAAGCTAAGACATTGTATCAGCTTCTACTGAGTTCTTTTTTTTTTTTCCTTTGTATCCTGATTACCCTTAGCTGATTTAAAAGGCTGCTGAACCTCGATTTTTATTTTGGTAAATAAGCATTTACATATATCGAGGACAAATTACCTAGCAAATGCAGACAGATGAATGTACAAGCAAAGCAGCAGGCTCACAAGCAATGCCAATACTAACAGAAAAATACAAACAATCAACAAAATACAAAGTAGCTCAAACAAAAGCTTTTGTTTTGAATGGATTAAGTTTATACAGTCTGTGAGGAACATATTATCAACTCTTTCAAACATTTTTTAGTATATGAAGCGTAATGCTTTCTTTTTATCACAATGTTTTTTTTTCTAGAGTTGATCTCCCCATTCTCTTGCAAATGACAGATATATAACAAATATTCCTCAAAATATTATTTAAAAAATCTACCTTTGCAGACAAGAGCTAATTGTGTCCACTCCTACCTAGAGTCTTCTTAAAGCTTTGCCAGCTGCTTTTGTGCTTTACATTTAAGGGAGCTATGGTTTCTGCCTACAAGGAAGGGAGAAGATGAATATGCTAATTAAAGTACATTGTACTTTCCTAATAAAATATTTATTTTATTCACTGTTGTGAAAAAGACAAGATTCTGTCAAGTATAGCATGCCTGAAGAACAGCAGAGCCAGGTATTATTACTATTATTACAGTTTGAGATAATCAACCTTGGATTCTATTTCCTTTCCACTTGTCAGTTCTTTTATGTTTAACAAAACTACTACTTTCAATATTAGTAGAACTTCTATCAAAACATGTAGAATTTCTGAAAACAATGACGTCTGATACATATTTCTGAAGATGATATTAATCAGAAACAATGTCTTACTCTTGTTGCTTCTTCTCTGAAATTTAAAATGTCCCCATATACAATCTGGCTAATTGATAATTTATTTCATAATAATAATTACAATGTTCTGTTCCAAGATGTCACATATCTGATTTTTAATGTAGTTAGAAAAAGGGATGTGGTACTTTACATTAGGTATACAAGATGTATTTGACTGACTACCTGAGCTGGTGGCTTTTTTCCTTGCCACATGATTAGTTTAAATCATGCTATTGCAGTAGTTCCATAATTAGTAAGGAGAGTCTATCAACTGAATCATTTGTTATCTATCAAACCCAGCAATATTCAAGAGTAATTTATTCCCTGCTGAATGTTTTAAGTAGGAGGGGGAACATACGGAGCCAGTATCTTTTTTCAAATATTGATCCACTCACCAAACCTAACTGTAAGTACACAGTCATGCAGAAGCTACAGGCATTATCTATATATCAGCTGTAAGTCTGATTCCCTTGCAAAAAGGCAAGAACGTAATCAGACAAAAACCAGGCTCTTATGTAGCAGGATGTATAGCAATCATGATATAAGACAAAACAAAGATGAAGAATTATCAAAATTGCTTTTTTTTTTTCCAATTTTCCTGAAGGGTATTCTGTGTCAGTCATGAGTTCTTAATAACTTTAACTTTTTAAATGATGATATTTGAGAATTCACTTACAATTTATCATCTTGTTCATGGAGATGCATGATTAATGAAAGGAAACTGAAAGGTAATTGAAAAGTACTAATAAAATTTAATGTATTAGATCTGTTATTTTTAATTTTCCAAAGGATCATCAGAGAGCCCCTTATAACTTAAATGCAGTCTCTTTAAAAGTTCATGAGATGACTACTATGGTCATTAACCCCTAGAAGTGATTGCAAAAGGAGATGGGCGTTACATATTTAGTTCTGTCAACTATCTTGTTTGCCATAGTTTTTTGCTCAAGAGTCCTTTATTATTTGATCTCAATCTTTCTCTCAATGCAAGAATAAAACCCAAGAAGCCTATTTATGTGAACTGCAATACATGAGTTGGTTAACATGACAAACCAAATGGATTTGGAAGTAGTTCTGCTATCGAAACTGAGATCAAATTAACCTATTATTTAGAGTATAGTTGTATTGGTTCATTCTTTTATTCCTGTAGAATTATACACACCAAAGCATATCTTTTGCTAGGAATGGTTGGACTCGATCTGGTGGGTCTTTTCCAACCTGGTGATTCTATGATTCTATATGTGTAGAATGTATACAAGTAGAAGGGATGCATGAAAACTGAAATGATACTAAGCTGCGTCTTCTCCCCCTATATCAAAGACAGTTCAGCATGATGAACTGCTTTATTTCCAACCACAGCACTGTGAACACCTATAACACAACTTTGAAGGTGTTACAGAAATAACACTCCTCTGTTTTTTAATTTTTCAAAGGTCATTCCCTTTAGAAATATGTGAACTTCTATAAATGACAAATAATGCCTAACGAAGAACAGGCAGAGATGAACAGCCAGCTGGCTTATTGATATTCATAGCTGACTCCAAAGACAGCTCTGTAACAAAGGGAGAGGAATACATAGTGCAAGTATGACACATGGGTTCAACTGGTAAAACACACATCAAAGAATATCCTGGGTACAAAAAGGAACTGTTTAATTAGCAGCTTCAAGAAGACTGACCATTTGCATACTGAACAAACAGCCGAGTTATCTGTGTTCTGATCAAAGCCATTTGGATCTGAGCGGTCAGAAATAATACATGTATTATGTATCAGTCAATTACACATTAATGCATAAGTCTGAGTCAGAAATCCTCAATGTTTGCTCAGAGAAAAATCTTTCCTTAATCAGTGGAGTTCAGACATCTTTAACTATAATTGCCACAGCAATGACTTTGGTAGAAAGACAAAGTTCTGATGTAAGAGCAAATCTGTTCTAATTATGGCTATGGGGCTAAAGAAGGTAAAATGTAGTTTGTGCCTTTTTTCCTTCCTTTTCTTTATATATACTTTCTATAATAATACAGATGCTGGGCAAGAATAGCTCAACAAGCATTGATAAATCCTTCCCTTTATTCCAACTGAATTACTTCCACTTTATTTTAGCATCACCACGTGCAAAGTCTCAATAGCTGAACAATTTGCTTCTGAAACCTTATTTGTCCCATGGTTCTTCTAAAATCTGAGGTCAATATTAAGAATTAGCTTCATATTTACAGTCTGAAACGTACATGCGCAACTGGAGCAATCAAGATGTAATTTCATACAAGCTACTGCAAACCAATAATGAGGTTTTCAGTGATGTGCAGATTCAACTGTCAGTTCAAAGCTTTCATTTCTGAGCTATTCCATTCATTAGGAAAAAAAAAAGAACATTTGGAACAATGTTTGTAAGCTGAATGATAAAGTATCCTGAGGGATCTTAGCAAAAGCAGTTAACAAAGAAACCATCTAGAGAAGAACTTGTGCCATTTGCAACGATGGCACAGCAATGCAGATCGCTAATATATTTTTACTTCCACAATTAACATCACACAGCTTTTCTACATAGGTTATTATCAAAGTGCTTTACAATGCCTAGTGTCATCAACCATCAAACCCACAAACCTAATTGTTCATTAGTAGTGACAATTACGTTTATGCGACGCTTTGGCAGTGAAATTTCTTCAGTATTTGTGACTACATCTACATTTGTTAATTATACCATTTGCAGGCAATAAAATAAAGTCCTGTATATTGTTGAAACAACCCCAAGAAAGCTTCTGGCCTAGGTCAGCCCGTATTGTCCCAAATAATTCCCAAGCCTACGTTAGGAGCTTGAGCTTTCCAGTGATGGATCCCAAAAGGCCATTCACATGCAGCCACCCTGTTTAGCTAAGCAGAGACTTTACTTGCACAGGAGTGACTGGTGCCAACTGGCCTCACTGTCTGGGAATCTTCCCAAGCATGTTTAATTTACTAGTGTCAACAGTCCCATAGATGAAGAATTAATTAAGAGTTTGGCCATTGCATGCAAATCTGTACTGCAGTGCTAAGAAAATGGATGGGAGAAAGAAGAAGTAATATTCCAAGCAAGATTAGAAACTCAAGGTTCCTTGATCCTCCTTTACCTTTCTTAAAGTTCCACCTCAAGTTATGTAAATTCAGTTGGATCATTCAAATCCAAATCCAAGATTACTTTTTTTTTTTTTGGACCCAAGACTCCTCAATAAATTAAGCCAAAGGCAGGACAGGAATGTAAAATGATGTCACTATATCAATACACAACTCAGAAGAATTGTTATTCTCCAATGCCTATTCCTTCTTCTAACATGCATCACTCCGGAAACAGTTGAAGTTACACTGAAAATTCTAGTTATTTCAGAATAAAAATATCCAAATAGGCGCTTTCCAGTGCAGTTACTATAGTAACTGTGAGAGTGGGAAATTAATTCTAGATCTCTAACAAGAGTCAAGAATAACCACTTTCATTACATATGCATAACGATAAAACTATGTTAGCTCATATAAAATAATAATTATGAAGATTATTTTTTCATGAAGTGGATTTTTATTTTTAAAAGATATCTTGAGCAAGCAAGTAGAGCCAAATTGTAAAAATACTCAGCAGCGTGAGCTGCTTGCACTACCATAAACTTCAAAAACTGTACTTTTTTTTTTAAATCTCAAACTGAAAACACTTTTGACAGTACTTCTGGTTTCTTACTTTCTTCTGCGACTACAGATTCCAGCAAACATGAAGTGTATGTGATCTATATATTTCTACGTGGTGCCACACACATCTTGATGCACACACACATACAACTTCCAAAAGATCTGAGGAAGCAAGAAATGCATCACCTAACTCTCAGTTGGCAAATGTTTTGTCAGGTAAGAGTTAAGAGCATTGGACTGCATCATGTAGATTTATAATGCTTTTTCTGGGCATCGACTCAGTAGTTGTTCCACCGGCTTTACATGGGGCAGTATGTTTACAGGAAACCTTTTGCTTTTCACTTTCCTTTCACTTTTACTGTGCTACCTAAGTGCCTTCTTCCAAAAGAACTAAAAAGCATCCCTATGAACTGTCTGCAAATCCTTGCAGCTTAATTGCTGTCATCTGGGGACTTGTTATTGTTAAATTTAATAGACATTGGGGTGCTCTCTACTGAGACCTTTAACGTGTTCAGGTCCTTAGAGATCTCTAAAGAAAAATGCAAATTATGGAGAGAAAGTCAATGGTCCACTGACTAAGGAAAATCATGCACCCGCTAAAGAACATATTTCTTTTAATATTACATTACAGTCTTTGGGTCCTAGAGGACCCAGAATGACAGGATTAATTTAAACCTTCTAGTCTTGCTGTGGTTATAAGATGATGTCCAGCATTAATATACCTATAATTGTTCACAAAGTGACACAGAGGAATGCTTTCCTGTATATAGTTATGCATCCTTAACATGCAGATGCAGAGTTCCTTAATATAAAGTGACTTTTTATTAACAAATAAATTATTCATACAGGATTCTAGATTACTGGTTCCATATTTTAATTTTTTTATTTTTAACTAAGTGTAACATTAACTCTATTTAGATCATAATTTCATACCTAAAGATTTACAGATTGCTGTAAAAGAGACAAAGATCAAGTTATAGCTTCCCTGGAATGAAATCTGGTTCTGCAGTACTTTTTCCAGGTGCACTACTGATCCTGAGATACAGACACACATCTAAGTGAAATCTGAGTCCTGTCTTCTAGTTTAGTTGTTTTCTGCAATACAGACTGGAGCTAAAGACTTATTAAACTGAAGACTGCATTCTAGGCATGTGGAAGTTGTATACAAGTGCCTTTTGACTTGGGAAGAATATTCTTAGTAGTTCAGGTAGGCAGGCAGCTGGGATTGCAGTTTACCTGAATGCCATCAAGGTTGTTTTCTATTAACATGAAGATATGTCATGATTCATGGACAGGGTTCATCCCCTATGATCTGGAGTTCAGCACATATTTTGGATCCCTGGTATCTTTATCTGCCCTAAATTAACCAATAGATATTGAAATATTAAGGAGAACTCTGTTCTTGTGAGATTATCAGCCTGATTTCCAACCTAATGATGGTCAGTTAAGCAGTCAGTTTTGAAAGCTTACCAATAGCAAATGTTTTGAGTTATATAAATTACTTCAACTCTCTAATAAAGTGCTCTGTATGGAAGGAATTACAGAAAGCCACTACTAAATGAATTATGTTGTTCTCTGTAGTCAAAAAACCCAGATATTAAAGCTTTTGCCCTTTCAGCCCACTAGCTGTACTTTACATAGTTGAATAAAACAGAATTTAAAAGGTTAAAACTAAAAGTGACACTAATACAAGGAGAAAACATTGCTCTGGAATGAAGAGCTGTTTTTCAGATGAGGGAAAGAAGCAGATGGAAAGCTGATGAGGCAAAGAAATGCCAACTTGGGACTTTATCAAGCCATCCAGGTGGCGAAGTGTTAGTGCTTAATTCTGCAAGATATTGAGAAATTCTTGAGATTTTTATGTCCCCTGCTTATGCCTCCAGAGGAAATATAACAACGGGCAATTAATTTGTACACCACTCTTCATCAATACCTTGTTACGAGATACAAAATACAAGAACTTTTCGAGAAGCTGAATTTCTTTACGAGTACTTTTGATGTTGGCTTTTGAAAACTCCACAGAAACAAAGTTTGGTTTTGACATATCCAGACAGTTAATCTGAGCTATATTTTAATAGCCTTGATGTGTAAATATCATACTAGTTCCACTCCAGAAGTAAAACCAATTTATAAGGCTACAGCTTTGATAAGGCTTCTAGAATGTCTTAGATGATAGACAGAAACTTAAGACGTTGGGGACTCTTTTATCTGAAAAGAGAAGGCATTACTGTGAAATATTTTGGATTCTAAGGACTGTCATCTTTAGGGAGAACAAGATTTGTTCAAAATGGTGCTGTTGCAAAAATCTTCACACCTGTGAACCTCCCCGTACAATAATTTGTCAATGTTCAACCACTTTCCTTGATGTATTACAGCTTCCCTCATTTGCATTTGACCTCCCATGCCTTTATACCTGGTAAGCCTATAACCTGTCTGCATGTAAAGAACACAGGAATAGTTGTTTGGACTTTCTTTTCTCCTTAATTTCACAACACACTTTTATCCTCACAGCTACTGGTAAGGTCACATAGGTTTAGAGACTCCTAAGTGCACAATAAAATTGACTATGCAAAGAACATCAATCTCTATGAATGCAAGATGATCTCATTCACACAGCAACAATGGAGAAGTGAGTAACAGGTCTCATTTGACAGGCTATAAGGAAAAGGGAATTGTTAGGAAAAAAACACACAAGGAAAAGCATCGGAATGCTCATTTCAATTAAAATATTTTAGATATGATTAAAAGAAAAAAGTACTCTAGAAAATGAAGAAAAAACAATGTGAAAAAATGACTTGCCATATTTTAATAACCAGATTATTATCTTACCACCTATGGAAAAACTATGCAAAAAGCCCAAAGAATGGTGTAATTCTTAGACAATTTGTGAGAACTTCAAGTTCTGCAGAAGTCAATGAATGGTGAATATTCACAGTATAGGAAGAAAAACCAATACATATCTTGGAGAATGCCTATCTATCAGTAGTTTAACTGCAATGCTGGCAGAGCAGGAAGAGTTGCAACTCAGTTCTCCCTTAAGAACTGTGCTTTCTTTTGTCCTAAGAGGCTGAGAAAAAAATGTAGAAAAAAACCAAGTAGGAAGCATTATATAAAAGCACTAGGAAAATTGCAAGCAAATGGAAAAGATTTCTAACAAAAACTATGACCGCTGTGAAATACATATTTAAAATTAGACTCTGTTCTTAAGCAGAATAAACATCAATTTGCCAGTTGTCATCTATTTTAGAACCATTTATGTCATTTGTTCTGAAGCCGTATCACATTTATTTGCCTGACCTGCTGTGCGAAAGGCTTTGCGATGTTACTGCCACAGTTGAAATACACTGCTGTATTCAGTGAAGATATTCAGCATCTCACTGCACATAATAAGCTTCACCACTCTTCTTACAATTAGTCATGTTGACACATTTTTATAAATTAGACCTAGCAATCACTTTTGGATGAGAGACATTCCCTGCAGAAGGAATCCTTCAGCTTTGCAGGAAGCATCTCAAGTCAAGCACTGACTACAATAGAAAGCAATTTCTGTTGTAGAAAAGAAAAAGGTGCCTTTTGTACATGCCAAAAGGAAAATGAAAAGTGAATCAAATTTATGGTGGCAAAAAAACCCCCAACATTATTTCCTTCAAGTGAAGAGAGATTTCACATAGTCTAAGACTTCTTGTGGGCTAATTGTTCAAGTTCTATACATCACAGAATAACCAGAAGGTAAAACAAAGCAAACCACATTCCACTAATAAGTAAGGCCCAGATTCTCAGAGGGCATAAACCAGCTTAGTTATATTAAACACAAGAGCCAGAGCAGCTATTTCAGATATGCAGTTGGTATCACTGAGCCCGAGAAAGAACTAGAAAGTGACAGCTAATACTTCTCCTGCTGTACAAGTCTGTTACGACTGATGGGCTTCTGATGAATTTCCATTAATATGAAATATTGTGCTAGGTACGTATTTTTAACTGCCTGGTTGTTAATTTTACCATTTTGAGCTGAAAACCCAGAGCTCTTCAGTGAGGTGTGTAACTACAGCTAAGTAATCTGTCTGGTTAATTAGTCCTCTTTTAAATACTCATAAGTACAAATTTAAGAAAGCACTGCTGACTCCTCTTTAAGCAAATACTTTCCATACTTATATACCAAATCAGACAGAAATTACAACTTATAGTACAGCACCACGTGTACCAGTTATAGCACCTCTGGAGAAAACAAAATTCCTAAAACCTGAAGACATTTAAAATTGACACAGTCCCATATCTGAAGATTTTGTATTTGCAAAGGTCAATGCACAGTTTTCCCTGTTTTACTCATACAGCCTGTCACACAAAACAGTTACATTTTTCAGAAATGCAAGGTGTTTTATTCAAATCCCACAATGGATAGCAGTAAGATCCCTTTTGCCAAAGGCTCTCTTTCTTCAAGTCTCATCTGCCATGCAGAAATGTTCTAAAATGACACTAGCTTTACTCTAGCCCTTGATGAGAGTGATAGGTTCACTGTTAACTACTTTCTTTATTCTGTCCTGACCTTGTGGTTTACTCTGAGAGCTTCACAGAAATCACTCCAAAAATCTTTTCATCAGGATGAAGAATTTTATGTGCATTATGAAATGCAGAGTGTAGCACTGACAACACGAGCCATCATCTAACTTCAGTTCCCAGTTGATTTGCATTGCAATTTGTTTAAGGACATTAAAGACAGTTACACATTCAGGTTTGACTGGAGTGTCACCTGGTTTTAAATTTCGTTGTAAAACTTGCAAATATTTGTTACTAACTTCCAATCTTTTGTTCTAACCATTACATCCAATCCCAGAATAATGAATTCTACTCCACAGACAGCCCTCCTAGCCAGCTTTATAAGTCTATCAACATCCCCGAGTATATTTAAACAGCCTGGAGTGTGACAAACTAAATAAAATGATCAAAGAACTTCAAAGTGTCACAGCACCTCACAAGGCAGATCTGTGCAAAGGTATCAATTCTTACTTTGCAAATATTTGCAAGTAAAAAAAAAGACTTCCATGAATTTGTCAAAAGGCAAAAAAAGTCACAGCTCTTAGTAAATAAAATTTTTCATTATGACAGCAGTAAAAATATAGAGTAGGATATGCACAAGTTGTAAAAAATGAGTGAGATCACTACAGAAAAATCATAGGGAAATAATTATGGAAATAGCAGGATTTCAGTGAGACATATTTTTCTTCCTTATATCACAAAGTACTGTATTTAATTTTAAGTAAACTGCAGTAATTTCAAAATAACAGTACTGACTATTAGAAGTCATGACAGGAGTTTAAAGCCTCTCAACCAAATTAGTAAAAGGCACACATTTCTCCCTGCAGAGATCACAGTCTGGTACATACAGGATGGCTCTTCTTTCTCAGCCTGTATGCCAACAATGCATTATTGCTAACAAAGAATAACCAAACACAAAACTGCCTGATACAGCAGAATATCAGCTTCAAAAATGGCAGGAAATAGGGGTTACATTTTGCTACATCCAGAAACCTAAATCTTATGGCTTATGGTTTTGGTACATGTTTTTTACTCCCTAAAAAAAAAGTTTAGGTTCCTGGATCTAATAAAAGGAAATGTGTTTTTAAGCCAACATATATATATGTGTGTGTGTGTATGCACTGCATATGTATTTCTTCTCTGTTTCTTTTTCTCCTCTCTTCAGAAAGGCAAATCTGCCTGTTTCAGAGATAAAAAAACCCCAACAATTCAGTATCCTTACTGTATTATTTAAATATACAGTTGTAAACTGTGAAACTAGTAAGGATAAGTCTATTTTGAAAGTATTTTGAGAGTAGAGTGTTTTTATTGTGAATCACGGTGTGATTAACTTTTCTTTCAAACTACAGTGTATATGTAATGGGAGTATAGTGCTTGTACCAGTTTGTACGCATGTACATCAGACAGACATTTTAACACAGATATGTGAATGCATACATGGCCACAATCACACACTGAGTAATTTATACCTATTTATTTGGGGTTTTTTTCTGATGTAATTTATAACCAAAATATATTTGGCATGACTGCAGAGCATGATTAAACTGCTTTATTGGATTATTATTCAACACATTTTTTATGGGGCTGCTGAAATAGTAACCAGTGTGATGGTGTAGATAATGTGTACCTAAAATATTTGCAGATTAAAGAGAAAGGATTGACACTGCGTAGGGAAAAGGAACGGCAGCCACAGCAGAGTGAACCCTGGGTTTGTACAGGCATGACTCATTTGAACTTGTGAGTTGAGTTAGGAGGAAATTAGTCTAATGGAAAGAAAACTAAATTAGTCATATGAGGTTGAGAAGAGATGGGGGAAAGGGCAATTAAGAAAAAGATGTTAAATGACATTGAGCAGAAGGAAGGATTGAAACAATCAGCCAATGTGTAAGCCCAGTTGAAAGAATGCATTCCCTGAAAAGTTCCATTTGTTCCCCCAGTCCCATGTTAGGCAAAGACCAGTTTTCTTTTCCTCTATATTCACAGTCAAGTTTTCATAAAAATGAAATCTGACTGCACTGAATAGGAACCATAGCACTCGTTGGAAAGTGCTATCTGCTGTTATTGTCGCTTTCATTCTTACTGGCTGTTTCTCCTCCACATAAAGTCTCTAAGTAGCTTCTTCCTGAAGTTTTCCTCAGGGACTTACGATGAGTAAGAGGCTGGGAACAACAAAGGGACAGGGCTGGAAGCCACACCATAAGCTGGCAGCTGCCTTGCCCCGTGCAGTGCTAACCAATGCTAACCCCGTCAGTTTACAGTTGGGATTTAAAACTCACGTAGAAAGCTTTTGTGGCTATCCTGTAAGCCAGCATCCCTGATCAGATGGAATAAATCTATGTGGCACTCCATTATGTCATCTCTGCCTACAGTCACCTTATCTAAGTACATGCATTTATTTTTACCTCTCCTAGTTCACTGTCTGTGAAGAAATTAAAGGAAACATTTTAAAAGCTGTAAAGGTGCATTTTATGAAGAGAAAAAAATCAATACTTAAGTAGAGATACAACTACTATCAGATATCTAGTGTAGAAAAACTAAAACTGTTACTGAGAAATACTCTTTACAATTGTCTTATAGATCTCTGAATATCAAAGCCACCAGTACAGAAACATTTTAATCATGGTGCAGAAAGCCCAATAACACTTTTTAAGTCCTTAGGCTTTTGAAAACATGAGTATTTGATATTCAAAGATTTTCTTACATTTGTTATCAAAAATCTCCTTGAAAATTACCTTCATATATATGTGTACAAACAGGTGTGAGTTCATTTCTTGGATACCTGAAGCAATTTTTAGACTATTCTTACATGCAGATATATTGTTTCTCTGAAAGTCTAGATCTGGAATGACCAGGAGCTTATTCTCTAGGAGAATCTTACCTGCATCAAAAAAGCAGTATTTTTTTGCTTATATTTTCCATTTATAAGTCAAACATCGGATAATAAAGACGTAGAGTTTCTGACAGGTTGGAAAGAACACAGATACCAGCTCTTTCAGCCCCAGAGGCACATAGAACAAATTCACTGGAGATGTCACTTTGGATGTACATGGTGAGTCATCTACACTGAGAGATATTTAATGCCAACATCAGTTGATTCACCACTGACATCATCTCAGAGTTTCACCTGTTATCCCTTGAGGAAAGTGACTCAGCCTCCAAGCTTACTCCAGACCTATTTTCATTACATGAAAACAGTCATTGAGTAATTGTCAACATAATTTAAATAAAAATAAAATCACTAATCCACATGGTGGATTTTAGGCTAATTCACTGAACAAGCAAGCAGACATTAATTAAAGATTCCTCTGACTACAAATACCTCTGCCAGGAATTCTCACACGAAGAAATCACTTCTTAAGACTTCTTTTTTTTCCCCTATCTTTCTAGCCTTTACCTCCTCTCTTTTCTCACATTAAGCTTCACAGGTCAGCATTCTCACCAGTTCTCCATTATACCAATCTATCTTTAGCTTCTGATTTTCCACTCCATACTGCTCTAGTTCTACAAAAAACACCTCCCCCGAATCACCTTGTGTTTAGGAAGCTCTTCAGCTCCAGGAGAAGTGATGATGTGTTATGAGTGTAAGAGTCCTATTTTTGCCTCTAAGCCCAGCAGTCGTAGAGTAATTGCCAGAATTAGAGTGGCTTTCAAGTTGAGTTTACAAAATCAAGCTGGTTTCAAAGCAGCATTTACTGCTCCATAATTTCATCTAATCCCCACAGCTACTGACATAAACTAATTGCATGTACACATATGATCCCATTACGAATGGTGCAATCCAGATGGTGCCAATCTGGGACTGCAAACAGAGTTCCAGTGCTGTCAAATGCATGCCAGGCTTACCTGCTGTATCAACATCTCTATTTCTATTTCTTTATCATAGGCATTTCCTATTTGACTGGTTGGGCAACCCAGTAAAGCCATGTAGTCATAAATCCCCATGGATAACATTGTTCCCCAAATATCCCAGGAGAGCCTAAGAACACACCAGTGCCTGAAAAGTCTTAAGATTTTGATTTAGATCCTTCTCTCCCTACTAGCATTCTCATCATCATTATCACAATCACTAGTATTTACTCATCAGCACTTCAGAATGCCCATGACAGGCAATAACTTAGCTGCCACAGGACCTAAAACTACAAGTAGAAAAAGATAGTCCATACCTGTAAGAAGATACAGTGTATACAGTTATATTAAACTTTACATAGAATAAGCAAACTAACCATCCAAGGATGTCATATAGGACGGTGTCAAAAACTTTGCACAAGTCTGGGTAGATGACACCAGTTTCTCCTCCCTTCTCCACTAAGTCTGTAACCCCGTCACAGAGAGTCACCAAGTGTGTTAGTTAGGTACGATTTGCCTTTGATAAAGCCATGCTGGCTGTCATCAATTACCTTTTTTTTTCCCCACGTGCCTCAGCATAGTTTCAAGTGCTCCATGATTGTGCAAGGCAAGAACCAGAGGTAAGACCAACTGCCTTACGGTTCCTTGGGTATTCCTTTGTTCCTTTTTAAAAAGCAAGTGTTCTTTCCCCTTGTCGAGTGTGTGCAAGTCACAAATAAAACTTACTTTTCAGAGAAAACAAAGTCAAATGAAAGGCCACTAGGCTGTCTGATGCAAATTCAATTTAGAATTTAACTGAATATTCACCAGTTCATTTTTTTTTACGATATTTATTCAGCTCTTGAAAACATTACACACAAAACAAACAGCTAATATGAATAGCCTGATTTTGTGGAGCTCTAAAGGGTCAGATCGTTCTGAGGTGTAAATCAGCTCAGTGGCTCTGCTGGAGCCAGAGGTCACATACTGAGGGACGAAGGCACTCAGTCATTCTTATGCCAATTCTGATTTTTTTTCCATGTTAATATATAAGCACAGATGATTTCATGATTGTTATTATTGCTCTTCATATTATTAAACAAACAGTTCAAAATTACTGTATTCAATTTGAATTGCTTCTCACAAAATCGCTAGCAGAAATCCTTTCTGAACATGCAAGAGGCACTTCAGTATTTCATGAAGTGTTAAATTGGCAAAACAACAACACCAGTTCATTACTGCAGATTCTTTCCAGATGGAACTATAAATGTACTGTACTTTACTAGGCGTCTGCAGTACAAAACAACTGGGTTGAATATTATGACCACTTTTGAGGAATGACGTTTTACATAGTGATCACTCATATTTTGCAGGGAAGAAAACTAATGTCAAAAAGAATACAAGGGAAGATTCCAGAGGCTCTCCAATTTCTTTTTATCTGTTTCTAGCCTCTGAAAATCAGGACAAGGTGACTATGGCTTCTGTCTAGTTCTCAGCTCCGAAGCTGAAGCTACACAACATTTCTCTGCCTCTGAATATGATACTGAAAGGTTGGGCCAGAAGCCCTTCTCAACCGCACACAGCAACATTAAAACCCATCACGCTCCTCCATACGGCGGTTTCTACATGGATTAAGTCTCCAATTAAACTGACAAAACCAAGTGAAAAGAATTCTTAGAAATTCAAACCAATAGCCACATATACAATGATAAAAAGACAGTGATTTTATGTTTCACAATTGATTAAAAAGAAACTACTCAAGTCTCTTAACTTTGTTTTCCTTTACTGTACCAGGTTTTAAAATACCACTTTAGTTTCATCTCAATAGAAATTAAGATTAATTCCAATAGTGTAAACCAAACAAGCAGCCCATATGTATGAATATTTAAAATATAATCAATTATGTCTGTCTACTATTCTTCAATTAAAGGGAAAAAAGCCTCCAAACTTTTCAAATACATTTAAAGATGGAGTCAATATCATTTGTCCCCATTTTGAACAGATTTTGCCCCAAAGCAGCATCATTTCATCCAATTGACTTCCTTTATGCTTCTATCATCATGTTGGAGACTGGAATCAATCTTGTCATCCACTCCATCTGAGCTGTTGTTTAAACTATAAAACGTAATTCTCCCCTCAAATATATTTGCATTGTGATCATATTTGTTTCTAGTTAAAAAGTATCTATTTTTTTAAAAAATAGCATTGAAGTGCCTGAAAGACATAGCTCCTTTTTCTTGGAATTTCAGATGTAAAAATACATACTGAAATTAAGATAGAGCAAGCACACAGCAATGCGTTCATTGCCTTCTGCTTTAGAAAGGCTACGATATCTTCAAGGGAGCATCCAATATGCAATTATGCTTCTTGGTCCCCACAGTATTTTTGAACAGTCAAATTCCCTTGTAAAATGTTAATATCACAGTTGTCTCAGTTCACTTACATGGTAAGAATCACATTTTTGTTCTGCATGCAGTGAGCTACTCATATTTCATAGACAAAACCCTCTTTTAATAAATCTCTGCTTGTGCATTTCACAGCTCAAATTTAAGATTTCCTTAAGCTCCAATCAAGGAATTCACTGCACTAAAATTATATTTACCCTATTAAATATATATTTTATAAAATAAACACTACTAAAAATGGGGTAATGTTAACTTCACAGGAAAAGAGGCTTTTATAAGTTTATTCTTGCTTTTGCCTTGAAATTAATAAATAAGAGAAACTTTTATCATTCCTTACTGTGAGTTAGAGGATAACTTTCTTAGAAATGAAAATGAGCTCTGCAGTACTATCTTGTAATACTACAGTGTCACTGCTACAGCTTTTCTCTCCCACTAACTACAAATACATAATTTTAAAAGGGCCATAATGGTACTTTGAAAATTGGCTCTACTGTTGGACACTCCAATCAGTCCTTTGTCCCTGAGAAAGGATGAAAACGGTATTGCTCTTGACAAAGTTGACAGATATGGAGTAAAAGTCTACTTTTGTGACATCTTCAGGGTAAAGTATGAAACTAATCTTGTTTAGGATCCTGCATATTCCACCTCTCTTACATTAAACAGGGCAAGCAGAGCAGAAAAACTCCAAAATTGTAATGAATTTCTGTAAGTAACCACAAGGTCACACCTCTAGTCTCTGTGAGTGTCACTAAAATTCTTCTCAAACTAAATTCTTCTCAAACAGGTAAAACACACCTGTTATCAAGCTAGCAGAGAAAGGAAATTTATATGAATGTACACATTTCTATAAGCCGTAGTCCAAAGTTTACAGTCATACTTACCAAACCAGAAGCACTCTGAGTCTCCTAACTCCTTTGAAAGCACTGCTAGTATCCAAGACATATTTGGGTGCCTGAAAAGCATAGACAGTGATGTGAGTAAATATTCTTTGTATAAAGTACTATCCTGTTATGAAAAAGAACAAAATTTATAACTTAAAGACTTACTCTTCTGCAAAATCATACATTTAATAATCTTCCAAACATGAATGCATGAGGCTAAAAAAATGTTACTATTTCTTTGTTCAGTTTTATTTGGGAGGATATTTGTACTTACTCCTCTGTTCATTAAGTATCCACAGACAGAGCAATATACCTTTATAGTCAGGTAGAACGGTCTAGCAGCCTGAACATTTGGTTTAAAACTGTTGCCTCCAGTAGATGAACCACTCTATTTATGAATTCTTACGTCAAGTCCCTTAACTCATCTGCCTACATTTCTGTAACATCACTAATGTCAAACTACCTTTTTACTTTTGGAGTCTGATAAAAAGTAATGAGTTACCATTTTGAAAAGGCTCCAAGGAGAAAACTACTCCACAGTCATTACACTGTGCTTTCAGCGACAATCAAACTCAGAGGGAATGATGGCAAATTTACCTTTATGTTCTCTTTCCCTGTATACTCATGTTAAGTTGGGTTTATACTTCTTTCATATCATGTAATATTATGTCTTTTTAGCAGAGCTTGACAAAACTGGGTAGATTACCACATAAAGATGCACCAAACACTCACCATCAGAGAGAAAAATCATCCTCATCATGCTACATTTTTGCAAGAGGTGGGAAAGAAAAAGACCTCTATAGCAGAGTATAACATGCCATCGCAAGGTAAGTTCACACATTTATGTTGGTTGCACATATTCTACTGATATGTTTCAGGAATTAATACTCTCCTGCAATACTAGTGTATTACATTTTTTCATGACCTACATTTCCATCCTGTCACCTTACAGCATGTAAAGGTGCAGCACATAGTTATTTTTTAAGGTCTTCATTAGTTTGTAGATCAAGAACAAAAATCACCCTCTTGCAATTGGTGTGTTCGTATGCAGAGGATAAAATTAAAGAAAAAGTCTCTAGACCCACCTTACAAAGTAACAGTTTAGAGAAGTTTCCAAGCCTTTCTGCACGTGATGTTTGATGGGGACGTATGTACTGTGTCAAAGCACTAGTGTTTTCCACATTACATAGTAAATACATCTCCATCAAACCTCAAGGAATCAACAATTCCAATTACGTTGGAATTGCCAACATGCAAGCTGCCTATTTTCAGTAGTTCAGTATTTTTATTTCAATAAACAGTGATATTTCTTATATATCCTTCAGTTTTACAGAATGTTATATTTAAAGTGGAACATAGAAACACCCTGTCTTTTAAATTAAATACACACTTTTGACAGGATTTGGCCAACCTGAAACCCATTCCCCAATCTCACATGCTCAGCAAGAATTCTCCTTATACAGATGAACTGCCTTTAGATACCCAGAGTGCATTAAGAGTCACTTGGAAATGGTTACACAGATTCAGGTTAAAGAATGACCTTATTTTACACACCAGGAAAAGTTATTAAATTCATACCTCTAGTTTAATAGCAGACATATCTTACTATTGTATAGTTCTCAAAATGTTTAAAATTCCTTTATGCTATTTCAGATCACTCTTTAAATAAGTTGACAAGCAAGAATGCTATCTAAACCACTGTAAAAAGACTGACAACCAACACAATCTGAAATCAGATAAAAGAGGATTTTTGATGGGCCTGAAACTTACGAGTGAGACAAGGAATAAATCCGGTTTTTGTAACTTATTTTCTTAGGGAAAAATATCTGGAGTGTTTTTCATCTACAACCTGTCAAAATAATAGCTTGGTGATGTGAATTCAGAACATAAAAGTGTTCTAATAGCAATCAACAAGAGACAAGAGATACACCAATCTTTTCTAGTATAGTTTTCTTATCAGACATATTTGTTTTACTTCACGAGATTGTTCTAAATCCATAAAATTTACATACATATGGCTGCACTGTTAATTCCTACTCTGAAAGTATTCAAAGAGTTTCCATTTTCTGCTTACTAAAGGAACTTCACAGCCAAGAAATTTAAGCCAAGAATGGCAGGTAGTCTGATTACACTGGTACATTTACACACAATACTTTCTGAAAAACAAGTGAATAGCTCAGTTCCCATCATCATAATAATGAGAAAATATAGGAATCATAGATATTACATACTGTAACTACAAATTAGTGAGAGTAAACAACACATACTGGTAGTATGATACAACTATTACAGACATAACCTAATTTGTTTCCTTTTTTAATTCCATGTTCAGACATCTCATTACTGACTTTGTTTTCAAAGAGGAAGCTTTTTGCCCAACTCCATTCTCCTCTCTTACATGTTAGCATAAAAACTAGTGGTAGAAAGAATACTTCTTTGTAATTGTAAGTTAAAAAAAAAGCCTTCTACTGCTTATAAGAGCACAAGGAAATATAAAATAGCCACTCAGATATAACTTTCCTAAGAAAAAATAAGTTGTCATACTTTCAAGGTATCTCTCTTGAAGGGACAAAATCACATTTAATAATTATTTTTTCTCTAAAGTAAAGGTTCTGTGAAAGAGGTAGAACAAAAAAGCATTTTCACCCAGCAAGACCTGTGAGAAAACCATCTTCATTCCTTATCCAGGAGAAATTACATTGCTTAAATTTAATTCAGGACCGGAAGAACACCAGAATTAATCAGAATGATCTTCGCTTTATTTTCACAGTGAAATTAATCAGAACTTATTTTCATAGTGGCACTAATCAGAGCAATTATATATGCATTCAGGCAGAATGTGGCTTCTTATAAAAATGCCAAAATTAGACCTCCCTGTTTTATGATCAAAAGCAGTAATTTTCATCAAGCAAATCTAAGTTTCAAATCTGTTCAAATACTGAATTGCATCTGGGTCAGAAGACCACTAAGAAAACTTTGAACAAGCCTACTTTGTTATCTTAAGGCAATGAATGTGTGTTCCAAATGAAAAGATAGCAAATTGGAAAGCAAATAGGTCACCACTGAAAACAGCCATGATGATTTTAGGCACACCTCATGATTGGTAATGCCAAATGGAGAAAGAATGGAGATATCTCAGAAGATTACTGCATAAACAACACAGACCTATTGCACTATCTCTCAGCTCAATTGTCAGAAAATCAGTATTCATTCTCAATAATCTCAAAAGAAAAATATCTTTTTATCCCTATAAAGCACATTTTCCTCTGTTTGTCCTAATGAAATCTGGATCTAAAATAGTGTGCAAAATTATGTTGGATATTCTTGGAGACTAGCATGTGACACCTAATTTTAAGACAATCTTAACAGAGATGTTTAATTTTTTCATCACTTACTAGTCTGTTCTCAGGTTAGTAATATCTATATTGATTTTGACTAATGCACAGTGATACGTATCAGCCTGCTTTAAATCAGCTGACTTTGTGCACCTGTCTACACCACTAGGTTTTTATGAACTTTTACTGGAATCTGCCCTTGTAAGTGATTAAATTTCTACTTCTCACATACACTGAAGCAATAATTTCATTAAGCTGCTAACACAGTGGCGCATTCCACTGTTGAACGGTGAGTATTAATGCTAACAAAGAACAGTTGAAACTACTGCAGTAAATCAACCAACTTTTACCTGTTACATCCTCAAATTCTTCTAAGTATGTAGGATTGAAGAAGTAAAATAAAGAACTCGATGCACTCACAAACTCATTCCTAAGGTCACAATCCTGCAAAAGCAAAAAAATCAATAGAATCACCAGGTTGGAAGAGACCCACTGGATCATTGAGTCCAACCATTCCTATCAAACACTAAACCACGGCCCTCAGAACCTTGTTCACCTACACCTTAAACCCCTCCAGGGAAGGTGAATCAACCACCTCCCTGGGCAGCCTCTGCCAGTGCCCAATGATCCTTTCTGTGAAAAACTTTTTCCTAAGGCCCAGCCTAAATCTCCCCTGGCAGAGCTTGAGGTCATTCCCTCTTGGCCTGTTCCCTGTCACTTGGGAGAAAAGGCCATTACACTCCTCTCACAACCTCCTTTCAAGTAGTTGTAGAGAGCAATGAGGTCTCCCCTCAGCCTTCTCCACGCTAAACACCCCCAGCTCTCTCAGCTGTTCCTCATAAGACCTGTTCTCCAGCTTCGTTGCTCTTCTCTGGACTCTCTCCAGTGTAATATAAGAAAACTGCCCCATTACCAGCAGTCCCCAGTGGCTTTTCCTGCTTTCAGACACAAACCGTAAATCAGGAAAACATTTAAGAAAATGACCTGATGTGGGAAACTGCTGTTATCATTCCATTAAAGAAAAACAAACAAACAAACAAAAAAAACCCTTTACCACAGTTTTATAGTAAATATATTAAAGACATTTCACACATACCAGATGCTTAAACGGTTGTTTTTAGAACTACAGTTATAAATGATGGATTTGGTAAACACCTTTTCAGGAAAGCTTGTCACAACCCAGACCCACGAGCGCCCTGACTGGGGGAGGGGCGGATAGGCCTCATTTGTCTGTGCAGCGACCCAGAGGCCAGTAAGGTCATTCCCGGGGAGAATATTCAAAATCAGTATTAATTTCTAGCTCTGGCAAACCTAAACACACTGGGGCACACAGCCGAGACAGGGGGGTGTAACCACCCAAAGTTAGAGACGCAAACACCCAAACACAACCCAAGCCCCTCGGATCCGGCCCAACACACACACCATAAGGTAACAGGAGGGAAACGAGAAAGAAAGAGAGAGAAGGGTAAGGAAAGAAATCACCACATCAACTGCAGCAGCAGATCTCAGGAACATGTGGTGAGAACAGCAGCTTCTACCTGGCCGCGTTGTCCAGGCTGGTCCAATTGAAGCATGAGACTGAGAGCAAGCACAAGAACAAGAGAGAGACACAGACTGGCTAAGCCCTAGTTCCTCGTGAGGCCTTTTATAAGGGCCCCACCCCACCTGCACCTGTGTTTTTGGCCCATCCCCTCCCCCTTCAGCCATCCCTTATCCTGAGCTCAGCTGAAGCAGGGAGAGCAGGGCCGCTCCTGCCCTCTTGCTGAACTCAGCCCCACACACAGAAGGGCAGCCCTCAGACAAAATGTTTAAGGCAAAGACATAAACATAGTCTGAACTGACAAGGTTAGTTATAGTTTGGCCTCTTACTGAACATGGGAGTTGATTCACACAATTGGTTATACAGCACTGGGAGCTGCATTTGTTATTTTTGGTCTACCAACTAAAATCAAATTATTTCATCACATTGTTCCCTTCTTGTAGCAATGAATCTGCCTTTCTAAGGATGGAGGCAGTGCCAAATTTGGGTACTTTTACCCTGAATATTGATAGCCACACCTGTTCTTTATAGCCCACCATATTACAATATTGTTTCAGTACAGACATACAGGGCTGATTTGTAGTTTTAGTGTAGACATACAGTCCAGCAAAAAGAGCTCCTGTACTCCTTTGAAAAGATAATAAGACATTAGTTTATTTTAGAAAAGAGGATCACATCTCGATGATCCAGCGGGTCTTTTCCAACCTGGTGATTCTAAGATCTGGACTCATAGAATAGTTCAGGTTGGAAAGGGTGGCATCTTGCGCCTTCACAGTGAAAAACTTCTTTCTTATATAGAATCTAAATTTACCTTATTTCACGTTAAGGTTGCCCTTGTCCTGTCACTACAGGCCTTGGCAGAAAGTCTTTCTCTGCCTTTGCTATAAGCCCTCTTTATATATTGAAAAGACTATGACAAATCAGTTGAACATTTATTTTCTGAGACATAAAAATGAATGAATGAGGCAAAAGGAAAAGGTATATATGGAGGGAAACTTTTAAGATATTCTAATGGTTCTAATTTTAAAAGCTGCCATCAAATCTTGATGGATTATGAAAGTGTGTCTAGTCAGATAAATTATAGGCATGACACTTTGGAGATCAAGAAGGTATCTTAATTTATTAAATAGCAACTAACTACAAGTACTACGGCTCAACATTGAAGTGTGATAAGAAGTTCAGCTAACTGCATTCAGAGGGTGTGAATATGTAGTGAACAGTAGGAGTTCTATTTTGTAGGTTATTTGCAAAGATTTAGCATTTCTTTTAAGGACATTATCTGCATGCCTAATTTCATGGGCCCATGGTGGTAAAACATACAGCTGAGACACAGAGATCAGCAACAAGGGGTTATCTATTGATATCTGTTTGGATACTGCAGAGGGAAGATGTTGAATGATCTCATAATGCATTTTGTATGGCATGCAGCATTTAACTTTAATGTTCAACTCCCATTCTGCCAGTATTAAAGTTATATATTTTGTCAGAATAAAGAAAAATTAAATTTATGCTATACTTAATTCAATTTATTCATTCTTAGTGCTGGAGTTTAAAGGGAATTGTTTTGCTCTTCTGTGAAACTATAAATGAAAATTTTTTTCTTAACTATATTACTTCAGTATACATCTTACTATAAATTTCAAAATGACACTGGGTGTCAGAAGGCAAGAAGTTTCACAATCTGTGAATCTTTTCACCACAAACAGAACTTTACAAGCTGCTGAATTCTCTGTTTTTCTTTTCTGCTGAGAACAGGGCTGATTTAATTGCCCTGACACTCTCACCTCCTTGCATAGAGACACTGGCAGAATTTACAGGCACTTTGTAAAGTGGGACTGATAAGCAGGCCGGGTTGCATAGCTTTATATAATAATAATTGTATTTACCATACTAATGCCTTCCTTGGCAACGTAGGAAAGAACCTCAGTAGGATGTGCTCTAACATTGAACACAAACTGCCTTTCTTTGCTATAAGAAAGCAGACACCTTTCCAACTCTCCTCCTGTGTGAAGCAGACTAGTTCCCATCCTGTGCTGCTCCTTTTCTACTGAGTAGTGAAATGAGTCACTGAGAAATCTGAAATGGACGATTCAGAATTGCCTAGAAGAAGATATTCAGGAAAGGCATATTCCAGACACAGTGCCTTTCTGGAAACCACCATTTAAAGTCTCATTCTTGAATACTTCTACTTTTGCTGTGACAAATACACACTGTAGTCTATGCTTATTCTATATGAGTCAATACTTATTGTACACTGCAGTCTACACTGACTTCTTTTATTTCTAATTTAAAGCTGAGAAAAAAGCTGGATTTCATCTGCTTTATAATTTCTTTAATAATGACATATTTAGTTATGACAACTATTGAAAGTCTGTGAAAGAAATTTAACAAATCAAAGATATAGTGTAAAAGTCCCATTGTAATGTTATCCAAATGAATTCTTTTATCTTACAACAGGTATTTTAGAGAGACAATTCCATTCCAGGAACTATGCTGCCACACAATTTAAAAACCAGAATGCTTACTGGCAGTCCTAAATCTGTTTGATTGCCAGTGATGATGCACTCACAGAGCAGTTCCTTGACAGGACATGCATGTGATGTACTAATACATAAAAGGACTCTGCAATCCATGATCTGGCTCCATCATCTTCGTAACAGCCCAAGGGAGCCACAGACAACTTTCGACATACTGCACTGATGACTGAGAAGGTGCTGGTCCTCTGCCCCCACTTTCCTTCCCCAAAGCCAGAACTGGATAGTTCTGCTTCCTACAAAACCAGCAGGATAACGGTGAGTAACGTGCCCCTACCTGCCTCAGAACTCGAAAAGGAATTCCATTTCAGCAGCTCAGTGCTCTGAGAACCCTGCCACAAAGACCAAGCAGTGGGATTATTCTGGCAAAATAACTCAAGCAGGCTGAGATTTAGTTCTCAAAAAAACATAAAGAATGTCAGACTGTGGGGAGCTGTTCTTGCTTGTAAGCGCTTCCCACATCATCTATCCAAGTTATAGCAATACACCTGTACTAAAAGCCTTCAATAATAATTCTTTTTGCCTTTTGAGTTTTCCGCTGAAGAAGTTTAAAAACTGCAATTACTCTCACCTCTACAAAACTGAGTTAAAATCCAAAAACTGTACTGTTTGGCAATACAGATCTTTCTTTTTACTTTTCTAGTTAACAGTAATGGTATCTAATTAAACAACAATATACTTTCAATGTGGAAAGGGACTGTTCATAAGTAACCTGTAACAAGTAAGTGATAATACTGTAATACCAATACACAAACTAGTATTTTCCCTCGTTCATTCAGTAAGTACTTTTTACATTTAAGAATCTCCTACATTCTGACCACAAACAACTATCTGTAAATGCTTTACATGCATACCTAGAGTTAAATCATCTGAAATTTTGGACACATATTCCTACATCTTGTAATTTTAAAGGGAGTGAGGAAAATAGATAAAGCTAGGCACTGCCCTGGACACTGACCAGAATTATCTGGTTATGCACTGACTAGAAGAATGATTTTTAATTGCAACTATCCTTAACTTCTCCACCAAGTTGTATTTTAGAATGGCTCCAGTTTAAATTCAGTATTGCAGTTTAAAAGAAAAAAAAAAAAGATATCTAATCCACTTTGCAGGATACTACAAGCTAATACAGAAGGTTAGTCTCTTTCAAAAATAATTACTTCACATAGTACTCAGAAAAGCCAGTTTCTGACCTGGACTATATAAGGCAAGCAATTCTCTATCCTCTTGTGTACGAGACAGGAACAATTTCTATCCATTCTCTCCCTGAAAATGGGCGAAGACAGAGCAGCAAGAGACACAGAATGGCTGATACAGTTGATGAGCCTTAGTCACTTAGGCTGGTCCAGCTCCCAAAAGTGACAACTGCATCCCACAACAAAGTTTTACCAGAGAGAAAAGACAAGACAGAAACTTGGACAGCACACACTCCAATGAGAACTCCCAATACATATTAGGTCAGAAAAAAAGGAAATATCCACTTGAATGCAAGTTTAGTTACAGTATCTGTTAGTTTTACAAGTTGGAGCCTTTCAGGCAAACATAGAATCATAGAATAGTTTGAGTTGGAAGGGCCCTTATAGTTCCAACAATGCATAAGTAACAGAAAATTCAAGTCAAGCATTAACATTAGACAAAGAAATATTTTTCAGAGCTATAAGAGGAGCTGGAAAACTACCACATATCAGGTTTGCTAGTAACAATGTTGACTCAATATTTCTCCAACACAGTTCTTCGTTTCTCACAAGGGACAGCAGAACACTGTGTAACACTTTATTCTTGACAGTTTTTCTTGCAGGTGCATATGGTCAATCTATTTGCCATTTCTTCTATTGGACTCCCAAAAGAATACACATTTATTGGATCTAAAAGCAAATGACACATCTTCCCCTAACTGAGCGGTCTCAGACACTTTATAAATAAGTCATTTTGGAAATGTTTCTGTATGTGATAAACTGGAAAAGGCTATCTAATCTGTGGCAAGCTAAGAACTATAGTCTCCAGGAGTTTTCCTCGAGGAAGCATTTGGGACCTGTATATTTTCATATCAAATGAAAAGCCGTATGTTTGCTGTTTTACAGGCAGGAGCAGGATGCATGGGGGCATGCAAAAGTTACAGCAGAGGTGAGCTATTTCCAGAAATATTGCCAAAAGAGTAAATACCAACAAAAATGAAAATGTCTTCCTGCCCACTGTTAGAAAACATTGATTTTCTCAACAATTCTATATATGACCTTAGTTCATATAATTTAATACAGTAGATACAGTATTCCCTGAATCTACTTCTCAGAATAACCGAATACAACAGGTTCCAAACCCCAAAATAATACAAACATTTTCTGCAAATAAATCTGTATTTCAAAACCTCATAAAACTCAACACAGGAAAACCTTTTAAAGTTCACTGCTGGTGCATCATCAGCTTTTTGAGAGTAATGACAGAATTAAAGCACCAGATCCTCAGCTGGTATAAACCACGGACTATACTGTATGGTCATAACACATGAAGCTATAATGAGCAAACAAACTAAAAGACATCACCAGCTGCAATCAAGAGCAGTATTATATGTGCTACAATTATTTAGGTTGAAAAAAAACCCAAACAGTTTATCAGTCTGTATTGTTTAAAACTCAAATCAACATTCTAACCTACTGCTATTTCCCCGAGTAGGTTACCATATGCCCTGTGAATGTATTAGCAAGACAAGATCTCCTCTGTATATTTTACTACTAATTCTTTATTCAACACAAAACCAAGATCTCAAAACAAAGCTGTAATCCCCAAAAATATTTTTAGAGAACACTGTGCTAAAAATTAACGATTAAACTTCTCACTTCATTTGCCAAACATCTGTATATGTAAAATGTACTCTAAAATACTGTTTCTCTTGGTTAGATTAAATCAAACAAGCATAAAGATAACCTAGCGTCCTTTGATCATAAACATGCAGAACCATAAAATGTTTGGACATGATAAAAATTTGACATCACAGATAAGCTTCACATCTTTTATTCTTTTTCATAAAGAAGCATCAGAAAACTATATAAAAATAATACATCAAATAAACATAGACACTGTTGTACACAGAGCATAAAACCTTAAAAAAACCACTGAATAATTCATGGGAACTCTACCAACACTTGTAATTTACAACACTCACAATTTTTCATAAAGCAATACTTTTTTAATTTTCATCTTTTTTCTGTGGTGCCTCAGGAAAAAGAAAAACAAAAATTGAAACTATAACTACAAATATTAAAGTGTTTGCTTTTAGTATCATTGGAGCAAATATGCCATTACTCTTAGATGGTAATGTAATATGCAAGCAATATTTGTCTCAGATCACCACAGTAAACAAGATTTTCCGAGACTGTAGTATTTTCCCCTCCTGCTCTTCACAAGATTACTTGGCAAATAATGAAAATTTTTGCATACCTTCACAACAGAAGATACTTTTCCTGTCTGAAACAACAGAATCAAACCCAGATTATATACCTTTCTCTGTTCTATAGTAAGTGGTCAGATTTTCAGCAATGTAATTAGCCTAGGCAAGCAGGTTGTATTGCACTTTTATCTCCTATCCCTATGTTTTATGCTACCATACTTTTGCTACTGTTTGCTTATTCTTATGATTTTCATCTAAAGTTCCAAGTTTCAGAAACAGCATCCTAGAATGCTGGTTCTCTGCCAGACGACCTTGAAAATAATTTCTTTCTTTTCTATCCCTTCTGGTCATGCTGACACCGTACTACTACTGGTTTCCTTTCTCTCTCAGACACTTTCTCAAACCTGTTTCATTGTCACAGAACCAGTTATATTAACACGTTACAAGGACCAGATGTACTTAGACACACCGAAGGAAATGTATAAAACATACTCTTGTTACTCATATGACCATTCTGATTCCATGGGAATCGTTTAACTGTTTCAAAATTCAACATTCCAGCATCCCTTTTGACACTCACCTCTTTAGACACTCCTAGCTAATCAAAGTGAATTGACTTGGGATTACAGATGTACCATCCCTTGCTATAGAGTTTGATACTTTAGCCAGATACACTCAATTTCTCTTGGCCACAATGTATGCAAAGTAGTTTTATCTTACTGAATTTTCCTTTTCAGAAATTCTAATTACAAGGCACCAACTTACTGCTAAGTAAGTGTCTATGTTTTAATCATGTGAGGTGTTTTAGGGAAAGAGTTGTATTTTCTTAAGGAATATAAGAAATTAGTATTGTTTGGATACTGACACAATTTAAAGTGCTTTATTAGCCACAGTGGAGCTGCAGCCTCATACTTAAAATACCATTAATTCCTTTAGATAAATGAACTCGTAACAAATCGAGATGAGTAAATTAAATGAATATATATATTTTATATGCATTAGTGGCATATGAGTCACCTTGATCTCCTTTGGGATGGAACTCTAATTAACACTGGAACATATTTTGACTATAAAAATTTCTGTTGATTGCCCAAGAGGTAAGAGGAACTCATTTTGCCAGATGATGTTAACTTTTATGGGTTAAGGTGCTGAGTTACCAGGAGACACATCTGTGTGGTTTATGCTCAGGGCACTTTTAAAGCAACTCAATATTTTAAGAATCGTGACATTCCCCTCTGAGGTAAGAAAAATTAACAAAAAGGAAATGATATATCATTATGTATTAAAACCTTAGCACTCAGAAAAGAACTATCTTAATACTCTGATATATCACTTACGCATGTATTATAAATAATAAGTTCAGGTACTTAGAATTACAGGAAGAAATGAAGTTATTGAGATGAGCTGACTGTAAAGTGTGAAGACAGCTTCATTCCTAAATCTGGAGTGCAGAATACACAGAATACTTACATTTTTTGTAGACCACCAAAAGAGAAAGCAAACAGTGGAACTGCATATCCTCAGGCCAAATCACACTTACTAAGCAAGAAACCTAAACATAAGCAGAAGATTTAACTGAAGCCTCTCTTTCTCTTTCTTTCCTATTTACCTCCTTTATCAAAGGAAATATCAGAACCTTCTTTGACAGAATGTTAAGAGTTTTTAAGACCTTGCAAGCTGTTCTCAGTCACAATCTACAATTTGTATGGACAAAATTAACTGTCACAAAACCAAAACACATAGATTAATCTTTGTATCTTCATTCCTCTCAATAATGGAAGGTATAATTACTGATACCAGTTTCTCTGAAGTATCTCTTTTTTTTTTCTTCCTTCAAGGGTTATGTTTTATGTATCATGAAACCTTAATTCCTATGAAGCGTCATAAGGAGATCCTGTAAAACCTTTTGGTACTAAAAGCAATCACTGGATGGGCTTAAATGCCAAAATTCAGAATATTTAAAAAAGAAAAATTACTAGTACATTATCTGCCAAACTGAATTATTGCTTGTGGCAAGGGTGATACATGAGAGTGTTGGTTCCTCTGTAACTGTCAGCTGTCCTTGTTCTTATGACAGGAAGACCTTAGAGAAATAAAAGCTGAGGGATCTGTCTCTAGACCTGACGTTTCACATGCTGTTAGTGGAGGTAACCAAACTTACTTGCTGAGAGGGCTTTTAGTAGCTGTACACACTTCTATGTGAACTGGAACCGGTCCTAGAATGGAGCAGGATGGTTCAGCAAAGCCTCTTCATGTGTCCTCCACGTTATAGCAGTGCTGGGTTTTGCTTTCACTGAACATTTCCTAACAAATTCTGAATCAGTTGATATACACTGAGTCAAAGTATGCAGAAAAAAAGGATAGATACCTAAGAGCTCTGAACCACATATTAAAAACCCTGACTAAAATGGCCTCATTCCCTCTCAGCGATACCTGCTTTGTACATTATTTAATTTCACTGCAATCAGTTTGGATTTGCACTGGAACATCCCTCTCAACATGCAATTACTATGTTTGCTGGATTTTTCAGTTATTTTTGAAAAGTCTGCCACAGAACTATTAGTGTTTCACGTGTCAGTGACACCTGGCATCCACAGCGACTCCGCAAAATTCAATGGCAGCAAGGGAATTGTTATTGTCTAGTGCTTCACTGGTCCATGAACTGAGGAGTTCCTGAACGAGTCTTGGCACAGTGCAGCAAAGCAGCTGTTGGGCCCTATTGTTGTCAAGTATACACATTTTGACAACTTCTAATCATGTATTTACTCTGAACAGTGAATAATCTTATATATTCATTATTCTCAGGATATATTTGCCCAACAAGTAATGGCAGCTCTAAATGAGTTTTGTATGTTCCAGCAAGAAAACACAAACACTAATTAATTAGTTTATTGTTATTTAGCCACCGCTTATTTATTTATTTCTCTAAGCTGCTCATCAGATATAATGCTTAGCATATTGTGGCAGGTAACTTTTGGTGCCATTTATGGGTTTTGGCAAAATTCTCTTCAAACTATTCTAGAGAAGCTCAATTGTCTTTAAGAAGAGATATAATTTTGTCCTGAATGGATGGTATATGTAACATAAAACACTTCAACAGCTGAACAGGTTCAAGCTGGTAGTTATCAATTCCATGTTAAAAAACCCCAAAACAAATGGAGTTGCTAAATTGTCCAAATTGCAGATTATTTAAGTTTGTCCTGTCAAAAAATGAATGTAAGTTATTCCCTGGGAAGCTGGGGGCTGCCCAACAGTGAGAAGGTTTTTCACCATCTCACGAGCAGATCATTCCCAAAGAGCACTGCCAGCAGGATATATCATCAGACAGATATTAATTTTGATCAGGCTACCTATTGCCTAAATAAAAAGAACAAAAATCTACTTTTATAGAAAATAAAAGGTTCAATAAAGTTTCTATGAATGACCACATATAATCAGCAAAAGAACTGTAAGTACTCTAATGATGGTAATACAGCATAGATGATGATTAACTATTAGATTAATTACTTAGAAGCAGATGGGATACAGTCCTAATGTTAATTTAGATCCCAAAGAGAGCACAGGGACATGCAGGCCATACCATCACCCACACAGAAACACACTGGTAAGTACTTAGTTGGGGCTACTGGTCTAACGACAAGACTGCCAGTAGCGGAAATGTGATGAGTTATTTTAACAAGCAGTTAATATGAACCATTCCTTATTCTACCATGAGTAAATGTGAGAACTAATGAGGTACAAAATTTAACAGCCTTAGGATAAGCCTGGAGAGAGATGAGTTAAAGGAAAGAGGAAACGAATCTTTCAGCAGCTAAGCTTACTCAAAATCAAGAGAGACATACAAATACCAGAATCCTTGACTGCCAGAGGAATACGAGGAAAAAGCGTATTTCAGCAAACAATAAAAGAACACTGATGTTCATGAATAACTCCAAAACCTACAAAAAAGTTGTGATTCAGCATCAATAGAATTCATTTTGTTTGCTTAATTTTAGCTCCAAAACATTCCTGCTTTCAGTCAGTCTGACATCACCTTCTGTCTTCAATTGGAAGGCTGCCCTCCCCCATAGTCTAAACAGACATGCACTTACACATTTAAGATCTACAATTCTGAAAACCTTATAGTGATTCCTGTTGAAAAATTTGATTTAACTCATCAATAAAATGTTTCAATTTGTGACACAAACTGAATTTTGTTTTCCATTTTAATGCCTACAGTCTCAGCAGCAGCAGACTTACATTGTAATGGTAAGTTGTATGGATTCAGAGTACTTACTTTTTCTCTTAAAACTTTCTAAGATTCTTATCATTATTCTTTCTTCTTTGCCCGTTTCTCCAGCCTCCAACCAAAGGCTGGAACAATTAGGTTTTATCTAATTGTAAGTTGGCTAATTGAATAGATATATAGGCAGTTGAAAGCACCAGGATTCTCTACAGGCTCTTGTTTATCAGTGTCTAAATCTTGGTTAACAGCTTGCTACCATTCTAAATATACAGCTATTTATTTAAGTAGTTATGTACAATGTTTGTTTACCATGGAAACTGCTATATCAACTTGACATATACAGAAGTAATTTTATTCAGATACATTTATCTCTTTGTTAGAATTCATCCATATTTTATGGTATTTAAAGAAAGGGAAATAGCAACAAATTCTCAATATACATTTCAACTTATTTTGTGTGTAAAAGGTGCTTGTCAATTTTCTGTCATGATGTACATGACTAAAGGTATTTGCCAACCACAGGACTTGTCCAACAGCCAATTAAATCTTTTTTTTTAACATTGTTTCTTACATTTCAGACTCTATAGTCAATAGCTTCTCTCTTCTACCTTCTCTTAAATCCTGCTGTGTTCCAAACCTACAGAAGAACCTAGTCCACAAGTGAATGCAACTCAGCAAGAGCAATCTACTACTAAATTCTGAGTTTCTTGGAGCTGAATATTCAAAACACTTTTTCTGATCTTTGTTCTATTTCAGTGCTGTGAAAGAAAGATTTATGGATTAAACTGCTGTAAATTCATAGTAGGTTAACTGACTGGACTGTGTCCTTGGTTCACTGAGAAAACAGGACCCACATTCTTCTGCATTTTTTAATCCATGGGAATGGGTAGACTTGTTAAGCTGCATGCTATGTTTGTTTGGATGCACAGATCATGGAAAAAGGAAAAAGCAGAACTACACATATAAAGGTCCCAGAAATTTAGAATGTTAAAGGTCCCACAATTCAGACACACAAAGGTAGGTGATCTACCTCTGTTCGACCTGCTACACTGAATTTCACTGACATCTGATTTACTAGTGAAATCAGCAGATGAAGAATCCAGAGCCCTAGAACTGCCAAAATTAAGGCAGACCCCAAAGGGAGTTTGCAGGGTTAAAGAGAATAATAACTACAGTGAGAATTATAACTACAGCATGACTGGAAAGGAAACTGGATATAATAGGACAGGTAATTACAGAAAGCAAGAAATAATTCAAGGCTGCAACATTATGAGAGTACGGTATCAGGAGAGATTAGAGGAAGAAAGAAATAAGACTGGTCATGGAGCATTGTATACACTGTTGAGTTTCCAATAGGGAATAATTTACTTATGTGATTCAACTCTTTATCCTTCATCACAGCTAGAAACCGCCCTGAGTTAAACAGAGGACAAAATTAAGAGATACTGTGAATTCTACAATATCTTTTGTACCAGCAGCCATGATTCAGTCCCTCCTGCAGTAAATGAGCAATACTTAATAATGATAATAGTCATAATTAATATTAAACACTTAGTGAAGGTTTATTATCTTCAAGTCCCATTAAGTAATTAACCAATTCATTAAGATTGCTAGCATAAAAGCAAGCAATAAAGTAACAGAGACACACACTACAGGTCCAACATTTAAAAATCTATTTCTAAAGTAAAAAAAAAATATAAGTTTATTTCTTAATATAATAATGATATAGTCCTACAGTTATGTTAAGCAAATCTGAAGACCACTTTTTTTGAGTTCTTATCTTTTAAGAAGGTGCTTTTGGCTTGTACGATTACATCTAGGAAAGACAGGGATATGTGGGTGCTTGTTTGAGATACAAGCCTTCCCCAAAATCCTAGTAAGCAATGGCAAAACCATAACTTTCATAAAACAAAGCAGAGATGAACATTGTTCTATTTATTATACATGGTTCCAGTAATCCTGATCAACTTTTTTAATTCAGTGGATCAACTCCTGCAGTTCTGTAGCTATAAAACCAAGGCAATCAGACAGTTACTAAGAGGCCTGAAGTAAGAAGAAAAGTAACAAAACCAGCTGCAAAGTATACACCCATTCTAACTGGAAAAGAAACCAGTTTCCAATGCCTAACATTTCAGGTCAATGTTCTCTTTTGTGTCCTCAATTTCTGTTTCCTCTGCAGGGGGGACCCAGACAGGTCACCGTTTCCCCACTGAAATAGGTGGATCTATTATTAATATTGTTCACTTTCTGGCTGTAGAACAGCGAAAAAGAAAACCAAGTAGAACTTTTATCTTTTGTGAGAAGATTGAAAGGTATGTGAAGTTCCTAGTTCATGCAGACTTGTTTTGCATAGTAGTAAGTCACACTTATTCTAATGAGGCACACTTCTTTTTGTAACTTCACTCTACCTAAAAACATTTTTTCATACTTTGACTGGCAAGAAAGCATTTTTTAGATGAGCTTTGAGAACTTTCACTTCCACTTTGTTACATTCAAGTTTCAAATGCAGTTTTGGTTTCATTTTATACATTGATTTCTGATGACAGCAAAAAACCTCAGAGCTGTACTTTCTTAACTGTACTTAACTTTACCTTAAGTTTTGTGTTTGCAAGGTCACACCTTTTCTTCATGCAGAACTGCCTTAACAGCTGGGCAGGGCTGAATACAACCAGTACCGCTCGAAAGACAGGAATAAGTAAACACATTGTCCTCTACCCACATCAACCCAAAACTTGGTGAGGTATTTTCTGAAAGTTATACCTCATTTCCTCCTTCCATTTATTCAGTTTCCCAAACTTAAGACATGAAGTAAGTTTTGCCTTTCTTGTAACTCGCTTCTTTGCCTGAGAACCCCACTTCTTGAGAGACACAATGCTTGTAGTTCGCATTATTTTAAGAACGTGTTTCTAATTAAGTGAACAGGTGGCTTCAGCCAGCAGGAACTACTGAGCAAACAAACCCGGTGAGAGCTGGGACTCGTTGTAGCAGATGGTGTGGTCTTTGTACCACTTTAATGAAGACTGTGCCTGAGCTCTCTGTTGGGCTTAATAGAACACTCTCCTTATCATTTGTGGAACTACATTTACACAAAAAGAAAAAGAAATTGTTTCTAGATTACAAAAGCAATATATTCCAAGCACCCTTCAAGCATGTTCAAGCATTCCCTTATCTGATAAGTGTGTACTATACATAGCAAAATTCAGTTAGGTCAATCTGTACCCAACATAATTATCTATATCCATCCACCAGTGAAAAATACTGTTGTAATGCTTCTATCGTGATAGTGATCATCCTGTGGAAGTTTGGACAGGCATTAACAGTCTTGAAGCAGCAGGTAGACATTTACAGACCTTTAATATTGCCTTGATAACCTCTGTTTCTAAATCCATAAACACTTTAGAATGCATTTCTTAAATGATAAGCTTCCCTTTATAGATTTACATGAGTGTATTCCAAATCAGAATTCACATCAGGAATGGGAAAACTTGTTCCATGTTTTTTATGAGTATTAACATTCTATCTTGCATCCTCCCATGGACTTAGGACTTAGGTGAGGGTGATCAGAAAGAAAAGCAGTAGCACATACTCAATTTCAACAGAAAAATAACCATTCAAACTTGACTAAGGATTGGAAAGAATAGGGGACAGAATGGGAGAAGAGAAATTTCCAGTTCAAATTCAGCTCACTGAGTTAAGGAATCCCAATAAATTATGCTTTTGTACAATGCAGTATTATCACAGAGCGCTTCATGAATTTTAAAGTATTCATACACAGTCTTCCATTCAAACATTTCCTAAAATGTATCTGTATGTAACATAGCTCAAATACCTTACAAGAACACATTGCAAACTGGTTTTCCAAAGTCAGAAAACCAGCTTACCGATCTCTGAGGTTCACTGTACTAGGTGAATTTACCCCTTGCTAAATGCCCCTTCCAGGCAAACAAGTGTCAGCCTTTCAGAGTGAAAGTTTGGGGATTCTGCCTGTGAGTTACACTGCAGCGAGGCAGGAAAAGCAAACCAATGAAAGGGAAGGGGAAAAAACATAAAAGCGCACAGACCATAAGGTAAAAGAAACTGATACAATGATTTTGAAGTTATACAGCTGTCCTATCATTTTGCATTTTCATAAATTTCCTTCTGTCATAAGAGCAATTAATATACCTAGTGGTCACCTATATGGCTTCTGAAGTTCATAACAGTTGCTATTTATCTCTAAATGCAAGGAAAAACCATTTGGTTTTGTCAAGTGCAATATGTATTTGGAAGGATGAGGAATTAAGTTAGCAGATACAAGTGCCATGTATTTTGATTGCATGTTTGTTCCTACTAATTTAATTATTATATTTGCTAACATGCTACAGCGTAGTCTGGCTGTATGCCTTGCGTTTTCGTTCATGTGGGTTTGTGTTCCAAATACATTTGAAAAAATTAAATGAATTATTTACTATGACAAATTGTCACAGAGGATACACATTTTTTTACAAGGCTTGAAAATATCAGTGATATGGAAAAGATGGGCACTCAGAAATGGATAAGATGGATGGACCAGAGGACAAAAGCAGGAAAAGCACCAGTTTCATTTGCTGTAATATCACTTGACAATACATGGAAAACCATATTCTCCCTACCTTTGTATAATAATTCAACTGATAAGGGAAAATAAGATTCAATATGGCACACTGTGTCTATAAATATGCTGATATGTAATAATTCAGCTGGAATATTGCAGGAAGCATAGTACACACAACTCATTATTCTTACTCTTCATATCACTGAACTTGTCTTGCTAGTTCTATTTATTTTTCACTGGAGTAATTCTTCTGGGAACTTCAAAGCAATTAGTTCAGGAGCACACGTTAAAGGGTGAAGAGTTTCAATGTTGCAGCAATGTAAGATAACTATAGATCACAAAATCTGTCATGGAATAATGCAATCAAGAACAAAGCAAATTGAAGCTTTGTTTTCAAAAGATAAGAATGCAATGGAATGCATCATATGCTCCTCTTATTTCTTGTGCTGTCTACCTAAACGAGACTCCCTGCTTGCATATTTCAAAGTCACTGGTTAATTATCCTGTAGCAAAACTACATTTTGGGTACTGCGATTTGAACATAATGATGTGACTATAATTTGAACAAATTAGAAGTATGCAAAGTTGAATATTTGATTTCAGATATAATCCAGTAATTAAAAAAACATAACAAATCATTTAGCAGGGATGTTGCCAATGAAAACTATAGCAGTGCAGCAGAAAGCAAAGCCATAAGAAACCCTGCTCTGTTATCAACAAAAGCTACATTCTTAGTGACTTCGTGTAACACACTGTCAGTAAGTGCAGTAAGAAGTAATATCTATAGCCTGTACACCAGGATGCTAACCAGAAAGTTCCAAAAACCATGTTCCACATTCATTCATGCTAATGATTTAAATCTGCTAGACTTCAAGTGGGTGGAAGAACTGACCTTAGTGCTTAGACTCAGAGAAGGAAGTGTAAATGGAGAGCAGACACAAAGGACTGTTCTCCCTGCTATTTCTATTGACTGCATTGGGTTAAGTTCTGTTATTCTACTTAGTTCACATCATGTGGATCTTCAGGATGCTAAGACTGAAGTGCTTGAAGAAAGTCTAAACGCATCAGGAAATGAAGAAAAATCTAGTTCTAATGCATGAATCTTTTAATTATTTAGCATTCACAGGCATTAATAATTTCATCAATTCCAGACTAAATACTGCTCATTTGATTTTACTGCTGCTCGTATAAGAAAATGAGCTCTCATGCACTTATGAAGAATTCTCAAAAGCCAAATATCATGCTATGAGAAAACAGAACACCAGACACAAAGGGAAAAACTACCCAAGTAAGGTATTTGAAAATAATTACATCAATAAAAGTTAGTCACCAAACAATCACCATAACACAAATCAAAAAGGAAATCTGGTATTAAACTCTCATAAGCATTGCACATAAAAAAAAGTTACCAGTTTTCAGGCACTGCCTCAAACATAAGAATGCTGACTGCTTGGAAGAATCTTCGGAAAATCTCAGACTCGCTCTGTCTTGAGAGAGAAAAAAATATCCAAAACATCTCTTCCAAAGGATTTTGATATTTTATTTGAGAGGATTCAAGCTAAATTATTCTTAAATCTGCAATAATTTTTTTTTCTAACATATTACTTAAACTGTGCTAAGCATACAGAAGCGTTGGGAGGACTTGCATGAAAAACTACAGCCGCTTTCCATGTGCAACAGCTACTTTAGCCTTCTGGGACCAACTCAGACCAACGGACCACCTCTGTGTCACTTCCAAAAACCTTAATGCCTATACTACTATACTGACTTACAATGAAGTTTGTTTTGACTTACGTGGAATTCAGAGATTCTGACATTGTCTTGCTCTTCTTAACATATCATGAAATGTCATAGTTCCTTTTTCTTTTCTATTCTTTTCTTTTCTTTGTTAACATGACGCCATTTTGGAGGTTATTGAAATTATTGTTCATGCCCTGAATATCTGGTTAAATAGGAATGTGTGACCCAAATTATTAACTGAAATGAAAGGCGGAAAAAACAACATAAAAGGTCTTATTTTTAATTCTCTTTGCAAAACTCAGTAGTTAAAAGCCAGATGAATACAAATCAGTTAAGGTTCATTACAGTTACAATCTATCCAGAGAAAGAGAAAGGTAGAAGGGCCGGTACATTAATTTTTATGATTGTGACCCAGTAAATAATGTTCCAGACAGAGATATGACTTCTTGCAACCCAAAGCTCATATAATTTCTAAAATAATACATTATTTTTTTCTGTGTTGTTAAGTGCTGCTAAATGTTGATATGAAGGATGTCAAATTGAGAAAAAAAGGAGACTACTCCTTTAAATATCACAGACGTATATTCAAAATTTCTAATTATGATGTCACTGTTTAAATAAGAAAGAAAACAGGGCTGTCTGTCATATCTACAGAAATCCAATTGAAAAATCAGATTTATGATGAGTCTAACACAGATGACATGCTTCCATTTTCTCTTCACACATGGGAGAGACTAGATTTTCAGTTAGCTTGGATCATTTAACCACTGCATCTGTAATTCAGATGCAAGCACTGAGCGTGTTACCTGAACAGACAGTAGAGGCGGAGGTGCAGGTTGAGGGAGGGAGTTTGACATTGTACTTGTCCCCACAAAAAGATTTCTATTGTATCGTAATCCTGTTTCACCTGCAAGGCAGAATGAAGAAATTAATCCAAATACAGTAAAACACATGTAGAAAATAGATCCACCTTACATAATTATATTTATTGCATTGTATCCTAATGACTAAAAATTCATTCCCTGTGAAAGCTGCATTAAAAAGATTCTTTTCTGATGCTTGTACAGGTTGTTTTAGGACAATGCTAAAGTGCTGAATACAGACAATTCATTAAAAATACAGGGGGCCTCTCACTCATGTTTAACCAGTAGCATCTAAGTTGAAGCTACTAACTGGGATGTTGAATTAAAAAGGCAATTAATGAATTACAGATGAGCATCATAAGGCTGGATCCACAGGTTAAAAGAACACTGTATATTTCCTCATCTGCTAACGGCAGAACCCTGATGAGGCCCATGCCCATTGATAACAATGCCTGGCAAACTTCTCAGCTGAGATATTTTCAGCATAAACAGTCAAGAAGAGAATGACAGAGGTTTGTCTCTTCAGTTCAACATACAGTACCTGTGGTTCTGCAGCGCTCTGCGATAAATTCAGGTTATAATTTAACCTCACTTCCTCACTACTTTACAGCTTTTCATAAAGAGCACCTTCAGCAATGGTTAACAACCACTATACCAGTTAATTTTTCAACTGAAAATAAAGGGTAAAAATTCCTAAAAAGCAGCAGGTTATTCAATTTAGAATAACACCATATTACATTCTGTAGAAACAAAGAAATCAGGTCCTCACCACTTAGTAAATATCTTACACAAATGCATTCTAATATCCTTCTGCTCTATGAATAAGAGAATAACACCAAATTCAAGAATAAAACGAACCATTCAAGAATAAAACAGGGATGGAATGGAAGAAAGTAATTCTAGACATATGGTATCATCCTCTTTGAAACACTTTTACTTTCTGGCTTCTTTATTTCTTACACAGCCTCTAAGAGGATTTTTTTTGTCTACTACAAATTCTCTTATGTAAAAATAAAACAATCATGAGAATACAATGAATATTAACAATGTCTTCCAGGTTTTTTCTTCTTATTCTCCTTCTAATGTTGTAACAATTCAAATTGTAATTATGGAGTCATAGAAACACTGATTGGAAGGAACCTCTGGGTGAAGCAGTACAAAATCAGATCAGCCTTGTGGAGCTAAGTCTTTAAAACCTTCAGGCTCTCCGAGCAACCCAATATCACAGAATCACACAGAACAACCAGGTTGGAAGGGATCCATCGGATCTTCTAGTCCAACCAATATAATACTCTTCTACTGTCCTACTGAAGTAAGACTTCCTCAATGTGCACTATGAATCTCTCAAACTTGACCCTGTAGCTCCTATTCCTTGCTTTACTCTTTGCCTCTAAGAGTTGACTCTGCTTCACACAGCTGCAAACTGCCTGACCCCCTGTAAATCTCATCTTTGTCAGAATATAATCATCCAGCCCCTTCTCCCCATGGGTCACACACTCCTGGCTCCATATTTATGGGCTCCCTAGCTGGTCATTACCCTTCTTGCCTTAAGGGGCCCAAATCTGAATATAATAGTTCAGGTTGATTACCAGCAACTTATTGCCCAGCTGTGACCCACCTGGCTTAATCCAGGTTATCAGATTATTGAAACTTGTCCATGAGTGTGAAGTCCCTGCATACATACTTTATTCAGAACCAAAGTATAACTAAAGCAAGCAATGTGCTCATGGATGATGCACTTTTTATAGAAAAAGCATGAGCTTTTCTAAGTTAGTGAAGTCCTTCATGTGCCGTTCTGAATTGCCGAGACCTAAGCCTGAGAAATCTCTTTTTCATTATAAAGGTCCAAAAAAGAAACATGTCAGAACAACGACAGACTGTATCTGACACTATTAATGCTGTGCAAAATCAATCTCTTAAAGCTCTGTGGTGCTTGCAAACATGTAGTTGAGATGCCTCTGGTGATGGACAGAAATTGCAGGTTTTCCTCCCAATATTTTAGCCATTTCTTATTTTCATTCTCTTTCCTTTTGCTGAAAACTGATTGACTGTAGAAGATCTACTGCAATGTCAGTCTCCCGTTAACAGCTGGGAAGTCACTTTGTCTTACTAGCAGTCACAAAGAAACACAAGATAATCATATTGTGACAGCCATACCCAGCAGAGAGGAAGAGAAGCAAATCTCTTTTCATTATTCTACTCTGCCCATTTCAGCCCTTACTGAATTTCCCAATAGTAAAAGGAAGAACATTCCTTTTCAATTCAATTAATGGCCGGATAGCTAATAGGAAAGCTTATTTTCAGCTTATAAAGTATATTTTAAGGATAAAGTTAGGTTTTTCCCTTCTGTGCTACTAAAAGCATATTCTACAGTTTTCATTAATCTCTCCCATGTTAGTGGAAGTAGTCTCTTAATTTTCCAGTACTGGTCCCTGTACTGTGTATCTCAAGATACTGTTCAGCTGGAAAAGAACATCCCAGGCTGAGGGATTCAACAGGGACAAATATACAAAGAGACAATCCTGTGACACAAAAGCCTAGAACTGAACAACATTACTGTCATATAATTCAGCTGCCAGTTTCTACAAGTGCTTGAATGTAAATCACAGTTTCAACTGAAACTGAATTTAGATTGGGAAACACAGGGAAGGAAGTATAAAGTCTTTCTCTTCGTTGCCTCTGAGCTGCTCCTTGTTTCCATAGGTGCTGCTTCTCATTTAATAGAGACATTAGCATAGAAATAATCTGCATCAAGTTTGTTTCAAAGCTCTGCTCGCTCCCAGGAGTTTTGGCTGCCTAACTGTATTAGGATGAAAAGTAGTTCACATAATTATATTTTAGATTATCTATTAAAAATCAACTTTATTTATTACTAGATATTTACAAGAATATTATTCTCCTTACATTCATGTAAAATTAGAGAGCTTCCTTGTCATAGCAGTGCATTCACAGAGCTAGAAAAAAAGGATCACTAACACCAGATTTCCAATAAAACTATTGTATCCAAGTCAGATGAGCTGCTTACAATTTCACTGTAAAGAAAGTTCCCTGTAAAGAAACAGCTGAAAGTCTTCATGACGCACGCCAATAAGCTACAGGCCATTATTCAAAACTCTCTTAAAAAAAGTAAAAAAGGTTCCGCACTAGGAGCACCGTGTTGCACTATTCTGACTCCCAAAGTCTTGGAATCTATCATGAAGTCATAGTTTTATCTACTAAAAAATTAAGCTTGGCCAAGACCATCATGGAATTGGCAATAAATCTGAGACTCTATATAGAGAAAGGGCAGGTTAAGGGTACTTTGCCATTCATTTCTCTAGATTGGTAGTTATTTGTTGAAGCATTCAAAGTTTATGAATTTCTGCAGACCTAAAAGTAATAACTCAGTCAGCCAGACACTGTGTCCCAGAGCCACGAGCCAGTCAGTAGAAAAATAACCAGTAATGAGTATGATTTATTTGGATAGAACAGATACTCCTAGATTCTTTATTTAGCTCTGCCAGCAATTAGTATATGACCTTGAACAAAACCACTGAGCTAAAAAACAATCTAAAGCACCGAGTTTATACTGGGCATAGATGCAAATGTGTTTTAAATCTTACAGGTTTTCAAATGCAAATAGTTAATTCTGGCTCTTTTAAATTTTCATGTTATTTTGAAAGAAAGCTACAAGAAAGCAAGAACTTTAAGTTCCACTCCTGCTTCCACTGAATGTAGGTTTTGGTTCCTCTGAAAAATGTCAAACAAACTCTACTACAAAAGGCACCACGGCATCTATTTATGTTCTGTATACTATCACAGTACCCCTACAGAGCTGTACAAGACTGAAACCAAGCCAGCTGGGCTAAGTCAGGGCCACAACAAGACCTGCTCCTCAGGTAGGTCTATTAGGTTTTCCATGGCTTCATTTCCCCGTCTACAACACAGAAAAAAAAATCAAAATCAAACCCACATGTTCTCAGAAGAACAATGAAGACTTTGCTGTCATAAGATACAGAGCATCACTAACTGATACTGACTGCAAAATACAGAGCTGAGTGTTACAACAGCCCCTGCTCACTTAGCAAGGATTTTGCCTGAGATCAGAATGCTTCGCATATTCACTGATTCTCTTGTATAGTCCAAGTGTACGTCTGCCACTGAGTTCAGTTAAGCCATGAGTTGTGAAACAGCACTTGCATTTCCGTGAATAAATACCTCGTAAGCAGAACTAGCTGGGGTGGAGTGTTCTTGTGTCTATGTTTGCATAACACTTTTCTCCGTAAAGGTCCAGGAGGATGGATAAAACTGACATTGATTAAAAGCTACAGATTTCAGTTATATTTAGAACTTAATTTAAAATCTTAAATACACCCCGAGGCCAGCTGTAGGAAGACAAAGCATCATTTTCTGATTAATTTTAATGGGAGCGCTTTCAAATTTATTTTTCTGTAAAGCAAGTAAGTTTTGAATATTTTCACAGCCTTTCAGAATGAAAACACACTCTTGCAAATACAGTTAATTTGAATAAGTTCTTCTCTACAACACCACTATTTTTTATTCTTATACTATCCTCTGTTTCAAATTAGTGGTAATTCCCTATCAATCATTGGTAAAAATACATTTTTGCCAAGACTCCATGTATAAAAACATTTCAAATCCAAAGGAAAAACATCAAGTTTAAATAAGTATCAGACTTTTTGCTTTAAAACAATTGCAGGGATTCCCAGAGGCCCATAACAGAAACAGAGAAAATACAATTTTCTTAACTCAGTCAATTGGCTCTATGAACAAAATAAAAAACAGCTTAAATAACTATTTGCTAGGCGACACTCATTGAAGAAATTATCCATACAAGTTACATTGACTACTAGCCTGTTTCACATACTGCTTTCTTTTCAAACTATGTAAATCTATTTGTTCTAGTATTCTTATTAGTCCAATCTTGTACACAGAAGAGCATCTTTTGAGATGTACCCAGCACTCAGTTTCTGTGTCAGCGGAAAGTGTACATATTATTTTAAACCATAAGGCAAAACATTTGTTTATTACCCACTCCGTTTATTTACCTACTTTTTTGAAAATTAGATATCTAAACACTTACCTGTTATTAGTAATTAAAGGAAGTTTGATAAGAATTAGTACCCTGTATAAACATCTAACAGAGTTTAGGCCTTAGTGTGCTTTTATGGCTTTTCCTACCATTTTGGATCAATATCTGTTATTACTCAGAAAGATGAAAGAAAAAGATGGTTAGCACCACATTCATTTTCCTCTAGCCTGGACACTGTTTAAAAAGCTGGAGACATAGCAGTTCCTGAGTTAACTGAAGTGCAGAACACAATACCCAGGAGTCCTACAAAGAGTATCATCTCAGCATCATGTGCAAAGGTGGAGTAAAAGGAGCGGATTGTATGCAGGCTGTGTTTCAATAGAAGAGAGAACCTCCTTTTTTGTAAGAGAACTCATATTTCCTTGATAGGAGTGAGTCTGTTCGCTGGTGCATGTCCCAGTGCGACAAAGGGCTGACTTGAAACAAACAAAAAACTTTAGTATACTACTGCAGAATCATAATAAGTGTTTATACAAGCAACTGATTTATCCTTTAATGTTTGTTTTTATCATGAATGCTTGTAAATCATATGAATGATCTGTACATTTAAAAAACTATTACATTCCCATGTACAACAATTGTGCAGCTTTGCCCATATTCATCCATCCATGGATAGATACAATTCTGTGTGGCTTATTTGATCAATCAGACAAAATTGAAAGCATTAAAGAAAATCAGTTCGGATATATTCACTCATGCCTTCCCTGTGACTGCCACCCTTATTTTAAATCAAGATAAGCACTGAGTAAAACGTGATCCTTTTACGTGTAAGTTATTAGGCAAGCTTCACTTAGGCCTAAACAAAACCCTTCCATGTACTTCGAAACTGCTGCAGCACGGCCTCTGCACTCAAACTTTCAGGTTCAAATTAAAATATTTAGGTTTGGTAACACAGACTATGTGGGTAAAATGAATGCCACGTGCAGAATAATAAAAAGGAACTCAGACAGTACAATGTTATTGTGGTTTTAGACAAACATCATTTAAGTACTAATTTCAAATAGTTCACCCAAAATAGTAGAGGATTGCAGGTTGAGCTTCCAAGCACTTATGAAGTTATTTCAAACTCATGCAGTAGCTCATGCAGTGCTAAAACACATTCCTGTTAGCTAACTAGCTTCTATGATAATCACATACCTGTGTGTCACCATCAATAATGCTTCAGGATAAGAGTCTGAAAAACATCTGCACATCTTAGCCAACTAATTTACTTTGATGCACTCACTACACCAACGGTACTCAACCCACTTTTTCTTATTGCAGTACTCCAGCATTATTTTCCAGGATTTCAGCACTATTTCCTTTATCACGGTTAATTAAAATATTTAAGCTATTTAAATCCAATGAAATAGCTTCTTGCTTTCACATCTTCATCCTCGTGGACACTGGATTTTTTCAATAACACAACTCTGAGAAGAAGGTATTTACAGCAATCTGACTTAAGCCTCGGTTTCCTTCAACAATAAGGATGATGTGGAACATTATTGGTGTTTCCTTGATTTCTAATTATATTTGCTCATAAAGAAGTTAATAAAACTTAATGCAACCTACTTTGGTAGGATCTTTTCAAGGTTCCACTTTGACATGGCCTTTCAGATCAAAAAGGAACACCTCAATCAAGTTCAAATCCATCTCAGAAATAGGATGTCAGCAACGTACGTTAGAGGCACAGTTGTGAAGAACTGAAGGATGATCACAGCTGACTACCACTCATTGCTTCACACTGGAAACATTCATCATGAAACTTTCTCTTAAATGAAACTTCGCAATCCAACAGCAATATCTGTCAGCTAACGGGAGAAATGAGAGTTGTTAAATGTAAGCCTTGTTCATTAGAACTTGGAATTTTTTTTTTTTTAACTTTAAAAGAAAGGATGTCTTATGATTAAAACATCATTATAAATGAGATGGTAGCCTGTCATGTGGAAAATAGAGATTCTCTGGTTCTGGTGAACTGCCTTCCAGCCTGAAGGGTTTTAACTAACTTAAGTGACAGACCTTCTTGTCTCACTAGTTTACGTATTTAATTTTGCAGTAACTGTTTTCACACAGACCTTTTATTGTTTAATGTGCTTCCCGATATTAAATACACATATTATCTTCTTTCTTCTATTAATATGCAGTCATGTGTATGTATGATCCTATACAGAGCAACATACACAGTCACTTTATTTGGATGAAAACATTAAAAACTATCAATGTTACCCTCACTGCAACAGGAGTTTCTTTCTCTTGGACAACTAAAATGCAAAGGAGCTGCCCAAGTATAAGATTTCTATTGTCTGAGGGTTTCTTGTTCTTCAGTATAAAAGTGCCATCGGCTACCTGAACAGTCTCACTAGCTCACTATTTTTTTTTTCCAGCTATTTCATGATTTTAACATAGATTAGATTGACAGTAATCACATTTTTCTTTCAGGCCCAAAATATGTGTTTTCCTATTAGATCCTGAAGGGATAACATCACTGGTTGACCTCAATTTTTGCAGACTATTCTACTAAATGCACTCCTGTTATATTTGGCAATCAGTTACAGGACTTTCGTCAGACCCAAGTACTTTACCTCTATCAGCTATGATCAAAGGGGGTCAGGACCTACAGTTTTAGAGGATTTTTTTTTCCTTACTCTTCTCCCAGGAACGTATCAAAAGACTATGTTTTAGTGACTCATAGTCACACGACAAATCCATACTCAAGGATGCAACCCAAAGGCGTATTTTTGTGTAAAAAAGGGACGAGAGCAGCAGCAGCAGTCACTTCTAAGATGTTCATGCATCATAAAAGATAAAGAATTCTCCTGAGTGTTTGTACCTTTTTCTAATTTCCCGTGTCATAATTGTTTAATGGCACAATGAGTCATAGTGTCTAAGGTCTGTGTCAGCACAGAGATGCAAATCTCACTGAAGCTAACAAGAATGCTACCTATTAATGTCAGGGTAAATCAGGTCCTTCATGCCTTTTAATTCCCCAGTCTTTACTGAGATTACTAATTAAGTCCATGTATGAGGGTATCTAGCTTTCTTCCAGAGAAATGCAGTTGTATCAATGTGGTATTTCACCATTTCGAAATTGCACTGATGTATGACACACAAAGATGTGCAGCCAGAGAACACCTTAATATTTAGGAACTAAGAAATACAAGGAAAGAAGAAATGAGATGCCTTATAGATTCAAATACAGCAAATATTAAATTCTTTCTTGATGCAAGGACATGGTTCATTGCTACTAGAAAGCTTCATTTCAGCTTCGTATTGGAGCAAATCTTAGATCTGTCTAGATTTAGCAAAGTATTTAACTTAAAAATAGGTAGACATTGAAGATAATTAAGTAAATAATGCTACTGTACAATGAATCTGAAGAAACAGAAATAATCACAACTTAAGAGACTAAGGAACCAGTGTTTCACAGAGATGCTTGCAACTGAGTCCTAATTTAAAACAGAATGAAAAAAACCTAGTTGAATCCTGTTTGTATGTTACTTAAGAGGATAAATTAATGATTCTGAAATATTCACTGTGCTTTACTAAATATCACAGTAAATATAATGCAGGAATTTAGTCAATTCCATTGCCACATACAGGCATAAACAAATGCAAAGACATGCTTGGAGATGCACTGCAGGCAAAAGTGAACGGTAAGAGATATAATTAAAGACGCTTAAATAGGTTTTCAAAGTTGCTAAGATACCGTCAGGTAGTGTAGCACATCTTGGACAGCCAAAGATATCCAAGACTGTATCCTAAATATTCATACCCTGTAGCTTTGTTTTGTTTTTGCCTTTCCTTTCTTTTTTAACTTCCCTAGTAATTGTAAACCTCTTCAGATAAAACATCACCATCTGACAGACAGAAATATTTACATTTGAGATTCACTATATGTACTCAGCAATGAATGATTTTGTTACAGCTTTTCTGAATAATAAAGAGCAACACAAATACAAAGACAAAGTTATCAGCAAAAACACAACTTGTAGCAAAGCAAGCAGCTGGGAAGATATATGTTTACCTCTCCCGATACAGTAAGGAAAGTAGCAGGAGATAGAGCCTTCTTTGACTGTCATACCAGGATTTTTACAGAACCATAATACCTTACACAATCTTGTAACTGAAAAAGAAAATTGAGGGCATTTGCATTAGACATAAATATAATGACGGAATCACATGAAATGAAATTGCTTTACAGACTTGGCACAAAAATAATCATCTTGAATAAACGGTTCCGACCTCACTACCTGCCAGAAGTTGATGACAACAGAGTAATCTAAGTAAGTGTACATCAGCTAGTATTAATTGCTTGAGAGATGGATATTGAATAATTTAGGTGTTACTTTAATCCATGTAATAATAATAATGTTCAGACAGCCATATGGAAAGGCTTCACCATTTTTAGTTACTACCTCCTCGCCAGATAGTAAAGATCTTTCAGCAAACATTCCTCAAATTAAAAATTAAAATAATTTAAAAAATAAATCTACCTGGTTTATTCACCCAAATATTTGTTGAATTGGATTCTTCCTATTATATCTGCTTTGCCTATTTAATTACTTCAGCTACGCCACACAAAGAAGTAAAAGAGCTTCCAGTTCATCCAGTTCCCACCTGTAAAATGATGAAACTGGTCAAGTTAAAATATCTATAAATGCTGAACAACAATCATTTCAGTTCTGATTCCCTCCATGTAAATCAGGATGGAAAAATTATCTTCAATTTTACTTTCAATGTCCATTTCTTGCCATACAAATGACTGTACAGATGCATTCCAGCCCCACACTTAGCAGTGGCTGGTTCTTTGCAAACAGGATGGCACATGCCTGCTGAACTTTTCTTTTAAAACTTAAAACCCAAGATCAAAGACTAATTCAATTAATTCTAATCTCAAAAGTTATTAGATCTAAGGGCTTTATTATAACATTTTTTAGGCTTTTAATCCTTTATTCAATGACTTATGCAGTCAAAAAATATCCCAAATGATAATAAACACATTGTGAATTCTAATAAATTTTTATCTAGCACAAATCATACATAAAGCTGTCAGTTTAGCTCCTTCTTTATATATAAAAAAAAGAGAAGCCTGCACAGGATGGAAACAAGGGTGATAGAGACTAGAGATATGAGTGCACTATTTGCAACTAATCATTTATTCAGCGATCAGAAATTGTTTCCAAGAAGACACAGGGGCAGTTCTTGGCACTTAACATGATCCTCTTTCAAGTAACTCTGCATTTAAAAGGGATGTAAAGCATCCCAAGGACTGTGAAATGCAAAAATAGCTTTCAGCTGCCTTTTCTCCCTGCATTGTCCACAGTCACGAGAGGCAAGCCCTGACCCCACTGAAGTCAATAGAATTGCTGTCATTGCCAGTGGCAGGACCAAGCTTTATCACTGTTTTTATTAATAATTCATTCTCCAGAATGACATTCTGCATATTTTGGCAGTAGCTTTGCTTTTTCCACTGAAGTAAAAAAATGCTGCAAAAATAAAACCGATTTGGAGAACGTTACCAGTTCTAATATAAGAGTTAGACTTAGGAGAAAAAGTTGTACCAGGCTTATGTTATTCATCAGTCAGTTCCTACCCGTGCTACCTACCCCAAGCTCCAGATCCACTTGAACTTTTAATTAAAACACTGTTACAAAAAGAGGAAGACATAATGAAAACCTTTGTTTTTATGCAGAGAAAGGAAGCATTCATGAAAGCAGCAGAAGCTGGTCCAGAAGTACAGTAATTGAGCTTTATAATTAAAGCTTATGATACCATAACCCTTCTTTACTGTGATACTCCGAGACAGCACACTGAGATTAGTCAGTTAAATAAAACGGAATCTCTTGACATTTACGTGAAACACATTTGCATATTATATATAAATATGACACGAATGACCTACCTATTGCTCAAGTTCTGAGCAGCCATTTTGCACCTTTTTAGCTAACACACACATTCCCTCATATTCACTGATCTGTTGCTCAACTGAGGGTATTTGTGTCCTTCCTCAACTAAGTCAAGAGGGATCATGACAACGTTGGGCACATCTGAGCTGATTTTACCCCAGCCTGCATGGATTACTTCTCTCAGACGTGATTTTCTAGAATGAACTGCAGGTTAGCATGGACTCTTTCAAATGAGCGCGTCACGCTAACATCTCTGCAGTCATGTAATCAGTATTGCTAACCTTGGTAGTTATCACAAAACCACAGATAACATGACATATGACAAATCATACCTTTGTGTATATTTACGTGTCAGGGCTCAGGCCTGACCTCTCCATAGAACGTCCTCCCTCTGTGACACTATCATTGCTCGCAAACCACAGTTCTGTTCTATCATCGAAGAAATGGGCCGACCTGTATTGGAAAATAAAATTTCCTTTTCGTAAAACTGAAAGCCAATCAGCTGAAAGCCAATCAACTTCTAAGCTTTCTAGATACAATACAACATACAATGCAACAAGTCCACTTAATTCTTGGATTTTCAAAGAGCTCAAGTGTCAAAGCTGTACTTAATTTTATAGAATCATAGAAACACAAGGTTGGAAAAGACCCATCAGATCATCGAGTCCAACCATTCCTATTAATCTCTACACTATGCCCCTCAGTATCTCATCCACAAGGCCAAAGTCATATAAAGCTTGCACATTTCAGTCAACATTCACCAGGCTCACATTGGCAAAGAGCACAGGGGCGGGAGCTACAGGACACTGCTAGAACAAGACCAATACATGTTGCATTCACAGGCAAAAGAGAACCATCCCTTTAAATTCAATATTAAAATATTCAATATTTAAATTCAACATTTAATTTCAACTTATTAAGCATGCGCTGTGTGCAGTGCAAGGTATCTTTATCATTGGCCTAAAAAAATCCCTTGTTTTCCTAGATATATCATGCACTTATAGCTGGCAAAAAACATTTCACACTTGCAAATTAAACCAATTCCTGTCAAGTGACTGTGAGTCATGTTGATTTCAGTAAATCCAGAGAGATCTGGTAAACTGTCAGGATGAGTTTGGTTAAATGTTAGCAGAGTTCAAAAGGAGAATAGAGAACATCAGTTTCTAGTCAATTCTAAAAAGTAATTTCTGTCGAGTTTACTTGAAAAGAAAAAAAACCCAAAAGGTAGCACAAAAGGTATTCAAGCCCCAGAGAACCATGTTCAAACCATCAGAAGATTTTTTGGCCTTTGAGTGCTCTGGCATTTAAATAGATACGTGGAAAGCTCCCTGAAGACCAATAACTACCTACTTGTTTATTATATTTAATGCTGTAAGAAAATCATTCTACGCCACTGAATCAAACGGAAACCAGGCTGGAAGAGCCTTAAACTGAAAAGCATATGTGGAACTGGAAGATAAACTAAGAGAAACAGATATTTCAAGTTTACTTCTAAGGAAATATATGACATGGAACACATAGACAGAAAGAAAGTATAAAATATATAGGGGGGAAAAAAAGTCATATAGCTATTTGAAAAACAGCTGTAATGAATATAAAAGCTGATATCCCAGCATGTCCCTTGCTCCCAGCAGAAATGACCTGCGAGTTGAAGCCACCAGCAGAGAACAGCAGGCACTCAGCTGCTGAGAGAGCAACATTCAGCATACACATATGGGAAAGAAGACAATGTCTACTGAGTGACCACTATACTGAGCCAACACGTGCAGTACTGCACAGAGCTGACACTTCGGAGAATTGTGTAGGAACACTTGTGACATGTTTAATCAAAATTTCTCTAGTAAAAAGTTTGAAGTTCATTTCACCTCTGTTGTACAGTTGTTGATCGCAAGCGAGGACAGCGCGAATGACCCTAGTGATGTCTATTATAAAAGGCCCAGAGATACATCTGGAAGTACCCCAGGCTATCCAGACTCTCTACTATTCCACAAGTTTCTGTCAGTCTGAAAGCTGAAAATGTATGAATGTAAAACATTCTTTTTGCTAAAGCCTTATATAAACATTCCTTCTGTATTTGCTCTTGACAATTGTTCCACTCAAAGCATTTAACTGCAACACAGCACATCACTTGTGGAAAAAAAAGAAGTGTTTCCTTTGTGAATTATTGCTTTCACTCTAGCTCCTGCTATTGTTGTTATTTAAGGAAAAGAACCCCAAACAACATTTAATGAGTGTTACATGCCTGACTCATGCTTATGAAAAAAATACTCTCTGGTCCTGTGACACACTTAATAATCCTACTATCTGAGCATCTTTATCTAAAGCAATACAGATATGTTGCAAGCTACTGCAAGGGTTATGACAGTTTGCAGTAAGCAGGATAGTGTAAGAATATCTCATGAAAGGTACCAAACTTTCATTTTTAACCCTTACACTTCATAGAAATGCTTTTTTACCTGACCACACAGGAGATTTGGAAAGAAAATACTTTTGTCAGATTGCTGCTTGGGAACTGCTTGGTTCCAAGTACCAAATCCCAGCCAAATTGTTCAAACCCAGCTGTGTGGTTTTCCACTTTGTGCTTCTCCTTCATACTCACATCCATCTTGTCAAGAATCCCTACATCAGACAATATAAACGTTGTAGACTTTTTTCCAAGATAAAAATACTTAAAATGACAGGAAAAGAGATTAATTTGAGCACAAAACCAGCACAGAAGAGAATCTGACTTCTTCCTTACCTCTAAGCACACATACAACATACAACTACCTTGGCTTTTTTCCAGTTCCACGTGTAGGTCATATCACCATAGCAAACATCATATTAAGGTGTAACATATTATTTAACTTAAACCTTAGGCAATCAGTGGCTCTTTCAGAATTAAACATCCTATTTTATTAAACTTTCCCTATAGATTAGAACAAAAAAACCCCAAAACACATGAAGTCATTACAATTGCTGAAAACATCAGAGAAAGTATATGTTCCTATTTGTTGTTTCATTAGCTAATATTTAGGAAATATCCACTGCAGAGATGTATCAAAACTCCAGAACACCGTGCGGGTGAACCAGCTCCTGCAAACACAAGGTTGTCATTTGTCACCTGGAGTTTCTCAGGATTTCATAGAATCATAGAATGTATCTCATTACAAGCTAGTGCTGTTGCATACATGGCATTACAAGACAAGGTAAATTTAAAGCTTGCCTGGCACGACTAACTCTTTGATGAACAGGACCCCTGATAAGGATACAGAAATATGTTAGGAAAAACTGACCCAAATCATATTATATCTGAAAGCAGAAATCCCAAGGGCTGGTTGGTCTCTTTCTCTAGTAGCTATGGATTGTGAAATGAGAATCACAAAACACTTACTTCACTTACTCTTTTCATGCATTAACACTTCATCAGAACCTTTTTATTAAGTCCACATGACTTTGCCTATATTTTCAAATCATTTTATATAGACCACAGTTTCTCTTCAGTTTTCAACAACAACATCATGTCTACTCCATACAGCTGTGAACAAAACCAGCGTACACAGCAGAGATTTCTGGCCACTGACAAGTTTCACATCTATCTGACATAAGCAGTCGTACGCTATGCACAAGCAAGCACTAAAAAGCTAGGAAAAGGTCTCCGTATCTGTTATGCTCTCAGTTTCCACCTTACTTCATGTAAATCATTCTGAGGGCTTTTTAGTAAATCTACATAATGTATATTCTTCCTTCCTGTTCCCTTTCCATGCGTTATTTTTATATTCTGCTAGCAGAGTTCTCCAGTGATACACAGATAACAGGGAGCCTGCAATGCCTCCAGCACGTATCTGCGTAGCTTGCAAGTACAGAAAATTCCTTGTTCCCCTGGTTACTCTCACTAGATTTGCATTCTAGCATAAGGAGAAAGAATGACAACTTCCTGATTCTCACCAGTGAATCCATCGATAAGTGAAAATTTTGCTAACAGATATATTTTTAATTTCCCCTTTGAAAATATGTAGGTAAGAAGAGATCAGCTGTAAGTAAATAAGCAATCTAAAAGAATCAGAGAAGAGAAGCTAAGTATTTGAAAAAAGCAACTGGAGAAAGACAAAATTGGTGAACTAATATGTTTAAATATAGTTTAAGAAGTGATTGGAACACAATAGACTTGGATTTTAAATCTTAGGACGCAATTGTTTTCAAGATCCAGGCAGAGCCAAGCACCACATCAGACACCTGATCACACACACGTACTGGCCTAACATTCCCAGGCAGTCAGAGTTCAGGGTGTGAAAGTCCTGTCTTCAATGAACAAGAAACAGTTATATATAAATGCAAGGCATGATAAGAGCATGTTCTGAATGTCAAGAAAACTACCTATGGGAGACGAGATAATAGAAAAGTTTGGTATATCTCAAGTCATCCTTGCAAGAAACAAATTTAAGTTACCTGGTAAAGTACATGTCTGCTGTCAGGCAGGCTACATACAATATAAATGGAAAGATGATAGGTCTGATCCATAGGTAATGAAGCCACTCATTACAGCAATTCCTGCACAGGACTTTCCCCATGATATTTTTGCTACATTTGCTATACCTGTACTTTTACTATCAGATTACTTACTGCTCCAGATCAGTAAAATGGACATAAAGCAGAAGAACATTCAAGACCATTAAGCTTGGCTCTAAGACACCATATGACGCATTGTTCTACATCACTTACTGTATCCCACATCACAACACATCACCTTGAACATGTAGAAACTGAAAGAACAGTATGTGACACAACACATTTGGTACATACAGTGATGTGAATGTTAGAATTCCACCAACAATATTCTCTCAACCCAATGACTACTATCAAATCAGACTGTAGTTCAACAATGCAAATTGTATTTGGCACAGAGAGAATGAAAATATAAACAGAACCATGTTTTGTACACACTGGATGCATATACTTCACATAATATCATCATGTTGAGATGGAGATGATGATTTTCTTGTTTGAAATTGGTAATTTTGTGCCATTTAAAACCTGCTTTTTTGTTTGCTTATATATTAATTGACATCTACAATGGAAGGTATTTCTTTCAAGACCAATACTGAAAATAAGCTATTTTACCTTTATAATCACTCTACATCCTTAAAATAAAGAATTTATAAAGATGGAAAGGTTTTTTTCAAGAACAGTCTAATAATATTTTAGGAAATTTTATATAGTACCACCTGTCCTTCTTGATGCTTCCAAACTACTACTTCAGGGTATCTTTATACTTCATTCTTTTTACTACTAAATATATTATGATAAAACAGAAACTCCAGTAAATGCCTTAATCAGTAGTGCAGACTTCTAAACAGCAAGTCTAGTCAATTAGTACTACTGGCATGCCACAGAGCTGAACTCAAGAGATATTTTTTGTGTGTGAAAATGTCCACAAAACCTAAAACCAAATATCAGAGAGATCTACGTTAAACAGTTTTATCTTATTTGTTATCAGTGAAGCCCAGAAACCATGGATAAGTAAAACCAAAAAAACAGTAAGTGACCATTTTTAAGTGGTGAAAAATTTCCATTTGAATCCAGCTGCATTCTCAAACAATAACTTTAGTTCTTTTAACTAAGCTTCCTGAAAACAGTTCGAAAAATTATTGCATACTTTCAGAGCTAAATGTTTTCTGGTTTGAAATATCAAAGGTGTGGCAACTGAGTAATCAAGGTAAAAAACAAGTTTAATTCAGACAAGTTGATGCAGGCAATGAGAATGATACAGCATGTCAGAAAAAACGAAAGACACCAGGAGCTGCACTTTCATTGAGCGAAGACCTGGTGCATCACCCAAGCACACAAACGGAATAATCATGTTTTTAAACTAAGTTACTCAATCTGCTGTGATGTCTCCTTAGAGTAACTCATCCTCAATTAACAAAACCTACATATGATTTCTATCTTAAAATATAGTCAGAATGAACTATCTGTTCAAATAAAATTATGAGAAGACTGCCATAAGCAAGTCATAGAGGAAAGTAGTGACATTTTGAAGGCTCATTATGATCTGCTATTTTTAAAGGGGCCTTCTTTTTACATGCTGCACTGGCATATGTTAAAGCGAAATGCTATGATTGCCACCTTGAACTAACATCAAAATAAAAAAAAAAAAGTTATCCATCTCATGACATTGTTTATAAATGAATAAGTACAGTAAGAATCATAGATTTTCATGTTTAACACGTTAGCCACATATTCCAATGAACTCAACAAGTTAAACGCGATGGGTTATTCTCCCTGGCTTATCATTCAGGTAAATGCACAGGCATGCAGTTGGAAACTTCAGCATCTTCAACAAATATATTTCTGTTGCAGTTAAAACAAAAGGGAAAGCGGAAAAGGAAATAAAATGCTGTAATTTGTAGTCTGCAGTAAGGAACTAGATAGCAAAAGAACCATCCTTTTTCTAGAAGTAAATCCTTTCTGTGACAGAGAATAACTGCTGAGAATAAAACAAGATTAACTCATCTCTCCTCTGTCTCCATCCTTGTAGTGGACAGGAGAGAGATACCACTTGACTGTTGTCCTAAAGCATGATTTGAATCAACTTGCATCACAGAACGGAAAGGTGGACCTGGAGAGCTGCACTCATTCATCTTCATAAGCCACAGCAGATCAACTCTGCTTAAATTACCTCAGGAAAATGCTTGTTTAGTCTGTTCTTAAGTACTGCAATGACAGAGACTCCACTATTTCCCCAAGCAATAAATTCTAGGACACAACTATCTTTACAATTGGAATTTTTTTCCTGATGTCTAGCCTAAATCTCCCTCGCTGCACTTTAATTCCATTATTCTTTATCCTGTCCCCAGAAGCAATGGAAAACAAATTATTCCTTTTCTCGTTGAAGCAATTGGGAGACACTCGGAGACTCCTCATGCTCCCTCCATCTCTCCTCGCTCAAAAAATTAAAACTCTTTCAGCTGGGCAGGTTTCCCAATCCTCCCACAATCCCTGCCCTCACCTCTCAGTCCCCTCTGGTCATGTGCAGGTGAGACATGACCAAAAAGCAGAGAAGTTTGCGTATTTTGCAAGCAGGCTGCCATAAATGATTCTAAGAAGCAACCTATAAGATGCATCAACTAAAAAGACACATGCACCACAAAAATAGCTCAGGCTCCATACTGTGTGTTTAAAGATACACTGCAGCAGAAAAGACCCTGATTTGTAGCTTATTTCTCACACTGGCTTTGCCGCTAGGAAAACTCAACTTCAGCTATCCTGGTTTCTCAACATAAACCTGAAAAGCATCTTACCAGTCACCTGAGTGGTGGAGTATTTGTGGATACACATTTCAGCAGTTTTAATAACATTTACCCACCTCATAGAGTTGTTGCATGTATCAGTCAGTTAATGTTTTAGTAATACTTTCAAAGCACAAAAGCCAAGTGTGATGACAAAGCCAAAGTTAATGAATGGTGCTATTGTTCCTTAGATTAATAACATCTTTATAAAGGATGCCCTCTGAAAAAGCACCGACTGTTTTTGTGTCATATTTCAAATGGTAACAAAAACCATTATAATTAGACATTTTTCTGCTTTTCAATGTACCTTCTAAACAGTTTTTAGTACCACCTAAATTAATTTTCTTTCTTATTTAAAAGAACTGGAAAGAACACTCAAGAAAGAAAGAAAGAGAGAGAGAAAGAGAATTGCTTGTCACATCATTTCTCAGTACTCTGTAGCTCTGTACTGAAAAATATTTCAATGATTCAGGAGCTATGAAAATTCAGGCTGTGATCATTAAGCCTGGAAGGGGGGTGTTGCTTTTGTTACATATTTTACTTTAACATAATACACAGTTGTCAATATGAAAAAAATATGGATATATTTCTCATTCTGTGTTAGAATAAGCCATGAAATCTCAGTATGCCTTGCTGCATAAAGTAATAAGTGATACACCACCCATATCTTTCTCTCTTTTTTTTTTTTTTGTTAACTTCTGTTTATAATTTAAACCAATAATCACACTAAACACTTGGAAATAAATGAAGCCTTTTCAGACTGATTAAATTGACTAAATGCTTTAAACACGTGACTTCGGCAGATCTAATCATCCCACAATAGTCAGGGAGTTAATCATGCAAATGCCTTCAGATATTTCAATTTGCAAATCTGTGTTTGGTAGTATACAGTCCTTCAAAGCATCTGTACTCTGTGGTGTGAACAGCAACTGTTCAGTGACTGGCCAACAGAAAAACTTATTAATGAGCAAAATATTAAGCCAAATAAATCAATACAATTAAAAAGTTTTAATCAGAACATATAATTTTCCTGAGGCTTTACACTATTGTAGGAGGTATGGACCCACTTGCTCCAATGAGGAGAGAATACAGAATAGTTCTAACACCAAACACGTGTCCCACAACCTCAAGGCTCATGCACAGATGTACAAGCTTATTGCACATACTGGTGGAATTTTACTCTTGTGGGCACTGCACATGAGGAGAGTGATGGTGTTTCTAATGACCCTTATTCACACTTGTTTGGAGAGAAGCAGCTTCCACCAAGGTGAGACTATTACTCAAAGTAATCTCTTTTTACTACCTTCCTTTCTGTGTGAAGGAAAATGTTAGGATGAACAAGACGAACTGTGGATTCCATCTTGCAGTGAAAACCACATTTAATTTTGAGCAGAATCTGAACCTTTCCTACTATATCCTCTTTCCTGTCTCTGCTCTCGAACTGAAGCATATCTTTCCATACACATTAAAATACGTTATGGCTAATAATGAAATTTAATACATTTGCCTAACTTAAGGCAGATTTACTACTGCCTGAGTTCTGTTCCTTCATTAACTTACTAGACACAGTTAAAACAACTAAACTAATGAAAAAACAGTAGTTCCATCCAGAAAATAAAGTTAGACAATAATCTGAAAAATCCTTCAAAAGAAGTTCCCTGAGTTTTATATTCTGCCTTGTAATCTACTGGCAAAACCAGTTTTAATTCAGCAGTATAAAATGTTCAGCTTTATAAAATGCAGCCAACCAATCAGACCTAAAGACAGTAAATTAGTAAAGAAGATTAAAGTCTGCCTTATGGATAAGACAAGGAAGGATCAAAAGATAGTTGCAAGTTTGATAACTCCTGCAAGCCACCAAAAGATGGCAGCGATATCTTGTCATTTTATAAATGGATAGAACTGATCTTGCTTGTCAAAGTACGAAGAGTAGAGTTTATCAAGAGCATCCTACAAAACAGCAAAGCATAACCAGCTAGTAAGACTTTTGAGGGATGAGCACATAAATCAGGAAAACGATAAGCGATGGAATTGACTGGAGTTATAACTGAGATACTACGCAGTATTTATTAGTAAAATTCAAATCAGTTATTCTGCTGTAACTGGTAAGGAAAGTATGACAAATCTAGGTCTTAAAAATGAGAGTCCCAGAGCCAGTTTGTTTCTTCCAATGTTTTCCTCCTACAGTCAGGAAGAGCCTTTTCAATGACATTAAGGTTATGATGGAAAAATAATTCCAATAGAAGTCTATAGAGATTTTGCTAATATGCCTTTATGATGTGATATTATGACGGCAATTCAATTTCATTGCAAGCCTAATGAGACCATGTTACAATGTCAAAATGAAAGGAAACCATATCAATCAAGTTATAGTACCCTTGGAGAAAGAAAAACCTAAAGAAATTAACCCCATTAAAAACTATACTAAAACAACATTAAGATCTAGTGAATTCAGAATTGCTTTGCTTTTGTTGGTTTAGTGCTTCAGGTAGAAGCTAAATTTGGCACTGATTTACAACTCATTAAATATATTGACATCAGGGGGATTCGGTGAAAGTTTTAAGGAAACATAAACAGCACAAAATTCATAACAAGTACTGTGGTTGTATACAGCATTGGGCAGAGCCTGTTTACTTCCACAGATAAAAGGAAAAAAAGAATAACAAAAACTACAATAACTGAACATAATAATTTTTTTTAAAAAAAATGTTACCTCTTGGCAACAGAGCCCTCTTCATGTGCATCCTTTAAATTATTTATCAACAATTTTTGTCCTTTCCAAGCTAATGTTTCTAATTAAGTCTAAGAGTAAGAGCTGTAATACTAGTAAGAATTCTATAAAGGCTGGCACGTGTACCCCATTTAAAATGTGCCACTATCATTTTCCCAACCATGTGTTAATGGCAATTAACACAGGTGCCCAAGAACTGCCACCTACCCGAACAGAGTGCAGACTTTCTAGCGTGGCAGGGAGGGACACACTTTTTTTATATAATAGGTACATTACAATTTCAGCAAAATACCTACAAGGATGGAAATTTAAGCCTCGTGTCTTGACATGAGCAGCAAACCCTTTGAACACACAGCAAAGTACAGCAAAATTTTTAAAAAAGACATGGTTTTCACTGTGCCATTTTCCCTCTGAGCTCACATTTTGTTAGGGCCATGTAACTATCAGTGTGTGAGGTACAATGAAAAAGATGAAGAACATTTTGGAGAAGCACCTCCCTAACTGAGTGTTCAGCTTTTAACTCAAGCCCCTCTTCTACCATTTCCTATGCCACTGGCAGAACAAATACAAACATGGGTTGTTCCCCTATACATGTGATCCAACAAGAACACCCTAGGAATGTCTACAAAAGTTTCAGTAAGACAGTTCTTTGATCACTATCCTGCAAAATAATATCTCCACTTAACAGAGTGAATGCCAAAGTGGTTTTATTATTATTAGAGTTCTTTTAATGACAGGCATGCACTCTGTGTGTTTTTATCAAATACTTGGAAATCAATTAAAACAATATAATGCCACTGGGAAAAACATCATTTGCAAAATAATTATAAGCAATTGGCACCAGATGTTCTGTTTCTTCAAAATTTGCATTTTCAGTTGTATAATATTTATATTTTTCTTTTGGCTAAATGCTTAAGTAATCATACCTCAAAAGGCTGGGGCTGTTTTGTTTCTTTTCTGGCTTTCCCCTTTATGACAATGTGATTCAAAGACAAAGCTCAGGTCAGATTTCCAAAGTCAGTTACACTGAGTGGCTTCACCTCTACCACACAAATACAATATCTTTTATTTTAATCATACTTACCAGTCTTATCTACTAATCTTCGAGAAGCACAGATAAACAGCATATTTTAACAATACTGTTCAGCTAAACCTGAAGCCAAATGGAATCAAGTAACTGATAAGAGACTTTCCCTAGATACAAGTAAACCTGATACTCCTGTCATGGCTGTTGGCTGTGTCTTGTTAATTTAGTTTCACCTACAGAACTGAAGTGATTTCATCTAGAGGACTAAAGATTTTAATGTAAAGCTGAAACTTTTTGATAGCCCTCGATCAAAATTCATGAGAAAGCTTGTTCTTATAATTTTCTTTATAAAAGAAGACTAAGTGATTTCTGAGGTCACAAAACTTCTAGGCGTCATTAGAATCCCACAATATGAGCCCTCAAAAAGAAAGTGGGTTTTTTTTAGGTTTTTTTTTAATGATAAAGATCAATCATTTCAAAGAAGACAAAATCATTTTGTTTAGATTCAAGTGTTTAGATTCACGTGCATTCAAAAAACCTCAGGAGACTAAACATTCCAATTTCTTTTTTATACTGAATATGTTAAATCTTTTTATTTTTATAGGTTTAGAGTGAGCAATAAACTTTTTAGGCAAAGAAACACAATAGAATGAGTTGGCAAGGCCTTAAGAAACACCATGCACACAGTTGTACCATCACAGTTAATAAGAACAAGTCAATAAGAATACGCAAAGAACTCTTAGAGCTAAGAGACAGACTCTACTTATCTCCATTTTTAACTTACTCCCCAGCATTTTATGTATTCTTTGGCAATATTCCCTAAATGTTGTTGTTTTAGTATCTCAGATAAAATTAGATTATTTAGACTGAGGCTCTATAGCAATTTCTGAGATCTGAGCTCATGCCTTGCACAAATTTTACAGACATCATCAAGTCCCTGAACTGATGGCATCCTTAGACATCAGTTGTTTACAACTACGTATTCCTTGACAACAAGTGAATGCAAAACTAAAGCTACATTTAGATAATCAGAAGAAAACATGGCAGAATATGTGAAACACACAGAGTTCTTTATCACTGTGTCTACTAGCTTTGAAATGTTAGGTCATGAAAAAGCAAAACCATTTAAAACCGCTTTAAACCTTTTATTCAGTACTGAATCCACTCCTCTGTTTAAATAGTAAAAAGGTTTCATAAAAAACTCACATTTTTTGTCAATATAATCACTGATGTTGGTTTCATAACTTGAAATATAACTTGGGAGAGAAATTGCTGAATGACTACAGTTCCCGATTACCTTCAGTTTCTTTAGCACAGTCTGTACCATCTCTCAGATATCCTTAGTTTAAATAACACTAATCAAGATGGAAAAGGAAGAAAAATAAACAGTTGAGACCTGTGCCTGAAAAACACGAGCCCAACTGAAACACAGAAATGTCTACCCTCACTAAGCAAACTATTATTCATAACATCTGCCTATCTAGTGCAATGTCAGTTCCTGTCACTCATCATTGACGTGTCTCTCGAGTAGGAGTGATATCCTAGCAGTACATTATCAGTTTTTCATGAGAATATGCTAATTCTTTTTGTATCATCATGTATGTTGATGTACAGCATCCTTTGGCACTGACAACATGTTCTAGTGTGATATATTAATTCAAGATGAGAAAAAAATAAAAGAATATGCAAAGGCATTGGTAAAGACACCACATACCTGGCAACGTTTTATTAAAAGCATGAAATTCTTCTCCCAATAAAATAATTGTCCCCATATGATGACAGAATTTTTACCACTGACCTCAATCGTGCCAAGACTCCACCAGCTGTCCGGATCTGGGGTTAAGAATTAATAGCAAGGTACAGTATTAGCTGTGTTATTCCCTGTCAAACAAATTTTTTTTAAGTTTTCTATTTCCCTTTAATTTCTATAGAATACTTTTTCACTGATTAGCAAAATATCTCCTCTCTAATTCAATAATTATGATGAATTGTGTGTTATCAGATCACAATGTATTTCTGCCAGTGCTTTCAAACTGCAAGTGACCATAATCATTACTTGACATACGTAATTATAACACATTATTTTCCAGCAAAGAATGAGTAGTTGGGACTCTCACAGTACGTCCCCTCATTATATTTTCTACAATAGATTATCATTTTTTTACTGTGACTTCTCTGCCCTTCACTGATGTCCTCAATGATTTCCTCCAACAAGCACTTTACTATTTCCCCCAACCCTAATTAATTCTTTACTTTAAATTCTCCATCGTCCCTAATTTAACTCTCTGTAGATACAAAAGCTTTGAAAAATATCTTCGGTGAGAGAGTGTTTGCCAGATAGCTTTTCGTCAAGCTTTAGCAGCTTTAAATCTCACAATAAATACTGAACCAAACACTGCACTGAACAACACTATACATTGTTGTATTACAATAGCAATGTCACTTTTCCAAGTACTATTAGGCTCCAACAAAATCATAGAATTAGACTCTGAGTGTGGAGATACTGAGTACTTTGAGTGAGGAGGCTTTGCAAGTAGCAAAGGCATCTGATGTACACCCCCTGGGATCAGGTTCTGAGTGCCTACTGCAAATTCAGTGCTTTTTTCTTTCACTCACCCAAAGAATCCTCCTCCTACAGCATCTGTGTAAGCAGGGAATACAGAAGGAAAAGTATTTGATTCCAACATTTCAATGAACAGATATCTAGTTTTATTTTATTATCGCCAAGAAACGGGGAGACAAAAAAACCCTGTCTCTCAGGTTACTGCTGTATGCAAGGTCTCTAAGTCAGGAACAGCTGAGAGAGACACAGTTTGCTCAAAATTACAGCACTAAGAAGAAAAAGGCATCATTCTGCTTCTTTCTTACATTATGACTTAGCTGAAAAAAAGCTTTGACAACATCAGTGATTATAAAGTATTCCCTACTCTGTGCTTCGTATTTTTTTTAACCACTGTATTCAGTGCTAACAGCTGAGCTCCTTCCTGTAAAGAGCTTGACCAGGGAGAACCAAGGCATTTATTTGCACTAATCTCTCAGCAGAGTTAGCTTCAAACCTGTGGACTGCTAACAACTGTGGTTTTCCATGCACTGAATTCCTACCATAAAATACACGCTTCAAAAGCAATGCTGAGATGTTTGTGACCAACAGTAAATTGTACCTTCAATGATTCTTAGTTCAAGGGACACACTATTCACCAGTAATATACTGAAATATTATAAATATATTTATTGATAAATGAGCAGTATTCATTAATTCTAAGCAAAAAATCAGGCCTTATTCCATCTAGGCAAAGTCTTTTCATTTCTATGCTATGAAGTTGGAAGAGTCTTCAAATCTTGTGCTTGATTCTTTTAGTCTGGTTTTCAATGACAAGAATCAAAAGAAGTACGATGCTAGACTATAACCTGCCTTAGTTAGATAAGAAAGCCTGTCTAATGGTTTCATGACTTAAAGCAGATATTTAAAATTTATCCACTTTCTTTCATATGGAATTAAGAATATTAAAGCAACAATAAGAAAAAGAGACAATCCCAGGTAAAGACAGAGACACAGCTCTGCATTTCCTGGAGCCTAAATAATTACAAAAAGCCTCCTTCTATGTTCTTACCGGCTTAAATAAAACACAAACAAAACAAACAATTCAACAAAAAGGAAGAGCTAGAGGTGGTTGAGTCACCTTCCCTGGAAGTGTTTAAGGTACGGGTGGACGAGGTGCTAATGGACATGGTTTAGTGTTTGATAGGAATGGTTGGACTCGATAATCCAGTGGGTCTCTTCCAACCTGGTTATTCTATGATTCCATGATTCTAATCAAAGAAAAAAAATACCTTCATTGTAACTCAACTCAGGCAGCAGCAGCACACTGTCCTTTTAAAGAGATGCTGTTGGAACCGTGTAGGCTCTGCTCTGTAGTTGCATGAGTCAATTATCAATGCTTCCCTCAGGGTAATACAGATATAGGTAAAATTAAAACACGGTGATTTCAGAGGCATAAAGACAGTTTTGTTTACATCAAACAAGACTTCATCTCTGCGCTAGGAGTCATACAATAACAGGCTATCTAGATTAGAGGAATCAATCCATTATTGAAGATATTTGCACTACACAAAAGAATCAATCTAGATTGCTTTCAGCAAATGTTTTGCTTCCACTGACTGTACAGCACTTGATATCCTTGTACTTGTAAAAGTACTACAACGGCATCTTCCTATTATGATTTAACCATCCTTCATAACTTTTAACACGAACAAGCACTTTTTTAACAAGAGGTAATATACCACATCCCTACAAGAAAATCCTTTTCAGAAAATCTTTCCTATCCTTTTGGCCACAGCATGGAATATAAACATTTACTGTAATCTTGCTTGATTTATAATCTCTGTTATTCCCTAATTTATCCTGTTCTACAAAAAGAGGCAGTTGAAATAGGAGACAGCTTTTGAATGCTATTTTAAGGACCTCGAAATCAATAAAGAAAACCCCCAAAACAAACCAAAATCAACCAGTTACTAAGTCTATATAATTTAACCTGTATCGAAAGTTAACTTGAGTTCAATCTGCACCTAAGGGAAAGCTAGAAATGTTTTGCTTCCAATTTGTTCACTGGGCACTGTCATATCATGTAAAATGTCTGATTCTTTCAGAAATGACATTTTCATGTCATAAAATCTAATTCATGGGCTCTTTCAAACGCTGTTTTTAGAGATAACATCCAAGACTAATGAATGCAATACACTAAGAAGTTACTATGACTAGGAAGTTAATATGAAGTTAAATCAAGCTGTCTTTTCTCTCTGTTCAAGACATTCTTTTCTTGACAATAACACACAATACCAGCAATATTCCTCCTACAAAAGTTTATAACCCTTATGTTTGCCTGAAGTGTGTTTTCACTCATAACAGTATTTAGCACTGACCCAAAAATGGAGAGCTCTCCTGGGAAGGGTAATGTGTATTTCTGTGTCATTATCCTGAATCATCAGATCCATGTGTGCATGTAGGTGGAGACGAGTCACATTTGCTGTGACTTTAGAGTCATCTTTTAATTCTTTTGGAAGAAAACAGCAGGCTCAATAAAGATGAAGAAAAAAAAAATACTACTCTGGTCTCATTTTAGTCTTTCACCTCTTAACAGTTTTATCCTCACATTTTCTGTGAGATTTCTTTCACCTTTTCTCACATTCCACCAGAAACTTGAGTTACACATTCTTTTCTTTTAATCCTCAGATGACTTTAAACAAAAGACAGAAATGGGGGAAAAAGGACTACTGAAATGTGGTACACAAAACCGTTCTTAGAAGTACTAATCACACATGCACAACAGGATACATGACAAATGATATGTACGATGTCAAAAACAGAACATCACAGCTAAACTCCTATTGACCTAGAACACATTATTTTCCAAGAGGAACGGATATGAGTGTAATTTTAAGTCAAGTTGACAGTTCTAAGTCCAAATCATCACAAATTTCAAAACCCAGCATTTAAGCCTCTTACACACTTTCCTCCCTTTCCCATTCACTGAGTACACTAAGGGAAAATGCAAAACAGAACAGACTTTACTAAAATCAACATAAATCATTGAGAACAGTGATGCTACCATTCATGCCTGTGGCCTTACTCTCAGATGTATGATTTTTCTGATGAAATGGGGCTTCCCTTCCCAATGACTTGTCAGGTGCTCCACAATTCTGGCTTATCTGAAATTCCACCCTTGGGACTGGCTGCGAGAGCATCTAATAGATTCTAATAAAGCCAACTGTCTTTGTGTTACAGCTCTCCCTTTCCAAAGGTCAGCATCTTTGCGGCGTGCTTGCTATGTTATTAATTTGTTAGCACTGCTGTTCATAAATAAACCAATCTCTTTCACACAGTTGTATAAACTACCACAAATCAAGTGATAAACAGATAAGAGCGAGCAATCTAAATGCTTCAGCGCAGCTATTATACTTGTAGCTATCTCTATCCTTCACCCCTAGCTTCACATCTGCTATTGAATTAAAAGGGGTTATTTCTAATTTTTAAAAGTATTGTGTCTGCAACTGCCTATATTCTAGAAAGTTGAAGTGCAGGGCCTACCTGCTCCCTGAAAAGTGCTCATTCATTATATGAAAAGAAAGTTCCTATGTCTTTGGTTGTTTACCCTCTTAAAAGGCAGGAAGGAGTAATCTGCACTGACATTCTCCACGATCTGTCTTATCTCTCTTTAATTCCAGTTTTCTATGCCTGTAGGAAGAAAGAACACCAGGAGAAAATATGAGAAATACAATTACCACTTTCAACCTGGCAGCAAAGCCAAAGTAAAGGACATGTATGGATGCTGCCTTCTCTTCCTTGCCAATTCCCATATCCGTGCAAAACCAACCAATCCAAATAAACTAAAAATACAATAAAGAAATTGTGCAATCTCTCTTCTTTTCCTTTCCATGTAATGCAGACAGCTCTGTAGAAAAATAGGTAACCATTCTGCACTCCAGAATGTGAAATATCATAATTCACTTCAGAAATACAGAACTGTTCGAAGTCAACACGGAATACATACATGAGCTGGTAGCCTTTGTGTACTTAAAACATCCAAAGGGAATTTAGTGCCTTAGGAGTAAGGTTCTGGAAAAGTGGAAAATAGCACCCTTGGAACTCTATAAGAAGTTTAACTGTACGTCTTCACAATAGCAGATACACCCTCCTAAATGAATGGACATAAAATTCAAGATCCACTAAGTACCTATGTCTTCAGAACCTTGCTGACTTCTAGCTGCTTTTTTGTGTTTTTATTATGTTTACTATTGTTTTTTAGAAAGAAGTAAGGATGTAAGTGGTGAGGGTGCCATTGTAATAAGAGCACATTAGTTTCAGATTACAAAGCTTGCCTGTGATGATATAAGAGAAAATTCCATTTCATCCAGACTTCTTTATGCTAACACAAAGCCCCCAAGACAAACAGACTTAAATATACACAATTAGAGAAAGAATATGATGCTATTATCCTAATTTGAAAATGAAGTTGTCAATAAAAAGGAAAAACAAATGGGATCAAATCAGAGAAAGAAACAACAAATGAGCTCTGCATTTGTATTTTCATCTGCTCTCCTCTACGTAAGAAGGGTGAGAATTTATTTTATTGCAGCTAGAAGACTTTGCTGAAAGCGTTACACTTTATCATGCTCTCCTTTTCTAAGATATCCGTTCTACTGTTGTAATAACTAAGTTTTCTCAGATCTTCTTCCTCTACAATTCCTACATGGACACACAAAACTTTCTATTTGGATACAGACGACCCCGTCTTCACTGTGTTCTAAGTCAACCTTTATGTAGGGTGATGCACAACTAATAAAAGTTGCCGATAGGCAGCTTTTATTAGTTATGCATCACCCTACATAAAGTAAATTTGTACAAAACAGAACAGCTAGAAGAGTCATGAACCAAAAATGCAGCAACGTAGAATGTGAACTACAAATCTTTGTTGTTCTAGGTGCCACCTTACTGGCTTATTATTTTGTACTCATCAGCTTACCCATTAACCCCCTGAAAATACTGTGTAACAAGGAATTAGCTTTGTGTTTGCCACCAATTACTGCAAGCCGGGAGCAGAAGGCAGTCAGCAAAATCCATGGGGTTTTTTTGAAAGGACAAAGCAAAACTGCAATGGTCTTCTGCCTTCCTGAGATTAGCCAAATCAATTCAGCTAAGACCTTTTTCCAAGGTTACCTTAAAAAAACCCCAAACCCACAATAGCAGCTCATAATGGATTTACTGCAGTTTTTCTGTGAAAACAAAGTTAAAGTTTCTGTCAGGTTTTTGTGAGGAGGTATTTAGCATGCCTACTGTTTGCCTGCACCATGTGATGCATCAATATCGGGCAAGTTTGCCACAAGCAGACAATTAAAAACATAGCAAACTTGCAGGATCAGCTTACTGTCATCTTAACATTTTAGAGAGATCCGGGTTTGTGCCTGGTCAGCACTTTGTTAATTAACTGTATTCTGACTGTTCTGCAGAAATGATACTTTAGCTTGTAAAGTATCAGATGAATATTATGGTCAAATAAACTTACACTGCAAAATTGTAAAGTCGCTATCGGTCTGCTGCATCTTACACTTAAAATGCTCTGAAGAGGCCAAAATGTTTATTATAACAATATTATGAACATTCTCAATATGAAGCATTTGTACATATACCGGAATTTGTAGGTACTTCAGTATCTGAACACCTGATATAGTCTCAAACAAGAATATTAAAACACAGACCCCTATCAAGAGTTCTCTAATGAACAGCTAAGGACTAAGATACAATCAATCAAACCTTTTCCGAAGTTCTCTACAAAACTTCTAGTCTGTCTACTTTAAAAGATGCCTTCTGCTTATAACTAACTACTAAAAAGCAGTGGTCATTGGACCAGTGCTAGAAACAGGTCCTTCAGGATGATTCTTACTAAAGCTGGATGGGTTTTTGCTTCTTTTTCTAGTTATTTGACTCAGAACTAAGGTCAATAATTGAGGTAAAGCTATTTTTCTGCTTTATCTGATACAGTTTCTTGAAATGCTGTAGTATAATTGAAAAATAATTCTTAGTCAGATTGAGAGTTCCTATTGGATTTGTCCATTAGGGTTTTGTGCGAAAAGTTTAGAATATAGAAGGTGAAAAGAATATTTCCTATGTGTTAAAGACAGCCAAAACCAGCTTTGTGGCAAGCTTGTGCATTCGCTGAAAACAAAACCAAAACCCTGACACAACACAGGGGCTGGAAGCTGAAAGGTAAATCGTGCTTGCTGTGTTTTTCTGAACTGAATCTTGACTGTATGATCAGCAGCATTCAGGCTCCCGGCAGGGAATTGTCCAAAAGAGAAGGAAAACCAGGTAGGTGGCTTTAAAGAAAGCACAGAGTAACGTACTATATAAAAATTCCAGTTGAGAAGTGAAATTGGTTAAATTGCCTACAGCACATTTATGGAGGAAAAGGGTCTACAAAGATTTCCCTACTTTGAGAGGTGGAGAGAAAATTGCTGCTGAGCTTGAAAAGCACATGCAGCTATGGAGGACTTGTTCATTACAGACAAATTCTTTTTAAACATTCTGTTTTGGAAACAGACAGAATGAGGGACACACTACAGAAACCAGTAAGATAGAGTGAAGAGGTGTATCTGAAGGCATCAAGTCTGCAAAAGAAACAGTTGACAGCCATAAACACAGGAAGAATAAACTGCACAGGGGCAGTAGATACAGCATCGTCTTGTTCTGAAACCAAGGATTCAGAGAGTCAGAGGTCTTCACTGGGCTGGCAGAGCTATAAGGTGTCCTCTAAGAGAGTTTAGCCTGGAGAAGAGGAGGCTGAGGGGAGACCTTATTGCTCTCTGCAACTACCTGAAGGAAGGTTATGGAGAGGAGGCAGCTGGGCTCTTCTCCCAAGTGACAGTGGACAGGACGAGAGGGAATGGCCTCAAGCTCTGCCACGGGAAGTTCAGGCTCGATATAGGGAAAAAATTCTTCACAAAAAGGGTCGTTAGGCACTGGAAGGGGCTACCTATGGAGGTGGTTGATTCGTCTTCACTGGAGGTGTTTAAGGCATGGGTGGATGAGGTGCTGAGGGACATGGGTTAGAGATTGGTGGGAATGGTTGGACTCGATGATCTGGTGGGTCTCTTCCAACCTGGTGATTCGATGATTCTATGATTCTATTTACCCAAAGGACAAGTCTTTTCTGCTTCATCATTACTAGTCAGCAGGAGTTTCAAAATACAAAGACTGGATTAATTATGAATTTTTAAAAGGTTGTTCATAATTTGGGGGTGGGAGGATGTAGCATAGTTCAAAAATAGCTACAGAAGAAAAAAGAAACAGCTGCCCTTTACAATTACTCAGGGTAGAAAAAAAATAAAAAGGAAATGTGTTCTGAAACACAGCTGTTTGCCTGTGAATTAAACTCAGCATTCACTCAGATACTTAGCTGAGATTGCTAGTCCAAGCTTTAACACGTCCCCATCTAAGAGCATTTGTTCCTATGAAAATAGATGGTACCAAGGTTCCCGAATTGCTTAGGCAGCTTAGAAGGTCTCAGTTTAACTACCTTCTGAACAGGCAAACTGTTCCTTCCTCAGCAGCATAGTATGGCCTTCCTTGTTGACAGTTTCCCCCCGGGTAGCCTGAAAATTTCTCAAATACTAGAATTTTAAAAATCTTATCTTCCAGGCACCACAAAATGTCGGTCCTGGGGTAAGACATTAACTGACCATTAGTCTACGCAACTCAACAGAACAGAAAGGGTATAATAAATGCTTAGAACACAGTACCTGTGACAAAAAATATAGTTAAGAACAGACCACTGGATTTCTCAGGTTTGTTTTTTCTTCTGCAAAATTTCATTACAGATCATGTAGTAAAGATAATGCTCAAACATATATTGGAAATCATATAGTAATTTAATCTACGGCAGTTCAGAGACATACCTTTATTAGCCTAACTTCTGTACTCCTTCCCTGTGGCTGGCCTGCAATATGGTACCTCATCACTGCTAAATATTTTAAAAATGCCTCTCAAGAGATCACTGTTGAAAACCATGCTTAAGTGCTACACAGTAAAAATACAAAACCTGTACTCCATAGCCACAGAGCTTTTACCTACCAAGAAACAAAGACAGAAACTGTTTTCACTCTTATATACAACAATTACTGTTTAAGACTGACAAAAGTGGTCATACAATCTGTTAAATAACAAGTGGGTTTTCTGTTTTATTTCTCAGGAGACTCCTGGGAAGTTTTAGTTCTATACCTGGCCAAAACCAAGGGTTTTCTTTGTGGAACTGAAGAATGAAAAAACTGAGCCTAAAATACCTAATTTCTTGCTCAGATCATGCAAACAGAGAAGAAAACCACTTACATAACATCAGTGAAATACTAGGAAGACTTCAAAGCTAACCAGAGTGCAAGAAGTGACTATCACTGAAAGAGTCATAATAAATCGTATTTGATCGGATGAAACTTGCCCACATATAATATTAATTACCTTGTTCTGAACACTGACGAACTAAAATTCTACTGTGTCAAATTAAGGAAATAAAGTTATTTTTCCAGAATATTAAGTAATTGAGCACTATCCAACTAATGCCACTGAACAATAACATTGGCCTTTCAAGAACTACTTTTAGTTCCTTAGCCCATAACACGATACTGAGAATTACTTACAACCTTACAAGCCTCTCCATTATGATGAAGAAAGAAAAGTAAGAAGAAAATTTTATGAATGAATCACAACCAGGTTTGAATGCAAAGATGTCATCTTTCACAGAAAACATGCTTACTTTTAGAACCAGTTCCTTTGAGGCAAGATAATAGCTTTCTAATGACCTAATTAATTTTATACTAAGTGTGTTTTGCAAATGCACAAAGTTAGAAAGTAAATTGCTGCCTCTGCTTTGGTACGAAATGGTTGTCTCCAAACAGATCTCTGAAACCAATGTACAGTAATTCATGCTGACAGTTTATTCTAATTACAGCTGAATATAATGGTTTGGCTGAGATGTGAAATTTCACTGTGAGCAACACTTTGCTAGATAGTAAATAAAATAAAATTAAAACAAATAAATACAAGTTATTTCAGGTGACACCTTGTTTTTTCTTAGCACATAATGCTACTGAAACACATAATGTAGCAGATAACATTGTCCAGTGCTGGTCAAAGACACGTGAATATTTTTTTAAGCAAAACTAAGAGATATGTGTTTATTCATATTAACACGACCACATAATATTGACACTCGCTGTCTTTCCTTTCCAACTGTAACAGGCTGCTCTGACGTTGCAACAGGAAAAACACCAACTAAGAGAAACTGCCATATGTATTCCTCTCTCTCTTTGAATACCTAGATTCTGATCTGCCAAGATAAGACTTGAGGAAGTAGGTTAATTCCTGGTTCAATGAAAAGATAGAACCATGATAAGTTGTCTCTATTTATAACTATATATCATAAGGTCCTCTTACTTATGATTTAGAAATTTACCAGCCTAGCAACACACAAATGTGAATGTAGCACAAGCAAGAAATAAGTGCCTCAGACAAAGTTTCCTTGAAAGCTATAATCTAACATAGGAGTTTACAAGCAGGTGATATGAAAAAAATTACTTAAGTAATTATAGCTTTAGGGCAAACAGCAGAGTTAAAGGTTCAACAGATTTTATGATTTTTTTTTAAATGCTTTGGAGCCTTCTGCCCAATTAGAAATAGGGTTTGGAAAACACATAACAGTAAGTGTAAAGTGTACATATAATAAAGCCATGATGCACACTAAGAAAGACAAAACGTACAGCTTACAAGTTAAAAGTTATTATGGAAATAAAGAAATGTCTTATAGGAACATGTTCACATACAAGGAAAAGCAAACAGCTGAACTGGGTGCACTTTTAGGGAGAGTCAATAATTAACAACTTTGAGGGGTTTTTTAAGTTCTTTGGACTCAAAATACAAAGACTTTGAAATCAACACTTAAATCTAGAGACAATCTTAAGTATTTATGTTAGGAGATTTTAAAGACAAGAAGTAACATCACACACCACCTACTCTTGCCAATCTGAACCAGGACAACTCTAAACTATATAACTGCACATACACAAGCCATAAGCTCCAAACTCAAACCCCAATGCACTGGGGTTTGCCTTCAGCAAAGGAATGAGGACCTCTAAAGGGGAAATCTCACCGGTGACTTCAGAAGAAAAACTACTAAGGCCATGCAAAAAAAAGGGAGGATAACAACAAATTAAATTAAAGTAAATGTAAAAATATGGAGAAAATGCAGGTGTTAGGACTAGTATCCACAGCAACATACGCCGCTTCTGCAGAAAGCAGTGTAAGAACAGTACCAACACATGTATTTTTAAAACAGAATCCACGTTAATTTAACAGTGAACAAAAGCACAAATTCTCCTCATCAGAAAAGTCCCTCCTTTTTCATACTGATGTCCTGCAAAAAGATTATTCATTATAAGAAGGCAGAAAAATTCTGTAGGATAATATGAATGAGGCATGTAGTTAATCCACTAAGACTCCATTAAGAAGTGAGCAGATATTCAGCCAACTAATTACCCATTCATTAGAACAGAACCATAAATGACATTTTCAACATATTACAAAACCCCTCTGTAGTAATATTTTCCCATCTACATCTATTCTGACATTTATATTCTATGTCTCTTTCATAATTATTTCAAATAATTCCTCTGACATATCGAGGGGGAAATAGCTTAAAAAGAGATTACTTACCACCTACCAGTTGCTCACAAAGAAAGGAGCAGGACAGAGTAATTACACTGGTGTATTAACACAGAACTGATGTGCCTATAGACCCTGATAATCACTACCGTGCTTCAACTTTTCCACGGTGAAAATTTTCCAGTGCTTGAAATTATTTGCACACACATATACTCAGGATTCATCCTCCCCAAACATAAAACTGGCTCATCTGATTAACAGAAAGCAATACCATGTCCTTAATTGGGCATAAAAAAAAAAATAAATCCAAAGTTGTAATTGTCATGTCCCACTGAGTTCTGCTATTACTAGTTCAGTAGCTGATGCTGGATAAACTAGAAAAGGCAACTGTAAGAGGGCTGCACACACATATCCAGGACAAAGAATAAACATGGTTCGATCAAATGAGAACTTGATACTCAGTAGAAATTGCTATTGATGCGATCAGGCATTCCCAGTACTTGTTTGACTGGTAATTAACAAAGTTACAAAAGTTGACAATTTGCAGGAAATTGTACAATTTCCAGGTTATTTAGACCAATAGAAAGGAAAAAAAAAAAATTTCTCCTTCACTTACTGGTCAATGTTCAGGCACATGCTTTGAACAGTCCCTTCCAAGCTCGCACTCTTGTCCTCTACAGTTCCTGTCCTTACTCCTCTCCCACTATACATTATAAATTATTCTGCCCTTACTTCCCTAACTCTATTGATCCCAGATTTGGTTCTTACACCTCAGAGTGAAGAAATTCTTCATTATCTGAAGCCTAAATCTACCCCTCTCCAGTCTACACCCATCCCCCCTCTTTACAGTACAAAGCGTTTAGTTTACATTTTAATTACATAAAAATTTATTACACTAATTTAAAGGAATATTATTTTCTTTTATTGTGGACAGTTTTTTTAACCGAATCCCACGTTTTAACATTGTCACACTAAGAATTTCAGAAAAGTTTGCTTCATAATAAAATGACACTAAACAAAATGTGTTTACTGTCTGTGTATGAAAGCATTTTTGTAAAAACAGAATGTGAGTAACTTGGAACAAATTTTAGAGCAGATGCACTGGCTAGTACTATTAAATAGCAATGCTTTTAAGACTCTTCAAAGCAACAGTCCGCAGGCAGTGGGAATGCAGCACTAAGATAAAATACCTATCAGTTGCACTACATTTTGCAGCAAAAATAATTGATGAGGAGCTGGGTGCAGTGGATTATGAATTGCAGGGTGCACACAGTAATTTCTGCTCTGGTCAATGTAGATAATAGATACATAGGATAAGGAGTGTTACTGATACAATAAGGGGAAGAATAACTCACAAATGAGAAGGGTTATATTTTATTGATTGATAAGTGATAAAACACCTATATTATCCAAAATTAGGTTTTGCTGCCTTAAAATAAAGTCATTCTGCAAACCACGCATCAAATATTAAACAAGCAATAATTAAATGGGATAAACCTGTCTTGATATCTCGCTTGCAATCATTTTCTTGGTGTACAAAATAAGCCAAGCATGACTGAATCAAACTGTAATATTCTGATACTGGATTTTTAAATTTTAATGTCCTCTGTTATTCCTAAGCCCTCATTGGAAATATTATTCTTAACAGACTTTTGGTAGCCTATTTAATGATACTGTTGCTTATTCACAATGTGGCAAGACTGGAAAACAGGACCAACGCAGCAAGATAAGGTTTTACATTCTTCTTTTGAATTACACGAACTATTTTTACTTTAAGTACATGGCTTTTTTACTACATTCTTGTCACAGAGTACGAAGGTCAGAGAGTCCTAGGTGTAACAGTCCATCTACCTCACCACTCAGCAAGTGGTTACACACATACTTAAGCACTTTTTAAAGGAAATAATGTTTTAACCAGATGCTTAAATGATTCCTGGACTACTGAGGGGTGCACAATTAAACACCGAAGATCTGATTATGAATTTGGGACCTATAACTTCTGTGCTGGACTTTGCCAACGGCTACTTCATTAGCTGTTGCTAAGTCATTCCAGTTATAATATGCTGTTAGACGAACCATCGTTAATGACAAGTTTATATCTGGCTTTATAACAAAGAAGGACTTTTAACATACAATGAACAAGACAATAAATGAAAGACTCTTTTAAGAGGCACGTTCTTAAATATCCCACTGCCTTTGATTACAGTACAGCTCTGCATCCCAGCTAGTACACTATGTTTAATGTTCATGGAGCCCTTGCTCATCAGCCATCCCAGCGGTGCCTCTTTTCACTCTCAGACCTTCAAATCATTCAACATGAACTATTTGTTTCAGGTCCACAGTTACACACACCAATGTCACACACCTATAGACTGACTTTTATATTATCAGAATAAAACCAAAGGATTTATGGTGTTGATTGCCATTTTTTATAAAAAACACAGAAGATACAACCTATTTCAATAGGTCGACTGAGAATGGAGCACTCAGCCTGGTAAAGAAGTCATGGTCAGCTTTCCATCTGTACCAAGTATCTGATTTTACAACTAATTGTATGAGCTACTATATATACACTTAAGCCTCTGTGGAATCAGGCCCTTACTATGGAAAATACTTTTAAAATAACTTCCAAAACTACAGATACTGAAGAAAAAGCATGCCATAGAACTCCCTTTTCAATAATTAGTTGACAATTTGTGCTGCTTTCGGAGATTAAAATCGAAAATAGCAAAAATTACATCTTATCAAAAATATTCTGTGAAGTTTATTTTAAAAGTCATTTACCAACATATACTCCTCCATGCTGGGAACACTTGGTTTTTTACACAAATTATAGTAGTGTAATATAATGTCCTGGCTGGCCTCTACTTCAAAGGTGAAGTAGTTGTCATCTCTGCCTCTCTCTGTTCTGAATTTAAATATTTGGTTTGTAACTCGAGATGGAATCAGAAACAGACATTATGGTAGGTATTGAAAATAGAGCTTTGTGGTACATAAAACCTATAGCTCTGAGAAAATGCATAAATGAGGCAGCAGTCTGCCTGTGGTAATTGAAATAAGGATTGATGTCAAGGAACAGGGGACTCTGCTGGCTCTGAAGCTATTGAGACCTACGTGGCTCCTTGCAAGGTTTTAAGCTTGGCTCATTAGCAGCCAAACAGGCAGCCTGCCAAAAGGCTGCATTTCCCAGGTCTGCAGTTCTTCAGTGGCCAGTGCAGGGCTTTCTTGCCCAGAGAATTTCTGTATTTTGGGTTCCAATCAATCACTCTCACTATGAAGCATCAAAGTCCTCCGAAACACAGAAACTCCAAATCTTTCCTTGAACTGTGCAAGATTCCCATCTCTGAGATTAGGCAATATTGTGTTTTGGAAAGATTCTTTACAAAATAGTATTATGGCTGCAAACAGATGACGTACATGAAGCAGAACAAAGCTGCACCTGCTAAAGAGACACACCTGCACTACAGAGGGATTTGGCTTGGGGATCCCATCAAACCAGGACAATTCTATTATTTCACCCTGTGGTCAGCTGAAGGCAAGCTGCCCAAACCAGAAAAGTTCTCTTACAAAGAGTAGGAAAAGAAACAGATGGCTTTGAATGAGGATATCACACTTCCAGAAAATGAAAATTATTAAAAACGAAAACCATAAAGTTACATCTGTGGAAATAAAATACTTAAACTTTGCACAGATGCAATTTATAGGCTCCATAAAGACCTGAAATAAACTTGAGGCAGATAGAAAAACAGGCTCTAAACCTAGCGACCACAAGCATTCTCAATCTACTCTCAGACCACTTAGTTCATAGCACATATAATACTGAACTAAAAGAGTTGACATATATGTAATGGATGCGTAAGCAAACTAGGTTTTTGCGTACATCTTAAAAGTAATTTAAAGCCTCATGTATTGGGAATTGCCAAGTCTAATTTTCAGCCCGGAGAAAAATTTTATAGCTAAATAACAAACACTTATGATAAGGGTTTTGAATGGTCAGACTAACTACTCTTGTGCTGCTAGATATTCTAATAGCAGAGCCAAGCTTTGCTAGACCTGGTTCCACGGAACAGTCCATTCACTCATTTTACACATGCTTTAAATTTCTACAGCTTGAAATTAGGTATTATTTGGGTACGTTTAGATCTCATCTGTTATAATGGAGAGTATGTGTTCATTTTCTTTCAAACTACCTTTGAAAGGATCATGAGCAAGTAATTAAAACTGTTAGTTGAAATTTCAGCCCTCAATAGCTCTAACTAGACTAAAATCGTTCTCTTTAGAAATGGTAAACATATTCAAAACAAATAATTGCGAGTTATTAAGAAAATTGGAATTGAGTGCTCTTCATTTCACTTCATTCACATAAAACTAACTTCTCTCGGCCTCCAAGTTTAAAGCAAAATGGTTTTGCAGCTTTAAAAGAAAGTATGAAAATACCTGAGCTTTTAACCATTGAAGGCAGAAGTCCAGATACAATTTCCTGTGACTAACAGACTCCAGTATTCACATCCTCTGATGACAGGCTTGGAAGGAAAATATTGCTATTCTGTAGTGTCATTAATTCAAGTAAAGAAGTAATTCAGAAATCACTCTATAAAACCTTATCAAACACTTGTTGCTTATTCCACATGGAACTGTAGTCTTCTAATCTCAGTCAGGTCAAAATAAATGGTAATAAACCAGAGACAACCCAGAAGCAGAGTTCTGCTGTAATGCAGGGATTAAAAGAAAAAAAAAAAGGGACAGATGTTGAGGGATGCCAGGTTTCCACAGAAAGTGCATCGTGACTCTTCCTCTTCTGTAACCAAGGTACTGTCTCAGATCTGGGGTGGAATGGCAAATAAACCCATGATTTCCTAACTTTCAACTGTGTCGCACACACAGAACATTCAAAGTCTTGCCAGCTTTTGAAGATATTCTCTGAAAGACTCCCCAAGGTACCCATAAACTAATGAAAAAACCCTCTGTTGGGTTTGTGGAGCAATGTTGTGATAGTGGGTGGGGTGTGAGGGCGAGAGTGCTTCTGCAACAAAGCAGAAGCAGTAAGGGACATGCAAAGCCCCACGGCTGACAGAGTCAATGCCAGCCTGCTCCGAGATGGACCTGCCACTGCCCATGGCCGAGCCAGTGGTAGCACCTCTGGGATAAGATAGTTAAGAATGAAAAAATCCTGTGCAACAGCAAATGCAGCTGGAAAGAGGAGTGACAATATGTGAAACAACTCTGCAGACACCAAGGTCAGTGAAGAAGGGTGAGGAGGACATGCTCCAGGCAACGGAGCAGAGATCCCACCGCAGCCCCTGGTGCAGACCATGGTGAGGCAGGCTGTCCCCCCAGAGCCCGTGGAAGACTCCATGTTGGTAAAGGTGGATGCCCAAAGGAGGTTACATACCCTCATTATGCTACTATGATTTGACTGGTAATAAATTATATTAATATCCCCTAAGTCACGTCTGTTTTGCCCAGGATGGTAACTGCTGAGTGACCTCCTTGTCCTTATCTCAACCCATAAGCTTTTTGTTCTATTTTCTCTCCCCATCCAGTTGAGGAGGGAAGTGACAGAGCGGCTCTGGTGGGGACCTGGCATCCAGCCACGTTCAACCCACCACCATCCACACCAGCCCAAGTAATTAGTCAGCATAAATTAGAAGTCTTGGACATTTGTAATACCTGTTAATCTAGTCCAACACATTCAGCACACAGAAAATATTCCTGCATGAATTCTTCCATTAAGTGCTATTGACTAACTGCACTGCTGTGGCTTATCGCCAGCAGAATATACTAAGCTTTAACACCGGTATGACAGAACATAGCATTACATCTCCATAACACTTGAAAAGGAATGAAAAATAACAAAACCAAATCTCCCTATGAATTGTAAAAGAACTGAAAGAATTACATATTTTTTGCTTTAAATGCCTAAAATGATAGAGAACTGAAATCCACTATTAACTAAACAAATTATTTCAGTGAAGTAAGTTTGATGATTGCAGAATTAATTGTATTTGCATAGCAATGTTTAAGTACTAGAAACTGCAAAAGGAAAAACTCTGAATATCAATTATGATAATTATGATTACAGACTATTGGGAGAAAGAAAAAGATCAGTCTTCTCCCTTTTTTTTTTCTTTACTGTGTGCTTTTCTGTGCACAGTGGTAAGATGAGAGCTCCAGTTGCTATAACAACTTAACTCTCTATTATAATCAACAATCATCTAAGTTTAATTGCCGTTCTGCCCTTCTAAACCAATATATTCAACAGCAGTTGTTATGAATTCCATAAATCTTGTTTCTAATATCTATTCAAAATCTCAAAATAAGCTGAAGTATATTTACACATCAGAGCTTGTCTGAAGCTGTCCTCGCCTTCCATAACGTAGCAGTCAACCATTCAAAATGCTTTACTTTGTCCACGAGAACATTTGCCTTGGGACAGCTTTCCCCTGATGAAATCCAAGACAAATCATAGAGCAGAATTAACCCTGACTGTATCAAACAAAGGAAATTAAAATAACAATTTTAAATTTAAAATGTATGAAACATTAAAATATTTTTCTGATGGCATAAGCTTCCTTACCTTGTGCAAACGAAATTCCAGTGAGGTCAGCAACAAGAGTTGCTGGTCATAAAAATTAATGTAATGAGCAGAGAGAACACCCAATGTATTTCAAAATCTAGTGAGAGAGATTAACTACAAAGATTATTACAGACTATATCATGAAATATAAAAATTTTGATTGTGGGTTTCAATATTGCCTTTTCTTCAGTAATAAACAAAATCATACCTGAAAATGGGAAAGATGTCAGCATTCTTTACAAATTCTCTGATTCAAGCCCTGAGGACTCAGAATAAAATTAAGCCTTATCATTTACCTGTTAATTAGGATGCTGATCTCTGATAACATGCCTTGTAAATAACATCAGAAACAGAGCATAAGAGAAAAAATGAATCAGAATTAAATATGTAAGGATTAAAAAGAAACTAACAAAGTTTGTTACATAAGGTACAAAAGACAAAGAAGTGATGCAGCACTAACAAAGATAACTAATTCTTCTGAACAGGAAGAATGTTGGTCCCAAATTTACTTAAGATCACGTACTTTTAAAACCAACTGTCATGCAAGGTGCAGGACCCAACTCTCACATATGCAGAGGTCCTAGAACACAACTTAAATGCAATTGCAAAAAAACCCCACAAACATTCTACAATCCCATGAGACTACAGAACATCAAAAGTATACTGGCATTTAATGTCTTAAGTAGACATTTTATCTATCATATTTTCTTTTTCAGTTAATGATAACGAAGATTTACATAATATGTATGTATAGACATGAGGACTTAGTCAGGAATTCAGAACACTCTAAAACCAAATTGTACTGAATATCTAACAGTGACTGCTTACTATTTTTACCAGAAATCAATAATTCTAAAGTATAGTCATGAAATAAGGACAACAGATAGTCTTTGGTAAGGCCTGGTTTTGCAGACCTGCACTACTGAAGCAATGGAATAAGTCTTGACTTCTGTTCCAAAAGTAGAATTTCGTAACACAGCAAAGAAGTCTTCCTTTTGATCTTAGTTTATTATATCCAGATGAGAGACTAAACCGAACTATTTATCTTTAGAAAGTAATATCTTTTTGATTATATGTCGTAGCAAAAACCTTATCTTTGTCTCAGAAGTTTGAGACTAATGACGACAACGTTAGGAGTCTTGTGAACCTTGACAGTAGTTCAGCCAATTATGTGATGAATGATGAAGATGGAGTCTCCTTTACTCCTCTGCGACATTTCTAGAAACCATAATTCTGAAAATCTAAATGGAGTCATTGCTTTTCACCCCTGTGGGCAGAGCCATAATTCTTCACATATACATTCTAACGGGGTTTTCTAATATTTCCATTCATTTCTCAGTCTTTCTAATAAGATTGCCAGAGAGGACAGCTTGTCTCTGGCACATTTCTCTTCCAAAAGGACAAAATCTTCCAAACTATTATTCAAGCCTTTCAGCATCACATTTTGGTTATCAGAACTTGTCAAATTAAACAAACTAATACTGCAATTTAAAAAGAAAAATGAAAAAGACAAAAGAAGACTCTGCCATTCCTGTAGTTTCTGCAGCACAATTCCTAAAGTCAAACATTCTACAAGTAACTCATCTCAGAAATACAGAGGAGTATATGCTAAGCCGAGATCAATAACTGGTTTTTTTTACATGCCATGAAAACTTTCACAATTTAGAAATTAAACTTGTAATAAAACATAACACTGGACATAGTACTGAAATGTAGAAAATATTCTACTGAATTATCTAAGGCAACTTTTGAGTCAGTCAGTAGTTTGTTCAAAGCCAAAAGTTCAATCAAATTCTTCATTTTACAGTCTTTTTTTTAAAAAAAAAAATAAAAAAGCTTTAAATATTCCCAAGATTATGGTGAAAAGAAAAGCGGTGTGAACATAAATGGACTTTTAAATCAAAGTAAGGGAAAATTCTACTTGATTATACCAATGATATATCACTATGATAGATAAAATTGTAGTTCAGAGTAACAAAAAGAAACTGCTGCAAGACTTCATTTTAAAAATAACACAGCAACTGAGAAGTTTAAATGTATTTGTTTACATGTGAAATATGTATACCATGTGGAATGTGTATATGAGAGTTCTTATATGACAGAGGAAATGATAGGTTTACTCTTACGATAACTTAGACTGCAGAGTAAACGGTGAATTACAAAGACTCCTCAGAAAAACGAAGAGTCAGTTTAAGAAATACAAGGGAAGTCTGAACATCTTGAAGGGAGGAATGTCTTGGAATAAAAGAATATATTCTAAATCTGGTCTGGCACTTAGAGAAGTTGCCTTGTCAACAACTACAAGGACTTGTTAAACTTTGTGACCCTCATGCTAACACATGTTCTGATGAAAAAATAAGGTTTTGTGTTCAAATTGTTTCATTTATATAGAGAAATGAATACTAGAATGTACTATGCCTCACAGAATTCCAGGTTCATCCTTGAGTGCTGGTGTAGGATTCACATGCCACTTCACTATCCTGCACTAATAGAGAAGAACCATCAAAACACACTGTTATAAAACTGCATCTGCTCACAGGAGTAAAAAAAAAACTATCAGAAATCTAAAGCTCTACAGCTACAGTCATTCGGAGGCTAACAAATAGATCTTAATTACAAAGTATCTGCATGTAACTGTTCTGCTACTCAGTCAATAGATACATTTCCCTCTATGAATTAGGGTATTGCTGGTCATTTTATGCTATCTTGATTCCACTAAATGTGAAAGTTATTAAAACCAGAGTAACATATTTTTTGATGTAGCAGTTTCTTCTTAAAGCTCTCACTTTCAATGTGTCCAAAGTGCCTCTGTCACAATAAAATCTCGAGGAAACAGAACACTATTATACATGCAATTTGCTACCTGCTTCTACCATGGAAAATTTAAGCATCTCGTAGTTCAAAGATTTAGAAGAAAAGAAATCTTCAGATCCACTGTTGATTTGCAAAGAGCAAATGGAAACTGAAACCGAAGAGAGGTTTGGATTTTGATTGAGTTGACTTTCTTCAAAAGAAAGAAAATAACAGGAAGTGAAAATATTGCAGTGTGTGAAAATAGGGTCAACAATGCAAAGAATGTTTGTTGTCTGACAGAAAATGTTCCTTTGAAAACTTAGCAACAAAATGAAAAGTTTCCATTTTGATACAATCCCAACCATCTCATTATTTTACTACAGAAACCTCAGATCAGTTGGACTCAGATGCAGTTGACTGCAGTTCATTTGCACAAGGCTTTCTAGCAAGATTTAAAATGAAAGCAACTCCCACTTAACAAAACTCAGAAAAGTTCACAATCTGAACAATACCAGCTATCTGCAACTGAGTGCACAGCTGATAAATAGTTAAATGCTAAGTACAGTTCTTCTCTACAGTCCTGGACTACGAGACAAAGCCAAGAAACCAGACACTAACAGGTCATATTCCCTTTTCTCTCATGATTTGAAATTCAATATTGATTTAAAGATATTCATCCTCATAAAACTGAACCCAGGATTAAGTAATATAAGTCAGAATAAATAGAATCATAAAGAAAGCCCGATGAAAATACAGGTTCAAATGCATATTTGTAGAGAAAACACACTGATAAAAAGTGGAACTATGAAATAACACCTCCTTTTACTTTGCTTCACTATTACGTATTACAGTACTTTTGTATAACTACTTCACACCTTGACAGCTACTTTCATAATATTTTTAATTAAAATATATTAAATACTTCAAATAAAAGCTAGCCACACTTAAACTTTGCAGTTTCCTTTGTTGTACTTCAGTAACACCAGAAACCATATACCACCATTAACACCTTTCCTGGGATGCAAATTAGTGACAAAATTTAAGTTTTTGGTAACGTTTGGCTCTTCTTTTGGCTTCTGTTTGTACCAACAGGAGCATATTCATAAACAACCACATCAGCACTGGCACTGCATATTGTAACTCACCTTTTAGTTCTAGTCTTCAAAGGTGAGGGCTGATTCTCTTCCATTGAATACAGCTCTTCAGCTATAAACCAGATTCTCTTTTAAAATGAAGATACATTTGATACCTTTCTCCTAAAACTATTTTAATTTTAAAATCTTTATTGCAATGTACAGCAGGGACCATGAATTTAAGAGTTGCATAGAGCAAATTGAGCAAACAGCAAATTGATTACAGACTCAAAGCCTGGACTGCCCAGATTTTTGGTCCCTTCCTGCCATTCAGGCAATGGTATCAAGAAAAGCCATTTATAACAGAATATTCACCATCCCCATGGTAATAATAATACCCTAATAACCTTTGCCCACAGGTGAAGCAGCCAGTTAATATAAATCCTGGTGAACTGCATCGATCCTTGCACTTCGTGTTTTGTGCTACGTTTGTTTAAAAAGTGAACTCTGTATTTCACTTTTCTGTGATGTATATTTTTACCACTAGTCGTTTACTGAAGTACAGGAATCAATTACTGCCTTCCCATTCCCACTGCAAAATCGCATAATTCTTAAATTACATTGTTTCTGCCCAATGCATACTAAAACCAGGTTAAGTGAGATCAGTACTGAAAACAGGTTAAAAATAGATTTATTCACCAGAGAGAGATGGATTTAAACGTTATATATTCTGAAGGAACATCAGGGGAAGAGGGGACTAGGAGGTCTCACAGGTGGGATTCGACTTTGCTACTTAATAAGATATTAAGTGACAATCAATCAAACAGGAATGTGTGGGAAGCACAGTTTTGCAGTACTCTCCTGTAGAATTTGTTTTCTTTAAAATCTGCATTCCTTTCTGCATGCATTTGAGATATATGTATGTTGCCTTTTTAATGATTAGAAATAGCTTTGATCTTGACTACTTGAAGAAACATAAAGATATAAATAATGTGAGTGGGTATGTTTAATCCTGGTAATGACAAATATAACAAAAATCCAAGACAAGCTTTTCTGAATTTTTCAAACATACCTTAGGAAGTTCAGTCTTTAGCTCATGTCAATCATACGAGAACGATCTACAGACGAAATCAGAAATGTGCCAGTGTTCAAGGTCCCCAAATACCGCTATCAGCTTATCAAAGATAAGAATCAAGGAAATCTAGAAACATCAGTTCTCTGATTGAGTGGCTGCCCCTCTCCTTTGAGATGGAATGGCAAGTAAGACAATGTTATTCCTGCTGTGACAAAACTTTCAAAACAATGAAATGATATGTGATGACCAAGTACAATACTGAAAATAATCAACTGTTCTAAGAAACTGTCACCACTAGCTAAAATGGTAAGATTTGATGGCTATTTACAAGGTGTGAAAATAAAACTCTCTCTTAGGGGAATTTTTAACCAGACACCTTAAAAAAGTAGCCCTAAATCATCATTAAGATGATGTAATTTCCTGTATCTGTGTGAAGAGGGCGGTAAAGAGGGATGAAAGCAAGAGAACTTGGCAATTCCAGAAGATACATGTCAAACATAACACTAACTTTCAAAGTCCTTAGTGTCTTAGGACAAAACTGTTGAATCCTGAGCTTTCATCTCCTCAGGGGCATAGAACGTATCATATCAGTAGACACATGTAATCTGACCTAAATCCTTAACCTACTTCTTTTCAGCTTTAATGTATGCAGTTGATGACTTAAAGTGAAACTACAGAAAATAAAATAGATTATCAGGATGAAAAGTCCAATTTCTCCAAAAAAATAAGTAAAATTTTTTCAGAATTCTGCAGCATTTTCCAGTATTCAGCTAACTGGAAGACAAACTCTCTTTCCTTCCCTTACCAGTCGCCAAATACTTTTTCACAGATACTTCACATTCATTGGCTTTTCAGCGGAAAGAAAGATAAATTACAGAATAAGAAAGGCAGAATGGCAAAAGAGAATAATGAACTGATCGGTGAAACATGAGCATCCTTTGTTCAATAAAAATGGCAGTTACGGAAGCAAGACGGTAAAACCTCATGGTGAACAGTGTTTTCAAAATCAGTCTAGTACTTCCACAGCAAAACACGAGAACACAAAGCAGTTCATTAGTCACTGCAGTTTCCCCTCTTTTCACTTCTTTCTTTTTATGTATTATGCCCCCTAACAAATGTCTGGAATTGTGAACAGAAATACAAAGCAAAAAAAAACCCCACATCCCACCCTCCATAAGTCGGTGTGTAGAGCAATTCCATTTCTTTGAAAAGATAGTTTGTTATTTTGACCAGCCCTACACAAGCTATTCATGAGAAAAATACTTTCACTAATTGTATTTTGAAAGGAATATTGCACAAAATAGCTCCACTAAGTCTCATTACTCAGTGAAGCCTGTATTTCAGTAATAATCTTTCAATACTAATGATGTTTTTACTCAATGGCAGAGCAAAACCCTTCATTAAGTTAACTGTGTGATTCTTAGATACTTCCAACAAATCATAAAGCTTTGATCTTCTGAAAAGCACGACAGATAAATGAATTAGATACTAATATGATTATTATTTTCAAGCTAGTTGAGAAAACTTTTACCCAGAAAGTTAGAATATTAGAAAAAAACATGCATCTATAAAATTATATAGTGCAGCATTCTAGAGTGATTGAGAAATGGCAGGAGTTTTAGTGCCAATGTTTCGCTCTGAGATTACTCAAAAGTCAGGTTAACTAGTACCCTAAAGTTTGGCTGTAAAAGCTGCATTTATCTGGGAAAATAGAAAGAGGGTTTGTACTTAGTATGATTTATTATCAACTACCACTGTTATATAAGTGTAATTATGATTCCAGCTATCTCCCCAACTATGGCATTTTTAACAGAAGAGACATTTGTTAATAAAACTTAGAAGAAGGAAACCCAAATCAACCTCTAAGCTCTAAACTAAACAGGTATGCAAAACATGCAAAGTTGGAGAGCCCACAAAACAAACAAACAAACAATCTACTCTAATAGTTCCTCAGTTTTAATTTAGCAGCTCTTTCCTTGGGTCAACACCTGGAGACCATCTGGAAACTTCAGACAGCAGGACAGCACAGGCAGCAAGTGCCCAGCACTCTGACACGGGAAGAAACCCATCTGTCTGGCAGTCTGTTCACAACATCAGTATCTCTAGCTCCCATCTCAGCTCCTGAGTTAGTAATTTTTCCTGGCTTCAAGACAGGATTTCCTTTCTATCTGTAACTGTCTCTACAAAGCCCAAAGGAAGTTTTGCAACATTATAAAGAGTAATTAAAAATGTTCCTCTAAACAGAGACACCTTCAGGGACCAGGATGAAGGAGAAAGTTTCCTATATGACATGTTTGTAGGCAGAATCATCACCAGCACTATGCTCTCCGAGCTTTAACCAGTACAGGTATTAACAGCAGCCATCAATAATTTTAAAAACCTTTCTGAAAGAAGCATACACCGTTTCCAGTGGAATACAGAAGTGCACCAACCCACAGACAGACCTGATTACCTCTGTAGACCTTTCTATTTGGGTGACTAAACAGGGGTGTAGCTGGATGGTGTTTGAACATACTATACCAGCATGATCAAAACAAAGAAAGAAAGAAAACTACCCAAAGCTTGAATTTAAGAGGATTAAATTATATATGCAATTTGCTGGAAAATTTGAGTAAAGCTGAATCACTGAAAGAAATGTATTTATGAAGAATAAATTTGTTAGGATAAAGGACAAAGAAACCTCAACCCACAACTTACATTAACTTAGATTTCTTTTCTCTCAAGAAATGTGTTATAACCTTGTTCAGGACACAGCAGAGTGATTGTAACTTCACAGCTGACAACATGCAGAACTTAGAGTGCTATCGGCCTTCATAGTGGCAGACAAAAAAAAAAACCCCTGTGTGGTTCCTGTGGTTATGTGGCCGGCCTGAGATTTATGAATTAACCTCCTTCATAGTCCTTTAATATGTGCATTTTCTAGCTTCCACAATACAAAAAAACCAGACTTTGAAAAGGAGAGTTTAACTCGGTCACTTGTGAAAGGAGGGATCACAGCATGGATGATATAAACAAGGCATGTATTATGCACATGGTGGCTCTCTAACATTAAAAGAAAGGCTCAAAACTATGTACGTTCTTGTTTGTGCTCATTCGACTCAGGACTTCAACTATCTTTTGCAATTAAATCTATCAAACTTCAAGCTCCCAATTAAAAATTTTCAAATGCATCATGCTCCAGGGTGTCTGAAATTAAAAACCACTTTACATGTTTGTCAAGTTCTCTTTTGTAATTTTTACAGTATTGCTCTTTCTACTGTGATAAGTGTTGCCAACCCCTTTCCATTTATGAGCCACGACAGAAGAAAAAAAAAACAGAATTCATTCAGACAGCTCATTCCTCACCACAGCATTTTGTTTCAGCAGTGGTTGTTCCTACCTTCCTGGTACAGCTATTCTCAAGACAGGGACAAAGGGGAATGAGAGTACATCGTGTCACCACTTTTGGAGAAGGTGTACACAGGACATCTGGTGCCCTGAAGATCCTGTTTTTATATTACATTCCTACAACAGGCCCTTGAAAGTTAAAAAATGCTCAGTGAGAAACATAAACACTTGACATCACTCCGCTAACATTGTAAGTGCTCCCTGTTCTTTCTCAAACACGTAACAAAGTCATGTTTACATTCCATAAATGTGAATATATAATTTTTACGTTACCTTCTGAACCCTCTGAAAGAAAATCAGCATGCTCTGATGAGACAAAGGGAAAGTTTCTGAGTAAACTCTGTATTTCTTCTTGAACTGCAAAGATGAAGACACTTACAAGACAAATAGGACTCTACCTTAAATAAACACTAATACAAGCAACGAGGGAGATATTCCTTTTGTTTCCCTTGAAGAAGCAAAAGCATCTCTGAGCAAATAATTACATGAAGGGAATAATCTGAATCAGCATTGAGGAAACCATAACAAATTCTTCCTCTTCAAGAAGCTATGAAATACTTGATTGTGCATTTCCCTATATTTTTCCTTGGGGTATAAATCGCTACTTCACTTTCTGCCTGGAAATGTTTCTTCCACAATTCTGCCTGTTTCTAGAAAGAATTGTGGGAGGCACCTGAGCAACAGTCACATTCCAGAATGAGGTGATCAAGAATTTTTTTCAGGTGTGGCAAGCGTCTATCAATTCTTTTATACACTTGCAAGATGCTATTTGCACATGAAGTGTGAACAGTTTTAGTTATGATGTAGAACAGGTTTCATTACTTTTTTTTTTTTTAATTTAAGCAAGTTGCATATTTTCAGAATCACCTTGACAATAACCATATGAGGTTCACGTAAATCATGTTTCAAAATACACATTATTCCAAAGAGGGTTCATAAAAAGTGAAATGTGTAGGCAATATCACTCACAATGCATATAGTCAAGAATATTTAGTTAAAAAATGAAAATCAAATTCTTACTCTTCAACAAACAACAACAACAAAAAAAAACCCCACACTCCACCCCTCTTAAACAAATGCCACAAACCAAAACATCTCAAACACCACCAGGTACTACAACTCAGCTGGGCTATTGCTCATTCCTAACAACACCATTGCATTTGTGCACTGAGGTTCATTTTCAGATGGTGCATTTTTCAAGTAAGGATGCAAATAAACGTCAAGGATGACAGGAGGAAATGACCTGTCAGTTGCCAGAAAAAGAACTTCAAACCAAGTCACGCACTTGTTATGTTTATTACAATAAGTCAGTTATTCCTTTGAGTTAGAACAATATTCTTTTTTTTCAGTGCCACTATGCTACATATCTTGTATTTTAATATTACTACACAACATAACACAATGCCCTTTAACTAGCTGGGGATTTCATCTCCTGAATGCAAACTAGACTCCAAAAGTGGTTAATAAGCAGAATAGAGAATTACGTACTTCACGTAGGCTATAAATTTAACAATGTGCATTTGTTTTTCTTTTCGTCTCTAATCCAGTTACTCTTCTTTGTACATAAAATCTTGGTTCCCAGCACACCAGTGAATTGTAAAAAACACAAAGTATTCTGAAACCTCATAAAAAGAGAGAAAAGAAGCAACAATTAAAACACACATATTGAGCTATCTCCTGTATGACTGTTTCTCATAAAAGTCAGTTTTATTTCACTTCTAAAATGACTCAGTTGAGCACAAAATGACTGATCATTGCATTAAACGTTGTTCCTAGCATACATTTAAGCCAGTTAATCAAAGACAATCCATTCTACGTTTTATCAATATTCTATTTCATGATTAGCAAATAAGCTGTCAGCCTCGCTATGTTTCCTCACAGAAGCTGGGTAAATCTATGTAATTTTGATGAGAACAACAAAATTCTTTAGTGCAGTAGTAGCATATTCTGTAAAACAAAGCTAGTTAAAGCAGCAGGGAAATTTTAACTTTGAACTGTGTGTTACAGGAGACAGTACGCTCCAGGTTGCAAAGTGATGGAAAGTATATGCATCAATCCTCATTGTGTAACTGAGGCCAATATGCAATATGACCACATCTAATATGGTACAGAGTAAAGTCATATGCATCTCTTCCTCAGCAAAACTTAGTTAAAGGATGTGTTCAGAGTTTCATCTCTTTCCTTTTTCTACATGGCACACTACAAGAGACCTGCACTGGCACCCTGAAGAAGCTACGCTCCCCAGCACATCTCCACCTCCTCACGAGAGCTAAAGGAGAAACAGCAACACTCATCTAGTGGTCTACACATGCAGCACACTAAAAAATACAAAGAAACAAACATTTCATAGAATCATAGAATCACCAGGTTGGAAGAGACCCACCAGATCATCGAGTCCAACCATTCCTATCAAACACTAAACCATGTCCCTCAGGACCTCGTCTACTCGTGCCTTAAACACCTCCAGGGAAGGTGAATCAACCACCTCCCTGGGCAGCCCGCCCCAATGCCCAATGCCCCCTCGTGTGGGAAACTTCCTCCCGATGTCCAGCCTAAATCTCCCCCAGCAGAGCTTGGGGCCACTCCCTCTTGTCCCATCCCCTGTCACCTGGGAGAAGAGGCCAACATCCCCACTCCACAACCTCCTCTGAAGTAGCCATAGAGAGCAATGAGGTCTCCCTTCAGCCTCCTCTTCTCCAGGCTAAACAACCTCAGCTCACTCAGACGTTCCTCATAAGGCCCCAGCCCCTTCACCAGCCTTGTACTCACTCCAGATGAAGCAATATAGGATATGGTTTAGTAGTGGGCAGGTATAGTTGGCCTCGATGATCACAGAATCATACAACAGTTTGGACTGGAAGGGACCTTAAAGCCCATCCGGTTCCAGCCCTTTGCAATGGGCAGGGACATGTTCCACTAGACCAGGGGGTCCATCCAACCTGGCCTTGAATACCTTGATGTTGATGGCTGAGATGAATTTTGCTCAGTGAAGGCTGCCAAAAGCCTGACATGGCACGGGGGGGGATGAACCCAGAGCTCACACACACTGCAACGCGATACAGCAACATTGTGGAATGCAGCAGAAGCACAGTCCTGCCTCAGCAGCCCCTTTCAGAGAATAGTTTGGATTGAAACAGACCTTAAAGATTATTCAGTTCCAACCCTCCTGCAATAGGCAGGGACACGTCCCACTAGATCAGGCTGCCCAAGGCCCCATCCAACCTGGCCTCGAACACCTCCAGGGATGAGGCAGCCACAGCTTCGCTGGGCAACCTGTGCCAGTGCCTTACCGTTCTTGTGATGACAAAATCCTTCTTTGCATCTACTCTAAAACTGCCCCTCTCCAGTTTATACCCATTCCCTCTGGTCCTATCACCACAAGCCTTTGTGAACAGCCCCATCCCAGCTTTCTTGTAGGCCCTTCAGGTCCTGGCAGGTCGCTATAAGATCTCATCGGATCCTTCTCTTCTCCAGGCTGAACGACCCCAACTCTCTCAGCCTGTCCTCGAGTGGGAGGTGCTCCAGCTCTCTTCCAGTGCCTCAGCACCCTCTTCACAAGGAATTTCCTCCTCATGTCCAGCCTAAACTATCCCCCCCACCTCCTCCTATCACCGCGATCTCAAAGACCTTTTCCACCCCAGCGATTCACCGACTCCTCGGCCCGGCCCCGCCCGGCCTCCCTGCCCAGAGAACGCGCGGCCAAAGCGGCCTCAGGCCCCGCCGCCCGCTCAGCGCCGGCCCCGCTCCCGCTCCCACCCCCTCACCTGTCCATTTGCCTCTCTCTTTCTCTCCTCAAAAGCATCCAAACAAATTACTTTTCCTCCAGGCAATTGAGGATTGTTAAAAATTAAACAGCAACTTTTAAAACCTGTAAATGTCCTAGGGATCGCTGGGGAACTGAAAAGCACCATATCCTTGAAGAATAGAAATATAATATAAATTCAAAGCTTAGGAAGAAGGGCACATCATCAAGATGAGATTGTTTATTTTAACACAGGTACAAGCTTCTAATTTGTTTCATTTCTAACACAGAAACACTTAAATTCAGGTTTTTAAATGCTGATTTAATTCAAATCGTACCCACAGTTCTTAAATCTCACCTCTTCAGCTACTGATTTGGGATTTTAGCACTGCAGAGCAGCCAAGTTTGGACCAGAAAGAGAGCAAATGCTTTCAAGACTTCCTGTTCTGCTTGAGTTACTCGCTTGGAGAAAATTCAAACCAATAAAAGAGAACAAAAGGGTACTTTCTTTCCCAGACTATAGTTTCTCTGTTTGACTGATTCCTGACTATCCTATTAAGAAAACTTCCAATCTTACCACTAAATGCAATAAACGTTAGACACAAAACTTCAAGAACTTGTTCTACAAACTTCCTGCCTTGAAAGACTTCTTATTTTCTTTTCTTTCACCTTAATTGGTGGTGAATTGATAAAAAAAGTAATTGGTCTGCAATTATTGCTTGTTACAGTTTCATCTGCTTGTATTTCTGGTTTCCTTGAATGTCAAGCTCATCCTTAGAAGGCTACAGTCAATTCTCCCTTTCAAACAATTCACTAAAGGCATTAACCCTTTCAAAAAATCAGAATCATAGCCTATATCAGCCACATCTGCAGAGTTGTCCATGCTTTAAGGAACAAAATACAGCTGTTCCAGTCAGGTGCACTACCTGCTTTGGTCACACATGAAACTATGCACATTTCTGCTAGGCTGCTGGAATTTGGGACCAGCAATAACAACCCAGCAACCAGAAGCAATTTCCACATCCTGCTTGATATGCAGAGAGTTTTGTAGATACATTGTTACGAATGAGGTGTTAATGGTCCTCCTCTATGGGAGTTGGAAGCAAATATGTTAACTGTTCTCATTTAAATAAATGAATACTAAGCACTTAGATTAAACTCATCTGTATAGTAAAATCACAAAAGAGGATGCCTGGTGCTACCATCTGGGACAAAGTGGTCAGAGAGAATTGCAGAGCTAACAGGTGTAATTCCAACATTATTTCTAAGGTGCATAGCAGAGACAAAACTACCACAAGAGGTCTGCACCTCTTCAAGCAGCACAGAATCCGAGTCCAGCAAAGTCCTTCCACGATACCATTGAGGAAGAAAAGTCTTTGCTTATTTCATAGCTGCGCTTCTTCAAGGAAAGTCAAAATATTATTTTTTTTCCACAAATAAATGAATCACAGTAAGAAAATCCCCCAACTTGCTGTCATTATTCCTCAGCCAAACCCCCACCACCTTAACTTGAGTTCAGTGGCTGTCGGATCACACAGACAGGAATATCTCTGTCTGAAAATAATTTCAGCCCTAAGACCCTTCTTAGACCCAGTAACCTTGTGGCTATGACTTTCAGCAGGTTCTTTATTGCAGGAAACAAACCTCCTTGCAGTAGCTACTCATCTTAAAGAGTACTCAGGAATTCTAGTTTTCAGGCTAAAAAGTGACATTTGACAGGTTATTCCTCAGTGGAGCATAACTGGCAGGGTTAGTCGGTCAGTAGTGAGCTTGTTCCCTAATTGCGCTGGGGAGAAGGTTTATGCTTCTTGAATGACAACCTTGCTAATCTTTCCAAGATGATCCCTTTCTTCAAGATATAGTTTTGCCCTAAAGAAAGTCCCAGTAAAACACAGTACCTGCTACAAAGAAATCTTGAGATACTGGGTAGACTACATTGACCCAGGGCTATAGGTTTGGAACCCTGAGTAATTCATTAACATGGTCAGTGAAACACGTGAACGCTAAAATACTGCAATACCAAACATAAATGAATAGGAAGAGGGACTTAACTGATGTACCAATAGCTTCTTATTTATTAAACCAGTGATTTCTGTTCTGAGAAGAGAGGATATCTGAAATCCTTCACGTTCTCCATTTCTTACAACAAACCAATGTCTAAAGCTGAACAAATAAGAGAAAAGAAAATCTTGTGTGAATTTTTGATTAAAATTAAGGCAAGAAACTTTCAATGCAAAGTGACCTTTTCTTTAAACATTGGAACATAAAAGCTTCCTAGCAGCGTTATCTATTTGGATCACACGAAGAAGAGATGTACTCAGCATTGAATAACACAGGGAAAGCCTGTACTCAAAGCCCCCTCCTTCATAAATGTATAAAATATGCCCCTGAAGACAAATTTCTCAACAATTTCTGAATGCTGCAATCTCCTAGCAAACCTATTGACAAAAGAACGAAAATATTTATATACCTAAGATGTATTTATTCTCTTGTATACTCTCTGTGGAGCAAAAGGATATGCAGAAGTGATCCTCTTCATTGCTGATACGAGATTTGCTTGCAGCTGAAAATGAATTGTTGTGTACAAGGTTGATGAAGAATTATTAGATAAAGTGTTTTGTGACACTGCACACACTTAGAGTAGCAAGGACAAGAGCCATACTGCAAAAGTTTTTAAAATGGAGAAAAGCCCTCCCGTTTTTCTGGGTTCAATAAGCTTATGTTGCAGCTAAACTCTGTAGAGATCACAGAATTCCTTGTGCTGTTGAAAATATAGCAATATAGGGGAAACAGGGACTCTGCTAAGAAGCTAAGGTGAGAAGAGAACAGCTGCCATGCATGGTCCTTAGCTAAACAAGTGTTTAATATGAGAAAAGAGTCATCTGCTCTCTCCTACCCATATAATCATGCATTTTGCATCCTTCTTTATCCATCTGTGATGCTACAGAGCTATCCTCGCACTTGAACTGCACAGTCTTTGACTAAAGCCTGTGATCTAGTAGCAGGAGATCACCTCCTTTCATTAATATACTACAGCAAAATGCCATTTCATCCTTAATTCACGTAAAGTAAGGATATAATAGGAAAAGAAACAGTGCTTGCTGCTTGTGCACCTTATGGTGACCTCAACCAGTTACAATTTTAAATTGTATGTAAGTGTATGCTAAGAAAATAAATTGCGAAACTGAAAGAAGGCTCATTTTTATAATAAGCATGGTCTGAATTTTCTAATTTAAATCTCAGTTAATCTAGTCTTCCTGTTACATATAAGGTTTCAAAGCTTCTTGAATGATGATCAGAAACAAAAAAAATTAAAGAGATAGAACATTTGCATACTCCCATCCAGTACCAGAATAAAACCACAAAATAAAAATTTCTATCACAGTTTTTAAAAATGTTTATTTTAAATGTGCCAAGGCTGCCTAAATGTCACACCTGTCACAAACTGCTCTGCGCTTAAAATACACCTAAATTTTGTGAGTAAGCTGGATTACAAGAGCAGTAACCCCTTTATAACTCTGTACTTCAAGTAATAACAGTATTATCTGCAATCTACTTTTGACTGCATTCCAAGTTTTCTGTATAAGAGTCTTACATAGTCAAGTCATGTATCATCAGCATTCTTCTGACCCTTATTGCTCTTTTAGTCTCAAGAACATTCACTAGAAATCCACAAATAATTTTATGACATTTAGCAAGTCATCTTAGCACTGAAGTGCACATGTTTTTTTCAAAAGAAAGAGCTGAAAGAAAATAATAAGGGAAAAATTCTCATAAAAGAAAGGTTATTTCAACATCCAAGAGTATACAAAAAAATCAGTCCCAAAACCCTAAAACATTGAGCCAAAAGATATCAGGTTTAGAAATCATAGAATCACTATGCTGGAAAGGATCCACTGGATCATTGAGTACAACCATTTCCATCAACCACTAAATCATGTCCCTCAGCAGCTCATCCATCCATGTTTTAAAGACCTTCAGGGAAGGTTTCATACTAAAAGGAATTGGACAAAAATATTTGGATGAAATGGATGAAGGGGCTAATTGGGAGTGGAATGAGGAAGAAAGTATACTGTTTGTGCTAGGACATAAGCCGGTTTTTGTAAGAGACTTTCCCAGCTGAGTTTGTGAAGCTGCAAAAACGAGGAAAGCAGCCATCTGCAAAACCTACTTCTCTTGCACTCACCTCCTGCACAGGCAAGTAGGTCTGGGTCTCCAGCCAGCGCTGACACCCCCTGCAGCCCTAATGCAACCTCCTCTTTTTCCAGACCTCCAACTCACCTGGCTGATAAGGAAAAAAGACAGAGGTTCATACACAAACAGCAGACAATTCTTAGTTTACAAAGTGATGCTGTGCTGCTGTGGAGAGAGATGGAGATTTGTGCTCGAATACCTGGTTTTCTGCATTATTGGGGGTGTTAAGTGGGCTACATGATTCTCTGTTTCATATGTATCCCTTTAAATAATGCTGTCCCATGCTCTCTGCTTCAAAACAGGATTGAAAATCCACTCAAGGTGGTTGGGATAAAGAGAATGTTTTCTGCCTTTTCTCTCACCTTGATCTTGTATTAGTATCTTATTCATTTATTCCTCTTTCTCTCTTTCAATCTGAAATAAAAGCAATTCCAAGAGGAATAGTGTTTGCTCAGAGTAAACCTTGTATCACAAACTTGGGCTGTTAAAGGGATGAAAAGAAATGATGGCTCACAGGAAGTGAAAACAATAATAATTCATTTAATATGTGCTCCAGATCCTCTGCACAGTGCATTAATACAAGCTTTTTAAAATTCAAGCAATAATTTTGTATGTCTTTTCCTTTCTAGCCTGTGTGAATCATCACTCTCTCTTGGACTAAGAAAAAAAGGCAATATTATCCATGCTTTATGGATGAAGTACAGAAGATTAAGTGTCATGTCACAAATCAAACAAAAGTCTTCAGAAGAGCTCCCAAACCAAAGTCTGGTACTTTAACCATATGATAATTTCCCTCTGCCAGGTATTTAAATTTTACCCCAGTAGTTCAGGAGTTCCCATTAGCACAGAATTCATTCCAGCACCTGTCACCACTGAAAGTAAAAGAGATCAGAGATCACGAAGAGGATCCCATCTGTCTCCTCATTATCATATTTCCCCGTTAGAGAAGATGGGACGTGGCTACAGAGTGCTGCCGAAGGAACTGAGACTGCGAGTGGAAGGGAAAGAGCAAGGAACACATTGCAGAGGCCACAGCAATTTTCAGGAAACAAGAGAGGAAGTCTTTGTAACTTTGCTGGCCTCTGCCTGATGTAGACACCAGCCTGGACCTTGGAGATAATAAATATGAAAGACTTAAGGGTGAAGGCATCACAGGATAAAGGTTTCTGGAGAACTGCCATTTTGTGTTGGCATACATTCACATGATTTTAAAGCAAGGTGACAGAAGGAATCAATCCATATCTCTAATACATTTGTAAATAATACTTCATTACTATTCTCATGCATTGAGCTTTGTACTTTAGAGCCGACTTGCAGCTACTGACTTTGCTTCCCACGCTTGCATGAACACTGCGTATCTACTAAGCTAACACACTTGCAGTCTCCTTAAGGGGCCATGGGCTGATTTCTACCCAGATAACATATCAAATAGTAGCATAAAATGTAAAATTTGAGAGGAATCATGATAAAGCCATACAAGGGAAGCACAGGTCCTGGAATATGTTGCTTCGTGTTGCTCAGAGGCTTTACTCTGAGTAGGTGTAATATCCCAGCAATCAGGGTTCTGGTAAAAGGTGCCAGTGTGTGAAATATGAATACCAGGATATGCAGCCTTTGTGCATGCACCTTGGAACTGCATGAAAACCAAGTCAATACATTTTCTACAAATACTACGTTGTTAATAGTATGATATTGTTACCAACTACTAAAATAATGCCTATCACGTTAAGGTGCATGAAGGAGATGGTGCTTCTGCATTTTCCAAAGCTAAATACAGAGAGCAGGGATGTACACTGTACATACATGAGGGCACATAGATGTATTTATGCACCTTTCCACATACAGTAAAGAACTACTAGAAATACACAGTTGGCCTTCTTCCAAGTCCTATTCCCAGTTTTAATCCATGGATATTGATGGCATCAGCCCAGAAAATCCAATTAAAAATCAAAATAGCTTCTTTGGTCAGTACAGGTAAGACTGATACTATACAGAGAGTTTCTGTTTCTTCTAGGAAGGAATATTCATTCCAGGAAGCCCAGCTTTTGTCAATTTACATTGATTATTAACATCTTTGGAATGCCTGGGAGTCTATGAAAAACACAATGTTCATGACCTTAGTTTGGAAATATCGTTATCTGTCCTGGATTTATGCTCCTTGAGTATGAAGTCCAAGTCTTGGCATCCTGAAGACCCCTGTATTCTGACATTTTGCTGGCCAGTCCAGCAGGGAGATCCTCCTACATGGAAGATGTCACAAATGAGTCTCCTAAAGCAGGAGATGACTGAATCCCAAATAATTGTTCAGGAGATTCTGAATGCCAAGTATTTTGAAAATGGAAAATCTATATGGACACACAACTCCATTGAAGTTAATTTCCAAACTCCTACTGACTTCAGTGGGGCAAAAAATTCATTCATCAGCTATTGATGCTATAACACAGCCTGCTTATCCCGACAAGGGCTGGCCTGAACAGCAACCAGTTATGCCCAAAGCATGCTAGCAACAGCTTAACTACAGTCAATCAGTGAGCTAGGGATCGATATCACAGGAAGGTGCTGTGTTAAAAAACTAAATAATGGCTACTTTCTGAAAAGCCTGTTTGAACATGAAGCCTCAACTGCCCATCTCTGCTGAATCTGCAATACAGAGCACAAAGTTAAGCAATGAGAAGGAAAAAATAAAGAACAAATCATCAGTAGCAAGACTAGAAGCAAACAGAAGAGCCTATACCTTATGCTCAGGGGAAAAAAAAGGAGTTAGGCAGTGAGTAAAGTAAATGCATCAAAAGTATGGTTTCATTTCACAAATTAGCTTTAATATTTGAAAATTCATTTAATAATTCTCACCTTATTTAATCATTATGACAGAAAAATAACATGCTGATTAGTAATTACCTCACTGATCACTTCCATGGCAAAGATATAATTTCAGTGTTCGTAAACACTCAGCCATGGGAGTTAATTTTGTATTCTATGTAAAAGGTTTTTTTTTTAGTTTATAGAACAAGGTTATCATAATAGTACTCAGAACTTCAAAACTTCCGGGGTATGAGCCATGCAGCTGTAGTCTAGGATTTGGAAAAGTTTTGTTTTCCTCATAACATATGAGATTGCACTGTAATCCTTTGCACATTATAAACTACCAAAGTAAGCTTTTAAAACTTAACAGCAGTGTAGCAAGTGTCAGACAAAGTAAATTTTATTCTTTTATGATATTCAGGTTTGAAACTTTTAGGTATTTTGATTTATTGTTGTTATTTTTATTGCAAGATTTTAAGGTCAGAAAAGAGTATCATCTCATCTTATCTAGCGTCCTGTCTATCACTAGTCATTAGCTCTCACATCTCAGCCAGATCTCTCCATGAAGAGCTCTACGAGGGAGCATTGCAGTTCTCACGAAAATGTCAGTGACTGAGCTGCCAGATATGCCAGAAGCTTCTGCAGTGGAAGAAGCACAATCAAGTGACGTGCCTGGAGATGAACTCACAAATGCCAAATATGCCTTGCCACTACAGGAAGGGACTAAAGTTTAAATTTGCTATTAATCTGGAAAAGTACGTCACCAGCCTTAAACATCTTTATTTGATTTTTGTTCCAAATATGTACAAATGTTCCAAATACGATTTATTTGCAGAGCTGTGTAAGTTGTGAAAAGAGCACATTTTTTAACAACTTCACATACGCCTCCCCTGTCCACTAAAATTTAACATAATATCTCAGGAATCTAGCTGAGGAGTACAAAAACCATTACTTTGATTACATCATTCTGATAATAAAGGGAAGTGAAGTTCCAGTTGGCAACAGGGAGCCTAGGAAAAAGTTGAATAAGAATCTCAAGTCTACTCCTAGTGAAGTCACAAGGTTATAGCATGGTAGGAGACGGAAGGCTCACACTCAGTAAGCAAACAGCTGTGGAGGGTAAAGCTGTGTTTCCTCCAGCTGTTCATTATCACTTGGACAGATGTCACCATCACTGCAGCGGAAAGAGAAGCACACGACATCACCTTCTCTCTTTCAGCACTATCTGGTATTTCACCACAAAGTTACCCTGTCAACTTGTATGAACTAGGAAGGAAGCACAGACCCCTATTTCCCATGACAATTCACATTAGTGTAACCAGATTTGCTGTAGCTCCGCTGTCAAATCACTGAATCCAGCTGGATCTACAGTAGCAGAGCTTCTTCCATTCACAGTTCAGTCACACAGAGGTAACCAGGTAGTGATTTTCTACCTGTATGAGAGCTAATTGTATTAAAACCAGAACTCACAAATGTGATTTTGGTAGATTTCACTGAAAATCCCAGTCTGGCTGCATAAACTTAAACTGGTATGCATTACAACTCTTCCCTGCACAGGGACAGATCTCACTGCTGTGTTAATCTGTTACAATCCATTTTTCTGCCTACGTTTGGTTAAGTGAGGTGAGCAGACAACCGAAGCCCTTCTGTAGCACAATACTGCTTTGGTACTTGTTATGACCTCTAAGGGTCTTCAGACTCTGAATTACAACAGTAAAATTTCTCTCTGCTGCAGCTAATAAAGAGCCTGTGCGATGATAAGACAAGACTCATGTGAACTTTTACCAAAGTTAGCTGTTTTAATATCAGCCTCCACAGACAGCAGGCATTAAATATTCCAAGATCAAATAATACTTTTTAATCTAGCAATTAATCTTCTTCTCAGCCTAATCACAAATAAAAAGCACAGTTAAAATCTTAATACCAAGGTATTACAAACTAGGCCTGCATATATCTCTTACTGCTCTCACACACCATCTCAGTCTTTGAAATCTCTTGATCCAAAGACTTACTGATACTGATACCGATACACTGCGATACATCCTCCAGCCTAATTAATGCAGATTCCTCATCCAAAATGTCCTCTTAACAGCAGTATCCTACTTATCAGCAGTAGCAAAATCAGAAGTTTATCTTCCAGTTAGCTGAAAGAGGACAACCAGACAGATCTCACTGGCTATTTATTTCACTGTTTGTGGAAGTAAAGTTGCCTCTTTTTAAAATGTTTGTTAATCTCAACAGATGTTTAGACAACCTCCAAGAAGATTCAGCAGAGAAGTAAATGCAAAAGCCAAGCATTAGGGCACAACAAGCAAGGAAGAACCATCCAAGACAAAGAGGAACAGTCACTGAGCATTTTTAATTCATTTTTCTACATACCATCTTGCCCAATGCATTCTGCTGTGAGAAGGATCTGAAGACTAAGGAAAGAGGTTCTCAAGTAAGACAAAGGATACATTTTTCTGAGAGAAGAACTTGGGTATACGGTAGGTAAAGCTGTGATTCTCACCACAGCAAACAAGCTTGTGGTAACTGAACGTGCACTAGTTCCTCAACAATTCTATAAATATTTCCATAATTCTACTAAGTTAACATTGTATAACTAACAAAAGTGCTTAAAACTTCTTTGGAATACCACAACAAAAAAGATTTGCTGGACTTGTAAGAGTTATTTAACTTCATTTGGTCTTTCAGTCATTTTTATCCCGTCTGCTCTCCATGCAACTGCTGTGCTGCTGGACACACATATAAAAACACCAAACTCCTGGGAATGGCTGCCACAGAAAAGGTGACACACACATAGACGCAATGGCTACACTTATAGTATTAAATTTAACAGAACAAAGGAATAAACACTTACTGGCACTGAAATTCAATTGTCTATACTATGAAATTGCTAAAATACTTCTGATAGAGTTATAAATAAATCCTATATCAGAATTTTGCTCATATCATGGACTGTTCCCCGTGGATATTCTGACTTTCTTGAATCTGCTTTGGAAGTTCAGTGAACTTGATAGTATGAACACAGTCTGTTCCATGCCTCTGATTTATTAATACAGCTGCAGCCTACCAGTCTATAAATTTGGGTAGCAAGAGTAGGGTAATCAATCATAGTAAATGCACATTCGGAATGCTAGACATGCATAGTATGCACAGACTGGCTGAGTGAGACATGGTATATTCAAAGTTAGCAGGTACCAATCATCAACTGCCCCAGTATAAAGTGCTGCCACACAGTTGTACAAAGAAGCAGCAAAGTCAATTTAATGGAACAAGGAAACATGAGGCTATTGGAGAGGAACAATATTTTGCAACACAAGAGAGCTGCAAAAACTGCACCCAGGCTTGGATGCACTGAAACGGTCAGCATGGACAGGTATGGGTAGTTCAGACTACTAATAAAGTGCAGTTGCATGCCATTCTCCATTACTTTCTGCTTTTTAAGGGAAAAAAATATTCCATCACCAGAACAGAATGTGAATTTCCTGACTAGAAGCTTTAAGAATACAAAGCTCACTCTTGCTGAGCCAAGTAGTCTCTTTACAAAAAGAATCCCACTTTAACATTCTGCAGTACCCCTGCAGCATATTCCTCTAATCGACCTTTCATTGCAGTACACTCATCTTTTCTCAACCCCACATACAAAGAAATAACTACTGTGTACACTTTGGCTCAGATTGCTTTTTCTTCCCACCTTCACCATTGTTTGCCAGGGTCAAACATAACTGAGTGAGGAAGAAGACCTTGTAACCGCAAATGGACTAAGTCAATAAGAATCACTGTTCCTATACATACAGTATTTCTTATTTCCAGAAAAAAACCATGAGGAAACAAACTTAACAATCATATTTTTAGTTCACACTGTGTGTAAATTAGGGGCATATGCTTGGAAATCTTTTGAAAAACTTAATTAAAACCATCATATAAAAATATACTTGACAACTAAATCAGCTTTAAAATAGTTTCTAGGAGATAAATAATTTACAGATTTTCACAGTTAACAATCTGCTTTCTGGAAATAAACTTCACAGTTTACTATAAAATGATCAAAGAGGGATTAGGTAGCTATTCAATTTACTGGAAAAATGTTACACCATATCAATGAGATTGAGAAAATTACTAGGGAGCTGAATACGTTAGAGAAGATGTAATGAATCTAAACAGTGATAGAAATTCACTGGGTATGGAGTCATTAATGTTAATTTTATGAATAATAAAATCACCAAGGGGAACAGAATTGCTGGCACTAAAGATGATAACGGCTAAAGAGTCCAAAAGAGTTCATTTCTTAAAAGTTTAACAGACACATTTTCAACTCTGAATTTGGAGATTCTTTGCAAAATGTGATATAGAAAGCAAAAATATACAAGGTTCTTACACTTTCTACAGATTTGTCAACATGCTAGAAATACCCTCAGTGGTCACCCAATATCCTTTGACAGGTCAGTAATACAGTGAAGAGAGGATAATATAGAGTGACGTCTTTCAGCTGGATGGGCTACTGAGATCCCATGGCTTGGTGCTTGTTTCAAAGCAAAGTGGGGTCCATACCCTGCAGAGGAAAATTCATCTAAAAGAAAGCCTTTGCTAGAGAAGTGAGGTTGCATAGATTAATAATGTTCAGTTTTACATGATTGTTGTTTACTATGAAAAATTCCGTGTGGTGTCTGATGTTGCCCCAGGACACGATCTCATTACAAACCCTTTTTGATCTCTCCTGGCCGTTCCAGGATGAAGCGAAACAGCAAAATAGTGCATGTGAATAGGCTTCACTACAGAAACACAAAATGAGATTTGAGATAACACGGCTACCTCCAACCTGGAACAGCTGAGTGAAGTTCACATTTGAAAGGATTAAGAATCTTTTTCCTTTTTCATTCCAGAAAACTGTTACTCTCTGAAGCAACAAATAATAATTGGCAAATACTCTTCTGCCTCCTTTACTCTTCTTTTTCTGCATCTTAAAACACAGTAATGCAGGAGATTCTATCTGTCCACAGATCACAAAACGTCTTTCACATTTTAGGTTTCAATATCACATTGGAAGCTCTTTTTAATGAGTCCTCTTTGCTTTTCTAATGTGGATCTCAACAGTAGTTTATCAGAATTACAATGTATTGCATTTGGAAAAGTATGTTTAGATCTCCAATCGTCTCCAGTTGCTTTAGGAAGAATACAACAATCTAGCCAATCACTAAAATCTTGCTTGTCAGGGTAGGGGAAATTTCTTCTTGATTATGAAGACAGAAAGGAAGCAATATCAAATTTATTAATATATAGTCAAGGTATGACTGGTGACCCACCTTACACTGAGAAAATAATTACTCCAGAACATCAGATTCATTAAAAAAAATTGCAAACTTTAAGCTGGAAGCTGCAAATGAAATAAAACACTATTGTGTACTACACAATCAGTACATATTTAAGAATGTGTGAATTGTGACTCTTTTCTCCCTTACTTTGAAATGGTGACTTGGAAACGATATGATTAGGACTAGTTTCAGTAACAGCAGATTTATAGTTGCTAATGAAAATGGATATTCCAAAAAATGCCCCTCACCTCTCCTGCCATTTCGTGCTGGACATTACAGTGACATTTCCATGCAATTCATTTTGTGTTAGAACAGCTGCCATCATCCATGACTTGAAAATACTACAGAATTGAAGAATCTGATGTCTCATTACAAGTCAAAACTTTTTAATACAGTTTGCAAATGAATGGTTAAGAACCAGTTCCCTAATATTTGCCTGACATTCCGATTTATGAACCTGATTCTCCGGAGAAATATATTTCCAGTTTCCATAATCCATTTCCCCCCATCAGCTCTAATCACCATTTTTCTATCTTCCCAAAGAATTCTTTGATGTCTCCATTTACTATCATTAGCACATAAGCAAGAAAATTATTACTATTATTACTTCCTGAATTGAGATTGGTTTTGAAGTTCAATTTAATGCTTTTTTTAAATTATTATCACTTAGAAACAGTAAGAAACATACTGAATTTAAAAGACCACCCACTGTAACACCCTGGAAGTTTCTTGTTAAAACTTAAATATTCTAAATTTATGCCACTAAAGTGTCTGCCTGATTTCATTTTCCCACATCTCCTACTTGAAGACAAATGTGGGAACAGCATAATTAGTTTCTATTGTAATGAACTGTAAAATTTATAGTAGATTATTAAATTGAGAAGCATAGAACAATATTATCATTAAGGATTTATAGCTTATAAAATTCAAATTATATATATTTCATAAATTCTGTCTGATCTTCACAGTTTTTATGACTCTCCCAAATATCCTTCCTGTTTCTTATTTCCATCTAGTATACTCTCAGAGTTCAAGAGAATCTTCAAAAAGTTGAGAGAGTTAAGGAAACCGAGGAGTTTTTCCCCCGTTCACCAGTAACAGGGATGCGTTTCTTGGTTAGCCAGCGTGTTTTCCTGTGGCGCTCCATGAGGTTGCACGTGACAACTACAGCTCAGAAAGAAACACCTGTCCCGGCTACAGTTTGTGTTTAGAACATCCTACTTAAAGTATGTTCTTTACAGTAACCAAAAGAGCAACCTTTTAGCATAGTACAGTATATTATTTTCTCCTAGAGAGCACCAAGCCCATCTTTTAGAGGAGACTTCATTGTTCTAACTACCTGAAATGAGGTTGTGGAGAGGAGGGTGATGGCCTCTTCTCCCAAGTGACAGGGGACAGGACAAGGGGCAATGGCCTCAAGCTCCACCAAGGCAGATTTAGGCTGGACATTAGGAAAAAGTTTTTCACAGAAAGGGTCATTGAGCACTGGCAGAGGCTGCCCAGGGAGGTGGTTGATTCACCTTCCCTGGAGGTGTTTAAGGGACAGGTGGACGAGATGCTGAGGGACATGGTTTAGTGTTTGATAGGAATGGTTGGACTCGATGATCCGGTGGGTCTCTTCCAACCTGGTTGTTCTATGATTATCAGTTCACGCTCTCCCGCCTGCACCAGCTGAAAGGTGTCTTAGAAGAGGAATTTAGTCTCCTAACCCTTCCTCACTTTTTGTCCCCCTGTAACATAAACAACATACTGGCTCCTCCCCAGGAGCTTTGGAGCTCACGGTACGCTGCTGAGAGCAGTCCGCAAGTCTTGTTATCTACTGATCTCCCAAATTGCCATTTTTCTTTTGCAACTATCGCTGCTGTATATCTTCTTGATAGAAACCTACCATATGAATTGCTTCTGAAGGGAAGAAATTCACTTCAGAGGTTTTGAAGATTTTTTTCCCTATTTTTTTTTAAATTCATAGCTCTAAAAAACACTGACAGTTTTGATGGAAGAGGTTGCTGCCAGCAAGAAAACAGATGCAAAATTGAGGAAAATGTGTGAAATGTTGAGAAGAGTAAATCAGCGCTTCAGTGTCAGAGTCGCTGTTTCATTATTCAGATGCAGTAGGCTGAGCAAAAAAGATGAAACATGTCAAAAGTAAGAACGAGGTTAGTATTGAAGTTCACTGCGAAATCTCAGCATGCCAGGCTTCTGCTTTGTAATATTTATAATTACTCTCCAAAATCCTTGTGCTTCTCTGATTCATATCATTTCTGATCAACATAAAGCAGTATATTACTGCAGTGTTTGTTTCACTCTAATTTCACTGAACTCGAGTGAATTTCACCACTGTAAAGCTAAAGCTATAATGAATCACATCCAACACAATATCTTACTTAAAATAAGAGAAAAAATAGTAATTAAAGAATATAACATGTTTGGGGAAAGTCAGAGGAAATGAGATTCCGTTCAGAAAAAAACATCTAAAATACCTGCACTGTAGCAGGACTGGATTTACTGCCTGTAAATTAGACTTTTTGAGGCTGAAAGTGGTTATAAATGTCCGATTATGTGTTTTGGAGGAGAGGACATGTATTCCTACATTTAATTCTGTTTATCTTTTTCACACTTTTGCTTCCTTACAGAAATACAGTAACAGAAATACTTTCCTTATAGAAATACCATATAATGGGTAACCTGAAGACTCAACCTATCCTGCAAATTGAAGCCAAACCCTAACTGGGACACATCTTTGCTGCCTGAACTCACCACCACCACAATCACACTGCATCAGAGCTAGGGTTTGTTTTAAGCTAACTGATTTTAATCTAATATTCTCCACTTTATTGTTTCCAGCAAAGAAACAGTAAATAATTCTTCAGAGGGCAAAATAAACTACGATCTACCTGATCAACTACATGGCCAGTTCAGACCCTGCAATGTTACCTCAGTTGTATATTGTCTCATTTTGTGCAACTTAATGATGGACAAACCCTAATCACTGTAATACTCTAAAGAAGGAGGCTCATTTTTTTGTGAGTAACAGTTACTTTAAGCTGCTTACAAGTTCATCTCAGATTTTTAAGTGATTACACTTGAAGATGTAAATAACACCTTTTAAAAAATCACAAAACACTTCATTTTGATCTTTCCGATTACCTTTGTTACTACTTCTTATGCAAATCAACTTTTCACATCAAACATCACTATTGCTTTTATAAAAAAACCCTAATAAAAAGTATTTGAAAAGCAAAATTGATCTTTAAACAAACTTCAAGATTTTTTTAACTTTCCGGAAAACAGAAAAAATAATTACTTATTTACCTGTTCAACAACCTTAACCTTTCTCATACTTCGTAGGCTACTTACAGACACACATCAATCAGCTGAGTCCGTCCCACATTTTAGAGAAAAGCCTCAGAAATCAACAGTTTGTTTTATTATAGACCTGCTTAGGATTCTCAGAAATATTCGTCAGTATCCAATGTCAGATAAGCAGCAGCCACTTCACCAGTCAATATTCACTGTGTCTTGTTCCTGCAGTTTTGTATATCAAGAGGAACAACAGGATTACAATGAGCCAGGCCAGAGATGATCTTGCTACTTACTAAACATAATAGCCATTAATGACTGATTTCTACCCACACAGTTTCCTTAAGTAAGGCTTCTCGTTAGTGTCAAGTACCATAATTTGTAATTTTTATAACATTTTTATATGCTTTGCTTCTTATCCAATCCACACACTGAAGGAGAAAGCGTGTAGCATCATTTTTGAATGATGTCTTCTCTTGGCCTTAGTGGCAAGTCTTCAGCAATCAATAAATTTCATCTATAAAACTAACTGCATTTCCAAGTATCTGTCATGTGAAGAGTTGAGGCAGAAACTAGAATGGACATTCTGAAAGTCCTTTTAACTACTTTTCGTTCCCAAATAAGCCTTGCTTATCCTGCAAGATTTTCAGCCCGACAGCAATCTCTCAATCTCACAGGGGAACACACTGCTTATTTCTTGTGAATTAATATTTTATAGCTTACGTTGTGCATTACAATTTTCCAATCTCACTCTAGACAGAAGAAGTACATTTACTATTTCTAATAACAATAGTTTTTTATTCAGATTCTGCAGGAAACAACCAGAGCCACTCTAAAATGAGCAAATAACAAGTGCACAGCAGAAAGGAAGATGAAAGTAGGCTTACAAGACATATAAAAAAACCCAATCCCAAATCTTTTTTAGTTTCTGGTTGATCAATTTGTTTTCTCAAGGTGCTTTTTAACAGAGGCAGCACACTTGGCACTGTCAAACTCAACATTCCCTCAAAGTCATTTGAAGAAATAACGATTTTCTACAGGAGGAAATCCTGAAAAAAAGATTCGACAGATAGCCCAGCAGATCTGTTTCTCAAATGGGACAGGTAGTCCTGCAGTTTTATACTGATTTTTGGAAAGCAGTTTTATACCACGAAAACTAAAAATACTACAGTTCAGGTTCAAATTTGACCTCTTGTCCTGGGCAGATGAAAGTAGCCAGGTATTATAAATGGGAAGAAGAAAAAAAAAACCAAAAAAAAACAAAAAAGAAAACTATCCTACTAATGAGCAAAATCCAGGCTGGAAGGCTTTAACAGAAATGATAACAACCAAAAAGATGTTAGAAAACCTTCATACACAGAATATGTTCTTTTCTATTCAAAGTCTTTCTGCTGCCCAGGAGTCCCAGATGATGCCCCTTATTTCACCTGAAGCCCTTGCTAGCACAGTGGAAGGAGGTAAATGCTTTAACAGCAGTATCTGCCTCCCCAGAGCTCCCTAGCAGAGAAGAAAACACCTCCCTTCCTCCTAACCCTGTGTGTAGCTCTCCTCCTGACTTCTTTTCTTCCAAGTCATAATCACAAAAGAAGGCAGACTACCACCCTGCCCCCCTCCTCCGCAGCTCCTGGAAGGCATGGGTGAATTTACTTGGGATAAAATTCAAACGCTAGCAGTTTACTTTGTTAGTGCTACCAAAAAAGGAAGTGTTCCAACAGCTTTAAACAATAATTCTCCCTTCCACTAAAATTAAATACACAAATGAATTAAACAGAATTTCTCAATCAAGCAAGGCAGATTTTCTAATATTTCATATTACCCCTTTTAAGTCTAGTGAAGGTGTTTGACGCGTATCAGCTCTGTCAATGTGCACAGCTTTGTCTGAAATACAGCTTGTCCCCAAAGGTGAAGAGAAGCTGCAGTGCTGGGTGGCAGTGAAGTAAAGGCCAGGTAAGCTTTTTACTCTCCCATAAAGTGATCCTATTGCCTACCTGCAGGCAGAGCTCAGCCCATCCCTCTGGCCCACGGTGATGGAAGGAAACAAGGGCAAGTAACAAGCTTTGCAGTACTCACACTGCTTCCTTACGTATGGTTGTCCCTCCTCACCAATTCCACAAAGTCAAACTGGAATGACACATTGCTATGCGTAAGGACTGGCTCTGAGGCTAATTCTGTGAAAGGTGAGTGTACAAAAAAATACTTCCAGCAGATTGCTTTGCAGTAGATAGTACACATCACCTCAAAGTTTTTATTTATGTCAAATTTAAGGTACATTAAAATATGCAAAACTGCAGGAGTTAGTCACGCTGGCACAAACCAATACCTACGCTGGCACAAACCAATACCTGCTGAAACACAGAAGAGTTAAAGAACGTCTTTTTGCCTTGACCAAGCAGTTCTGAAACCTGTTCAAGAGATGATATTGCCTTATGTTTGTGTAAAGATGTTGACAAATCTGTCCTGTAGTTTACTTTATTCTTGGAGTGATTTTTCTTTCATATATGACCAGAATAAACATTGTCTGGAAAGCTGTAGTATGTTTTGATTGTCAATAGATGCTGCAAATAATTTAAAAAGCACTCTCATGATGTTTTTTGCTCTAGGCAACACATGCATTTTCTTCTGCTTATAAGCAATGATTTTTTTTATTATTATTTTCTTTTTACAACAATTTAGAAAAGTCCTAAAAAGAATGCTTTTCGTATAATCTTTTATGAAACAGACAATGCCAGAAAATTCACTCCAGATCTCATTCTATTAAAAGCAAGCTATGCCAGACACTTGGCCACAATGGACTGCAAGTTCTAATAAACGTTAAAAAATCTATTGAGATTTTGACTATCATCAAAGTCTTTAATGCACAAAATTCCCTACACAGAAATATATAAAAGATTCCAATTTACACTATGCTGTCTTAATACTTTAATTAATGTTTTTGCTCTAATTAACAGTTACTGAGTACCCAATTTATGATTCTTTTCTTTCATGTGATATCCCCTTTCCCTCCCTGTGTCTGCAGTATCAAACACTGATTTGGAATATTAGCTTTCTGAACACTTTGATAGAAGTATATTACAAGCTATATTTTGCCCAACATAACCCCCCAAAGTCACAGTTTCACAGTGAAATTACATATCTATATTTTCAATGGAATAAAGAGCTTTTGTGGTCTGAAACTCTAAAGGATTAGCAGCCCAATGAAGGCTAAAACAGCAGCTTGGCTATGCAAGCTGGAATGCACAGAACCCTGTTAAGGGATAACCTACACAATCCCCAAGAGTCGTTTGTCTTCTTGGACACAATAAAATTAAAATATTTTTTGAAACATTGCTTTGCACACACTCCTGTCCTTACTAAACCAAACTTATGTTCACAGTATTGGAAACACTGTAATTGAAAGTCATGGTCTGACTGTTCGGAGGTGTAAATCAGTAAACCACTGAACTGATAGGAAATATTCAGCAGTAAAGTAATGTCTCAATGGTAAATGCATCAATTTAAATTCTCATTAAAAGCAGTGATTTATTTGGCTTCTATTTGTTCTTACTATTGTCATTTTAAAAATATACTTTGTTTTCATTGACGTCTGTTTATATATGTTTACATTCTATTTATTGACAATTGATAGCTAGTTTTGGAATCATCTAGGGGGAACACTGGCTAAACAGGCAAATGGAACTAAACAGTTTGGACTTTAAGATCTGCTTCAGATGCAGCATTTCTCCACACCCTGTGTCCCTTCCCCTGCACAGTGTTTCTGAGATCATATCCCTTGACTGAGGCCAGATTGTTTTCCAGAGCAAGAATAGTAGTTTGGTACAAGACAGATAGTTCCCATTGACCCTCACCAGTACACCATGAGGACATTAACAGAAAGTAAGTCCAAGTCAATGAGTTCAGCTGGACCATCTTCGTGGAAGGACGCAAAGATCTTGAGTAAGGACTTAGCGGTCAAAGTAAATGCCCAATAATTTTGTTTTAAGTAGCAGAATGGAACACAAACAAGCAGTTTTACTGTGGTTCCCAAGTTATTTGTGGCTGAGATACACCTGAAAAGTTGGCAATTAGCAAGAAAATGTGCTCTTTAAAAGGTTCTTACAAGTTTGATTAAGTCTGTATTTACATAGCACTTTCTCTAACGCCCTTACTGGAAACCAAGCAGCAGTAGTTTCAGAAAGAGCAGGAGGAGAATAAATGCCAACAAGAAGTGGCTAATTCCAGATTGCCCAAATTCAAACTGGGTAAAGCTAACGACATGCATTACAGGTTCAACCACAGAATAAGTCTCCAGAAGGCATTTATTAGCACACTTATTTGAAATAGAGATTTTAAACTGCAAACAGAACAATCTAGAAACACTTCAATTGCTTCAAAATGTTGAGACTATGAAAGAACCAATAGATTTCAATGCCCCACTCAATGTAGTTCACAACAGTAATGCAAATGCAATAGATTTAAGCCTCTATAATTTCAAAAATGTATGCACAAATTCAGCCATACAACTCTCATTGATGTAAAACCATAAAGTCACCTAGAAGTATTAAAAAAAGCAGGACTGTAACTTTAGACCAAAGCAGAGTAATCCTGTTTTCAAAGTTCCCCGATAACAGCTGCAGTCTTTTGAATTTGCCTTGAGTTTCAGTTTGAAGATCTACAAAAAGATATCTATCTCTAAAGGACTCTGCTCAAGAAATGTCAAATGTAAACATACTTTGAAGGAGTTAAACAACTGTTCCCAGAGCAGCAATGATCAATTTTAAACTTATTTGTTGTTTTGGTTTGATTTAACACAGAAAGGAGACCTTAAGACGAAGGAATAACATGCAGTGGGTTGCACTGTGACTACATATTGCTGGCTAATAATATTAATTCTGGGGTAACACACGTACATTTGCAGCTGATTTCATTTTAATATGTATAGAGTGTACGTTCTGTCAGCTGTGTGTCATAGCAGGACCCTCTCTTTGTCTGACGTGATTGATGCGCAACCCTTGAGACTATCTTTAACCAAAACCAGTTATTATTCAGGTAGTTAGTGTGAAAGAGGTATCTTCTGTTAGAGGGAACCAAAGGGGAAAAAACCAACAAACTGAAAAGAGCTGCTCTTATTTAAAAAAGCAGCAGGACAGGGAAAAATAGTTCTTTAAAGAAGAACCTTTCATCTAACAGTACAGGCTTAGAAGATAAAAATGCTTGCAATTTTCATATATGAATATCTAAATTCAATCTACAGACAGAAATTGAAACAAGAGTGGCCTGGTTTCCAAACATACCAAACACTTCCAATTCTTATGCTCTCTCTCATTTCTTATATCATGCTGGCTTTTAAGGTATCTCTGTATTGCATACTGCAAGCTCATGCAAGTGTATTGTATGCAATGCCCAAACCAGCCAGATGTGAGCCAGCTGCAGGCAGGCTACTGGCTGAACAATGGTTGCTACATCCAAAATAGTGAACAGGACTCAACACTGTACTAACTGCACAGAGAAGTAAATTGTGTCTCTCGGGCTTTTTTTTTTTTTTCCTAAAATTCAGAATGGTGGCCTACATACTATCATACACTGCTCGGGTCTCACAGATTAAAGATGAGATTGTAGCATTTAATTTAAATCATGCATTTAGATGAAAAAAAAAATCAGGAAACTACAATTCATGTTGTCCATGAATGCAATTTTATTGGAACTGTTGGCTAGTTTATGTTGTTTTTTTTTTTTAAAGACAAAATACATTCTACCCCACATACCTGTGTGTGTGTGCATATGCACACATGCTCATACAATCTCAGATCCAGTTGTCTGAAGTAGAACCTGATAGATATTTTGGCCTTTAACCCCAAACACTGAAACCCACCAATCTTTGAACACTGCTCTATCATCCAGTAATTTTCTTACATTGTTCATGGTCTTCATATCACATTCACATCCAACATGCTAAGATTACTACATATACTCAACATGAAAAAACACAGGGAAGGTTCTGCCACTTTCTCTACCCCTGTCACTAAAACTGTTTCTTTTACTGAGGAGAGAAAGCAGGATGGAAACTAGTAGGAGGATGATTATACAGATATTCATGGAGGAAGGGAGCAAGACCTGCATAAAAACTATCACCAAGGAGCGATCCAGGACTAGAGACTGGGACAACCACAACCACACAAGTGCTCTAATCACAGCTAAAAAAATATAAAGCTTCTGTACCTGGTAACTCCCTCACACACAGCTATCCAGTATCCAAACCCTTTCAACTACTACATGATGCCTTACCTCTGCTTTTGCCCACTAAAAAGGATGCTTGGGGAAACAAGGAGACTATCACCTAAGTGACATCACTATTGTTCCCACTTCTCCTGGGTCCAATGACCAAATGTCTACACAAGAGGAAGGCATCTGGGTGAAAAGCAGCAGGTACTTGATAAGGAAAATAAGTTTGAAACACCTTCATCTTTTGGCCAGTAAGATTCATAACCCGGTTAACTTGTAAATGACAATGGTGTAGCACTCGAAGAGCAAGAGTAAACAGCAAGGCACACATTTTACGTACACTCAACAAACCCAGTTCAGAGGAAATAATGAACGTTTACTTCATGAATCCCATTAACACTTAAGTGTGAGATATGCTAAGCAACTGAGCACTGTCAGAGCAGAGATACTGTTAAGACTGTCCTGAAGCCAAGCTTTTACTCCTAGGATACACTAATATAGAAAAAAATGATTTATGAACACAGAGATTCTAGCCATCCAGTGGGTTAGGCTGAACACAAACTGACTCAGAATGAGCAGCTGCTGGGAAGTGTAGACTTTTTTTCTTATTTTGCCATTTGAAGCAGCCATATGCCATCCTAAATGTTTCCCAAGTGTTCTGAAACCATTACATTCTACTAAGAGGTTGACACCCATGAGCACTGCCAGAATTGCTCTCCTCCATCCCTCATTATTCCCACTTATAACCTACCAACCATAAGTACTTGTTCTCTAGGATAATTGCTTCACCATAATTCACTATTAACTGTGGCCTCACTGGAATGAACGGATCTAATACTAATGGAAATTGGAAAATAAAAACCCCAGAGTGGGTACAGAGGATCACTTGGAAATCTCTTATGCTTCACATTTAAGTTAAGGAATCATGACTAAACTATTATCACTCACATCAGTGCAGGAAAAAAAAAAAGAGTTTAAAAACCCTCTGAACATCTATTTGCCAACCTCCATTTAGCACTGGTGTCACCACTGACCTGAGAAATAGCAATACCCATTTCCAACCACTAGTGACCTTTTCTCCCGCCCCAAAATATCTGTGATTAAGCAGAGCCACAGCTGATCAAGTGGGACAATCGTGTTTTGTATTGATTGATAGGTCAACAATATTATTATATTGCTAAGCTATCTCAAAATCAAGAATTTAAGAAATTCTAGAGTATGGACTGCTTAAAAAAAAACCTAATTAATTGCTCCATGTGATGACTGCTAAGAAAAGAAAATCATTGTGTAGTAAATCAGAAATACTGTAACAGACCATTCATCTCAAATAGGAAACAGAAGCTTCTCCACTTTAGATAGATAGATAGATAGACAGACAGACAGACAGATATAATTTCCAAAACGGGGGTTTTTTTGTTCAAATATTACTTCAAACAAGTTAGATATGAATTCTCAATTCTTTATCTTTCATTAAAGTAGGTCAAAAGGTTCTTCCTTTAGATTAATCTAATTCCTCCTAGTAAGTAGATCTTAAAGAAAAAGAAAGAAATGACAACCTTTTTTTGGTTATCATTGTTGTCTTTAAAAAAATCAAAAAAAATCAAACCAGCTTGTATAGAAATTACACTGTTCTGATGTTGACGACTGGTATTAAGCTGAGTATTTTGCAAGAAGCCCACTGTGCAGAAGAAAATCTCCTTCTCCACTGTCTGAACATACTCTCTCAGAGATCCTGCCTCAAAGCAACCCCAGCAACACCCACCTCCTGATTCCTGACCCAGGACTAAACACAACCCACACAAACCAGGACATCCTGCTCACACCGATGTTTTCATACTCTGTATCAGCTCCCCAGTCATCATTCTTCCTTCCTACCCCAACACATCCTGGTAATTACTACTATTATTCCCATTCTGAATTAAACTGTAATCTGGAGTATATAAAACTCAGAACTATCTACCTCATCAAGAGGCTGACAAACACTCTTCCAAGAATGAAACTTAAAGTTTATGTCAGAAAACCTACCAAGTTGACTGTACATTAACAGTGTCAGCCTTGGTTGTTATGGCATTATGGTATTCTTTACACTAAATGAAGAACACCTAGCACAACTCTACAAAATTAAATCCTCCAAGCTCATATAAAAGGCTACTGCCAAAGTGAAAGCACATTTGGTTTTCACCTGACAAATGACTGATTATTATTAGACATTTTGTACTAGATCCATAACATTAAAGCTTCCCTTTGAGGAATTTTAGAGATCTTTCCCAGTGTTACCAAGACACATTTATGGGCAGTATATGACTTCTCAAAGAAATTGCACCTCAGATTTTTGTTTCTATGACAAGAAATAATATAACAACTTTTTGTTTAGTTTCAGTAGACATATTGAAGCTCAAGGTGGTCTGCATATTGAGACCTCTAGAGTAGGCAGAAAGTGAAAAGGCAAGTAAATCATCTTAAAAATATGACAGCCTAGCCATAAAAATCTATTGTTTCTCTTTTGCAGTGATAGTATTTTACTTTCCAAATAAAAATCCTCGTTCTCCAATGAACAGAATTATTGAAGTAACACTACACTACACTGTTTTAATTTCAGGTATTTGAAACAATGATACCATAAAATGATCTCAGCATTGTTGTCACATAAATCTCCAAGCACTTTCCATGTCCTTAATGTTCAAGCCTGAAATTGTTTCATTCTTTAGCTGACAGTGCACATTGTAACAGTAGCAGTTCATCACTTTTCTTTCATTCTTCTCCAGCATTTATGTTCTCACATCTTTTTTTTTTTCTTTTACTATCACAGGATGCCACTACACAAGTGACATCATAAGGGGAGAATGAGGATTTACCAGGAATGGTCAGAATTGCCCTGCAGAGCTCTGCATTTCAGAGAAAAGGGGGCAGTCTTTTAGCATGCAGAACCTGCGCTATCAAACCTCTTGCCTGTCATCATGGTCTCTTGGACTGGATAAATTACATCCCACAGTTGGGCAGATAATTCTGTTGCCATATGCTGCTCCAAAGAGCTGGTGCCACCACAGTGTGCACTACAGATTATGCTGTTCCATGTGACACCCGTTTTCTCCTTCATCTGTGAGGGATAAGCCTTGCCTCCAACAAGTGGAGATGCAAACTTTCTTTAAAAAAAAAACTTCCAAAAAAAAAAAGAGGCAGGGAAAAAACCTAACAATCTGAATTTCAGATTTTGGAAGTTACTTGATGGTCCCAGTTTACACCCAGAATTCACTATTCAATCTTAAGGGAATTCCAGCGGTAGCCCTACATTATGAAGTCAGAAAAAACAGAGTCAAGAACACTGTGATCAGCTTCACACAGTTTCTTTATCACATGCTGCGCAGTATTTCTGAGTTTCTTCGGCTGGTTGATTTCAAATGCTGGCATTGGCAGCCGCTCACATATGAAGAAAAGACATATCATGAGAGCAGAAAGAAAATAGGTAGAGCCCCCCGAGCATGTTTAAGCGATTTAGCTTGTCTATTCAGTTTATTAATAGATTTCATTATTTAGCAGAAGCGAATTGAAGTGGTTGTTAATATGCCACAAATTACTCCAGCCACCAGCACCCAGCTCAGCTCAGGAATAATCATTAGCCATTGGTACATAACTAGAGTTGGACAGAGGAGTCCTGTTTGAAGTCTTGTTCCCAGTAAAGAAATGACTGTATCACCTAAGTCAACTCGGTGAGGACATGGGCTTCATCTCACAGAGCATAAATGAAGAAAACTCTATCTTAGGCATAACTAAAAAATATAATACACAGAAGGAAAGAATGGACAGCAAGTACCAAACATCTCACGAGAAAAAATTACTCAAGAAAAAAGGCCAAGGCAGTGAATGCACACACAAGCAAACATGTCTCATATTCCTCAAGAATTAAACAAGACACATTCCTGAAAACATTCTACAAGCTCATAGCTCATTTGCTCCAGTAATGGGATTTTTTTAAATTCTCTGAAGAGAAAAAGATATTCAGAAAGGGTTTTCTATAACAACAGCCTTTGGAATGCATAGCCTTGCTATACAAGAAGATCAGTGGTCAAAGGGCAAGAAAAATCTTTACTGGGGATTTGTTCAGGTATATGGAGTCATAGTCACATCAGTTCCTTTTTCACCCACGCATTAAGGAAGAGACTGAGACAATTTTAAGGAATGATGCAGGAGCTTGAACCCCAGCCCACACTGCAATCATCAGAAATGCTGCTTGCAGAACCAGGAGGCAAGGAATACACATTTTGCCCACCAAAAGCAAGCCTAGGCCTTACAGAACACCGACTCCCACCTTGATATTCTCCTCTTAATTTTTTAAACAATGAGCTTAGATATTTGTTATGCCAGTAGGCAGCCTGTAATCTTCACCCCAATTTCAAGGTTACTGGAACATATTCCTTCTGATTTAAGGCCTTCTGCCTTCAGCTAAAATGGAGCTTACTCTAATTATCTTCATTATAATATCCATAATTCGGGGCTCCCATGGGCACTAAAAAGGTGTAACGAGGATGGCATAAATTTTTAGATCCACTGACCTCTAAATTAGTTTGAGCTTATTTCACTGGAAGAAGGTACAGAGTAAAATAAATTCTTTGCTTTCCACTCACTTTATAAATGTGTGGTTGAAACTTTGTGGTTAGGTATGCGAGTCTGTCATCTGCATTTCTGGTTCTCAGTACAACACACAGCTCATGGGCCAGATGCTCTGCACATTCATGGCTGTTTTATATGCTCCTTCATGGCCACGTTGCCACAAAGCGCAGAATGGTTTATGATCACATTTGAGAACATTTTCACATCAAGTCATCCAACTGCTTAGTAACTATATACCAGCTCCTAGACAGCATCTCCCTCTTTATAAGAGATATTGATATATCTAGAAGGACCAAAAGCATGAAGTTGCCATAAGAAACATTGTGAACCGTTCCTATCTTTCCTCATCTCCATTTGCCCTAGGAGAATGGAAAGAGTATTCAAGGTGGGGTGAAGAGAGAAGAATTATTGTTTCTCTTCAGTTGGGAGAAATTTAAATGAAAATAATAAATGAAAAGAATAAACATTGTCCCTAGATGTGTAGTCTTCTCTTTTAAAGGCACCCTGAATTGTATGGATTCAGTTACCATAGTGAATAGTGTTGGTAATGGCAGTGTGGAGACTATCTTGAGGTGAATGAGAATAATAATTCACATTATGTTCAGCAAACATTAAATCTATGATATGATCAACATATGCATATCAGCTAACCTCCTGCTCAGTTATTTTAAAAGACTATTTAATATCCAGAACCTGGGCAGAGGTTACTACATTTATTTCATATATCCATCAAGACCTGTCAGACCACCTGGTGTTAAGAAAATGGTATAAGTGAAATCTGATCGGATTTGTTATTTCAGTATTTCTCTTGTTCATTTTAGCATGCCCCACTAGTTGGCAATTACTTCCTACTGTACAAGCTATTAAATATTCATGTCAGATATTATTGGCACAGAGCAGCTTTTCTCTGATAAAAAATATGTTATTCATTCACTCCTTAGAAGATCGACCTAAGGTCCCTACTTTAAACACACAGTTATATTGATTGTGAAAATACACTAGGAAAATTATGTAGTTTATATGCATGCATTATTTCTACCGAGTCATCCCGAAGCTTATAATTTAAGCCTCAGTGTTCCAGGTAAAATGAAATTGCTTTACAAAGTAAGGCTGCTTTGATTTCAGCTTTGCTCCAAGCTTTGCCAGGCAAGCAGAAAATCTTCATAGTATGAAAGGTCTTGTTCATATAGAATGTATAGTCATGCATTGATAAAATCGTATGCATTCAAAACACACCATGCCTTTGTCCAAAGATTGTTTTACAAAATCCTTTTTTCATCTTATGTAAATAATCCCATATCCTGTATTAATGGAAGATCATCATAAATGAACAATGAATTCAGCTACCCAGACCATTGCTGCAACTACTGCATTATACATAGCAGACAGAGGACAAAGCAAACCACGGAGGTTCCTTCAAACAGGAATAAAATTCCCAAACCAAACCAGAAGAACCCCAAGCAACAAGAGAAAGATAAGCTAAGTGGATTTAAATGAAAGAGAAATTCAATTCTCATAAGTGTGTCCCCTTGAGGAAAAAACTCTGAAATACCCCACTTTTTCAAAATTTATCAGCATTTCACTCTTCTGCTCCTCTTACTATACAAGAACAGTTTAAGAAGACATAAAGGGAGATACTTTTTAAAAAGGAAAGAGAAAAAAGCAACACACACATCCTTTGCCTTTCTTCCTTGTTTGAGGATATTTTGCTCCTTTCTTACATCCAGCCACCTCCTATTCTTTCCCAGATCCTCTCCATCCTTTCTATCTCTTGCATCCTTGTCTCTCATCTCAAGTCTCTTCTGTTTTCTCCTGGCATTATCATGAAAGCATTGCTTGTTCTTACAACAGGAAACTCACATCACAATGAAGCCTGTTCACCTTCTAAGCCTCACAAGCCAAAATAGATTTCAGGTTGTGCATGAACCTCCCGTTGCTATCTATGTGCAGATAAACTGCAATCATTCTGTAAACCCATTACGTTTCAGTGTGACTTACAGGCCTCATTGTTGCAGATGTAATTAAAATGCTAAGCTATGTGTCTGAAGAATGGGTTCCCTTCTAATAATTTGGAACAGGTCTAATTGGATTCATGCTTGTCCAGAATAAGTCTCACATTTCCATGAAAAATCATAGAATCATAGAATAACCAGGTTGGAAGAGATCCACCAGATCAATAAGTCCAACCATTCCTACAAAAAATCAAAAATCTTCCTAACCTGTCCCATAACATGGGGATTGCATTTTCAAGACATGAAGTATTCTACACAAACAAATCAATTTTTATTATAACTTTATAGTTTTTATACAACACTCTTCATCAAAAGCTAAACTAATTTTTTGTTGCCTTGTGAATAGATTTTTACTTTCAGTCAGTAAAAGTTCATCTATATCAAATTGTTTACTAAAATGATTATGTAGAAATAGTTCCTGAATGTTGTGGTCCTCCGAAAGAACCCTAAACTACACTAAAACTAGAATAACATTTCTAAAATGCTACTGCTAACTAGATCTGAAGCTTTGCCACTTCAATTTTTATGCAAGCACATTTTATAGTGAGAATGCATGTTTCCCACACTGGTTTTGCAATACAGAAATGCATCTGAACAATGTATTTCTAGAAATCAATCTGTAAGAACAATTCACATCTGATGTCAGTGAAGATCTGGAATAATTCCACTGATGTTTGTAAAACGATCCATGTAAAGAAGACTTAAGTATAAGAAAATTCAGAGCCTTTTGTCTCCAAGTTCTATTGCTATACAAATAATTAATTAGTATATCTTGTGTGCTGCGGGTCTGACTGTCTGACCACTAAGCAATTAAATAAAGTGATTCAAAGAGCTGTAATTGGTCGCTTCTGGAAAACCTACCATCTTTCAAAACAAGAGAAAAAAGCTTACTTTAGTAATTCAATTTTTACATAATTATGACCTAATCAATTTTATATAGACATTTTGGCATCACTGTTCTCTTACTGTTATAACCATTCATAATTTAGTCTACCAGTAACAATCTTAACAACAAAGCTTGGACACATTCCAGGTAGAAGGGCAAGGGACAATTTCTACAAGAAACATTATACATACATTTTACCACTACTTAATGTTGTATGTAAAAGACACATGTAGGTAGAGAGAACACCCATAGGCACTAAAATCACTAGTCTGTCAACTGCATTTGGGGCACATCGCCTTTTTGATTTCCCAAAAAGGTCTAAGAAACCACAAAAATAGGAATAAAACATTCCTATATATGTTCTGCTAAGAGAAGAAACTAGAACTGTAACACAACAGTTAGCAGCACAGAAATATAAAACATAATAACACAATATGTCATCAGGTATTTGGAGCCTTACCCCAAAAAAGCCACCTTTGAAACTGAGAAAACTCCAGTCAAAGTAAGTCGATGGGAGGTTATAGGAAACCAAATATAATTCAGACACCCAGAGGCCTCCCTAACCTTCTCTGGGGATTCAATAGGGCAGATAAGACTCAATGCTATCGTTAGCACATCCTATTGATGATTTTATCCTCGAGTGGGGAAACAGAAAGTACCATTTTCACAAAGCATATGGTAGTAATTTATATATGTAAGTAGTTTGAAAGGCATTATACATTTACTGAAAACTTTAACTGAAAAGTTATTTTTATGATTAAATGTACTTATTAACAATCCTGTGTCCTATATAAAATAAGGACTTACATTTTCCAAAAGCAGCACCATTACTGGCCAACAATCAATAACAAAATAGCTTATATGCTGATAGTTCAGAGAAGTTACAAATTATAAAATTAAGAGTCCATTGCATATTGTGCGTTGATTCAGTTTGAACTTTAAGCCACAACCCCTAGAGGTAAGTTCCTCCACAGACCCATACAGGTAGATAACAGGAGAGATATTTTTTTGATAAGAAGCATCATCAAAACTGTTCCTTATTTTTTACAGTCGTAAAAAAAGGTGACTGGACCAGTTCAGTAGTTAAGAAAAATCTACACCTTTTGCATATATCTTCACAAATCTGTAATGGAGGGGCTCATGTTAGAACTGCTATGCTCTCAGGGAGTCCACATGATGAGATTTCTTGTCTACACCTACCAGAAGTGCCTTTCCTGTTAATGTCTGGAAGCATTATCTCTAGCAGCCGAAAGATCAAGAGGCAATAGGCTGATGCGCAGACCTTGCACTGCTAGTGAGAATTTGCATCTTTTTGTAAGGACCTCTGGGGCTGGTCTGAGGTATAAAACCGAGATAATTGATAATCATTGCAAAGGGTTTGTTTCACAACCACAGTTCAAGCAGACGTTCATCAATTTTTTGCATATTAGGTTCAGAAACTACCCTTCTCGCGGGGGAGTATTTAGTGCAACTAGACAAACACAGATGTTTCCCAGAAATCCCTAAACACTCTTCTGTTCAAAGACTCACATTTTTCAAATCTACTATGCCAATCTTTCTATTCAACAGGTTGTATCTTGACTTCAGCATGATCAGTTTTGTGTTAATTGAAAGTTATGGTCATCTCAAATATTTTTCTCTACTACTGAACTGGTCCAGTCACTGTTTCTAAATAAATGATCGGAAAATTTTAAAGGAATATTGCAGACTGAAAAAGAAGATTGGAAATACAACACAAGACATGGGCAGATTCATTCAGTTTAATAACTATTACCCAAATTGCTCCTCCTGGTCTTTACTAAGGCATTTTGATCAAAATGTATATTGCAAGTGCCGTTTTCTATGCTGAACAACAGGCACATTGAATCCCTCAAAAAACATAGTGCACTGTGAGATAATTTTGAATAAGTCTGAAAAGATGGCTGTGATTCTGGAAAAAAATAGCAAAGGACTGATTTATTACTGTCTGCTCTATAATCATGCCTTGTATAAACAAAGGAATGGCCCAGTAATACTTGTAACGTTCATGGAATCCACAGTGATATGTTTTAGCTTGAGGCATGTGTTTGTGGTTTCAAGCTAATCCCTTAATCACTGATGTGAAAATTGCTAGGGATACATACAGACAGGATAGCTAGGATCCTCAAAACAGCATTATTGTCTTATTTCAAAGAACAAGCGCAGCTTGAAGAATAAACAATTAACATTTGATGTTATATACTTAGTTTAGGATAATGGAGTGATATCTTTATAAGATACTTAATTAAAATGTAAAAGAGGAAAAAACCAATGAAAAACAGAACAGGATTTGTTCAACTTAGCTCAGAAATAGTCACTGAGGCTAAAAAAGAGGATTTTTTTTTTTTTCAAAGAATCTGTAGAATGAATAGCAGAAGAGCTGCTAACAGAAAGATCATAACAACTAGAGAGCAATCTGCTCCCCTGCACTGCAGTGTAAATTAGGAAAACCTTTACAGACACTACTTGTTTGGGCTGCACCAGAATAATGTCTGAATGAATTAAATTAAAAATCAGGGTAAAATCAGAGAAAAATAGCATACATAGTATGAGGCATGCATGAAAGACAGATGTATCTTAACCTGGCCACAGAGAAGTAGTATATAAGTATGCTGAATTTTTAGCAACATGCCATGCTGAGAATTGTGCCAATGCAAACATTCCCCAAATGTCACAAATATTGGGAGTCTGATAATTTAAAATGCAACTGGCTGAAAAGAATTTCCATAAAAATTCCTGTAGAGTCATATAAAACTGCTTTTGATTTGTATTATATAATACATACAATGTACAGTGCATTGATCTTCTGCGTTTATCTTCTTCTAGGCATCTATGGGACATTTCCATAAGTGCAGAGAGAAATCATGCAATTCCTAACTTCTGGCTAAGAGAGTCTTACAATTTCTTTAAACGCAAGCTTAAAATTTGCAGGGAAGTGTGACCAATACTCAGAGCTTGATTTTCAGCTTGGCCTGTGCCAAGCACCCCATCCACTCCAAGTGAATCTGCAAGCGCTGAGCACTTCAGAAAGTCCCTTCTGCATTAGCAGTACCAGGACACCAGACACTCTTTTTTACTCAAAGGCTACAAAGTTCTGATTTACCAAGAAAGAGCATCTCCCAAGAGTTACTGTCTTTCTTAATTTGTGCCAAAAAGATATGTTATCTTGTTCTTCCCTAAATGTTGGATAATATTCTGGGACACAATCTTATGGAGAAATGTTTTTTCACCTCAAAGTGCAGGTGAATCCTTTAGCTCTATATATATGTTAGTAAAGAACAAAAGAGCATGAGATGTATCATGTAGAAAAATGAGATGAAACCTGGTGAGATCATGCTATCACAGTTAAATCAGGCTGGCAGTTCTGTTTGCTATTACCCTATCACTTTAATTCCTAAAAAACTGCTGAATTTTGAACTACCCAAAAAAAGCATTTTTTCCTGAAGTAACTTCATACTCCAAACTCAATTACAAATGCATAAATTTAAGCCAGATTGATCTCTAAAAAACACAGTTTTCAAAGATAAAGAGAAGCATTTTTGTTGAATGGCTGGGCTAACTTGGCTCACAGAAAATGAAGGTTTCCTCTTTGCGCCTCATCACTTTTTTTGCACAGCCTTTTTCAAGTCGTTGAACAGCAGTGATAGCACCTCCCTGCCTCACAGGGATGTTGTGCTCAGGATTGCTTTAACCACTCTAAGCTCAATCCTACTGTGAGAGCAGGTGCAAGCGCATTAGATATTTAGCTATGAAAGGCCACGCAAACACAAAAGTTCCCAGGTGCACGAGGACTATTAATATTTGCAGTCATGTTATTCACGCATTCAGAGGAAAGATCAAGACTTAAATTGTTATATGATAGGTAGCAAAAAGCTACATAAAATACCTGGAGTAATTACTGCTTCCTTTATTCCTTCAAAGTTCCAATGACAAATCAACCACTCAGACATCTCACAGGAGGACAAAACCCAAACTTACAAACCAAAGAAACAAACCCAAAAAACAATCGTGCCTTAAAAACAACTTAAGTCTTACTGAATATTTCAGTGTCTTAAATTGACCTAGCAGGAGTTTTTCTCTGCTTATCCTTAGGATTCCATTTGCTCTCTCTTGCCTTCTTCAGTGTTTTGTTCTTTATTGCTGCATTTTCTTTAAATGCCACGAGAATACCATAAATTCTCCATCAGAATGTTAAATGCTCAGTTTCTGAAATGCCCTTTCAAACCCAAGCTAGCAAATATGTTCAAATTTTGGTCCTTAATTGCTGAATTAATCTAGGTGGACACGCTTACATTTTTACCGTGAAATGAATTAAAATATTCTCAGCAGCAAAACTGAAGGTTTTTTTTTTTCCTGCAGAGAACCGACTGCAGACAGGATGGCTGTTCTGTTCCAGGAAGGACTGAAGTCTGTGGGTACTGGGAGAGGGGATGTCAGTACAGCAATTTCAGTCTGTTTGTGCCTATTTCACTCAAGACACTTCTCATAGTACTTCAACATTCAAATACACGATGATTCATAAGAGATGAAGAGGGGAGGAGGGGACTGTCTTTCATATAAAATCAATCACACTGATCAGATTAATTTTGCTCTCTCTATATAATTGAAATCTCTTCACAACTTACTTTGTATCATTGTATACTTTCCCTCCTTTCTAGGTTTCTGTTATTGTTAGCCCCGATTCTTCAAATTCTCTGGAATTAATTTAAAGCTTCGGTCTCTCAGGTATATTCTAGCAGCGTAATTCTTTTGTCAATTTGTTTCTTTTCATTCAATAACCTCCATTCTTTTATATGGTTTTATTGACTCTGTTAACAAAGACAGTAAGGTCTGAATAAAAAGAGAAACATAAACCTTTAGAAGAGATGATCAAGACTTCCGTCTTAATATTTACAGGACAACTGAAGCACACCCTCAGAAACCTTTTAAACCAGAATTGGCTAGTCCTTCTCTGTATTAACATTTACACAATCTTCTGACTATTACAAACAGGAACAATCAGTTTTTCTTCAATACATCTGAATATGGGCACCAGTTAAGCGATCTCACTTTGTCATCGCCTAGAACAGCAAGAGCTAACAGAGTCAAGCAGCAGCAGGCAATCCCAAACCTTACTGAACCTAGGACAATTTATCATTTCTATCACCTTACCTGCATCTATTAAAAACAAAATAAAGAAACTATCCAATCAATGTTCAAGGTTTAGGGTTTATTTTCGTTATCTCCTGTGCTTTCTGAGTAATATTAAAACCTCAAAAAGCAACTGCTGCATTGAACTTTGGTTTACAACTCAGCTAATTGTAGAGAAGACATTAAAGAGAAAAAAGGCTTGAACAGCAAATAACTTGTACATAAATTCTGTTTCAGAATCCTACCCCTTAATAAACCTCAAGAAAAGGACTTAGATACAAGGTCAAATACATACCTAATGGTAATGTGTTCTTATAGTACCTCTTTTAGTTCTCTTAACATTTTATTAAGTTAGAAAATTATTACAAATAAAACTAGGCAGTGTTTTACAAGCTCTCTTGTTACTTGTGTCAAACTGGCAATATATCATACAAGCACTAATAAATCCTAATGACATAATTTGGTAATTTAATGTCTGAACTAAAGTGGTCATAGTCGTATTCATTAACTCACAGCTTCTGAGCATTTGTCTATTGTTTGGTTGGTGTCTCAAGAGTTTGGAAGTTTCTTACAAGAACACCTTTCATTCTTTCATGACAGAGGACTGCATGATAGGTATTTGTCAATTATTTCACTTTTGAAGTTTTGGAAATGCAACTTGTTTTAAATTAATCCAATTCTCCCTTAAACAACTTTTGGTAAGTTATATTTTTTCGGGAAATGTTGTTGTATAGAAAAACTTACTATAAAATTCCACAGAACATACCTTGATTTCAGAAATATGGAATTATATATTGAGAAAACACTTTATAGTCTGAAACAATTCACTGATTTTCGGTTCTCTATTCTTGGCACATATACTTCGAACTTGAGAATGGCTTCAGCTGAGAGAAGCCTTTGAAGACTAATTTAAATGTTTGGTGGGATGGTGATACAATTTGATAGCAGAAGTTTTTGTTTGCTTTCTTAATCACTTTTTAATTGCACTGCATTCCTCTCTTTGATAGATAAATTTGCACTACGGAACACAGTAGAACAAGACACATGAATGTTATTAGTTTTCTATGAATTAACATACTTCTAATTCCACTCAACTGCTCAGTTTCTCAAAAAACCGTAGTCAGTTGCTGCTTACTCACCGTACTCAAAGAAGGAGACTCAGTGAGGTGAGATGAACAGGATTCAGACCTTGTGCTATAATATATGTTCATTAATCTTACTATTTAAAGTGCCTGACATATTACAATGCATCTTTCATTGCTTTCAGTAAGAAAACTGTAGTATATTCTTGTTCCTATTCTACCAGAGCATCAAACAGATAGAATATTCAAATTTTGAAGTTTCATCACTGAGTCAGTTGCCTTAAGGCAAATATTTATTCAATAAAAACAATGTTATTTTCTTCAAACTGAGATTGTTCAAATACTTTACTGTTTTTCATATAACATGATTTCTTCAGTCTGAAGGTAAAGTACATGTGTAGGAAGTGCAATGCCATTGGGAGGCTGAGTCATTAAGACTGCCCCATTAAGACTTGAACATCAGATATCCAAATCTCTGCAGACCCATCACTGGAAGCTTAACTTGCTTAATTCGTTATAAAGAGATACATCTTATGACTGCTGAAAAGTTCCTGCTACCCCCTTAGAGGAGACATCGCTATCAGATAAAAAGGTAAATCAGCCTTTGTGACTTTTTTTTCTCTTTTGTGACTCAGGAACTCCCCCGGCAGAGGTAAGGGCCCTGATGATGCTATTAAATTTCCATGCTTTGGGCTATGTACATTCACCTTATGGAAGGGCACCTGGGATACTGGGATGTAGAGTGTCTGAAATCACTGAAGGGCAATCTCCTGCAGCGTATTCTGTAGGGATGCATCCACCTAGCAGAGCACAGGCTGAGTATTCTTGTGTGCTGCATCACCCCTAGGCCTCTAAGATACATGATTATTTTCTGTGACGTAGAGATTTTTATGTTCCAAGTGAGGATTAGATCATAATCTGCCACAACAGCATTTTACTACGTGATGCTGCGAGGATGGCTTTGTGAGAAAGGAGTCTTTGCAAGTGCAAAGCTTGCTGGACTAGCACTGCAGCATCCTGCATAGTCAGAGAGCAAAATTTACCTGAAAGTTGTGTCTGAAGGAAACTGTCACCTCATTCCAAGAGATCACCAGTACAAAAATAAACATGCAGTGTAGCAGAAGGGGACAGGAAAGAAACCAGGCACTTAAAAGTATATATGAACTCTATATTGACAGTTCTGAGAAAAGTTCTCCATGAAAAATGGGATCTTTGGCTAAATACCATTAAACCGGTAAACACTCTGCCTCTACATTTATGGGGAAAACACTATTTCCATTGCAAATATGAACTCTGTTCCATTGACTGTGCTCTTAAAGAATGCTTTTTGTACCTGAGAATGCCTCCTATCTCCCGGCAGAAGACTACAAAATGCCATCCATTATGATTTCATGAATAATGAAAGCCTATATTATAAACTTCTGCTACAATATTTGCATTCACACAATTCTTTTGTACTGTGGCTTTGTCTTTTGATACTGTAAAAATTCTTATTTTAACTCGCCTGAATGTCTTTCAGAGTACAGATGAAGGTCAGTACTCTTCTAAGGTTTCTTGCTTTGTAAGCTCGTAATACTCTTATGACATTAAGGTATGTACTTAAAGACTCGATTGTTGGCTTTCATTTACTCATTATCTTGGCAAGTTTGCAGTACTGCCACAAAATCTGTTTAGTAGGAAAGCACACAACTGTTCTGCTTTTTAAGCTTGGCTTATTTATATAAATTTATTCCATAGCCTGCTCATCTTATTTTAATGGCCAGATGTTCTTTTCTCTTCACTTCTTAATAAACAAATAGCCCTAACTAATCAGACATTCTCAAAGTTCTCCATTCCATTTGATATTTCCACCATTTTTTTCCCCTTTTTTGGCTACTTTCTTCTATGAACAGTTAAGGGCACTAAAGACATATCCAACATGAAAAAACATATTTTAAAGAGATGGACAGAAGTATATCAAAACCCTGCTCTCAGTAGTAGTTTACTTCAATATCTAACTGCAAGCTCACCACTTTTTCTAAAGTGAGCCTGACATCTGCTTTTGTTTACCGTTTGGTAATGACATGAATTCATAGTAACAGGATGAAACAAAATTTTACTGCAAGTACTGTTTTAGATGCACTGGATGGAGAAGATAGTTTTTTCCAGTACCCTATTCTTCACCTTACAGTTTACATGGAGGCTAGATGATGGTTTAGTTGTACTGAAAACAACATTTGGATTTGCTGCTTGGTTTACAAAAACAATTATGTGGAAAACACTTCATACAAAAAAACCCACCATACCATACCAAAACAAAACAAATCCAAAGCAAAACACCAAGGAAAATCTTTGTGTTTCTACTGCAGCATTTTTTACCAATTTTAGTTCTGAATAGAAGCATTTTTAAAGGTAAGCAAATGTCTATGTTCTTTACCAAAATTAGGCTAAAATCCACTGTAAAACAGGAAAGGAGTTCAAGTAAAATTTAAAGAGGATGAAAAGAGCAGACTCATGGCAGCAATCTAGCTTTGTGAACCTGTTAGCACAAGAGTAGACTTGCCAAAATCCTAGATAAAATATATTGAAAATATTTCAATTCAAGTCTGTATTAGATCCAACATGACGTGGATTACTCTCCTGGAGTTACTCCCAATTACTCCCAGGATTACTCTCCCTTCCTCTAAATTATGTAGCACTGACACAATGGTGGAGTAGGTAGAGGACTGAGGCTGATGTAGTTTTTCATTGTCATAGAATCACAGAATCGCCAGGTTGGAAAAGACCCATCGGATCATCGAGTTCAACCATTCCTATGATTAAACCATGTCCCTCAGCACCTCATTCACCTACCCCTTAAACACCTCCAGGGGAGTCCTTCTGTCACTGGAAAGCTCACAGCCATTTATACTCATGATCAGAATTAAAAGTATCTATACTCTAAGAGAAAGACAAAAGTACTACGGTTCTGTCTAAATGGCATTGTCAGAAACAGTCCATACTTAGTAAAAGTTTACCGAGTTTTGCAGAATTATGGAACTTTACTGCTAACAATAAATTTGTGAAGTTCATTATGAGAACTCTATTGTCTTCTATTTAATGTAAAATTAAAATGGAAATTGAAGCAGCAACACAAAATCGTTTTATGTAGCCCAGTTCCTCGAGTCCTATTTTCCTTGTGCACATAGGCTGGGTATTTTTAAAAACAGTCGACAATGAGATCTAGGCAGAGCTGCACTCAGCTGTTCTAATCTTGCAGGCCCACAACTCATTCCAAGCTTGTAAAGTGTGGTTTATACAAATTACTCATGCGCATGACTGGTCCAGAGACCGCAGCACAAAGTGCCAACTGAAAGCCCTAGATTTAACAGTTCAGGCAAAATCCCAGACACAATGGTAGCTGAGGCTGCTCAGCCTATTATACTGAATTGCTCAGTCTTTGAGGTGGGAGACTGCCAACTGTTAGGGCACTAACATTCCTAATGCTTGAGTCATTCATGTGGTAAAGCTGAGAGCCACAAGATGCCACTCACCATTCGTTTCATCCCTTTGGAAAGGTTTCAGCTGCAATGGGAAATAAAAGGTAAGAAAGCACCGAAATAATGAACCATATGCAAAACCAGCAAGAGCAATTTACTCCCATTCTAACACTTTTTAAATCAGAAAAAGGTATTGTGCACTCTTCTCAAAGGTGCTGATCACAGAGCCCTGGGAATCAAAGTCACTGACATGCTTGAAAGGTGTTAATCACTGAATTAAAATAGTTTCCAAGTATCTTTTGGTGTCTGAGCACTGGGTAGTGTGGACTGAAGTATGCAGGGGTCCTCCTGAAATTAATAACATTCCCTAATCACAAAATCTCTATATTGTATAGACAGATTAATGATTTTGGAACTGACAACTGAGAAAGTTGTACAGCTCAAAACCAGGTTCAATTCAGTTTAACTCCAGCTGAGGGAGTGAGGAGGCTTTGCTTTGCCTACAATTAGCAAAGGAGCTATCAGCATTATATCACTTGACCACCGGAACAGCAGAATGTCCAGTGTTAGGCTCTCTCTGGTCAGTCTTTAAAGGGTGGTGTGCAGCCCACTCATTTTGTCATGAGAAATGCTATTATTATTTAATAAGTATTAATAACCTAACTCTTGGAGCCCTCAGTTATAGAAGCCTGCTGGAGTAAGCTTCCATCAAAAATTGGTTCATCACAACAGGGAGAGCAAGACCCTCAAAATCAGCAACCATCCAGAAAGTACTAATCCACTTCCTAACCTCTTCCTTCGATTTCTTCAACTCAGGTTTCTAACTACCATGCTCTCAATGCAAAAGAGATCTTTAAATACATTAAACAGTTGATAAATAACCTCATATTATTTTGCTTATTTGCAGTTTACTTATTCTCCTCTTTACAATCACTCTTTAAAGTTTTCAAACAGAGAAGACAATTACAAAGGATTTTACAGGACTATGAAGACAAAAACATCAGAGAAAACAGAAGAATTAAACCTTTAAATTTTTTCCTCTCTTTTTGACAGCCATACTTAAGGAAAGAATAGAGTAATCTGAATATTATGCAAAAATGTAAAAGAAGGATAATGCAATCATAGAGAACCTCAAGCACTGATTTAATCCTCAACATTTTAATTACAGATTTTATAAATTAATTTTGATTCTTCCTGAAAAGTTCTTCATGGACTGTGTTCTGAGGTAATGATATCTGATATAATTTATAGTGTTAGGGAAATTCTATTACAACTCTCATATGATTGCCTTCAGTGATAATAATTACTCCCGTCTTAAATTTTGATCTACAGGTCTCATTTCAATAGAAGGCTAAAAGGCCAGGGCTTCACAGTTCTGTCCATCTTGGACACTAGGGAAATGCTCCTTTTACCCTACAGAAGGAACCTTGACATCTTGCAGGGAAGAAAGCCATTTCCAAGTTATCTTTTAGAATTTCCTGGCTATGACTCAAGAGAATTAACTTTTCACAATTTGTTCTTCAAAGCCCTGAATTGCAAAACCCAATAGTTCAATCATGACTGTAAGAAGGAGAGGACAAGAATGTTTCATGATTGAGCCTTAAGGAAATACTTAAGAGTCCTTGGTAAGGTGACCACATTATTAAGATCCCTGAAGATCTTTCCTGCCTTGACAACGCTAGATACCCTACAGCTTACCTAAATTTTAATCCTCTTCCTGGATCTCTGCAATACGTTTTGTATGCTGTTTCTGAAAAGTGAGAGTTCAGTAGCATAGATTGTTTGGCTCTTTATCTTCAAACTGCTGAAAACAGCAAAGCTAATTCTCTGCTTACCCAAATTGTCCTTTTCATTCCTCTGCATCCGATATGAATGTAATTAACACCACTAAATTTCACAGTTATATTCCACCACTGTAACCCCCTTATTTTTTTTATTAATAAAAATGAAAAAAGATTTAGACCTCTACTTTCTGAAGTCACTGCTGCAGAGGAGGAGGCAAGGAAAGCCACCTACTCTAGAAATACGGCTTGCTATTTATGACAATATCCATACCACAAGAGTTTGAGACGCTCTCACATTAGACAATACACAGTGCATTTTAATTTAGATGAACACTCGCTTTTGGAAAGGTTTAGACTATCTCAGTGACTGGTGATTGACATAAAATTAAAAGGGAGAAAGAGAGGCTCTGAAAGTGGATGTGCATATATTTAACTTGGTGATGTACTGAGGGAATGAACGGACTGCCTCTCATGACCTGTGTGGAAAGACAGTAGAATAAAAATGTGGCTGTGCACTTAGCCTTTCCTTTTTAATACCTGTCACGTCTAAGATTTGCCACCTTTAGATTAATTGCTGCTCCTCCCATGTATAGTGTGAATTTGATGTATCTTTGAAGTAGCAGTTAAATCTGGGCTACAGTAGAGTCCTGTAATCTATCCTGAGTGAGGGGTGGCATGTGCTTCTATTACACCCATCAGCAGATACAAAGAGCTAGAATTTTCTCTTCTGCTTACTATTACTAAGATGCAAATTATTTCACCTCCTTATTTAGGAAAAAATATATCCTATTAATTGCCCAACTATTTATTTTGGCCAGTAACCAATGAGAAGTCACAACACTTAACCAATTCACTAGCTGTTAAGGGAAAATGTAATCCCTCCTTTCTTCCCATATTTAGGTGGATTCAGGCTCCACATGGAGATATACAAGACTGCAGTAGAATCCAGCTGTCCATAAGAAATGTTTTTCCATACTGCAGCAAACTTACTGCCTCTATAACACATTCAAGCTTTGTGTTGACAGATCCAAAGATAAAAGACACCATAACATGTTAAACCTGCAGAAGGAGAAATGTATGGTTCAATCAAAATAGTCACTTCCATGGTGATCACATTTCAATCTGCATTGCAGAAAACTGTAGTTCTTGAAATAACGCTCCTTGTATAACGATTGAGAACAGACTCTAGAACATCGTACTGAGTTCTCAACTTATTCTCTGACATCTCTTCATGCCTGCATTTGATGAGGGAAAACCCTTCTCATATTAACAGTAGACTGGATATTGCATGCATCTAGTCTTATTTTCTAAAGGTGAAATATTACACTTCAGTACATTATAAGTCAAAATGAAATAAGGCTAGAAATTTCACAACAGTCCATAATAAAGGTGTAAAGTTTATGAACAAAGCTGAGTGACACCTGGTTGAATCATTTTTAACTGACTCATCTATTTTTTCTTTATATGACAGCAGGAAAAGCAAAGCACAGGAAAACTTTTTTCACATTCAAAACATCGCTACATATGACAGACAGGTGCTCTATAAGACTTTCCTTGACTGTTGTCAAATCCTGCAGGAAAAGCCAAAAATTCAGCAAAGAAAGGCTACTCAGTCTTTTCATAGGAATGGAGAAGGATTGTACCAGTTCATCTTTAAAGAAACGGTGTTCAGTCTTCTCTTAATTCTATCTCCTGACAGAGGTGTTAACGATATTCACAAGCAGAAGAGACAGTACTATCCATGCACAGGAACCCCCCACTCCATGGTCCCTACAGCCTGGTGGGAGCACAGAAGCCTCCCTGCACCAGCACAGCTGTACTTGCTGCAGACTAGGTAGCAAGTATATTGGAAGTGATTTCCACAGCACATATTTAAGCCCTGACTAAGTGCTTCAGCAATACTGTCCTTTCTCAGTGTAACTTGCTAGATATGCCCTCTGACACAGTTAGTTTTTCTAAAAACCTCAAAGTAAAAAAACGCAGGATGTAGCAATCCTTTCAATGTTAAAAGCTGTAGTTCTGAGCCTTTCATTAGTATACAGAAGGTGAGCCTCTAATTACTAATCTTTCACAGTCTGTAGCACCCTAGGGCTTCCAAGCATCCTGGTGAAGGCAGGAAGGATATTTCAGACTTCATTTCAATTCCCTTAAACTTTTGTCAACAGTCTCATTTCAAATGGAAACTGCTCAGTGCTGCTCAGCTGCGCTGTCTCAGCCAGCCCAGCCCTGAAAAAAATGTCCTCATTAAAAGAGATGGGCATGAAATAAGACTCAGCTTCTAAAACCTCTGAACTACAGTAACACTGACAAATGAATATAAACTTTTGGGGCTTTTCTTTATCACAAAGACATATGTCCATAAAAATATTTTATATACAGTAGGGTTGGTAAATAGGAGGAAAACACTGATGGGGTGGATATCTACAGGGCTTGTACTGCTGCTTTCTTCGGTCCTTTGCAGTGCTGCTGGACACACACATGCCCTAGGCGCCTGCTTTGGGGCTTGCTGAGACCTGCAGGGAGCCTTTCTGAAGGCTTTTCCTTGCAGATTTCTGTCACTAGCAGAAAATACTTTTCAAAATTCAACAAATCACAACACAATGGCCTATTTTCCAGCCTGGCAGAAAGTACTTCCAAGCTCTTTACTCCTGTGACATGGGCACTTTCACCTTCTTAATCTTACATTCTTTACAAGTTGGTTTTTGGAGACCATTACAAATGCCCTGATATTTCAGTCTAGGGTTGGGCATACTTAAAGGTAATCCTCTGTAAACCAGGGCAAATTTCACTGACCAAGTGATAGATGAACTACGGAAGTATAATTGATGGCTATTCCTAGGAAAGACATCTTGGATGATTACATGATATTTCTACTTCATTCTTAATTCAAAACTGATTATTACACGTGCAGTTACTCACATTATACATCCCAACTTGAAAAATGAAGGTAACAAGATTAAAAACCTCTTTAACAGCACCATGGAAGAGACACACAGACAGTGAAAATCATGGAAAAGGCACCTGCTCTGATCTTCTTGAACATTTAAAATATCTTTTGTCATTTCTGTGAACAATATAAATTCTCAGTAATATTGTAGCCATTCAGGAGAGACAAACCTCTGTCTTGAAAAAAGTTACTAAATGGTACAGCTTGTTGAGCTACATCAGAAATAATCACACTTTGTATGGCTAATGTACCATATTCTAACATTTCACGAAGACTCGTTAATTAACAGGGCATAACACTGCAAAATCTGCAACTAGAATTATTTTGCACTTTTTCATTCTCTTCCTTTCAAAGCCAGTTAAATACTCGATGGGTGCCTAGCATGTGAGATGATATTTGTTTTTAAAAATGAAGAGTGGAACATTTTGGGTTTTATTTAATAGAACAAAAAGTTTTAGATTAGAACAGGTAATCTTTAATGTCAATGATGCAGCTGTTAAAGCACCATTGACATCGGTAACACAAGCGAACCATAGTGTACAATGCTTCATACTTAGTATTGAGGGAAAACATGATCTGCAGCAGCTCTGAAGAGCCATGCTGATCTCTAGAGAGGAGTCTCAGTGATCCCATTAACATTGATCACATCTGAAGAAGTCTCAGGCATAATACATTATTAATAACACCCATTTCTGGGTTTTTTTTAATGGTTTGAAAAGAAACAAAGGAAATTAAACAGAAATGTCTGCACTAAAATAACATAAATGGTCAGAATAAAACCCACCGAAGACAGGAAATCCAGAATTAAAAGTTACTACTCCTTCTGAGTGTCTCCAGACATCAGCTGAACTTGTGTGCTGCACTTTGCGATATTGAATAAGTTCACAGCAAGGTGACTAAAGGCTGAGTCACCTTGTCCAGCAGGTTTATGTCCAAACCTTAATGCATTTTTTGTGTATTTGACCAGTAACTGTCTTACATTTCTCACTCTTTTAACACATGTGATTGTTCACAGGAATTTCATCTTCCATGAAAGACAAAATCATGTTAAGAGTAAAGACATAGACATCCACAAGGGGTTTGATAGAGAGACTTTACTAAAAATGCTCATTTCCCAGGCTAGATACAACTTGAAAAGAAAACCTGCTGAGGCAGTCACCAGACTGCTATGACTTCTCAAATATGATGGATAGTGATTTAGCAACTGCATCTGCCAGTTCCCTCAGGGCCCGCAGATGTACCTCATCAGGTGTGGCTTGAGCCCTTACCAGTGAAGGCTGAGGCAAATAATTCACCGAATATCTAAGACTTCTCTATGTCCTGCGTAACCAGGTCTCCTGTTCGCTTCCAGAGAGGACCCACAATTTAATCACTCTTCCCTTTATAACCAGTGTACCTGTAGAGGCTTTCCTTGTCCTTAATGTCCCTGACCATATTTAATTCTATCAGGGCTTTAGCTTTGTTCTTTCTTGTTCATTCCACTCCACATTCCCCCATGGCACCACTTCCTCATCCACCAACTTACATGAAAAAGTACCTTGTCACTCTGTAATATAGCTACGAGCTTTAGCCACTTCTCTACAAACAATATATGTCATCTACTATGTGTGTTTTTAAAAGAAGGTTGCATATTTCTATCACACAAAATCTTAAAAACAAATCAGCTGAAAGCTCTTATGACCACAAAACAAGAGAACATAATCGATCGTAGCTGACATAATATGTGACAAATAATTCTTCATAAATTCCTATTCTAGGTATATAATAACAGAATTTCCTAAGTCCTGAAGTTACTTGCAAAGATTTTCAAAGCCTTTTCCCATGTGCATGCATAAGAACAGCAGTGGGCTTTTGTCAAGGTCAAGGGAGCTCTCAGGGCACAATACAGGAATTCAAGCTCCAGCACAGAAGAGCACTGGGAATCCTGCACCAAGCCTGAATGTAACTTCACAGAGCAAGATTGCTTTTTCAAATATCCATCTCCAAATGCTGGTTTTGAAACAGATTGTGGTTGGTTTGTTGTTGTTTTTTTCAAAACAAAGTCACAGGATAAGCTATTAGTGAACGGACTAGTATTTAATAATAGGATGTGAGAACTCCTTATGGAAAGGATAAGGCTAAGAAAATCCTACACTGTCCTCTCTGAATGCATTCTCCTCTCCAAAACTTAAAATATCGAGGAGCTGCAGCCAATGGACAAACCTATTTATTTGCCCACATTGTCCTAGATATTATGACCTAAGAAGAACAGCAGACATAACATTACAATAATGATCTGCAGACCAGGTTCACAAACCGGAACTGCAAAACTGACTGCAAATTTTTTCAAGCAATCTAAAATAAAAGATCACTCTGGCATTCCTAATAGGTTTGCTATAAGAGTTTACTTAACTGCCAAATCAATACAAAACAACAGCAAAAATACTTTTTTCTTTCAAAATACCAAACCTGCCTAGTAGGAATGCTACTAATGGCAGAACTATACCTGTGTAGAAGTCTTCAGCTCTCTCTTAAAAATGATACTATAGGGAAAAGCATTCCTAGTTTGTTGTAATAGATCTCCTTTTCTAATGAGAACTTTCAAAAGATTACCACGTAGCACTTACGCAGTAATGTATTCAGGTTAATCTTGCTTGTTTATGGCTCGATGTTACATTAAGTATAAAGAAATTGTTATTTAACTTCAAACCAAGCATCAATGATTTTCCATTCATTTTTCACAGTACCCTATCAAATAAAAAGAAGCTTACATAGAAAATTATCTATGTATACCCTTTGATTTCATATATGTATCCACAGGCATACTTCTACATATATGTATATTAAAAGAATTTTTTTAAAACCCCAAAAAAAAAAGAAACGTGGTTGCTGAATTTTTCTTTCAGAGAACAATAGCAAAAGCAGCAGGAGGCAAGCAACAGTGAAGAACCAGGAAGAGCTTTAGAATGAATACCATTAAGAGATCCGAATACCATTAAGAGATCCTAAACACATTAGAAAGAGATTTGTGTAATAGTATTTCAGCATTAGGGAAAAATCTAGTTTTGTTGCTTTTAAAGTGCATCCCTAAGCAGTTAATATCTACTACCATAAGCAGGTAAAATTCCCGTTCTGTCTTTGTACTTTTGTGAAGCAAATTTCTTTCTTCAGGAAGGAGGTTTTCTATTTGCACCCACAAAAAAAAGGAAATTCATATAATTTTTGAAGACATAATTCAAACCCAAATGCTTTTATTGATAAGTAGTTCTATGTTTGTTCCATGAATGTTAAACTCAGTAACTACAATAAGTAATTACAATAAGTAACTACAATAGTAGCTACAATTTCCTTTAGGAAACCAAAACTTACTAGCCAGTGGAATGCCACCAGATATTACAGAAGTGTACAAAACCAGTGAAATCCAGGTGCTGGAGAAGATGACCAATTGATTTGTACTGGTGTTCATTTCAAACAACTTGATTTTTTTCCAAAAATGAAGTTTGTCTCAAACCAGAGCTAGTTGCCTCCTGTTAAATCTTAAATCTTTTTGCTATTCTTTCCTGAGGCTGTTGCCAAGGCTGACGAGTTTATAGTGTGGTTGGTTATGATATTCAACAATCTGTTGCTCATCAGTCAGGCCTACAGGCAGAGCCACAGGCTCAGCTATGTGGAAAACCCATCGGCAGCTGGGGACACAGCTCAGGAAAAGCAGCATTACCTCTTCTCATGATAAGCACAAGGGATAAATACGTGGATAGGCAGCAAAGACTTCAGGTGTCCAAGCGTCGTCTTCTGGCTCTGAAAATGTCTATCAATTCAAAGACAGATAACTATTCTGCCCAAGGCTGCTAGACTCTGAACTGTAGTTCACACATTAATCTGGAAGGCTATCAACCTTCTCTGCTCTTTATTTCTCTATCAGTCAACCTCAGAATCTTGGATGTCCATTTCTGTTCGTGTTAGAGTTGAGGGATAGCTCTTCTAATAAGTTGTAAACCCCTTTCTATTTAAACATAGACTAATTTAAGTACTCAAAGTCCACGCTTCTATTTGGATTTTCCTGACATTTGATATTTGCTCTGGAGTTCAGTAAGATTAACATTTTGAGGTCAAAGTCATTCAAGTTCTCAGAAAGCAATGCTTATAATAAGATCCATACCTGCCTTTATGCTGGCTGATGTTAATTACCTCTCTCCTACAACCACAGATATCAGACCAGAACTACATCCTTTTCTAAAACAGCCCCAGTCATTCAACGCTTACCCAATTAACTTTAAATACTGGAAATATTACTTTAAAAGGAACTCAGTTCCCTAGACATTTTCTATGGTCTAGATAAACATTGCTTCCCCATCTTCCTACTGCCAAGTGGTTCTTGCTTGTTTATGAAGAAGAAAATAATCTGATTATTAAAGAAAAAAAAACTTCCTACTTTAGCACTGAAAGTCCTCCTTTTACTTGGCAGCAAAATAGGGGGAGGGGAGTATCTGTGCCCCCTATGCTGAATTTGCCTCAGGATATTAACAAGGGGAACAGTTGGAGAAATAGAAGACAGTAACATCCACATCAAGATTTTTCAAAACCTCAAAATTACACATGCACATGCCTCATCCAGGTCACAGATGAACTTTTCTTTTTCCCTCACCCTTATCTATGAAGCCCAGTCTCTGTCCCAGCCCCGACACCAATATGTTTATGAATGGCCCATTAACTGTTTGGAGAGCTGAAGAGCTAAATAACTCCCAAAATAGGAGGAAGTAGTTGGCTTTCTGAGGCCACTCAAGGTTAACGGAGAAAAAGGAACAGGATGACTGCATCCCTAAAAAAAACTGAGTTGAGCTGGGTTTCTGTCTTTTTTAGAACCTCCCCCCAGACCTAACAATTACAAGAGTGCTGGATCCTGGAACAGATTGTTGACCTTTGCCTAGACATTTGGTGGATATGCAGCTTGTGCTACTTTAATTAAATATAGGGCTGATAGGCTGGACCAGTGGTCAGAAACTCATTAAAGTAATGAGAAAGCCTTTGCAAGCTACCTTCCAGGCTATCTTTGTAAACTCTTCAGGCAATATTAGAGATTGCAGGGTTGAGAACAGGTCCAAAAATACTACTAGAGGAATAAATGATGATGGGGGCTCATTATCAGACAGGAGAAATTAATCCAGATGGCTGGGAACAGGGACAGGACAAGTTCAACCTAGTCCTGTTTATTTCAACTAAAATTCTTCCACCCCCAGCGTATCAATTAACTGAGGAAATGTCTGCATAAAATTCATATTTGTATTATAGTTCTGAAATGTCCAGGGAAAGCATGTGATGCTCAGATACTGAGATTTAATTAAATTCAAATTTCAGCTAATAAGAGGGACACATTTGAAAGATTAGATATGAATCTACACCTGAACTTTTCCCAGATCTCTTTTCCTGAAGTGCCTGTAGCCAGAGGGTTCCCAGGGATTAATTTATTGAGTATCCCTTCCATCACATTCTCAGTCAAATCTCTGTTCAAAACCTCCAGAAGCAAAGCAAAACCAGAGAGCCACAGCTACGAGATTCCTGTCACCAAAAGCTAAGATTTCTCTATAGCATTGCTACATAACACCCAATACAAGTACTTGTTAAATTCACAACAGAACTGGTTTTGTTAGAGTAAATTGTGAGCAATTTGACAAAAGCCCTTTCATTATCATTTAAAACTCTGCATCGACAATAAGACTTCTGAGCTTGTAGCACCTTAAAATTTCCAAACAAGGGCATACAGCTCATCAGTCCAAATGTAAGAAGTTTGCCTGGTTGATTATATTTCCCTTGGCATTCTTCCCTTTTTCCTGACAGAAGACAGCTCCATTGCTATGAGCAGGAAAGCTATATGGTTCTGTCACCTCCATCAAAAGTCACTTGTCAAAAATCTATATATTACTGTTGTAGCTGAAAGTGGCTTTGGTATAGATTGAAGGAAATGCTACTGGGACACACTGTCTGTGTTTGCATTAGGGCTTTTCTTTGGTCTGGTTCCTAATTGTTTCAGAGAACTCTTTTTTTGTCTGTGCTGTACTTGTCAACTGCTTAGTGGGCAGGCAGTTGGGAAAACTGAAGCTCCGAGAAGCCTGTTTTCAAGGTAATTAAAAGTAAAGATTTTTCCTCTTGTTTTTTTTGCTGCCCCAGGATTTTTGCTTTTGAACAGAAACTCCCTATTGAAGTGAATAGCGCTTTCAAGAAGAGACATCTTCGGTCAGTACAACTGCACTTGTGCAGCAGTTATTGTATTTCACAGTGCTGTGTTTAGTCAACTGAAAATGAGACAATGATTAAAATAAAGCTCTTGCAGAGTACCTGCGTTCAGGCAGACTTATCATGCGCTCACAGGAGATAACATGCCTTGGAGAATGAGATGGCAAAATTCTGCTCTTTTGAAAAACATCCCTCACCAGTTAAAATATGCCTATGTATACCAGAGCTGTTGTCATCTGGATAATTCTACAATGAGTCATGACAGTAACACAGAATTCCTATGGATGAAGACCACAGAAGGGAGAGAATTTCACAATTTTTATTTTGGAAAGAACATTTTAAATAGGCCTGTTTTCTATGATGCTACCATTCCTAGCTGGATCTGGAAGTTATGACTAAGATTATACCTTGCTGAGATAATGGCATATGAGTTTAGAGTGTTAATAAAGGATAAAAACGGGAGATCTTATCTTTACCTTACGTGGGTCTTTCCAGGTTTTCCCTGGATCTATTCCCTTCTTTTATTTATTTGATTCAGTGAAAAACTGAAAAGAAAAAACCCAAAAGTAGGTGTTAAAAGGAAAAAAGAAAAAAGAGGAAAAATTACATTAGACAAATCCATATGTTTCTTTTCATATGCTCTCCCAAGAAATCAGAAGATAAGGTGAAAATCACTGATATCAGACAAATAAAATAAAGGCTCTGGATCTTAACAGGACCTTAACAGGAGCTTAATAGGACATAAAAGCTGCCAGCATTACCAATCCCCGTTCATGGCCTAACTTTACACTGGTGAAAAAACAAAAAAACTCCCCAGAAAAGAGCTGCACTTCTTCAAGACTAAGAAGATTGAGTTCCGTGAAGTGTGACTGCAAATACCCAGCCTTCCTCCTTCTATCAGCTCACATTGAGGAAGAATGACAATCCACTGGTTACAGCAATTAATAGGCAGCTCCAAAATGTCTTCATTTGTAACTTTGGAAAATGAGGACAATCTTTCAAATTCAGAAATTAATTTTCAAAACCTGCTCTCAAAATTACAGTGAGCTCCAACGATGAGACTTGGAGGTCAGTTAATAGGTTTAATTACCACTGATCATACACTGAAATGCTGAGCTCAAAGCCACCTTTAGTTCTGGGCTCCGAGTGGATTTCTATGAGATTTAGAATATATAGATGAGGGAAACATTGACATATTCAGATTTGCTTAGAAAACTGAGCAAAACCACTTTTAGTATTTTCGGTTTTACCTCAGTCACATAAAACGGTCCTAGAAAAGTTTCATCTTTAAATTTAATTTCAGAATTTTTTTTCTTTTTTAGTATCAAATCATTTCATACCAACACAAATAGGAACCCTCTGAATTAAAGGTCAAGTTATTTCATTAGAGCCACCCATTCAGAGCAGCAAGAAAGGAATATCTTTAAAACATCTTTCAAAATATCTTTCAAGCTGTGCTGTATTGCAGCTGCCCTTTGTTGAACTTGCTCAGGTTTTGTTAGGCTCATAGAAGTAGCAGGCAATTTTTGGAGTTGGCCTGACATAAATGAAGTTTGTTATTGATATGTAGATCTACAGAAACTTGTTACTAAGAAAAGCTGGAGTTGTATCACTTAGAGGCTGGAGAAAAAAGGCAAACTGATAGTATTTGTTACATTCTAGCGTTTGGTTAGCATTACTTTGTTTTGGTGACTAAGCCATTTATTAGGCAAATAAATTAGTAAAACATACACAATGATTCAACATGAAGTTCCAATGTAAATTTGACGTACATGTATTACATGTTATGCATATTAATTATAGGCAGTTAGAATTAGGTGTATTAATATTTTAAAGAACTTAACGAACCAATAGCAAGTGCTTAGAAGATGAATATGTAAAGTAAATTATGTAGGAAAGCTTACTGAGGGAGGTGATTTCTGAAACTACTTTCCTCAGGAATCAGACTGAGAGAAGGCCTTCTGCAAGAGCCAGTTAATGAACAGTAGCAGGTTGGCGCACCCATGGATGTATATGGATAAATACATATTTATACAAGTCAAAACTAAAATTTATGTTGGAGTTCTTCCTGAAATAAAGCTCTTATCTCTCGTATATTCAAAGCAACTGGATAGAAATAAATATAACCAAAATAAAAGCATTAACAGACCAGATATATTTCCAAACTGATCTGATAGACTTGTAACAACTTCTAAGAGAAAAGTTAAATGTAAAATGAAATACTACGCATATACTATTGTGCTATGGCATGTTATGTGTCTATTTCATATGATACATAAGAACTCATGAAATAGCTTAGAAAATTTTAAAAATGTTTTTAAAGCATATATAGATCCATATACTAAAACTTCTAAAAACACAATATGAAAATAATAATATTCTGAAAATGACATTTTGAAATATTTAAAAAGTTCCAGATGCTGTTTACAACGGTTCTCAATGAACATTTAAACATTTTTCATTTTGACAATTTTTCTTCACTTAAAACACGCACACCTTTGGAACCTATTCAAATGCTAAACCTGTCTAAAATGTTAAGCTTTCCTCTCTTAATCATTCCACTGTCCTAAAGCTTCTGATTCACAGGAATGTATAATATATGCTTGGAAAACATTCAGGGACTGGAATGATTATGTCAATATAAGAAAAAAACCAGAAGAATGACACCCAGTGTTTCAGTACCATGGTAAAAGAAAACGTGTGCTTTCAGCAAGAGACTCATTTAACAGTTGAGTTGATCTTGGTTAATACTTTAAGAACAGAAGTGCATAACTTAATTACTTACAGAAATCATAATAAGGGGTTTAATGCTCAAAGCATCTTATTTTAGTATTAGTAATTTTGAGTGCATATTGTATTTGAAGCAATTTAGATCATATCCTCAGGCACTCACAATTCTTCTAGCTTCATAGAAATCTGCAAATACTCTCAGCCAACCTGTCCTTCTTTGTGAGCCTAACATTTCAGTACGTGCACCTGTATTAAAAATGAGCAGGATGACTTTCAAAGACACTGACTACTGAAGCAACTCATCCTGCACTCATAAAAATCAGTTATTTGCCTGTATTGGGTACAGAAACCTTAATGCTCCATTACAAGAGACCTTATGCTGTCTATAACTCCATGTTGAAGTTGATCCAAATCTGACTGTGATTGACAATGGAATATAAGACTGAAGAGTTCAAGTTGTCTCACCAAGGGATATACACAACACAATTTCAGACATTCTCCCCCTACTCCTTACCAAACATACTGTTAATCTTTGTCTTAAGACCAGATATTAAACTTGCAGTAAAGTCTCTAAATAATCACGCTTTCTCTAAGAAGACTACTCTGAGTTCCCATGTGGTCTCAGTATTCCTTGATTTGGCTAAGAAACAATAAGGAAATCTGTAATTAACAGCTCTACTGGAGGAAGCAAAAACTTAAAATTCTCAAATCCACATTTTTACTTTAGTCTACATTGGAATAAGAATTCTAAGCTATCCTAACATTTTTCATCAGACAACATTCCAGTGCATTTTTAGTCCTAAGGTCTTTCTTCCCAGTTTCCAAATTCAACTGTTCACTACAGGTCCGTTTAACTCAAGCCAATCTAAGATGCGCCCTGTTGGACACTTCTGTTTCTTTAAAATTCATTTCATTTCAAACTGCACTGGCCAAACATGCTAGTCACTGTCAAAAGCTGAAATGTTTCTATATATCCATTTTAATTCCTGTGCAATGAAGTATGAATTACAAGGTGTCTACTGAGCACATGCAGTTCTTGAGTGTGGATAACTTGACTGATCATTCTTTGAGAATGGTACCACCTGCCCAGATATTGTACATGCCCATAAATTCAAGTATGTTTCAAGGGTTTGGAGCTGATTAAGGCTGAAGAATATAATTCAGGATTTATTTGCCACATACTAAGAAGTGTGCACAGAAAATCTCGTAAGCAAACATTTTCAAAAGTCTAAAAATATCAGGAGTCTGAGGAAACAACAAAGAGAGACATATGACTGTCTCAGCCAAATACCAACTCCCTGTTGCAAAAACTACCTTTCTCAAGGTAAGGACCCAGTGAGTTCTTTCTTTTTTAACAAAAGCAAAGAATACTTTACTTCTTTCCTTTGTTCTTGTACACATGCAGGTCATTTTAGATGATATTCTGGAAACAAAATAAAAAAGAAATATTCCCTTGACCTTGATACTTGGTATAAAGAACAGCAATCCAAATTGCTAGGTTTTCACAAAGTTAGGATACAAGTCAGTTGACGCTTAAAATGAACCAGCAATTACCAGTTCTCCTTAAAGCAACACAGTTAATACACTTCAAGGTAAACAGTTCATACTCTAATAACTGGTAAGCAAGATCATGCTTTGATATTTAAAACAATAGTAATTTTAGTTTTGGGTTAATAATTTTTAGTTTTGCAAGTATCTAAACATACTTGGGACCTGCAGACAAAAGCCACTGTACATCAACAGGCACAAGCAGCAACCTAGGCACAAACAGACATGGGGTTCTGAGCCTCCTCTTCAACTCCCTATTCATGCAATATTCCTCATGCCATCTGTTGTTGCATTTGAACGTTGTTAGTCTTCTAACATTAGCTGATTAGTCTTTCCTTGTGCATTTGAAATAATGAAAATGTCTCAAAATACATTTTCACAGTAGAGAACGGAGGAAAAAGATGGCACAGGATCAGTTCATTCTAACAAATGGCAAAGGAGAGAAAATAACTATTTTGGATTTTTTTAATTATAAAAATGTTATTAAATATTTGTGTTTCAAATATTTAATACATTTCATTTAAATCCTTACAGGAAAACCTTGTAAATATATATCCATCATATTTTAATGTTTAAGTTTTATAGATGTACATACACATTCTGGCGACAAGTCAGGTATTTCTAAGTAGAGACAAATATGAAATGACTCAGTATCTAGAAATATACATCTCTGTGGGTATATTACATGGCATGATGCTCTAGCTGAGCTTGCTGTAATTATCCCTCCTGAGGAACAGGATATATTAGCCTGAGAGAAGTAGAGTATTAATGTGTTTTTGCTGTACTACTACTATTCTCCTTAGAGAAAGGCTGAAGGCTTCAGAAGTGGAGGGTGGGGAACTTGTGTCCCCGTTCCGCTATGACAGTCACGTTGTCTGTAAGGGAAACTCACCAGATTAATCCCTTCCAGGAGCTGGGCTATGCCTGAAGCTCACATGCTGGGAGTGACAGAAGTACTGAGAAGCTAGTTATGTGCCCAGGAGCTAGAACTGGGCCCAGAGGAAAGAAAGAATATATATGTATACACACTGCAAGAGGAAAACACAGATAAAATATTGGCCCAAGTTTCCATAAAAAGGAGGACAGCAACATCTGGAAGATGTGACGGAAGTTACTAATATTAGCCAATGCAATATCTCAGCAGTTTTTACCCTGGTTAGTATTTGGATAACATGATCAGTTCTTTTGATCCAGTTCTACATACCGCAAAGTCTACTACACCAGAAGAAATAACCCTGCAAAATTGAAAATTAATACCTTTCTGCTTAGTATAGCAAACAGAATTGGCTAAACAATGGACCAAACAAGCCACAGAACCAGCACGAAGGAAGGAGTGGGAAGAGATGGATTTCCCCTCTCAGCAGGCTGAGCCATAACGTGCAGCTTCACTTATACAGTACCAATTTTTTTTCTCTAAAAATTAGTTCAGAGACAGGTTCCTGATATCCAGACACTACAGCAGTATATTCAGCAGCACTAGGCAAAATCGATAATGAGAATACCTACTCACTGACTGAAACTGAAAGGAAAGAACAATTGTGTTTGGAATTTGGCAAGAACATCAAGCTTAAAATAGTGATTTTACAAAACCATTGGGTAACATGGAAACACTATATTTTTTTTTCCCTGTCTCATCTGAAATGTAGAAAGCAGAGATAGTGCCCTTTAATACTACACTATCAGGAACAATGACAGAAAAATAACTGCTGTGGTAGCTTCCTCATCAAAGCTCTGGCACTGTTCCAACAGAGGCATAAGGGGTGCTCTGAGTTTTTTTAACAGTGGTGTCACACAATATCATGCACTCCTGAGCTTCCATTAGCCTCTATACACTAAGGTATCATCTTAGTTATCAGACTTCTAAGGTTTTAGCATTGCTGATAACTATAAGTAAATAGGAAGCCCTGGAAGATTTTCCTTTCCCTACAATATTTGGAAAGTTTGAATTTGACGTTAACATCTCTCTGCTGCAGAAATCTCACTTTTTCACTGCCTTTAAGTATGGATGATCCATGTTATAACAACACTGTATGCCTTGGTAAGAGTTGGTACACTAGCAGTCTTAGCATATGTCTACATTTTTAGGCATCTCCACCTGTGCATCACTTCTAACAGACATAAATATCCAATCTTATCACCTGAAGGTTAATTAGGCAAGAAGAGCAGAACAAACTTGGACAACCAAACTTTCTACCTGTGCAAATATGCACAATCTACAAGTGGTATATGGGAAAATGGGAAATACATATGGGGTTTGGAAATTTCTTCCCAAGATGTAAAGGAAGTATATTTAAATCTATTACTTATAATCAACACGATTTTTTAAAAATAAAACATTACATTATCGGCAAGATTATTTTTATTTTCCGCCAATGTAAGCCGGGTGTAGAATTCCTTTAACAATAAATGTTCTGTATTTATCTTCCTGCTTTAAAAGAACCTAAGCCATATTTGTGTGGTTAAGCTTATTCAGGGATAATGCAAAATAAATGCATTTTCATAAAAGATCCATTCCAGTCTACTGCATACAGGTGTACTGAAGGCAGGCTATGCATATTAAACCTCCACATGAAAAAATCTGAAAAAAACTCTGCTATTAAAACACTTTCTCCTATTTCCAAAACTCACTGGATCTGCAGATGCACAGGATACTTAACTAGAAGCAGGGAGAATGTTCACATTATTCCTTTTACTCACTACTTCCTCTCATAGCTCTCAGCATCCAGGTCTGATACTGTACGTAAGAACGAGACAGAAGAAAGAACTTTACAAATTGTGCCAAATAACATTAATCTGTCAAAAGGACATAAATTAATCCCTTCTTTTCTTGGACTGAAAGTTAGATATCTGTGAGCAAGTATTCTAGAAGCTCTTATTTCAATCCTGAATTGAGAAACCTTCATTAAGTTGGGCCATTAATTGTGGAGCTTCATTACTGGCATATTTTCATCACTTTAGTTTCCTTTTAATGTATTCTTAATGAAATGCTTCTATTTTCACACAGGCCTTCTATATCAGAATTAACTTGTGCAGCTTTGCAAAATCTGCACTATAAAAATGATAGACGAACGAGCCATGTGCTCATCATAAAATACTATGATTTACCAATAATGCTGAGCACACTTCAGTATCAGGCACTATATAATAAAGGCTCCGAGTGTTTATTATTTTATATACAGTGACAATTCTGCCCTTCAAAACACAAGCAACTGTGAAATCCTTCTTAGGAGCAGGATTTGTCTATTTGGTGGTAAGTATCAGTTTCAGGTGTTCTTTCTCTAGCGCAGTTTTGCTTCCAAACTCACACATATCTCCCAATGACACTAATGGGACACAAAATGTGTGCTATATTGAGAGGTAAAAGGAATCCTGCAGTGTTAAGGTAAGATACCTAGAAAAACCTGCATGAGTTCCAAGTTAATTATCTACCAGGTACAACCATTAATAGAATATAGAATAAATAATGGGAGAATTAATGCTGGCAAACATATACATTTGGATAGAACACAACACACTCACAGTCTAAAAGTGCACAGCCTCTTCAGGATTCTGAGCCATAAACCTGACGTCGTTAATTGGAAGGAAAACCCTGTGGCCGAGTGATCTACAATAATTGCTTTTCTATTCTCTAGACCTTTCCCTCTGTGCCTTTGTCAGGGTGATAAGCAAAAAGGCATTCAGATCCTTACTTTCCACATAAAATGTACATAGTATCACTCACCTATTGTTGTTTTATATTCACCTTCAGAGATACCTACCTGTTTCCCTTTCATAATATTAATTGTTGAATGATTCTATGGTTAATGATATTGCTAAAAGTTCACTTGTATCAATGACTTAATAACAACCTTAACATTAAATAGACCTTAAACAGTTAGGTTAGCAGCCTGCAATACTGTCTTAATCAAATACTTCCCCAGAATGAAAAGACAGATCAAAGAGGGAGACTGCTTGCATTCACCCAACTTTTAATTTCATTTCACAGCCAAAAATAAGCAGTTTGCTCTTACTCTAACCTCAACCACACGCAACAATTTGTCTGGCAATAAAAGAGACTGGCATAAAAATCATGGTATCAAATACAACATTTTACACTAAAGAAAAGCATTTTGGGAGTTTTGTTATGTTTAACCTTTGTGACACAAGGTTTCATAATGTTGCATTCGTTTCAGCACCGATGCCCTTAAATATCACCGGCTCATTAGAGCAAGCATACTTACTTCTGCTTATAATTACAGGTTACTTATGATTAATGTGCATTTTTCAAATAGTACCTGTTCCACTGAGGATTATTAAAGATGAATAATTAGAAGCAACTCCTTGAGAAGAGCAGTTAAATATTCTAAAACTTAACCTACATAAGTATTTGCACATAATATTCACAGAGTTTAAATGAATAATTTCAAATTATTTGTAATGAAACTTAAGATAAGACTAGGTTTCCTAATCCTTCCTGTCACTTTATGGGAAAAATGAAAAAAAAAATAAAAAAAGGGAAGCAAAATAAAATAAAATACAAGGGTAACAATGCAGTTAGCATCCTCCAGAGAGGAGAGGAAGGATGTGTTTAGCTGCCAATTTAGGCCAGGCTTGGGCTAAACTGTGACAATGACACAGTAAAGGAACTGTTGTATTTTAGTATTATCAAGCTTCTGATCAAAGTCCATGTCTCAATCCTGGAAGACTGAGCCTTTTGGTCCCACAAAACCATGTACTGCTAAGGGAATTCCCTGTGGTCTCTATTCAGTGATGTGTTCTGTGTCCTACAATGGGAAAGAAAACACGTCCTCACAGGATGTAAGGCTTGTATTTTGGTGGAAGTAAGAAGACCATAACTTTCCCAAGACAGAAGAAGACATGAGTGACTTGTTCTGCAACCACAGTCACCTTGTGCTACCTTACAGAAAGCATGAAACTTAGGAGTACTTATTGTGAAAAGGGCATTTCCAAAGATTTCACCTCAGAGCTAGGTGAGGTCCATCAATACTAAGTTCTTGTCTCAAGTTCTTATTTAATCTGTTTCTTTGATACGTACAACCAATCTGAATTAGTAAAATTCCCTAGAGATAATGAAACTACTGTCAGCTTCCTAGACCACTGAGCTACACCTGCAACATTTTAATTCTGATAGGACATTCATTCCACTCACAATATGATTTTGGCAATCTATATTTTCCCCTGTATTGACAGAGTTGTTTATAGCACTCCTCAGGTACAAGCCTTGGGTCCCATTCTACATTTATCTGCTCCCATTAAGTGGTGTCATTAAAGACATTTCGACAGCTCTCTCGGCACTCTATGAATGCTTGTGACATTAAAGCTTGAATGTCTTCAAACTTCCTACAGCTAAATGTTGACAAGATTGAATTCTTATTTATTGGCTCCCTGCAGTAACAAACCATGGGTTCATCTCTGACAGTTCCTTCCATGACGAGCTCTGTCCACAAAAGGCTGATGTTTTGAAACTACATTTGAGAAAATCCACATATTTTAAGGACCAAATTTATTGCAACATTAAAAAAAAAAATTAAAAATATATAAATAGGGAATGACATTGCAAGAAACTTAAATCAATCATGTTTATTATTTCAAGAAGGCAAGTTCCATCAGAAAAAAACACTAGCTTTTGTTTCAGTGTGGGATGAAAAAAAAAGACATATCCTCATTCCCAGCTCCATTAAAAGACAAGGCTCCCACAATCATAAAATGGCAAATGCAGATCAGGATTTTACATGTCTGTCTAAATTCTACATGCAGCACATACAGAAAACTAACAGCTTTCAATTTAGAATGATTTGTTTGCCACTGCCTTTTTGATACATTCCTCTAAACATTAACTAAACAAGCTTAGCCAAGAAGCTGAGCTCATGTAGGTGTTTTTTCCCATATTCTATATTAAGCTTTATGTCTTAAAAAGTACAGAAGGGAGTGGACTAGTAATTTATTTTGATCATATGTGAAGGAGAGAAAAAAGATTCATCTAAGGTAATAGGTTCAACTAAAAATCATATTATTAAAAAACAAGTCAAAATGAAACAAAGGCCAAGTGATCACAAATCCAGGATCTCAGTGTCAAGTTAAGCCAATATATAAAGTCAGCTTATAAATACATAAATGTTCCCTAAGGAGGTCTTCAATAAATATCACAGAGACTTTTAATACAGACAGTGTATTAGGAATATTTGTTTACACAAAGCCTACAAACTCTGTATATACCAGAAGATAAAAATTTAATGATATCATAGTCTCTACTGTGTACTAGAAATGTCCAAACACGGACTAAAGGAGAAAAATAATCAAATGATAGTGCAGAAACTTTGTCCTGTATTCACTCACCCTTTGAACATGGTCGACATGAAGATCTTCATTTCCTGTGCCTACCCATCTCCTTCTGCCTTGTGCTGTTGTGCTCGATATTCAATCTTGGGTAACATTCTGCAGTGGAAATATAAATCATTAAACTTACAGATGGCAAGGGCAAGAAACAAGCCACCCAGAACTCAGAATAAATAATTCACAGAAGCCATAATGCCAAGGTAGGAATGTGTTCTCCTTATTTTCTGTGCTGATACGCTTTTCCAAAGGTTTAGAAATAGGTATTTACAAACAAGAGTCAAGTGACTTGACTCTAGAAGTCATTTTTTCCTGTGGTATCAGCAGGATAACATTGATTTATTTGGGGACAAGTTCAAGCCCAGCATTTGTTCTTTGTAGACTGCCTCTCTAAAGGTGAAACTCATAGTTCAAATCTTATACACCAAATAAATTCCACTTAAATCTACTTTGATGTCTTAATTGGGGTCTATGACTTGCTCTGGCCTCCTGCAGAGTGTTGGAATTCGCTCTATATTATTTGACCTTATTGTGAGAACAGCATTGCATCTTTTACTGTTTGTTTTATTCATGGGCCTGCAGTGAATACAATAAATAAAAGCTTGGAAAAGCATTCTTGAAGCAATTCCACAATTTCCAGTTTTAGAGGAAAACACTGTTTACCTTACTCCTGGGTAAGCAATAGGACTACAGCGACCAGCGGTGCTCAGGTTAACTGTTTGTTCCTGATACACGGTTTGACTTCATTTATGATTTTACAACATCCCCAAAATCCCAGTCTCGGTTGTTAAAGTGGCACCAGGTGCATACAGCACAGAACACGCAGAATACTCATAAAAGGGATTTTCCTCTTTACCAAAGTATTCTGCCTATATTATGGGAAACGGTCACATCTAAATGAAGTGTGGGGAACAATTTCCTTGTTGACAACTGAGTAGCTTTTTCAGATAAATATACAAAACACATATTCACACTATAGTCATTCCACAAGCAAACATTCTACCTTACTCTTGCTCTGCTGATGCTCCAGTAACTTGCCAAATGAATCAATGTGCATCTAGAAACCACACAGCTTCATTAAATTACTACTGTGCGCAGATTAATAAAGACCAGTACTACTAACAGAGGTTTGTTTTCTGGAAACAGTGTCAAATTAATAGGTCTGTATATCTTTCTGATATGGCTCAATCAGCTCAGTCTTAAGAGTGTTTTTAATTTGTCCATCCCTAAGATTTTAACCTTGTGAGTGTGCCCAGTAAGAGGAGGTAAGTAGAGGGGCACTGCAGCACAGTGATGGAAGAAGCACCCACCTCCTGCTGGCACAAACCCTACACCAGCATGGCTCAAGGGTGTTCCACCCTCTCCAATTCACCATATTCCCTGGCAGCACAGAATTCTCCATTTCTTTGAACAGAACCGTAGCTCTTCAATGCCTCCTGCCTCCACGACAGCCACAACTGCATCCCCCTCACATAGGCCGAATCAGCAGCCTTCAGGGAGCACAGCAAGGATATGAGGCAAAGGCAGCAGGGGCCCTGCGATGTTCTTGGTCCAGAGCAGAGAATGCAGTGACCTAGGGGTGAAGACATAGAAAAGATTTATTATTGAAAGACTTGTAGAAACGGAGCTTAGGGACATGGTTTAAGAGGTGATCATGGCAGTGTTAGGTTTACCATAGGACTTGCTATCTTAAAGGTCTTTTTCAACATAAATGATTCTGTGATTCTGTCAAATACCACCATGGTTTTTGATTAGAAGGAAATTATTGAAAAACTCAACTCAAAAGAAAGCTCGAACAGGCTTAGAATCATAGAATAACCAGGTTGGAAGAGATCCACTGGATCATCGAGTCCAACCATTCCTATCAAGTGATACTTAGATAGAGTCATAGAAGTTACTGGTTTAATCTATGAAGTTCATGTTTCCAACATGTCTTCCACTTTGCAAAAAGAAGGGATTAGCTGAGCTGCACTGCAGATCCTCCAGGCTGATTTGAAACATGTCTCTCCTGTTCTCCCATCACTACACCCCAGACCACTGATCAGGGTCCTTCAACACCAAAACAAATGAAGTAAAGAAATAAAAATGCTTTTGGAAAACAAAGGCAACACATTCTATATAAGGAAAGCAGCAAATGGCGGCCAAATCCGGAAGTGAAACCACTTCCCTCGGTCCTACCCAGCACCTGCAAGGTCTCACACACACTCTGCAGGGAAAGCAAAACCCTGAAGGAGGAGTAAGAAAGGCTGAAAGAAGGCTGTAAGAAAATCCCCTGATAAAAACTATCCTCATAAAACAAACACATTCCTGCCCATTAAAGGAAATGACAGCCTCACGACCTCATGTTCTAGGAGCCTTTTGTGTCTGTTACATTTTTGAAGATACAAAGTCAAGAGCAAAATGTCCGCCATACATACACTTTAACAGCTTAAGGAGAGGAATTAGTCTAAAGAAAAAAAATCCCTTAACCTTGCACTTTTTCTCTATTTCTAGATATTGATTGTACTGAGGATCATAATATTCACTTTACCAAGAGGAAAGGGGTGATAGGAGTAATTATCTGTTCACAAAGAGAAATATAAAAGCCCTACAAGAACAATGCCCGAAATTAATTTAAGAATAGATTTAGGTTAATTTTTCAGTCTGTGACTTTTAAGGCACTTCCAAGTTAAATGTCATTTTTGCTAACTATTCAAGATTTCACAATATATAACAAGCTATGTAAAAAAAAAGTTAAAACCTGAAAAATATATTTCATCTTGATGGTGCTAAAAAATTCAACTGTTCTTCAATACAAATACTCAGAAGCCAAACAGTCTTCAAAGTAGATTTCAAGCATTAAGGTAATTTTCAGAGTTCCCCCTGGGCTGCCTTCCTGATCTCTCTCACTCTCTCTCTCTTTTTTTTTTAAATATTTTTTTTTCCGAGGGGTTTGAACAGAATTGGATCCGGAAAGTACAAGATATTTGTGCAGCATGATATGGAGACAGGGTGAAGAAAAAGCTTTCTTGGCAGTAACTGGAATTCCTCATATGGATGTTTTCTTATAGACTATCAGTTTGGTCTGAAAAACAGACCTTCACAAAAATCATGCAGTGAATATGAATGCCTCTAACTACTTCATCCTTGACGCAAAGGTACACAAGGAAGAAAATATCTAGGACCATTTAAAAGTCCTTTTGGCCGCAGATATTAAAGTTCAAATCCTGAGAACTTCTGTAGGAAAGCAGAGGAAAAAGATAGACTTCCATACCACACTTCATGAAGGATTCCAGTTTAATTTAGTCCTTCAAGTCTCTGAGAGTTAATCCTATTCACATTCACATTGCAGACAGCTCCAAAGAGCTCTCTCCCTTCTGGAAATTACATGATAAACTGTTTTGGTGCCATCTGATGTCCCAACAGCAAATGAGAAGCTCTACCACATGCCAAACCATTGCCTAAGGCCTCTGCGATGATACAGTTCACAGCAAAGATATGAATGTGGCCCCTGTTGCTGCAGAACAGATGTCAGATGCAAAGATGTTTCTCAACTGAGCAGTAAAGCACATATCATTTTAGGCTTAATAATTCATGAGTTTAAAGTTTCTAATATATCATGGTTAACACCCAGTAGTCACCTACTCCCTGGAAAGTCTACCACAGAGTGTCAGAGTAAGTCATACATAAACACATTAAATTCTAACAACCAGATGCAGAACCACTGAAATCACTGTACCTCAAAATCACTTATTAGTTATCCTAATTTAAGGTAACACGCTAAAAATAAACCTCTGCTTCATAAGTCTAAGCTATGAATCACCATAATATATGAATCGTAACTTCAAGTGCAGTAATGAAACGACGTGGGGAAATAATATGGTTTGTTTGGGAGAGTGCTGATTATTCCATTTCACAGAAGACTGCAAAAAAAGCAAGTTTCATTATTTTTATGTAATCATTCTAAATTGTAAAGCCCTCTACACGTCCACCCTATTTAAATACCATTTTAACAATGTAATTGCTAGAGATCTTCGTTTCGGTTTTCTTTTCAAGAAACTACACCGGTAACACCACCTTAATTTATTTTGCTATTCATTATTCTGAGGGGTTGACACCTGGCAGAAATTATTTTGTTTATATTCTTTCCTGTCAGGGTACTCAGCTGGAGGGGGCCCAAGTGAATAATTAACCCATCAGTGGAAGAATAGTGCTTCTCAGCACAGAGGAGATCCTGGAATTCCCACTCTGTGATGAAGATAAATTCACGTGCATGCATGAACGTCTCAAAATTTGAGATATTTAAAGATGATACAATAAAATCTTTCTTCAACAGCTTGACTGTGGTTGTAATTTTTTTATCCATTTAGTAGCTGTGAATTAGCCAATAGACTGAGTTCATTCGAATGCGTTCAGAAGCAGGGGCACATTGGCACAGCGAACTGAATACTAACGCTGGGTACCACTTCTATATCAGTGCCAGCTCTTGAACATACATTATCTTCTTCACAGAGGAGCTAGTGGAATTAACTTTATGCAAGGGAGGCTACGTACTTCAGATGTAATAGTTTCCACATTTCCAACATGTTCCTTTGGAATTGGAAAAGCTTTGTGTACATTTTTGGTTCAAACCCCAATTCCTACACAGAGAAATAGAATATAAAATCTAAATTCTATTCTCTGCTTTTGGGGATAAAGTGTCCAGTGACTGGAATCAAAGAATTGAATATATTTGCCTAGATTTACCCCATATACTACAAAAGATTTCAAGCCTTAATATCCTTGTTATTATGATTTCACTCTAGGGCCAAGCACTCAGAGGTTCAGCACCAAATGAACTTTCCAGCTTTCCAAATTTTCAAGTGATCCAACCATCATTTCCATGCACTTACGTTTACACATAAGCCTTTCTATAATCACAGGGTAAGAAAGTGCAGCACGAGGCTGTGCATTTTCAGCTGTTCTTGAGCAGTGAATCCCTCTCACACAAAGAACTCCTTTGCAGATGTTACATTTGTACCCCCATGACATTTTGATTAAAAATGTAACTAATCTTACAAGAAGTCTTGCCCAAATGTAATCAATTACACTTTGTCCAAAATGAAGCCGCAGCACCTTTGTGGAAGAAAAATGAGAGGAGACGCTGGTTTGTGGAAGTTCTCTATTGATGAATGGACAGAGAACTGTGAGCATACCAACTCCATTACCATTACAGACAAATTAAAACTAATGCAATTCTTTGTATTTTGCAAGTTACACTTTTTTACCCCAGAGATTGACTAATTTGGACTTCAAGTCTTGTGAATCATGCCAAAGATTGACTAATGAGCCAGAAAATTTCCATCATGTGTCTTCTCATCCTTTTATAATATGTTAAAAATATAAAAATCGTAATACTTCAAATAACACATAAATATGGAACTTGGTCAACATTTACTAGGTGCTAATAACCAAGACTTCCAGTTTTTCACAGTGTCACATTATATGAAGTTGAAGCTGATGAAACCACTTCAAGTTAGATAAAAAATAATTGATTCACAAATCAAAGTTATAAAGCACGGGAAGGCTTTTTGCCTCTCAGAAATCATGTTGAACAGGTAGCAACAGGCTGCATCTGAAATTTGTGCTCATTTCTTCAAAAGATATATAGAAACTCCACATCCCCCAAAGCTGTACTTTGCAATGGCTAAAGCAAGAAATACTAGAAAAGAACAAAAAATAACACCGCAGACCAGAGTTAGTGGCCTAACTTTATAGTTTGGTATGATGTAAATGTGATGTTATTCTTTAAAGTACATCAATACATAGAGACAGATTGAAAACTTAGGTAGTCCTATTGACATTGTTAGGAGTCCCAGTAACTTATAATTAAAATAATAGCCTCCAAAAAGTGTAATAGTAGACAATTACAAACTTTGATATTCATGAAGACAGTGAGGGGAAAAGTCCTGGACTAAACACAGGAAACACATCAAGTTTGATGATCTGGAGAACCCTTACATTCTAACAGCACTGCAAGAAACATTCACTAATTTGAATTCATCAAGAAATTTGTGGAATCTTCAAATCATCGTGGACAACATGAATCACACTTCTCTTTCTTACATCTGGGACACACCACTACATTAAATAGATTTTCCATCCATTGTAATGCTGCACTCCATAGACTGAAGGTTTAACACATTTACATCAACAGTACACCTTTTAGGTATGTCTGTCAGGTTGGATGTTTAAAAATAGACTACTTGAATATCTGACTGTTTTGACAGGGTATTTTATTAGCTAGATTTGCTTACGAATAGGAGTGTAGAAATTAATTAGCTTCAGAGGAAAATACTATAGATGAAGTATTAAAAAAACATCACATCTAGTTCCCTAAATTAGAATGCTGTGTTAGAAAGCTTTAAGAAGCCTGCTTATTTTTTCACATGGAGATATATATAAGCATCCAGCAGATGTGCTTATTACAGAGCTGCCTCTCCTCTTTGCTGGCTTATGTACCCAAGTACATCTTAGCTATTCTGAAACATCTTGTTAGAGAAGGCATCTTGTTAGACAAAGTCACAAAAAAAGTGAAGTTCAAAAGCTGGTTGCATCAGTAACAGGTCATTTTTTTCCCCTCAGGAGGCAGATAATGATTGATGGCTCAACTATGAGACACTGCAGACCAATTGCATCCCTACTGCAACTGCAGCAACTCTGATCAGGCTTTTAGACTGATAAATAATACTAAGGACAGACCACCAATTATGCTTTCACACATCCTCGTTTGCAATAAAAGCTGTATTATTTAAATATTTTGAAAGCTTTATAAAAATATGTATATTTTAGTAAATCAGCACGGTTACTGAGGAGTCCCAAAGTGGACAGAATCTCTTCAGAGATACATTACTTACTATTCTGAATTCTACAGGTTAAACAATTGCCAAGATTTCTGATATGTAAGACACTGAGTGCCTGGACATTGAAACCCTACATCCCACAAAAGTCATGGGTTATCTCTTAAGCCTAGTTCTAATTGCATTGCTTTTGCTAAATTGTTCGCGTAAAGCTAAAAAGCAATTAATTTTCTCTTTAAAACTTACTGCACTCATCAGAGGGAGTTGCTATTCAGACACTTTGTTCAATCTAATGGCATTTACAACTGATATTAAAAAAATTATTCTAACACAGCTTTTTGACATTTGTGAGCAATCTCTACAGCACAGAACTGGGAAAGGGCAAGAAAACACCACATATGAAGTGGACGTTTTATGAGAACAAATTCAACAGAGAACATCTATGAACAGAAAACAAAACAGTTTTCCGTTAATTTGCAGGAGTTACCTTTGAACCCTGAAAAATGTTAACTCTCTAAAACTAGAAGATTCATGGAGAATTAATATTATGTTACATTTGGGTCAGGCTTCGTTTTTAATTAGCGAAAGAGAAAATAACGGGTATTACTTACTAATCTACAAAACATTTGCCATATTGTTCAAAGCTAATTCACGCTTTATTTTAAAACACTTCTGAATTTTAAAATTATAAGGAACTTTCAGTTAGAGTCACTTTGCATTGCACATGTAAATGTAAGTAATACTCCAGTCATTTAGAAATGTAATATATTCATCAGGTACCGCTGGTGCCTGCGGTTGTCATCTGTCAGTACTCAGTACACGGTATTTCCCAGGATGTCATGTCACTAGAACACTGCATGGAATCCCTGAGAACACGGTTCCAGAAATAAGGATGCCACTTGCAGGAATGATGCTAAAGCATGAATTGTTGACAGTTTTATAGGTTTTTACAATACTCAAGGCGATGCACACACTGAGTGCATAAAGCATGACTCACTGCATTGGCACAGTGTATCCTTTGCATTGCACATTTTGTAATTTCTCCTTAGACAAAAGCCAGTGCTTTAATGCCAAAAGAGCTGTGGTCATTATTTATTTCACCATAGATTCTATTACATTTGTGATAACAAATATAGTACTAGTTATGGCTTTTTGGATCTCCCACCTTTTTTTTCGAGTACATATAAAAGTAATATATTAAAAATCAAAAGGACTTCTTTCTGAAGACCTAAAGTATAGAATGTTGGACTTGCTACTAGACAAGCATCCCTTTGCGTGCTATACCAAACACAGATTAAAACTATCTTTATCTGCCATTTCACATGGAAAGTTATCTATGCACATGAGCTGGAAGGGAATTACAGTGTGGTTTGGTCAAATGTTCAACCTCAGCAACCAGAACAAGGACACGAGAGCACAGCAAAGCAATTCAACTACCTCAGTTTAGTTACAGCCTGAATTATATGCTATGCATCTCTGCACCTCTACAAAGAGCTTAAGCTTTTAAGCTTAAAAATAAGTGTTCTGTACTATACCTTTACTGGATGCACAAATGAGCTAAATAAGATGTGTGAATAAAACCACAATAGTACATCTACATGTGTAGTGTAAATATATCAAAATAATATAAAGATATCTAAATAACAAAAGTACTTTAAGTTTTCAAAGGAATTTAAACATCTAATACACAGACAAATGCTGCAACTTCATTACTTAAGCAGGCATCCTAACTGACTAAAAACCTACATGAGCCTTTTCTAATAATTAAAACCTGTGATTCAGAAAATACAGGACAAATAGCTTCTAATATATTTTATTCAAGAAAGATAATGTTCCATGATTTATCTACCTCAGAGGAATCTTGTGAAGTTTAAACAGCACCTATAAGTCTCTCATAGTCTGCTGACAGAAACCAAGCTACAAGTGGAAATGTAAAGAATTCCAAAACTAGTATATATTTGATATATATCTGACATACGAGTGATAAATATCGAGTTGTCCTCTGAAGTGGTCTCCAGCTAATATTTAATAAAAACTTTAGAGATTTAGTGTAATTAAGACATTCTTCCCTGAAAAAGTTCTTCCATAGGTTTATGAAACCACCCACGAAACCCCCTGCATGCAAAAGCTGCAAGTCTTGATATTTACAGCCCTGCAGTTCCATGAGCCACTGAGCAAACTGTTCAATATCTATCTGTTTGTCAAGCACACCAGGCTCAGGCATTCCAACATCTGTTGGTAGCTCCCCTCCCAACAAATCTAGCGAGAAAGCATGTAGCAACATGCAAGAATAGAGGGAAGAAGGATATATAGAAAATTACCTACTGAAAGATCTGAATTACATGCTTAGAGCAGTACTCACCAATGTCCTTTAATTCTGTAAAAGTGGGAGAGAAAAAATAAGGAAAAAAATAAGTGCCGACTTAGGAAAGAAAAAAAAAAACCTACTGAAATTTTAATCATTTTCTTGAAAAGAAGAAATGGTTAAATGAGGAACTTTTTCAGAACTTTTCCAATTTTCTGTAACTTCTGTATTGTTTATTTTCCTTCTAATTCTAATCGGCAACATCCCTTGTGAAGTTATTTACAGTTCCTTACCAGTTATGAATAAAAAGTAAAAATAAAAGGTTATGGTCTGAAATATCTTTTTATTTACACTGGTATCTCTGCAGACAACATTGTTATTCTTTACTTGAGCTATTTCCAATTCAGATTAAAGTAAAAGTGTATCCAGTCCTCACTAGTAATTTAAAAATCCTCCACTCATGTGTGCCAGGTTTTATATACTTTGGAATATATGCCAAAAAGTGGCTGCTTAAGACAGGGTGTTTTAGAATAGGGAATTGTGTGAGAAAGAAAATGAATAAAACAATCACAAAAATATTTTATTCTTCTGATTGAATTTTTATCTCATCTCATTATCATGCATTTGCTTATTTTTTTCTAAGCAGTGATACTGAATGTTGATAAGATTACGTTAGTGCAGCTCCAGCCCATCACATAAGTTAAGAACCTTACACACATACATTTTAAATAAATAAATCTGTCTTGTCTTGAGAGTAGTTCAGAACTGGGCTAAAGAACTAATCTGAATACTATAAAATGCTATAGGAAAAAAGGTGCTTGGTGGCAGATGGTAAATTACCTAAGTGATTCAGTCTTGCACTTGGAAAGCTCTACCTTAATCTGCTGCTGTACCTGGATGTTTGTTGGCCATGCTCCTACGGCAATGACCAGCAAAGTCAAACTCAGCACCTTAAAGGCAGTCACTGGAGGTAGATTTACTGCAACAAGTGGACAGTGAGATGAGAATTATTAGAGCAGGAAAATGTTTCCTTACAAATTCGATAACAAGGCCTATCGTGCACATAAGTGAGGTTCTTGACAGCCTTCCGTGCTTCCAGAAACTGAAGTTCACTGTCACTCAAGCACCTGAAAAACAAAGTCCTAAGAACTAGAATACCTCAAATTTATACATCTGAAAAGCTAGAAGTCTAAAAAGGATAAAAACTGAAGTAACTTTCACTCTGCCCCTTCAAGTATCCGCTTGAAAGAGTCCCTGCGTTCATTATTGACATTATATGATCTTCCATACTGCTAAGAGCAGAACTAAGACAGTGACATTAAAACTGTTGTACTGCTTGTATTGGTGAAAGGTAGTATTCAAAGAAGTAATCTCTTTCCAAAAACGTGTCGATGTCAATCACCAGTTTAACCAGAAGTACAGCTATTAGCGTGTATACTATTGGTAATCCTTTATAAAATATAGTATATACAGAAGAGATACTTATTCAAATAAACATCTTTAAATCGAAAGTTTGAGCACAATTGCTCAAAATGTCTGAAAACATACAAAAGTCATGTATTCTTTTATTTAATAAAAAAATGGTTTACTCTTCAGCTAAACCATTCTCCTGCAAATAAAGCAAATCACTAAGCGATATGGAAGCTACTTTAGTTTCCACTTGCTCCATATTTTCCTGCATTTAATTTTCAGGAGCCCTACAAAGCTCCTTTAAAACCGCACAGTTCTGTGTTTGAAAGGATTATAAATTTCATGGGTGAAGAATCCCTAACAAACATGCTGGGACGTGTTATTGTCATGTCACTTCTCCTTACATTGACAAGTCAGTGATGAAAGCTGGATGTACTTTCCCCAATTCTGATTGTCTGTAGTTTCTAAATCAGATATATGAAAGACAGCTCGATATGAGACATAAGTCATGGTGCGCCTAGACCTCTGAGAATTCAATGAACAAAGACTTCCTCTGATTCTTAGGTATTAGTGAGACATTTTTGCTGTATGTTGAAACCCACACTCTATCATTTGAGGGTTATATTACACTGAGCTAAATCCTGAAGCTCTTCCTAATATAATTTATGAGAATTTTATTTAGAATAACATGAGGATACTATATGGTTTATTTGAATTATGCTTCTCACAAAAATCAAGACTTGCAAGAAAGACTAGATCTGCATCTATTGGAAGGTGAGCCAATTTCTATCACAAATACAAGTAGTCCAAAGGTTTCTCTATTTACAACTATCTGTTCCTGGCTCACGGTTATTTCACGAGACTGAGGTTGCAGGGATGTTGAAATACAATCTTTTTTCACTGGTCACAAATACCTGAACTGAGAGTTGCAGGAAATCAAAGCGGCTTTCACCTCTGGATCACTGGGATCAGTGTTGATTAGTAGAGAACCATAACAATGATTAAGTAACTAGGGAACCAGTTTGAATGAAATACTTAAAGCTCAGACTGTTTATCTCAACAAGGAAAGATTAGAAGAGACTCAACTACAGTTTAAGTATCTAAAATACATGTGAGACAAAAGAAGAAAAATGCAGAGCTTTACATGTATGCAGTTTAAAAAAAAAAATAGCCAACAGGAGCAACCACGATTCTTCAGAGGCAAAAATTGGATATTGTATTATGTACAACTGATTCAAGAAGGCAAGAAGTAAGACTGGATATATGTCTAAACATAAAATGAAGAAATTCTCTTCTTTTTCTACTAGCAGATAAACCTCAGGTAGAATACCACACATGAAGAAAAATAATGGGATTCCTGAAGAGACTAGTGCAAGAATGAAAAGCATTCACATGACTTTCCAACAGGCATGAAAGCATTTTCAATTCTAATCCATTAAGCTTGTAAGTAATTTAAAAGGATACTTAAGCTGCAAACAAGCAATATAGTCAACTGTAAGACCACTGTGACATGAACTTTCAAGGAACTGAAGGCCTTAGTATGACTGCAAGTGACCAGTGGCCCATCATGCTTCTCCTTTTACATGGTGATAGCATACATTCAGGATTCCAATTAGGATAAGGGTCAACAGTGCTGTAAAGTTATATTAATATATAAATTACTATGGGATTAATATATCTTTAACTGGACTTCTCTCCTTCAGAGCAACTCAGAAGAAATGCCACCAAATGACAGCTTCTGCAGCAGGGAGATCTGTACTTCTGGATGACTTCCATTATTAGGGTCTAACCACTTAGGATCATTAAAGGTTTCATTTTTCATAAATTTCATTTTTAGTTTGGCAGCAGATAATAACATCCAGTGAGCTGACCCAGTCTCAGATAATTACTATCAAAATTGGTACTGCAGCTTCAATTGGAAAAAGTTTTCTTCTCTGCTTTCTGCTAAAACCACTGTGCTGCATGGGTGCATTTCAGCAGTGACTGAAATAATTGCAAAAAAACCTGTGAGTCGAAGACTGAAGAATTAATTCTTGGCAAAGATCTCAATTTTTTCTGGTAGCGAAATATTCAGTGATGATGTTCTTTATGTTTACTTGCATTCACTTTGATGACTAATCAGCTGCAATCCTTATTATTCAAAATGCAAATTACAGTGCTCAGTTGCAAGTAGACTTAAGTCACACAGCACAGTTTACTTGCACAGTTTGGGAATGGTCATCATCCCAAACTTAATGAATATTTTGCTACTGATTTAAGAGCACTCAACACAAGGACTTTAAAATATGGTAAGTCAGTAGAGCTTGGAAACTGTTTCACATCTAAACAGAATCGGGACATTTAAAAGAGATTTAAAAATGTCTTTCTGGGCTGCCTAAGGCAGGATTTCAAGAAACAAAACGGTGAAAAATTTCTTACGATAATTGGGTTAATTTAGCCTACAGAGCACTTCCACACAGTCCACAGGTGTCATTTCAGTAATCAGTTTCAAAAGTATTTCCATTATTTGAGGAAGACAAGTACGGAAATGTCTGAATCCTGCAGGGTGTGCAACATCTCCATTACCTGAGGCTGTGACACAAGTGGAGAACATTTCTAAGCACAAATCAAATCTACTACATTTTTCTCCTGAAGTCTGGATGATTGTTTCTCTAAAATACACATCTAAGATGCATAAATATTTAAATTTGCAAGAAAGAAGATAAGAATATCACACGCTGTGTTACAGCCAGAGTATTTGGTCTGTAGGTCAAAAAAGAAAACTTGTAGAAAAGAAGCTGGCTCAGAAGATATTTTCTTTTTCAGGCACAAAGTGTGAACATATTATTAAAAGAGCACTTGCCATGGCCCAAAGAATCTTCTGCATGCCAGTTGCTTTCAAAAGAGAATACTTTCATAACTCTGTAGAAGAAATTAACAGTAGACGTAATTACTCAACAGTTTCTGAAAATATCTAGTAAGGATCAGAAACAATTTTAACCATTAATATAAACTGGATAATGCTTAGAAAGAAGGACTGAAAACATCTTGACTAACATAAAAATGAATAAAATAACTGCTGATGTAACATCCACACAACCCACAGCAGAGCAAAGACAGAGTTAGATTCCTTTTCAGAAAATGCTGGAAGGTTTGCCAGGAAAGTGTTCACATCTCCCTCTTCAAGCAGACTCACGGTTTTCTGTCATTTCATCCAAACGGATCCTGCATTACTAAAATCTTCTCCAGAACTCACTGGTGTCTACTTTGAAGTGAATACTAAAACTGTTTGCAGATATTTTGCAGTTGGTCTTGAATTTCAATTGGTTTCCTACCCAGGCATCCAGAGCCCTACAGTACTAAGGCAGCTATTTGAAAGTCCAGTGCTGAAAACCAAATTTGCATAGTTTATCCTCAGTGCCACCCCGTAACGCTTTATACAGCAGACTATAAAGCCTGTGGGTGATCAAACCATCATATAATGTTATTTAGTCGCACGAAAGCTCTTGAATAAACTAACTTTTAAAAGAGATTACAGTTAGAGATAATGATTAAAGTCAGCTATGGAGCTGTTGAAGAAACTGTAAGGAACCTATAACACAATTTCTGTATGTCTAAAACTCTTTCACTTACACAGCTCTGAATCACTGGACATCATAGCAATTAGAAATTAAATATATAGTGCTTTCAAAATTTTTTTTCTCCACATTAGTCCAAGCAAAGGATCTTCACATTCCTATAAGATGGTTCTTTTCGTTTCAGATAGCAGGACAGAACCGATGAGGTGTATGAGCAGCTATCAACACTCTAAGAAAGCTGTTAAGAATTTCTGACAGGACTATCCATTAAATAGGGTCTATCTTGAATGAAGAATGGCCCAGGAAAGCTGAATTCCACTGCTGATAAGTAAGTCTATCCCACAATACAGCCTCATTCTTTGGCTCTAAAGAAGATTAAGAACTGTTCTCTGGCACTCTTCTGGCAAGCTGTATTGGAATGGTCTTTTGGCAAGGATACAAGTTATACTAGAATGCTCATTCACTCTGAACATGTCTGGAGACGAGAAGCATCCATCTTCCAAAGAAGTCTCTATTACTATCAAAACATATTTGGCTAAAATTGTCAGTTTACTACAGAGGTAAGGAGAGCTAGAACATATTTGAGACTGGGAATAAATTACCTCAGACACAACAAATGTTTCTTAGTTTTAAGCACCTCATTTATGAAGGCGTACTTATCACCTGCAACTCTTCTCAAGGCTCTGGCTCCGTCATTGAGACAGGCAGAATGAAGACAAGTATTAGGACTCAGTTGCTTGCCCCAGATAGAACTCCAAAAGAAAAATGAAGTTCACCCAGGAGATTTCTATGACACAACTCAACACGGATATTAAAAAACCAATAATAATAAAAAAATTCTCAATAACAGAGGCTTAACCTTCCAGCTGTTCTAGGAATGAAAAGGAAAGTTCATTCCAAAGCCCTGACAACTGGTGAGAATGCTAAGTATGGTCATCATTTGAGTGGATCTTGTGCAAAAACAATATATAATTTTTACAAGTCCACAGCTTCTCTTCCATTTTAAAATCTGGTCCCAACAATCAAAGGGATACGGACATTTCTTTCCTGATTATGAGCAAAAAAATTACTCAAATTGGAAGTGGCATAAAGAAAGTAAAAGGTGAATTTCTACATCAGGCGAGAGATACACCAGTCCTGCCTCACTGGTGTTGCTTTTTTGTGAGTTGGCTCCTGGAGCAGCACACAATCTGTGAATCAAATCAAAAGATCTCACTGTGCTTCATCACTTCATAACGTCATTTTCAAGAAAGATTGGATGAATCTATCAATTTGTCAAAACTGGACTCAGCACCATTATTACATTTTCTCAATTTTCATCCACATATACCACCTCCTTTGTTGAAAATAAAGGTTTGGGTTTTAAAGTTGTTTTTGCAAAGAGCATCCTACAGAGTCTCTAAAGAATTTAATTTAAATCTTATTTTAAAGAACCTTTGTCTTGAAGCACCTTTGATGCTTCAGTAATAAGTTTCAACAGAGTATTTAATTAGAATTATTTCAGGAAATCCTGATCAAAATGAAATCTAAAAGATTAAGAGCTTTTGCATTTTATGAAGAAAACACCCGGCTAAGATGAAGAGAATGCTTTCCTTTTGTACGTTTGATAATAAAATAACCTTTCCTTCTTTCATTAGTAAACCACGGTAGCATACTTTTTCTTAACACTTTTCAACCTTAAATTTTTTATGAAAAGAATTTTATAAATGTCATGGATAGACAGCACCAGCTGACAGCAGGTATAATGAGCGACCGGTGCTACTATAGAAGCTCTTGCATGCAGCATTTCTAGTGTATCTTTAGTATGACCTATGGCACCTCCGCTACACAGTTCTGGGTCTCCAAAATACAGGACAACAAAAGAAAGTGTTATTTTCAATTTAAAATCTTTCTTCACAGCACTGACCACAGCAAATACGAAAAGGGTGGCTGGTGACCTATGGATGCGCTGCAAAGCTAATCTGTCACCAGCAGGGATGAACAAAGCAATCAGTGGACCACAGTAAAAAATTATATCCTTTGCTTTGTACACTGCTGCAGACACAATAACAGCTGTCCTTAATAGAATAAGACTGCTGGGAGAGATCGCCATTTGTTTCTTGATGTTAGTGTCGCCTTCAACAAAAATAAACAGTAATAACAGAGGCAGAAGCTTTGTTGCTGAAAAGTGCACAGGCTCTCAAGGGGATTTGGGAATTAAGATGTCTTTAGGAGGTCTTCCTGAGACATAGTGGCTCTTAAAACCTCAACAGTTTTTCAATATAGAAGATCTCAAAAGAAAGGGAGAGAATTTCTTCCTAGATGTCCTGTAGAAGTCCCTTACATAAATAAGAATGCTTGTAGACAAAGAGTCAGTAATCACTACTACAACCCATGGAGGAAAAAAATGCAGATGCAGAAAGTATACAAATTAACATATTTTAATCTGAAATTTCAGAAATATGTAGATTTAAAAGCTTTAAGACTTTATTTTGCTTCCACACAATATACCACGTCTGTACCATCTCTGGGAAACATCCTAAAAACTACTAATAAAACCAAAATAAGAATGATCAGGCAGTATAAGCGACCCTCAGATGTGCACGCAGGGATTCTGATGTGAGTGGTGGAGGAGCTGAACTGATAGCATCGGGTCCCCCTCTAGCACCACAAGATAGTTTTACTGTTCAGGGACGTCAGTAAAAAGAAAACACTTTCACAAAACTGCCAGCCTGGATGACTGCCCTGCCTAAGGAAAAAATGTCATCTAGATTCATGTGCTGCACCTGATTCACTACTGATAAATTAGATTTTAGCCTGAAAAGCAAAGAAAGAAGCCAAATGCATAGACAGGTGGGGCTGGTACATGGATGGACAAAGAACGCTTCACCTTCTAGAAAACAACTCCCTGGTGTCCAAAGGAAAGCTAAACAAACTCTCAATATACAGTCAGTGCAGTGAGGAAGTGAAAGTAGCTTGTTTATTTCATTCACTTTTGATCAAGACAGCAACTTGAATTAAAACTATACTAAATGCATTACCTCTTCTCTCACGTCTCATACACACCTGATCTCAGTACTGAAGATTTCTCTTTAATGTCAACAGACTGTTCTTCACAAAGTGATTGCCAAACATGTTCAAAAAGGGTCCAGACTGACACAAATGTCCTTGATATCATCATTGTTGTTACTTTGCCGTGACTGGAAAACTAACAATCCCGATTGTTTGATCGCTCTACCGGATACCATGAAGTGTAATTGATAAATGTCAGATCTGCTTTGTACATGGAAGATTTTTAACTGTGAAACTTTGCTCTTTGAGCTCAGGACAAGACTTAATTAAAAAGTTGGTACCAAAGATAACATCCTCAGCAGGCAGCATCTATTGATCTCTTCAGCAGCATAAAAGAGAGGGAGACCGATAGGAGATTATAAAATGCTCTCACAGAACAAGGCTGATTGCCACAACACTTCCCAATCTTACATGCTCAAGATCGGATACTACAAAATATTATCTGTATAAAGAGCACCGCATCATCAAGAAAAAATACCAAGCCAACACTGCTCTTTCTCCGTGTTCTACTATCCCTTTTCCAATCCTAAACAAAAATCTGAATTTCTTTAATATGTTTACCTGCACTTTCATCCCCTAGGTAATTAATTTTACTTAAAGACTCTATTATTAAAGAATTTCACTGCACTGTGAATTATTACACTTCTTCCTACAGTTAAAACTCAGGGTCCTGACACATTATCACATATCTTAGCTGGTTTTTTACTATCTTTTTACTATCTTATCCCACTCTACTAGTGATAGATCTGAAAAAAGACAGGTAGGCATAGTCACAAATTCTTCTGTAGAATGTGTTATTTATTTTCAGGATCAATTTCTTGGCATTCTGTTCATGAGCATTTCTTGTAAAATTCACAGTGTACAGGTGCTCACCAAACACCTACGTAATTTAATTTGCGAACACCTTTGAGATATGAAAAAGCATTTGTACTAAACGCTTCTCTTTTTGCGCTTTTTAAAAACTAAAAATTAATGTTGGTATTGCTGTTGCTGTGATTAATAGGAAGAGCTGTAGAACTACTCCAATGGAGCTTTCAAAAAAATGGATTGCATGATTAAGATTGATTTCTCAATTTTTAAATTGTTTTTAAAATCTTGCATATTGTTCTGAAGGAGGAAGCAACTCTTGTCCTGCACTCTCTCACTGAACTCGCTGCTTTTTCATTACACTTAAGCATGTGCCCTCATCATATGCTGCCAGTTTTAGCCCTCCTCTCCCTCAGTTCAGGCAAAGGCTCCGTTGACTCCTGCTGAAACACAGGAGGCTGCTCCCACTGAACAGCCCCAGGTTCAAGGACACTGCTGCATATATTCTTTCTGAAAATCTGTTAATCACGCAGTGCCAGTTTATTCTATGACCTCAAAATCTCTAACAAAGATCAGTCTGAGAGCAGTTTTAGATCTTATCTTTCAGGTATTTTCTAATTATATGTTTTCTTGTTATTAACCAGTTACAGAATCATAGAATCACAGAATGGTTTGGGTTACAAGGGACCTCAAAACCCATCCAGTTCCAACACCTTTTCCACGGGCAGGGACACCTTTCACTGGATCGTCCAGCCTGGCCTTGAACACCCCCACTTAAGAACACTACACATGTTATGAGGACATGAGGAACACAGTTATTCAATCTTCCAACTGCAACTGGCAAAGACAGTCCTAGAGAAGTTATTTTGCTATGCCAGCAGTTGCTGGCTCAAGCAATTAAGAGCTGACTTGAATAAGGTAGATCAGTATTCAAAATAAATCCTTCTTCAAGGGGAGTAAAGAGTCATTTTTGTTATGGTTCTATTATTCACTTGTCTGTTAAAAACTTGTTGGTGGTATCTTGTCAAAAATAAAGTGAGACCTTCCATTTGTGAGACCTTTTTTTCTGTACTGGTTTTTCTTGATACAACCAGCGCGGTGCTCTATTTCTTTCTCTAGTCAAAAAATGCTGTAAAAAGACTGTCTTTTTATAGCATATTGTAATTATTTTACATGGCAGGATCTTGGAGCAGCACCATCACAGCTCAGATATTAATCTAAATTAAATTAAACTAGCTATTGAGGTTTCCAGCTGGAAATCCCTTATTATCAGCGACTTCCTATTGGAATTACAGCATAATTCAGAAGAAGAACCAACCCAGAGCCCAGAGCATTAAGCTTGTTGGGTATATCAAGGCCACGTCAGAATGGGGAAGAAGTGATCAGCTGTGAAAAACATGGCTAGAGGATAAAACACAGACAAATTGATCTTTTCTATAACTTCGTCATTGCATATTCATGGAATCGGGGGACAAGGAATCAGCACTTTTTAGGATCAAGACGATTACACAAGCTGACTTAACTCTTCTTCATGGGTTACTGCAAACTGAATAAAAACCCAAAGATACAAACCATCATATGTACAAAGAAAAGGAAAAGGTCCCTTTGCTACAAGAAAAAGGAGTCGACAAACCCATTTTTAGAACATTCAAAATACTGAGAGGCCTCTTATGGTTTTCAGACATGGTAGACTGAATCTTACAAGGTATGTGAAGGGACAAGCTGGCAAAGCAGATAAAAGGGTTGCTCGGATAGCAGCAGAGGATTACAGAAACTTCGCTGGGGGCAGTGTTTGTCTAGCTACAGCCTGAAAAATCTGACTATCTTTTTCTACATAGCATGCAATTGTATTATTCTAAAAGAAAAAAAACTGTATCAGAATTTGTCTCATAGTTTTCTGTTATCTCTTGTTATTACCAAAAATGATGGTTAAGTGATTTCAAAGGATTTTCACACTGATTGTGGGTTATATGTCAACATGGTGAGCTTTGCTGTGTGTTTTCTATCTCCTCTCAGGCAAAAGCCTCAGTGCTGAATGTCTTGGAAGAATTTCCACAAAATGCTGTCTTTATGGAGTGTGTCAGGATTTTTACAGTCCCCCTGCCAATGCTCTCAATTAGTGACCATAAATAACGACATTTTTAGTATCTTCTTTGTGCATTTTTTTAATTCCCTAAGCTCTGTTTTGAGTTCTAAGCATTTGTGTATTTACATGCATCCCAGGGGTGCTATTTTCCAACAATCTCGCTTCAGTTTTCATTGTTACGCATATGATGTAAAAAGAAAAAACAAAAACCAAAAAAAACCTGGCATTTTCCCTGATAGCTTCAAAGCTATTTGTGCTCACACTTCTGCTTTAAAGCTCTGCCATGCAGCACTTCTCTTTTTTTCCCCCCTTAAACATTGATAAGACTAAACCCCTTTTTACCAGCTCTCTTCAGCTCATAAACTCTGTTTCCTTCTCTCCTATTTCCTATGATTTAATATCAACTTAAAGAGTACCTCTGCCTGTGAATGCTGGATTTTCTGGTTCCAGTTCACTTTTTAAGTGATTAGATAAAATAAATCGCATGACACCATCTCAGCAACATCTTTAAGTAACTGCCTGACACACATTTGAAGATGCTGCTGCCCTCATGCCTTTGCACGATATAAAATTGAAGTGATTACTTTTACTCTCAGGTCTTGGTAGCAGAGCAGATCCCTCAATTATCACAGATCAGCTGCACACATTAGGCATATTGAAATCCTTTGATATAGCTTCAGCACATGCTATCAAAAATTCCATCAGCTCATGCCTTTGCTTGGAGTAATATTTGGCTAGATACGTGAAAAGGTCAAGGAAGGAGGTAATTTCTATTTGTCACAGAAATCCAATACTTTAACTCTTTCATTAAAGGTGTAATCCAGTTTTGCCTACCACAAATAATGTAAAACTACTACAAATGGTAAACATGCTGCCATTAATAAAAGGTAGAGTTTCATTATACATCTGCCCATAAAAACAAATCTATCCACATAGATTCTATGTCAAACCCTGGCCCAAACTGACACACGTGGTACTTTTCATGAAAACAAAAGATGTACAAGTGGGTTTATGTATACATTTTGAATAATAAAAGGCTAGATTCAGTGTTACATTAAAAAAAATAACCACACAGAAACCTACTATAGTCCTACAAACTTCAAATTCTAACACAAACTGAAAAACTATTAGTATTTATTTGCATGACATGCAGCTCTATTCTTAAGGAGGACACCAAGAAAATTACAGAGAGGTACAAGAATATTGAAGCTTAAGATGATTATTTAACCTTAGTGGATAGATGAAGTATCAGATATGTTGATTGCTAATATCATGGGGATATTACCAATTAATTTATAGCAGAAAACAGCACCTTCTGCTCTGTAAAACAGAAAATACAAAAGAAAATGGAAAGACATTATACAGAGCCATCTTGTTCATTTTTTTGCACAGGTATGTTGGGTGCCCCCTGATTTTACTTTTGCACCATCACTATCATGAAATTGGGGTAAATGATGAGTTTTAGTGTAAAACCAGATATGATTGCATATATCATGGCCTTCTACACATATGAGAAAAATATTTGCTGCATTTGGTGCAAACTGTTCATTTCATAGAGCACAAACCCTCTTGATGTTGAACAGTAGAGTCATAGAATCATAGAATCACCAGGTTGGAAGAGACCCACCAGATCATCAAGTCCAACTGTTCCCACCAATCTCTAAACCATGTCCCTCAGTACCTCATCCAATCAATCATCATCTTCTCAGTGATTGCACTGCAACCAGCTCGATTCCCGACACACACATCCTATTGAAGGTGTTGCATTATAATCACTTTTTTTACTTCCAAGACTGGAGAAATACTTGAATTCTGAAATTACCTCATTTTTGTTTAACAGCTTTTCATATTTCCATAAAAGGATTTTCTTTTTTTTTCCAAGGAAATCTGCCAGGTTAAGAACAGTAGAACAGAAATGGCATTTTTAAAAGTACCTATAAAAAAAAGTGACATTCTCTTACATATGTGTATCTCAATGTTTTTATTGCATTTTATTCCTGTTAACTTTCAAAGCCAAGATACAAATGGGAAAAAGGAGCTGGATTCCGGTTAAGACATTACAGAACTGTTAATTACACTCTAAAAGCAAAATTTTTATTATTTATGCACTGTGAGCCAAAGAGAACCTCTTTGAGTTCAAGTCTGCAAGACTGCCAGTTAGAAACCATTAGGTTTTTTCCTTTTCCAATGATGAAACACGAGCTGAGGGTTACTGAGTTACGGTAAATTTGGAACACAATGGCACCATTTTTTTGGAGTGATTCCTTCATAGCATCATTTAAATTTATTTATTTATCCAGGAAACAAGCCTGACACTGAGTGTCTATAAACCAGTACTTGTTGAATTGTGAGCACACTTCCCGCTGAACCCTTTCACTGGTGTGAAATTATGTCTGAGACAGAAATGTGATTCCAGCACTTACTAAGAAGATCAAAATGTAAAGTTAGCTTTCCTAACTCTACACAGATATCAAAACAAGATCTTTCAATTCACAAACTGTTTCAATAACCACTTTCTCAGTAAAACGACCACAAGCTTAGAGAAACAGGCCAGACTACGAGAGGGGTAAACAGAAAAATTCCCACACATGCTGTTAGGTTACATGCTGATTTTTTACCTGCTGAAAACCCTATTCAGCTTGTAATTGTTCGGGGTTTTTTTAAAAATCTTGAAGTTATATTTTGGATGCAGACATATTTATTGCTGTTAAGTCTTGGATATATTTTCCTTATCTTATAAAGGAACAGTAATAATTGCCTTTCAGAGACTGACATGGAAAATACAGCTCTTTCCTCATTTCCTCTAGCTGTTGCACAGCATTTCCATCTGTCTACCACTGACGACGTACTAATGATAAGAGAAAAAACTTAACACAATAAAAAAGCAGAGCTGTCTATTCTGAGTTCCGCACGGATTTGAAAAGAACACAAAAGAATAACACGTAAATGCATCTGTTATGGTGAATCCATTTCATAGAATAAAATTCTGTACAAGAAACTATTACAAGGGGTATGCAGGGACACAATAACATTTTAAACACCAGGATACACCATAAAGCGTTTCAGAGAAATTTAATCCAGCCATAATATGTAACTGGATAAGAAAAACTAACTGTGCATATATAATCAATAACATGGTGCGTGTGCTGTTTTTATAGGATATATAAAAGCTTTATATTATCTTCTGAAGTCTCACTTTAAAAAAAAAAATCAGTTACTTTTTTGCTAAGCTTACCAACATGATCATTAAACATTCTAAAGTTAGAAAGATGCTATATTTTACATAATTAAACTGATTACTGAATTACTCTATTTTATAGAACTTCCCCTATATATTTGATTAAGCATTATTAGAAAATGGTTTTTGCAATTAAATTTACTGCAATAAAGAAATTACTTGTGAAGGTTGAGACAAACGTGAAAGCATTTTTCCTTCCCCTCTAAATTGCATTCATTACATAGCTCTAATCAAAGCTCAAAACTGTCCACCTTTTAGCGTGTATAGATCATTACATGGCAAAGCTGAGTATTTAAACTATCGTCTTACATGCCTTCTGCCCCAAAGAAGTACCTACAGAGTTCTACAGGAGCTAACATGATGGTGGAAAGAGTTCTAAGGTCCCCTGGAGCTGGACAGGACTGCTCCCCAAAGCCGCTACCTACTGAGGTGAAGAACTCCATTAGCCAATTGTCCGGCTCTGCTCCTACAGGTCTGGGATGCAGGTTAAGCACTTCAAAGTCCAAGAGATTCACAAGCCTCATTCCTAAGAGGAACAGTGGCTAACAGCTTCCTTCTCTTGAGGTCTCCACTCCTGTCCGATAACCTGATACTCCTAGGAAATGCAATGCTTCTACAGCTACACTGCCCAGAGGGGGATTAAAGAAAATGAACCCCCCTCAAAAATATGAGACCTACTGGGTCCTTTCCAACCCAAACCATTCTACAGTTCCATGAGCCTCTCAAGGGACCCGTATCAGAAATCTCATTGAACGGCTGTGATGTTTGCCTGTCCATCTGAACCCAACTGCCCCTTGATGCTGGAGGGATTTTCCAGTATGGAGAAAAGGAATCAGATTAGGAATCGCCCCAAGATAGAAAAAATAATATGAAACAAAACAAAAAACAATCCTGGAAGAGGGCGTGGGGGATTTCTGAATCACAGTAATTTGCATTGATCTTTTAGATTTATGTGGCTAACAGATCATGCCATGAGCCAGCTGGACAAGAATGAAGTCTAACACACAAAAAGACAAAGAATACAATTATGCAACATGCTGATACACAGAGAACTGATGGTCAGTTTTCTGACCACCTTTGACATTAAGAACAACAACAATAGTAATAGAAAGACCCATGGAAGTCTGGTTGTCAGTTAAGAAATGTAAAAATATAATACTTTTTGGTATAAGTCTACTATTTAAAGCACGCATAGAATGGTTGTCCTTGCAAAGCTGCAAAGAAAAGAGAACTCAGCTTCATCTAAAATTGGACCTAACAAGTTCAATTCTCTATACTGAAGGACAAAAAAGACTCTAATTAGACACTGTGTTTGGTGGCAAGGACAGTTAAGCATAGGAACAGACGGGCTCTGGAATCCCTGGGATCTCCATCTAGGGTTTGAAAATTGCCAGGCAATCATCCAGGCTGTTAATTGTCAGCACAACCACACGGTTTGGCCAAGGCCAAGTAGGATGCTCCCATAAAATGTCTGGGCATGGTTTAGGGGATTGCAAGGACTAAGAATCATTCACAGTTGGTAAACCCCCTCAGGCAATGCTGTTTTGAGAGGAAGAGAGTTTAGCCATCTGGATGTAAGCCACGCAGTGCTATTTCATCTCAGAGCCAGACAACAGAGCCTGGTTTATTTTATGTGTTAATACAAACGCAGTTTCAAGAGTCCTTCATAGCCCGATTTCCAACAATACTGTTAAAATGTTCTGTGCTGTTCACTAAGATGCAGTCATAAAACAACATTAAAAAGAAATCCACTACATGAATTTTTAGAATAAATTACTCAGTTGCTCAAAGGAGCAGAAATCACTGAAGACAATTAGGCAGAACAAGTAGCAGAGTAACTCCTTTCACCTTTAGGTCACCAATTTCAACTTGATTCTGCTCAGCGGTAACTGGAACTCATTGCCTTCTGAAAGCTTTGCAGGATAAATCACATGTCTTTGTCAATAGCTTCTCAAGGAGAAATGTCAGCATCACTAGACTTGGTATTCTCCAGTGTTAATGTGAGTGTAATCAGGACAGTGGACCAAGGTTCAGTTTTATGCTCAGGACTGAACTGTTTGCACCTGCAGTTACAACTCCAAGATCTTTTGATGGCAGAATAACTTAGGGTCTTCTCCAATGAGGTGAAGTCACCTCACCTTACTTACAGTACCAGTTTATGCATATAGGGATGAAACTACCACTCTTAATTTTGAGACTGAAATACTGTGTGCCTTTAGTGTCACTGCCTCCAGGCTCCAAGATAAATGAGTACTTTGGACTATGACTATCAAAACTCAATAGCACTGTTTTTTCCTCTGCTAGTATTTGTTTTCACCAAATTCACTAAAAAATTAGCCTATCTTAAGAAGCCATTTGGAGCTGAATAAAATCAAATTAGGAATGTAGCACTGTGAAGTTTATGAAATAACAATGGCAGTGAAGACTTCCAGAAGTGGAAGAGAGCTTAAGAGAGGTGAAATGAAGGGTAAGGTTACAGTAAAAATAGTGGGATTTCAACTCCTGAACAGGAAGGACAGTCTGGTTATTTGAATAGTCTTTAATTAGTTAGCACAATTCAAAATATGTAAAGAAGAGTAGGAGTATCATGGTAAGTGGCTTAGCCAAGAAGGAAGACATAACGAAATAAAGAGTCAAGGGAAATACAATGCAAGCTTGTTTGGGTTCAAAAGGAGTTAATGTTATGAAGTAGGATTTATTTACAAAAATACCTTGATTTTTCCTGAATTTCTTCCTTCCTCCCTCTACAGCTTAACCGAAGTTCCTGTTATTGCTAGTTGTTCAGAACCAAAGTACATTGCACAATTTCCTTCTGCATCTGTCGAGGTTTTGTAGATGTATGAGTAAATATACTCTGAAACAGAAAACAGGGAGGAAAGAATAAATCTACATCCAGCACTGATTGTACCATGTGAGTCTAATATTGTTATAAATTAAATAAAGAGAACAGAATCACAGAATCTTTAACACGGAATGCTTAAAATCCGGATTTTTATTCTCTTAATGGTTTGTAATTTTTTATGTTAATCTTGCCTGCAATTATGGACAAATTATGCCATTGAACGTCAAAATGAAAAAACTGTCATTAGTCTCAGAAGTTTAGTTTAAAACAGAAAAGACAAAACAAAGAAAACTCAAGATTTATGCTTCCCTTTGAGGGGGGCTGTGAGCTATGTCACAGTCACTTTTCTTACTAACATCCTAAGTGTCTGGCTGAAAGAAAGGCATCTGGAATTAAATCTCCTTGCTTTTGTTCAGTTGGGCTAGCCTGTCATGTCATTGAAGAGTTACTTTGAGTGATTCATGAGCATATTTCCTGATGTTATGAATAGCAACATGGCAGGAATGAATTCTTCTTGCTCAGTTTATTCTGAGTTGCACACTTTAAAGGCTGACAGAGGAGAAAGCTATGTCTAGCTGAATGTCCTGGGACAGTCCATCCTCCTGAGACTTCCGCACTGAGGTACAACATACACTAGTTTCAGCAGAGTATGTGGATAAGAAGGCACCAAGAACAAGGGCATAAGTGATGCAATAGAAAAAGCAGCCTCAGGCAAAAGTCCTGTGCTGAGAATGACATAGCTACCAGGAGTTCAAAGTATTATTCCTGAAACAGTATAGTAAAATCCAAAATTTCCTATGAAATCAGAGCCAGAAAGATTGCTTTGGTTAATGGCTTTTTTCCCAAAAATGGAAATGCACTATTTGTATTCCCTGTTTTGTACAAGAAATTATGTTGTGTAAGGGTACTCAGCAGGAAGCACAACATAGTTTAATTTCCAGAGTATTCGTGCAAGTAAAACTCCAGTAACAGCACTGACTGCAGGGTGGAACTTCTCAAGAGCTGTGAAAGACTGGAATCCCACTCAGCTATCTCTCCACAGACCTTTTTAACAAGAAACACGATATCATCTTGGAATAAATATTAGTGGTGCACATAATTTTCATCGACAAAGGGTCAAAGGTGAGGTGGAACAGAAGCTGGGCAGCTGCATGGTAATGCAGTTTACGTGGCAGCTGCAAGCCAACTGGGGATGGGAAAGAAATCTACTTCTGTTTTCCCACCACACAAAGTAAAGGTTGCTGGTGTAAAATTTAAGAACAATACTTCCTCATATGACTACCTGAAAGGTAAGCTTCTCCTCTTCTTTCAACTAGAGCACTGGTCAATACACTGTATTCAAGCTTGAAACCTGCACTGTTGCCTTTTACTAGACTTTTAGAAGCTAATGCCATATCCTTCTCATTCTTCTTCAGGATATTATCTTCTCTCATTTATAATCTCTCTTAATTAATCTTATAGAATCTCTTCATCTTGATTTCCAGTTATTAAAAAATAAAAAAGAAGTGTCAGATCAGTAATAAACTACAAAACAGTGCTGCAAATCGCCAAGGTCTCCAAATACTCTACAAAGAGAGTGCCCGTGTACTATAAAAACAAGATTTACCTACTGTTAAGAAGAGAACAATGTCTTACAGGGGATTTTTTAGAGCATTTCCACCTATTGAAGCATTCTAAGTTTATAGAGTCAGAAGCAGCACAGCAAAAAGCAGTAAGACGATATTTAGTCTTCCTTTCAACATCACAAACAGGGACAATGCTCCATTATTAACATACTGCTAAGTCTGCATTACCAAAAATGCGTGAGGACATCAAACGTATCTTTTCTGCAGGATTATCTGTATTTTCTTTATAGACAAATCCCTACTGCATCTAGTTTTGTGGCCTCCAGCAGGTGACAGTTCATCTTCCACACAAACACAGCAAGCCATATTTAATCTTCTTGTTCACTTCAGAGTCAAAAAAAGTACAAATCTTTACACACTTAATTGTTTAAGTGGTATCCAAATAAAGACTAAATTTTTATTTCTCCTAATATAATAAATTGTTTTACTTTCCTTCACTCTATTAAAGGGTTTGGGTTTGTTATATCAGTTTCAGATTCAAGCTGGACCAATGTGAAGGGCTCTTAATAATGAAGGACAAAAACAGGTCTGCTGTCAGCTGGAGGTACCAAGGCTTTTGAAATAATCTCTAGAAGATCAAACACAGAGAAAGTTGTAACAAAGAGCCAGTGTGGTCACTGGTAATTCAGCCAACTTTTGAAATACAAGGTATTCTCCAAAATAGTCTCCAGTAAGAGTCGTAAACTCCAGCAAAGACTTCAGCTCTATGCAGCCAATATCGTCTTTAGGGAGATCAGTTAAACTACAGAAAGCAAAAGGTCTGATGTATTATTTATGAACACAAAGAAGAGCACTAAATTCTTGTCAACTGCAAATGGACTAGATGACTGTCCTAGATAATCTGACTAACAGGAAAGGACACAGAATAAGATTTATCATTTCCATGGATGAATTTAATACTTATGAATTGAGACTGTAATGTAGCTGGGCAGATAGAGGCAAACGCAGAGCCAGGCACAAAGTGAGCTTATTCACAGCTCCTTGCTCCTACAAACACTCCTACACACCTGTCTCCTAACCTATACACACCTAGTTTTCCAGACTAGCACCCCCCTTCCAGCAAAATGCTGCTTGAACTGAGCCATTTAAAACAAACAATGTGGCAATTCTGCAAATTAAAACAAACTGCAGTGGGACTAAATTAATTTTCAGTTGTGTCTGTTTTGAGCAAGGATTTGATAATAGCTTTTTGGAAAAAAAAAGCCAGAACACAACCCATGTATTTATTGGCCTGTGCTGAAGAACAACCAGAATAAAACAATAAGGATATAAAACCCCCTAAATTAAAGATCCCAGCATTATAAAGGACATGAAAAGCTAAGTTATATCCTCATATTCAGAAACCAGAGGTTGCTTTTACAGGAAATTTGATGAGCTCACCTTATTTGTGAGGCTTAATTAATACCCTATTATACAACAAAACTGTATCCACTATCCATTCAAATTGAGAGCAGCAAGCTATGCCTTAGTCCAATCTAAAAAGAAAAAACAGACTAACATATCTCAACTTGCACCCTAAGCTCTGCATTTTCCCCACACAGCCAGAAGAGTCAAACAGGTAATCCCAAATATCCTTGTAAGCAAACTGCACTTACAGAGACTTGCATACAATTAGACTAAAAGACTATAAAGAATAACAGCTTACAGAGGCCGTGTAATACATGACAGGATAATATATATAACTTGCAGAAAACTACTGACACGCTTGTTTCCTTACTTAATAACAACAAGGAACTGTCTTAAAGGAGTCGAATACCCACTGGAAGGCAACCACATAAGCCTGACTGCATGCACGTTAGCATGCTGGTGAACACAGCGATCAAGTGTAATATGATTATTTATACACTTCCAAGTTATGTATCTGCAAATCAAAATGGCCTGGTCCACATATACAGATGCTCACCTTGTCCTGACTTCCACAAAGAGGGTTGCTTGCAGACACATTTGTTCACCCTCACATTGCATTCGTACAGGACTGTGGAAAAGTTGGGATTTTTTTTTTTTTTTTTTTTTTTGATGCACACAAAGCTCACAGATATTTCGTGTTCTATCCTCTCCAAGACTTTATATTTCTCACGTCTACTCTCTCTTGCTTCCCTCAAGTCTTCCATCACATTTTACTTTGTGATCTTTCTGATACCTCAGCTAGGGTGCTCCAGGTAGAAGCATGTACTCAATAAGGTTGTTAGAATCCAGGTCCAGACAGCTAAAAGAAAACAAAAAAAATGAAGTGTGAAATCCCGAACACACAGAAGTCAATGTCAAAAATCCAATCATTTCAACAGTTCTTCATTCAAGGTCTTTTTCATACTCTTTTTTTTTATACTTCTTCATGAATTAATGCAATGTCACGTTGCAGTGTTTCATCTAAAAAGACTGTCCTTTCTTTCAAATGATAATGTGCAAAACTTGCAAATTACTATAGAGAAAGTGTTTCTTTTTGGCATATACTGTATCTTTAATATTGCAGCAAGGTAAGACTGACATCATATTAAAGATGATACCAGAGTGAACAGTAGGGACTATTCTGGCTGCAACCGCAACAAAAATTTTTAGCCTTTTTCAAATTAGGATACATACAGCCTGTGCCTTTTAACAGCTTAAAAGTTTTCAACATGATATCAGATTACACTACAGCAGATTCGAACTCTTACTTTATTTTCCATATTACAATAATCTTTTGGATTAAACATAAACCAGAAAAAAAGCCCCATGAAGGTTCAGTTTCCTAAATACCAGCTGAATGTTGGACATCACGGACATACTGCCTAAGTCATGTCTTAACCAAAGCTACCTTTAAAGTGATACATTAAAAAAGGTTTTTAGACACTTCTCTGATAATCTGAATTCTTTTTTTATTCAGCCAAGTTCAGACTATTTTTACTGAAATAAGTAGTCATTCATGTCCCTCGCTCAAAATGAACATGTGAAAATAGGATTCTCAGAGCCACAGGATGTTTTCTATAATTGCTTCTCCTTTACAGCAGCAAAGATATTTAAACCTAGTCCTAGTAAATCTAGACCAGAAGTGGTATTTGCAGCCGTCAAACTAGAAAGGAAATATGCACCATTTTGAACCTAAGGGTAGAACATAAGGACACCCAAATCAGAAATCCTTTTCCCCTTAGCACTACAGTACAGAAGTCCCTTTATAGCTTTAGCACTTAGTCCCATAATTTCTAAAGAGCTCTTTTCGTGTTTTATACTAAAGGAAATACCATCACACTGAAACACTTATAATTAAGTATTAACATTAAGTATGTTTCATGCATCCTTCACATGGCTTAAAGCTATTGGCTAAGCTGCCGCATCCTACACAGACTGAAATATACTATATTAATGACATTAATCAATGTTGTAGAGTAAAAATGCATATGTGTAAGTTCAGATACCAGATACGTGACAAGATCACTACATTCACTGTGGAAATTCTCTTAACAAGTTCTATATCTATAAAAATAAAAGTAATTACAAGTAGGATGCCAGTAGTCATGTTCAGCGAGAGGGGGAACATACATCATCAATTTAACCTCTTTCATTAATGAGTCTGCTGCTTTATTTTCTTAGGGTTGTCTCCTGAATTTCACTTATAAAACCCACAGGCTACACCCTGACATTGACTTATAAGTAGAACTCTTCAGTGAAAGCAAAGAGGAACTATGTTTATAAATGTAGAGTGTAGTGTCTTTGAAAATGTAGGAAAAGCTTTTGAATTTTGTGAAAACAATGACTTGCATACCCAGACAGGATTCACTCCTGTAGTAGAAAACATATCCAGAACATTAAAGAACACTGCAGAATTCTTAGAACTTTTTCCCAAACACATTTCTGATACCTCCAGTAAAAAAGATTTTTCAAGTGCTTTGATTAAGTCTGCTTCTTATCAATGTCACACAAAGCTGCACATGGATGAGCTACTCTTCTAGCCAAAGGGCTGGGGAAACTCATAGTCAAGCCAGACGTTCCCATTTCTTTTCACTTCCAGTTCTAAAATGTCTAACAGTAGGGCAACACGGAACATGGGAAGCATCAGACTTAGCCAAAAAAATATACAGCTCCATGCTACACGACATTTACACATGGAAGCAAAAAAAAGTACAAGTAGGTTTATCAACTCAAGTGCAAAATCCAGCTGTAATCTAAATGCAGGTGGAAATATATTGATTGCACTGTAGTGTCATATAAGAAGAAATACGTAATACAATCATTCCTGCAAGATCAAACACCTCATACCAACACTTTAATAAATGAATTTTCCTGTCAGCCAACATTTACTTTATGTATTAGGTGCTAATCTAATCAATCAATACATACAAAATCTTTAAGCTTGACAAATATTTTTTTTTAAAAAAACCCCCATGTTTTAACATGAATTACATCGGATTTTGAATAGCAATAAGCCTTTGGGATTTTGTATTTCATAAGGGTCCAGAAGAAAGGTGAACTAAAAAAAGAAATTTGAGAAATAAGAGACTTGTCACTCACTGAACGCGTGCTATGCCACTTAAATCTTTGCTGCTGAATTCTGTACTTTTACCATGTAGCTCTCCCGAACAGGGAAGGAAATATACATCAAGCCTTTTCTGGGATTACTACAACCTAGGGTTTCACTGCAAGTTCTGTGGAAGAAAATAGTAAACCCGCATTCATCACATCTGCTCCCTACCTGAAATTTATAATTTCAAACTTCTTCCCGACACTGAAAATAGTATTCAATCTCGGAAGAAGGAGAAGAGGCAGGAAAGGGAAGAAAAACAGCCTTCGATATTCTATACAGAAGAAAAAGCAACTATATAAATCAAAAGGCTGACTTATCAGTGTAGAGATTTTTAATGGAAAAAATATCAAGGGGAGCATACCATATGGATCAAAGTGCTCTGCACATATGTTAGTTTTTTTCATTTGATAACTAACATATGTGAGGAGATGCATAAGAAGTGATTTCTGAAGATTTCATCTGGCCTATTTTTAATTGGAATAATATTAGATTTTCTATCTAACTGAATAACAAATGACCGCTGCTGCTTCACTAAGTATTACTATCAGTTATAGACTGATAGATTTGGATTCTGTCTTCTTTGACTATCAAAGCAAAAATAACTGCAAAAAAAGGAGAATGAGGATTAAATACTTATTTGTATATCATATCTATACAATTTTAACTCAAAACTCAGAAATGCACATACATTCTACTTCTCTGAAATGTATGTGCTTTCTGGTGCTTTCTACTGTAAAACATGATTACAAGAATAAATGTGGTTAAGATAAAGCAACTAATTTATTGATAAATAAATCAAAGAGCACATATATTATCAGATTGTAATTGATTAATTATACACAGCTTTTAGATATCTTACATGACTACTGTGAAATGAATGAAACCCTGCTGCTAATGAATCTACCAGCAGAATCCTTCAGCCTCTACACCTGCAAGAAGACCCTTTGTCATGGATGTACCGACTGCAAGTGTTACCCACACACCTTCTATCTTGATTTCACTCATATCTACAAAAAGGTTTACTCTCATTGTAAGATAATAATTCTCATTTACTAGTGCATAATCCAGTACTTTCTGCCCATGGAAGGGTGTTCTTTTCAGGTCAAATTACATCACATTTTACAGTTGCTGCTAATCAACTTGAAAATATCCTGTATGGTCTGTCCACGTCAAGATGTCAAGGGCCTATATATAAAAAAAATGAGGCACTTACGAGGAAGTCTTAGAGATATGAGTCAGGTAACTCTAAAATCTAACGTAACTCACAAATTGTTTTGTTTTCTGAAGAAAAAGCAAGATCATTTTTACAAAAACTAATACACATAAGCATTATGATATAAGGAACTAAGCTCCTAAGTCAGGTACTCAGCTGAAACGTTAACTAGGACTGACGTGGTGCTAAGAATGATGCCAAGCCACTGCATAACAAGTGGCTGGTTTCTATGAGCAAATGTCTGGGCCAGCTCAGTTCCATTAATGTTTTACTCCATTATCTGAGAGCTGACATCTTTTCAGTAATTACTGCAGATGATACCACCTCTAGTGTAATTAAAGAACGATTATTTAGAGTGAAGTGAGCCAAGACCATCCCCACTCTCTGTTTAGGCCAAAGCCAAAGAAGGGCTTGTCAAATAAAATGGATGTTTTGCATTAGGGAGCAAAAAAAAGGGTGATGTAAAGAGTCAAGTAATTTGATGGGCAACACTGCAGTGGAATTAATTCAATATGTTCAATATGGTCAGTTCCATGTGTAGTAATATTGGACAGATGGGTATGATAGCTCTGTACTTTCACTGCCTTTGCATTAGTGATTCAGTACTTACAAAGCAAACCTCAGACAGTTCCTGGCCTGTTGCCCAGCGAGAGAAAGACTGGAAGCAAAACACATTAAATGCTCCTGCAAATCTACATACTCTGTAACCCTTCTGAAATGAGCCTCTTTCAAAAGGACCCTCTGGACACCAACCAAAAAAATAATCATCATCCTAACATGAGCCTATAAACTTTTTGGATTAGCGGTTAAATAATAATGAATGGGAACTGAAAGGAGCAATTTACTTTGTCTGAATACTAATGAGGGAAGGGTTGGTGCGTTCTTTGTTTTTGATGGTAACTAGGTACAAGGACTAATTATGCCTCTTACTTAAAACATAAATTGCACGTTTTAAGGAATTATTTAACAGAAGAATGGAGTTAATTAATGCGCTCTATCAGACCCAGGAAGGTAGAAGATCACAGGTGACAAAACCATACGTTTCGTAATGCATCAGAGTTCAGTGTTTACACAACAGGGGTCATGTTTGGTCAATTGGAGATAACAAGTTTTCGCCTTCAGAGCCGATGGAAAGACAGATTCTCCGACATGAAGGGGACTATTCAGAAACAGTCACAAGAAGTTTAGCTCCTTGGAGAGCACAGTCAGCAGTCCAGGTGTTTGCACATGACTCCTGTAAATACCACCCACAAAAGATGGTTAGGTTCCCTTATTCTGAAAGTGAACACACCATCATTAATATTTAAAACACAGATGTAAGAAGAAATCTGATATCATCTAAACTCCTGAATGCTGGTGGCATTGCTTGAATAGTGAGATATTCACTAAATGTCTTCGCTCAAATGCTTTATATTAGCTTCCTGATCAACTTACCTATCCATAGCTTCAAATAACAACAGCTCCGAGTTTTTTGTCTTCCAGCCTTCTGTGAGAAGAGTCATTGTGAATAGGAATGGGATATTAAGCTTTCAAACTTGTCTCTTTCTGGTAACAAAATACTGAAAAGGTGGCATTTGCTCTGCAATTAAGCTTCCTGAATTGAAGGTCGGGCTTCTGCTTTAGTTGTGGGACAAAGCATTTTAGAAGTTGAGGGGAAAACTTAAAATTATCAAGAACCGGCAGATCTCAAAGACTCGAGGTGGAGCAGCCAAATGGAAAAAAATATTGACACTGAATGATAGTTCTGAATACGGAGGAGTATCTGCTTGGCTATTAGCAGGTTTTCTTTACTTCCTGAGAGACATCCGTCTTTCACCACTATGACAAGCCGCAATTCCAAATCTGAGAAAGCTCTGAGATTTCAGGCTGACAAACCACAGAAATTTTTTCCTGAGTGAAAATTGAGCAATGCGTCTGTCCATTTGTCAAACTGAGATAAGACACTAAAAAACATTGAAATGTCCTCTGTGGATGCATAGTACAGGAATTCTCTGAGCCGAAACCCGAGCACATCTGCTACCTCCTCTCCTCAACCCACAGCATGACCACTCGCATTGTTCTCTTTTCCGGTCCTATGACTACGCGTTAGTTCACTACAGCGGGGCTGACACAGAGCAGCACATCCACATGGCCTCCTGCTTTGTGGCTGGAGCAGGCACAGAGGAGATGCTACCACCTGTCTCTCAGGCAGAGGAAAGATCTGAACCAGTGTAGCCTCCCATATCATTTTAATCTCTCAGCTATTTCATAACAAGACTGAGAGGTGTCTTCTATGCTTCAGGAACGGGCATCAGATTAAGCAAAACTGATAGAAGAGCATCTAGACTATAGATCCCCACAAGACAGGGTCCCTAGAACATTAACTGTATTGATATTCTAACTCTTATGGCAGTCTTACCAGTAAATAAAGGACTTGCTAGTGAAACTAAAGGTAATACAGAGCCCATGCAACAGCTGAAGATTACACATTCCTGAATTTGGCCCACAGAAATACATGTTCTGTCTAGGTAAGATTGCAAGCATTGAATGTGTCCTTCAAACTGCGTAATGCAAAAGCTGGGCCAGATATTCTAACAAAAACCTGAGCTAAGCAAGAGCAATCTCTAGAAGGCCACCACTTATGGACTTGCACACTTTTCCTAAATAACATTTATCTATAGCTGCTGGTTTCACCAAGTGAACAGCAGAGCATGAAAAGCAAATGAAACCTCTGGATGAAGAACAGCCAACAACGTAGCTGAAGGAAGCAGTTCCATCCGTACATCTATTTTGTCTTACAGCCAAGGCAGACACAGGATTATTTTCTATGACAATGTCTCAGAGCAACATTTGCAACCATCCAGTTTCCTACGTATGCACTCTACTTAACGCAGATCAAAGTCTAATGTCAAAGTTCTCTGCATAATGAATATAAATAGAATGCTACATCTTCACAAATAACACCCAATACATGTTTTTTTCTTGCACTTAGTATGATTTTAGTACATGAATTACATCTGTTTCTTTAAAGAAACATCATATATCTGATTTATAACACCACTCAGCAGCTCTCAGTAACAAGAAATAAACTATGTTACTTCAATCAAGAAATCCTGCACAGGAAATTAATTTGGAAATCATTACTAGTTAGGTATCAGTTAAGTTTAGGACTACTGTGTGGAAACTAATAAGTGATACCTCTGACATATATGTACTGACTCACATCAAGATGTCATTGTGCTTCAAACAGAGAACCAAAACATAGATCTTGGGAAATACAGAAACCTGACCTCTTTGCTAATTCCATTTCCAAACTTACCGTGACAAATAAATTATAGCGTATGTTATAAATATATTTTAAATGGAATGTCAAATCTGAATATTATTAACATTGCTAAAGTTAAAATGTTACCCTGTAATTATACGTAAATTTTGAATTACCATAATCAAATTGAACAAATTATGACAAATTTCAGTCTGACAGCTCTTCTGGTATCTATACTGAATTAAACAAAATCTCACATATGTCCTTCAAAGCTCTCAAGGAATGCAGGTCTCTCACCTTTAAATATCATGATGGTACTTGGTGGCATACACTTTCATGATTTTTTTTTTTTCTAGATGCAAGAAAAAGATATCCCTACTATCCCCTGTGATTACCACAGAAATGATTGACCCGTACTCTGGGACTACTATCTGAGTAGGATTTATAATAGAATTATTAACATCTTCATTTTACACACGTAGAATTCGTGTATAAGTGATTCAGCAATGTAAATCACACAGAAGACTCTGCATTTGAAAACAGGTTGTTCACATGTGATTTTTCCACTTAATGCAAAGACTCAACATCTGCCTTCCCCTTTTCATTTAGAGGGTCTCTGGTAGAGTTTGTATCCTAGTTGATGCCTTTGCTTCCTATTATAACACAAACACTGGGGTTTTTTTAGCCTTCCTAGTAAGCCATTACTCAAAAATTTAAATCTTTGCTTTATACCAGTTTAAATTGCTAAATTTCTGAATTGTTGATTTCATGCTTACAGAATTTTAAACCCATATTATAATCTCTTATTTTAAGAAGAACTGTTAGATGTATGCAGAGGAGTACTTGCATTCTGACAGAAGACTGCTTGCTAGAACTCTAGGATAAAATAATTCCTCTCTTGGAGGTCACCCAGAAACCAAATACCACCAATATCACAGCCATATATCCATATTATATCCTTCACTTGCAGGACATCTATGATGACAACAGATGACTTAGTACAAAACATAGCAGCAAATGTGTAGGATAGCAAACAAACCACTGACTGTTTTTCTTTCCAGCAGTGTAGAATGTATCTCTCCCCTTTGTTTCCTTATTGAAAAAAAAATGCCAATTTTTCATTCTTCTAACTCTCCTCAACACATTTTTGAGACTTCTTTTTGTCGAACTTCCATTCTGCAGTTATCTGTGACAGTTATTTACCTGTTACCATACTTCTGGAACTGCAAAGAAAGCGAGCAATACTACGGAAGCCATACCAATTAAAAGCCCATCATGAAAATCTTCATGGACATTTAGAACAGAACAATACAGACAACACTTCTGGGAGTGTCAGTCCTACTCAGGAGCTTTGTATCACCTTTCTCCATATACTAACCACCTTAAACAGGTGACACAGACCTCCACAGGGCATTCTAGTATATGAAGGCATCTCTCTGGGGACATCTTTTGCCATTCTGTAGTCAGTTAACTGAAAAGAATAACAAAGTTTGGAAATACTTCTTATTATTAACTCTGAGATATTGATTTTCAGATGTTAAAATTTCAACTGCAAGTTCAAAGTCATGTCCAAAACTAGTTAAATAGCGACCTAGAATTTTCTAGAGTTGGGGACTGGAAAGCTAACTTACAGCTTTCTTTTAGGGTTATGAAAGCTTTAAAACACTAGCATTGTAAACATGAGCTTTCAACAGCAATATCATCTTCCATGAGCAAATTTCTGCTTTATGTAATGTGAAAAGTGAATGTTACCTTAGGCTGTGCTTCTTATTTAAGTTCAGATAGGGCTTCACCCTAGAAGAAAGTTCCTTTTCCGAAATGTCAGAATAAGAGCAGGCTAAGGGGATGACTTATTTTCTGCTTGATGCCATCTGATTCTGAATTTAAATGAGCAAAACCTCAGGAGACTGGTATTTTTCCTAGAGAATCATATGGTGCTTCCAATGAGAAAACATTTACAAGTGAAATGCCGTTGAAAAAGACTGATGTTAAATGCTACTGTCATTGGAGCTGCTTAGATTCGTTCAAACAGTTGTAAGCTCTAAAATTGTTATTTCCCTTTGTTGATCTTCTTTTGCATACTATTATTAGTGACTTTATATGGTTTATTGACAAAAATCAGTGCTTTAATATAGAGTAACAGAAGCCTAACTGCCTTATTTTCAGTATTTAAAACCTCTATCAAAATCAATGCAATCACTAGAAAAGAAAACACCACTGACTCACAGTCTTTTCACACCATGTTAGCATCTGGAATCTCCGCCTGTGGTCACTCGAGGCCAAACAGGAGGGAAGTTGCCTCTCGAGACAGGATTTGTCACCATCACTGTTAAAAGCTTGGGCACTAGAAGTCCCTGCCTGTCCAATGCAATCCCTAGAGCATGTCCCGGTAAAAGGTGCATAGCTAGAGGGTTAGTAGCACAGATGTCAGGAGATACGTTTTTCTGTGACTGGTGATGACCAGGAAGGCTCTCTGGATTGTAGCCAGACACAGGGGAGCTTGCCTGAATGCCCTTTCTCAATGCAGAGCCCCTGTTGTCAATTCTGAGACATATATTACTTGTCACTAACGCTTTCTCATATAATTCTGCATGATATTGACATTCCATTTGGGCAAAGTCATGGAAGAATACATGAAGGAAAACCTTTTTAAAAAAAGAGATTCTTTTCAGACTTCAGAAAATAGGAAAACATTCTGATCAGTACACCCACAATACCGTTGGTTTCTCCCAAAACAATATATTTGTGCAAAGATATTACTGCTTGTTGCAGTATTGAAAAGAAAAGAAGAAATATTTCCAGTATTTTGCATGTCATGCAACATTACCTCATAAATGCAAGCTATTTATAAAAAGCAAATTGCCATGGTGGTCAGATAATTTTCAGGTGAAAATGGTAATTTTTTTTCCCTATGTTTCAGTTGTGCTTATGTAAAGAACTCAAGTGCAAAACTCCTCCATTTCGCAGCCACTTAGCATCATCAAGAAGCATTCAGAGAGGAGAGGAATTATGTGCTGTCTCATGTATTAGCAGTGTCATTATCAGTTCAACCTTAATTACAGTAAGATATTTTTGTATAAGAGGGAAAACGCTGGTAGGTTTTCATGACCTAGGATGCAGTCAGGATGCTGTCCCTCTTAGCTGGAAGTGGTTTATCTCCCTGAGGTTGCAGCTTGCCTGGGGAACAAGAGGTGTCAAGAGGCCAACGCTGCTGTCTTCCATTGCTGCGCTACTTTTGCTCTAAAGCCTGACAGTGACAATTTAGTAAGTGCTTCTCTGACTAATAACAGAAATATCAACTGTTTTGGGGAACCATTTGTGATTGTGGAATACTACAGCATTTCATCCTCACTCTGATAACCATCTTTATCCTTCACATGTTTATTTAATGCTAGCCGAAGAAAGCAATAGATTTCCATTTCAATGAGAAGTACAATTTTTAACATTTAGCTGCAAACCAGCTGCAGTGAGTGAGACAGCTATGCAAAGTTTTTTTGTTTCCCATTGGAAACTGCCTACTATCCAGAACACTAGTCTTAATTCCTAGTAGATTTAAAATTCTATTATAGCAACCAACCATAAATATACTTCACAAGAAGCTTCAGAGCAGTTTCAATCATTAAACACATATTTTATTTTTTTCCCCAGTTGTGCAGCTCTTCCAACTATTAAATATTAAAACATTACTTTGCCACTCAGGTCAGTTCAAGAAATAAAGTAAACTCTGTAGAAACTATCTGAGTGGCTTTTCTGGTAAAGAAAAAGTTTAACAGGAGAACGGAATAGCAGCCAAGGGGTCAGGACCAGGAAGATTTTATTTGGATAGTGTTTCGGTTTGTTTCCAGCCTACTAATAGAGACTGTATATGGGCCTGCAGCACCCTGCTATAACTAAGGGACTCTACAGAAAAAGATCACAGCAAATAGGCAGTACAGGCACTAAGAGAACAAATATCAGTGACTTATCCTGAATATCAACATCTGAAATAAGCCAGAAACTGTCCACAGGAATGACTATAGTTGTTCTCTATCTCTCATCAGGGCACATAAGCTCAAGCACAGAATCATTTTAACACAGCTACACTGTTTCTGGACTGGATTAACCCAGAGTATGAGGTGAGCAGAACATGGATCTGTCTGCAGCTCTTTATTCCAACATATCCTACCTCGGTCTAGAAAGTGGATCTGGACTCTTTGTTACAGGGATTGCATTTGAAAGATCAGAAAAGTGTCAATTTCCACTACACAAGCTTTTAATGACGATGTCATAGCACTTAAAAGATGAACCTTCAATACTCAGTGTCAAGTTCTGCTTGTTTTATCTACAATAATTACAGTACAAAGTTACAATGACAAATTATCACTATTTTTCAACATTTGTAAAGCTCCAACTTCCTTTATTTATTCTGATATATTTGTTGCACTCTCAGCTACACAATCATATTAGTGCAATGAAAGCTACTAAGAGTACACCTTTATGTCTATAAACTGCTTTTAAGGAAAAAATCTTCAAAGTTATTTAATTTTTTTTTTTTACATAAGCCAGCCTATCTCTATGTATTTCAGGTTTTTTCTATCCCTCCATTGCTAAGATGTGGCTACTACATATGTATAAGAAAAATGTATATTAGTATAAGCAATTTACAAGTAGCAGTACAACTATGAGGTTCTGCTGTTATTAACAAAATAGTTGGTTCCTCTGTGGTGCTCCCCAAGCACCTGCCTTTTGTCATGTTGAGGCTGTACTACTGTTTGAAATAAGATATCACAGCTTTGGTGTCCTTAAGGAGCTCCAGTGCAAAGATGAGCAGCACAACTTTCTTCTGGAATACGTTTACAATGTATAATCTGTATTGATATCAACTTCAAAAAACTAAATCAATTGAAAAACATCAAAGGGGCCTCATGTCAGATATAATTAAATCATTCTCTTTCAGAGCGAGGACCACCATCTGGATTTCAAAACATATATACAAATGAATGTATTATTCCACTTCTCACACAGTATGAATAAACTAATTGAAGAATAACTTAATCAGTAAAAAGAGTCTCTACATTTAATTATTTTTAAAATTGGAAGGTGTTTTCAAGTAAAATAGGATAGTCGACACATTATGCTGAAATATTTTTTATATTGCTATTTAAAAGCAAATTCCATAAATACATTGCTCTAAATTGATAAAGGGCCATTCATAACTCCAGTAACACTACTTTGACTTTTTAAATCAAAATGAAAAGTTTAACCATTCCCAAATCAAAACACTTCATTATAATTCAATTTAGCATTAACCTCACTTTACAGGCAGCCACAGTGCCTTGTTAGAGCTATAATTTATTTGCCTTATCCTCCTGTATGAAATGGGTTCTTTGGCCTTTGATAATGAACTGTGGTGCTCTTCTGACTCTCTGAGGGCATCATTTGGCTCAACAACAGCAACAAAACCAGCAGCACATTGTGGGAATTCAGCTCAGAATAGAGTTCAATACAGAGAAGTAATCAAAGAGTACTTTTAAATCCAAGAATTAAGGACCCATCAGAGAGGCTATCAACTCCCAGAAGACTTGGGCACAATAAATATGGCAGAATAATTAAAAATATATTCTGATTATTAAAACCCAAATTGCTGAATGATTCTGGTGAAAGGAAACACTTCACTGATGTAGAGAAAGTGAACTGCAAATAGTCTAGTACTCGTTTATTTTAAATAGAAGCTTTTTTAATTTATTCTAAGCAAGTCTGAAGAAGGGAAAAGAAATGGTAGAAAATGTACAAATCATCTGAAAGGCCTAATCAAATTGTAGGAAGGAAAGAGCACGAATTAAAAAGCAAATTTAAGATGTATTTATCAGTCAGTCCACCAGGAATTGCACTGTGGCATACACAAAGTATAAACTGGTTTTTTCCTGAATAAAGGTGTTTCTCCATGAATGCATCTCACCTGCAATGATTGTCTGCCAGTTCTAATTAACATCAACACAGGAAGATGCTAAACTGAGGTTGTTAAAATGCACAGCTACAGGTACACAGAATCCTAATCCTTGGATGACAGTTTATGTTCACTTACATGCTGTTAGATTGCACTGGATCTGCTGCTGTAAGATAGATTCTAGAGCAGTGTCATGCCTGACAGATGCACATCTAATAAGATCTAATCCCAAACAAAATTATGGGATACTGATATGCAACCCAGTGGATAATTACATTTAGAGAAATACAATTAATCCTGCATACTTCAAACAACTAGAAAGAAGGACAGAAAATAAAGAAGGCACAGCCTAAACTGACTAAAAGTAATGAACTGAAGGGTTTTCAGCTACAGCCACAGGAGAGGAATTCTTATCAATGTGCCCTTCCAGCAAGAGCCTGAAAGGATATGTTCTTGGCCTTACATTGTTTCACTTTTATTTGGTTAACTGGACAAAAAACACCTTATCTGCTCTCTGGTTAATGCCACAGATTCACAAAGATCATAAAACACTGAACTACAAAGTGGATAGTGCCTGAAATCAAAGTGAGCTGAATAGATTGGTACGGTGCATACATTGACATTGATGGAGCCAAACACAGTCCTACCTTTAGTATCAAAGGATTGATGAATATATCACCAGAGATATTGTCCTGCAAAACAATTGCTCTTGAAAAAGCTACTGAAATAGAAGTGGAAAATTGGCCAGGATGTGAGATTGCAGCAGAACCAAAAGGTCTCAAACTGACAAATAAACAGAAAAAAACCTCAAGTACGCAAAAATATTCAGAATGCAGGATCCAAGTTTCGACCAACCATTAAAATAAACCTTAAACACAAGAGAGTTAAGAGAGAGAACAGTTAAATGCTGGGATAATATGCATGGGAGAAGGTAGAAGCTCCCAAAGCTCTATTTATCAGGAACCTTAAGGTCGGGTCTTTCAGATCAGCTATCGCTCTGCAGATGAAAAACTTTGGCAATTGGCTCAGTCTACCAGACAGAACTATGAGATTAAATGGCTGGAAGATAAATTAGAAACAGGTAGAAGTAAGGTTCAGTTCTGTAACTGTGCCAGGATAGGGGCAAACAGAGTATTTTTCAACACTAACCATCTTAAGGATGAGGTGGTTTCTTTTTTTTTCTGTAAGACCTGCACCTCTACAAACAAAAATTAACTAATGAAGTCAGACTAGATGAAAACAATACTCCCTTCTGGCTGTGTAATCTATTACCTAGATTCTCATGGCCATCACTCTTGGCATCTTACATAAAGAAATACTTCATTTAATGATATTTTTAAAACTGAGAGTTAGCTTTGGTAAAGTAACTTAGAAGAATGTTTTCTTCCTTTAATAAAAATGAAGTTTTGTCTCTATTGTAGCTTACTTAAAATTTTTGACTCACATATATTTATTTTATTTCAGCTTACAAAATTAAATGTAAGCTACTATTATAAATGTAATACTTTCTAAACTTGTTTTTACTGCTGAAGTAATCTTTTCATGCTTACATTTTTCATCAAAATATCAACTAACATTTTTTAAATTACTTACAAAATACCAGCAATATAAACACCCATTCGCAAACACAATTTCTTATTGTGATCCAATTTTTACTTTCTCTAAATGAAAAATAAATTATTAAAAAATAAATAAAAGTGATATAGCAAGAATATTTCAGGCAGCATTATTCTGATCATAACATTCTCAGACTTAATTACACGCTGTTCCTTCATGCCACTTTCACATATTATACTGCCTTCCCCTCTCCATTTTTTATATGCTACTATTAATATTTAACTATCTAATGTCTCTTACTAGAAGACGTTTAAAGATTAGATGACTAGGAAATAACCATTCATGTAACTACTACAGACTAAAAGACATTCAAAATTGCAAAGTCCTTCTATCTAAATAGCAAACCTACATACATCTTTGCTAGATATAATATTTATTAACAATTGGGTTTAGATAGTCTCTCAAACAGCTCAATTCAGTACCTTGTAATAATATTTAAAATGCTAGATACGAGTAGTCCTATTAATTTCACAAGTGTGGCATTAAACATATGCTTGAATACTGTGTTGAAATCTTAACTTAAGCCTGCTGTCACTTTACATATCCCAAGATTTTGCCCAGTTATTAAAAATATATATTTATAGATTAAGAAATAGTAGCATCTTTTAAAAAGCTGTGATTCAACAGAGAATGAACTTCTCTGTAAGATAGAGCTTCTGTGTGACCAAAAACTGTATTTCAGTTTTTCTGATGAAACAACACACAATGATATTCCTCCAGTTTTGGAAACCCTGTATTGTTGGTTTGTGAGGTGAAGGAGATACTGCTATCAATCCCATGTACTGCTTACTGTCTTTCCAATTCATAATAAACAAATAAACACTGATGAATCCACCACCTTCATCCTAAACACCTCTTCTGATTGAAATGATGAATGTATTCTCAAATCCTACTATAAATGTTTGTGGCTCCACTGTGAAGTTCTGGCTTTGTAAACCAGTCCTACAGCACCAACACTGCAACAGTGACAGAAGTTAAAAGGAAGCCAGAGGTGAAGCTCATAATCCTGCTAAATACAATAGAAGCTTCCAAAACTGTTAAATCAATCAATAAAACCAACAGGACTATAACCTAATTTCAGAGAGAGATCATTCATCAGTTTCTTCCTTCAGTAAGAAGGAAGGAGTTATTTGAAATACTCATCTTTTCAAAAGTCACTTTTAAAAATTTTAGTGACTTATGAACACATTGTTACTTGGCATTTAGGCCTGACAGTTTTTCTAAGGTATCACCCATCCATCTCTTTTTCTAATAATCCCAAGCATAATTTGCCTTTGCTACAATACTGGCAATCAAAAACGTAGACATTTTCTCATGGTAGTATTTACTGCACAAGTAATAGTTAATCATATATAAAATGGTATCTTTAACTGACCATACTGTAGCAGGTAACACAAAATACCTTTGGAAAAAACTATGATGAAGGACACAACAGACATAAGATTCAAAGGGAATCCACCCTAATTGTGAAACCAGAGCTTTGGATTCAAATAACTAAATCTGAAGGTAGCTAAAATTACAAAGGGACAACCTTTCATCAAAACAAATGTCAAAGTAGTCACATGAGATAAACACCTTTAGGAAATATTTTATTGGCATTTAGCTATTTTTTTTTAAAGTTAGCTCTTTTTACAAAACTAGGCATAAATACTTGGACTTGGCCTAAACCCGATAGAAATGCATACTACCCGAAGGTTTTGAGAACCAACTGCTACCAGAATTTAAAACCATTTTTGTTTCCTCTCTATGCAGTGCTGTAACAGATTCAAGCTGCAGAAATACAGAACTAAAGAAGGTTTTCCTTTCTTCTCCCAAATAAACATTTAAAGCCATCAGCATGACAGAAGGTGCGCATTACACAATGCTTCTACCATTGAGAAAATGCTATTGAAATAACAAGATCCAGATGTTAGACCAAAAAGAGGTTTATCATCCTCAGAAACCCCCAAATTGTGTCTGATGTGCCATGCAAAGATTGCCTAATTTGCTAATGTGCATTTTTTTTGCTATGTGATAGAAAAAAGCACACCTGTCAAGAAACCTGTTTTCCACATGCACTGGAATGACATCTGTAGCAACTAAGCATCAGGGAAATCCAGATACCATTAAATTATTTTGAACATGCCTTGCTTTGTACAACTTTCTCTGGAAATCATCAAGGCGCACAGAATAAATATGCCTCATTTAGTTACTGTTTTACAGCATCTGTAGTTAGACTGGGGGTAGGACATTGCTGAGGAAGCTTTTTGAGTAATACGTCTGTAGATTGTTCTACGTAGTTTATATTTCCATCTCTACAAGTTCAGAAGAAACTGAATTCCTAGGTAAAGTCACCAGGCTCAATAGACTGTTCAACTAATTAAGTTCAGTAACACTGGTCATTTAAACCATACATGGAACTGCACCTTTAGAATTCTAATAAATCTTTTCATGAATGTACTTAAAGCAATTATTTTTATTACATCTTCTACATACTGTAATTAAAATCATGACCACTTCAGACAAGAATAAATACAAGCACAGCTCCTAAGAACTTATGCTCCAAGAGAACATATGATAAATGAAAGAAAGATAGAAAAGTACCCTGACAGGTTGTTGAAGGCCATGATGAAGATGACCACAAACATTCCTAGGAGTAGATGCTACGGTAAAAAAAAATAATAGTTTCTCTTACCAAGTGATACTTCTGGCTGGGAGAGATGGAGCTCTGAAAGGTTCAGCATTTCCTTCTCACAGTGGCTACACTATAGGCTTAGTTGTCACTGTAATATAAGAAGGATTATTTCCACCCAGATTGTATCTGATACAATCTGATGATTGTATCTCCTTTTGTCAAGAACTTCCCAACAAGATTCGTAGTGTCTTTTTGTCACTGACATCTAAAAAGACCTTAATTTTTTCCACTCCATACAACAAAAGTTTGAAGTAGGAGGCTTCTGAAGAAGAAAGCTGATATAATGCTGGAGTTTAGTACATCTTCTAATTTTTATAAGGTATATGATTTGTCATATTAATATCTTTCTTCTCATAAAAACTGCTGAGACGTTAAACTTTAAAATGCAATGCAGGTATTACACAAGTGAATTATTCTACTTATTTTCCATATATTACAGCTGAATAGCTCTTCCAGTATAGTTACGGTTGAAAAATGCTTACTATTTAATATTGGGCTACTCTAAACTTTTAGAAATCTGCCTGCTGACTCAAATGCTTAAAAGTTATTTTGCTTCATGGTGGTGGACAAATATTGGGTAATCTGGTAAACAAGTTCTTAAGACACAAGTCAGCTCCGCTACCAAATGAGCTTGTATGACCCTTTTCTAATGTCTTTTTTCTCATATTCGGAAGTTAAATGATGGTAAATGACACATATTTGCCTTATATTGGAAGGAATACTATGAAATAGTTGAGGTTAACATGTAGAATAAGAAATTGATGCATAAAGTGAAAGAAAGCATTAAGAAAAAAATTGCTTGCTGCTTTTGTCACCACATGAAAAGATAAAGTCGTACGATAACTTCAGTGCAATTAAAAATAATTTACAAACTGTTAATTATTAAAGCAGTGACTTAGTTGTATAACAGTAAAAACATTGCTGAGTACATTGGAATCCCATTTGTAAATCACTATGATAATTAATAGTGATATTTTATAATGATTTATTATGCTATGCTATGATTATTTAGGTGTGATCATGTTTATCTTAAGTTCAAGTACTGAAAACCTGCCTTGGTTTCTTTGTAGACATTCAATTGGCTAAATGAAGTTAACAGCAACTATTTTAAATTATTCATTTGGCCTTAATCTTTCATTACTTTGGAGAATAAACCAGAAATAGAAGGCTTCAACCTACGATGGTCCACTAAATGATACACAACATGAATTAATGCCGCTGGCAATAAAACCTTTTTCTCTACCATGAGCACCTTGAGAGGACGAAGAATCAGCAGCTCACCTCATCAGAGAAACATGAAGAAATGAGACTAAAAAGTGTTGAGTTAAAAGGAACATGGTAACTAAAAATTCAGACCAGATATCGGCTTTGAGAATGGCACAACTGGAAAGGACAAGTCAAAGAACTCAAGAACACATCATGCCTGATGAATTCTACTAAAATACATTCTTCAAATTTTGTATCTGAGAACATCAGAGATGGAGAAACTTCATGATGTTGTTTGGATACTCTGCTGAACACATTCGGGTGTGAAACTAGTACTGTGATGTGAGATGAAACTAATAAATAGAAAGGCTGCCTGTCTGAAAGGAAAAGTAGGGACTGTTCTACTTTTGCTCATCTTTCAATATGATTTACATCTAAGAGCATCTATTAAAAACCCTGTTGCTTTTCTCTTTGATCTAAAGGTGTCAAAGAAGCATCCGTTATAAAACACTGCTTATAATTTCAAAAATCTGAATTTCCTTTGAATGGAAAATCAGATAGAACGACATCTTTTTTAATGTATGACAAAAATGCTGCATATTAGGAATTAAAGAGATCAAGACAATTGACAGTAAGACTACAAAGGACTGGTAAATCAATAGAATAAATGAAAGGTATGAAAAGGAAAAAAGATACCTACTATCCTGCTTAAAAAAAATGTGGCAGACAATACAGTAGGAAAGAACAGAATAAGCCAAAATACTAGAAAAAAAAGTGACTGCACTAATAAAGAACGGAAAACTTTGTGAGTATCAATTAATAAACTAGAACCATTCTCCAAAACGAAATCAAAGTATTTATCTTACTTACCAGGATTCAAGACAACAAAAGAACCCTGAACATATCCAAAGATCAACAGAATATATTGTTGTAGAACTAGATTATGGGACAGAGAAAAGGTTTATAAAGAAGCTGAATGAAGAATGGAACACAAATACATCAATATTGCCACCACTTGCAAATAACTAGTGGAGAAGATACATGGATATAAACAGTGAGAGCTGGTAAGGTTTCACTACAGAAACATAAGAACTCTCATTAGACTAAATTTGAAAGCAAAAGAACTGAAAGACAGCTCATAAAATACCATCAAAACCAACTAAAATTCTCACTTGACATGCTCCAATATCCAACAGGATTTTCCAAAGTACTTCAAATGACTCAAAAGTTTAATTTCCATAGAAATACACTGAAAAAAAGTCAATTCTGTCTCTGTTACTACTGAGAAAATTCCACTTGAAAACCCGTCTTTATTCCACCCCTGCTGGCTGCTTGACATAAACAGCGGATACATCCATTTCACACTCATCCTTCCCCCTCACTCGGTACTCATGCTGCGTGACCTCCACTGCTGATCAGTCATTGGGAATGGGACCTGAAACTCAACAACCTTCCTTGAAAAAAGCCTCCCCATAAGCAAGCTCGCATAAGTTTAAGGAAAACAGGTTTTCCTTTCGTTACATCAAGACCTGGATAGTTTACCTACAAACTAATAACCATTCTTTCCCCTAGCAAAATAAATAAACCTGGAGATACCAGGCGGAACATTCCCAACTAATTGAAGACTTTTTTCCCCTTTCAAACATTTGTCAACAAGTAGAATTATTGAACAAAATAAGTTTTCTTGACAGAATGATTTCAGCTTTTGAGAAAATGTATTCTGTCAACAAGACAGAGTAAGGACCTGACAAAATAATATGTCTGAACCACTGAAGTGTTTTGAGTTTTCTTCTCAAGCATAACAATGAGAGGTTGTGTGTGTGCGCGCAAAGTCAGAAGTAACTCTGCTGACATTATATGTATGTTTTTTCCTCAGGTGTTAAAGTCAAAGACACGGTCTGGCGACCCCTTTAGCGTCTTTATAAGCTACGACCAGAAAGCAATGTCATTCACAGAGACTGACCACAGGATTCTTGATGCCCTTTCGAAGGCAAACACTTAGCAAAGAATTAAGCAGTAAAACCCATGGACAGTAACAGCCACTGTACACAAAAAACTAGTCCAAAACAAAGTTGAAATACCTGAACATTGCCCAGGAAGAGTTTCTGGACTGAGAAAGTCAGAGTTAAGCTCTTGTCCCCAAAATTGTCTGGAGGTAGTGGCACTCTTGTCTTATCCACTACTCTGCTCTGTATCAGTAGCCCTTCTCCTGCAAAACAGCTAGTGAACTTCCACAGCAGCCACAGAAGTTCCACTAAAGGTGAATTGCCTTTTACAAAAATATTTGCTGGAAAACTTATGGGGGAAAGAGGGAGAAACGGGAAGACCCCCAGCACACGGTTTCTAGGCTTCCTGGTTTTTGCTGAATTCAGCTTTTCAGTGAGGGAATTCTGGCAGTAAAAATATCCAGCACAAACTTTTAAATCAAAGCTGGGATCTAAATACTTCATTCCTGTCCTCGCTATCAGATCAATGGTGGATGCTGATAATTTATTGATACTGATATCAAAGTGCACTGATAGAGTCAGCACTGGGGAGAAGCTAATAAAGAGGTGGGGGGAAAAAAGCAAGAACATTATTTACAATATGCTTTGCCTGCACTGGAATGCAGTCACCATCAACATTTTTCATCAGGATTTGTGCTGCTGGATATACTGTATTTCCTCGTGAGTTCCAGTGAGGGGAGGAAAAGAATAAATAAATAAAATCAAAGCACAGGCATTGCATCTGCCTGCTGAAAACAGGATACCCTCCACTTTCCCAATATCCTTATAAACAACTTTCCAGGAAATTGCCTTTTATTTACCCAAAATAATGTTGATACTTAATGTGGAAGTTCTTCATGTTTATTTGTGGTTCTCCCATGACCAACAAATTTTATGAGCCTCTTTCAGTTACTTATCAAATGTTATTGAATTCTCTGCTTCGGCCTTTGTTTTGGTGTTAACTATGCGTTTTGTATTGGCCACAGGTAAATGTAGGTTTAGATTTTGTTTAAGGTCTTACCTTTTTTGCCACATTTTGTACTTACTAACAAAACAGTCAGAAGCAAAATGAAATACTTCTTTCCTGAATTAACCTGGCTGTGGTGCAAGGCCCATTTATGAAGTCCTTAGTGTATTCTTAATCTATTTTGTTTTGCTGAAATAAATGGATAAAATGATAAAACAATGATAGGAACACGTGGCATCAAGACCCAGGCACAGCATCCAGCTATTTAAAGGGAAAAGCCATGATGACTTGCAAATTCAGTAAAAGCACATTATATAATATTCTTGCATATAAGATGTGACATCTGAACAAAAATTAAAAGATTTTTAAGAATGTTTATAACTTTTAAAGAAAATACTTTGAAGCTTCCTGAAATATTAAAGAAGTAAACTCTGTAGCAGAGAACAAGACTCTTGTGCCAATTTTTTGTGTTTATAAATTTCCCCAGAGGTCCCATAAGTGGCACTTCGGCAGCCTGTGTTCTCCTAAAGCCCCCAGGATCCTAGAATTTAAGATCAAACGATCTTTTAAAGAACAGCAGGTGCTGAAGCTTTTTATATATAAGATGTTGGAGATATTAAAAAGAAACACTAAAAAGCTAGCTGCTTTTCACCCTATCCAGCTGTATATCTCATGAATCCTGTGAGCAGGTTAATCTTTGACACAGCCTCGAGCTACTTTTATTGTAAGAAGTTAAGCAAAGAGCAGTGTACAACCTGCCACATACCAGTCTGGGATGTAGAGTGGTTTGAATTACAGCAAGCTACAGCACACATTAGGATTTCTATTAAAAATAAATAAGGGCTTCTCAACATTTTTCTCCTTAAGAGGGAACAACAAAGGATACAGACACAAAAGTGAATATTAATCTTCCAGTTCAGCTTTGTACTAGGGCATGCCACAGAGCAAAGGGAAATAACAAGAGCTAGTGCAATCAAATAAGTTTATACTGGTGCATGAGTGGCTTCTTATCATTCAGATCAAAGGATGCGCCTCACTGGATCAGACCGTCGGTGTGCGTGTGATCCTCCCCAGGAGGTCGACGTCGCCATATAACGTACATCTAACCAATTGTGTGCTTTCACACAGAAGCTCTTTGAAAAGTCTATGCTGATTGACTGAACGCTTCCAGCTATACATTCCATAGCCCGAATATATAGCATGGCACTCCTGAGTCTCCTTCTGTTTGTTCTCAATTTATTTCCCTTTGTAATCACAGCACTTTTTTTTTCCAACTACAGGACGAAAATTCTCCCACAGCAGAGCACCCACTAGAAAAAAACAAACTAAACCAAACCATAATAAAACACCCCTCTGAGTATTATTGATTTTTTTAAAACAAACAAAAGCAGTAATTGGAAATCTGATGCCACAAGACCAAAACTCCTTAAGAGTTACCTATGAAAGTCTTAACAGACACACTCCAGATGGATTGAATTGCCTTACATAAAGCACCCTCTTCATCATCCTGCAGGGTAGGCAAACCTGTGTATTAATATATAGATAAGGTACAATTTATGTAATGCATGCAAGACTCCATATGCTAACAGAAACTGTTCAACGTACTTTTTACTTAAGTCCAGTTTTTTTTGTAGAATCTCTTACATGTCTATGCTGTACAGAACCATAACACCTGGCAATGATGAGTGGTTCCAAAAGACTATTTTTCATTACCCGTAAGGAATAAAATAACTGAAAGAACAGCAACTAATAAAAACGTTCTCCAGCAAAACAGTGTTTCTCTAAGATGCTACCAAAACGTAGCTTAAACTAAGAGAAAATAGGTCATTCATTCAAAAAAGGAAAACAGTTACCTGTCCTGGATTACATAAAACCTCTAACTTTATGTTTCAAAAACCTCTACATACAGTAGACATAATCCTATTATTCTGTTCCAAAGAGAGGAACAGTTGCATGTAAAGATCCTCTCCAATCTCAATATGATATCCAAAGATATCTGTCACAGTTATGGAAATACCTCTTCCACTGAAAGGTGACTTTTTTTTTTTTTCCCCAGAAGCTGGGAGAACAGGAATGAGCACTAAAATCCCCTGAACTGACTTTTGGAAAATTTGCTATTTTAGAAGGCCTACAGAATATGAAGCAAATATATTTTATTTCAGTCTTTCTGTTTGACAGTTTTTCTGAGCTGGCCATCTGCATCAGTTCTGCATGCCTGCCAGCTGACAAGTTCTATTTGTTGAGCAGGTAATTGTAGCTGTTTTATTTTCCCAGTAACACACTATCACAAAACACAAGAGCGTTCAGCTTACTTTAGATATGTTCTTCAATATACAGAGGGCAGTGAATAATAGTGAAAACTCTTTTGCCTGACAAGCAAAGCATGAATTTGTCACATCAAATACTTTGTCTTGCTCAGTGTTCCTTTAGAACAGATAGCATTTAGCCTTCATATTTTACAAGAAAGACTTGCAAAAAATAGCTCTGAATATGTTACAGTTCAGGTAAAATTTTTTTTAAAAGTTTTCTTCAGGTTTTTAAAACTTTATTTCCTAAGTCTAGATCTATAATAAAAATCGATAAACATAGTAAACCGTAACTTCCAAGCAAAGCAAGGGAATTTGAAATTCAAGGCATTATATCACAAGCAAATTATGGTTTTCTGGTCATAAATATTATCTCTTTACAAATGCAGTTGTATTTTAAATCAACCATTTCAATATCAGTATCCCTGGAGAAGAATTTTAATTACATTCTGTTGATATTGTATGGCTTTCCAGAAGATTTGATTGTTTTGCCATGTAACCTAGAGGGAGGGTAACTATGTCAAATTCACAGTTCAGATTTTACTCAGATAACCAGCCACCCACCGAGTTATTCAGTCACCAATTTTCAGAACTAGATCTAAACGTCTTTTGAGGGCTATTCCCCAGTCACTAAGCTAGGTTACAGCCAAGCTTATTGCTGACATTTCCCTTGCCCTTTCTTAGGCATTTCAGAGCCTTTGCTTATGTCTTACCAGCATTTGTACAAGTCCGGCTAAGCCATTTTAGGAAGTTAAATCAGCCCTCAAATGGTATCTTTTTCCATAGGGTTAGTTTAGCTAATCAGCTTCCCGAGGCCTCTCAGCACACGATGGCACAAATGCCAGGGCAGCACAAGGCAGGAACACACGGCTGGCAGCAGATGGGAGGATGAGACCCTGCAAACTAGATTTAGATCAGTTTAGATTTTCCATTTATAGCAAAATCTGATAAAATTAAATTATTTCCCCATCAGACTGTGCAGTGAAACTTCACTCCCTAAAATATTTTGAAACTTACTGTACAAGCAATTAAGTTGAAATAGTAAACTGCTTGTGTTCGTGGAGTACTGAAAAGTCAAGTCTCTATTTTCTTCTTGTATTGCCTGAGGATCATGACAGAAGTATGACAGTTTCAGGGCAGGAAGGGTGCAGATTCTATTATTTCAAGGTAGTTCATTGGTGCAATATAAGACTCAATAAGGGGGAAGAGAAAAAATAATTACACATCAGCACATCTGTAGACTGAAATATCACCGTTTTGTTAATCAGAATGGGAATGGAATTGATACAGTACATGAAAAAGTTACACTACTTCACAGAATGGATTTCAAGATCATCCTCAATTTGGGCAGCTCATTATGACGGCCACTTCCATTGTTGTGTCTTCCTCCTTCAGTGTTGGTTCATAAGCTACATAATTAACATTGGCAGGGATGCCACAGGGGCACTCCCTAGATATTCAAATATTAGAAGTAAAAAAGAATCTTTAAAAGATGAAGCTGCACATGTGCAGGGGCATTAAAAATTACAATGGCTTGTCACGTACATGTGGAGATCAATAATTATTCAATAACCTTTCCACACCCACGGGAATGCAAGTCCTGACCAAAACGCTGTATTTCACAGTTTCTTAAAAAGAGGAGAGAAAAGGGATCTGAGCTGTGGGCATTTAATGTGGAGAGAGAAGAAAGAGGAACCACAAGGATCAGAATGAACTGCTGTACCTAAAAGGTTTAGGGCAAGGAAACAAAGCCATACCTACTTGTGGTTAAACTAGGTGTCCCTAACCTGAGCTACTAAGTCTACTACAACACTACAGACGCTGCCTGAAGTGCCACACTGCAAACAGGAGATCTAAATTACCAGTGTACTCACATGACTTCCACCAGTTCTATTCCAGTACAACCCAAGGAATCAATAGGTATGACCTCTATTTTGCCCTAGGCTAACTTTATTTGCTAAAATGATGCAATAGTACCATTAAACCAGAAACAAGTTTCATTATGTATAAGCATTTAGGCTTATGACTCCCGCTTCCTTTTCTAAAAATCAATGGCAAAATTCATACACATGCTTTTGTAAAATTCTGCTCCACTCAAACTCAGAATTCAATTTTACAAAATACATTTTCAGTCGGTATTTTCTTATTTTTTCTTTGTTAATCAATCATTTACAGATCAGTGCCATGCCTCTATTATCCCATTACTTCATCTCCACTGATGGACAAAGAAAAGTGCCAGTTCAGATACAAAGAATAATGGTTGGCAAAGACTATGCAAAACTTTTAATATACAGTTTAGATTTTATTTTTACTAAAATCAAACCTATCATGAGTTAGCACATCAAATGCCACATACCACCAGTTTAAACCTTTAGGGCTAGATCCTGAAGTGACTAAAATATATGTATATGGAGAAGTAGATATCGTGTTTATTGTCTACATACTGGATAGGTCATGAACCGTCTAAAAATTGTAAATAAGATTGCATTCAGTACAACAAATAAAGCCTGTGGAGTAGACAGTGACCTACTATGCATACACACATGCATAAGAATATAAGACAACAGAAACCTTCTTTTTATTACCTTTTTTACTTATTCTCTTTTTGCTTATGAAAGCAGAAATGAAATAACTACATTGGCTATTATGATATCTGGAATGAGAAATCAAAAAGAAAAAAAGTCTCCCATTAAGGGTAACAAATACAGGTTAAGATCACACTGATTCTCTTTTCCTTTCTGTGCCTCTCCTTCCATTCTCTGCAAAGCGGGTTATGCCTGATGCTGTTAGAACCTAATAAATTAAGCCAATGAATTTTATACAGGTGTCATCTTTCCAAGAAAAAAAAAATTAGATTTATGTGCAGTCTAGAAAGTAAACGGGTGAAACGGTTGAAGGCACAACATACCAGGGAAAAAATCCAACCGTCTATTGTCTTGCAAGATCCTTTTTTGACTGCTTTAATTTCCTCCTCTAGCCTGCTTCTTTTGTCTATGAAGCTGAGTCTCACTATAAACCTAAACAAGATGATTTCTTTCTCCTTACCGAAACTTTTTGTCAGGTCAATAATACCTTTTATGTTTAATGCCTCTTCAGTTCTTAATTATGTAAACAACAGTAATTGGGAGGAAAATGGACTGAGATTCCAGAATATCAATGAGATTTTCAAGAACTGTATCTTTAGGTTTAGCAAGGTATATGGTATTTTTTAATGAGCTAACACCTTGAATAAGGACCACCACGAGGCAGAAATGGAACAGAAACAGAGATGATGAAAGTCTACAGGGAACTGACAGTTATCTGGAACTTCTGTGCAACAAAAATAATTTCCCTCAGGAAGGGAAACATGCAAAACTACTTAATTTTTAATCTTATTTTGAATATTTAAAATTGGACTGTCTCAGTCTCTTCTAATGAGAAGAGGACTAATATAATAGAAGTACAATATTAACTTAAGACAACAAACCTTGCTAGTTAAATGCTCGGCTCATAACTAGTCTATATTTATTCCCTTTGCATACAAGAATTCCAGTGTAAAGGAAAAAGATGACTTTTCTGTGGTGGTGCAATTTCTGAAATTGCTGCAGCTGGGAAAGAAACTCCCTTATTGCCTGAAGAAGGGCACTGAGAAACACTCACCTCAGCCAGGCAGACTGGGGAAAGAATCCTCATTGTTGCAGCAATCCAGAGCACTTGGGCACTGCCCCAGTATCCTCCTGTGAGCCTGGGAAGAGGCTCCATCACCTCAGAAAGAGACTGACCAGCAGTCACCCTCCTGGACACCTGATACCTGGATCGAGGCTCAGTGAGCTGCTCTAATACAACTAGTGGAAAGTTCCATGGGTGTAACATCTTCCAAGTGCAGACAAAGCCAATATTAAAACATCAAAATGAATATTCAGATATCTGACAAAAGTCAATTATCTCAAAACCCCATAAATGTGTGATTATACAGAAGGCTCTTTGAGCTCCTCTGAATGGTAGCAGGCTGAGACCAGTAATCTCCATCTCCCCGGAGCTGGATGCCTCCCAGGCGCAGTGCACGATCTCATTTGCTTACACAGCAAATGAAAAGGTCTCAGCAAAGTCATCTCTCGAGAGTCACCCACTGCCTGTTGGCAACGCTGCTGCACTGAGTGCGAGTGTTCTCACCAATCTTAAAGAGGCAAATTTTCAGGCTCTCTATCTGTCATGAACCATACTTCTCTTATGCCTAACAATTCATTTATCTTTGTCTGCATACATAACTCTATTATTTCTGTATTGATCTATGTATCTATTACTGTGTCTTAAGTAGGAATGAACCTCCTCATTTTCAAATCTGTCATTAAGTTGCTCTCCTGATTACAATAGATTTCATACAATCACCTTGCTAAATACTATAATGGCTGATGATTAAGTGCTGTTGAAGATCCAACTACTTGATCTACCTTAGATTATCAATAAATTCTAAATTACTGCTAAATCATAACCATGTAAAATATTTTCATCCATGACAATTTTCAAGTAACTAAAATAGTAATCCTTAACTGCCAATATATATGCAATTACAGCCCTGGTTTTGTAAATTACTGGATGTAATTTAATTGATAAAGACTAGCATTTACTGGTTTTAAAAAAATACAGTAATATATGTAAAAGCAATGCAATGTATTTACAGAGAACTACCAGAACACTGCAGCAAAGTGAACTTATTAACTAGAACAGCACATAACAGGAGAGCGACAGCACAACTTTGACAACGGTAGAGACAGAAAAGAACTTTTCTCTCCCTCCTCCACAGTTGTCTATAAGGTCTGTATCGTTACAAGCACTAGAATACCCAGGGGGATAAACTAAAAAAGAACTGCCGTCACACTTTTACCTCTCCCCATTTTCTGAGAACAGAATACAGCCTACAAAGCTAGTTCCCAAACTCTTTCTACGAATACTAATGTATTACATGCTCCCGGTCTCTCCACAGCAAAAGAGAAAGAAAGCAGAGATATGAAAACACCAGTTCGAGCAACATATTTTACCAATTTCAGCAAGCACAAGAAACTCAGCTCCCATTCAACGTACAAGACTGTGCTAGAAGAACTGTAAAACTTTTATTTACTAAGAACATTCTGACAGCTACAGAAGATACATATCAACTAGTACCTATGCAAAAAGTGATACAATTACATTTTAAAGTAACTATTATTCAAAAGCAGCTTTTCTAAAGCTAATTTTTCAATCAAAGCTCTCTTTCTTCTTTAGCTGTCAGCTTGAAAATAACAATTTCTTTGCACTTATCTGGTGCCCGAAGTGCTGAAAATATAAATATTTGTTTTAAAGATTATGCATATTAACAGATATTTCACTTAAAGCAACAAATAGTAGAATAGCAGCTTTGATTTAAAGCAATACCATAAATAATCATCAGGACAGAGCACGAGGGCCACACTTTCCTAGCAGTGTGACTAAAACTTTAAGAGGAAAGCAATGCATTGCAATTTAAGAGCACTTCAGAACACAGTCACATTTTCTTTAGACTCATGTTAAAAGCAAAATTTACCAGCAGAAAGTCCCTTGAAAATGAGATGTCAAACAAAAACACAGCAGAAAGATCAGAATTACTTTTTCTCACAGTATGAATTGAGAACGGAGCCTGTGATTTAAGGATGTCTTCCTTGCATGATGCTTTCACAGGTTAATGTAATATCTGTGGTGCTCAGAATATTCATTCCTCTTACATACAAAAGTACACAGTAGTACTATAGTCTTAGTTTTGCCTTATTTTTTATATTCTTTTAGCCTCCACACAGAGCGTAACTGGTGTTGCTTAGAAATTCTGACATATTTCTGTTTTGCAAGCTCTCACAAGTTTTCAGGAATACAGTCAGCAGGTATAAACACTCACTTTGTGTTCATGTATCTGTCACACATTTCAATAAAAAGCTGACAAAAGACTTTCCTACAGACCTTCCTTTGGCACTTAAACACAAAACAGGGTCTAGTATTTCAAGCTGCCTGAAAGATTTTGCCTCCTATTGTAGTTAATTTAGGATACTGGACGCATTAAATACATAAGTAAAGCATCAGTGGTACGAAGAGGAAGTCAATAAGCTTAGTCAATGCAAAATAGCATTTTTGAAAATCTGCCTAATCACTTCTAATTTACTTTGGAAGTTATAGATCTGTCTAATTAATCCTAATTTGCTCTGCAAACTACACAAAGAGCCAAAATTCACTAGTTTAGTTCCTTCTGTTTTTTCTGGTTGAATACCAACACTGCCATTCCTCACCTGACTACTGATACTCTAGGCAGGAAAAAAAATACTTCCAGTGACACAGCTGACTTATGGATACTAAAGCATCCCTTATATGCTGACTGTGTTGATATTTAAGTATATTTGTATTTTAAATTCATATTCCTCTTCTATATTTTGACATAATTTTTCCCTACACTTCCAAGAAATTTCAAAATATAAATGAAAAATGTTTTAAATCAATTTCACAGACTGGATACATTTCAGTTCTTTTTGAAATAAAACATTTTACACATAATTTGCTGGAATTCTAAAATATCCTTTCCAAATAACAAATTCTAACTTTTAAAATTAATTATCATTGATTTTAAAAAAAAAAACAACCCAGTTTTTGTTTAGCTTTGCTTCGAAAATCAAACATCTTGGTACACTGCTGTCAGTAGTAAATAGTTCCTGGCTTGGTTTAAACACACAGTAATTTAGTACAACAGGAAAAAAGCAGAATTGTGAAAACAAGTGACTGCTCTGACAACAGGGGTAAAGTCCTGTTCTTCTGATCCAGGCAAAAGCTTTTCATTTTTTCCCATTTAAGTAAGAACTTCATATTAATTGTTTGCAATTCAAAGGAATTCAAAAGAAATCAGAACCCAAACCAGGAAATAAATAAACCTTTAAGATCATTGAGTTCAACTGTAGAGCTGCCACTGCCAAGTTCACCACTAAACCACTTCCCTAAGTGCCACTTTCACATGGCGTTTAAATCCTTCCAGAGATGGTGACTCCACCACTTCCCTGGGCAGCCTGTTCCAATGCTTGACAAACCTTTCAGCGAACAAATTTTTCCAAATATCCAGTGTAAATCTCTCCTAGTGCAACTAGAGACCATTCTTCTCATCTTATCATTTTTCACTTGGGAGAAGAGACCAGTACCTACCTCACTGCAGTCTCCTTTGAAGTGCTTGGAGAGAGCAATGAGGCCTCCCTTCACAGCCTCTTTTCTCCAGGCTTAAACAGCTCCATTCCCTCAGTCTCTCTTCACACTTGTGCTCCACACCCTTCAGCAGCTTCGTCTGGACACATTTCAGCAACTCAATGTCCTTCTTTTAGGGAGGGGACCCACACTGAACCCAAGATTCAGGGTGCAGCCTCACCAGTGCCAAGTACAGGGAACAATCCCTTCCCTGCTCTTACTGACCACACCATTTCTGATGCAAGCCAGGTTGCTTCCGGCCTTCTGGGCCACCTAAGCACACTACCAGCTACTAAAATACAGAGATTAGAAACCTCAGGATATTTCCAAATGCTTGTTCTCAATCAGACAGAACACAGAGCCTGAAATAAGCAGCCATTCAACACTATTCAGACAAAATAGAATCATAGAATAACCAGGTTTGAAGAGACCCACCGGATCATCGAGTCCAACCATTCCTATCAAAAATGTTTTACTGAAAAAGTCAAATCTGTCCTCACAACACAACTCTTCAAATGCCTTATTATTAAAAGGACTATCCAAGGAAAGTCTGTCCTAATTCAAAGCAACTAGATTTCATCCCAGAATACAAATACCTAGTAGACACATAGCAAAAGTATTTTGGCCAGGACTGAGGATGTTAGAAATTTGTGGTTCTCTGGAACAAGAGACTGTGAATGCCCCTGGTGACTGAAAGCAATACTGATTTTCTTAATGTCATTCCAATTTTCCAAAATATATTTTTAGATTTTTAAAAAAGTCCCAACACATTACAAAAAATGGTGATTATGTAAGTATGGCAGCAATCCAGGTGTAAATAAAAACGTAAATAAAACACTTGCATTTTTATTCATGCATCTTTCAATTGAGGAAGAAAAAAAAAAGTCAAGTAAGAAAATTTTACACTCACCCATAGAGTCCTTTATATAAACTACATATATGTTTATATAACCAAATATACATCAATAGCAACAATTTCATCAATCCACACAACAGACTTAAGCAACAGACCTGGTATATGAATGACTTAAGCATTTCTATTTGTTTTGTCTCATGGAAAAAAAATGAGAAATTGTCTAAGAGGCTACATTTTGCTGTCTGATGTCCTCAGCTCTACTGCATGTCTCATGTCAGAAAAGTGCAGGGCAGCACAGAGCAGCAGATGCATCCAGAATCTCTGTGCCTGTAAGTGAAAAGGCTGCAGCAAAAGCAGGAGAGTGGAAACACTATTGACCATATGTCCTCAGCATCCTGCATGGGAGCTGCCATCAGCTACCACAGCCTGAAGGCTGGAACAGCTCTCTGACCCTGTTACTTTCCTGAGCCTCATGCATCCCCCCCTGCATAAAACCATTCTGTAGGAGGGAAGTCAAGTTCTACTTGCATGCATTTTCCCCCTAAAACATCAGATATTTCAGAAATGCAATTACTTCCACCAGGAAACATTGAAAGATTCTGTTAGTCATAGATTAAGCTACAGCTAACACAAATTATTCTGCTTTCTGAGAGGATGGTATCTATAATTTCTTTGAGTTTGTACAGTATTTTCTACTTTCACATACACTGAAATGATGAGCACACCTTAGCACTTTCAACTTTATGATCTACCTGCTATTTTATCATTAGTACTTTTGATATTTAAAAATGCAGGCTACTTGTCAAAACTGGCTTTTGTTGAAAGGTTACGGAAGTCTTGTCAAAATACGTTTGATGAATTAATTGCCAGTGTTTTGTAAGAATGGCATCAGAAATTATGTGCTAATGGCTTTTCTGAAGATCACGAGACTCAGTAAAACATACATAATAAAATGCACTTGATACTTATTACTATACTTGTGCTTATTATTAATTAGCCTGTGGAGTACTGATTTTCACCATTAGGAGTTAGCGTAGGAGAGAAAAAATGAAAGCACAATTTATTAACAGCAGTAAATGAAATCAGCCATAGTCCTATTTCATTAGAAGCAGACATGTAGGACGACACTTTAATGAGTTCAATGGTAACAGCTACCTTCACTGAAATCCTTGGTGGACCCGCATAGCCTGAAATCCGATGGAAAACACACTGCACTGCACCACTAGCACCATGGGGGTTTCTCTTTGTGACAAACCATACACGCTACAAACCTCTGGCAAAAGGGATTTCCACAATAACTTACTCACTGGCTCTCTCTTCATAGAGAATTTCTACACACTAGTCTCCACAAAGAACTTGTTTCCAAGATTTATCTTGCAAATAGCAGCTTCCTGTGAATCTTTGAGAAAAAAAATCAGCTATTTGGATATTCTTATCAAAATTTATCTTAGAATTATTTGCTTGTAAAAATTAATTTCGGTCACATTACATTCTGTACCAATACCCTCTCTCCTTGTGTGGCTGTATTTACTTTACAAACACACAGCGTGGTAAAATGCAAGAGCATTGCCTTCTACATCATTTTAATCTCAAATCTATTCTTATTGAAGATGCCTATAAAGTTTAATTTGCAAATTATAACTTAGATCTAAAAATTTTACACCAGTCTAAATAATTTTACAATAGATTTAGAATTTCTACTAAACTGCAAGGCTTTCTAAAGTTTTATAGGTTCCTACTCAAATCTTAGAGAAGAATCTTCAAGGAATGGTAAAGGGGTTTTACATAAGAAGTGAGATTGTAGAAATTATATTTCAGTGTGGTTTTAATTCTTCAAAGATCTTCTCTTACATAACATTTGAAAGTGTACCAGTCCCTAGCAGCATAAATTGTGATCCCATGGAAAAAAAGAAAAATCTAAGGAAAACACTTTGTAGCACGGAATCTATTTTATTATTATAAATTCTCTTTTTATCTACAGTGTGGATCATGGTCAGCTGGGGGAAATGCTGGTTTTGTGGTTATACCAGTAGCTGAATTGCTGTTACAATGGAAGAGAGTTTGTTACTACTAAATCATAGTCAATGGAACTAAGCTTATAACTGAGATGACTTATGCTGTTATAATATCTGAAATGAAAGAAAATTACTGTAGCACATTTGCAACACAAAAGCACACTTTTAAGTGAACAAAACGTTGATGATGACATTTTTCAGACAGTAATTTAGCGGGCTCTTTCATTGCACTTATGTTACTGACAATCATTTTTTAAAATAAGGTAGAATTTGGCGAATAAACACGCAGCCACACTTTCCATGCAGAGCAGAACAAACAAAACCAAATACAGTGCAACTTCAAGAAAATCTGCACCAGGGTCACGTAAGCACATCATTATTGTGATAACTTTTCTTCTTCGTTTTTACTGGAGCAGCATTAACCCATGCTAAGGCACTAAATATTATCAGACAATTTCGCTGACCATTGCTATTGCTCCTAATGTGCAAGTGTCTACTCTGAAAGTATTTTATCAGTGCGAGTTCTTTTTCTAAAACTTAATTCTACTGAGCAAATCTGGAGGTTGCACTACATCTAGTCTAATCCTAGTTTTTTTAACAAACCTCTGTCCTGCAACAGCTGCCCACATGTAGTTTCTCAAATGTCCAGTAAAAATTAAAGCATTTACTGTCCCAAATGTACATTCTGTAAAACTGTAAAATCCTGTGAAGAACAAGTATTCCTGAATTAAGTCACAGTTGCCTGTTGATACATGTGCGCTGTATACCTGCATAATGCACAAGGAGATTTTAAACTTCAAGATTTAAAATTAGATGCATGTCAATTAATGGGCCCACTGACCTTCAGCATACACTGTCCAAACCTCCAATGAATTGTCCATGGCAGATAAAAATTTTAACATTGTCAATCAAGTAATTTGTCACTAGAGGTGTAAATCCATTCTGTCTTTTACTCTTTTTTCCCTCCACTTACAGAACTCTCAGGATAGCTAAGGCCATCTCTGGGATCTGACCCTACTTCATTTACTTACAGTTTAGAAGCTACTTTCCTACTTTACTGAGAAGTTTTAAAATATGAGGTGAAATTTGCAAAAGCACTTGTATGGGAAAACTGGGTGCTTGGCATTCCTGCAAGAAAGAAAGACAGAAAGAAAGCGTATGCTACCTAAAATTAACTTAAATTACAGACATAATATCAAGCTACCTAGTGGTAACGTGTTTACTTTTGTTTAGAGGAAGATCTTTTCATAAAGAACCAAAATTATATCAACACGCATCCAACTGTATCACAGACCTCACTACATACAAAGAGATTTGCCACGTAATTACCACGATCTTCTCAGATAATTGTTACTGCAAAAGCAGAATACAACCCAATAGATATGTACTTGGTTTTGCCTGTGTTGTCAATAGCAGGAAAAATACACCACAAATTGTCTAAATGTTCTGACAGAGAGCAATGTCAGAACAGATGTTTAGAAAAGGTTTTAAAATGACAGGAGCTCTTTCAAGAAAACCAGCAAAGCTCAGTTTTTAATTGTTTTACGTAGCAAGCTGTGAAGATGGTTATGGGGAGAGTACAGTGTAAATAAAACCTTCAGTTATCAAGCCAACATAATGCTGGCTATATATTTATAGAAAACAATCTGGCATTTCATTTGAGAGCAACATTAAGTGAAAAATGTGAATAGAAGAAATAAACAAAAGAGTAAGAACAACCCCCTCTCACCTTTGGGCTCATATAGTGCAAAAGTTAAGACTATCCAATAATCCATGGTTGCCATCATCTATTTGCTCAGCTGAAAACGTGAAATGAGTCAGCAACTTCAACCTAATAAGTACTTATCTAATAGCCCCTCACAACTGGCATTAATTAACCTTGCAAAGAAGTGGAAGATAGTAATTCAAGTGGAGTGTCATGCTAAAACAACCCTGCTGTTTCTAAGCTAGTATAGATACAGCCCTAATTGCCTCTGTATGCTCTAATTGGATGGACAGACTGAATATTCCAGGGAGAAACACCAACTATCCTCTCCATTCAGAAATATTATTCTCAGCGAAATTCTGATGCAGATATGTACATATATTTGTTCTACTCACGATGAATATGTTCTTACAGTACTGGAAAGCTTTTTTTCTGTACAACTAATATCTAATATTTAGAAGCACGGCATCCAGCTCACAGGATTCTCGTATCTTCCAAATAAATAACAGCCCATTGGATTCTGGTATCTTACCAAGTAGTGTGTTGGTCTCTCGTCTCGAGTAAAATGCAACAGGATAAGAGGAAATGGCCTGAAGTGGCACCAGGGTGGTTTAGATTAAATATTAGGAATATTTTCTTTACTGAAGGATCGTCAAGCACTGCAACAGCTTCCCAGGGAATCAGCTGAGTCATCATCCCTGGAGGTATTTAAAACACCATTTGGATGTGGTGCTTACAGACAGGGCTTAGTGATGCACCGGTAAGTGCTAGGTTAATGGTTGACCTCAATGATCTTAAAGGTACTTTTCAATCAAAAAAACTCTGTAATATGAATCGAGTAGATGAATCTGAATTGGGGGTGAGCGGGGGGAGGCAGAACAGGAGTGAAGGGGATACACTTTCTAATATGACTGTCCAAGGAGGGAACAGCTGCAAAGCAAAAATCCCACCATTCCCTGAACGGAGTCCTCACTCTTTCCTTCTAAATGTCCAAGTTTTTCTTGCAACATCTTCCACTCTGAAAAATTTTCTCATCTTTCAGGAACTAACAGAGAATAGATGAAGAAATCTATACACTCATGCTCATACTCTGAAGAGGTAACATGTTCCCTCTACTGCTCACAGTAGAGCTGATGTACATTTTCTGCTGAGTCTAAAGTCTAACAAAAGCAGCACCTGAGGTGACGGATCTCTCACCCATACACCATCATCTCAGCCCCGTGCCTCGGTGAGCCCATACACGGCTGCACTTCACCACCTGCTGCTGCAAAGCTGATAAAATCTGCTATTTTAAAAAAAAATGCCTGCAGTTATGCACCTCTCTTCTCAGCTATCTTCACTTCTCCTCCACTGCCTGATGAGGATGCTGCTGCCAGGAAAGCCTTTAGGCTGAATTATGGGAGACAAGTTTCTCATTCCTACTTCACTGATTTTTCTCTTTTCTCCTTTTTTTTCACTTTGCTTCCAATTTTTGGAAAGACAAACACCCTCACTATCCTCCTCCTCTTTTCCTTCCCTTTCCCCCAGTCGTGACCCAAACTCTAATTGTTCCCTTTGCTCAATCCATTTCATACACTTCTTCTAAACCAAATTTTTACAGGAAGAAAAACCTAGAAACAAAATTCATCAACCAGAACTGACTCAGAAGTTAGCCTTGCTTTGTGCAGGGTATTAAGACCAGCTAACCTCCAGAGATCTTTTCTCAACCTGAACTCATCTCTGATTCTAGGTTACACATACATACACACTTACCATATACACAGCTTCTTTTCCACTAGAGCAGGTATTGCACCTCACACTGCAAAATGAATGTAGGTTCATGGCATTGCAGTTTCTGCTGGCCAAGAGAACGACCTTGAATTGTTAACATTAGTCTCTGTTGCCTACTCCCAAGGAAGATGCTCTAACTCAGGAGGATTATGAGAATAAGAAATGGCCTTAGCTGCTGCACAGATTTAAAGTATTTGCAAGTATAACTTGTGCAGCATTGAGATAGACAGAGTAAACAAGGCTATAACAAAGGAGCAATACCAATGAGTTCTGGTTATCAATGTCAAGCTTCAAAAGAGAAATTTCAGTGCTGAAAAGATGAAAATCTTAACAACTGGGACTAAGCAGTTTCTCATTAGAATAGGAAAAAGTTCAAAGATGTGAAAACTTAGTTATAATGGATATGTTCTTTGCTATTTATTTTCACATAGTAAGTTTCTTCAGACAGTGGAAAACTAATTGCTTACCAACATAAATAAGCACTGTGTGGCAGGTTTGAGTAGTCACTAAGATTTACGCAAAAGCTGGAGAGAAAAAATATCATGCCTTCAGGACACAGAGTGACGGTTGGAGTCTGTCATTATGATAAAAGCTTCTAACCTTGCTGTCAGTTGGTGTCTTGCTTGAAGAGGCTTTGGAGTCAAATTCAGTGGAAACCAACAAGATTAATTCTAGTGTGCACAGTTCATTACCTCTCACAGAAAACACCATCAACGGAGTTTAATAACTTGCTTCTAACCGTTTAATTGTGATGTCTCCAATAATAATTATTGATTATGTCAAAAAAAATTACATTTTGTATAAGACTACTGCACAACACACAGTAACTAAGTGCCAGGTGAAACTTTGCCAATTTGATTTATTAAGAGTTCTGTGCACACAAGTGGCAGCTAACGTGCTGGCTGCCTTCCTGCTATACCTGTTCTAGCCTAGTCCCTCCCCTTCAATGTTAATCAGTGAGCAGAGCATAACGAGGAGACGATTACGCATTGCTGCTATTTGTGCCAAGAGACTTTAGGTAAATATTTTTAATACATTTAGTCAGTTTTCTCTGGCTCAAGGTTGCACTTCAAGGCAGATGTCTGGAAAGACGCCTCTTATGCTTTGTTATTCAATGTAATTTTTTTTAAAAATAGATTTAAAATGAAACTAAAAAAAAAGTACAACACACATTGTTCCAATATATTTTCTTTTATTTCATAACTAGCCAAATGAAATCTATTTAATGTATTTGTTCCTCATTCAAAAAAGTTCACAAGCTCTGAGAATAACGCTAAATTCTCTCAAAGTTAGTGCTATGGAAATCTCTCAGAAAATTAGCACATACCATTGAAAAGATGGGTAAATACAACAATGAGCTTAGCTGATATAATTCCCATTTGGAGAAGAAGCAACTGACCTAAAAGTCTAAACAAGACACTAAATAGTCAGGCTATTGCTATAAAAAGTTGCCTCCTTTCTTCCTTATTTAGAAGTGAAAAAAAAAAAAAGTTTAGAAGCAAATTAGATTCCAAAATGTAGCTTTAAAAATTATGATAAGACATTGTAACTAAATACAAATCTCAGAATAATTCATTCTAATTTGTGTCTACCATGAACAACAAAGTCCCTTGCAATCAGACCTTTATATAAAGTCATCCGACTGTTGCTATTTCAATAGGTAAGGTTTTTAATGAACCAATGGCAGCTTGCTGATAACAGTTAGATGAGATGAAATTAAACCATGCACACTATTTAAAAGAGCAATGGTGCTCCTGATAAAAGAGACTTAATCTTTGTGTTACCTAATCAGCCTCCTGTCTGGAATTTACTTCACTGCAGGTTGAAATTTAGTATTAAATGTCCATCAATAACACTCTGTAAATAACTATTATGGAAGCAAAGTGATTTAATGTCAAACTAATGAGATTCAAAACTTAAGGAATTACATTTTAGCCTTTATCAAATAAAGTGCTTAGAGGGAAGGAGCTTCCCTGAATCTACTGGAGTAGGAGACATCAGTGGTAATGAGGGGATGGAGAATAAATGTCAGCTTAAATAATATGATAAAATCTTTCAGCATCCTTCCACTCAGGATGGAATTCCTGTAACAGGGACCTTCATGACATCTTTTGATTTGCCATCTGAGACAAGGCTCAGCTCAGTCACTTCACTCAGTACAAGCGGATGCATGTTCCAATAGAGATATTTTCTTACCCTCTGATGGAAAATGTCAGTGTGAAAAAGTGAGCAGTAAGTTAACATCAAGACAATGTGAGAGCCCACAATGTTTAGTCCTTTAGGATTTTAGCTATTAACATGATCGCTGTGCTTGAGCATCCACCCTATTAGTCAGACCTGGCTCCCTGTGATTTCTACCTCTTCCCAAAGACCAACAGCCTACCAGGAAAGTCTTTGGACCAAATGCAAAGAAACTCCAGAGTGAACCATTAGAAGCAAGGCTGCCATAGTAAAAGATATATTTTTGATGAGTTGAAAAGTTGACTCCCATCTAGAAGGCCAGTATGAGGCCTCTCCATCAGTTAAGTCTCAATAAAATTTCCAGGAATTAAGCGATGCTTAGCTTTCAGGCTATGGTCGACTTCACCACTAACGAGAGATTCCACCAGGGTTACTGTTAGCTAATAACTAATTGCAAAATTGGGACAACAGTTGAACATGAGCAGTCTTATAATATTCCACTATTACAGCTACAACTCTATTTCTCAATAAGGTTTCAGGTCTTGTCATTTACACCTGTTTTATTCTAACCCAAGGTACTACCTGGGGCATTTTTAAAGATTAACCCTAGAGAAGCTCGCCTTGAGAAATAAACATTTCCAAGATGATTACTATAGAGGAATATGATGAAGAACAAAGGAAGGAGAATCAACTTTCAGATTGCCTTTAAAAATGTGCAGGAAGTCCAAAAGGATAAAAAAGAGATATTAAAAAAATGCAGAGTTTTGCCCTCTCATGTTTCAGCAAGAGATTCTAAACACCAGCATGGGAGGAATCAATTTGCATCAGCTGTGGACAGCCTTAAGGGCTTGAGCAGCTTAATTGGGAGAAATGTTTTAAAAGCTAAAGAGGGCAGAATCACATCAGGTACATGAAGCACATACTCACAAATGCTCCTAAATGTATTCATTAGACACAATTAAAAGGAATAGCATTAATGTAAGACAAAAGTGGTAAAAAAGGATCATTAAAAGCAAGTTTTATTGATGAATACTAATCAATTAAAATATTAATGTAAGCATGTATATTATAATCACGTGTATATTATAATCTAATGTATTCTAAAATGATCTATTAGTAACTTTTAAGCATTATCTTTTAACATGTATTTAGTATATAGAAGCTAAATTTTCAGGTACTTAAAAACATAATAGCTACTTAATTTAAGTCAGGAATGAAATTTAACAGTTCGCTTAAGCTACTCATATCCTAATTTAGTTTTCTTCTTCATGCTGAATTTAGCATTCATGCAGGAACACAATCCAACTTTCATGAAAGTTGAAGCTTAAATGCACAGAAAATGAATAGGCACAAAATTTCTGGATTTTAACTTCAGAGCTAGAATGCGTATTTATCATTTGGTTTAATTGTACGTAGAAATAATGGTGTTTCTACAAGGATATGACTGCTGAGTAACTCAGACCATCAGGATGAAAACAGCACAGGAGGAAAATAATGTCCAGATAAGAATAAACACTATTATCTCTTTTCATTAAACGTGTGCATTTTACCTTACCCATCTTGATTCCTCTGAGGTGTTGTTTAAGGAGACATCAATGTTCATTACAAGCCTCCCAAGAAGGACAGATTCTTCAGCTACTGCCTTCTCCAGTGAACTATGACCTGAAATGTGGATAAATTAATACTTCAAAGAAAATGCTCCTCTTCTGGAACATACTTCCAGAGATAAAAGAGGTTGTGAAAATCTTGAAGTTTGGCAAAATCACTTCAATGTACTACTTGAGATTTGCAAAGGAGGGAAGTGGCAGCAAAAAACCCCCAAAGATCCTCATTTACCCTTCAGTAGTGGGAATTTACTGCACCACAAAAAGTAAAACAGTTGTACAACTATGACACGGGTCAGTGTATCTGCATCAATATTAGTAATATACATCCTGAATAAATTTAGGAGCCCATTTCTACTCAGCAAATATGCATTTAATCAGATTAAAGTATTTGCCTAAATTCTGTTTTCCCATTGTAGCAAGACATATTTAAGGTTGATCTCTTTTATCATCTCCCAGTCCATCTGCTTGCCAACTTATCTGGTCTCTTATCAAAAGCTAGTAATCAAAAGCCTTTGCTGTTCTTTTATGGTGTACAATAAACAGTTCTAAAGCTACCTGTTATAAAAATTATGAACAATAGTGAAGCCATGGCACACAAATCCACTACAGTCAGAAACTAGAGTTAAAAAGACGAATTTATGTTTTAATTGAACTAATTATTGGGAAAGTAGATTGCAGGAAGCCCAAACCATTGAACTAATCCTCTGTGGAATGCCTTCTGGTAAAGAGGACATGAAAAAAGTCCTCACCTCATGTCAGTAATTATTTTTGAAAATGCAGAGCTGAATGTTAGGTAAATGTCCAAGTGCCCGCTTGTTTAAAGAAATATCTAATTAACAAATAGAAAAAAAAAAAAAAAAAGAAGTCCTGTTGCATAGAGCTTCCTAAAGTCCTAGCCTGTGTCAGAGACACAAAATCAGCTGCAGGATAGAAAGGATAAACTTAGACAGTCACCAGCTACAACTTTACAGCCAGTCTCAAGTGGTGACCCCAAGGCTTAGTGTTGTGACCAGTCTTGTTTAATATCTCTATCAGTAATCTGGGTGAGTGGATTGAGTGCTCTCTCAGTAAGTTTGTCTTTTCCAACCTTAATGATTTTATGACCAGGATGAGGCTGAAAAGATGCAGTGTGGAAATCAGGTGGTACAGAGCAGCACCTTTCCGTTATAGTGTTATAGAACAGTTAATGTTATCACTCTAAATCCTTTTTAATAAATATATAGGCTACGTATAACTGACCTCTATGCTGCTACTCCAAGGGTTTTGTCCTTGAAATTTCTTCTAAGTAATTATTTTAACGCAGTGATATGACTAAAGCATCTCAATTATAGCAATTACACCAATCAGTACTTTCATGCTGTATGTGTACAGTACATACCGTTGCAGTCTCTCCATAGTTACTTCCAGTACCAGCCTGAAAGCCATCCAGAAATATCTCTGAAAGCTTTTTCCCCCCCCAAAGAATGCTTTTTCTCTCTTCACATTTTATTCTAAGGAACTTTGAGGGTCTCAGGCTTTAGGGTTTCGTTATGCATTTAGCTTTCTCCTTGCTAAGAGATGCTATGAAGTATAATATATGCAACCTCAGAGCTATAAAACGCATTAAGTTTTTCTGTCTTCTGATCATAAAATCAGAAAAAAATATCCCTTGCCTTTTTGCTTTACAGATAAAAAGAGTAAACAAATGGTTTTATTTGCAATATCCAATTTGCTGTATTAAGAATATTAATTGAAGTGCACTGTGCCATCATTCTCCTTTAGCTTTGATTAAGTTTGTACTCTGCACTGGTTCCTTAGGCACTAAGCCTTTTGAATAATTTGCTGGGGATAGTCCCAATTTTGCAGTCTCCACTGTTATTGCAGTTGCTACCTGATTTTCATCAAAGAAGAGAGCAGTTGTGCCTCATGCCTTCTCATTCCCTACAAGGACAACTTTCTTTTGTGGGCTGGGGTAGCAGCAGCAACACTCCCAGAATGGATCGTTTTAATTTACTGGGTACTGTTTTATTTACGTACCTTCAAATTTGCTTTATCGTTTTCATTTTCTATTCATAATGCGCACAGGAGGAAAACGAGTCAAAAAAATTCATATGAAAACAACCTTTCAGGTTTTTCGTAGGTAGATGGGAAATTCTGATATGGGAGTCCATTATTTTTCCATTTAGGCATTACAATATCCTTTAACTTACTCCCATTTTCCCTGCCTAATTTGCCATCTTTTAGATGCCAAGAATGTGTAGTAATCTCTGAGGGGCGTTTCTCTCATCAGCAGAAAAGGTACATTGGAATAATGACTTTCAGGCATTGGTGGCAAGCATTGTATTCTCAGAAGCATAAAATCAGAAATGGAAAAACTCCTAATAGGTCACCTAATCTATCTTTCAGCACAAACTGAGTTCTGCATAGTTGAAATATCCTCAATTTCATTTAGAAGCTGCCTGCTTGGGATTCCATATGCAGATTTCTTTCCAGTAATACAGTTATACACACTTCCCTGTGTCCCCTTTCAATCTCAAGGAGGACTTACAATTCAGGATACATAAGGAAAAGAGGACAAGAAGCTCAGAGAGTCATTACATCAAAATCACCAACTTAGCCTGACATAGCCCCGAGTTTTGGTCTCTGTATTAACTGGAAAAAATATCAGACTGGCATAATACTTCTGTGGCAATAATTACTTTCTAAATGTACTGGAATAAATTTAATCTTGATGAAATTCCATCTGATGCTAATGCAGTGACTACTGCCTTTCTAATACACCTAATACACCTCCCCGGTTCTCATATTAGCAGGATAAGACCTTGAAATTCCTGAAAAATGAACTTTCTTACACAGACAGATGACTACCAATACCTAAAGACACACTTTAGCAGTTCCTCTCAAGAAAAAATAATGATCTCTTTGCCAAAGCTAATAGGTCTATATTTGCTCTGTTCTTAGTTCTGCAAATTCTCAGTTCCACCACCAGCTTATTTGTGCTACTGTCCTAAGTCTGAACTTAAAACATTAAATGGCCTCTGAACTGGACATCTGTTTAATCAAGTCACAGTATTCAACCAATTTCACCAGCAGAAGTTGTGACAGAATATCTACCCACATCCATATGGTGTTAGCAAACATCTCTAGACCTTGGAGCACTGAAAGGTATTAATTCAGTCAAGTCTTAGGCCACAGTCTCATGCTACTGGTGCAATAGCTCTTTATTTTTTAAAGTGCCTTGAGGATGAAGGACTGACCTGAGGATGAAGGAACTAGAACTTATCTTTCATTCAAGAGCTGTTCATGGATCTGGACAAAAAAGACACCTCATGTTCTCACAGATGGATGAGAAGCAGACCTTCTAGAGCATAATTCATCACAACTAAATTAGCACAAAGGTATAAATAATCAGCTATTAGCATAGCAGCAGCAGTAGTGATTCTGTCATTCTACAAGGCAACACAATCAGGTTTTATTATTTGTATGTAATCACAGTTGCTATGGGGTAGGCAGGAGTGAAGAGAGACAAATTATAACCTTTTTGCAAAAGTAAAATCAAAATAGTTTTGTGGAAGCATTTGCAAGCTGTAAGAACTCTTCCCAAATGGGGCTTCTTGCATTCTTTTTGACAGCAAGGGAATTTTTTTCCAGATCACATAAAAGCAAGAAAGAAAAATTTTCTGTCATAGCTTAAGTCGGTAGTTTTCTTCTAGAAATGTGTTTACAGTTTTAGTCTCAACAGGGAGGCATGTTTTGCATGTAAATAGCAGGTGGTTATGGAGAGTTACTTTGACAGTTAATGTCTTGAGCTGGCTTGACATCTGTGGTCTAATAGAATGGCTCTGTAGTGAGTGAAGTTCCTGATGAAAGGCAACCAAATTAAGTGGAGATTTTTATTTCAGTTTCTAGCTGGCTATATATACTGCGACCACGCAAAGGGGAATGAAGAAATGATTAAAAAGAGATTGCACTGTAGGTCCAGTGGCAACTGACATATATGAACTTGAAAAGACAAATAAGACGACACTAATTTTAAAGCCACAGTGGTTCTTCTCAGTCAGCATCACTGGAAATTGCATTGCTGAAAGCAGAGGTGGTCTAACTCTTATCCAGAAAACAAGCAACATCATGCTGTGGAAGAAGGGGAATGTCAAATGCACCCCAAAGAGAGACAATTAAAGTCTTTGTCTTATTTATTCTTCTGGATAGAAAATTAATAGGTACAGTGTTTATAATGTCTCCTGGCTCCTGTGCTTAGACTTAATTCACATTTTCTGTTTCCTAAATTATAATCTGAAAATTGCATTGCAGATCTCAGGAAGGTACATTATTCTCAATAGGAATGTCTCCCTACCAAAGAATTGAGTATGACAATTCTTCCATGCTAAAATAATGGATTTTTACTTTCCTTTCCTTTACTGTGCATCTTCTCTTAGAAAAAAATGTGTGACATGAGAATTCTACAAAGATATTTAGGCAGAAATATAGCATACTCATCTTAATCTTCAACTGCCCTAAAAAAGCCGCTATTTTTGGCAAACAGATTTTTTTTCCATTTCAAGAAAAGGTATTACTAAGATATTACTGCTGTCTGATTTTACCATACCATTTCTAAACAGAAAATGAGATGTTTTAAGTATTAATTTTTTCCTCAGAATTACGGGAAATCTGGACATCACATGTTATACAGCTGTTGAATGAAAAGGAGTTCATGGAGCAGCTCCTGTGTTGCTCACATTTCCAGACAGCCCTGTCTCAGGACAGCTTTTGAAAAGCTCAAAGTGTCAATGTGACTGTCTCCTCATAGATTTGCACATTTCCATGCCACCAAACCCTGCAGTGGTGTGAAATGTTCTTTGCAAGAGACAGAACAGTGTCATTGCTAATCTGTTTTCACTAAAAAACATCCCAGTTGAATGGGACCAAAGGTGAAAGCTGCATTTGAGATATATAAATCAGCCAGCCAAGCTATAAACAGAATGACAGTCCTAAACATTCCTTAATTATTCTGATTCTGCTTTGACTTCATATTGGTTGCTGGTAAGTGCATTCTAAGTTGCCCTACAGTTCTGCTTCAGAGAAAAACTGTGTTTGTCCTGGCTTTGCTGCCTGTCAGAAGGATGCCATCATAAAGACGGTGGTCTAACAAGGATCTGTCTTGACAGGTAATCTGTTACATCATGTATCCTGAGACTATGCCTAGATCTTATCCCAAAACATATGCAAAACTAGAAAGTGAAAAACATTGTGCTGGTTCCTTCCTTATTTCACTGTATGTGTCTGTTTGCACGAGTTGTGTTACGTCCAGGAGCAGTAAGAAGCTATGTACATGTAATGCTTAGAATCTGTGGGGAAAGGAAGAGAAACTCTGATTAGATTAGGCTCTGTGGAAAATTAAACTACTGAAGCTCCATAACCAATTTGTGAAAATCAAATATTGACAAGAAGATAGTCCATAATAATCTCTTAAGTGTTTCTGCTCCGCCAATTATGGGCTAAAAATACTAAGAGCTCACTTTTCATTTGAGGTAAAATTACCATGCAAGTGACATTTCTTCCTTCTGCATCTCATGACAGGACTTTGACTTGAAGTCACAAACAATCACAAGAGCTTGTTAAACCTTTGCCATTCCCTTTTCACTCTGCACCCTTGGCGTAACATCAGAAATCATATGACTACAAATGCATTGCTCAGCAAAACTAAGTAACCACGTACCTTCCAAAGAGGAAGAATTCACTACAGAATATTCAAATGTAGGACGACAACACCTCCAGAGAAGGTGAATCAATCACCTCTTGGACAGCCTGTTCCACTGTCCAATCAATGACCCTTTCTGTAAACTTTTTTTTCCTAATGTCCAGCCTAAATCTCCCCTGGCAGAACTTGAGGTCATTCCCTCTCGTCCTGACGCCTGTCACTTGGGAGAAGAGCCCAGCTCCCTCCTCTCTACAACCTCCTTTCAGGTAGTTGTAGAGAGCAATGAGGTCTCTCCTCCGCCTCCTCTTCTCCAGGCTAAACACCTCCAGCTCTCTCAGCCGTTCCTCATAAGGCCTGTTCTCCAGCCCTTTCCCCAGCTTCGTTGCTCTTCTCTGGACTCGCTCCAGAGCCTCAACATCCTTCTTGTGGTGAGGGGCCCAGAACTGAACACAGGATTCAAGGAGCAGTCTCACCAGTGCCGAGTACAGAGGGAGAACAACCTCTGTTATGATGGTACAGCTAATGTGGCTACACAGAAACCAGTTCTGGGGCCTCATTTAAGTATTCCAAATGCACTTGCTCCAAACACACCTCTTGCACTGACTCACAACTTAGTGTGTCCAATAGAGTACACATCCACTTTATTAAGCAGTAGTTGTCATTCTTTGTGCCAAAAATGCCCAATAAATCCAAATAAAATTAAAAAGCCAATGTTGCAATGAGTCAGGTAAAATATTGAATGAACATGTCAATACAAGTGTCTCATTTCTACAGGGCAAATCAAGACCCAGGTGGTACCAACTCTCCTTTGACAAGGACGATAACGTTGCAACAAAGCAATTATGTGCTTTTGTTGAAATAATTTCAGAACTCTATTTATTTTAAAATACTGTGGAAAAGATAGGATCATGAAAAATAATAATAATTGCTTCTTCTATGCTATAACAGCAAATATTTCTCAGTGTAACACTGATTTAAAATCATTGCCATCTAGCAGCAAAGCACTTACCTGGGAAAGGGAGCAGACAGAAATTGGTCTAGCTCTGAGGGAATAAAAACCTGTATCAGGAAAAATCAGTTCAAACCCACTCTGGACATCTCATTAGATAGGCTGAGGATTAATGAGGTTACAAACTAACTGCACTTTTGTTCCTAGAAATAATCTTTGTCTGATTACAGGTCAGACACATTGACAAAACAGTATATAAAAATTATATAGGTGTTGTCCTTGATGTTTCTGTTTCCTGTGGAGAGGACGTCTGTGCTCAAGTGCAGCAGTCAATAACATTCACATGCAGTTAAAATTAATCTTAAAGAGGTGTGACAGATTTTACCCTTCATCACTTTTAAGTTTAAGATTAATGAAGCACATTTCCAAACCTGATGATGTATTTACACTTTATATCGATGTGCCACATTACTAATAAAGACTGCATGTATTTATTGCTATTACTGTACACTCTTGTTATAAAAGCAAAAAAATAACCCTTTACTGAAAGTTGGTTAACTTAAGAAGTTATAAACCTTTGAAGTTTTCCCATTAGACCTCTGGTTTTGGGGTTTTTGTCTTTAACAAAGGTTCATCAGAATATAAGGTAGTCTTAATCACCTCAACATCATCTCTAATTAATGCTGAAATGTAGCATCCCTTGCCTATCGTCAGTATGGCACGTGTTCATTATACAGAGTGTACAATATGATGAATTTAGTACATTTTTCTTCAATGCATTGTAGGTATCGTGACTCGCTCTCTTGCCAACAGCCAAATGAAACACTGAACGGAAGGTAGCAATGAGTAACTGGACTGAGGCCAGCCTTCAGCTTTTCACTAGCTACACTTTGCTCTTTCCTGATATTCCTTATGAAATTAATCCATTTTGCCATCACATCATGTTTAATTAATATTGACAATAATTCTCTGAAGCCTCTTTTAAAATCAGACATTTCTAGGATATATCTCCACATTCTGATGGTGTGATCCATTTTTCTTTTTCTTTACACTCCATTTATTAAATCTGGATACACAACAGCCTGTCAAGTAATCCAGGCTTTTAAGACCGGAAACTTTTCAGATAATTACAACTCTCTGATTTTTTCATTATTTAGTCAGAGTTTTACATCAGTTACCTGATATTATAAGCACTATTGCTCTATCCTGAATTAAAAAAAATGAATAATATCAGTCTAACCCTATGGATTCTTTATAACTACCAATATCATCTCAGATTCACCCAGAGTGAGCCCAGGAAAATTGGAGTTACATGTACCAGGAAATTGGAGTTACAGTGCTGGTCCTTTTGGATCAAAAGAATGAAAACAAGACCACTACCTACCATCAATATTTTATAACTATTTTCATCAATGGGTCCTTCTTACAATCTTCAACCACTCCACATGTAAAATGTGAAACCTAGTGGAGTCTCAGTTATGAAAGCTTTTTGAGGCAAAAAAGGTCCGGATTTCCCTCACAGATCTCCTCTGAAACAATCCAAATAAATTAAGCTCTGCCTTGTGTACTGGGTAATGATGCCAACACAAATCACTACAAGAGTAACACCACCTCCAAAGCTGGCTGCACTGCCAAACAAATTCCCACAAGATAATAGAATTCTCTACATTTATTTTTTTTCCTAAAATCCTTTGCCACGTAGTAATTGTGATGTAATTGAATGCAGCGACTGCTCCATGTGGACTTTGCGGCAGTGGAAGAATGTTGTTAACAAAATCTGAACGAAGCTGTTGCCCCATGAGGCCAGCAGAAAGGAGGCCTTTAGCTGTGCTGGTGGTGACCTTCTGTACGGATTGAAGCAGGATCCCTTTTATTCTTTTATTATTACACGTGTGTGCAGTAATCACACAGTAGGACTCCCAGTCCTGACTAGGGGCTTCAACTACACTGAGATAAATAAAATATGTGATTAATAATACACACTAGAGCAACATCAGTACTTCGTAAGAAAATGGAAAAATACACTCCTGGAGAATAAGCACATAGTTTACAATAATTCCATTTAGCATTCAGTTTTTCTTCTCTCTCATAAATAACAGCAACAGGACAAAAGATGGCAATTTTAATTGTAAAGCAGCTAAATAATTTTATAAAGGGAGCTGCACTCCTGCTGTACATTACAGCATAATGAATTCCTTTTGAAATGGGAGACAGAAAGAATAATCCCAGAAGCTGTAACAGAGAAGATGAAATGCCACCCTAATGCAATCTGCATCTTGTTCCCACCATAATAAGTAGCTATTTCTGTTCAGCAAATTGAACACAGCATTGTTCCCCATAGCTGGAATGAGCTTGGACAGGGAAGACTCCGCTTACCTAGGAATAATTTTTTATGTAATTATTAATGAAGTTGTTTATTGTTCACCATCGTCTGTGCAGCCTATAAATGCCTATATTGAACAATCAGCAAAACCTAGACAAACCATTAGTCTAATCTGAACACTGAGAAGGGATCAAAGAGACCAGAATACATTTTCAGCAGCGTTTTTTATTCTGCTTTTAATTCAGGAGAGTCTAACTCACAAATCTCGGGTGATTTGACAGACTGTTAGTCTCTTATAATTATGTAGCTCTATCTGACTTCATAAAACCTTCATATGTTTTTGCCCAAAAGTTTAAGACTTGCACCTTGCCTTTTTGGCTGTCAGTATTGGAAAAAAGGGGGTTAGGATGAAAAAGAGACTCTCCAGCGAAACAGATGAACTGTGAACAAGTTTTATGAATTCTTCCAACACAATATGGCTATAGGTGAGATATTTGAGGTCTTACAGTCCTAACCATGCTAAACTCAAGAAAAAAGCTCATTCAAAGAAGCAGATGAGTCACAGAAGAATCCTGGGTTTTATTAAGACCACTATCTGAGATTCAAAAGATGATCCACTGTGGTAAGAAAATGAAACATGACTTTACGATAGGTGCATTTTTTCTTTTTCTGCATTTACTGGTTAGTTTTTCCACATAGTGTTTAGTGATTAGAAATGTATTTAAGTCCATGTATTAACTGCTTTCAATGCCATTATCGGAAAAAAAAAAGCAATCGACCATATAACTAAATCAGCATTCTTAACAGCAAGAACATCACTTTAGCAATAATATAATATAAAAACACAACGGTGGAACATTTCTGTGGAGAAGGGAAGCTGCACTTTGTAGCTGTTAAAGAAAGCCCAAGAGAGCACACAAGGATCACCAGGTGAAGCCAGGCAAAGATTCGGATTCCTGCAAGGGTCCTAATATTTTATCAGTATGCTGTCTGAAAGAATGATGATGAATGCCATCCTAGAACTCAAAGAACTAGTAAGCGTAAGATAAACACAAAAAACACTAGTTCAAAGTATGGTTGCAAATACAGGGATTTCAGAAATAACATCATTTCCAAGAGCTCCCCTTCCACCTATTTTGTAGGGGTTTTCTTTGTTTTGTTTTGTTTTAACCCAGATGAGTTTGCTGATCCAGTTCACAACATGACTCCATAAACAGTTGTGTTAAAGTGCAGTATAGTTTTCTTCCCTTCTAAAATGCAATTGATCCGGAATAAATGGAAGCTGCAGCTCCATCCAGAGCTGAAAGGTACTCTGAATTTAAACTCCATCATGAGGATAGAAATCAAAATTAAGAAAGAATACTGTCAAGCCATAATGTATCTTCAAGAGAAGTAAACCAATTTGAGTAATGACAATAAAGCTTTAACTTGTTATTCAATAGAACCCATCTTACTCTGATGGCAAAAATGAAAATTATTCTGTATCAAATGAACAGAAACTGTACACAGCACTCAAGAGGGTGTGCGTATGTTTATTCCTTGCTGGTTCTGTAATGGAAACTCAATATAATACCAAATGGACTTCCAGGTATCACTGAGCAGAAGAAACCTTGTCTTTAGAGATCTGCCGTATCTTACAGATACACACATAACTCCTATAGAACTTGGGTGGAAGAGTAGGGGCCAAATTTGAGGCATCAGCATCAGTGCAACTGCACAAGTATCTCTAACTTTTATGAAATGGCAAATTCAGCTGTACTTACAGACTCAGCTCAGTTAGTTCATACTGAAGATTTAGAACTGCTTGAAGTATCAAGAATATTCGAATCTCTAACCACAAATCAGCATGATTTACAAACAGGTAACAGAAGCATGGGATTAACACCCTTTAACTGTGAAAACATCTGCAGTGAAGCACGTAAATGCCAAAAACTATAATTCATTTATCTCTCTTCTTATGTTCTGGTTTTAAAATACAGTAACTTAAGTCCCCATTAGAATCTTCTTGCTTCTTTTCCCTCAAATTAGCTGCTCAGAGCAGACAGATTTCTTAGAACCGGTCTCAGAAGTTTTCACAGCTTCTGTTGCTCGTGATTTTTATAAAAACACATGTTAGTTCCAAGCCCTAAGTAAGCATTTGCTGATCCTACGCTTCTATTACAGGATAAGTTTGGGCAACCTTTTTCGCTAAGGCTTTCCCTGCAAGTCTAAATGAGTTTAGACATCTGATAAAGGGTTTATCCCTGTTGGACCCATACAAGAGCAGGTGTTTACAGAGACAAAGAGCAGCCTTTTCCAAATGAGCTGGCATTGCAACACACTATTTTAGTTAATTGGTGTACACCATTTTAGAATTCTTAGGTTAGAATAGCAAAGCACTGAAAACGCATGATAACAGACTTACCTACTTCTCTGCTTCACAGCAGACACAATTTCCCAAATTCTGCTCCAAGTAGCCAGTTCCAAGTTCAGTTGTGGAGCAAGCTGTGCCAGTTCAGTGGCCCTGTATTGTGTTCCACTGACCCAGAACCTGGCTAGGACAGTAGGAGCTCTGAGTAAGCTGAAAAATCCACCTAGACGCAGGCTAAATTACCTGTGTTTCGATTTACACTTCCATGGCAGAGATTCCTCTTGGTACCAAAACAAATGTGTTCCTGAGTAAGCTGTATTTACTACTGTAGCTAGCAAAATCTAACTTGAGTGAGGGAGAGGACCACAGAGAGCAATTATGTAGCAAAAGAGAAAGATTAAAAGTCTGGAATTCGGATGACAAGACTTCACATTTGTGATGCTGAAGTGGATCTTCATATTTTGCTCATTTGTTAGTTCATTCATTAATTTGCACCTCATTGACAATATTTCAAAAACCAGCATGAAAGTTACTAATGCTTTACACTACGATAGAAGTATCAAAAATAATATGCATCTCTGTTTCAAATGTTTAATTTCCATGATTTCAAAGGCATCAACTTTGTTAAAATCAGCCAAGACTTCACTGGGTATTTCAAACATCTCAGTTTTAATTGCAATTACTTATTAGATGATGGAATTATCCTTGTATTTTCCTTACTGTCAAGGAAAGAATAATCCATACATTACTGAACAGAACAAAATTATTTCAGTTTAGACCTCAAACAACAGATAATTTAATTTTTAAATTCTTTCAAGGGAAACAACCCCCCAACAAGTAATGTATTTTTCACCTTTAAATTGATTTTCAATATTGTTCTGCTTTATTTGCTCTCTTAACACTGTTCCCTTCTGTTTCCTTTTTCTATTGCACTTCTTTTTCTGACATGTAATTTCCTACTTGCTTTTTATTTCACTTATTCTACTATTTTTTCCCATTCTTTTTTCTATTATTTCATCTTCCCTTCTGTTTGTCAATTTTATGCAGTTTTTTAGTGTGGCTTACTGTTTTGACATGCCTTTATTGTTGCATTTATTTTTATTTACTTTTTTGCTTTCATTGTTCTATAGATGAGACACTATGCCAAGTCAAATCCCTTTTCAAATTTTCTTTGAATAAAAGATGAGCTGCTCTGGAATCATTCCAGATGTAGCTGCCAATATGAACTGGTCCAGCACAGCTTTCTTTGGATTATATTCCATGATAGTTTTACTACCTCTCTAGGTGTAAGGAATACAAGAACTTTCAGCATGAGCCTCTTTTTTTGTCAATTTTGGTACCTTTGATTATCTCAGTCTATTGTATTTCAGACTCAAAACCAAGAAAAAAAAGGGCTTTCTTGTGCTGACTTTTGACAAATAACCGACTGAGACCTTGAAAAAAAAAATAGTACTTGTGTGAACAGTAAAACTAAGGAAAACTAAATTCTCGCAGCTCTCATCTGCTCATCTGCTGGGAATCTCCCGCATCTATTTCATCAGGTGTTTTGGGGTGTTGGCTTTTTGATTGGCTGTCTTTTCATTTTCTTTTTTTTTTTCTCCAACTTGTACCACTTGGATATATTCCCACCATTGTGTCAAATCTGCTTCAAATATGACAGTAGATTCTAAATCTTTGATTCAGTATTATCCTTACTTTATCCAGCACTTAATATAATGGCTGGTAAATTGAACACTCTTGACATTCATATACATACAATTATTTTCAGTCCTGGCTTAAAAATCTGTTACACCATTTCAGATGGGCAAGGTGGATTTTTTAATAAATATAGTAATCTTTCCATTGGTGTAAAAGAATATATATAGCTGGATGAAAACAATCCTTATTTCTCATAGAAAAGGTCAGAACAGCGCCTAAACGTTTTGTTTAATAATTGTATATTAGTTGTAAAATCCTACAGTGCATCTGAATTATTTTTAAGCAAACTCTATGCCTATAAAGTTAATTTATCAACCGGACAAGTGCTCTCGGATGAATTGTACAGGTAAGCATCAAGCCAGTGGTTGTTCTAAATCTGAAGTGATGACTGACTTTTTAAGGAGGAAAAAAAAAGAAGTATTTGAATCCTGCACCAATTCATTTGCATCACTGCTATGCTATGATTTCATTCCGCTGAAAGCCACAATGAAAATTAATTGGTAACCCTCTACCACAAATGCCTGCAGATGTGAGAAGCAGTACCAGCATCACATCACTCCTGAGGTACTTCAGGAGAACACCAACACAGATAGAAGCCAGTAGAGCCAAATCTCCAAAGAATCATTTATTTAGATTCAGTGAACAGCTTCTTGGAAAGGAAAATACCAACTGTACTAGCAGCTTGTACCTGAACATTTCAGAATCAATTCAGTCCACCTACAGTGAATGAAAATGTCAATCAATATTTTTGTATGTTAGTTTCTGAAAAGCAAACCACAGAAGAAAATTGGATGCAGGACAATAGGATGGTTACAAATGCAATTAAGAAAGAACATCTATATGCAGAAGATGCATCGTGCATCAACACACAGCACTGACAGATAGGAATTTGCACACATGGTATGATGGGATACAGAAATGAGTAGATGCATTCAAATATGTATGCAGAAAGTAACACAGAAACAAAAAGCCTCTGCATTTGACTTTCAATGCTAACCAAAACAAGCCTTATGTCTACATGACTTGAGGAAAAAAGAACTGGTATCTTGCTTTTAGTCTTTTCTACTCAACAATTTTACCTTCATTTCCAAGAAAACCTAAGTCTCCCAGGTCACCAAATCCTGCTATATATCCTCACTCTCTGGAAAATTTCTTCCTTTGGAAAAAGTACTTTTTGCATTTTATTTTTTTTAAAGAATGGAGAAAGGAGTTCATCCCCCAAAAATATGAAAGGAAGAAAACTAGTTTGCAGAGGAAAACCACCTAACACAACAAACTATGAGTATTGCTGCAAATAATTATTGCAATAAAAACAGAGAAACTGAATATTATATTCTCAGTTAAATTTTTTATCTACATGAACTCCAAAGTGTTCTTATTCACTGTTTTAAAAGTTCACTAAAGTTTAAATACTAGAAATGCACACTGCAATACTCCCACACTCACCATCACGTGGTAATTTTAGATACCAAGTTCAATGCAATGGAAAAGATCGGATGCTGCCACATTAGCCAGGGAACGTAGTCTAAGCAAGAAGGACAAGAACTATCTATTTTCTTCATGTTTTTCACATGGAATACACACTCTTCAGAACACAAGCAGTCCTTTTTCTGGGCTTCCAAGTCTTGGATGCCTTTGGTTTCTTTGGGCTCAAGAAAACTATTAAGGCTTTCCAACTGCATATAAGGAAGAAACTCTCATTCTCTTTTACCTTTTACTTTTTCACTCTTCCCATCATACCGTTTCCCAGCAAGCAGTTAGAGATAATGCAGTCTAGCAGACAAGGTTTATATATATAGAAATTAAACTTTCCTAAGGCCATACTTCAACATACTGTCCTTTTGTACTGTTCCCTAGATCACAAATAAATGCATCATGACAGGTTTTTGGTTGCCACCTGACTCCACCCATTCGAAATACTAATTAAAAAGAAATATGCTACAGGATAAATGTAGTAATTTAATATGTTTCTTTCCACAAGCCAAGTATTTGAAGGATAGGTCAGGCACTTTCCTACTTACAGAATTCGACTTATGGGATTATTGCCGCCTGTGATATTACTGAAGAAAGAACATATAAAATGGTCTAAGAGATTTATATGAATTTTTGTAGTGGCTCTGGCCATTATTGACATTCTTCAATTATCATTGACCTTTCTGTTCTAGGACAAATACTATTCCCTGGAGTAGCCACTTAGAAGGAAATTTAATGTGCTGTTCCTGAACATGTCATTTTTATGCTACTTTAAAAAAGAAATGCTGCTTAACCAGCTAATTGCAGAAATTGTATGTCATCTAATGATAGCTCTTCTCTCTAGGAAACCTACAGTAAATTAGCACTGCAAATGGGATGGGGCAATTCCACTGTTTTCTGGTAGACTGTAAATGATAGATGTTCCTGGCATCTACAAACATTTTGACTTTATTTCCCAAAAGCCGTAAACTCATTAGCATCTCATCATACTCTTGAATGTAAAATCCAGCAGCATTCACTGGACATCTGGGAAAAGCTGTAGAACCAGATTAATCACTGCCTTTTTGTGTTATGGTGGAAACACAGGAAGGATCTCGCTACTGCTGGCAACTATATTTTTGTTCTTTTCTTCTTTATCTTTAATCCCTTTCTCTGTTCGAAGTAAGGCTAACAAGACATAATTTCTCATGCAGAACAGTTACCAAGAAGAACAAATTCATCAATAAATGTTACAAAACTGAGATGGTAAGTTTTCCTTTTGTCATCACTTTATCTACCGGGATTTTTGCTAGATATGACCAGTCAGATAAGAGACTGATTTTGGCCTAAGTAGCTCAGGTACATGTAACCTTTCTTCACAGAACAGCCTGTTTTTTTATTATAGGGAATTCATAATCAGAATCAAGTTCCTGGATGTGCATTTATCTACCAACATCCATTGCAAGTGACGCAAGTATCAGAGTACTTGATTAATGAAGAAGATAAGGCAGAACCAATGCTCCAGTGTTAAGACAGGATAACAGCTAATAAAACTGTCTCTTTAAATACGTTTTCTAGTGACTTAAATGACATACCTGCTAGTAGCAACACATTTTTCAGTGACGTTTAAAATGACACCATCAGTTATCAATGAAAAAATATTAGAAATGGCAGCCAGAATAAACTTTATTTACTAGATCCTGTCCCCTGAGCTTGCTGTCCCCACTGCTGTCACACGTACAGACCCCCTATTCCATTCCTGAGACTCTATGCCACAAGTTTATACCACACATTAATGTCCTTCATCCAAATATAGCAAATTCTTTGTCAAATTATGCTGTAGATGGTCTTAAGAAATTCTGAATTGGTTTCTGTTACAAGTCACAGTATTTTAAAACATTACTGATGACAGCAACTGTGCCTGGGAAGCAAAACCCAGTTACAAATCCTTTCAATGACTCCACTATAGTTTAAGACATGCCAGACAACATTTGCAAATGTATCTTTAAAGGGGTTTTTTTATCCAATTGTGGACACAATCCACCCAAATACACTCTAAAGCTCTGGGCTATGCCAAGTCAGGCTTCTGGCGTAGGTTTAATAAGAGAGACGGAAAATAAGTTCATATACATAAGCAGGACCGCAGTGAATTCACATGTAGTGAATTCTATGGAAATGTACTTTGAGAAGGAAAGACTTGAAATCTTTAAATTTCATTAAGATTTCCTCAGGATCATTAAATAAGATAGAGTACCAAATGCCATTTATCTAGTTCTTGATTCCAAAAGGTAATGGTATAATCACTGAAAATACAAGGAAAACCTGGCAGATGAGTCAGAACACGAAATAATCTGGGCATTTGAAGGAAACAACACTCAGCCAATAGCTCTAACTAACTTATGATAACTCGAGTTTTACCAAATCAACATTTCCTTTATAGTCAAAACACCTCACAGAAGTATCTCTTGAAGAAACAAAAGACCCTCTCAGTTTTTGACATGTTTATCTTTAAGACTTCAGCTTTAAATTCAGGAGACTTTAATTAAGTAGCTAGAATTAGACTGAGCAGAACTTATAGCCCAGTTCCTCCCACATACTACTCCTCCACATTAATCACCAGGCTATTTCAGCACAGGTATTTCTTCCCCTAAAGTGAACATTCTGAAGATATTCTGTTGGTACAACTTAAGCTGTACAGTCAGAGCAAACTAGGAACAGATCTCTAAACCTCTGAAGTTGACACTGTTGAGGATCATCCTAGTATGAGCTGTATTAGTGTCAAGAATTATCACGTTATTATCTGCACTAGCTTTAGTCTCAGAAATACCTGAAAGAAAAAGCTAAGAAGAATTGATGCTTGGGACTTATGTGTACATAACATAAGCTTCCTTTTGTTTTATAAAGTAATAAGACATCCCAAAAGTGCTAATGGTTCTTTTCCACTGTGGGATGAAAAAGTAGAAGATGTCTTCCTCTCCTGAAGACCTGCTCATTGATTAACGCTGGACATACATTCATTTATTCACCTTAAGAGTGAGCTGTTTCCAGTTTCCACTGTTTAAATGGTGACAGTGTTGACATGCTGGGTTTCTTAAAAAACATGGAGTGTTCTTGGCCTCCTTTTTCCTGCAAATGCTACACTTCCAATACAGTGCTGAACGCTCCCACTACTAGATCTCCCATTTATATCCCAATTATTTAAATTATTTATTGCAGTCTTGCAATTTGAAGTGATGTGTCCTCTGTGCAAGTTCCAATTACAAAGACAGAAAATGAGCCAGATCCATACCCAATAAACACTGAACTGCACTAAATTTACCGCAGATGAGTATCTCACCTCATAATACGTTACATCACAACCCCCTGTTTACGTATTACAGAAAAGTCATCTAGATCCCTGTTCAGTGAGAGTATTGGGTTTGACATGGTAGACTCAATTTTCTTCTCAGCAACTGTTGTGTTTTGGATTTAGTGTGCAAATAATGGGGATAACACATATTGTTTTAGTTGCTGCCAGGTAATGTTTACGCTTGGCCGGGACAGAAATAATTTCCTTTCCAGCAGCTGCTGGTTTTTAGATTTAGTATGAGAAGAATATGGAAAATATACTGTGTTTGGGGTTTTTGCTAAGTATTGCTAAGAAATCAAGGATTTTTCAGTTTCCCGTGTTTTGCTACTGTTCAGTTGCAGAGCCAAGACAGCTACCCAACAGAATTTTCCACACCATAACATTATGCTCCGTATAAAAAGAGGGAATTTGGTCAGTGGGTGGGGAGGTAATCCGGGTTTCACATTCAGTGTCTCACGTTCTGCTACCGCTGCACTCACTGTCTTTAAAACCTTGGCATTTCCTTTTCTTCCTGAATTCTCCCCATCCCACCAGAAATGGAGAGGTGAGAGAGCAGCTTGGTACTGTTCAGCTGCCAGCTAAGGGCTCAGCTATGACAGTCAGCAAGGTTATGTCCAGCAGGTTCTTAAAAAATAAAAATAATAGCTTTGTTACCAGATAATTTCAAAGAGAAAAGGCCAGTGATTAAAGACATTTTCACTCAGTTTTACTTATGCGTCTCCTTTCAAACAGGCAAAAAGAAATAGAAAACCAGCAAATAAACAGACACCAAAGTGTCCAATATTTAAATTACTGAAGAGCAATTATGCATCACAAAATAATTTTCAGAGATAACCTGATGAATAATTACTGTCATATTCCTACAATGCAATTCAAATCAATAATATTACTGGAACTAGAAGCCAACATATTGCCCTCTGGTCAAGCTAAATGCAAGTTATTTTCCTAACCGCTGAAGTCAGAAGTTATTCCCTTCTCAAAAGATCCTGTTTTTACTAAACAGTGAGTATAACGTCACCTGATTCTCATGTGTCTTTTTGAAGTAGAGAACTCTGATCTTCCAACAAAAAAAGGAAGGCAGACACTGTAATCATCAATTACATCCTCAGAGAGAGCAAATTACATATTAGCAATCAAACTCAAATAAGCCCAGGAAAACTGATAGAAAAAAGGAAACCACTCCCTTCACTTGCTTGCTCTGCTGCAGAGATAAACCAGGAACTGATCATTCATAATTTAAATTAAAAGTAGAAGAAAGGCAAAGGTATGATATTTTAGGAACATTCTCCTTTGACTTGGAGGATGCAAAGGATTTTACTCCCACAGAAAACAAAGGTCACTCGTTACACACTGGTAATATTTAAAACATATTCCACACTTCATAAGGACAGAGAAAGAAATGGTTTAGGCAAAAAGATTTAAATAAATTATAAAGTTATTAAAACACAAAAGTGAGAAAAGAAATGTAAGACTTATTTGCAGAGGGAAATACTCTGTCGCTTTTCCATTACCTATTCTTCCATTCCCTTGACAGCCTTCTTTAACTGCGAAAATCTAGGTGTTTCTCAGATTCAATAAATGTTCTCAAGTGAACAGTGTCATGATTAGCACATGTTTTATCTGCTTTCATTTTCAGAATACAGCTCTTAGAAACAAAGGTATTCAAGACAGTGAAAGTTGTGAAGATTTCTATGGAAATCAAGGTAGTTACACTAAGGATGTAAGAAGGAGGATGCTGGACTTGGGATGTACCACAGTCTTGATGTAACAATCCAATATTACTAAAGATCGAATCACAGAATTTGTCCTTTCCTCCACTCATATCATCCTAATCTTCTCTGCACAGACCACAGTGCAAGTATTATGTTATATATAACAGCCATTATTTATGCTACATCTTTGATTAATTAATCTCAAAGTCCTGGCAAAAGTACCAGAACTTATATTTTATCATGCACTGAACTTGTCCAAACAGCAACTAACACTTAAATGTTGAAACGTGCTTCTCCTTTTGGTATCTCCACAGACGAGGAACTGCTGACAAATTTTTGAGATAGCATTTCAAAAAAATACAAATATATACGAGGCATAAACGCAATAACGATCACTTAGAAAGAAAAAAAATTAAGCACCTACACTTTACTAGAACATAGATTAATTTGGGGAGAAACTGTGCTATTTGCAAGCATCTTGACTCACTGCATGTGAAAAATGAAGCAGCACATGGTATCTGCCTGAATAGGTTCCCTGTAAACCAAGTGTGGTGTATACAGGATACATTTCTGTCACTGCCAAAGCTCCGTTTACCTTTGTGAGGTTTTTTGAAACCTGGAAGAATGTTGAAAACAAGGACTTAGACTTGAATGTTGGGTCTCATAGGCCAACAAAGCTTCCAGACAAATCAAGATGAGATGCTGGACAGAATAAAACCAGCTCAGCAGACTGAATAAAAGACAGAGCAAGAGTTCGAGCAGATTAAGCTGCCACATGCTCATAGCTACCGACTAGCTCTGTTACATAGATCAGATCACATCTCAGCAATATTTACTAGTTTGCAGCCCTTCCAATATGAAAGTCATAGGGGAAAAGAAGTCACTCCTTTTGCCAGACAAACACCAAATCCATAAAATGCAAGTATCCACAACACTCATCTCTGGGAGAGTCAACTTCCATGGAGTTATTTATCATCCTGCTTAGAGAAGTCTATAAAGCTCATTCCTCAGGGTAAGATATTTTCTTAATGGGCAGCAAGTTTTGCCAGACTTGTGCTGTTACCTAGTATTTTCCCTGGCATTATGTCAAAGAAAGGTTTTTAAGGCTTATGTTAAGAAATGATGTTTAGGATGATGCTAGGCCAGGTCCTGAGCCATTCTTAATCCTTCGTATGTCTGTCGATTCCTGCAGAGCTATGCTAATTCATACCAGCTGAGCAGCTGTCCTACTCAAATAACGTTTTATCCCTTAATCTGATAAAGGAGTTTTTCACCTAAAGCCATGTGGAGTCAGGCGTATGTCTGCAGGAAAAGGGAATGTTTGATCCAAGACCAATGTAGAATCATGAGATGCTATCCCAGCTCGCACAGTCCACCACTGCTGAACTCCCTGTGAAAATTTCAGTTTGACAACACAAAGAAAATCAGCCCTTATCTCAGTATCAGAATAACACATCTAACATGTACTTGACAGTTAATTTCAAGTATTTGACATATCAAGCATAATAGCAAGAACTCCGGGTCCCATGGAGACTCAAAGCCTGCATCCAAAAAGAAGCCTCATGGTCATCCAGACCGACTTGTCAGGTGAAAGACCCACAAACCCCTACAAAACGGCATAACGCATATCAAAATCACTGACAATTCTGCAGTCTAGCTGAGACAATCGGTGTGCTTACATTGTGAAAGGCCTATTCTAGATGCCAGTGATAAACAAGGTGAAAAAAAAAAAAAGAGAGAAATTAATTTACATTTCAAAGATCTGAAGCGTTTACTGGAAGTCACGGGACGGAGAAACCTTTAATCCTTCCTTTCTATGCTAAATATGAAGAAATTTTTGTCATGAGCCCTATCGTGTTATGGGGCAAAGTCAGTGGAAGGTTCTAATTGACTTCAGCTGCAGAATACATAAGGGTTGACAAAGACACTCAAATGCTACAAAGAAAACTGATGAATTCTGGTTTACAGATTGCATAACAAAAAGGCTTTGTGAAAAAATCATCTCACACCAGTCTATAAAAAAAGAGAAAGGCTGAGAAAATGTTCCTTGCCTTGGTAGCAGCTAAATACTTGTACCAGTAAGGAAAGACAGTAGAAGCCATCTCCTTTCTGATACATTAAATGTTTGACCTCGGACACGTACCACTTGACCTTTTGTGTCAGTACATGAAAGTCAAATTGGCTTCTGTGAGACAGCTGAGAACAGACGGGTTCAAGAACTTTGAAATTCCTCCATGAAAGCATCTGTACACGACACTCAATACCCTTAGCATCTTATTAAACAGCTATTGATTAGGAGGTTCCAAGTTTTACACTGCAGAAACTCATCAGGCTGTGCGCAGCTATACACTGAGGGGAACAACCACACCAACATACCTAGCAATGGGTTTTCCTCATTTGGCTCCTTGGTAGAGAGAATTAATTGGTTTAGGAATCTAGTTACATCATAAACCTTATCTTCCTGCCAGCAAAACCAAATCATTTTACTATAATTAATGAAGTAATGAAGATATCACTTAAGTCTCATCCTTTTCTGACTGAAAATGCAGGATAGGACTTAAAATATAGGGCACAGCTCCACACACAGAAATGTACAATACACAGGGATACATACAGAAATAATGGAAAGAAGCTGCCTACACCTTAAGAATCATTCCAGCTAGGACTGAAAAGAGCCTGTGTTTCCATATGCCCTGGATATACTGATGAAAGTTCTGCTCTAGAATAAGATGTAGAGTAAAATTTAGTATAATACATTTATGCTGCCCTTCGGCAATCTCCGTTGTTACATTTAAAATATTTTAAATTACACATTTTCTTTTAAAATTGAAAAATACTTTTTCCAGAACATGTATATTTTCTCTCTCATAAACATACGGTGCCTCAAATTAATAACTTCTACATAGAACATAATTAAACTTCTTAACACAGTCATTGTGACTGAAAGTAAGAAAGTTTATTAAAAAAAAATTAGGTTCTTCACAAAGAAATAGCAGATCACACAATTTTCTCATATGGCAATGCTTTATGCCTATTAAAAAAAAAAAAAAAAAAGGAAATATCAGCTCCCAAAAGACATCTTCACTTTTGACAACTGCAATCATTTAGACTTAAAGTAGCTGACCAGAGATTTTCTCTGTGCGTACACTCTGCCGCCATTGTTTTTAAGCACTCAAACCCACAGATGATTTGAGCTAATATTGACCTTTAAATATCAGTTATACCACTTTGAGATAAATGAGTGTTGCTACTTGAGAGTTGCGTGAGCAACAGCAACCAGGGGAATGAGTGGCTGAGTCAGGAGCACAATCAGTAATAGCTCCAATTAATGAATTACTAGAGGTAGGACAGATGAGAAATATTTGAGCTTTTCTATTTGTTTATTTATTTAAATACCTCAATCAAAAAAAAAAAAAGTGGACAAACAGTAACATTTTTAGCCTCTTTACTATTATGAGGATTGACTGAACAGTGGGCTCAGCTTGTCTGGCATTCAGTACAGCAGTAAAGCTGTAATGAAGATGAAGAGGATTTTTAGTGCTGTTACTTTCTCTGATGCATTCTGTGATGAATATTTTAGTTTTGGACACTGGTCAGGCTTGCTTGTTGCCTCTGCCATCCTTCCCCTAGTCCTTCTGGGACTGCCCTCGCTCACGTGGGCCACCTGAAAAATAACTGGAGCTCCAAGAAGACCTGGGAGTCAAAAGCAGTTGATGGTGACCACCTTTATGCTACAGATCTAGAGGCTGTATTCCTTCAGCATGCAACTTGGTAACATTCGAATTAAAGAAGCCATAGATTATTTCAAGCTTACGCAAAGTATATGAGGTTTTGGATTTCTTCAATACATCACTCTTCTGTGCTTGTGTTGCACACATCCCCTAATCACTCTTTACTTCAGTGAAATGTGGTACACAAAGGTGATTGCAGAAATGCCATTATGAAATAAAATTTATAAAAGGCTAAAGGTTAATTTTATTTGTGAGAAGAAAGTCTTACATGTAAAGTACTCCTGCCATCCACACTTTCATTTTAATACAGTCTAAGGTCAAATCATCTTTAATAAGATGTGACATGTGGATACCATGCAAATTCTCTGATGTAATGTTACAAGAATCCACATAAATATTTCAAAACTAAGTGGAAAGACAAACACAATTCATCTTGTCTAAACACATATTCTCTTCTCTCTGCATCATCCTCTGTAGTTAAAGACTATGATCTACTGTAGACATTTCCAAGAATATAAATCTTGCAGCAGCTGCTAATGATTCTCTGACAACGACAGAAAAAAAAAAATCAGAAATCTAGTTTTTAAAAAGAATTCTGTGAATGAAATGCAAATTCTATTTCCTTAAGAATCAAGAAAGTGCTTTAGAGATATGCCTGGAAGAAACAATTAATAGCCCCATATGGAAAGAATAGTGAAAAAAATCTATTACTCGTCCAGCATTAATTACTACTGTTGAAATGGACAGATATAACAGGTGATGTAAGGTAGTTCATGTATCAGGACTAAGATATATGAATATCTCAGAGGGGTCTTAGAACTATGCAAAAATTCTACAGCAATTGCCTACAATCAGTGCAAGCAGGAGTGAACTCCATAAGTATCTGACAATACCAATGCTTGTGGGAGGAGGAGGAGGAGGAGGAGATAAACTCTTATATTCTCTTCCCAACTTTTCTTCTATTTCTCTTGTCACACAGAACAGGATCTGTTAGCTGCAGCTGATTAACACTCCAAAGACAGTTATTTCTTCTTCGTGTTTTGAAACAGAGGTTCAATTTTTAACTATACATGATAGAAGAGTGATGGATTATCAAAACCTTCTACTTAGTATGAAGAATCAGCTGTTGAATGGATAATAATAGGTGAGAGAAAAGTACTTACATTTGGGGGCTCAAGTCAGATATCTAGATAATTCAGCTATTTCGGTTGTCATATGCATTAAAGATACAAGTCTGCAATTACTTTTCAGTGAACCTCTATTATTTGTGTCTTTTATGAATACTGATACCTAAATGCTGATATTCACATCATTTAACTCGTTACCACCGACTGATTGGCAAAACTGGTTCATATAAATACATATATCTTCATGCAATTTCCAGCAGAAGAGAAACAGACATCATCTTATAGGCACAGGAATATGATAGAGACTGGAATAAGACTTCCAGCCAAACAAGTAGTGGATATGTTTTCTGGAACGGCTTTCCAAGGATAGTGGAAGAAAAAAATGTAATGACCTATAAAAAGGATTTGGGGATTTATGAAAGAAATTACAAGCTGAAGGTGTTCGCAATACATAAGACTGAACCTGATAACCAGAAAATTTCAGTAAGCCCTATAACAGAGGTTAATCTTGTAGTTCAAAATGTAATAAACCCAAGAAAGGTTAGACAGAAATGTCTAACAATTCACCCAAAAATTTATACTTGTGCTTCCCCCCGAATCATATTTGGTATAGACTACATATCAGGTATTTGGCAGAAGAAAGCTGCAGAGAATGGTCTCCAAAATGTCACATTATACTGCAAGGGAAGTGATCTGTTTCCTTTGTTATTTGGAATCCAAGCAAATCTCATAACTTCATGAGAATTTCATTTCTGAAAAGCTGGCAATCAAAACTTAAGAGCCGCATACAAACACAGGAAAGATCCACTTGGACTCGACTAGATGTGTTTACTAGCAAAATGACAGCATTAGCTAGAAAACTCTATTGAAGAGATGAAATACATTTATATGGTCTAAAATTACCTCTCTTAATTAATCTAAGTTTATAACTGTGCTGATTTCTGCTTATTAATATAGTCAGATCTAAGCTGCTCCAGCATATTCTGTAACCAGTAACTGTCAGATAGCTGAGCCGAGCACTAGTCACGTCATCTTTCTCTTCTATAGTAGTTCCTTTCACTTTCCTGCTTGCATTTAATTTTTTTCATCTCTTTCTTCTATTACCCTTCAGTGGTTTTAGTTTTATTATGTTCATCAATAAATAAATAAATAAGCAAAGCACAATACTCGCTGATTGCTATTTTATGAGCTAAAATTCTAGAATTCAATATTTCAGAAATAGGAAAAAGAAATCTTATTTCCAGGGTAGTATTTACACTATTTCCTGGAGTAACTACCAATCACATTACAATAACAAAAGCCACATTTTTCTAATGGTGGTGAAGAAAGAAATAGTCGAACTCTTCCAAATAAAAACTTTTCTTAAACTCCTTTAGCCTTCTATTACATTGCTGAAGATATTTTGTACAAATTCTCCAGGGATTACTTGTATTTCTAGAGAAGGTACACACAGACCAGAAAAAAAGAATCATGCTGTTTCACCTTAATCTTTGAACACAAAAGATCCCAAGAAGTTTCTTGACATTTTCACCTCTTCTTTTCTCTAACTATAGAGGAAAATTACTGTTGCTCTCTGTGGGCTCTCAGCCTTTTGGTCAACAGTGGGATCTCCTGAAGAAAAGACGGCTTCAGTTTTAACACATCCATCAGATTCCATGATTAAAAGGTCTGGCTATTTTTAACTGGAGTGGTCATCGCTGCTCAGTTTCTCAAGTCTGACCTCCAGTTCTTACCCATCTATTTCCTACGATCTATCGGGTTTGGGTCCTCTGCTAGGGGAGAGCACCTCTGCACTGCCCTCCAGTGCAGCAGAGCACCTGCCATTCAACACTGCTTCTATCATACAGATCTAAAATAGGAGGGTCAGAAAAGAACTCTGTGACTGTACCCAACAGAGGAAAATAGAAACCATATGAAACTATGTAAAACAGACTTCCAAGGAGAGCAACAACGCAAATTTCAGAGCTCAGTAGAGTTTTAAAGAGGACAAGTTCCCACAGGGACCTCAGTTTGCCCTCAAAGTAACTGCAATCCTTTTCCCAAATCTTTCCTTTTCCAAGGGGCAGAAAAGCTTAAAAAACTCTGGAACAACCAAATCAATGTCATTAATATTAGTATTTTCATTTCAAACCATAAATGACATCTTGAAGCCAAGTGATAAAAGGCTTCATACTGTGAAATTCTACGTCTGTAAGAAGCAATGGCTAGTGGGTCAAAAATATATTACAAACATTATATGATGTCTTCATCTATTTTTTATGAGGAAAAGCCGTACAAGCAAACTCTGATTTTAGGTTTGCAGTTAATCAAACCTCTAAATTATGCCAATGTAAACCCAAGACAACACCCCCTCCCCCGAAAAAAATACCCAAAACTAAAAAGCAAACCTACAAGATTTAAATACTTTTTGTTGTTCTTCTGCTTTCAGTTTTGTACATTATACTAAGTGTGTTCAGATCTTGACTTTACTTCAGAGCATCGTCCCTGTATTTCCTGGGTTTTAAAACCGACTCTGCTCATGAGTTCACTTGGATTCAGATTAGAATGGCAAAAACTTGGCAGGTCTGAGAGTGAAAAAAAGTTTCAGAAAATTAATAACCTCTTTGCAGCAGTATTAAAAATGTAATTCCTTGGCCTCTGATAGTGTTGTTTTGATGTGTCACACGCTGTTACATCAGTCATGTTCTGTTATGTTAATACGTTGAGATGAACCACAGCAGTGCCACAGCAGCCAAGAAATGTCAAACACCACTACCTGGACCCCGAGTCAGAAACAGGCCTTATTTATACTTAGGCTATTGACTCACCATCTCATATTCCACAAAAACACATAATCCAAGTTCCATGCACTTACTGAAAATGGAAAATGAAGTATATTTTCCTTCATATGGATTTTGATTTAAGTAAAGGAATTACAGAAGTTGAAATACAGCAGGTTTCATCTTCTCAAACTTTCCTGTTTTAATAACAGGTATATTAATTTATCATCCTCTTATCATGAAAAGGCTACTTTATGGAATCTGTAGTGAGGAATAATGGAAAGTCACTGAGAAAACACAAGCATGTTTTCCTTCAGTGATGTACCATGGAGGTTTTGTTTCCTCCGATTACATAACGGAACTGTAAGAGAGTGGAATTCTCTCTTCTCTTTTTCCTATGGATTAGCTGAAAAAATCAACTCAAAATTTGGTCAAAGGAGTATCTGTAATTTTAACAACAATTGAGGTCACTGATCCAGCTCCAACTCCTTTTTGTATATTTGAATTAAAAAAAAAAACCTGACAAGTAAGTGTTTGGGGTTTAGTTTTGTTTCTTTTTTTTTTTTTTTTTTTCAAATGTAGACTGCCAAAGCAGATAAACTTGTGATTAAACTCAATGACTACCATCACTTTCAAAACCTAGCAGCTCTACACCACGGGTCCTGATATCACAACAACTGTGTGTTGAACTGACACCACTTCTAATTTAAATATCTATAAAAGTCTAACAGAAAGTCTTCATTTGGTCAGTTTATCAGATGATTTATATCTGCTCTTAAATCATCTCTTCATTTTCCTTTAGAACATGAACCTATTCATCCCTTTTTTTATTGCTTTTTCTGGTCGACCTGAAGCACAATTTCCCTGTACCCCATTTAAACATGCAGCCACGTAGATGTTATCCTCGTTGTGTAACACATCTTCCAGCAAACCGACTGGTACAGAGTCAACAGCAAAGACAGAGAGATAGCAAGTTCATTGAGTCTTTAAATTACTCTGCTGCAAGTGTTAACCTCACACTGCATTTACATTTGCAAAGTTAGTCCTCTTGAACTCACTGCAGGCATTATACAGACTCAGAGGGCTACATTTAATAAGAACAACTTGGTCAGAGTAGCTTAAATTTATACAAGTACAAAGGAGGTGTTAGAGATGCGGTTCACATAAAAGCCATGCATTTATGCATTTCAATTCTGCTCCTTTTTCTACTTTGGCAGAAGAACACGAGGAGAAAAAAAAGAGATCAAAAGCTACGGAAGTTTTGCAAGAAGCCAAGTTCGTTCATAAGACCATAGAACTAAGTTCATGTGGCCTTAAGTGTCTTAAGTACGCCTCAAGCATGCCAGAGGCAAACATCTACTGCAGACCATCCTACTTCTTGTCTACTTTTTGTTAATTCATTAGGAGAAGTTTTCTGTGTCACATCTTACCTACCTCAGTCTTCCCCCTGCTTTGAAAACACATGCAAGTATGTCTGCAAAATGTGCTCTCACTGCCACCTGCCCTCAGCTCAAACAGGGGTAACTCACACACACCCATGGACATGCACCTATTTTTGTATAAAAATGGGGTTTGCTTCATCTTTCCTTAAAAAAAGATGTAGTTATGATATTCTTTGCCTGTAGGTTTGCTATGCTTAACAGAATTACCAGCTGTCACTAAATTTATGTGCTGTTCATAAATCTAACTGATTTTTTTGGACAGCTGTTCATCTGGGCATAAACACATTCATTCTAATAGCGACATTAGCTCTACAAGTTTATTTGTTTGGTTGTGGTTTTTAGCTTTCACTCAGTATAATTACTTCTGACATTTCTCCCATCAAGTAAGTTTTCATGTGTTGAGAGTTTTCTTACTTTCATTTGGTTTAAGCCAATCAACTACGTTTTTTTCATAGCAGATGCTGTAACATGATGGACAGTCTGTCACAAACAGATGGACTTGGTCTAAATCCATCCTCAAAAAAAGTCCCAGGGAGAATGGAGAGCTGGTCTCCTGGGAGTATCAGTCAATACTCAGCACACCTTCACAGGGCTTAGTCAGTACTACTTCCAAACAAATTTTAAACAAGCAACGATAGGTGTATCAATGATAAAGGGAAACAGCAGTAGCACTTTACCCAAGAAACAGCAGTCTACTTACCTTCAGGTATAAAATATCCATGTGATGGGGCATTGACAGCACAGCAGGTTCAGCATGGAGACAGAGGTAGGATAATATGGGAGGGAGAGAGCAGGTGGGGACTGGATTCATATCCATCCACTATAATCATGGAAGAATTTAGTAAATTATCACAGAGCCAGTAAGACTTGCCTCTGTCTCAGGTACCTATAAATCCAAAGCCAGGAAGAAATGGTAATCTATATTCTGTATAAAAGACATTCTTCTCATGGCTAAGGGGAAGGAGGGAAATTTCAATTCTATTGACTCACAAGGGTTTGAGTGATCTTTTGAAGCAGACTGCCTTTCACTTCTTCCTGTGAGCCCGTGAATATTACTTCGCCAGCCCAAGAATGACTACGGGGTATCATCAATGGCAAAAAGCACAAGCGACCACTGGCCACAGGATAGTTTAAACAATTAGTATCTCTTTTGTCTGAAAATTCACTGATTTTTGATTCCTTAAGATACCAGTAACTTGACCATAAAGCACTCATACATTTGCTCATTTCTTTTGATTTATGGGTGCCCTGAGCATCTATGAATCAGATCTAATGTGCTCCCACATAGGCATCCAAAATAAATTCCTTTGTTTTAAAGTGTGGTTAACTTCCCTGTAAAAATTTATGCCCTTCTATTTATCCATTCCTGTAAATTTAGCATAAGTTCAAAAAGTAGAAGAATTATCATTATTAGTGATTATATCAGTCAGACTGCAGCACAACGGTTATGAGCTTTTTGTTTGGTGCATCTTCCATTCAAACTAACCAAACAGACAAAAGCGCGAAGCAGAAAACATGCAGAACACAAATAAAACTTTTAAAATATAACGTCTGGGTCACGTTTCTGTGTACTTGCTTTAACTTCCTTACAGAAGCACACATAGGTTAAAGAAGAATGAAACTGGAAGTAGAAAATGGAAGAGAGCAATGGAATGGATTAAAGAAAGGAAAAAATTAATAATAGGGAGAGACAGAAGACTGCAAGCAGAGTATGCTATGAGGTGAAGGTAGCAGGGCAAAACTGAGAGATCATGAGGATTATTGACCACGTCTGTTGCCTTCTGGTGCCATGGGCCAAGTGCAGAGGAATGCACACAGTGCCTGGCAATTAAACTACATTTGCAGGTTCTCACCACAGAGCTCTCCTAATAAGAAGGGACACAATCACCAACAACTCTAAAATTCTAACAGAACAGATCCACTAAATGAGACTCTCTAATTCCCCAACAACGCCAGAAGTCTGCATAAAAACTCCTAGCATACCAATCTGTTTGTCAACACTGGCACTCTACTTCTTAACATGCATTTACTAAAACTAATAATGTTCCACTAGATCACATAAACTACGCACAGCAGAACAAAAAGGCCCAATAGTTTTATGACCTGATCCAAATAAGAACATTAACCATGGTATTTGTTGCAGCAATAGTCCTTTTGATTATTTGACCTCTTTAGAGCCTTAGAAACAACAGTGGTAAGATGATGATTCCTGTGAACCTAAAACAATATGTAAGATCACATTCCTTTTAAATCTCAATAAAAGGGAAAACAGCATAACGTAACGTTTATACACCATAATTCAGAACCTGTCATCAACCAACCTGCCACTGGATGTCACTGTTCTTTGAAAGCTAAGAACATTTCTGGGGAGGAAAAGCAGAGGAAAAAATAATGTTAATATTTTTTTTTACAGAGTTATGGTGCAGAACATTCAACACACTTTGATTGAAAGATATTTTTTATGTTACTCCTTTTAGCTTCACCTCCAGAAAGGTTTTGTTTAGTAAGTAGATATCCAAAAAGAGCTCTGCAAATTGCTTGCATAAAGCCAACCAAACAACAGCACTGTAAAAGTATTCCTCAGGTATTTCAGAGACATTATCTGGAAAAGATGGCACAGAAAAGAGCAAGTGGATTTTCCATTATTTCAATGCATTTACTATGTTCTGATGGACTGTTGTGATAAGAAAAGGAGGCACAAATCAATTTGGATTTTACATTCCATTTAATTGTATATACGTTGTAGTATTTTGAGGGTTACTGTGCAATCTGTAAGCTGCCAGCAGCAAAATAAAGCTGCTTCTATCACTTGCACTACCATAACTATTTCTTTCTAGGAAAGATGTATCTTTGTATCTAGAACTTAGAAAAGAATTTCTGGTTGAAGGTTGTTGGGGCTTGAATAAAGACCCACTAGATATTATAATGAAAGGTTTTCTTTCTAATCTGCCAGACGGAAATGGCTTAAAGTGTGGAGAAATTTTCCCATATACCTTCTCTTGTGAATTCAGAGATAAAGCAAATATACTGCATCAGAGCAGGATGAATTTTACAGTATTTCAGGATTGCCTGCCACTGCAATTATGCTTTGTTTCACTCTCCAGGAAGCAAAGCAGTACAGAATCTCCTGTTTTACTAGTGAGGGATCTGGCAGCCATCTGCACAGCTCCAGAACAGAGTATGACTCATACATGAGAGAGATACATTATTCATGAGATATTCCAGGGTTGCTTCCATACTCTTGTGTAAGAGGTGAAAAGCTATGTCGGCAAGGAGGGCTGCTCAGTAAATTCAGTTCTGTGCATCTTAGCAGAGCTGTGGGTTTTTAGACCTGGATTCTAACAATGCCAGGGGACTTGGCAATGCAGTAGCACACAACGCTCAGCTCCACGGTGTAACAGATTGCTTAAAGAATTGTCACCTTTTGCTGCAAGGTATTCCTAAAGCACTCCTTATCATCCATATGTTTCAGGTATAAGCATCCTGGGAATCTTGATGATATTTCATGGTGTTTGTAGAGTTTCAGTGATACTGCAGATCACTGAAAATTTACAATGAAATTTAAGAGATAGGCAGAGGTGAGAACCATGCTGTCTGTTTCTAATAACTTCTTTAGGGCTCTGAACAGGATATAATGCAAAATAGAATTACTATGTTCCAGAAATGAGAGTTATTCATACATGGTAAGAGATGTAGTGAACTCAAAAGGCCACAGAAGGAAGTTCTGGAAAGCCACCTCGCCTCTTCACTTGGGGAATGAGAGAGGTGGGAATAGAGGATATTGTCATGAAAACAACAGCCACATCTTCCAGAAGCAGCTTTAGCTGTTGTAGACACCTGTCACTCCCTTAATGACACAAGCTACCCACCATGCTTTTCAGGACTGCTGTAGATGTGAAGTAGCAATAATTTTGCTGTTGTTAGTCCACAGTCTCATAATTGCTTATGGAAACAGTCATTTCATACTCCAGCAACTGAGAACCTATTTTTTAACTATCATCAGCCAAGAAATCTTCTTTAGCAGAGGAACCTTACCCAAAGTTTCACAATAGCAATATTACAAAATACCCCAGGTTGACTGATTTTGTCATGCCAAATCATTTTGGATGAAACGGGTGAGATTTAAGCTTACTTACACGTGGGCTACAGTTTCCTCAGGAGTGAGCTTTCAACATTAGGGAAGACCATGTTATAAGCATGCTGTGCTGGCTGCTGTAAAGGCTTGGTGATCAAGTAACCCTATTCAGGACAATTACCAACTTTGCTAGGGAGACTCTCTAATCAGTGATCCATGTAATTACTTTTCCATGTACACTAGACTAGAGAACTGTTCACTAATGCTCTAAAAATATAAAGATATCCACAACCATAAATCTTGCCAGAGGCAAAAATTTCCAGTGGGTTTTGTTTGGGTATAGTGCCATAAAACAGGCAGGAATAGAGACAGTAGTAATCAGAAGGTTACTCCACAACAGAGAGAAAGTATTGGTCAAAGCTGTTACAGTGCTTGAATTCTACAGGGAACAAAGTTGATGACACCCCCATGCCCTCAAATCACTGCAGTATTGGTTGTTCTTGCAACAGTATTTTCCAAGGAAAGGGAAATTTTGTCACAAGCATCATCTATAGAAAGCAAAATACTAAAATCAAGGAGAAAAGAAATTTATAGATACAATAAAATCAGTAACAAAAAAAATCCAAAACCTTCAACTCAGTTGGTTTTTTTTGTCCCTGGACAGATAATTCAAAAATGTCACAGGCTCCCTGTGCTGAGCCACTGAGACAGAATGGTCACCTTGTGAGGCCAAAGTCGCTGGCCAACAACACACTCTGTCTTTCATTTCAGGTCACTGTGTCTGAAAAACCAAACACACTTTTCTGCAGATATGAAATAACATAAAAATGTTAAAAGTTTTATAAGAGATATGCCTTCTTTATGCATTTTTTCTTCTTACTTAGCAACTAAGTAAAAGAAAAAGCAATGGTCAACTTTTCAGTATCGTTAATACCATACCTACCTTGAAGCCCCTACCTTGAATTGTTCATGCTTTGCAAGACTATCAAACCAGCCAATACCTCTACACCACGGGACACCCCGATTATCAGCAGTGCAAACCACCAGCATTTCACTTACACATCAATACTAGATTAGTTTGAGATTCTAAACTTAAGCCATTTAGAAGCCACCTTTTAGTCCTCTAAAGGAGGGTGAATTTCACTCGCTGAATTTAAGAATCTGATTATTGCTTCAGAAGCTTCACCAGAAACATTATTTAAGCTTATTGGTTTGGTCTTCTAGTTTCTATGTCTGCAAAGTAATAATACTAATAATGCCATCAAGTGCAACTTTAATATGTCTCACAATTATGGCGCCAAGCTCTAATTATACAATTATTGTTATTATTTATGATGAGAATTTCACCTTTTTTTTTTTTTTTTTTTTTTTTTTTAGTTTAAGACAACAGGAAACTTCAGTAGACAGAATCTCCAACTCCACTGACTTCAATGGACAGTATGAAGCAAGTAAAGATTCCATCCCAGTTATTAAATGAGGGGTTTACCAGACGACGTTGGCTTGAGATTCAAGTTAAAAAGTTAATGAGGGACTATGGTATTCCTGGAAGACACATTTGTACAAGAAACGTTTTCCTTTGCCGGAGTTTTAATTAATTTGGTAATGCTTTTTACAAGCTTCTTCATTTTTATAATTTTAATGTGGCAAGCTACTTTCTGTGTACTCCAAAATCTGAATTTAATTGTAGTTACAGAAATCTAAATCTGCACCTGCTGTTCCTAGGCAGCATATAATTTCTTACTTCTTTTCCCCCTGTTGTACACTGCACTACACCAAAAGTAATGTTAGGACTGTGCATATTTTTTAAACAGCATTTTAAAACCGTAACAGCTGACAACAGTAATTTAATTACATTTCTCACATCTTCTAAAAATTCTAGTGAAGATTTAATTCTAAGTCCATTTCCTGCAAACAGCTTTGTTTGCTCTTCTCACAAGGATGTTGCTTAGGAGTGATCTCCTTGGTATTGCTGAGGATTTCCTGTTTGCAGAAAATTCTCTGTAATTCAGAGCAGACTACAAACTTCAAGAGAAAAAAACCCCAAAATCAAAATATCAAACTGCGTAATAAAGACAAGGAAATAATTACATCAATTGAGCAAGAAGCGTATAAAGTCAAGCATTACAGAAATTACTACAGTTCCTATGAGAGATATGTTCTCCAGATGGTTTAGTACTGAAAGAAACACATTACTATTTTGCTGTAATTGAGGCTTCTCCAAGAAAAGAAATCCAGTGGTTGCTCTGTTGCTGCATTGTCTGTTTCCCAAGAGTACTGCTTCCAGAGCGGTGCTCTCAACTTAGGAGACAGACATAATTGGTCCTCCCTCCACGCTTGCTTGCATCCTTCTTCCACACAGCACATTACCTTCATAACTTCCAACCATTTACTGACTCATCAAACATGTTGTCAAGCCTCATAAGTCTCACTGGAAGTAAACTATTTCCTTAGTGCTCATTCAACCTTTATTGCATGAATGGTTTTTTCTTTTCTCTAATGACCTGAATTGGAGACACAGATATTCACACTATTGTCGTATACTTTACTTTGCTAATACATTTCATAAGCAAGAGGTGATTAACTGCTGGAATATTTCCACACAGAACTGCCAAGAATTTTCAAATAAGTTTTAATATTAGAATCATGATATTTATGATACAAGTGATTTAAGTAATTTTTTCCAGTTACTTGTTTCACAAATGTCCTGGGTATCCTTTTTATTAATTTTATACTATAAAATAAAATAAAACAAAAAAAAAAGAGAGACTTGTGCCTCCAGACAGTCTGTATTATTGAAGTCATAAAAGGTATGTTGTTTTTATTAGTAGTTTGACTCCTTTAGCAGATTAGCAAATATTGAATTTTCCATGAAATTTCTTTTTATCATTCCACATTATAAAGGAAATATTTATTACTTTCTTGTTATCAAACATTCCATACATGAAGAACAAAGTAGGTAAAAGGGACAACCTGGGAGGTCAGAGACGAGACAACAGTACTTGCTAGTGAAGCCCGAGTCATGAGTCTTTCTCTGGGCTGCCCCTATCTAGAGTTTACCCTGTTGTCTTGAATACTTTAGTCTTTCTCCCTGTATTTTCTATGCATGTATTCATTAAAACTATTTCACTGTGAAAAAGTCACCAATGCCAAAGACTTCTAGCTCTAGCAGACATTGCAATCTATTATATACAATCTTTCCTAATGCTTAGAGTTTACTCCTGAGACAAAATGCAGCCTTTATGTAAGCTGGAACACAACCCTAAAATGAAATCTATTTTCAACTGCTTATATGAGGGATGAACAGAAATCCTGGTATACTACAGTGCAGCTAAAGAAAGTTTGCTGGGCAAAATGATCAAAGAATGTCTTTCTATCCTTTCCTACGTTAACTCTCATGATACTATTTCTAACACAAATTAGTCTTATATTTATTTTACTTTTGGCTCTTAGGAATCATACAATCATAGAATAACCAGGTTGGAAGAGACCCACTGGATCACCGAGTCCAACCATTCCATATTATATTATAAGTAAAAAAAAAAAAATCTAGGCTGGATTCAGATCTACTTTGAGCTTATCTTTTTATCGCCTGCATTTTTTTTTTTTTTTTTTTGCTTCTCCATTGTATAAATTTAAGAGTAAGCCAAAAGCTTTAAGTTTTGAAGATGTTAGTCATTCATGTAATTATGTATCACAGCATGACAGAAATCACACAAAGATCAGAAGAAAACCTCAAAACAACTCATCTGAAGGAACAGTTTCCAAACTTGTCAGTATTTTACATTACAAGACAGTAAATTAAGAACTTGTCACTGGTGAAGTGCAGGTGAAAATTTGGATTGGAGGGTTAATAACATCATTTCCACATCATATTAGGCACCCTTGGTCAACTTCAGCTGTGCTCATACAGCGACAAGAGGTCAAGTATTGTAGCACTTACCAATAAGGAAACATAGCCCTAACATTGCACTTTATTCCTATACACAGGAAACTCATAAAACACAGGTTGAAGTATTTCTTAAGGTTAACTCAGATAATGCAAAACCAGAAAATTGTATCAGGTTTTTCACATTCTCTTTTATCACAGCCAATATACTAACGACTTCTGAGTAAAGGCCAGTGCACTCAAAGACACATCTCTTGGACTACAAGTGAGCTGGTAACACCGAACCTGCCCTGTGCTACATCTTTCAAAAGATACAGAGGTCTGAAAACATTTTGCTCTGTAATTACTGTAAAATGGGCAACAAAGCAGCACCTTCCAGATACAGAAACTGGTTTCACTACAACTGGAGGTGGGCACCCTTTCCAGTGTGATGATAATTTTGCTGAGTAGGACAAAGTTTTAAAAAACTGGACTTAGTTCTGACATCCCAGTATAGTCCCACCACTCTTCAAGTGCCAAGCCTTCTGGCCCTGTGGGCAAAGCAAGAACATGGGAGGCCAGACACCTTTCCTCCCTTCTGAGCTCTACCACACAACTATCACCAGAAAATAACTTTTTCTGTGCTGCAACCCTCCCGCATGGAGAATGAAAATAAGGATAACCAATTTACTATGTAAAATGTCACATTACCAAATGATTACATCAAAATCTCAAAGGCAAATAAGACTAATCTCATAGCTAACTTCAGTATTACCGCTTTTAGTCTGGTGATTAAAGCCTGCAGGGTTTGAATGGGAATTGTTCTAGCTCACTTCTTGAGAGACAACAATGAGCTTTAGCCATTCTTTTCCAAATTTCCATACATTTATACTGCATTTCTGAAAAAGCAATGCATATGATAAGCGCCTGGGCTTCAATGGTCCACAGTCAAATTTCAAGGTCTATGAATCTCTGCACAATTTCTACTACCTTAATTCAAAATGATTTTATTAGGTCAGTAGAATTTATATCAACGGTAAAATGCTGAGGGGCAAAACTGGGAGAGAGCTGCAAGGCCCTTCAGTAAGTACACAGACAGCAAGCAGCACACGTTAGATGGTCTTGCTGCATTTTGACAAAAAAGAGGTCAAGTTCATTAACTTTAACATACTTATCAGGTCTCTGCTACACAATTGTAGTAAAAAAACATGAAGGGTCACACTAGCAATAGTCGGATAAAGTCAACAGGAAGAGCTTTCCGTTAGCTCACTTCTAACACTGCATATGGAAGATGAACACACCATGAAATACTAGACACAAAAAGTGGGGCGTACGTAAGAAGTTCTTCAATCAAAATACACAAGCTGTGCTGTTGTGCTGTAAGTACTCCAGCAGTGATGGTGGGTTTTCCTGTTATCTGATGCCATAGCAACAATAATCCATTCTAAAAATTGTAGTAAGAAGGTAATATATTATCATGACAGCTGTGTTAAATGACTGCCTCTCCTGTGTTATGCTCTCGACTTTACACAACAACGTTAAGATGTTTTTTAACCAAGTTTTCAGGATGAAAATAACATGGTGTCAAAATATTGTTTCAAACCAATCAGCACTATTGAAAAACATCATTGAGCTTTGCGTTTCCATGACAACTAGTCCCAAACGTTACAAAAATGCACCAAATTTACTTACAAAGAAGGGTTCTTATAAGAAAAATTGGTTCCTGTGAGGTACTGTAGCAGACAAAGTTACATATGAAATGCATGCTCACAACAAAAACTGCACAGGTCATGTTCAAGTTTGCTAGATTTTCATTTCTTATAGGAAATTTTCATATTTGGTAGGGATAGAATATGATCTGTTTCTTCTCTGTTTTAATAAAATATAGATTTGGCTATGAATGGTTGCTTACAAAGTAGCTGCAAAATAATTTGAAATCATTACTTATTTCCATCAAACAGAGTGAGGGCAATTTTGGCCTGGGTGGACAGCTATGCAATCAAAAGAAGAAAAAAATTACTCTACAGTCCCCCTGTGCTTTTGCCCTGGGTACTTTCCCCACCATCAACAGTTGAGAAACTCAACTTCATTACTTCTTCTAAAGACAGCTCATCTTGTGATTCTAATGATTTGTTGTTAAGGAAAATAATCCCTTTTAATATACTGGCAGAGATGCCTTATCAAACACCGTCTGCTATGGGATTAATGATTTATTATCAAATCTAAAATCACTCCGATTAGTGGCATAGTGTGATTAGTGGAATAAACATCATCAGAGTATTATAAATCAAAAACTAAATTTCATTAATAGTGGATTTGCAAACAACCAATTACAAATTACAATCCATTTATAACGGATTGTTGTGTACTTTAGGAGGATTTTTTATTAACAGTTGGATGGGAGAAAAAAAAAGGCTTTCTAGTACTATTCCACCTACTCTATAGTAACAAACTCTTGAAGAAAACAGTAAAATAATAATGATTATGATTAAATGAGGTATCTTTTGACAATTAACTTGGACTTCCTTGGTAATACTGCTCCACACATGTTCAGGGACTGAGAAAAATACAAAATGAATCAGAAAAAGGGGGGTTATAACCCACATAAAGTGAAGGGGAAAAGTCAAAGACTGAGAGTAATTATTGACTTCTAAACAGTTACGGAATATTCTTTTAACTCACCTTTCTGCCAATGTGACTTTCTTTTGATTAAAGAAATAGAATTTTGCTGTCACTAACAAATGGGTTCAAAGTCAGTCACAATCTCAGTTTTAATTGGTTGACATAACCCATGCTGGTACTTTATTACAATATGGACATCAAATCAAAAATAAAAGAGATGTCAAAGAGTTGCTACATACTTGATTCTTTATTAATAGACTTTATTACATCTGTCATTCTTGTGACCTCCACTAGAAACATTAAAGAATGGTATTTTTCATGACTGAAATAGAATGAGAGAACCTGAATTGGTGAGCTAGATCCAGAGGTTCATTTCATGACTTGGTACTGCTTTCAGTACAGTAATCAATCTTTCAGAAAGCGCCTTTAGAAAGTGATGGTTACATCTACCCTGGCCAGGATCCTTTGGAAAAGACTGCTGAAAACCCTACCCACACTGCAAAACAACAGCTCAGAATAGTCCTTCCAAATCATTTGTATGCAAACCATTAAATGAAAAAAAGATTCTCAAATCCTTGTATTTTCAAGTGATTTGTCTGCCTAGTTGGCAAGTTCCAGTGAAAGACAATTCTATGGCAAAGTACAGGATTCAATGAAGCACACTGTGATCCATCTAAATCAAGTATGAAACATAAAATGTTTCTCTGCATTGAGTTCACTACATCTTGCAATAATCGTTCCAGCCTCCTTGATTGACTCTTAAAATAATAGCGCACATTTTTCAGAGTGACACATCTAGACCATCAAATGTGTTCCAACATAAAGTACCTGTTATCAAGTATCTTTTATACAGTGATGTGAAGCCCCATACAAAAAGATCAGATAAGACTTCTCCGGGTTCAGTCTGGATGATAAAAAATAGCACCAAACAAATGTAGAAAGACTCATACAGAATGATGAAATTACGTGGTTTTATAGGGAAAAAAGGAAGAATATGGAATTCTAACTTGCCTTGATGATAACGTGACTACTGAATCGGTCTCTCTGTCACAAAAGGCCCTGGTACTCACTCTTGGCAATATTCTTATAACCATATTTACAAATATCATTAACTTCTTTCCCTTTAAGACTTATGGTCTGCAAAGAATTCATTATTTACCAACTAATTAACTACCAAAACAGTCCGTGTGAGTTAGCTACCATATGTGCTCCACAAATGGAAGAAACAGGTAGAGAAACCTAAGCACATTTTTTCACATGATGGCAGCATCAGAGAACGGTGAATTCTAGTTTTGAAACTGCTCTACAACTATCACTATAATGTGTTGTTCTTCAAAGGGCAAGAAAGGGTCACATGAAGTATTCGAAATGTAAGTACAGCACAGTTTTACAAAACACCTTAATAATGTCTTCTTTTAATTTTTTTTTTAATTCCTTTGCTGATAAATCCTAACATTTGAGATTCTTTTGTGAGTTTTTTTTAAGAGCTGAGCTAAATTCTCCCAATATGCTTCAGTCTGTTAATTTATTTTACTGGGTTAATGATTTCAGCAGCAAAAATGTTATCCTCCTAAACCTCCTATGGCAACATGGCACCTATTCTCTGCCTGCACTGCCAAGAACAAATATGTTGTTGGGTTTATTAATGTTACCTGGAGCAATCTGTTGGTTTCACTGTCTCCAGTAAGGGGCATGCCAAATTCACAACAGAAGTAACCGTTTTAATGTCTTCGTCTTGTTTGGATCTTCGTTTCACTAACTGCCTCCTCTCAAAATACGAGAAACAAATTTAAGTCACTTACTTTCTGGTCACTAGCTGAATACTATGGAAGAAAAATATAAAAGGATAAATTCCTACTGTTGTTTCTCAGCCTTTCCAGTAAGCTCTACCTTCACTGACTTATAAGCAAACAACTAATTTAATTAAACCTCTTCTATATGCAAACCATTTAACTTTCTTTTACATCTGTCAAATGACTTACCCCCACCTGCACCCCTGCCAAACCACTAAGACAAATTAAAGAGGGAGGGACACACTTTATAGGAGACAGTTTAATATATTACCATCTTTGCCCTGCGCAGGACTTTTACCACCTTCTCACAATCAGTCTTGGGGCTAAGACAAGAGCAGAAGAAAAAGCTGGGTAGGTTTGTCTCTACGACCAGCAATGCAAAACTTTTTCATGACTGCCTGATGCCACCACCTCAGAGCTGCCTTATGAATCTTTTGGAGCACAGACATGGAAACACACACAGAATAGGCTGAAATGAGCTTAATGGGGTGGGTGGGAAGTTTTACAGTTTGAGACAATGTTTCTGTAGCTTTTTCTGCAAACTAAGCACTTCTCAGGGTTGACTAAAGCTGTATTTGTAGAGAATTCATGAATAAAAATCACTTGCTGGACATTGGTCTAGAGTAATCACTGAGTCTTCGTGTAGACACCAGCAGCAAAAGACTGAAATCATCTGGAATATCATATGTTAAGCATCTTAAACATTTTAAAACTCAAAATACTCTTAATCCCATGTGCAGGATCAGACTCTCGCTGAAGTCACTCTTGTTACGTCTTTCTCAGGCCTTAAAGCATGGGCAGGTAATTGAGAGAAAGCACTTTAAATTAGAACAATTTTTACAGGCAAGTTATAAATCCCTGAAACTAGGAGTTTATAACAGCAACACTGACATAACTGTAATACAGCTTCACTATAATAAATCAGTTGCTTGTCCTGCAAGTCACATGTTCTATAAATCAGAGATTTGGACTGTAAATCTCAGCACTTATTCATAAATCAGCAATACTGATCAACACCAGGAAGAATATTTTGGCAGCAAATCACATTTGGCAAAGACATTCCCCTGTGTTACTTCACTTAAGAATTGCTTAGAACTTGTATTTCTGGGATTCTCCCTGCAAGTCTCCCAAACACACTTGGGGCAGTCGGTGTTGGTGCAGACCAACAAAACAGCCGCCTCTGCACAGCCTGAGACACCTCTGACTGCTCAGGGTAACTTGTTTGTCCATGAAGATGCTTGGTAGAGATGTTTCTCCTACTGTGTCACAGTAGAAGTTAGTACACAAACAGATAGCTGGAACTTGATTAACAGCCCAGGTTGCTGCACATTCTGTGTGCCTCCATCAAAACCCACTGCTCCTGCTAAACACTTGGAAGCCCACACAACCATATTCCCTCACATATGAGCAGGAATGGGGGGTACACACACCACCCCAGTAATTCCTCTGCTGCAGACCTCTCCCAAAAAATAATTTCCATCTAAAAGGCAGGCAGGTGTGACAACAGGCATAGGACATCTAGAGAAGCACATTTAACAGGGTAAAACAATAAGGCTGAAACACAGAAATATGTTCTTGCTGGTTTTAGTTCATTACTTACTATCCAGTTTAAAACTACCACTCCTGTAACCCCATCTCTTCATTAATAACTACAATTTTCAAGTACATATTAAAGCTTTTGCATTAAAAGAAAGGAAACAGCATGACTACAAGAAGTGTTCTGGTTTTTCTGACTTGCCAGTGCAAATTCACCAATCATTTTCTTTAAAATTAACCAACAGAAGAAACCCCGTGAAACTGAATTTCCAAAGTGTAAAACCTTTTCTGCTACAGTGAGAATGGCACTTTCTAGATAACAGTTCTAGCGCACACGTTTAATGTGATGTGTATTTCCAACTGAAAACTGTTCATCCCTTCAGTGCAATCAAACACACTTTCACATGTTCATTTAGAGCATCTTAATAATGTTCTGTGTTTACTGAACTCAGGAAGGGTTATTAGGTTCTAGCTTAATTTTTCTTCCCTCCATTCCTCAACATAGATGGAGAACAAGGAAAAGGCTATTTGTCCTCTATTACTGAATTATGGGGAAGTTATTGCTGGAAAAGACCATTCTGCATCAATAAGCAACTATGCCAAATGAAATGTTTCTTTCCATAATAAAATTCTTCAGTAATTTAAAGTTAATTTTTATTATTTCATGTTACACAAATATAAACCAGTGAAATCATCAACAATTAGACTTGCTTTGCTTGCTTTCCTAATTCTATAGTTTCTATGGATGGATGTTTCTCTTGTGGAAATTTGTAACTTCCAAAAGGCATACTTGGTATCACCTGAGGAACAGTTTCTGCTCTTAACGCTGTTGTTCCTTCGGTTCGTAGGACGAACACACACACTGACCTGGTAACAGAACTAAGCTACAAAGAAAACTCACCCTCTCTCCATCTACTTGCAATTTTGGTGGCTAAAATGAGAATAAAAATCAATGCCATGAAAAACATATTTCATGACCTCCTAAGAACTTCATACATCTGGAGTGGGATTCCAGGAGTGCCAAAACACTTGTCCTTGAACACCATACACCAAACACTCCTGCCACTGCCTTTCCCAGGGACCTACGGATGTAACTAAATGACCAAATAACGGGCTGAGACGATTCTTAGGTGACATTCATCTTAATAACAATCTTTTGCAGTCAGCCAACAACTGGGAAGGCCTGATATATTTCTTCTGCTCCAATATCTTCTTCAGAGACCTCCTGTACAACCATCTATTGGGCATAATATTTCAAAGCAGTTATCAGTAATGAGTAATTCAGACAGCAGGTTGCAGTTCAAATCAGCATAGGTTGATCCTGCTCTGGAGGCAGGAGAATACTTCCGTGGGATTACAGATGATGAATTACAAAAACTGCCTTATCAAGAAAATTAATACACAAAATAGAGAAAGACAAATTAACTACAACATCATGTAGAACCGTAGTGTAATTACAAATTCAGATATAAAGATTGATAACAAGTCCCTAGTTAAACATGTGTTTTTGTTTATTTTTAAAAAGTGAATTAGCCTAGTACATTCTGTTAAAAAAAAAAATTCCTTTATTTTTTCATTAGTGACTTACTGAGATGTGTTTGTAAGAATATTCTTACATAATGCAGATGGTTTCCATTTGAACAATTTTTCACAGAAAGGGTCACTGGGCACTGGCAGAGGCTGCTCAGGGAGGGGGTTGAGTCACCCTCTCTGAAGGGGTTTAAGGGACGGGTGGACGAGGTCCTCAGGGACATGGTCTAGTGGCAGATAGTAATGGTTGGACTCGATCCAAGAGGTCTTCTCCAACCTAGTGATTCTATGATAAATGCAGGCATGCAACCGTGAACAGGTAAGGTAGCTAATTTTACAAGCTTATTCCTCTAGTAAAGGTTATAGCGTATAGTATACTTTGACACTCCACAGGTGACTTTTCTGACAATAGCTTCTCATGAAACCTAAGATTTCATGTGTATGAAGGAGAGGACAAAGAGAATAACAATGGACATGTAAGCTCATTGTCACCAAGGTGTTAATTTTACTTGAGCTCGTCTTTTTTCTTGCACGGGGGATTCTTTTTTCTAAGTTATTTCTCTAGTGGATCAAAGACATTAAATACAATTTAAACAGGAAAGCAAAACAAAACATGGAGACTACAGTTATCTAGAAATCAGATATTAACTTTTTTCCTCCATCTCTCCACGGCTTTATTGTCCAGGATATACTAGGCTTCTGAAATATAATCCACATAAACAGGCAAGAATTTGAAAGATCCACTCGGGAAGTTCAATATTAAATTATAAAGGAAACTTTGAGGCAGATGCAACTTACCTCCTTCTCTGAATGTAAAGTGGAATAGATAAACACTGGTAAATGTTACGTATTTCAAAATACACAAAGTTTAATCAAATTAAAGCTCTGTTTCGCATTCTTTGGCTCAACTTTCAAGGAAATGTTCCTACTCTAACTAACTGTATGTTTATTTTAATATACAACACTGCAAAATATCATCTTACGTCTGTTATTTGCCTGAAGGAAATTCATTTCAAATATCAAACTTTTACACAGTATTTACTGTTCAAGTACTGCAGCTTTTATTAAATGGGGCCAGAGAGGATGCTGAGGGATTTAAAGAGAGAATTAATAACAACCATTGCTAATTTAGGCTTATGCACTACTTTATTGCAGAAGCAAGGATGAAGATAGGAAACCAGGGATAATCCAATTGATACTGAACTTTTTGAACCTACTAACTGCATTTGAACAAAACATTTTTTGAAAGAAGGCTATATAGCTAAAATAAGACACATAATCCATCAGAGATAGCACACAGAATTAATCTTTTCCTTTTTAATTTGTGTAAATGTGTGATAACAATATGCAGATCTATCTTCCTCACCTTCGTATGATCTACCAGGATTTCAGTGAGTTATATATCTATTCTTTGTCATTTAAAATGCATAGTAAATATATACCATAATATAATGCTAAAAATAGGGAAGAAATACAAACATCTTTGCATTAAATAATTTAAAGATTATCGTCATCATCAGTCTATACAACACTGAAGAAAGCATCACATCAAATTTGTGGTAAGAATTCTTCATGGAACAGATATAGCTTATGTACTGAAAACTAGAGCTGTGAGGTTTTATAACAAAGTTGTATAAAATTAACTACAGTAGGTGGCAGTGAGCTGTATTTCTTATTAATGGTTCTGGTGACCATTAGCTGGAACTGTTTGAAGCATTAATGAAGACATAAAAGATAGCCCAAGCAATAAGAAAAACAGGAGCTAAGACACTTGTGCTTGGAAGAGTGGTGTGAGTTGCTCTGAGCTTATTTTGCAAAAGAAAAGTTGCCTAAGCTGTAACTTGTCATAGCCTTGCCACAAAAGCCATTATTTGAGGTCTCCAACCTATAAAAATCTCAGTTCCTGCACCTGTCCAAAGAATTTCTGGCTTGATTCTCTACAGCCTACAGTTGTTCCTCTATTATATAAAACCAACTCTTAGGTACTTTGTCTTTTCTATTAATCTTTCCAAATACCACACCATTTTTCCTCTCTTTTTATCCTCTGTACTATTTAAATAAACTATTTACAGTTGCTCTCTGCAAAATAACCTACCGCTCTGTTCTAGACAGTCTCCAACTCTGACACTGCTCCCATCAAAGTCTCTAATTACGTCTTAGTGGTTACAGTTCACAATCAATACTTGTTTTATCCTAACTGACCTGCCAGTCACTTCTGACACCCATCAGCCACTATTTTTCATGACATCTTGTCATAACCTCTGTGTTTCTATCCTCCACAAACACTCTTCAAGTATTCCCACACCAGTTTGCTAAGGTCAATGAATATTGCTCTGGATTCTGTCCTCACTTTTTGCATGTACCCTGACCCAGGGTAATATCTCATATGAACTCTTGATTTTATATCACTACAATAGCTCCAAAATCTCGCTCCCATGCAGTAACATCAGCTCAAATCCCATCTTTGCATTGTATTTAGTTACATACATCATTATCTTACTCAGAAAAATCTCAAGCTCTCCGATACAAATTTGTGGATGTACAGTCAAGAGAACAACTCCAGCTTTTCTGAAGCTGAGTTTTCATTGTTCCCTGAAGCTTCTCAAACACTTAACCTTTGGTGGTCATTGTGGTTTCTATCACTGCTGCTGTTAACCCTCTGGTTATTACTGCCCCGTTCCACAGACCCACTGCACCAACACATTATTTTTACAACTCCATTCTCTCGCCATTTGCAGGGCCCTATTGACTTTTCTTCCATAGCACTCAATACAAACCTATCTTCACTAAAAGTCTTCTAGGGTAGGAAATACACTTTAACAGCAAGAAGCATGCTAAAATGGGGACTATTCAGGAGGAAGATATGATCCTTACCCCACAGCTCCATTGAGAGGATGGCTATGGCACAAATACCACTTTTTGCTGACCTTTCAAAAGATCTCACATTCTCTCATTTTTCCTTCCTGTTGATTTAAGTGGCAAGAATGTGCTATTATTTTTTGGTACTTATTCATGAAAGCACATAGCAATACAGCACAAGTAGTCACTCTGCTACAATGCAGAGAAGATAGCCATGCCAAACAAATAAATACGACCAATCAGATCAGGTGCTGTCCAGTACTTCTAGTTCCAGACAATGCAGAAGAGCTACTAAATTGAAGGAAAAATTGTTGAGCCATACTGTGAACACCACTTGAGAGGGATCCCAGCCTTCTTCAGAAAAGCAATGCAGCGTTCTCTTGGGTGGTGCCCCCTTTCACAGTCCTCAGGCCAGGAATTTTCCTATGTGTGTATACAATCCCCTTTGTAAAGGTAACTCCATAATCAAACAATAGTGTAATTGAAATGACTAACAGAAATGACAGAACTCGTCTTATATCACCAACCCCAATCCACAGCCTCACCTCAGTTTTGAGAGGGTTTTTTTTCCCCTACTTAGACTGAATATAACTGATTTATTGTTCCATCATCCCTACCCCAAAATGTAAGCTTCTAGTTTCTCAAGAAAAACAATCATTTTCAAGATGATCCAATATTTTCCATCACAAATCTAGTTTTGCTTAGTGCTCAGTTCTCTTCCAAAGTTTCAGTGATAAATTTAAGCACGTTATCATTAACTCAGAACATGAACAGAACACGTTCAGTGAAGGCTGGTATCTTGCTGCCTTTAGAACTTCCTAAACCTGTGCTGGTTCTTACCATTTAAACACTAACAACAATACAGGAAGTTTTTATTTCTACAACAATATGAAAGAAAAGTCCTATGCCTTTGCTAATTAAAATATTTGCCAGCAATCGACACAAGAATAAAGTTTCCTTTGATGACCTTCTAGTCTGCCACCTTGTACAGATGACAAGTAAGTTATAATGGGTGGGATTGTATACTAGTTGGAGATATTTACGTCTCAGATCATGACTCAATGTGCTGGCACTCTATAACAAAAAAATCAATGGTATTTTTGTAGGAAGACCCTACAGAATTTTCTAAGTAAGGAACGTTTAGTGGAATGTGGAAGAAACAGAACAAACCACATTTTCTCCAGAGGGGTTTTTAAAACTACACATCAAATGTGATAAATATAGTGTGATGGAAAAGACTACAAATGTTAATAAGCTGTGTAGCATAAAGTGCTCAAAATCAGAAGCCAGTGCATTTACTTTATCTTGTTTAATGGTGAAGCAATCCTTTCATCAAGACATTTTCTGTTGTTACAGCAGCAGTGGGTTATGGCTGTGTTTCTCAAGATTTTACAAAGGACAGTAAAACATAAACGTCTTCCTTTTCCCCCACCACACCAAAGGTGTTGATCATGATATTTTAACATACTTGTAGTTCATTGAAATGCACTGCATGTGAAACACATAAATATCTTCATAAATTCATTCCACTTTACTCTTAAGTAATGAGGCAACAGAGTCTTCAACTAAGACACCGTCTGTTAGTCCCAGAAATAGCTTTTACTATTGAGTTTAACTTGCTGCTCTTCAGCAGAGCTGTTGGAGACACAGGCACTTAGCCAGCTGGCAACTGTAGCAGGGTGCTGGGTAGCACCTCTTACTTATAATGGCTGAGGATATTGGTTGACATCCCTCCTTATTTCTCTGCTGCTGTCACCACTACCACTTGGAGGTGTCTGGGATGACCAAAGGCAAAAAGCTCACCCTTTCTGGCACTCTTCGGCCTTGCAGGCCTCATTTCCTTCCTCTCCCTTTTCTTGGTACAAAAGAATCAAGCCTTGACCTTGCTCTGGTTCCTTTTCTCTCCTCTCACTAATGATGCAATATTCCAGTAAAGGAGAAGGGGACAGAAAGAAGAATAACACTCAGTAGAAATAGGGATAGAAGGAACAGCTCAATTACTTCACAGGTAGACAGTTCAAGCAGCACTCATTACTCTGGAAACGATCCCTTAAATTATGAACACTATTGAGAAGCCTTGACAAAACACTCAGGTATTAATAACCAAGGGCTAGGAAACCAAGTCTGAGCTTCCCCCCTGGGTGATCACGTCTGCCTTAAGGATTCTTCTTTCAGTGTTTCCCATACAGCTGTCCCAACACACCAGTGATACTCATTCTTCCCTTGCAACTTCTTCTGAGCAAGTATTTAAGTACTCAAGAGGGAAGGGAATACTTGAGAAATAAAAGGCTCTTCTACCATTTCACTGTTTGACTCACATACTGTTAATTTTTAGTTTAGAGATATAAGTATTCTCATATTCCCTTCTGTACTCTCTTGCTTACCAAACAAATTCAAGATCACGTTAAAAGGGACAGGCCATTTAGTAACTACTGCATGACATCACTATTTGCCATTTGCTGCTTTCTGAGTCTACATGGTTTTGACGTCCTCTGACTGCACGTGTCTCCCCCGTTCTGCTGTAGGGATCCTGGCCCCAGTTAATCCAAGCAAGACCAACCAGATGAGCACACGTGAATAACAAATCACTGACCTCCACAACAATCTTTACAAGCTCATGTTTTCAAAAGGTTATTTGTAAAGAATTAGATGTTCTCTCTGAGAAGAATTTTACTGGAGAAAGCCTTTCTGAGTTATGTGGAGCATGCAGTCTTACTGGAGTTTCTTTTTAGAGGTATGCTGTCAAACCAGTTTGGAGTGCCTTAAAGTTTTAGAGGTTTACAGGTTTAGAGGTTCGGAGGAATAATAATAGGTCCCTTTTTCCATGCCTTCATAAATCAAAGCAAATAATGAATAAAAACCGTGTTCCACTTCATAGAGCTAAAGTTCTTCACACACTTGGAATCAATTTTAGCTCAGAAAAATACGAATGCAAAGACTAACTCCATGTCTAATGCATCCAGAAGATTTAAGTGGAGGTGGGGGGAAATCAGTGGTAACCAATAAACAAGATCTACCAAATTGCTGTATGGCAACATTATTTAATGCACATCTGTGTTTAGAAGCTTAGACTCAGCAGGGAACACGGCATTCTTTTCTGGGTTCTGTTAAGGTCATGATAGCTTTTACAGTCTAGACAGTAGCATCGCAAAGTCACGCAGTTAGTTTTAAGTTATTGCAAAACATTGATGTTAATTCATCTAAAAGAACACCTATTCATTTTGATTTATTTCTGGAAGGGACTTAGCCTACTTGGAGGCTGCAGTAAGTCAATAAATTTCATCAGCAGTTATAATCTCTTGGCATGGACTGAAAAGAAAAGATGAACTGAGAAAACAGAGTCACTAAAGAGAAGGTGCTAAACCAGACCTACCTGCCTATCTCTTTTCGATAAAATGAGAAAGAGTACTCAATCTAGCATGCTTGAGTTTTGATATCTTTGCTTTACTATTCACTGTAACTTATGGGAACTTCTACTACTCCTAAATTTCAGAAAGCATAGCAAGCCAGAAGTAAAATTCAGTAAGACAATGGAATTTAAAATCAACGAAACCTGGCATGAATGGTTTGTATCTACATCTCTCAATGAATATTTACGTAGGGAGACAGATATCTATGAAAGCACACATGCTTAACAACAAAAAAAAATTAAGAGAATAGTTATAGTTCGCTTACATGCAGTCTCAAGGTTTGCATTCTTCTTATAGAATAAATGAAACTTTACACAATGAACAACTTCAATTCACTTGGGAGTTTCTGGTCATATATCAGCAAATACAACCTTTTTTGTCTTCCTTTTTCAACTTTCAATTTCAACAGTCCCAGGACCTCCCATCTAAGGATCCTTTCTTATGAAACATAACAAGCTTAAAATACTGGTTACTTAAAGGCAGATTTTTAATCATACTCATCACGATCAGTCTGTTTTGTTTAGGTTTTATTTCATATAATTTCCCACCAAACTTGCAACTACTACTTGCAACACTGCAGGCTAAACTGCAACAGATTAATCCATACGTGATATCCATTTGAGACAGATATTGATAGAGAATTCCAACAATTGTAGCATTATGTCTATCCATGCCCTGTGACAGAAAATTTACTGTCCATTAAGTACTATTAAGTGCCTATTACAGCAGTGGGTTTTATTCCTAAAGCACTAACACTTAAGCAGGTACCACGTGAATACATTAGGACTGCTTGCTGGAAATTAAAGCAAGTCTTTCTTACAAAAGATCATACTCCACAATTGTGCTTTACAAATACTGGTCTTCAGGGCTGTCATCTTCAGCAAAACCGGAAATCACATTTGTTCAATGGAAAGCAAGTAGTAAAGGTATTAGGAAAGTAGAAAAGGAATGTCTTTATTAATGCTGCTATTGCCAGTACTCAAAGAATTTGGGGAATTTAATTATGTCCAGAATAATTTAGCTTAGAAGAACATGCTCACAAATACACACACAGAGAAAGCAATATGAACAAAACAAGGCAGAGGAAATTCTTATCATTGTTATTAAGTTGTTTTTGTTACATACTATTTATTTTATCGCTCCGAAGAGCCTGCAGGACAGAAAAACATAACAAAGGGTAGGAAGGAAATTAAACAGTTATGCTGATGGGCAATAAAATTCTATGTGGGAGACAAATTCCATCATTCCAAAGATCAATAACATTGTTTAACCTAAAAAACAATAGTCCCTGCATATCTTGTCGCTTCAATATCATCTTTGTCTAAAAGACCTTCACATTCTGTTCCCAGTGTAAGGGCCATATCCTTTGCCAACTTAGTAGTATAAAGTGATGAAAAAGGATGTAAATTATTTTAAGTACCTTTTGTATTTCTAATCAACAGTAAACAAATAACAAAAAAATCACTCAGATTAACTTGCTGTGTCTGTTCCAAGTTACTAAGGTTGTGAAAGACACTTGTAAATGAAGGCTCGCAAATTTTTGTTTAAGATGAGGAGTGGTGATAGTCGGCACACAAAACTGGAACCGTACCTCTATGAGCTAGTGATTTATCACTCGAACCAAGGTCTTGCAGATACAGACAATAATACAGTTCTCTATCTGACTTATTCCCTTACTCTTCCTTTCTTGTTCCAAGCAGTCCACTAACAAGTGGACCCTGTGAAAAAGCATCTGGAAATTAATCTGTGATTTCGTGACAATGTTCTACTAGCTGAGAAAGTACTCTTTCTGCTATTTCCAGGGCAACCATTCCTATATTTTAGAAAGTATTGCATGTAGACAGGAAAAGTTTCACCTCTCAGGCAAAAATACAGCTCACATTTCAAAGCTGTATCTCTCCCTTAAGTGTTGAGAGCATCCGTCACTCCTGAGAGTGCAGTAAAATTCAACAAAATCTATGTGGCTTCATATTAACAGTGGAAAAACAATAAATAGTCTTCAATTACTATTACATTTAAGAAATATATTCTTTCAGGAGATACTTTATCACTTAAAGCTATGAGGAAAAAACTTAAAGATGTTTTAGTATGTGTAAGGAATGGATGCATAACACAGACATGGTACTCGGAAGAATTACTACATAGTAACTGCCATATTCAGACATTAAAAAATTATCTGCTTAGAACAAGAAACTAACTCACTAATTATACATACATACTTATGTTGGACATTTAGCTTTCAAGTTAATTACCAGCAAAAAAATTAACCTGGGGTGTCAGCAGGAAATTTTAAAAAATCTGATGTGTTGGAAGCACAGAGCAGAGCAGTCTGCTTCAAGGCTCAGATCAATTTAATTTTTTAATCACTCTCTCACACATTCATTCTATTATTCATACTCATAACTTATTCATCCCAAGATGCACCTGTGAAACTGCCAGATACTGAAATTTTGGTGTATTGGGTTTTGAAAGGGTAGGATGTATTTACCTCTGAAAGTACACAATAAGTAAATCATTTTGAGTGGGACATAGCATTCTCTGATCACACTGCTCCATTTTAGCTAGCTATATTCACATCAGACATTATAGACCCTGTTAAAATCTTTAATCATCAGAGCCGTTTCTGAAAATGTATTTTACCCAGTGTTTGATCCAAAGCTCCTGAAACTTTTTATCTTTCCATCAGTCCCTACAATCAAGCATCACCAACATTTTAGCTGCCTCTGTCTCAGAGCTACATAAACAGCCCATCCTGCTTACTTCAGCATACTGTGGTACAGTTATTTTTCTCTTGACTATTGGACACAGCATAAACTAAACAGATTCCAGGGACGCTCACATCCCTATCTGTAATTCTGTTCCAATTCCTTTGCTTTGTTACCTGTGTTTGGAAAAAGATAGCTAAGATGTATCTTACAGCCTTTTCACTTTCCAGATGCATCGGTATTTGAAAACCAAGGCACCAGACACATCAATAAAGTAAAAACACAGACTCATTAGGCCTTTAACCCAAACCGATCTGCTTCGAGTGACATTTACTTCTGGTTCCACAATTCTGATGCAATATGTTTATGCAGCAATCACCTTCTCCCTCCACTCCCTGCTTGTGTTCAGAATTCTTGAAATCACATGCCATTGTAGCCTGTGCTTGGGAATCTCAATGGTGTCCTGAGAGCAGCTTTAGAAAAATCATGCCAGGGAAAGGCTGAATGCTGATAAAAGGCTTCTATACAGTTTATCAAGAATAGATTATGATGCAGCTCATGCCCATGATTTTTTCTTTATTCCCCACAGAAATGGGAGCATAGCAGACTTCTACCTCATACACATCACCAGTCTCAATGTCCACTAAAGAAATAGTTCAAGGTTCTGTAACACTGTTCCTTCTGGAACTCCATAGAATTCTTTCTTAAAATCTGAATTCTGATGAAGAAGAAATGTTTATGGTTTAAACACAGTAATATTCATACAGTTCGTAAATAAAGGCTTTGAAATTACCCAATTTTGCAGAAGTGTGCTCAGTTCAGCAAGTGGAGATCCATCTGAGATTTGCATTAGAATTCTTCCACTCTGATGTTCTTACAATTTTTTTTTCATCTCCTGAAGGGGACATAAGTAGAAGCTTGGAGCAATTTGAAAATGAAGAGAGATAAATGTAGTTAATGATGTCTGGAAATAATTTCATTTAATTATCACACCTTATGTTTTGCCATTTATTAATCTTGTCAACTAAGTGAACCAAATTACCACTTTTTTCCCTGTTTTATTTGATATTAAAATAATTATGCAGGTCCACGGCAGGTGCTTATGTAGTTTCAAAGCATTTACTGAACAACTAAGATGAAGACGGCTTGCAACAACAAGAACAGCTTCAGTATTTCAGCCTAGCCTACAAGAAAAAGCAGGAGAAGGGGTCATCCATACAAGAATTTTAGTACTACCCAGCACTTTTGCGGAACATGCTGACAGAGTTTCAAGTCTTTATCTGTAAGCTTTTCTGGGTAAGGAGAATACAGAAATAGAACCTGAGATGTTATTTCACCTATTAACAGTTAACAGCACAGAACATGAAAAAATAATGCACTGTGCCAGAGTGGAGATCCCACCAGAACCTAGTGACTCCCTTAGCACAAGGCAGCATCACTGTCCATGCCAAATATTAAGAGGCAAAACTGTGGCCAGTAGCTATTTAACTGTAATTCTTTCTCCCAAGCTTTGTCACAGCTGTCACTTACACAGAACACCTAAGTTAGGAACTTCATCTTTCAGCAGATTCATCATTGAAACTACAATGTCAATGACAGATCCGGATTTTGCATCCCTCCTTCCACTTCTTTTGGCTTTTCTTACAGGAAGGCAGTATATTAAGATTTTAGATTACAACATTGTATTACTGAAACACGTTACTCAAACTGTGGTTGGCAGTCAAGATGTGAGGATACTAATTCTGCTTCATACCTCTAACTATAATGTTACAAATGCACTATTCCATTGAAAGCACTGAAAAGTATGTATCAATAAACATTCAAAAGCAGGATCTCCTGCATCTCAGTGCACTGGAAAAGGTGGGAATAATAGTTTTCTCAAATTGTGATGCTGTTGTAAAAAAAACCTTAAACATAAGAAAGGAGAATAATTCTTAGCATAGCAGAGGCATATATCATCTTTCACTTTGTTAATTATTATCCATCCTAAATACTTGAGTGTAACGTGTCATACGACTAGTCTGTTATTGTATTAATACATTAGTGTGTAATGACACAACTAAAAGCAAATTGAGACTTATCAAGTTACTACTATCTAGAAATGCATATTTAAGGACAAGTGTAAACAAGATTATCACTGATGTTTAACATATACGTTCATCACGCACACTAACAGGTTCAAGAATAGTTCAAGAGATACAGGCAGCGCCTGTTCCACCAGCTAAACCATCTCAGTTCTGGAGTGCTTTTTAAAATATCATCTTTATTATTCTCTGGATTATTTTTATTTCATAAAAGCAACCTCTTCAAGAGCCAAGGGGCTGAATCATTCACTACACAACAAAATCTGACATAAAGCACGTTCTTCTGTCCATATAGCAGAGAAAAGAATAGGTTATATTGAGGTGAAGGCTCAATATTATATCACAATAAAATAATGCCAGTACTTACTATGGCCTTCCATCTCCAAGAGTTTTAAAAACAATTACTTATCTGTAGAAAAGATTATGAACCTTTACGGACTAAGTGAATCATTTTGGTATTTCTTCCCTTTTGCATTCTCCGTGTCTTAGGATAAAGTTAAAAATGGCATTACTCTGGTGGAAAAGCAGAGACAGTAAACTAACAATGGGGCTAATTTTTGGAGGTATCTTGGATCTTGCAGTTTTTATAGCAACACTGGAAGGCCAGAGAAAATGACAAGTAGAAAGAATGTCCTGTGTCTTGTTTGCCTGACTAACTTCTAATTCAGTATTTAATATAAAAATTAACAGAAAACTAATTATAGGAATAAAAACATATAACACACTTCCATAATCCAGTAAAAGACAGGAAATAAAAATCCTACAAAACCACTTTCTTATTGGAGAGTTTTAAAATGCACAGGCAATAATTTTTATTATTCAAGAACTAGGATACTGGTAGAATAGCTTACAATACTCAAGTAACCAAAGATTTTTTTTATCAGATTGCAAAGATACTTCCCTCATTTTGAAAATAATTAACTGCATTTTCTCCAAATGACAGAACAAGCAGACATAGTTTAATTTCCCTGAACTATAACAGACACACATCCGACACCCAAGCATTATATTTCAAAGATTTTTAATTAAATCTATGTAACAAAAAAGGAATGTTTCACATCTTAATTGAAAAATTTCCAGCTAGAGAACTGAGACGGTGAAACAGTCTGGAAAGCACCGAGATAAAATTGAAGAAAAGAATAGAAAAGAATATTTCAAATAGTCTCACTAGTCAGCAAGTAGTGTAAATACAGCAACTCAAATAACAGTAATTTAGTGATTAAGAGAAGAACTAATTTCAATTATATTGGTCCTTTGCTTTGAGAATTATACCTCATCTTTGAGAATTCCTGACTGAACACAAACCTTCATCATATACTTTATCAAAGCAGAAGGCTTACTGGTGATACAAGCACTTTACATGATAGAGGAAGACACCAGCCTATAAGCAAGAGGAGATAAGCAGACATTCACAATCACTTTTGCAGCTTATATCTGCATTACAAAAATCACCACCTTCCAAGGGTCCTTTTGAAAGTATTTGGAAAGATGGGGAAAAGATTGGTACTGTGGGCTTAGTATCAGACCATGAGTTCTGTTCAATTACACCAAGTGAATGCTGTATGAACAAGGTAATGTGTGAGTTTAACTCCATGATGTGAAACGAAGTGGTTAAATTCTAAGATTTCAACATGGGAAACCTGCCAAGGCCAGATGGAAATCTCAGCTGTCATGAACAGAGGTCATTTTGTCCTTCTCAGCACAAGGTGTTGCTGAAATCCTGTGTACCGTTCATACAAGTTCATCATACCTATCCGTTTTAATTAGGAACTAAAATGACTTGTTCCTGTTAGATAGGATTTTCTTGTTATTCCTTGTCTTGTCATTATTTAGGTCTACTTTTTTAATTACAGAAGTCCACCAGAGATGCCCCTGAGGTAGTGTTGATAATCTAGGTTTATATTTCTAAAGAATTTGTGTTAGGAAAGCTTGGATATGCCTTAAAGAGAATCCTTGATAAGCCTTTGTTCTTTTCAATTATTTTATCATAACGCAGCATTTTCAGGAAGTGCAATTCTTGCTGAATTAAGGAAAGGTTTATTGATGACACTTTTATAGTGGAGTTTTAATGGAACTGCTTCTAAAATATTTTACAAGGTCTGTGTAACCCCAAAACTATCTATAAGCAACTGTAATTACCAGACATGCTTAATATTGAGAACGTTGTCGATCAGAGAAACATACAGAAACAGCTCTTATATAACTAAATATTATAGGGTGAGGCTTAGGTTTCTTTAAAATAACACACAAAATTCAAGGGGCTTATTATAATAAACTGACATAAACAAGTAGCAATGACAGTTCATGTTCTTCGAATACTGATGGAGACATATGTACATGAAATAATGAAGAAAATTCTAAATAATATCACACCCAGTGGAGCAGTACATGAAACAGAGGATATAAAAGACAGCAAAGAAATGCTAGCTAAGACATTAAAGAAACTACTTCTACTTGAAATAACTAAGTAACAACTCAATCTAGCAAAGAAGAACTATCTAATTTAATCTAATCTAATAGTTCATTGTATATGACAGAAAAAACTCCTGTTAGGAAATTACTGGTCTCTGATAGGGATGTATTTACCTGATGCCTGGACATCTAAATATAAAAATCACAGTGTCTCTCCTTACCAGGTATAAGACAACATAAATGAAAGTTCTCTCCATGTCCTGCTGTCTCACAGGCAAAAGTGGAAGGAGAGATTTTGAAAACCCACTGGTTGAAAGGAAAAAAGACAATTTATCTACATTAAGCTATCCTGTCTCTCTTACCATCTAGTCAGTAACAGAAAAGCTCCTTACTAATTGCAGTATCAAGTGATTCTTGATATTGTTACGAAAGGAGATAAAGGAAAAGCACTTCGTACAAATTTTCAAGTACTCGCCCTATGTTCTTCTATCCTGAAGCATTTTTTAATTCTCCTTTTCTCCTCAATCCTGTAGCTACACCTCACCTAGGTAAGAAGCTGCATGGTTCAGCACCTGACCTGAACACATGGAATGTTTGTACTCGTTTCATGGCTTTTTCCTTCTCCTTTCTTTCCTCTGTGAACACATCCATTACCATTTAAGCAGCATAATAACAGGTTACATTATATTATTTCTGCACAAAAGACAAAGATGTCAACAATGGTCTTCCTCACAAACTAATGAAGTAACATTCTCCAGAGGACACCCTCGGTACAGCTAGAACAGATCACCTTTTTCCACTGCATCTCTCATACTCCCTAACTTTAGGAACACCATATCACATTTACAATTGTCAGAAATACACAATAGAAGAAGAGTTTTCTCTGATGATAGCATTACAATGTATGATGTAGACCTGTGAAAGAGAACAAAGTATACCTGTACAGAGTACAGTCACTCTTCTTTTCAAACACCATCAACGCTTTTTGGCTTAGTAATTTATTGTGAATTAATTTTCTGCCAATAACTATGTACTACTAATAAAGATAGTGTCTACTTGCTATTATTATTTTTATTCCCTTTTCTTCTTATTGTTCCTTTGCAGGCTGCTACCTATTCATAGACACAGGAAGAAACTCCACATTAAATGAAAGGATGATTGCAAGCAAACATGGTTATAGCACCACACAGCCTATGCGGCATAATATTAAGACTTTTCACTATTTTAACAATAATTAATAATTAATAACAATAAGTTACTGCCTACATTGGAGGAGCAGGGAAAGGCTGATTTAAATGTTACCCTCTCTGGTCTTTATGCTGACACAGTTGCTTCTTTTCCAACGCTGCTGCTTGTATGACCTTTTTTTTTTTCCACCCTCCTTCAGAACCATTTCTGGGCAGTTTCACAAGAATTTTGATTGCTACTGTAAAGTTTATATCCTTGCCATCTGACAGCTGCTTGCTGGCCTTTCTGAAATGAGTTGATGCTCTCAGTTCATTTCCTAACAAGCAGGTGTTCACGACTTAAAAACAAAACATCACCTCCTTGGCACAAAGACTTCCAGCCAGCAAAGCACGTAAGCATATGCTTGCTCATCAATGGGTAAAATACATGCCTAAAGTGAAATGCATTTTAAAGTGCTCTTGTAGAGGAGGCTGCAGACAGGCTAAAAATTAACAGAAAATGAGCTCTAGTAAATGATCCTATTACAAAAGATCTGAATGATACTGGTGGATGACTCCCGCTTCATATAGTGAAGCCAGAATTTCAGTGAAAAGTGTATGTGGCAACAAAGCTGTACTGATTGACTTTATCTATAGATCTACAGCAAGACTGCCTGTGAGCTGGGCAGAGGAAGAGAAGAAGCGAAATGTGAACACTCATCAATGTCTGGAACCTCCACCCCACCAGCTACTCTAAAAATAAAAAAAAACTTCCCTGTGAATTAAATTATGTCCTGTAACAAAGCAACTCATAAGGTTGGGTGTTAGAATTTCCCCTACTTCTTTACTGATTTAAGATCATAACCTCTGAGAAAACAGGAACATCTTAGCTAAATTACTTTAAGTTGTTGTGATAAGGCACTTTACAATGGGTATATTAGAATATTTTGCCATTGTGAAACTTACTAAGAAATAACATGCAGCAAGTATTATTTAAGACATTAGGAACTTATATTCTCAATCTTGGAATCCAATTAAAATCTGACCGTCCTTCTGGAAATGGTCAGGGGCAGAGTTTAATACCCCTATAAAACTACCTGGATACGTGAATCCAGATGAGCAGCACAATGTTCTCCTGAGATACAACCATTTAGTATTGCATCCTCGACTGTTTTATTTGAAAATGAAAGCAGCTTTACTGTGACTGCAGAGCATTCTTCTGAGAGCAGCTACTGTGGTTTCATTTTATTTCCTGTTTATTTCTCTCAGATTCAAGGAAAATGACTTGCTCTTACTTTATGTTGATTTAATCATGTCAGCAAGTGTTTTAATTTATGTGTTACAGCTAGCAAAGTAGAACTCAATTTTCATCTTTGGGCAAAGATAATCGTAATTAAAAACACATTAGCTGATTATAACAAACATGCTTTCTATAATAATATTCTACATTATGATTTGTGAGTTATAATTTCTTACTTAACACAGTTTGAAATGATACAACATTATAAGCTGATAAATGGCTTTGATAATACCCCAACTATCCCAAATGGTGTACCTAAGAACAGACACTGACAACTCAGAAGATTTTTATGGTACCCAGATGAGAAAACAAATGCAGATAAGAACTCCTTCATAAACATACAAAAAGGTAAGCTAAAGCTTTCTTGAAAATGAATGACTAATCTAACTTGAAATTTTTACTTCCATTAATAAAACTACATTTCCTGTGCTTCCTATAGCTACTGTTACAAAGTTTTCAGATGAGATAAAAAAAGGAAAGGTAAAAGAAAGGCTTCCCTTTTGAGTCTGGGCTTTTGGTATTTCCAAAAAGTGAAATGCAGCTTCCCCACCAATCTTTAGTTACAATTCAAAACAGCATCATTAGAACAGACATGAATCTTCATTTTCAGACACTCCTGCTTATCTTAATGTGCTGCATCTTTACTGTATTCTGGCGTTTGTGCCCACTAGAGTGAACTGTGGTGACACTGTGAGTGAAGGGACTTTAATCAGTTACACTGCTGTTGTAGACCTCTAAATATACCAGGCATCAGGGAACCGAGACAAAGTTCTTCAGCCTTTATTTAAAACATCTTATGGAATATTAAAGACTTAAGAAGCATATTGAAAACTTCTAAAACAAAGCTTGAAATGCTCTGTAGCCTGGATGATGCTTTGTCATCCAAGGGTAGAAGAACCTCTCCTAGAGCACACTGAGTATTTTCTATTTCTGTATAGTAAAAAATATCATACTGCTATAATGAGATTAATACTTCTTCACATATCTACTCATTCAATCTCAGTTTCAAGTTTTTGACATCTCTCACAAACAAACATATCCCATTCAGGATGCACTCCCTTAACAGGTATTCATTTTACTGAGCTCCACTATAATTTGTTAGTCTTAAATGATGCCTCAAGATGTTCCACACATTCTAAAAAGGAAGTTAAAAGAGAATAATTTGCATATATTACTTAAGCTGTACATGCTACAAACACTAATCTGTTGATAAAAAAAGCAAGAGAAAAAGTTGCTCGAAAACTGCACTTGCATTTTTGTAGTTTTTCAGAATAATTCTTCAGGGTCAATATTTAAACTTGAAGAGATGACAAGCTCTGCCACTCAGTACTCTGCGCTTCCAGTCTGCAACACTCAGTGTCTATTATGGCAACAAGAGATCATGGAAGCTCTTCTACTTATACTTTTTGGAATTACAACCAATTCAGTATCAACAGTTCAAATCTCAACCACTGCTGTCTGTGTTATGCAGACAGGGAAGCTGCATTTCAGTTTTGAGCAGGTATTTTAGCCAGCTCCCATGGCCCTCAAAAGGATGATAAGGATGATGCCCTCTTGTGTAATGTTTAGAGTAACTCTGAAATCTTCTCCCCTCAAGCAAGTGAGAGGCTGCAATTTATCTAATGCCCAAGAAACAAAGCAACTGTGAAGAAGCCTTTTGTTGTTTTGGGGTTTTTTTAGGGCATAGACTGAAACCTTCACATTTCTTTGACAACATTTTCACCACTTCTTTATATATAAATGCTCAAACACACCAACCACACAAAGAGACTTCGGGAATAGAAATACCAGATACTACAATCTGATGAAACCTTGTGTTCAACTGCAAATCCGAAAATTCCATGGTTCCCAGCAAGTGAATGAAGCCAACTTGATGGAAGGGAACATAGAGCATGATGAGCATCAAATGCTGCCACACACACACCAACAAGGAGTGAGCTCTGGGAACGCCAGGCAGAGATCAGAGACCAAGGGATGTGGGGAAAAATGGAGCAATTTTTTCCCACAGATTTCTGTATGGTTTTGTTAAATCCAAAATCCTAAACCACTGCCTGTCTACAAAAATGCACTGTCTGGTCTGAACACCATCTTTCTTGTGAAAAAGAGTCCTGTTGGAAGGCGTTACTTTAAAATTTTGAGCCAACATATGACAGGAATGCGGTTCTTTAATTGGCTCAATGCTCCAAAGCTAGGGCACTTCTGCATGGAAGAGAGAGACGAAGACTGGGAGATGACAGCAGTGCATAAAATTGTGAGTGCCCAGGACAAAGGAAAAAGGGAACAACTCTGCGCACTTGAAACACATCGCTGAGGGTACCAAGTGCTATCACTCAGCAACAACTTTAGAAAGAATAAAAGGAAAAAAATTTTCACAGAGCATTCCTAAAGGCATTCACTGCCTCAGGAAACCAGAAAGATCAAATGAATGCACCAGTTCAGAGAGAGATTGGACAAACTCCCCACAGACAGCAATGTCTGCTGAGCATGAAGCAACAGGTACAGACAGAGAAGGTCTAGGAAGGTCACAGGCAGCCAAGGAGACAAGCCAATAGCACAAATATTTGGGGAACAGAAATATCTGAAACATCGTAACCTGTCAAAGCCTTGTACCTAACTGCTAGCCTGAAAGTTTTCTGACTGTCCTCACACTTCTGTGCATGAATTATCTCCTCTTTAAATGATTCCTATACTGAACTTACTGACACCTCCACAATTCCTCACAAATCCACAACTTACTTTCTTCAGTCTCTGGTAAGCTTCCTTCCTAGAGCAGGTTGCTACACAGCCGAGGAGAAAATCCACCTAGCTGGCACCAAGAGAAAATTATTACATTTTGAATTAAATTTCAAAAATCAAATTAGAATTCCAGTGATGATAACTTTACTCCACTTCTGGTATGGGCACACAAATAAAAGAGTAAATAAACCCAAGTACCATTTAAGAAGGCAGAAGAAAGTTCCATTGTCCAGAATCCAAGGTATTCCCCTCAGCTAACACCAGAAAGGTCACAAAGAGAGAAGCTGAATCACTGTACAGCTATTCAGTCCACAGAGAGCCCTGGAGAGGATTCTAATCTTACTGGCATTGCTGGTGCCTGAATTTAGGTGTGATCCTGTATCCTTTTCTACCCCTTTTAAGTACACATTTTTCAGGCTTTTGAGAACCCCCGACTGAAAGCCCTAAGGTTTTTATCTCCACTAATAGTCTATATACCAAGAATTACTAGACAAGTATCATACTTCTCTCTGAAAATAGCTGGATTTGTCCAATTTGATGAAAATTTTAAGTTGTATATTACCAATAATGAAACACCCTTAAAAATAACTACAAGCTATGATTGATTCAACGACAGAGATAGCAGCTGCATACAGTATTTCCTTGTTTTCATTCTGCCCAACATATTATTTCACATTACAACAGAACAAAACTCTTCTACCAGAGGATACTGTTGGGCCCAATCTTTCATTGCTTGGATTTTTATTTTTAAAGTTTTTTCCACACAAGCAAATACTTTTGCTTTGACAGCATTTAATAACAAGTTTGACCTTGGAGTGTCTAAGTTAAAATGATTTCAGAGTACACTGCAGTAGAAAATCAGGGGCCAGGGATTCTTTTCCTTATTTGAATTTTATTATTTTGGGAGAAGGGGGAATCCCTTGTTTCACAGAAGAAATTACTTTTGAGCCACAGTGCGAAGACTTTTTGCATGAGTGCATGAAGAGCCACAACTTTTTATGCTTACTGCAGTTGATATATGACTGTCACCACTGCCAAGAGTAACTAAGCTACCTCCTCCAGGGAATATCCCTGCAAAAGCGTAAAGAAAGCCAAGAAGAAATGGTTTGTATTTAGTGTATGCTGGAGAAGGAATATTACTGTAACAGGTAGAAGAGCTGGAGCTCTGTTCTGTACTGACAGTCCTGCGGACTGGCACAGTTCAAGAAGCTCTGGGAGACTGCAACCCAGCCCTTTATTTTTCTAGTGAATTTACATCCAGCATGCCCTCTGTAGAACCCATCCTCATTACCAAGCAGCACTCTCCAGAAAAGTACAGGTTGCAATGAACAACTATCGTTTACTACAGCTTGAATTATCTTACTTCATTTCCTACAAACACTACATAAACTTTCAGAAATTTATTAAAGACACACACAACGTCACTATTTTGTTTTCACGCTAAGTAAGAATGAAAATTAAATTTTGTTGTCAAATAGAAGAAAAACCTACTGTGGTACAAAAATACCATTCCATATGTTTGCCTGAGCTATTACATATTTCAAAGATTAAATTATATTTCTCTAGACCTGCCCTAATCTTTTTTCCCCTCCTAAAATAATACCATCCAAACTACAACAGTATCAATACAACAGCAGGAAGTGGTTCCTGACAGTCTAATCATCGGTTCATCTAACAATATTCGCAGGGAGTCAAAATGTTGCTGTTAAATCACTGCCCTTCCCTATTCTAAAAAGCACCAGGTGAGCTGTTTCAGTGGTAATAACAACGGAAAACACCACAAAAGAATTTACTGTCAACAGATCTGCAGAGAAAAGCAACAGTGCAGACAGAATATTGACTGCTGTAGGAAAAAACATTACAGATGTGCTCTGCACTAAACTTACACAAACCCTTTTCTGTAATGTGGAAAAAATTCAGGGGCATTCTCTTTTTGTGAAAAAATGCTACCTAAACTAATGAGTTAATGTTCTGTTTTGATATAAAGCAATCCGCATGCACATGACATTCACTATAGTAACTATTATACAAAGAAAAGGTGCCAATCTCCATATATGATATCCCTATTTTCACAAGTAAGCATGAAGTACAAATTCTGAAAAAAATTTTTTTTTTTAATGCATTGTGCAAACTCAAAAAAAAACCCCAAAAACAAAACAAAAAAACAAACCAAACCAGAACAAAAGACAAGTCAAGTAATTTGACCTTTTTGTTCCCTGGCCTGGCAAACAAAGTTGATTAAAGAAATTGTACTCCTTTAGTTGTTCATAAATCCTCTTCTATTTGATAATGAGATTTCCTATTCAAACCACTCAATAATTTTGATTTACATTCAGGTACAATTTACCAGTGACACTCCAAAATGGCAGATAAAAACATGAAATTTATAGTGACCAAGATTAGAGATATCCGTTTGTAATAAAACTACACTTTAAAAAAAAAAATCACAGATTTCTCTCCCCTTTGATGAACTCAGTCAAGTTCATGTTAGCCCATTTCTCCAGCCTGCTGGGATGACTCAGAACAGCACAATAACTATCTGGTGTATCATCATTCCCAGTATACACAGATAGCACACAAATTTACAATCGCAATGGCACTCAACTTTATGTACAAGCTTTTCACCAAATAAATACTACTTTCTGCAGCAGAGATAATTTGTTCTTTGTGTATAATTGATTTGTGCCTGCACTTAAAAATGTCTTTTGAAATCCATATTAAAACTAATACTGTCACATAATAAAAAGCAACACTTTAAATTAAAAGTTAATTATTTTCCATTATTCAAAATTAGTAGACAAGGCAAGAACCCTAGCTCAGTGCCAGAACATCAAAGAAGTTATTCTGAACTTTTAATACATAGTTTTAACAGCTCAATGTCAAGAAGCAATACTGTAAATTAAAAACTAAGTCAAAGGATTATGGTACAGATAATTAAGGGAAGAAAAATATTTTTACATCATCATCCTAAAATATGCAATGATTAATGTAGTATTTTTACATCAATAGCACAGTTTTCTGTAATAACACTTTTGATATAACATCACTCTTACCTCAACACGTTGCTGCATTTTTCAAGGTTTTGTTGGAGGTATTTCTATCTCTTCCTTCCTTTCATCATTACTACAAGACAGTTCGCTTTACCTAGCTTATCTAAACCACAGCTGGAATTGGGAAATCACAGGTATGACAGAGAAAGGGAACCTCATTCACTGCACATATGTAAAGATGCTATTTTTGAGGTCTCTTTAAAGTGTCTGTCTCAGAAATAGAATCCACATGTGGGCAACATGATTCTCTGCAACTACTTCAAATTTTAAGAAATATAACTATTCATAAGACTTATGAAATAACTCAAATGTTGACTTTCTGCAACTGTAAAAAGTTTTGAAAATTTTAAAATTAAAAAAACACCTGGAAATGAGCACCACCTCATTCTGAAGGTATTTATTCTCCAAAGAAAAATCATCCTCACCATGGACTGGAAGACAACTAATACCGAACTTCATAGGTCAAGAACCTCAGATTATGCTTATGCAGAAACCTCTGTCAAAAAAAATCACCCAGAGAGAAGAGGTCTTCCTGGAAAGCTCCTATCAGCAAACACGATTAGCATGTAGATTTGCATCTGCACTTAACCTCTTTTCCCTTACCAGCTCGGACAGTACTGAGGTTTTCCCTTCAAAGTCTTTGGAATGGTCCAGATGGCTTTAAATTCTCAACTCCTCCTAGAAGTATCCAATTCTCTTCTTAAACAGATTATGGGTTCTGTCCTGTTTAAAAGAAAGGAAAAAAAAAAACTAGTTCAACTGAATTAATTACTTAAGTATGTCCTTGTTAGCATAAGACTCATCAATGGCAATTAACACCTTGTCTCAATAAGATGTATGATATTTCCCTCTCTCCCTTCCCCTGACCCATTTTCTACCATTTGGCACATTTCACTGGATCTTCTTATACCAGTTTGAACATTAAAGACGTACACAACACATGTGCATAATAATATATAATAATATATATACACACACGTATATATAATTCTTGGCTTTTAACCAAAAGGATGGCAGTAAACTGCTTTAGACTGCGTGTCTGTGTGGTGCTTGTAGCAATCAGAGATGGATAAAGAAACCAAATCACATTTACTTGTGCAAAAGCATCAACCCATGAGTCCCCAAGCCCCGTGACATAAATCACTCCATTCATGGCATATGGTTGCATTTTTTGACAGAATGTGTTCAGATCTATTCAGTCACTCAATCAGTTCTCCCTTCATAGTGCACAGATTGTAACCATCCAATGGCCCCATATTCTACATCTAATATACTATAAATGCCGATTAAAATAACCAACTCTGAAAGATTTTCATCTTATTTTAAGAATATGCACACATGCTACACATATAGTGTAGAAAAACATTGGCAACATGCTTAAACAACTTTCAATCATATTAATTAATAACAAATAGGCAGTAGTCCTACGCCTACGGAAGTCATAACATCCCTGCACACAGACAGATGAACCATTGCATCAAAGTCCCTTCAGCAGGCACAGGAAGTTTTCAAAATAATTGCCCTTTACTCATTACAAGATTACTTCTATTTTAATGGATGCCGGTGTGCAAAGGAGAATGTAGAACCAAATTTTATTTCTGAAATGTCTGCGTCAATAAAGGTGCCTAATTAAGGTATTCATTAAAGTATATAAAGTTAACTTAACAGGAAAAATCTAGAGAGTACTATTACATTTCCCCATTAACCTAATTTAATTTGGTTATAATGCAAATTCTAATAAGATGATATTATTAACTAGTTCAATTTCAAAATGTCTTATCATGTTTATTTTTATTATGTTACTAAGCAGACTAGCAATTGACTTAATTTATTTTATTAAATAACATTTCTCAATCCGTTTAAGAAGGGACAATGGCCTATTTCTTCCCTCAGGCTGCTAGTGTGCTGCCATTTTAAACAATGCATTACAGTTATGGTTGTCAGCAGTTTCAGAAATTAGCATTCAAAACTATGTATGTACTTTTTATACTCAAATCAGTCCTCCTGTCTACAGCTGTATCATTTGTAAGTGTTAGTATCTACTGTCACTTATGAAAAGGGAGAAGACTTGCATTTTGGCTGAATCCCTGTCCATATAGTTGTTTTCTTTCTTTCAGCTTTAAGAAATAGACAACAGACATTTCCATTATGATTTAAAATTATTACTGATGAAAAACTACAACACTATTTTTAACATTCTTCCAAAATGGAAATAGAAGACATTTCCTCTATAACAAGTCATTGTGCTTTCTGACTTTCTTCTGTGACATTGAAGTCAGAACACAGCAAATGCAATATATACAGTTAAAGTGGTAAATTTACACCATCCTTGTCTCAAATGTGGTCACCACTGGCTAGCACAGAACGATCCTGTAAAGGCATGGAGTTTGCTAACCCTGGGGCTTCAGGGCTGCTGCATTTCACTGCAGGGTCTTCAACAGCCACTATGCACACCCCCAGCTGTGTCTGAAGTCACACCTGAAATATGACACGTCATTTGCAGTCACGGGAAGGAACTAGAAATCACCACAACCACTGACAGTTGCATTCCCTAGTAAAGAGGGTTTTAACCTTGTCAGAACACTCTGGAGCAGGAGCTGAATAACACTGAGATCATAACAAAGGCCACAAAGAAGGCTGTAACGCCTGCAACCTATGCAACGTAAATGCTGAAGACACTTCTGTACCTTGACAGTGTCAACTGTCACTTCCAATTCTTTCTTTTCTTCTCCCATTGGTATTAGCATATTCTACCATGACTTCACTTCCAAATTCTTCCCTGCATATCTAATCTCTCATATAGTCAATTCTGCATGGCGAAAATTCCATATTCTCTGTACTTGACCTCACACGATCTGCTAAATATCGATCTATTTAACATAGTATCCACATTAGAAAAATCAATACTGACAAAGTTTTCAAGTCCAATCTATTGATATGGTTCAAAAATCCAGAAGCAAGGTTACTCAGTGTCAAGCTGGGATGCAACCCAGTAAAATACAAGCTACTTCTGTCAGTAATGGATAAGTCATCTTCCTCCTAAGATTTAAATCAAATAAACGAAGTAAAGACTTCTAAACAGCCAAAAATTTTTTCACAGAAAGGGTCACTGGGCACTGGACCAGGCTGCCCAAGGAGGTGGTTGATTCACCTTCCCTGGAGGGGTTTAAGACACAGATGGACAAGGCGCTGAGGGACATGGGTTAGTGTTTGATAGGAATGGTTGGACTCAGTGATCCGGTGGGTCTCTTCCAGTCTGGTGATTCTATGATTCTATAAAACACAAAAATATAATTACTTGTTTAAAATTAAAGTAAATTTTAAAAATATAAATATGAATATAAAAATAAGCATTGACATAAGCTGAGGTTGTCCACTACTCCTGTATTTCTTTTAAGTTCAGTACAAAAGATCTCAAAACTAAACGTTTTGGTCAGAGGTCATATCAGTTTAAAAGCTTCCATCTGCTCTGCCACATTGATTTTCTAATGCACATAACATGTTCCAATGAATACAGTCAATAGTTCAGCAGACCAGACAAATCAGAGACCAGAAATGCTGCAAAGATTATCCTGATGCTTCACCAATCACAAGTGTGGCCTAATGTCAGGGGATTAAAGGACTTAATGTAATGTCAAGGGATTAAGTTTTATACTTTATTACAAGTAATGTTAAACACTTAATAACGAAATACAAGCACTAAAATATGCCAGGAAATACATAAAACCAAACACCATAATTCTGAGGAAAATGCTATTTTGAGTTGGAAAGTCTGAATCTACAATTAAAATCTTGGGCATTCTCAACTGCACCTCCCCTGGTGTGGCAGAAAACAGTGGAAAAGGCAAAAATAATATCTATATTTCTTATTATTTCAATGAGCATTTCTTTATTAGATGATACACTTACTGTGGTTCATGCAATAAATCTATTATTTCTTGTCAGCTTCATTACTAAATGAATATGTAAAAAACCAACATTGTTAAATTGTAACTCTCACCTAGCTCAAGTAATCATAATATAAATCACACTTTTCTGAAATACCAGTTACCTGATCACACAAACTTTTCTTGTACTCTTCTTTAAGCAAAGACTCCAAAACAGCAATATAATACCATAACTTATAAAACTAACACTGAATTAAAGTATTTGGAGACAACGAAGTTCTGCAGTTTTGGAGACAGTCCACTTGAAAATGCAATTGTGGGAGTATATAGTCCTAAGCTTTAACTTTGGGAAAGGTAGTCTATGTTCCTTTTGGCTGAAAGGTACTCTAAACGTCAGAAAATCTGAAACTGGATTTGGTGTTAATTAACTCTTGTAGTGTATGATGGCTCTTACAGTACCTTTCTACTTTTCTTCTCATGTATCAACGTATTAAAGAGTAATGAGAGGAATTTGCTTGTTAATGCATTTACCTAATAGTTCATTATCATCATCAGAGGCAAAATATTAATCACCTTCATGTATTAGGAAAAGAAAAAACCCTAGTTAACTCCAAGTAAATGCTAGTAATTAGTGATACAAGGATGAAATATATCATAGAATCATAGAACAACCAGGTTGGAAGAGACCCACTGGATCATCGAGTTCTACTGTTCCTATCAAACACTAAACCGTGTCCCTTAAACACCTCCAGAGAAGGTGAATCAACCCCCTCCCTGGGCAGCCTCTGCCAGTGCCCAATGACCCTTTCTGTGATTTTTTTTTTTTCCCTAATGTCCAGCCTAAATCTCCCCTGGCAGAGCTTGAGGCCATTCCCTCTCATCCTGTCCCCTGTCACTTGGGAGAAGAGCTCAGCTCCCTCCTCTCCACAACCTCCTTTCAGGTGGTTGTAGAGAGCAATGAGGTCTCCTCTCAGCCTCCTCTTTTCCAGGCTAAACAGCCCCAGCTTTCTCAGCCACTCCTCATAAGGCCTTTGTTACTGATGTAGTTGTCAAGATGCCTCAATTAAAAAAAAAATAATAATCCTATCAAAATAAATAATACTTTTAATGAAGCCTGCTACATTGGATACTCAGTTCTTACCCTTTAGTGAACAATTTCTTATGAAGACATCATGCTCCTGTCTTCTAATTGACACATTTCTTGTATCACAAATGTTTTTCTCTTTCTTTGAATATATCCTGTCAAGCAGGACTTACTTGCAAAACAAAATTAATTTAGTTGAATCTCTAATTTTATTCAGTTGATTGAAAAAATTGTGTCAAATTATTCAAACCATTCTGTCAACAAAATATCCTTGGCTACTTTCAGATCTTTTCTGTAGATTCATTTGCAAAATAATATCTTTTCTAGAATATAAACTCGTAATTTCAAGTTTTATAGTTCAAGAGCCTCCTTGAACAGTGTTCTGAAGCACCAAATGCCTTTGTTAATGCTCTCAACTCCCTGAGAAGGAACATACACGAGAGAAGTGCATTTGGCAGATTTACTTTCTAAGCCATCACATGCATTACAATTCACACTGTCACACATCATATCTTAGTCTGTCTCCAGCATCTCTAACTTTTATTACTATATATCCTAGGAAAGGGATTATTAGACAAAACAGACGTTATTTATTGATGGAATTAAAATAAAAAGCCAGATTTACAAATTAGATAAGTAAAATTCCCTTTCTGATTTTTGTAAAAACTAAGCAGTCAGTAAAGTTTCATAACCACTCTTCAGCTTCTCAAACAAATTGCTGAGCAACAGTATTAGCTTTGGGCAAAGCAGCAGTTCTTTGGTATTTTGCTGTGATAAAAAAAATTATATAGAAATGTACTTGCAACACATTTTGTGGAAATACTGTATTTTTTTCACTTTGGCTTTTATCTCTGCGTCAGGAATTCATATTTAAAAAAGAAAATGATAGCCAAGGTCAATGTTATGTTCATTTCACAAAGCTTGTGTGTATTACTGGAAGTAACAGTTTTGATTCCTATAGAGGAAGAGTCTGAAAAATAAAGTAAATTTTCACCCACTTATACAGAGCTATGTTGTCTGCCCAAAATGCTCTCCTTCAGCGATACTCCTCCATGTTCATATTTTTTTTATGCTAACGGGGATAGGTTTGAAGGGAATATAAAAAGGAAAATTGATCACACAGTACATTGAAAGCCTCTGCAAGCAGCATTCGTAAGGGTTCTGAGGTCCTTTTTTAACCTTATTTATATCTACAGAGCTTTTTTTGGCACGAACATAAATACATAGGACATGAATTTATCTTGCATAGTTTCTAAAATTATTGTTTGGTTGTTAAAGTTGTAGCTGAATGCCTTACTGTTTTTTTTACTGAGTCTTTTTCAGCTTAAAGTATAGCAGATACAGCTTAATTCTGGCACTGAAAGGACAATACATTACATTCCAATAGCAATTAAACTCTTTAAGATGAGCAGTCAATTCTCCCTGGCAGATATTATTTTTCTTGTTTAAGAACAAGAGGCCTCTCCATGCAGTACAATGAAACTCCATACACCTGTGTGCACGTATCACTACGCAGAGGACAGCTCAGAGACCAGATTGTCAAATAATTCTCAGAGTTTGAAGTCACGTGCAAGGAATCAACAAGTGACTTCAATCAAGGGCACTGCTGTTAGTCATATTACTGGGGAAAAAAAAAATCTCCTTTTTCTAAATTGCTTGACTTTTTGTTGCTGTTGTTTTTGTTTTAAACACTCTTTTTGTTATAGTTCAGATTATTAGGAACACAAGTACCATGGATTTCAATGAATCTGCCTGTGTAAACCACCTGTATGAGGAATTTCACATTCCTGCAAAGCTACTTTCTGCCAGCACAATGAATACCTCAACAAAAAAAAATAAAATAAAAAAAAAAAAGCTGCAAAGGGGAGATTTAAAAAATATAGCTACAGAGATAACAGTACTAAAAAAGTAAATCAAAGCAGGTCTAACAAATTCAGTAGCGCTAAGCCAGCTTGGAGAAGGTAAAGATCCATCCAAATATATTGAACAAATCAATCAAAATTGAGTGGTGGTGTTTTCCTACACATCATAATGATATGATTTTAAGATCAGCTGGTCTATGAAGTTTATTAATTTAGCTATAACTCAGTATAGCACAAAACATGTTCCACTGGGGAAAAAAGGACAAGTCTATTGGTCATGAAATACTGAGATATGGCTGGTTTGCCACTTCAGGTAGAAATCTGAAGGACGGTTTATATTCTCCTAATTTCATGAAACAATAATAACTCATGCAATTTAGAAGTTTACTTCAGGGCTTTACCAAGTCCCTAGGTCTCCAAAGGGGCACTAAGCATCTCTAGAAGATATTAAGGCTTAGAAGACTGATAGACACCCCTCAGGAAAGTCCATTCACTTTCAGTTCTGTTTGTACGTCCAAACAGTAGAAAAACAAATGCTTCAAGGAAGACAGTCATGCTGTTCTCTTTATCCTCATCAAGACTTAGAAAGAGAAGACAACAATCCATGAGGAATCTGTCAGGTATTCTCTAAGGTGATTGCTGCCAAAGAAAGTCATAACACAACTTAAACAACACTGTTTCTGGCCTCCTGAGTAGCGCAATGATTGCTGTAATACTGTCTATAACGTTACAGGTTTGAGATAATAAAAACAGAAACCACGGGATATTGCTTTGGACAACAGTACCTGTTGTAATTTTCACCTATTTAGTCAATTTATCAAAATTATCGCCAATAACTTCATGAAAATATTTTTTCTTTTGATCAGCCTCCATGTTCTTTGCCTTGTTTTTTCTCCCATGTATTAACTATCATCATTAACCACATTAATAATGTATCATCAGGTATCATATAATATCCAATATGCACTAGATTTAGTGCCATGGCAGTGCTGTAAGTCACTTCTTGCACAACAGCCACATTTATAACTGTGGCACTCAATTCACAGACCAAGGACTACATTCATGAGAATTTACATCTCACACCTTGAAAAGGCTTCCATTTAAAGATAAAGGATCAGAAATGGCAAGACTTTCAGTAAACAAATCACAAAATACCACTCAAATGTTTCTTGAATTCATAGCTCAAAGTTTGTTTTTCGCTCAAGTCTTGGATACAGGAAGGGCAAGAAAAAGTAACATCTATTCCTGTTGATAATTTCTTGCGCTAACAGAAAGAGCTTCAAGGGTTATTGGAGAGTTCCGATGCTGTAAGTGTACCTCAAAGAAATATCATTGGGTTCACGATTTCAGACTTCACGACCAAACATGTTAACTTGACACAGAGTGGACAACCTCTCACAGGTAAGAGAGACTGACTCATATGGAAGCAAGAAAACTGTAAAGAAGAAAAAAGGGATGGGAAAGAAAAAAGTCTAAATTTACCATGCAACTGAATTTCTATTCACTGAATTCTGGGAACAGAACTACTTAATTAAAAGGGAAACAGACTCAAGAGTCATGATTTTCCAAGCCACTTAAACTTTACACATCATTTATTTTTGGTCAAGTTTGGTTGGAAACATCCATCATTATCATCACTAGACCACAGGAAGTGCAGGAAAAACTAGGGTTTACCATATACTACTAATAGTTTAAATACTGAGGTATCAAGTATGTTTGTTAAGTACCTAGTGGTGTAAAAAAGGAAACAAAAAGAAATGCTAAATTCATTTTATAATATACAAATTCTTTACTTAATATAATTATCAGCTGCACCTAACTCTAGTCACCTTTTAACCCAGAACACCAGAACCATACAATTTAATATAATCTCTAATTGTACAGTGACTTTGCATCCTATCTAGCAAGGTATTTCATGCTCTGCGGAGTAAAAAATGTAGGTCAGGACTGAAAGGTTATAATATAGCTATGCTGCTGCAAGATTGCCATATATTTCTGAGAAAATAATTAAAAAAAATTAATTTTAGAAACAAACCCATGATCTTCAAACATTCAGATTTCCTATGAGTAAAAGGAGACTTGACACCTAATGCCTGACTGGTGTAAAAGTCACCCTACGAGATGCAAAAACCAAGCACAAAATTTAAAGTTTTGCCTTCCTTATAAACTACATTACAACGGATCAGGATAACTGTAATTGATGCTGAAAATCGACAGTAAGTCCACACACCCACACTTACCTTTTACTTTTACACATCTCCCTTCTGCTTTAACGGGTTTGCACTCAACTGATCTTACTGAATAACTTATCATTGTTCTACCCAAGTTAATTTTTTTTTTCTCTTCTGGTGATCTCTAACTGCAGCTGTTTCACTGTGCCTTGTATTCATTTATCAAATCAAATGATTAATGTTTAAAAAGTAGTTGAAATAAAAAAAGAAGGGGCAGAGGGGAAGCAAAATTAGCAAGTCCTTATATAGTCCAATGTTTTGGTTTAGAGTACAAGTAATGATCCAGTTATATGTTAGACAAATTACATTTTTAAAATGTTGGAAATGTTATGATTATGGTTAACAAGCTCTGCCTACTTGTAGTCTTAACTCCAGCATCTCACCTCTGTGAGAAACCTCAAAAACAACAAGCACATAAGAACATGAATACAGGTCAGAATCTGCATTAACCTTAGCATTTCATGAAAATACTCATTTCTGTAAATAACCTTCTCCCAGAAAACTGGTGATGTGGTAGTCAAATCAGCAAGCCCTGTATAATATAACCGGTTTTGACAAGAGGGACACTGCTTTACCTTACAGCACACAATTTTAGTCTGACTTCTCCGGAGATGACAGCTCAAGGGAGAAAACATCAAGAACAGGAAGGCTTTCAGGAGAATTACCATTGGGACCTGCCTATGAAATTCTGTTTAAGGTTCCTCTCTACCTACCATTTGTATGTGGATACATCGAATATTTTTTGTACCTTTGGAGATCTCAGGGGGCAAAGGCATACACGTGGCAGAGAGGCAGGATAAATCATGTCATGCTAGGGAAAATATTTTAAAGATTTATTTTACACTGCTCATGGCTACAGCATATTTACACACAATACCTAATAGTAAATAATGAATCCTTATTTATCAAACCCTCTAGAAAGCAAGAACAGCATTCAGACTTATCTATTCGATTAAGCCAATACAGAAAGGTGGCAAATAACCTTTTGGGGGTGTACTAGTATGCCTTATCCCAATGATGCTTGTGCAAAATTTCTGCAGTCCTGAGTTACGGTCATGTATTTAATTTACAGCTTTCCAATGCCCTTCTGACCATGCCATAAACGAAATCTGTGAAGGATTAAAGGTGTCTGTAGTTTCACCTGTGGACAAGAGAGACGACTCTTACTCAAGTAGCACTGCCACTGAATTCCCAAAACACCACCACACAAAGACCGAGGAATGGCACCATCAAGGCAAAGGCTCTTGGAATATGATCTAATACTTCACTGACTAAAGCTCAAGTCTGGTATGAGGTTCCTTCATTATGAAGCTGAAATACAGCCCATGAGAAGACAATTTTAGACTACCAAATCAGTAAGATCAACAGAAGTTACACTGAACGCAAACTTGCAGCCACGCTATTTACTAGATAAGCTGCTTTTTGACATGAAAAAGGCTATTTGTCAACCTTTCCTTCTTCCTGACACACAAAACTGCTTAAAAAATAGTGATGGATTATGGCAGCACTATGTCTATATTCACATGGGTCAGACAAGTTGAGCCATACAAAAGCAATCAACTTGGAAAGACAGGGTGTTAAGAAAATTTCCTTTATAGAAGATCCATTCAGATTCTGATCCGTATTTCTCATCTGAATCAAGCAGATGCACTGCAATCTAGACAACTCACTTCTTCGTGAATGCTCAGTTTAATCATCAGACTATGTATTGGTGAGACAATTCTTTTCTAAAGACCTTACGCTAGCTTTAATTTCTAAAGGAAAAATTAGCTAAAAACCTGAGAAATATACAGTGAACCTAACAAAAAAGGTCAGGTTGAACATACAGATTAAAGATTAGGTAGTTGTTTTGTGATGAGAACATTAAAAACCTTAATGGAACACAGAAATCTCTGCAAACAAAGTATGCGTGTTCAACATTCTCCCATCAACCATAAGAAATAAAAACTTTTCTCAAGAGGGATGTGCATAAAAACACCCTGCTACCAAGGAGCAACTCTCGGTTTGGTAAATTACAATCTTACAGGTAGAACAGGAGCTCATTTGGGGTTTGTTATTTTTAATCTCCAGTTATTTTAAATATGCTTTCTCCACTTGTAAACTTTTGCAGTTGTTTTCATTTAAACCTCAAAACTTTAGGATTTATTTTTCATCTTAAACCAACAGCAGTTCAGATTACAATCAAAAAAACTTAAGCAAGAGTATGGTGAGTGCAAATAATAAAGGCACAGAATACATAAACAGTAGCAAAAAAATCACCCTATTAGGGTACAAGTTCCAACTAAATTCCCATGTTTTTCAAAGAACCCACAGAATAGATAGATAAAGGAATAACATCTGAAGAACAAACGGTCACATGTCCTCTTTTTCTTCAGTTAATTGATCAATTCAGATTACTCACCTGTGATACAGAACTTTCATGCACTTACATGGTTCAAGTGCCAGACAGCATGGGCCAGCTACTTAAGAGACCAAATTGTATGAAATGCAGGAGGTTTTCCTTCATGCTGTTCAAATATCACAGTACATTCTGGAAATTAGATGAAATTAAGCATACTGCTATACAGCCATTACAACAAACTAGTTTCCCAATCTATCCACTCAGTAATTTAAAGCCACTTCATTACAGCAATGCCTTTTATAAAGTAATAATATTATGAGTGCTTCTAGTTAAACCATTAGGTTTGTCTTTTCTTCCAATTAAATTCACTCACTTACAAAGAAGAGATGAGAGTATCTGAACGGGAAATTGTCCCCATTCTAAGAACCTTTATACAATTTCTTCTCTGAGAACCTATTTTAACACTTCAACAAGAAACATCTGCTAATGTGAAGATAAAATGCCACACCAGAGCAGGATGAACATGTGCAAGGTCACTGTTATTCTGTGATTCAGAGCCGTGCAAATTATTTGTCTAATGTGCAAATTGCTAAGTTCCTAGTAGTGAGATTCTTAACACTTAAGCACTGCAAAAGTAGATCTCCAGCTTCGCTAGTCCATGAGCAACAAACCAAACAAAATTTCAGTTACATGTATTTCCACAAAACACACCAAATGTTTTGGTCATTTTCTGAAAATAAAAGTTTTAAGAAAGGCTAAAGTCTCAATTCACAAAACAAAGACGACAAAAAGAAAAAAATGAATAACAGAGGAATGCCTAAGGTGCTTCTTTCAGGCAGAAAGTCTAAAGAAAAATGAGGCTCTTTGAATTACAAGGTAGGTGACTATGCTTCTACAAATAACAGGCTGTACAGTTATCAAGTCGAAGTCTTTTCCTGCTGTTTGTAGTAATATAAGTTCCTTACAAATACATTAAATGTGCCCAAGAAAAAACTTAATCTCCCCTATTTTTATCAGTCTTGGTTGCTGTCATATCAAATTACACCAACTCCAATTCAAATGCTTTTTTTTTACATTTAAGGATTCTACTTATTAATAATATTTCTGTTTTTTTAACACAGGTATGCTTTTCACAATATATACTGTGCTTAACTCCTGGGCATATATGCATTTGCTCAATATAGCATCAATTATGACTATGTATTTCTTTAATATGCTAAACACAGTTATATTCACAGAATAATTTGCTTAAAAGGATAATCACACAAGAGCTCCAAAAATTAATGGCTGCTATCTGAAGACCTGACAGCATAAATAACAAGTACAGCTTTTAGAAATGCAAGTATTTTTTTAATGATGACTTGGAATGCCAGCAGACCTCCAAACACTCTGTAAAGGACAGAACTTTTCTTCTAGTATTTTCCAAAGCTGGATTAGCTTCATTTTATGACAACGGATGCTGACATGAGGGACATAATACGACCCAGAAAATTTCACATCACTAGTCAGTAACAAAGGCAGAAACAGAATCCAGTTCTCCTGTATTTTAAACTCTCATTCAAATAAGCCATTTATCCTTCATGAACATTAAGGGGAGGGGAAAAAAAATAAAAAGCACGCATAAACATGTAAGCAAAAACAAATGGGAGAAATCAGTTTCTCCAAGAGGCAAAACGTTTGTCTTGAAGATAATTCTAACACATAGAGGTTGGTCTATCTATATACATATAAAAAGGAAAAAAGAATCACAATGCCATACAATTATTAGGTTGAAAATGACTTTTAATGACTTTTAAGTCCAACCACAAACCCAATGCTGACAACTTCACCACTAAACTAAGTCCCACAGTCTTCTGAACACCTCCAGGGATGGCAACTCAACCATTTCCCTGGTCAGCATTTGAAGTCTTAAGGCAGTAATAGCAAATTAATTGATAAGTTGATATACAATAAATGTTCTTTCTGAATTTATTGTAATTAAAGGACTAGGGAGACAGAAACAAGTTATTACCTACAGCAAATTTTACTTTGGTGGGGCCTGAAAGCTCGCAGCTAAGTTAGTTGTGGATATAAACAGGAAAGAGCTGCTCATCTGTTTAGTTTTCCCTATATTCATTATATTTTTATGTAATTATTATCTAATATTATACAAATACTTGTTTTTGTAAGCAGAAACTGAAAGCCTCACAACTCCTTTACTCTCTTATTTATAGGATCCACTTATTCTAGCTAGAAAAGAAAAAGCAGACTGACAACCAGTTTATCTGAAGTTGTTCCAATTATGTATTCACTTGATTTCAAGCGTGAATAGTTTGAATATGATATAAGAAAAGTGCTGGAATGGAAATAGCTGTTGACAGGCTTCTACCTATGGGAAACAAAAAACATATCTACTCTTTTAGGGTATTGTCATGAAACAGCCACTCAAATCTCCAGAGACTTTCAGAATTCCAAGTTAGTATTATAAAGCTCAAATTTTCTATTCTCGAAGGTTTTTATTCAAAGAAATCCATTCAAATTCAAACACTCCAATAAACAAACAGACAAACAGAGATAGTTACAAGTCCTCAAGGTACTACAAACTAGGCAAGTGTTTAGTGTTCTCTAAACTATTAAGAGTAAACTTGGCATACATGCAATTCTTCATTGTTAGGCAATGCTTAATTACTTTTTTTTTCCTGAATGCTAAAAAGAATACAGGTCAAAGAAACTCCTGTTCTAGAATGATCATTATCAAATACTAGTCCTTAAAAACCTTTTATTTCTGTTTTGATGCTAGAAAACGTGTAGTTCAACTCTGCATCTTAGTAAAGAAAGAAAATAGCACAGCAGAGCCACTGCCAATAGTATGAGTGTTCTCGCACTGCCAGGTCAGCTGAAATGCTCAGGAAAGCTGTACTTGAAAATGTCCAGACCCTTTCAGTTCTACAGCACATCCTGATGAATACAACCTGAACTGCAGCCATACATTACACTCACATCTCCAGAACCCCTAGGGTAGAAACTTCTGTTTTTCTAAAACAGAATATGCCAAACCCTGGAAATATCTAGACATATATTTTACTCATGCATAATGGTCTAAGTGGAAGTTGCTATGTAAGAGGTGAAAGGAGCATTACGTCACTACTTAGATTACGATATGATGGGGGCAGGAAGAGCAAGAACTACACAGGAACCAAGAAGTCATTTGGAAGGAAGGGGCCGGGGGGGAACACGACCAGGAAGGAGAAAATACACCAGAGAGGTACATTCTGCCACTGCAGTGACCTTAGTTCAAGGCAAATGGTTTCCCCACGTTGGGCCAGGCAGGCTCTCACAGCACTGACACACAAGCAGCTGGGGGTTGGCTCTGTGACCCTCTGCCTTGTCTTCTACAGGGACTTTATAAAGAACCTTTGATCTGCCCTGCCAGTGAGAACCTCATCCAACTGTAGTAAAAAGGAAACATTTTAAAGAAGTGGGGATATAAATTAACATGCATAGAAATAAATGACTGAAATAGACAAAAACTACTTCATAATCAGGAGGATACTTTGCTAACAAATATGTTTACCACCCTACTGATTACAAAGCACCTCTGCTGATGTTTCTTCTCAGTCACTTATTTTTTACTTTAGGACTGTACAGTGTTTGGCACAACGGGCTTCTGATCTCAGCCGGGGCCTCACAGCACTCTCATCAGAGAAATCTAAAAAATGCTGACTGAAACGCTCTCGGTATCAGTAAAAAATGTATGTGTGTGCGAACATTTATATTCCATTTTCCTGAACCTTGGTGACCTCCTTATCTTGATTCCTTGAATGGATAGTGTTTAAAATGCGGTTGTTTATGAACAAAACCCAATTATTTTTTACACTTTAAAGGCTTATACCCAAGATTCTCAAGGTACCAATAAAAACAACTCAAAATACAGTAATGAAGTACAATAAGAAAGAGCAAGAAAGAGCCACTAAGCTGTTTGGAAGGTGGATGAATGTAACAGAATGGGTTTGCATATCTTAGCGGTCAGATGGAATCACAAAACTGTTTCCATTTCAGAAACAAAGCACATGGAAGTTCTGCTTGTGTCCATCTCATATAATATTTCTAATTATAAATGTGTGATAAATAGAAAGCCTTTTCACATGTAAAATCAAGTCTAATAAGCAACAAACACTATACCAATTAAGATTTCAGATGCAATGGGTTGTATTTACAGGTTTAAGGCAGTTTAAATAATTCCAGCTGATATACACTATTCTATTACTTCAATGAGTCTTTCACTAAAAAAATGAAACCAAACCATACTGGACAGAGTTTTCCACAAAACTTCACTTTGGCTTTATCACTGAATATCCTATGCAATTACCACAATCAGCCCCCAGTAAAGAGAACCTTTTAGCAGCAGGGATCTGACAGTGCACATCAGCTAATGGCGCTGGCTTTTCAAGTACATCGCAGCTAAAACTAACAGTGGATTAGAGCAAGGCAAAATGCTGGGACAACACAGACCCAGGACAATGCCCTGACTTATAATGTCATAAGGAAGCAGTAACATACCTTGACTCCTCGGTCACAACTGAACAAAACACACAGTACCCGATTTCTTGTTCCTCAAATGATTCTTTCTTTGGTTGCTTTCTGAAACCTTAATTCTATGATTTGGCTGGTCATCAAAGTTTTTGTCTTTTTAAAATTTCAGGCAGAGCCCAAAGCCAAGTCATTTGTTATCCACAAAGACTTTCTCAATTCCTGAATAATCCCCTTTGTGGGCAGTTATTCATTTTACATGATACTGTTCTGAAGCAACACTGAATGAATGACATTATATCCTAACATATGCCAGAGTGAAGAAAGCTGGCTACTTGAGTCAAAGACGAGATAATGACATAAAAGAGAAAATCATGCTGCAGGAACAGAAGTCAGAAAACTCAAGAAAGCGCTGTCTGAATTCCAACACTGGAGTTCAGAAAGTGAGGTATGGGGTATCATATGTGGGTTTTCTTTTGCCTTTCCACAGAACTGCTTCTTATTTTGCATAGATACATATTTCTCTTGTTCTGTCTATGGTAAAGGATGAACAGTTTAGCCAAGTCTGTCTCATTATGGATTTGTCATACAGCCCAGGAAAAGACAGATTCTGAAGAAGGATATCTTCTTCAACGTGTTTTACAAGTAGAAAACTTGAGAGAATCATAATCTTGTGCAGCAGCCGTTTGAATCATGAACTTTTACACCAATACTTAGTAAGTGAGTTGAGATGGGAAAAACAGCACCTGTAATCTGCCCACAACTTGGAGGCCCAAAGCAGATCCCAGGTTTGGAACGAGGTACAACAACCTGGCAATAAAATCCAGAAGAGGAACCTTTTTTTATAGTAATATGATTACTGAAATCCCTGTATTTAATGTATTAAGACAATAACCACACATTCCTCGTTGCTTCCTAGAATAAGAGGAAAGTTATAATCTTATGTTTGGAGTTTCTATGTCATAATGATAATCGCTTCTTTTTTTTTTTTCTTTTCAAACTTTAGTTGTGGTTTCATTTTCCATTGACTTTGCAGCAGATATTTTCTTTGAGGTTACATACACTACACTACTTCAGTGTTTTTATTCTGAACACAGCCATGCACTGTAGCTTGCCTGTAAAGACCAACAGAAAAATAGCTAGAACTGGTTCTCCACACATGAACTGATATATTGCAGAACCCAGAACTCTCCTGCTAAGGGGCAAGATTGCTAGCACTCCTTATCGACTGCCCCAAGCACAGAGACTGTATGCATTATACATACCTCCATGACACAGGTACTTAATTTTTGCCTTTGCAGATATCCGTTCCAATCCTGTGGTATGATAAATCTGAGTGCCTTGAGTCCTCCAACTACCATCAATTTTAGTTTTCTCAAAGCTAAGACAATGGCAGCAATTTGGCTGTGCTCCACAAAAGTCATTGCAGGAATGCTTCATTGAGAAGTTAAGCTTGCAGTTAAATAAAGTAAAACATGTAAACCAAAGCGAGTTTTGTATACTTCTGTCTAGATAAGCTGCTCAGTCTTGACTGTCATAAGTTTTCCTCTGGTGCAGTAATGAAAGAATTTCTGTCAAGAAATCTGATAAAGTCTTCATTAAAGACTAAAGCTCATATAAGTTAGCAGACAATACAGGTACACAGTAGTAGTAGCTATTAGTAAAAGGATGAAGAAAGCATGTTATTAAAAAGTACATGCAAGATTAGAAAGCAATGACTTGGGTACGTATCTTGAGTAACCTGTACATAATTAGGAACACAGAGTACAATAGAAAAAACAATTTCATTTACCCATTGTTTTTAGCATCTGTTTTTACAGGCTTGTAAATAACTACCCATAAATCTTAAATTTACAGAATACCATTTAACACTGATGAATTTGAATACCGCGTAATCAATAGTTACTACATTGCAATTGAAAACAGACAGAAAAGCAGCTTCAAAGACTTTTTTTTAATGGAAATTTATTTTTCCTGCCCAATAGCATCACACTAATAAAAGGATTTATGCAGAAGTTCACAAATCCACTTCATCCAGCTCCTTCAATCACTCTGGTGGTATGCCTTTACTTCACTGAAGCCAACAGACACATCCTCCACCCAAAGGAAAAAAGAAAAAAAATGAAAGCCACTATCAAAAGCTTCTTCTCACACGATATAGTATTTTGCAAGAAAATAAAAGCCTTCTCAATGCATACTTTAAACAAAAATACCCATTAATTCCAGCAACCAAAACTTATTGTTAGATCCACCACAACTCCTACACCATAACCCTTTCACTCAAGCATTTGATTGAAGTGATCCCACTCAGTTCTGATTCATCTTGTTTTGGATGAGCCATGTAAACAGTCAATGCCTGAGAGGACAGGCTGGTACCACCAAATGCAAGTACACAGCATGAAGCATGAAAAGGCTAAGACCTTTGTCTGTATTAGTGTCCTCTACTACTGAAAATCAGAAAATAGAAAAAAATCTTTCTTGTATGAATGTTTTATAAACAATTAACAAGTTTTTGGTGACATTACATATACTGTTTGGATGCTTTATGCTTTGCACTTCAACTCCACAAATATATGGCCTTAACTGTGCAGATATCAGTATACACTAGCTTGTAGTGAACTGCATTGCATGAACTGGCATTGACCTTAGAATTTGGAAGGAACTTGAAAGAAGACTTGCTAGGCTTTCAAAAAATCCTTCCAGTCACCCCATAAGGTAGCAAGGCAAGTAGTATTTTCTACTTGAAGTAGAAGGCAAAAACTGTAACACTTGAGAAAAAGTCAGTTGTATTGACTCCTGCCCAGAGAGATCTTTCCTTCAGATTTCTTCCCCCACAGCCACAAAACATGTTCACCCTGCAACCAGCTGCCTGACATCCTTCTTTCTGATTCTTCCTTGCTATGTATCACTAAGTCTAACATTCCCGCTGTTAAAAGTAATTTTTATATCCTTTTCTTTGGATCTATGGCCTTTGTATATTACAGTAGTTAGCCAAGGAAAAATAAGAGCCTCATGAATGAGACAAAATTCCCCATGCATGTTTATAAGCAAATACTGAATTGGAGCAATTGAAGAGACAAATTCAAACCATCACAGCTAAACTAGCAGAGTATATTTATGTTTTGTTGGGAGCAGCCTACAAAAACAGACATACATGAAAGGTAGTCTGTCTCACACAAAAATCAGCGTGCCCACCTATCCATTCTAACCACTCACTGCAATACATCAGTCCACAACTGGTGGGTGGTACGCAGCTGGGTAAAGTGGTAAACAAGAGAGCACGGCTTACTCAGACCTATTCAAACAGGTTGGAGAACAGAGTGACTGGGCAGCTCATGAACTTCAACACAGGTGAGAAAAGCCTTGCATCCAAGCGGAACAGTCCCAGCAGCAGTACAGGCTGTGCACAGGCAGGTAATCTGGTGAACAATGAGTTATTCGTTCTCTCTATGTTAGTCTTTGGTTCCCCATAACATCCGATTTTTCACTGCTGGATACTTTGCCTGTTCACTTTGTTACCCCTAAAACTGGTTATACCTAGCTCTCCAGGTTGCTTTCATTTAACAACCAGTCATTGACTATAAACGCAAGTTGTTTATAGCCCTGGGCCCCCTGGTATCCTCCTGTGCTTGATGATGGTCAGCCCAGAGTGTACCATATTAAATGTCAAGGTGCATGTGGCACCCATGCCCTCTGATAATCATACAGCAGCAATAAATCTACCGACCTACAATTTCAAGTAATTTTCCCAATTTGAAATGCAGGCACTTTTTGGAGTATCTCTGAATTCAGCATTAAGCTACAAAGGTACATTTAGCCACTCAAAGTTTCCCAGCCCAGGAAAGGAACTTACTCTGGCACTGCATTTCAGCAATTGATACAGTCATTTTCTTCCTGACATCATGTGCGGCTGATCAAACTCCTGATTACAAGGGTAAGTAAGAACTGAGGGCACTGCTTACCCTATCACACTGCAGCCAGAAAAGATCTCTTCTAAATGTGAAAAATCTATCAAGATTAGTGATGTATAAAGAAAGGTTGAGTCTGGCTCTATCAGATTATGAGAACGACAAGATTTACCTAAACCTATTTTATTCAAGTTATTTAAATGAGTAAAGCACTCCTGAAAGTGATGGAAACGGAATGCAGGAACGTTGCAAAGCCAGAATTTAAAAGTCTAGTTACTAGTGTGAGAGCGAGGGCTTTTTTTTCCATTTTCTACAGTTGTATCCAGAATCAAGAATCCAACAGGCATAAAGTACTCCTACAGGAAACCTGAATCACACAGTATTCTGTTGCAGGTGATACCATCTGTAAGATTTTTTTTCTCACCTACACTGGAATTGAACTTTCTGTCAAGAAGAGACTTGTGTAGTGACTTTGCATCTTAATTTGATACAGTGTATTCTAGTGGAATTAAAGATCAGGCTGGGCTCTCCATACACAAGGATAAATTTCATACTGGCTTTAAAAATGCTAAAACACAGTTGCCTTCAAGTATCCAGAAGTTATCTTTAGACCTCCTGTAACATAATATGGCTGACATGTTATGACTAGAAAAATGTATACATGGGCTTATGTATACATTGTTATACATGAAGTATATGTAAACTCAAATGGTCAATTTCAGAATCAAAGTCTCTGAATTTACTGATGGTTTCGTAGCCTGTGAGGTCGAACTAGCTAGCTCTGCCTTGGCACTCCTTGTGCAAGAGCTATTTATGATGTTAAAAAATCACATTTAAAACAGTAAGCAATGTATCTTCTACAGCTTAAAACCCACTATAAACAAGAACTGCTTCAAGAAATAAAATCATACTTCTCATACCTGAAATCATAAAATAGAGCATTATGTCATAGAACCAGGTTTTGGGAAATTTTTTAAACACACAAAAGCATGGCTTTTTTCTGTCTCACATGGCACTGGAAAAAAAGAGACGTACTGCATACTTAGTAAGGGATAGATAGAGGAAAAAAAACTACTCCCTTTGAAACAGTTACCACTTCTTTTTAAAATACAGGTTTTTTTCAATAGATCGAATACACCGTGAAATATCATGCAATGCTTTTGTCAGTGCTTGTTTCAAATGACCTGAAAAGCTCATTGCAGCTTTGTCAGCACCAAGCAGCATGCCTATTACAACAGTTTGTTAAAACCCTTTCTATCTATGCATTCTGTACAGACCACCTCTTTTATAAGCCCAGTAAGTAGATAATAACTACAGCTTGGTGAAGCTAACAATGCCTTCTTTCCCATCACACGTCTATGAGGATAATAATCACTCTGGGCCAAATACCACAGGAACTCTACCATAAGTAGCCTACAAATCTCAGTATTTCAGTTCTTCAGTGTACTCGCTTTCTTTAATAAATTCAGACATTTCCCACCATTTCTGTCAAACACAGTATTTCAAAGAAGCCCTGCATTACGGAGCAAAGCTCTGTATACTTCCCTGCGCAGAGAGCAAACCAAGTCCACCTAGTACAGACTGAGCTGTACCTTGATGTAGTTTTCTGCATACCTCTCTTTCATTTACCCTAAGTTAACCAAGTGATAAAAAATGTATCCAGGAAACCAAAGATTATTTACCAGGGAGAACAATTACAAAACTGTTCTTCATGCCCAGCAATCACATTGATCACATAAAACAACTTGCAGCCCCAAGAAGCAGCTAACTGTAATCCTTCAGAATATACACTATTAGCAACCATATGATTTAGTTGTGCTAAACAGATAATGATTTTAATTGGCTATTAAAGGACAGTATCAATAGCCACTTTACTATGATACTTTCAACTCTGAATACTGAACAGAGTACTATTTTCACGAAGCCATTTTAGCGAAGTATACTTAATTCAGAGACTTTGAAGAAAATCCATCAAGTGATAAAAACACTCAATTACATCTTTTAAATATCATGTTCCATCTGAACATCACAAAACAGTGATTATGAAATCACTACCTAAACACTGCCAAAATGCAAACACGTATATACATGAAATTCCACATCCCTTTCCCAATCTCTAAAAGCCAGAGGACACATCCAATGCTATTCATTTCAGTGTTAAAAGTTGCCTAGGACTTAGGCAAGTATCCAATGAGATTCTCCCCAGATATCCTTGAGAAATTCAGTTTCATTACATAACTGACTTGTCTTTTTCTATGTTCTTTAAATTGCTGGAACAAGGAATATGTAGTGTCCAAAAAGATTACTAGGTAAGAGCATTTGTCTGTTCTCTGCCTCCTTCTCCCGTTGCGCATGCCAATAGCATCCACCTTTGCAGCAGGCGTCTCTGCAAGTACTCTAACTTAACAGCAACACACCTGATCAAAAAGGAAAGCAAGAAAACGGGCCTCAGGATAAGCCAACATAAATAAATTCAACTGTAAGCTAAAAATGGGCAAAAGAGAAAAGGTCAAGCAAGAAAAATAGCAATGACTGGAAAGCAACACATTATCTGGAACCAGTGGTGTGACTACACAAAACATAGCAACTTCCTTCATACTTCTTTGAATACTTTGAAGTACTTTGAAATCAGGTCTGGTTTTCATGCAGCCCACCACATACAACAGACACAAAAGATACGGCATCATTTGTTAATAAGGGATTTCAATGCTAGAGACATATATGGATACTAAAAAGAAATGAAGATAGAAGACATGAAGCTAAATAAACATAAAATAATTTTTGATAGTAAGGGGAAACAAGAGATTAGATGTAGAAAATCCTACAAGCCCATAAATAATAATCAGAAGAATGAAAGTTTAATTTAGGATCTTTGATGTCTTTGTTATTTGATTCATGTCCTAAACTACTCTAAACAAAAATAGAATTTATTATTAAAGATAAAACTAACAGCCTTCTATAAGTACATTAAGATAAATTAAATTGGTATTCCTGTACTTCCTGGTACACAGCCATTTGCTACAGTAAGGAACTATAAATATACATGGCTGAATACATTACACGCACTGCCCTTTGTAACACTGGGAGAACAAACCGATAACAGAAACAGGTACCCTGTCACTTCATCTTGAATCTCCCCATGAAGTAACTGGACTGCAGGATGGGGAGAGAACCTGGGCACATAAACACTCAGCAGGCAGAAACACTCAGAATTCACCTCACCCAAAAGAGGCAGCAGGAGATGCCAGTTTTGGAGAGGATAGACAAGCCTCGCTATCTGCATTGTGCTTCCCTCACACACTCTGCAAGCAACACAATCACTGGATTAGGGTTGTCCAGAACTCTTGCCTTTTAGTACATGTTTACAGACTCCCTGTCCAGGAAAGGCTCCAATTCCTTTGTCAACCAGCTGAAACTACCTGCCTCCAAAATCTCCTCTGCCAACAGATTTCCAAAGCTTTCTGTGTAGAAGTATTTCACAGCACGTTGAAGTTCAAGTACCAAGATTTGGCAAGTCACTACTCCATACTTCCTTTACTTGCTATATTACTGATTCTCCCCCATTTCAAGCCTTCTACTCTCCAAACTGAACAATTCCAACCTTTTTAAACCTCTACAAGGTAGTTTTCACTATCCTCTTGATTATTTTATCTGTGATCTTCTGTACCTTAACTCTGTGTCTTTCTATGAGTACTCAGGAAACTGGTGTAAGGTTTTAAATAGCATTTATCTCCTTCTCAATACTTTTCCTGGTAGTGCTAAAGACATGAGGGCTTTTTTGAGCACAGGTATTCAGTGAGCCAGCGATTTCAAAACCTGTTCTCAATGACTCCAAGTTCTGCTTTCTGAAATCTGTCAGCATCTTATCAGGTTTAGATAAGATTTTTTTCTTCCCAGATTCGTTACATTAAATTTATCTCCACTGAAAATCGTATGCCGCTTCTTTGCTCATTCGTTAAATTTCCTGTAGTCTACCTGGCACAGCATCAGACTACCCAAAAGAGCTTGTTCCTCTGCAGCCTTGGAGACTTTACTGAATACAAAATCACTACAGTTTGATTTTCATCTCTGCAACTCACACTCCAATTTTCTGCTAAATTTTATGAAAGGTACCCACGGAAAAGTCTTTAAAATTTTCCATAATTAGGCCAATAGAACAGAAAATATTTAGATTATAAATAAAATCCGAGCTATTAGCCTGTTATTTAGGTTACTAAAACTAACTATAACTTCTTGTTAACTATGTACTGCAGATAATCAGAATATTTTAGAAAATATCCTGTAGTTCTTAGTTTTGCCCTCAGAATATGAAGAGTAATGAAGTGGTGATGCACGCTACTTTCCCACAGGTATTCTGTAGCTGAATTCAAGTGACAGCAAGGCCTCAAAAATATCTGGTTGAGCCAGCGTAGAATCTAATTATTTTGCAAGCACACTGCAGCTATCCAGACCTCTTCACTGAGGAAAATGGTCAAGGTATGTCAACACAAGGCATGTCAGCACATGATTTTTTAAAGGTACAATTTTTGTTGCATTTTTCTGAATATTTGAAAATGTTTACAATGACTACATTTAAGACTGGAGACAGTAAACACGTACATATATATTTGTTAAGAAAAACTACAAGTTTTTAAATTGGCTAAGTAAATCTTAACAATTTCACTCCCCATCTTTTTCTCCTCTCCACACTTCGACTGTAAAAGAGCTTCTGATTTTATTTTGTTTTGCTTCGTTGTTGGAAGGTTTTTGAGGGGATGAAGAGTTTATTAATCACATCTGAGTCATTCTAATACCTGGTATTTCAAAATCTTTCATTGTCTCCATTCAGTGAACAAAGAGGAGCTTTACAGTGATGGCTTTGGCTCCAGAGACATTCTCAATTGTCATCAACAGTTGATGTTGCAACTCAGCCCTGAAATAAAAACCCAAGGTCCAATTGAGTCCAGTTCACAGGAGGGCATCAACTCCCTCGGCCCTTAATTGCCTTTACTTTTAGGATCACTGCAGTTGTTTCCCTTGCACTACATGTAAACAAGCGCAAAGTAAATGACAGAATTAGCACCTTGACAACAATAGCTGGATGCTCTGAACAAAAGCAGTCACAACTAATTAAATGAAGTTTCTGGTGATCAAAGTTTAATGATAATGTGATGTGACACTTTTTTATATTAAATATTGGTGAATAGGTGTAGTACAGTACACATTTCTTAGAAGAACACATGCTCACCTCCTGCCTTCATTTTGCCAATTGACAGCAAAGCTTTGCTTAATCACAGGAAAGCAGTAACGAGCCTTGTGCACTTGGAAAAGCTCTCGATGAGGTACAAAGCAGCAACAAACCTCTTTGCCATTACAGCATTTCACACCTTCTCAGAAGGTTATTTTTCATCTTTGGATGCTGTAAAACTCTCCTGTGCAGAGCAAAATGCCCTAAAGCCCTCAGACTATAGCAGCGATTCATTCATGTGGTACAGCTTTGTTGTCTGTGACTGCAGAATCAACCAGTGATCATTACTGCAGACAGGATCTCTTATTGTTAGCTTTTTTCACAAGGAACAAGGTCTATCAGCTGTTAGAAAAAGCACCTTTCTCAAGCTACCTGTATGGGAGATAACTCTACATCTGATGTTAGCGCTCTGTGCTAGGTTTTTAATAGAAGGAAACCATCCTTCAATTCAATAATCCATCTGAGTTACTATTAATGAAGAAAAATAAATACAAGTATGCATGTACACTTAAAAATAAAAGCTTTACATCACTACAATGCAATCACAATGCTATACACATTCCTAGGTCTTGTGAATTTGGGGTTTGCTTTTTCTTTTTTTTTTTTTGATTCATAGTGGACAGTTTCTTCTAGAAAGCAAGTAGCAGATAAGTGATGTTTCCTCACAGCTAATTAATTACATATTTTTGTAGTTTTACCCAAGACTGGAAATACCATTTCAGATGTGAAGCAGTATTACTTCAGCAAACCACCACTGCTTCTCTGCAATGATACCAGAATGATCAGCAGAGGCACTAGTGCTATCCAAAAAACCCACCAAAATTCAGAATCAAGATAAGTTTTAAAAACTGGTCTTTATGCTGAACTCAGGGTATGTGGGGATTGTTTTTCTTTTAGAATTCCATATACTTTTTGAAAAACTATGTAGATAAGGTTATTTCTGAAATACTACTGCCATACTTTCCTTCCTCCATTCCCCAAAACAGATTTACATTAAAACACATACACTTTTCAGAGCTGCAAGCTCTGGAAAAAGTGGTTTCACCTCTCTCCTCCGGAACCAAAACCAGTCAAACATTAATCAATAGATGTACAACTATAAAAACACAAAGAAAAAACTAATACTTTTAAAAATACATTTATTAACCATATGAGGTAGGCAAGAATAATTATTCTCATGGGAAAGGTTCAATTTGGAGTCTGAAATACTCTTTCTCTCCCCAGACTCCAATGTTCTAAATCACTGAACTGCATTTTGGCTCATGTGTAAATTGCAGTGTAGGTAGACACTGCAATACTAATTCTATCTTGAAGTGCTTTTCTTTTTAAAATTCAACATAAAGGCTGTTAATTTTGAAGCAGAAGTTCTAGATATGCAAGGAGAATTTATTTGAATCTTACTTTACTACAAATAAAGCTGCAAGACCCATTACTGATGGCGAAAAACCATGGTCTGTTGCAAAGACATCACTAGAACATTTTTAACTGTAGTTGAGACAACTGGTAGAGAATTACAGTCAAAATAATTGCAGACAACTCAGAAATCAGTTTTGTGTTTATAGCCATCCCTCAACTATTGCTCATCGCATGTCACCTAAACTGACTATATAAAGATGTCATTGCTACAAACAACCACCTGAAGCAATGTCTCCAGTCAGCTCTACAGACATGCTGCTGGGAAGAAGGAAGGGAGGGACCCACCTTTACCACAGCCAATTCAAATTATTAATACCGATTTAACTGTGAGGCTTTGATACTTGCTATGTCAGATCTTTTTATAACCTCTGCTTCCAATTTTATGTTCTATTTAATGGTCAATCCCAAACTTACATCTAGATCAGAAGCACTCTGCGGAAGAGAACACTGCCCTTGGAGCTCCTTGTAAAGGATGCAGCACAATGATTCCTACAGTCCTGCACACTACTACAAGCATAACTCCAAATCAGATATCATGGAGAAGAGTAGTTGCCAGTGAAGGCATAATTCTGTTCTAGTGCTTATTTTAGAAAAGTAACTTCTTAAATTCTTCTGGACATCACTGAAAGCTGGCAGATGCAGATTGATGTTATAGTCACTTAGGTTGGAAAGGACCCTGAAAAATCTAGTACAACCATAAACCAAACACTGCCAAGTTCACCATTAAACTCTTTTTTTTTTTTTTACTTAGTGAAGAGTATGCCCTCTCAAGCCACAAGCAGCCAGCAGCATTTACTAACATCTGTCAAGAAACACAATACAGCTCAGAGTCAAAAAGCATTAAGACTCAAGCAAGCTAGAGTACAATTCTGAGTGAGTTCCCAATCACTTCAATCTGAACTGCAAAAGATGTTATTTCTCAAGTATTTTTTATGCATGCTTTCATCTCCTTCTCAAAGCTGAAATGCAAGGCAAATACATGAGGAATATACTATTGCGGAACCAGAAAAAAATTCCAGACAGTTTTACAGAAGACTCCCTTCAGGCACTGAAAAATTAAGGCTTAGTATCAACATTTTGTTTTGCATGGATTGCAATGGAATTTTTCATCAGTCAATCCTTAAGGGTTGATCAGCACCAAAAAGAAGCGATAAAGGAAACGGAACTTGCAGCACTAAACCTCCAGACTGTGGTTAAATGCTCTTCTGCTCTCCCTTGTAGATTTTTCTATAATTTTTAATTATACTTCAAACTAGACAAGGATCATTTCTATCTTTTTCACTTTTGCTTTCCTAGTGTGGAACTTTACACTCATGACAGGATAAAACAAATTAAAGATGTTAACAATGATGAAAAAAAGCAAGAAAATAACACTTATAAAGCTATAAAGTTCCACATAAAGCCTTCAGATATCACTATGGAAGGTGATATTTCATCTTTAAGAAGTGTTATCATTATCAAACATTGATTGCTTCATGGATGAGGTTTTATGATTAGCTTTATTAGAACTGTAAATGAGGTGCAGTGATGGGCTTTGGAGGAAAAATAACTTCACTTGAAGTCTGTGCAAGGAAACTAACTCACACATAGAAAGTAACCATTCATTTGGTGATCTGTAAAAACTGAAGTACATAAAAGTGTTCTATTTCTCTTAAAATTCAAGTTGTATGTTCAGCAGCAGGAGCTTGTAACATACAGGGAAAATCTTCCTTAGACAGACAGGGAAGCTAACATCAAGCTTGGCAGCATCAAGTGTTTAAGTGGCATCCAGAATTTTCAGCAGTGGCAGCACAAAGGCAGTGCAGTCACATGCCATTATCTACACTGACTCCACAGGCACATTTTAACCCTCCAAAAGGAATTCAGCAGTGCCCCACCTTGTACAACACCTGAGTAGAGGTGAACTGGTTAACATCCCAACTAGTTAAAAAGCAGAAGCAAAACTTTACCTTTAGAAAACACATTCAAAGTTTGATGAACATATAACATGTGCCAGCACATGCATACGTCTACCAAATGCATTTCTTGCAAAGAATGGTTTATATATGAGTGTTTAATGATGTCTACAGATTTTTTTCAGTAAATTCAGCATTGTTAGAATGAGGCTTGTGGGTCATGGACCTATTTTAGAGGCTATCTGAAGAGAGAAGAACCATAAGTAAGCCCGTCTTTGTTATCTCAAATCTGATTATTAATATCAGGTAAGGGACAGTAAAAGGATAACTGTAGAAAACCCAATCAGAGGAGGAAAAAAAAAAATAAAAGAACATTTCCTTTTTAAAGCACAGAGTCTCTCCAGCTGTCTTCCCTTCTGTGGTGCTATCATGTGACAGCATAAGACTACCCATGTTTAGAGGGAAAAAAAAAAACCACAGAAGCGAAGGGTTTGCTTTGAAAGATCATAACTGTACTTGGGAGAAGAATATGCAAGGATGAAGGTATGGAGAAGAATTCATAATACTATTCAGAGGCTAAATTAATCTCTTCAGAGTCAATGCATGAAAGAATCTCTTGGCGGTAAAAGACAGGGATAGGAGGGCAGTGTCTCTAAGATAAAGTTAATTTTTATGAACATTTTCCCACTTCAAGAAGAAATTGCAATATTACCTTAAAAATGCAGCTGACTATTAACAAAAAGAAAAAAATAACTAAGCCAATTTAAGTATTGCTAGAATCATACCACAAGAAGGTAAGATAATTTACATGTTGCAAAGCAGAGGCTCTGCAAAGACTCATCTAACCTTGACTTGAAAGTTAAATGATATTTTAATTCTGAAGTTAGTCTCAAAATGTAAAAAAGAAACAGCCCCCACATGGATCGCTCGTGTCACTCTTTGCTTCTCATGCTGGGACTGAATGCTATGCAGAATTAGCTTTACAGTACTGGAATTCATAACCGAGACAGTCCAACTGAGACCCACCTCTTGTGCAGTGTTTATTTCAGAAGTTAAGGCAATTCTGCTGTGATGTAAGGTAAGAAACTGATCTCCACCGGAGTCATTCTAAACATCAAAGTGAATGAGAACCAAACGTTAACATTTTTGTTTGGGAATTATTTTTCTTTTTTAATTTGTGAGGCATGGAATAGTCAGAGTTTTTACTGACTTTACTAAGCCACTCATCTTGCAAATTCACTCTCCTCTTCCCCCCTGCACGCTCCCAGCACTGTTTAATACACAACTGGACTATAATGTTTCTTGTTACGCAGACAGCTTAAAACTAGAATTGTGGGAGAAGTGATTGATGACCTGAGTTCCCACAGTCCTTCCAATGAAACATATTCCAGTTCCATTTCAAACTATGTTTATTATGAATTATTGGTTTGTCACTGGACTTGATGAAAGTGAACTTAAACGAACAACTTGAACCTCTGCAAGGGGAAACACTTCAGTCAGGTAACCTTTCCTTCCATCTCTGCCACACTTTCCAGAAACAGACAATCTAGATAGAATTCTATTCTTTGCATACACAACCAGTTTATTGATTGAGCAACATTTCTTAGTTTGGAAGCCACTTACTCGAAGTCAAAAAGATGTTGCGACCTCAACCTCTTAAACACCAGTGTCTCAACCGCAGTTTTATAATATTTGTGAAAAGGATGAAAAGGCATCTGAACACAGGATGAGGAGATCTTTTTAAGATGCCTTTAGAGGATGAAAATTTTCAAGATGAACGGTCCTTCTAGTACAAGCTGATGGAAATTTTTGACAAAATATGCTTCAACCTTCAGAATTTTGGTTTTCTAAGCAGCTCTAGGCTGAAGTTTACTAATCAAATCCAACAGAAGACAAAAGAACACTAGCCTGTGAAGCACACAGTCATTCCACAGCTTGCCGCTGCTTAACCAGCTGGTATTCCCTGGAGCACGAGGATTCCCAGCGTTCAAAATAGATCCGCCTGCATTAAGGAAATTGTGACATAGCCAAACACGGCTCCTGTCACCTTGACTCATCACAAAAAGCAGCATTTTATCAACAAAAATGGTTATAGAAATGTTCTTCTTCCTTGTCTTATAAAGCACAGATTTCACAGTAGAATCTATTAGGATCTTCTCTTTAAAAAGGAATATAGTTATCAGGGGTCCCCTGCATAAGAAGGTACTTCTCCACATTCAATGACAGGGTGATAACATCCAATACACAAAAGCCCCTGGAGCAGTGGTCTTAAAACCTCTCAAATTCCCTGGCATCAATTGTTAAGTCAGCAGTTCAGCTGACCATAGATCTCATTTAAAGTAGAAACAATTCCTTGCCGCAGTGTGATGAAATGATTGCAAGGCCTGTAGCAAAGGATAAATTAGATTGCAATTAAAAGCATACAGGAATAAGAAAAATGCTCCCTACGGAGAAATTAAAGGAGCTTAGGAAGTCTAAGGTCATTGCACAGTGTCGGTTGAAGGTCTATATCAGCACAAACACTGATACATCCTCATTTTCTTTATACATTAATAGAGGCTTCTGGAACCTACCCATCCACTTCTGATCCTCACCAGAAGGAAAAAATTATTGCAATTTCTAGGGCATTTTTGTGAAGGACAACGCTGCCATGTTCCTCATTTCACTAAACAGCTACCATAGTACCTCAATTACATTGAAAACAACTTATGATTGGAATATTAATGCTGATATCAATACTAGTTACCACTCAAAGCCAACAGCAGAAATAGCAGAATTGTGATAGGAGATATGTATTGGAGACAGAAAAAGAGTAACACATCAGGTATGAAATTAACTTAGTAGAGAACTTTAAGACCCAAACCACTCATCTTTCTTGTGCTCATTCCTATATTCCTATAGCGCAACTTAAAAATTAAACCCACAGTTTAACGAATCTTAAGAATTCTAGGTCTGAATCAAACGTCTGTCTGTATTTGGCTTTTCCTTATACATAACTGGGACACCTTTCTGGGTTTGTGATATACTCTAAAAATCACAGACAGAAATCAACTCTGCTTTCTTTCTCAGTTGCCTTCAAAGTCATTATAGTCACTTGTACTTCATTCATAGATAGGTGGTGTCTATAGAAATATATGTCTAAATACAATAAACTGATCATGATACAAGTAAAAACAGTCCAAATGTTCTTTAATGGGAAATATTCTAGAACAGCACTGATGGGAAGAACACACCTAGCATACAGGAACAAAGGCAGTAGCCAAGCTTCTACCAGTACAGATTTTGCCTTTAAGAATTAAGTTAGACTTTATTTTCATTAGGACTGCACATTATAGTTTCTGCTTAGAGTTGGTTTGCTTAAGCACACACAAGAGGACAGGGATGCCAAAGTACAAGTTTCGAAAGAATTACTTAATGGGTCAGTAATAGTTTGAATACTAGTAAAGTGGAAATGATGTATGGTAAAGAGGCAAGCACTTATTCCACAAAGAGAATGACTTTCATTTTTCAAATCATCATTTCCGATATGAAAAGAATGTGTCTTCATTCACTGGCAAACAGCTGCTCTCAATTAGCTTAACAAATATGTAGCTAAGTCTTCCTCTCCTCTACTGCTATGTAAACGTATAATCAGACTGATATTTCATGGCAAATCTGTACCGTTCCCGAAAGTATTGAACACTACTTGTATTCCCTCAATTTGTTTAAAGCAAGCTTCATCATGACAAACTTTTTCCAGATCAAGATACAGTCATGCTAATGAAAAAAAGATGAGCGAAGTTGGATGTGGTAATCAGAAAGGTAACCAAAATTTCCTGGTTCCTTAAATTATCCATCTGACTAAAACCACATGTATACGTTGGCATATTTAGAATACATCCTTTTTCCATACTACAGGCAAAGTAGGGAATCCAAGATTCCATCTGGCTCTGTGTTATTACATACCACTGATGTTTTTCATTTCAGCTGTCTTCTCTCCTGGGTTTTTGGCCAGACAGTGCTTGCAATCCAATTTACTCTAGAGAGTGATTTGTAGACATCTAATCTAATATATCTGAAAATTGCAGTATGTAATTTTATCTTCTATATGGTATGCCAGTAAATGTTCAACTAACATGATATTCCACACATGTATATCAGAGCTGAAATCTGTAAATATATTACATGTAAAATTCCCTGTTCATTAGAGAATAGAGTTCAAATGGTCTTGGTTCCAAGGTCTATCATCTCATCATGCATCCATTAGAGAAGCATGAAAACTAATCCTCCATCTAAAGCACTAGGAAGTAACACAAAATCATGAAGTACAACACAACGTTCAAGAGAAACCCATCATCCATCATATATGCATGTGCAAACTGACATTTAGTTTAGCTCCACAGCAGTACTTTCAATTAAACAGCATGAATTTACTCTGGAAAATGCAACAACCCTTGGTACACAAACCTTAACATTCACTCTAAATTAAGTGTCACCTCCTATTTTGTAACCAGAAGATGGGAAGAAGGCCAGTCTGATCAGTCTGAAAGCAAAGCAGGAACAGTGTGCATATTAAAGAACGTTCACTGGATTGATTTGTTTAACATGGCAAGAGTAGTTCATGTTTAACAATTTAAGAATAAAACCCATGACTTGCAGTCATTTTCATTTGAGTGAAATGGAGTAGTTGAAAGTTGTGGAAAGTGAGATTATGGATCTCCTAGATTCCCCAACTCTTAAGAGAAAACTATTCTTGCTACGTTGCTCTTCACTCTCTAATAAAGGGTAGTCAGAGTTACAAGTCAAGTACAGGAAAGGTTAAATGAGCTAGGAAAAGTACTTCATCCTTTCCTCTAGAATTTTCAGTTTCTCACATTGAGAAGTATGTAGTCATGTGGCTTCCAACATTACAACATCCTAGAAGACTTGTATGATTTCTGCTTCAGGTGCCAATTGTAGCAAACCTTTTCCTCCACATACATAGATAACTATGTGAGCTACAAGACAGATTTTAGATTCCTGAGAACACTATCAATAGAACAAAGAAAACACACTTTGCCTCCCTGTTTTTTTTCCCTCTTCAGCACAGCAGTGCAACTATTAAAAAGATTTATTGATGGTATGTAAGATTATTTCAGCAGAAATGTGAGGCACAAATGGATCAGCATTCACATCTCATTTCCCATCACATCCCACCAGAACTGATGACCTCCCACAGCACACTCAGCAGAGGGATAGAACCAGGCAATGCAAGAGAACACATGTCCAAAATAAGGTATTATTTTTCCTATGTTGTCACAGGTAAGAGCATAAATTTGTTTCCCATATGTATAGACATGTTTGTTTGCTCTGAATGTACAAAGCAGCATTGTCACATAATTACTATCTGCCACTTCATCAAGGGAGAGAGCTACAGCTGTTGGGTTTTTTCTTTTCCTCTTGGTTTGCAACTTTTTTTTCATGGATTTCTGGTAACAAAGTAAACTTGTACAACACAAACTATTACTCAGTGGTTTTCAAAGTACGCAATACTTCCACTTTAAAAGCAGTTTCATCTTTTCACAGTAAAAGTAAGTCTTCAAATAAACACTGTCACAAGTGTTCATATATGAATAGGCAGCAAAGAAAAGATACTGTCTGGTCATGCACACATCTTATGTCCATGTACCACCCAGCCCCCGACAAAAATCACACATGCAAGCTCACACAATGCATCATGTTTGATCAGAAGCCCCAGTTAAAATGAGAACACCACTGACATTTTCTGCAGCTGATTAGTGTGCTTTAGCAACCAAACTGAGAGCACCTCAGAGCGGAAACCTTGGAGCTTGATGTATCTAGAAGTCTTTTTACACTAACCTTTATGTTATCTAACCTACAGAGTTAATTAGGAGCATTACAAAAAACACAGCCAGTACTGAGAAAGTGTATTCCAGCTGTAGAGAAGAGTTTATGGATTATAAGCCAGGTATCATTTAATGCCTGACAAGCAAGTTTACTTTATGTTTTGTCATCTTTGCTCAGTCATGAAGCATCACCAGTGTTTGCTATGACCTAGCTAGTTAAAATATGCTTTTAGTATGTCACATCTCATTTTAGTATTTCTGCAGCATCACAGTTCAGTAAGTATTGTAAAGGTTTTGTCCACTTTGTTCACTGATTGTTCCTTTCCCTCTCAGTCTTTTTCAGATGCAGCACAGGACGAGAAGCAGCATCACTCACATCTCTCACCACAAGCTCTTAGCCCTTACTAGACAACAGCCTGCAACACAACTGTACTAACTACTTACATAAAAGAACTATTCATTCTGGTCCTTCAAGGATGCTACTTTTCTTCGTGTTTTATTTAAAACACTGGTTAATTTTTCAGTTATCTCTAGCCTCAGACCTGCCACAGCGTTTTCTTTATTCAACAGAGGTGGGGTATTTTATCCCTCTCAGTGTTCCCTGAGCAGAAGGCATTTTGAACAGCAATGCTCTGTATCAGTACTGTCAGACCAAGATGCTATTTTAACTACACAGATTGTACCTCCCTAACTGGGTTGTTTTTTTTTTTTTTTATGTCAGGAACTCCAAAAGTACTAAAGCTAAACTAAAATCACACTGAACCAAATGATCTCTCCACCTTCTGGACTTTCTCCCATTAAGGAAGTTAGAGTTGGTGGTCTCTGATAAAATTATCTTTCCCAAAAGGAACTGCAATAAAGGAGATAACTAATGTGAGGCACATTTATAGAGGCAGAACAAAACTAGCTATCATGGGAGCACATCAACCTAAGCATTAAACCATCAGAAATCAAAGAATGGATAATTCACATTTCTTTCCCATGTTGCTGACATCAGTGAATTGCATTATTTCATAGGAAGACCTATCCTCAATTTGAATAGCAGCTGTCTGGAAAAGGTCTCCAAAGGATCAGACTAGTTTCAGGTAAAGAAGTAACATTTCTGTTGAAGATGTACCAGCTACAGCACAGAACTGCGCTCTATTTTTAAGAAATATACACACAAGTGAAAAGAATAACCAATACTTCAGAATATGTTTGTTTTTCATCACCCCAGCCTTCTGCAGAGACATGAAGAAAGAAAAGTGCACATTGCCTGAACATACACCCATCCTAATCACAAGAAACTTGAGAACAAAAAAGTTGAGGCTTTTACTGGTAATAGACTTCTTTTGACAAATATTTTCCTTGGGAAAAATGTACGATTTCTCCCAAAGGAAAAAAAATTTAGACATGTAACACAGTACACACTTCATTTTCATCCTCTTAATCTACACCCTCCAGGTACCCCAATCCATTCATTTCTCTTCTATATAAACATTTGTGTAGTGCATCTCTCTCATAAATGAAATCCCAAAGCAATGATGAGCTTGTTATAAGAATAACTTGATATGGATTATTATTCAGGAAGGATACAGCCAGCAAAATAAAACCATCTTAAAACCAACTTTTGGCAGCGGCTATCAAATCCAGCTTGTTACACAGTGTTACCATCGTTTATTAAAGTGCACTCTAATTAAGGTAAATGAGGTAGCAAGAATACAGTGACATTGTTAACTTAATGACCCATAATCAAATTATTTAAAACTTCAAAGAAGTTCAACTTAATTGCAAGGGATAGAATATTGAAGAATTTCAAGATGCTCTGGATGCCTTGTAGAATAACCTTAATGATCTTTCTCTCCTCTCCCTTGAATTTTGGTATTTGTGTGGTTTTAGAGCACTGCTTGTAATCCTACTTAGTATGGAAGTCAATTCCAGTTTACATCTGGTGCCAACCTCACAGTAAAATTACATCCATGTTATCCAAACCAATCACTGTACCATATTTTAAACTAATAGGGTATAAGAACATGGAAGCTATTATGAGGAAACCAAGTTTTGATTAGATATCAATTCTGATTTTCTTCATGCAAAGAAGGGTGGTTTTGCAGATTCAAAAGGCATTTTAAGGTTTAAACGCAAAGCATGCAAAGAATATTTTAAATTAATAACAAACATAACTGTATTTTGCCTTGCTCTAGGAAAGAATCTCAGAAGCACTGTTGTGTATTGTGGGCTTCCAACAAAACCAAAACCCATTAAAAAAATGCAACTTTATTGCAAACGGTACGTTTAAGTTACTCTGGAGTTGGTAGTGAAATCCAGCGTTGCTGGTTTTCTTACCTGAATTATGAGTGCACTGTTTTCATCTGCAGAGCAGGACTTGATGTCTAATACAGATCTGTTATAAAACAGAAATAGGAAGAACATTTTTAATTTTTTTTTTCCAATTATTTCATTATGAGCTCCAGAAGGAGAGTTACTTCCCACATAATGCAGAACAATCAGATCTGCTTAAGACCATTGGTACAAATCATGGAAAAGATTTGGAACATTCAGAAAAAGACAAGCAAATTATGTTGCATTTCCATGCTGGTTATTAGAGAAAGGAAACAATCAAAACCACATTTACAGGAACTATGAAACACATGGAACAACAAATGAAAACTTTTATCAGCTGCAGTCTTTTGGTGCTGGACCACAACAGCAAGTCCATCCACTAATGAAAGGCACTGTCATTTAGCATACATTACTGCTAGAGACACTGTTTGGATGCCCTTAATGCCTTTAGGATGATCTTTGTTTCACACAAGAGGATAGAAAGATCCAATACTACTCACAAAATCCCTCTTAACATAACTCTTCATCTTCAACTATAAATGTCAAAGAAATTAGTCTAAATGCTTTGTAATTTACCCACATACTAGATGATGCAGGTCATGATTTTGTAAGCAGCTGCATTATCTAACCACCCTGTGCTCGGAAAATCAGCATCGCATTCCAAGTTCAAAGGATGAGGGAGTTTTAGTTCCAATTCTGAGCCCAGGCCTGTTATACAGAGCTGAGTTCTATAGAACAGGATTCAGAATGATCTAAGATAGTCTGTACTTAAAATTCTACGAGTTACCACTTTCAGTCCTGTGTCATAGCACGAGTTTTTCATCCTATGCCTTGGTAATGAAAACATCTCTCTTCCACTCCCCATTTGAAAGTTTCTTGAAATATCTGCATTTTATTTCTCATCAGATCTTATTCTTGAATAAATTCAGCACAGTTTAAAAACACAGTGCTGTATAACAATTTTTCCCCTCAGTAACATTCCTACAGAGCAGACCAGGGGATTATAGGACAACAAAACATTAGTAGTGCAGATTAGTTAGTAAAAGCAGTCACATTATTTGGTAATTCCATAAGCTGCAAACTACACTTTAAAGCTAGTTGTTTTTTTTTCTCATGTACTTGTGAACTGTTGTCCCACAACTGTCTTATAATTATCAATGGTTTTGTGCATGACAATTGATTTCCATTTTCTCTGAAATATTTTCATTCTACAAGGATAACGCAATGTGCAGTAAGGACAACAGTATATGTTTCAGTATACATATACACACACACACATCTATTTACATGTATATACATACACACCCATGCACGCAACCTCTAAATATTTTAGTGGGATGACATTTGCATCCTTATATTCAATACTAAATATTTACTTCAAGTCTGAATTTTTTCCAAATCATTAGGATGATGTTTAGTTTTAAGAATCCTTCAAAACAATGAGCTGGGATGATGACAAGAGCAGAAAAGACTGTTTAGAAATTAATAACAGAAATATTAGTCAATTGCTGAAGAATTATTAGCATTTGAAGCCTGCAGATCTTATAAAGAATAACTCCATTTTCCAGTAGATTCTCAAGTAGTCTCTACATAAGTATGCCAAATTCCATCAATACTAATCTATAGCAAATGTTGAAATATAAGAAACAGAAGAAGACAGAAATGTTAAGACCAAAAAAAAAAAAAAGCATTGGTATTGACATACTCAACAAAAGAAACAGAATTAAATAGAGGACTTGGGACATTTAACTTCTATACATATATCAATTGTCAGTAACCACACATCAGAACGCTCTACACAGAAAAACTCACTGCACTTCAGTTTTTGCTGCTCTACGTAGACGTCTACAGTGCACCGAATACACACTGATCAGTGATTACATAGAGAGAGACTGTGGTTATCATCATGGAATCATTTGCAGTGTACAGCTGGTAAAGCCTTATGAATGTTTTTGAAACTTTTAACTTGCATTAATTGGCATTAAGAAAGGCACATGAAAAGCCACCGCAAAGACAACTTGGAAAAAATGAATAGCCAAGTTTTTGGAAGAAACATTTACACCACAGCTGCTTCTTCGATCTAACAGTTCTGTCCTGAAATCCCACAGTGACCAAAGAAAATAAAATAAAGGCAGAATTGTTGTGAACTTGAGTACTGACTTTGCTATCTATTCCTTCTCCATTGCATCTGTCACTTCAATATTCCCACCGCAGAAGGGAGCAAAGGGCTCCTGATGACTGAATAAAACTCGCAGAGCATTAATGGTAACACATATGCATTTGCACTTTGATTTCTAACATGACACTTAATCTATTCCTGCTTGAAAACTCTCACTTTGAAATGCACTAAGGATTTGTTCTCCTGCTTCCCTGACCTGATATGAATCAGTGTTATTTGTTAGTTCTAAAACACTCTCCCGTTATAAGACCTGTTTAAATTTCATACCGTATAACAAAATTTATTTCATATTCCTTAACCTAGCCACTTATTCTGTCTCATGATTCATTTTAAGCAAGTCAGGTCCCACTCCCATCGCTGGATTTTTTTCTTATTTCCTTTTAAAATTCTAATACTCCTTTATATGATGTGTCCCTGCAGCTAGCATGTTCTGTTTGTTTAGACAGAAGATGCATTTGGGGCAATGTTCCTTTTTAACTGAAAGCCCAGGCAATCTCTAGTCTGTTTCCACAGTAGGATACCAGCAAAAACATAAAAGAAATCACAGTTGAGACAGAAATGCTTATAGATAAGTAAAATATGAAAGCTAAAAAGTAATCAATGCTTACTAACTTTCATGGCGGTTCTAGAGACATTTTATTTTAAATTTGTTTTACACTGACATTATAATTGGCTTCATTAGTCTTGAAAATTGTCGCTGCAAGTCAGACAGGCTGACTGCCTGGCTCCTGCAGTTAGAAAATAACATTAGAAAATGCTAATTGTTAAATGAAATTTCAAGCTAAAATATCCTATATGGAAACACATGCACTTGAAACACACAGATACAGAGAGTTTTAGAGCAGGCAAGTAGGACACAGATTTTAAAAAACAAACTCAAATTACCACCAAAATGGGAAAAGGGGTACATAATAACTTTCAAGATTGAAGCTTATTTGAAAAAGCACACACAAAATACCCAGGAAACATTAAAGCTTCTAATGAAGTAATTCAGTGAAGAAAGAAACCCTCCATCCTCTGCCGAACAGTTTATTTTGTACTTCTCACTTTTTCTAGTATTTGTAAGAAACACCACACAGTATAAATATAATGGAGAAATTTTTTGGTTTCTCTTAAAGACATATATTGTTAAAGAGGAGAAACACAGGGAAAGGCTTTTTTTGATTTTTATTTTTTATAAGCTTTGCTTAACATACCTTTGCATTCTTGAAGTACTTGGCATTTAAGAAATGCCACCAACACTTTCATACAAGTCAAGTCATTTCATTCCATCACACTGATACCATTCAGCCACCACCACTTCTAAGACAATAGGGCAAGAGCTGGTTTTGGTCAGGAGGCTTTTGTCCCTAAATCTTCTTAGAACAGGGAAAATTTGTGCACCATTACCTACCCCTAGTGAGAATGAATTATACATACTATATAGATGCACTGAGTTATTAGTTACTGCTTAGGCTTAAATAAACTCAGGATGCATTTATCTGCTAGCAAAAGCTATCAAGCAGTAGCACCTTTGACACTCCTGTAATACTCTGTGTTCAAAAGATCACAAAGAAATTCACATTTATATATTACATAACACAATAATCCAACAGGATCCATTTTCTTTGTGTTTCCCCATGTGCTTTGAAAGAGATAACAATTACAAATGCTATTTTGTCTTGTAAGGCTAATGTAGCTTTTAAAATAATGTTTATGCATTACTACAAGATATGTTTTCCTGCAATTGCTCAGATAGCAACTGGAGACAAGAAATAGTTTTTACTTATTCCAAGATCCCCATTAAAACAAAAAAAACCCCAGCAGCAGACCATTACCCTGTGTAAAGGAACCCTTCTCTTCTTTGCTGCCTACCCTTAAAGTACTAACAGCTCAACTTCACTGAATCCAAGTTCACTGAAGCACCAGAGTCTGTAGCACTACAGTCTTTCTCCTTTTTTCCCCACCATGACAAAGGAGATGCCTACAGAAGCATAGGCAAAGAATATAATCATTTTTCTCCTGAGGCTCAGTTTATGTTCATAGCCTGACCCAGAAATGGTCAGTGTATTACCTCTCACTTTGTTAACCTTTTCAGTCTCTTGCCGAACCCATGCAGATCTTTCATGTCCACAGCAACTGTGGCAAGGAGTTTCACAGTCTGCAGAGTCTCAGAAAGCTTACACTGGTTCATATTGATCAGCAAATTGAAAATCATTGAGCAATACTCAATAACAGACCTTTAAAATCCCACTGCAGAGTTTCTGGAGTTTATTCTCTTAAACAGTGTTAACAGTACAAAACACAAGACTCTAAAGAAGAGTCTCGAATTTCTAAGACATGTACAGTGCTTTAAAATTTCCATTTTCCCAAGAAGAGGAGCCGGCATCTTTATTCAAGGGAAGCCTGTTTGTTTGTTGCTGCTCTTAACTAACATGCATCCAAACTAAATGTGATCAATGGACTTGATGGATCAGAACAGACATTCCTTTACATGAATAAACACAATAGAGAAATACAGATTAGGTTAAATTCTCGTTCTAACTGCTCACAGCTATTTAAGTCTACAAGTCTGAAAACCTGAAATTTAGGCAGTGCACCCTCTCACCTCAGAGCACTTTTTCGTAAGTAAATAACTTCCCTTACACTATCACTTTTGATAGATATTGCCGGTACATCTAACATCAGCTGACATAACACAAGTAAAACCTAACATTTCTTTAATTAGGTAATTAGTGAATGACTTCCCAACTTCTATATGAATTATTACTAATGAAATTTCAAGCAACAGGGTCCTCTTTTGTCAATGCTGGAAGGAAGTATAGTTCAGCTTGCAAATTATTAAATTCTACTATAGATACTCATGTCAAATACTATACTGCTTTGAAGAGGTGAAAGTTGCACCACATGGAGGCCTCTGAATCTGATTAAGATTACTTCATTCTGGAATCAAAATAAATGAAGTTTATTTTGCACTTATTACAAAAATATCAAATGATAGACAGAAACAAATGCATCCAACTTAAAAAAAGAAATTATTTTTGAGACTAAGTAAGCAGCTGGAACCATACAGTTTACATTGCATTTTTAAACCTTTCTCCACAATGCAGATATTTCAATGGGACAAAACAAGTAAAGCAACAGGGAATACATTAAGAATAAAATTGGGTTGGTAGATAAAGTCAGCATAGTTCAGTCAATAGTTACAATCTCAGTATGCTTTCAGAAGCTATTATCCTCATTTCAGCATTGTGTTTATTGTTTTAGCCCATCTGCAAAGCATGAGCACTTGGAATTATACTATTCTTTTCAATCACAGATTTTGTTTGCACTTAAATATTGCCACAATTGAACAGATATGCCCTCTCATATCTACTGTGTATCAAAAAGTTTCTTACAGATGGCTCTTCCCTGTGAAGGAAATGCGGTAATTATAACTCACATTTTCTTTCCTGATTACACAGTCTCCTCCAGTTCACTAGTTGCAGGTTTTCATCACTGACATTGCCACTTCCACAGTTATCAGTAGGATCCTTTGTGGTTTGTTTTCAGTTTTGAAAGGCAAACTAAAGCCTATTAAAGCCTTACCAGAAGACAGGGAAATACATTTACATTTTCCACTGTTGCAAGCACTCAGCAGCTCTCCTTTGCTTGGAAGCACCCACTGACATTCTGCCTCTCTGTTTCCTAATTCCTACATCCCTCCCATGACCACGATGCTCACTGTGTGGTACTTAGAAAGGATAAGGTTGCTCAGTGCTGTTAGTCATATCGCCTAATAGCAGGTCTGAGAATTTTAGATATAGCAGCCATGAACTACGTATATATATGCCACAGCTTATTTCATACAAAGTTACTTGATCCTGAAAACTCCAAAGATTCAAAGAGTCAGTACTTGTGCCAGGCTCCTGGTATGGTCACTGACCTTCCCAGTCATACTGCTTATGATGAAAGGAGAATTTTGTTTCCTTTTAGTGCAGAAAAGCAAATACCATTACATTTTAAGCCAACAGAACATTAATGAGAGAGCCAGCTCCTAAAATTTCAGGAGCATAAAACAGAAGAGATACTTGAGCAATTTCTCATCTCCCATTCCAATGTGTCTACTGATAACTCTGTATGACTACATAACAGCAAATGCAGATTTCAATTTATGAAGCAAATATTGAAATATTTGGTGGGCAAAAATAATCTCTTAATTTTTGAGTAAAAAAAAATTAAGAATACATCTTAATTTACAACTGTCAGACCCCTATCCAGATCCCGAGCCAAATATTCCAAGAGGAAAGTGAACAGAAGAAAGACTACAGACCAACCTGTACCACCACCAATATGGACAGAAATAAAGAAGGCTCAGTGGTATTTTAAAGAAAGGAATTTAATTTAAAATTTAGATCTTTCACTCCGTAGGTATTCTTATAAATATAAATCTGTCACTACTGCAGCCCTCAGAACTGCTTCTCTGAGGTCACTGTTCTGTATGAGGATGTTTTATTAAGATTCACTGGACATAATAAACTAACTAGCCCATTTATTACAGTTACCTGCCCAGTTTTATAATTTCTTGACAGTATTAGAACTGAAGGCATAGTCTATCCATTTCCTGAAATTACATTGTCCAGAATAAAAATAGTGAAGGCAGAGGAGGAAAAAAAAAGGGGGGGGGGGGAAAGGAAGACATCTACACACTTCTCACTTCAATAGAATGCATCCAAGCAAAAACTCCTGTCATTGCACCAACCTTTCCTGAGGTCTTCAACATCTTCAGCAATCAATCCCACAAGTAAACATACCATTCACGTGGTACCCACTGGACTAAAAAGACTGTTGAAAAGCAAAAAAAGCATGGAAGCTCTGCTAAACCTTTCACCCTGAGCCAGTTGATTAATGCTAATTGTCAGCTACAGCAGTTGCAGGTACCACAGGAGGGGCTGTTTTACTTGTTTTGTTTTCTTCACAAACCAGTGTAGACTTTTTACCTCCTGCCTCTCACTTTGAATCTACTTCTCATTAAAACATGACAAAGAGGCCTGACAGCAGGTGGGTTTGAGACTTGATGTTTTAAAAAACACACAATTAAATTGGGAGGTGGTTGAGGTTGGGGGTGTGGGTTTAAAGAAAAAAAAAAAAAAGAAAACGAAATCAAAAAATGAACTCCTCCAGGTCTTCCAGGAACTGTATCTTTTATTTTAAGTATAATCTGGAATAATCAAAATATAAGTTAAAGCTACCACCTGAACTACAGCTTAAGAGATATCTTCGTAGTGTTTGACTACATAATGACCTTAGTATTTTTGTTCCTTAAGCAGAGGATAAATGATCCACAATACAAGTGCTATTCAGCAATTCCTCCTGCTCTGGGAACTGGAAGAGCGATATCATTAGTAATGGCAGAAATAATAATTTGCTACCCCAGCAACCAGTGTGTTGACACAGGTCGAAGACCAACATGAACTAACAAGGAACCCAAAATAAAAAAATGGTCTACTTTAGATACAGCACAGTAAGCACTAAGAGAATGCAATACAGAGGGAAAAATTATATATACAAAGGCAGATCAAATCTGTTTTCCAAAGATTCTTCACCCATTAAACCTGCAGCTGTAAGGGTAAATTACAATCTGCTGCTCTAAGTCATCTGCTCAAAATACATATTTAATTTTTTTCTCTTCATTGAGAAGGAACTGTGCTCTGCACTTTGCTTATGTGAGCAAAGAACTATCTGATACGATCTGAATCACCCGCTCCTTTGAGAAGGTTATATATCACTGTTCTACAAATACACGGATTAGCCAGTACTCCATGCTTCTCTTGCTTACCAGTGATGTGTGATAAATAATAAAGCTATCCAGGGTAGCAAGGAATACCTCAGAGATCCTAATCTACACTAGCATCTCATGACCTCTCACTGCCCCTCTGCATTTCATACCCAGTGTGCATAGCATATGCTTCAGTAATAAACCATACACCGCGCAGGTAGTTGCAGACAATTCAGACCATTTTTTTATCACTACAGCAAGCACACAGTTAACATCCCTCTCTTCCCTGTGCAGCTCCTACTAGGGGCAAAATTTTACCCATATTTTCACCAGAAAATGATAGAACAAGCAGGATTCCAACCTCAAATATATGAGCAATATTTCAGTGCTATTTCAACTTCTGTCCTCCCCTAAGTGTGTACCAAATTCAAGAACACTATGTCTGGAGATATGTTTGTTAAATCTCTGTAAGGTAGATGAACAAAATTTCACAAAAGATACACATTAACAGTTACAGTAGGCCAAGAGTTAAAAAAAACCCCATGTTTTTGTTGATATAACAGCTTGACAGTTCATATCAAAATCTATTATTAGTTCCACAGACTGTGTGTTAAGTAATTATCAACACTTTAATTACATATTTTGCAGTGATTCTGCACCTTTAGTCTTTGTTAACAGAGAGCTTTGCAATCGCAGTGGAGGGGAAACACGACTTCAAAGCTTTGCAGCATTAAATACCATAGGCACTACTTTATGGCTCTCCAGTCACTAACATGTGAGCAGCGAACACAATTTCTCACCTGCTACCTGGAGACAACTGCTGCCACTGTGCTGGAGGAGGCCAAGAGGCTAAGTGCAAAAAGCTCTGCTGTTTTATATGACCTTGGGATCGGTTAGCACTGGGCTGGGAGCAGAGCACAACTGTATATTTGTCTTTCCAGAAAAACTACTTCTGAGCATGAAATGATTTAGTTAAGCACAAAGATAAAAATTAATAAAGGAATACTACCGGCTGTATTTAACAAAGTTTTCTTGCATAAGCTGTTCTGCCACCACTTCACAGTATCACCCCTCCTATGGTTTTCATTGACACACAAGAAAAGCATTTCTAGTACATCCTCTCATGTAGGATCCATAAGGTCCTATAACTGGGAAGATTCAAAAATTAATAATATTAAAACTAGAAATTAAAAATACACTTTTTTTTTTTACTGCTAATGTACTACATGATATAAATAAAGCACAAGAGCATTTAAAGCACTATAAGGAGCTCATAAAGGCTTGATCTCATATACACAGAGAAATAGGGGAAAAGGCACCTTTTAAAGTGATCAGTTCTCACTCCTGAAAAACTCCACAGGAATAAGAATGGGGAATGGTATTAGGGCCCTAACACATTTGCATCACCTAGCACTTCTACCTCTAATTTCACCAATTCTCCCTTTGAATTGAGCTATGCAGATTCATAGAGACAAAGCTTATTTGTCCTTTCTTCCAGACACACTTGAAAAATCTGTTCTTTAATAGCACTCTGGGACTTACTGCAACAAAATCATCACCACTTCAGTGCAAGAATGCTCTAAACTCCCTTTTATTGCAACAAAAATGACCAGTACCTACCAATGTTACCATACTCTCTTCTCCTTTTATGAAGAATTTTCAATACGTACAAAGTTGGACCGATTCACTAAGGAAACAGGAATGACAGACTGCTGTTCTGAGACTTAACACAGAGGACTGCTGCTGTGGAACAAGATATGAGCACTACAGCACATTATGTTTAGTCCAGATCAGTTGTATCATTTGGTACAAGCAGCCTTCTAACTGAGACAACGTAACTGACTAAAATACCTGATTTGGCAGAGGGAGACACACAGAGTCAGGAACTCCGTCTTACTCTTCAGCTGTGGTTTTAGCTCCTGCAGAATCCACACCTCCCAAACTTCGTGATCACAGGCAACCCTGACAGTAATGCCAAAAGTTATTTCTGAAAGACACGAGCTGATAAGCTGCAGATCATGTTTGCTCCCTTCTTTCCGATAAAATGTAAAAATTCTAAACTATTTTACTTGGACAACTACATTGAATTTCATTTGGCTGAAATCTCAGCTTGAGCCTTCTGCACAAACTAGTGTCATGCACAAGAATACTACGGGCCAGCAATATGTGACATGGACAAGGATTTTTAGCCACTTTCCACTGCCTTTCTTCCTTCTGTTCAAGTTTTCTTCTCTAATATGAGGTGTTCATCTGTGGTAAAGGCAATCATATTTTTTTGTCCTTTTTGGATGTAAATTAGCAGACATTTGTATCTGGCAAATAAGCCAGGCAAGACTTTTAAACATCCTGCCAATGGCCAACTTCCTACACTGATCACTCCTTGGCAGTAGTCAAAGTTACTGCCTGATGCAACGAGGCTTAGTAATCAATGTTAGAGATGAGAAGGAAACAGAGATTTGTATGTCCTTTACTGGTTTTGCTTTGGAGATCAAGGCTTAGATGAGTCTTCCTTTGAACCCTGCATTAAGAAGCTAATTGTACTAATTACAGTCACCGAGTTTGAAGGAACCAGAATTCAAGAATATAATCACTTTTTATCCCCTTCAAAAGGAAGTATCAACACTGTGAAATGGTTTAAAAAAGAAGTGTATTCTTGAGTTCCAAAATTAATAGAGAAGTTAAATATAAATACTCAAGTACAGAATAGATTTTCTAATGATTTTTGATAAAACAAATACTGTATACACACAGTACTCCAAAAAAGCAAAATACACAACAAGAGTTTGGAATTCACAGGTCAATGCTCCCCACTATAACTCCCAGATGATGGGGCAGTTAACACATCTGATTAATTGCATACTGAGTAGCCCTTTACTAGAGATCATTGGATTCAAGTGTTTGGCAGTATTACACCACAGTTGGGATTTTTATTTAAACATAAAAAACAACCCCTAAAACTACTCCCTTTAAACTTAAAACCAAAACTCAAACGTTATCAATGTTTTTACCACCAACTACAATAGCATATGCAGCCCCTACCCTCTGGGCCATTCTTTCTTTATCAACTACAAGGACAAGATGATAACAAACACGGTGTATAATTGGACTCTGATTTTGTGTAAACTCGTTAAGATGTAGCCAGCGGGTGAGTCAGTCACAGTACTTTTAACTCCTTGCAGAGTTTTAGACCATGAAAAGCTTCTCAAGTACTGATGAAAAAAAAAAAAAAACCAAAACTCAGTCATACTGCAGCTAAATAAGGAAACAAAGTACTGAAAAGGCTACAAAGTACATTTTTGCCCCACTGTTATGCATCGATTCCCAGCAATGTAAGGATTCTGAGGTCTCCAAAATTTCAAAGCAATTTTCAGAGCAGTAGAATTTGGCCTGAGAAAGGTCTTGCTAATGGGTTTTACCTTCTTCCATTCACCTCTAGCTGCAGGCCTCAGAGAGACACAAGTATGTAAGAGACAACTGGAGATTCTCCTGTTTCCACTATTATATTTACTCTGAAGTGAGTTTTCAAACACTTCTTTTGTGACTACTAAGCACCTGTGCTACTTGTCCATCACTAGCTGCTGCCATCCAGTAGCTGTGTGAGCTACATCACAGATTTGTTTTTTATTCTTAAAAAGACAGTTAACCTACAAGCTTTCTTTCAGACTGATGCTGCAAGAATTAGCTGAATCACAGTTATTTGATAATACACTGTAGAAGGGCAAATTTTGTCAGAAGGCAAGTCAAATTCTTTGTGTGTGGATTTTTGGTGCATGTTTTGTTGGGTTTGGCAGTGTTTTTTTTATCTTTTCTTTAAAAAAGAATATGAAAGATTTGTTCCTATTTTGAGTTGTGACTCAGAAGCATTGTGTGAAGCTTTTCAACAAGCGAGTTAGAATGCTTCCATCCATTTTTAGTAAAAGAAAGAGGCTGTGTGGGAAGGCATGTGGAAAGTGTGGGAGTTCAGAGAAGGTTCATTATGTAACTCAGCAGGGAACAGAAATTCAAGAAGCCAGGGAGAAGCCAGCAGAGTGAACAGTCAAGTCAGCAGTATGTAAGAGCAAGCTACTGTATCTTCAGGCACTTTAAGTTATGTATCTTTCCTCTCCTTCCTAACAAAGCTGTCACTTCCTTTAATTCAAAGCCAAAAGGGGACCTTAAAAATCCTTCAGCCACCACTGAAAAGTTCATACTGGCCAAATAGGAGAAGTAAAAAATTATCCTCAGTATTTTGCATTAATCTTTGGAAGTACTGTACATGCTTCTCCATGCTGCCTGCTCACCTTGAGCTCATTTTAGCTGGATATGCACTTGCTGTAATTCCAGGATGGCCAAAAATCTGGAGACAGTTTCAATACAGATACTAGTTTTATAATTGGAACAGTCTTAATTATAGCAAAGTACAGTAAATCTGAAGCGTGTAAGGAATCTTCATCCACTCAGAAGCTGTGCCAACTGAAAATTTAAATGTTACCTAACTTCACATACAGTGGAAAAAAGTTCATTTCTATAAGTACATTCGCAGTGAATCCAGCATTACTTTTTGCAAGTATTTTGTACTTTGCACACAAAGCCAAGAAAACAATGATGTACATGAAACTGCTAAGTAAATTGTATACAATTATTTCATTAACTGTAGAAAAGGTTATTGGTGAAAAGTTCTGTTCATATTCTGGTACCTCCAGAGATGAGTAAAATTTACCTTAAGTCTGTAAACTGGATAATAATAATGTGAATTGTGTAATGCTGGCTTAGTGTCTTATAAAGAAATAACCATTTCCAAAACAAACAAAAAAAGCAAACAACCAAAGCAACCCAACTCAACACATGCCAAAATCTGTACAGCCAATGCTAACAGCATGAAAAAGGAAAATCTTCCAATAACCACATATCTGGCCTTTTTCTTTCCCCCCCTCCAAGCACCACACAAAGCCAGAATTTGAAGGCAGTCCTTTTTGGCTAACAGCAAACTGCATCCAAGAATTGATTTTTCTATTTGACCTGCAAACCATGTTCAAAAAAACCCATAGCATGTGACAGAAAACTTATTCTGGTTCACTTTGTGAAAACAAACAACAGTTACGAAAAGCAAATTATTCCACTCAAAATGGAACCATTCACTTTCAGCACTTACTTCTGCATCTCTCTGCTTTTTAAGAGATGAATGCTGGAACAGAGACTAGGTGGAACAGCTCTGTTTCCTTCCAGAGTTAGCACACTCCTAGCAACTGCAAGCTAAATCTGGTTTTTCTTCCTTTGCCTACTTAATTGCAAAAATTTCAATCAGTATTTCTCACACAGGCAATTCGGCTCTGAAATATCCTGAGCTGACCTCAAGATGTCAGACTCTGGGGTGTGTTGATGGAAGACTCCCATCAGTAACAGAAAACCACAGCCCCACTTTGTTTTAAAATAGGTATATATTTATGGAATAAAAAAAACAAGCTATGATTTTCTGATTGTTTGGACGCTCCTCTGGAAAGCAGTGGATTGTGGTTTTCAATAAGCATGTTTTAATGCCAAGAAGAAAGAATTAACAAGGAAGAGTAAGAGAACACCGTCTAGCATGGAGGTCACAGAAGCATCATGAACAGAAGAGATTAACAGCTCAAAACTGTTCAAGCAGAAAAAGGAATAAAGTACAGTTCTCATGCTTTAAAGGACTGCCCTCATTCATGAGTAATAGCAGAAATAATCCCTAGAGTCCAACACCAGTGATACAAGTCATTTCCTGAAGAACAGCTGAATTTCCATACTGCTTACTGGGGGGAGGGGAAAAAAACCACAAAAAAACCCAAAAAACCTGCACAAACAATGGGAAGGCATGGATAAAGCCCTACATGCTGTGTATCAGAGTTCCTTTATTAGAATAATTCTGCTTTGGCAGGTCTACTGACTTTCCAGATACACCTAAAGAATCAAGAGGGACTTCTCAAAAAGGTATGGAGCAGCTCAAATCTTCTGCCAGTGATTTCTGAATTAGTAGAAGCTGCCGCTCTTGAAGCGGTAATCTCATCTTTTGTTTTAATTTTCAGGTTAGGGTCACAACTTGCAAGTCTTCACTCATCATTAAGGAAGCCAAAGTTCCTTAGCAATTAAAAATATTTTCAGAGAAACCAGTCAAAATAAAATACAGTAGTGTATAAGGCATACAGCAGGAGAGCACCCTCACTTGTATTCTAAGTGTATGAAAGACTTCCCTAGTAAAAATTATGAACATTCGATGTCCACATGACCAATGACTCAAAAACATTCTACAAAGATAAACTCTTCAAGTATGTAGATGACTCAAATAAATTAGGACTTGATTTGTATTTTTAAAGTTTATCTCTAGCCAGTCTCAAATGCCAAGCAAGTTTTTCCACTTTTTACGTACAAATGCAAAGAGGAGTTGCAGTTTGACTACATGCATACATAAATAGCTACACATACATGATGCACTCAGCTGCTAGATAACCTGATATACTTCTCAGAATGGGCTCATCTTTCATGTGCTGAGAATAGAAATCAGCAATGAAGTGCTACCAGTTCAACCTGTGTTTAAGAGAACTATGTGCCATCTGTAACACCTTCCTCAGAAAAGTAATTCCCACCTTCTTCCTCCAGGCTAGGATCTGACTTGCAAATGTAGTAAATTTTAAAGGAGTTATTTCCTAGAGCTAGAACAAACTCAGCTCCTGCTAGAACCACAGTTTAGTTTTAGGAAAAAAAGCCTAAATTTAACATGCATGTCATTATGGGAAGTAGAAATCTATACACAAAAAATAGAAAGGTATATGTCTCAGATGAAGGCAAAAATTGACGGAGACAGTATATACAGAATTTCTTCTCATGTTAGAGGTAAACGTCTAAATGCTAGAGAACTACTAATCTTAAAACTCAGCTTTTAAACACAAGAAAGAACGTACTGGTCTTAGGCAAGTACACACACAGTATGTTGTAGCACACAATTTGCTGGTTTTACAATTGTTAGGATAAAGTTCCATTCTTCAGAAGAAAAATAAAAACCTCACTTCTGCTGCAGCTCAGTATCAAACTGCTCTTCAGTTAACCGAATCAATAATATCAACAAATAATTGCCTTCTGCTGTTATTAATTCATAAGGATTTGTTCTTAAGTCTTTCGGTTTGCAGATACATTGGAGCTTGCCACTGAACTACTACAAGCTATGTGAAACTCCAAAATCAGCTGGTCCAGTCAAATGCTGGGTAGAAATGGATTCCCAGCAAAAGAATGACTAGTCCTCTTTCTGCCTGCAACTACTTACACTTAATGGTATTTTTCTCAAAATACATTCTAGAGTGCTTGATCACCCTTATTCAATTGTACTTAGAGATATTCTGCTGCCGCATTAAACAAAGCAATGTCTGCCCCGACAGAATGACTGTACTCCTGAACTGCTTGTACTGATGTACATGAAAACATTTCCACGGAAGCAGGATTAGACTTAACTAGAAATAGGGTCCAAGGGTTCAGCCCATAAAGCAACTCAAATATGGTCAGCTTATTTGTGGATGAACTATCAAAACAAAGTATTTGGTGAAAGAAAATGCATTTTAGCTTTTCTAGATTTTTCCTTCATATTTCTAGACACCACCATCCTCACTCCTCCATTCTGCCTTCTAAAATGTTTTCCATCCAGAGATCAGAAATTGTTTACTAGGAATGAATACTTTTATCCCCTTTATCTGTGTGTGTGTTTTAAGAAAAAGCCTACGCACAAGTACACAGCAGGGCATAAAAAACAGACACAAATCTCTTATGGTCATGCAACAGATGAGTAGCCAAGGCGAGAAAAGAACCCAAGCTAAGTGACTCATCTTCACAGTATCAGAACAGAATCTACAAAATTTCATCCAGTAGCATCTCAGCACCTGGCATCATTACTGTATTTCAGAAAAATCACTTTATTCTTACTTTATAGACAAAGAAGTGAAGCACTCCAAAATACTACAATTTAAAAGCACAGCAGATTACTGGCACCAGAAACGATCATTAAGAATAGTTTCTACTGAGTCCTGAAACCATTAGTAGGGTAATTCACAACACCTAATTTTAAGTCAGCTAGGTATAGAGCCTGAAGATGATTTTCATCAGCAAGCATCTTGTTACCATTCTGTTCCTCTGGTGATAAAACTGGAAAATGGTGAACTCGGACCATTCACACATGACCCAGAATTATAGAAACATGACTGCTTGATGGCAGGACCAAAAAAACCAAACACCCCCACAAAACCCCAAGAGTGATGGACATAATGTGTGAAGAATAAGAAAAGTCTACAATTACACAGCAAGAAAATTTAGCCTAACTCTGAGGTGCTTGTGAATAGAGGACATCTGGAAGGACATGCACATATGGAATATGGTGTAGTAGAAGGCAGTAAGTGAAAAGAAAGTAGAACTTGTGGATAAGCCACTCAAAGATGTCTAAGTTTAGAACTGCTTTATAGAAAACTCATATGTGCTATTAAAGGCCAGATGTTTATCTAAGCAACCATCAGAATTCTTTGACTCAAGTACAGAAGATAATTCTACTCCAAAAGTCAGTCTATGAGGCCATTCCTCACTGAGCTTTTAACCACAGCTATTATTCACCTCTGGGCAACTTCAGGTGGTCACTAGCAAACAGGGCGGCTTAACATTTCTGCACAAATATTACAACATGGGCACAACATTTGCTTTGAAGAACTCAAACAGTGAAACCTTTCCTGTGTTACATTGTGGTGTAGCTGGAGTTCCCCAAAAGCTGGCATGTAACAATGGAAGGAAAATGTCAATACCTCTTACTTGTTGCCATGTGTATCAGGCTTTAAATTACACTGCCGTTCCTCTGCCTTCTTGCAAAGATGGTGTAGGAGGAGAAACAAATAGCAACTAATTTACCCAAGACCAGGCTTCCAGTCAGCAGTTTCACAAAAATGTAGCCACAATACACACAAGGCTGCTACAGACGTTCTTCTGTTTCACCTTCCACAAGTAATCAAGCATCTGCACTCTTTCAAGTGCTAAAGTATCCCATATCAATATACGTACTTATAAATCAAAGTTAACAGCTCTTCTCATAGAAAATAATTAGGAATGCAGAATAATGAACAAAGTGAATAGAAAAAAAAGCATAATATAATGACAATATCTCAAACAGCTATTTTTCATCAATATCTATTTTTCATGCAGTAATTATAAAGTTAATCTCTTCTTCTGTGACAAAAAGGCACCTCCAAGTTTATTAATGACAACTAATATCTGTAATATTAATTCTAAATAAATAATTCAAGCAATAATTTATATACTAATAATGTAATTAGACCAAGGTTATGATCTCTGAATAGTACATCAGGATTCGGTTCATGTTGGTCTCTACTTTCTTCTGACACAATGCTTCTGGAGGCTAATTAAAGCCTGCAACATGTTTCAGCTTTTATTCATTATATAATTATTCTAATCCCTCTCTAGACTACCTTCCTTCCCTACCCAATAGGCCTACATTTAACTTTACAGGTGCACAATTCATCAGTAGAAGGGTAGCTACACATCAAAGTGGCCAAGAACCGCATTTTGTTTTTTTCAAGAAGACATCATCGTCTATAGTATACTTACTGTAAAAGACTTTCCCCCCGACTACAAGAAGCCTGCTCAAAGTTACACAGGGCACAGACAAATCTGTCTGAAAACAGACAAGTGCCAACAGATCCTGCAGAAGCAAGTGACACGTCTGCCCACAGTAACACCCTTCCTCAATGACTGCTCCCAGCAGCCCAAGATCACCTGCACCAAGATGCTCATTTACCCTCTGAGTTGGTGGAACAGCAACCGCAGCTGCACAACACAAGAAAGTGCTACTTCTCTTCACTCTAAACCCTTGATTGTCCCCAAAATGGTTGTACTGCTATTCCATTCCCAGATTAGTTTGTGTATCATACAGCACTGCCAGTCTTCAAGATCCACCTATGCAACTCAGAGTGCAATGAGTGTAAATAAGAGGAGAAAACACTGCATTACATTCCATTCTTGTGTGTATCATCCATACATTTACTGGTAACTCTTGGCTGATTGTTCTCCTGGTTCCCATCAACAGGAACCAGATAATGTGTCTGCTTTTCACCCACAGACTGACTGGGGAAAAAATGTACTCCTGATTGGCTGAGAGTCTCCCACTGCACTCTAATAATACAGTCATTTAGATTAATCTGAAAACATGCTTTCTATTACAGAGCTCCCATTTCCTAGGAGAAAAGTCTTAAGTATCTTAGTTCTATGCAGTTCAAGACTGCTTCGCACAGATTTTGTCTTCTTTCTACAACTCTATTATAAGAATTTCTGATGCATGTTTGGAAGACATTTTGTATCTTTAAAAACACTGAAATTTAAATAATGAAGCCAGATTTGCTGCATCTCATCTAGTAATAAGGGACAATTTCACAGTAGTTTCTCAACTAAGTCTTACAGGAAATAGCTTCAGTCCAGACCCTTGAAACACTGCAAGTTGTTCTTACAAACTCCACTCACTGTTTCAAGACATCGTATGTCTTGTGGCAAATACAGCTCTCCTGGACTACCAGCCTCTTAGGATTACTTCTGGCAAACATCTGGGTGTTTTTCTGACCATTTTCTCAACTACTGTTTCAGTCCCAAAACCACTTTCCAAAACAACTGGCACAGCTACACCTGCAAAATCTGAAAAACCTAACAAAATTAAGGCACTCATTTTTCCTCAGAAAAGGTACCACAGAAACAGATAGAAGCAGTAAGCCATGAGAACAGTTCTGGCACACACCAAGGAAAGGAAAGTGATGAAGCTGGTCAGTCCATCAATGACAATTACCAACATCATGTCCTGCCAGATGTCTGCAAGATACTAGCCCCCTGCCTGTGATCTGAGATCAGTTCTGTACCTCCAGCTCACGTAAAAGAGAAACAATGAAAATTGCAGTAAGCTAAAATAGGAAGATAATCATTGTGTAGTTGACTAGAGAGATTTATTGAGTCACTGATACACTGAGTATACAGCAAAACCCTCGAGACCTCTGAAATCCTGCCTCTCTCAATAGACTATGATGAAAAGTATTTGACAAGTATTTTACTCTTCAGATATTCCAGACTTCTGAAGCAGATTAAAAGCAAGTGATTCTCAAACACAATAGAAATACAAGCATTGTGAGATGTTTAAGATGGTATTACACAACCAGTTTCTAAATATTTTCGATAGTAAGGTGGCAGTCTTCTGCTTGAAAATCAGTGTAGAATAATCCGTATCTGGCTTAATTTCTGTAGTTTTATTAATTTTTTTTAGTAAAATATTTCTTATTCAGGTACATTAACACAAAACCTACTCCTAGTTGCTGTTGATAAAAAAACCACAAAAAACAGCTTCTCTTTTGGACAAACTGCATCGAAGGACAGAGAAATAACACCCAAGTTTTCCCACTTCAACAGGAAAATATCCAGCAATTTAATTCCTAAAACATATTAGTTAATTTTTTTCTTTCCTCAAAATCTTTCCTTCTCTGCTTATAAAAGCACAAATTCCAAGGAGGCATATCTAACAAACTGCCAAGTAAATTTCCAATTCACTTCTCATTTGTACACTTAATTCAAAGTCTATTATGACTCCTTAATGGGAGAAATTGTGACTAAAATTGTCATGTCATACACAACAAATCATACACAGCAAAGTGAGAAAATGCCACTTATAAAATTACTGCTAAACAATTTTTAGTTTAGGAACATCTACCGTGTTAACACGGTGGAATATAACTTGGTTTTACAAAAAGTAAAGATCTAGAATAGTGAATGATGCTGCCTGAATAATTATAGACTAAACATGTTTCCAAAAAGGTTGTAGAAGTCGCTATTGAGTGGGTTTGCAAACAGGAGTACTTTCCCATATAAGAAAGCATTCACTTACGAGAATCTAAAAAATAAGAAAAAAAAAGGCCAGTTAGGAAACACAACACTGCAGTCTCACTGAAACTACATCTTCACCTACTGACAGTGACAAGTACAACATTAAGGTTAAAATATTACATATTTAAACAAAATGAGTAATTGCTGTTCATATCTATTTAACACGCATTCAACAACAAGGTGAACAAGAGGTCTCTTTCTTCTAGCTAAAAAGTCTATTAGCTTAATTTATAATTACCCACACACAAGAAACAAATCTGTTAGGGCATAAAAAACGTCACTGGTGACAGTTTACATTACACCAGTACTCAGATCACAACCAAACTGTTAGCATCAAATTACAATCAACTCAAAGAAACACAGAGGTACTATAGTTGTAATACTGTAAATCACTCTTCCAGCAATTCCACTTTTTTCCCCAGATGTTTTAAAAACACTATGAAAGGTCCAAAAATGAACAAAAATGCTAATCTATTCCGTTTTTAAAACAGAGTCTGAAAAAAACTGAAACATTCTATCAGTTCTTAGTGCTAGAATAAACACGAAGGACACATTTATAGGGTACAGGAAATCACTTACAAACGTAATTTCATAATTGAAATTTCCTAGGAGATACTTCGAGAAATAATTTTATTGTCTTAAACTGCAAAACCTACTATAATTCCGCCTTTATAGAAATGCCTACATCTAAGTTAAGCATCTATTTAGATAAAAGTAGTATAATCACATTTTCCTCTTCCCCACCTTTCATCAATTGCTTGTTATGGGTAAAACTAACCACTGCCTTACTTTCTTGGAAGCTGTGATGTTTTCCAAATGCCTCTGCTGAGACAAGGTGCTTCCTTTCATGTGACACTACCATACAATAACATCATCAAGTACACTTATACTTCACATTAGATTTTCAAGAGGAAAAAACATAAAAAAAAAAATAACAGCCTGCTAACAGTCCTATAAAAACTACAGTGGGATCACATACAGCATCTCCTTGCAAAGCTCAAACTACACGACAGCCAAACCAGAGAGTCAATAAACAACATATTCTATTAGCACTTGGAGAAGATCGCTGTGCAGCTTCTGCCATACCTACCTTCTCTCCAAAAAGATATTAACAGAGTGAAAACTAGTCTATAAAGTATGAATTCATACTGCATGTTTGCTAATACACATTTTCAGTCCATTTTAGAAGTTTGTGAACAATAAGGCCAAACTCAACTGGCAGAGTCAGTTTTCTAGTGGAAAATCACCACTAAAATCTGTTTTTTAAAACTTATTTAAAAAACTCTTCTGTGTTTTAGCTACTAAAATAGTACAGTGAGCAAGCACTACACCTCAATAAAATAAGCCAGTCAATTAAGACATTCTGAACCACAGAAGTCATTATTAAAAAGATGCCACTACACCAGTGAATTGAAGTAGTCAAATAAAAAGCCTAATATGTCAAAGAACTGGGTTTGTGGTGTGGGAGCATTACTGTTACTTCTCTTTAGGTATGTATAATCAAAGCTACAGACGAGAAGTAAAACTGGAAATATTTTAAGCATAATTAACCAAGGTAAAAGAGTGTAGGCATTGCTACAGCAAGGATGACACTGACAGTTTTTATGAATTACCAGCAATGGAAGCTGGCAAAGCAGTGCTTCCCATTTTAAACCCCAAAAAATTTTAAATAAATAATTTACCTTCTCTTTGTGCCTTTTTTCTTTTTGCTTCTTTTCCTAACCTCTGCTGAAGAGGTTGTCCTTTCATCATTCTGAAGTCAAATAAATGGTTAAAATAGCTGTTATAACACTTGATAGCGATGACTAAAGCCATCTCCGTGGCTATCTGCCACTCTCATAACCCTTAACAGCTTCATTGACCCTGAAAACTTACCATTTTGGGAAGTCATTAGCATAAAAAGATATTTATAAAACACCTGCTACCAACTTCGCAATTAACACCTAATTGTTGACTCAGCATTGTAGGAAGCAATACTGTCTCAGCAACTACCTTTGCAGTGACCCAACCCAAACCACTGCAAAGTTCAAGCAACCTTTAACACAGACGTTGCTTTGGAATTCACAAGACTGGTGCAAATAAATACAGATATTACATTATAAGAGTCTTCTAGATAATATAGGTGGATGAAGTCTGATAAATCTAGGCAGGTGGGGCACACACCACATAAAAGCATCCAGCATTAAAGCACCTTTGAGCATCTTAAAGTACACAAGTAATATTTAGGATTGATGTGACACTGCCTCACTTGGACACAGTAAAGCAGAAAACAATGTCCTGAAGTATCTTTTTTCATTTCTCTCTCTCCCATAGCCCTCAGTAACGGATGCTTTGTAACACACACCATTAGGCCCCACTCCTGCTGAGCAGGTTTGGGGAAAGCGATCTTTCGAACACCTGCACAGCAGTCCAAAAGTGACAAGGAAGACTCAGAATGCTAATGTTTACCTAGAGTTCAGTAGAAGTCACACCGACTCCCAACCAGAACTTCACAGGAGATCAGTCCCTCACAAAAAACGCAACCACTCAGAACTACAAACACCACAGCTCGGAGAACTCTCAGTCTCTTACAGCAGCACAGACAAAGCCACGTGGCAAAAGGCACCAATAAGCGTGGGAAAGGGGTAGAGGCACGAGAGAGCTTGTACAAACAAAGCAAAGGAGAGTACCTGCCACGCAGAAGCTTCAACAAGTGAAGCAGATTTGAGGAGCTAATTGATACCAAAATTGCTGGCAAATAAACTCCCTGTGCCTCAGTCTTGGAGTTTTACAAACCAAGCATCCCTTATCAGGCCTGGACAACACCAGCAGCAACCTCCACCCACTGCGTGCAGCGAGACAGCAGCCAGGGTCACAATTTATTTCCCACTTACATGCATGTGTATAAGTTTTCCCACAAGTCTGATGCATATTCTATTAGTTTCCAAGATCCAATTTCAATGTTAAGAACTTCACAACAACCACACCTCCTGCTAACCTGGAGGCGGCTCCAGCTGTGACCGACCTCGCAGGAAAAAAGCTGCAGAGGGGGCTCCAGGGCAGAGGCAGGCACAGAGCGTCCCCCTTGCTGTAACAGTGACTACCTCTTGTCTCGGAATAAAGTCAGGAAAAGCAGGAGAGCAATAAAATGAGGGAAACGAGAGACCGACCGTCACCACCCTACTGCCTCCTCACGGGCTTGGCGGCGCCTGCGCGGCCTCGAGGGAGAAACTTCTGGAAGGGGCGGGACCAGAGGGAGCGGCAGCCGCGGGGAGGGGGGAGCTGCCTCCCGCTCGCCTTCTCTTCCTCTTTCCTTCCCTCCCTCCCTCCCCCCCGTCCCCGTTTCTCCTCTCTTTGTCTCCTTCCCTCTCTCCTCTCTTTCTCCTTCCCTCTCTCCTCCCTGCAGCTGCCACAGTGATGAGTGAACAAGGCAAATCGCACACCAACCCTTAACGAGCATTGCAGAAGAATTTGGGCAACACCCTCAGACACTGGGGCGTGAATGTTGGGGTTGTCCTGTGCAGGGACAGGAGTTGGACTCGATGATCTCTGTGGGTCCCCTCCAGCTCAGGCTGTGCTATTAGGATTCCATGAAGAGAGGGAAAAAGTGCTCTCCAAGCTGCCCGATGTCCATCCCCGGTGTGGTTGGTATCTGTGGTGGCTTTGCCTCCCCAGCAAGCAGCCATGGGGATGGTGGTTGTGGCCATGTCAGTGTCAGATCCTGGAACAACAACGTTTGCTGGGATGTTCGGCAGTTCCAAGTTTTCTAGGAGTGCAATTGTGGCTGCAATACTCATCTGCCAGTCCCTCTGGAAGCCTGGCAGTTTTGGACAGGACATGAAAACAAAGAGTTAAGTTTCTTGCGCCAGTCACCTATCCTTAAACTTACTAGGATATTACCTGTGATCAGATTATACTGACAAACAGAGAATTCATATTTCTTTCCTGGTACTCAAGCCCAGAACACTTTGGGTTTGTTTTCTAATCATCCCCAGAATCGGTGCCCCTAAATCTCAGCTTCAGAAAGCACAGTATGGGGGTATCTGCAGCCACAGCCTGCAACCCACAGACCACCAGAAGAGGAGCAACTGTGACAATAAGGAGAATTGGGAAACATGGGGTTTAGAATAGAAAGCTGTCATAAAAGCAGATGGATTGAAAGTGTAATGGGGGGATGAGAATTAAGTATTACAGCCCTAGGTGTAAAGATCAAGACAGTAACAGTCCACTAAGCTCTTTATCTAGAAACAATCACTGCAAAAGTGTGTCTAAAATGGAATATTTATGCGTCAGGCTATTCACAAGTCTTCTATAGCACTACCTTTTTCTTTCAGGCTGTTCTGACCTAACTGCTGTTGACAAAGTCTGCACAGCTATTTTCCCTTCAGCTATTCCCATCTATTTTCTTTATATTCCTGATGCACAGCTCCATTAAATAATGTGCAATTATCACTTGCCTGATACTTTCTACTAAACACTGCTACTCCCTGGAAGTTTTGTACAAATTAGTCTACTTGGAACTCAAACATGGAAAGATGTTTCATTGTATGTGCAATTTTGAAAGCATTTAATTTTAAGATTATATCGAACAAGACTTTCTAAGTAATATGTTTATTATTTTAAATTATAATGCACCAGCATGATAAATACAGTGAAACATTTGTTCTCAAGACATTACCAGTCTTGTGCCTCAGGACCACAGGGGAAGTTTGCACACATGTTATGCTCTAAAACACCTAACACTAAATTACAGCTTTGTTAATTTTCACTGTTTGCCTCATCCCATGAACTGCAACTGCAGAAAGCTGTGCTGCTGGCTGACAATAAAATTTCCAGCATGCAGCTGCCAAAAGAAGTATTAAAATAAGTAACTCAGAGAAACTTATAGGAAGCCTAAAGTCAATAGGGTTAAACTGAAATATGATGATCAGAGAAGCCATGCATTCAAGTTTCAGAAAAATATGCCACAGGTTACAGAGTTAGTAACATCACAGAATGGGAAATAGTGACTGATAGAAGGTGCACTGCTAACAGAAGTAACAATTCTAGTAAAAAATATTACAATTCACACACAGAGAAGGGCAGGAGCAAGGCCAGACCTTTACTTTGCTATTTCAGTCCCCTTGAGCTTCACAATTAAGCTTTAATAGCCATGCAGTATTTTTAGCAGTTTTGAATGAACTGCTGTTGCTATTTTTACAAGTGCCACCATTAGCCTGCTGAAAGTGTTGTTATGTAAAACACATTTTTACTACTTTGGGTTGCTTTTTTAAATTACTTGCGGGATATGAAGCAATTAACATTAGAGACCAACTTCTCCTGGTGATTTGGGATTTCTTTCATTACATTTGATCACTTATGGATATAAAGCTAAATACAAACAACAGAAACATAATAGCTACCAATGTTGAGCTTCTGGAAGAAGGGCAACACAGAAGTCATTATTATTAAATCTAGGAAAAATTTGGTTTTTGTCTAAAGAACACATCACACCTTGAGATATCTGCAAAGAAGCCACTATTCCAACAAAACTGATTACAAATATCAGCACAAAACATTGCCAGTTCAGAAGCAAAGATGATAGAATATCAAAGATGCCACATTTGGGATAGTTTTTTGTTGACTATTTCACCAGCAATACTATTCCAGCTGCAGTACATTTTTCTAGATTTTAAGGGTTTATAAACAGGAATATTGGTTTACAAATTTAAAATTAAACCTCTGACCATCTCTTGTACAAACACTGAAGTCTTCCTCAAGCACCTTCCTTCCCTTCCTCCCCTGTAAGGAGCACTATTTTTGACAATTCCAGTTTTGCCCTCTGTGATCTAATTACTATTTACTCAACTTCTTTCTTTGGTTTTCATGTATCTTTCCAGCTCAAGAGATCTGGATCTCATTGCTCTTACCCTGTCTTTGTACAAAAAATTTCGACACTTAGGAGGATAGTATGGATTTCCTCAGATTTTCTAAGTACCAGCTTTGACAAGGTTTGTTTTCAGCTACTATGATTTTCTAATCTATGATTTTCTCTCAGGACGGGGGCTTGAACAGTTCAGGCCACCACCTAAGGGCCTGGATCCCTATTCAAGTTTTCTTTCTTACAAAGACCTTGGTTAGGAGTTTGGCCTGAACAAAAACTGATCCTATTTATAGCATGGTCCTAACAACCCTGATATTAGTCACTTCTCTCAGTAGAGTCATTTGCAAGGCACACAACATAATATTAGACCAAAATCTTTCTTATTCCCTCAGAACCTGCCTCCAAGTTGTATTTCTTTCTATTTACTACGGTTATTAAAAATGAAAATTTCTATGTAAAATCATTCATCATGGCACAGGGTTATGCCCTTAATTTGTTGCTTCATCTAGCCACTCTACTTAAGGATGTTATTCACAGCCTACAAAAATAATTTTCTCCTTTTCATGCATGCTGACAGTGTTCGTAAATTTCCCTGACCTATTCTGAATCCAAAATTACACCAAGAGCCCCTGCTTGTATTTATACTGATAGCCCTTGAAGACATGGAAACTTTTTACTGTCAAAATACATGGATTAAGTTACTTGATTCTGCACATTAAAGAAAGCAAAGCTTTGTCTTTTACTTCATGTACAGCGAATAATTTCATGAACAGAGCACTGCTGGAGAAACATATCTTACTTTTTTATTGACTCAAACAACACTTCAAATGCTTATCTTTGTGATGTTTAAATATGTACTTTCCGAAAGAGCAATCAATAACATAAACTGAAAAGTAGAAATCTGTTCCTGCTGAGACGTTATCTAGAATTTTAAGTTAATAACATCCATCAGGGACTCTATTAGAAATAATACTTGTTAGTCAGGGAGTCACAAGTCAGTGAAAGTTTCATAACTAGTGTACAGAAATACCTAAGAACACCATCATCTTTAGGAAAAAAAGTTTATGCACTTTATGCTTGAGTGGCATGAAAACAATGTTTACTGTTCTGAAATATAGCCTGTGCTCCAATACCACAAAAAGATCTTTTGGCTCAGTCTTCGCTTTGTAAGAGCACCTCGTATTAGGACAAAGTGATACAGAAGCAGTAGACTGCTGCTGAGTTTTCTAAGATTTTTTTTTTTTTTTTTTTTTTTTTTTTGGGGGGTGTAAAGGATGTCAGGAATCCTCGAGAATAAAGATGAGGTTTCAAGCTTGACTGATACATTTCACAGATTTACTTTAGTTAATAATAAAAAAAAAATTAAGCTTTTAAAATTCCCATTAGCCAAACAATTAGCAAAGAAAAATAAACCTTTAGGGTTCATTTTCTTCTGTTTTGTTTAAAAGCTATTCTGTTATCAAGTTTTTCTACTTGACAGACAGCAAGTGCCTGCAGTGTTATGTAAGGGAAACCGTTCCGCAAAAAGGCACCAGGCTCTCATCAACGCAATTGGCAGTGAAGTTTGACAGACTGAATTCCTTCCTTGAAGTTATATTAATCATGCATACTGTATCACGCAGTTGGGTTTTTCAGGACTTCAAGTGTGTTCACAGCATTACATACGCTTTGCTGACTTTCTAACACTTAGCTTATTGGCAAGAACATTCAATGAAGTCTTGAATTACCAGCAAATGTTCCCGAAGAGAAATTTTTTAATTTGCACCTGCACCAGAATCCTGATAGTAGGAGTGATGCTCATCCCAGGAAGGAATGTAAGCGTACCAGCCTGTCACCAGAAACCCTAATCAAAAAAAAGCTATTCTTATCTAGTGCAAGAATAACAAACTATCACCTAGAAAGACAGAAGCAAAGACTGTTTAACATGAAACCATTGTTAGTGTGTTTTCACTGACAGTTTACAAATTAAAAAACAATCTAGCCACAAACTACCTAACACAATTTAGAACTTGTTTAAACAATTTGTTCAGCTATGACCAAGTTTAAGACTTTGTTAATTAACAATAATACATTCAACATATGATGCGGTTGTTGTCTTTCAAGTGTTCTTATTGCTAAGGAAGCAACTGTTAAGTATTCTAAGTCTGAATAAAAGCTTGTTCTCTAGATGTGCAATAATTACAGAAACAGAACTCCTAAACAACTATTATTGTTGTTATTGTTATTGTTATTATTATACTGTCATACATCACAGTATTTTATTAAAATCTCCATCCAGTAGAACAACAGCACCTATAAACATATTTGCTTATCAAGAGAACACAGACTAGGAGGATATTTCTTGTTGAATGGAAGCATTAATCCATTCTTACAGTTTTATTATAGTTCTTATTTAGTTCTTGTTTACAATATCTTGTCAACTTGAGCTCCACATCCTTTATTTCCAAAGTGGTTTTGTATATAATACTCCCCATTATCAATTCCTTCCCAGAATAACTTTGGAACAAGACTCACTGCAGTTTAACTAAAGCTGGACATGAAAGATTACAGAAAAAAAGAAAATCTTAATTTCCCAGAATCTACTGTCACAGTCTCCTTTCAATCCCATATGAAGCATCATAGCTGTACAATTAAAGCAACTTCTGCTGGGTTACACAAGATCCTAAAACAATCAGCACACAAAGCAGAACAGAAAGACTGTTCCTCATACCATCCTCATGGACATCTCTCTGTGTAAACAAAAGGTATAAACTCATGTGCTTCTGCACAGCTCTAGAAAGATCAAGTCAACTGTACCTGTCAAAAGAAACAATAAGTTTTCTGAGAGTTTACTAGCTCTAGGAATTTTTCTTTGCACGCTGCTGATGGATGATATTGTAATTAGTTATGACAGGCAGAGCAGAAAGGTCAGACAGACCTCTCAGGGGAAGGTAGACTTCTGGAGAAAGAGATAGAGATTAAAAACACAGGGGGAAGTAACAGCCCACCCAGTGAGATCTTCTAAGGCACCCAACTGATCTTGGAATGTAAATCCACTTTACTTTCCACTAAAATTGATGGAAATAACTTCTCTATTCCTTAACTTCTACAATAAAACTGGTTTTTATGAAGAGAAGCTCAAAGAACTTCCATTGCTTTGAAAAAAAAAAAATTAGATTATTTACCCTCTTTAAAGTTCAGTCCAGAAAAGTGATTAAGGTAGTCAATATGCACAGGGCAAGAGGCCAAACACTCTGCTACTGCTTTACTTTATGTTTTTCTTTGTTACTCTGTTTCTTCCAGTGTTTGAAAGCAGACGTGGTTTTAGGTATTAAAACCACACCATCTATTTTTATACCCCTGTGCTGTAAAAACTGTGCAAGAAAATAAGGCAGAATGTAAAATGATGAATGTAATTAAAATGTCAGATGAAAAAAAATAGTTTAAAATAATTAACATCTAAGATAACAGTTTTTTATAATAAATTTTCTTCTGTGGTGTTTTACAAAAGAACCATTTAATCCAATCAATACATTTCTATGCCATTAAAATGAATTTTAGAAGTCAGTAAATAGTCACAAAATATGGTTATAAAGTATGTATAGTACAACTGTATGTATCTGTACTATCACTACCACACTGAACACAAAAGGCAAAGCAAGATACAGTTATTTCCTTTTGAATTTGCTTCTACTAGTAACTGTAAGAAGCACTGTCTGTGATGAGACTAGGGTAAGGAGTACTAATCTGGTTCCATGGCAGTTCCTTTAAATAGAGGATTTCTGCAGTAGGAACAGGAACTCTGACATTCCACCTCAGGTACAAGGTGGTTTACTTGTTAACGTAAGATATACTGTTTTTACCTTAGTGACCAAGCATTTTCAAACTGGAACAGTGCTAACGAGTTGTGGAAGATTAGTTACAGCATCTGATGCCAAGGTACTTTGTAATTCTATCCTAGGAGATTACAGAGGGGGAACCCAATAATCACGCGCATTTTTAAGAGGAACACCATAAATACTCAGTCATTGAACCAGAACCACTACATCAGAATGAATTATTTTGTTAATCTAACTCTTCCCTCTTGATTTATGCCCTAGATCTAAGTATTTTAATTTATTTCCAAGTGTTTCTGTTTTCAAAGAAAAATTTCTGACACTACTCTTACCGTAATAAGTTATTTTACGTGGTAACTCAAAGTAACTATATTACAGAATCTCTACTTGCAACATACGTACAGAGCAGATGTGTGACAGCCCTGTGGACTCCTATGCCTGCTAGGAATCAGTGCATTTAATACAGAACTCCCACTTCTGTGTGAGAGCTGCCAAGAAATAACAAAAATGGTACTGAAAGATCTTGCATCATTGTTATCATAGAAAATAGACCTACTCTTAATAGGTTACTCTTACTAGCTCTAATTTTTGGATTGGATTTTGTATGTTAAAATAATCCTGTCACTTCTGCATCCATAACCAGACTTGAAAAAACATAACATACCATTTTATTTCAAATTACAAACTATGTCCAAAGTTGTGTTCTGTGCTCAAAGTCAAGGGTAACCCAATCTTCTGACTTCATGGGCAATGGGTCATTATTTTAAATTTCTGTAATTATACTTACTGAATTTCGAAACTTCTGTTTTGTCAGTTTACACATTTCTAATCAAATAATTTCTAATCAAGTCCAAAAGTCACCCTTTTTAGTGCTACCATGAAATAACTACAGAAGGTTTGCGCAACATTTTGGTCTATAACAAAATGGAGAGGAGGAAATGGAGAAGTCAACAGGAAATATGCACACAATATAAAACACTTATGTTAGCTATGCATAATCATAGTTTTGGTCATCTGTAGAAAGATTTATCAACATATTAAGTAACCATCCCCTTTAATTGAATTTTGTATTGCATGACTCCTTTAATCTCTGTTGGGTAATTAACTGATCACTTGCTCTGCAGCACCCAAAACCACCTACACCTTAAAGTGTTGGAGAGCTCATTTGAGCCTCCAACGGGAAAATATACCTGTACAGAAGAAGCAAAACAATGTGGGAGGGGAGAGTCAGTATTGAAGAGACTAAAATTAGTTTTGCTGTACAGCTATGTCGTGTTCAAAATAATATTATTTAATTAAATTCACTGACATATTTTATCATGAAGTCTGCCTACCATCTCAGCAGTAAATTACAGAATTTCTGTAGGTCTACTGAAAAGTAATTACTATTAAATTCAAAATTAACTGACACAAACATCCCCCTCCCTGACACACACAAAACAAACAGACACTTGCTAATTCTCCAGAAGAAATTATACAAAATAAAAAATAATTTTTACTTCAGACTGAACATCCTCATTACCCACCCATCCTTTACGATGCCCTTTGGAAATTTACTTTCAACACAACTTCTTCCTGACTTGAAAGGGGGACAAGGGGGAACCAAGGAGAAGGTATGAAAATAAAAAGAACATTTTAATATTTTTAAAAAGGAGGGAAGAAATTCTTCTATGCTACTTTATGCCTCAGATCACAGAACACTTCTGGAAGTCTAGGCTTCCATTTTATCTTGTTTTACCCCAGAAAAGTCTCCTTTGTGTATGCTACTGGAACTGTTGTACTTCATATAAATTAAAAAAAATCCCTGAAATAAGGAGTAAACACCAGACAAGGTTAGAGAAGTGTCTTTAAAGGCAGTCTAAGGTGGTGTTCAAATCTGTATACTTTGTTATACAGTCTAAAGATTACCAGTCCAGTCTACCCAATTAGTGTCAGAAATTAATTAAATGAAATCTGCCACCTTTCAAAGCAGTCACCGAGTTTACAGCTTTCTGAGGTAGGTTATCTTCAGTTCTTCTCAGAAGAACCGTTCTACTTGATACAAAATACATAAATATTCATTGAGCCAGAGAAAGCAGAAAATTTGTTTACAATTGCTTATTAAAATGCTTGTCCCGTCCCTTTCAATTCAAGTTTGTTCAATGAATGTCGAGTTTATTTCTGTTAATGAATAACTAAACAATTAATGCTTGAGTATATTAAAATGTGAAATAACAACGAGGCTGTAGGCAAAATACCCCAGGCAGACAGCAGTGCAAGGATATTGTATATTCTACTGATAGCAGGAGGCTGAGGTTTTCAGCCATTAGGGCAAAGCAACAGAAATCCAATTAAGGTATCTGAAACACATTTGATGTAAATCTGTTTACTCAAAACTGTCTTTTGGGTGGTCTAATTAGTATTACTTCATGTGCCTGCTTGTTATAGGGGATTCTGCAAACTGCTTCCAAGGACCTTACAGAGCTATTCCTTGAGTGGCATCTCATTCTGGGAAAAGCAGAGGTGAAATGCATAAGAGAATATCAGCTCAAAAACATACACAAGCAATATTAAATCTTTAAATATTAATTCCCCTTCTGCTCTCAGATTCTCATTCTAAGATGGCTTCATTCTCATAACTTTAGATAAGCCAATTCACAATGTATTTCTGGTTTGGGGGATTTTTTGTAAAGGACCAGGACAAATGCAGTTTTACTTCAAAAATAATGTCTGGGTCTCCAGAAATGAAGGTTTCCATTTTCTTCACAACCCAATTCCACTAGGAATAGCTTACTATTTCTTCATGGATCCTTGTAAAGGGGGGAAAAAAGTAATAAAACCCTCTAAACACTGATTCATTTGTAGAAATAGCCTCCTATGGCTCTCATGGGATCACAAAGAGACAGTACAGCTTAAGTAAACAATCTCTATCAGCACAGCTGAACTGTTTGCTGCCCATTCTCTGTAACACAAATGTCTGCAGATTTATTCAGGTTGTGTCAAGCTGACACCAGATCTGACTATCTGTCCTACTATTCCCAGCCTTTTCTTCCCCCATCTTTGCCTCAGTCTTTTTTTCTTCCATGTAATTATCTTCTTGTATTCTTCTGTTGCCATGACAGCATGAAAATACCACCATTGCCATAAATTAATATCTGAAGATACTACAATGAATGTTTGTCACTTCTTAATAACTGTGGCCTCTCAGCTACTATTCCCAAAGAAGATGCAGGCATGCTATTGTGATTTTTTATTTTTGTTTTCTTTGCTGAAGCATGTGCTTTTTAGTTACAAATAATCTGAACCTATAGATTAATGCATTGGTATGACAATTATCTCAGCTTTTAACAAGAACAGAAAGCTCTTAATCATTACTTAAAGGAGCACATACCAGTATCAGATTGTGCCCCACAAAAAGTAGTATTCCACTTCATGGACAGGTCAAGCAAGAACAAAGTTAATATGACCTAGATTAGCTTTCTGAAAAATAATCTGTGTATCTAACACTAACACAGCAATGTTTATTTTAAAAAGCAGGCTTCAAAATTACCTATGAAGAAGTGACACAGGTTGAGGAAGCAAATCAAGAATTTCAAGAACAAAATTCACCATTATAACTGTGATGAGAAAATTCACAAGCATTGAGTATTGTCCCTGACAACTGAGGAGTATAGAAGTGGCTTTATAATTCAGACTCTCTTGCTCAACAGTCTTGCTTTCTCTCATTTGTTTCCTTACAGATTTGCCAACTCATATGGGCTTATTTATTAATAAGCTGCACCCAGCATCAACACTCAGCATGCTTCTTCTGCCTTGTTTTTAATCACCTTTCCCTATAAATTAACTAATAACGATACAAAACATCATCAAGACATTAAGGACCTAGAAATAAATTGGACTCTTCTAGCAATCTGAAAAATTTAACAAGAGCCTGAAAAGTACTGGATAAGATGAAATTAATGAGACTATCAGCAGGGTAGACCCTGCACTGCTTTTGTATGCCTTCCTAAGGCTGAAGTCTCAGTGAATGCAAGCAGACACAAATCTGCAATGCCAGAAACAAGTTTTATGTGCTTTATAGACAACAGAGGTGTTCTGGTTATCTCTGAAATGCTGTAGCACCCACAGTTAGTTACTTCATACAGGTATGAATCTGTTGACCACTGGAAAGGAAAACCAGAAAACAGTGTTTGTTTGACTTCAATTATGTACATGGTTTTCCAGTTGCGTAGATACCTGAAAAATACATCAGAATCACACCCATTGCTCAGACTGCTCTACTGTATTGATTATATACAGCAACTTCTGTTACCAAAGTGAGCCCGAAATCAAGTGTTTACAAACCAAGTTACTAAAATTTTACAAAAGACTTCATAAGATTAAATACCTCTTGGAAGTAATTAGTTTGCTTTTTCGGGTTTACAGTGTTTAACTGCAGCAGGGTTTTTATCATCTTAAGTTGTCTTTGTTTTTTTTAAAAAAAATGTAAATTACTAAGAATTTATCAGAGTTAACATGATCGTTTTCCCCTAGTGGTTCTTATTTTCAGTCAGGTAAGATAGTCCAGTGCTTATAAGAATAAAAAACAATGGATATGATAAAGATATCTATGAAATAAAAATAAGGTGTCTAAAATGACTCAACCCAAATTCTGTTTTCAGAAATGTTTTATACTTAGAGCAACCTGAGTGCTACTGAAAGCCATTATCGTTCCTCCTGTTATAATATGTCTGTTCTAAAAACACCTCACCAATATAACAACGTCATCCTCTGCTGCTCAGACTGTCAGGTACTGGCATAGGATGCATTTCCTGCTCAGACATGAAGCGCCTCACTGAAACTGCACTGCTGATATCATAACTGCATTTGTCAGAGTCATGGTTTCTGATAGAAGGAATTCTGTAATAAGCCCAATGAGAAAAGCAAGAGTGTTGCCTATACATAGCATGGACTTCATCTGAAATACATTCTTCATGCTGCAGAAACTAGCTCTTTATTAATGCTGGTAAGGTAGTGGCAGAATCCAAAACACTGGGGCTGTAATGGGAGAGAAGGAGCTTTTTAAGCCACCGTTCTACCTGAAGGACAATCAACTGCTGCCAGAACTTATGCTATTTGGATTGGAAGCTGTTGCATCTTGCTATATAAATGTATTGCTACTAAAAGGTCATTTCACAATTTGGATTTGAGAAGCTTGTAAATCCACTTTAGCTTGCGAATATATCCTTGCTTTTACTTAGTCATGTTCATAAACTTCTGGGTAATCACACTATTCCCAACCCTCAAAGAACCTGGAGGGTGTTGCCTTGATTCTGAGTCCTCACCTCCTGCCAACAATCAGTCAACGCTTCTGCTTTAACTTCTCATTTAGAGATGTTCATACAGGTTCTTCACGTGAGAATAAATAGGGTGACACCTATTCCTTAAGTGTGGGCTAAACCCCAATGGAAATATTTTTCCATGAGAAACTAATCAAAGTCTGACTCAGCCTGAGCAACATATCTATACATACACAAACATGGAACATCTGGGTACTAGCTCTAACTGCTTCTTTTTTACATTAAAATACATGAGTGCCTGTATAGTCATAAAACTTAAGCTTTAAAGTGATCTTTTGTTTAATAATGTCTGAGTTTCTGTCCTACTGTCAGGTGATGGTTCTGTTGCATACTTTTATTTCTTGGGGGAAAACCAGGATTCAAATGGGGTAAGGAAGAACAGTAAGCAGATACAGACTCCCTAATGGCTCAGCTTGTCATTTTTTCCTTACCTCAGACGCATAGACACAACTGTGCTGCATTATCAAAAAATTAAATCAAAAATTAAAACTTCAGGGAGCCTGAATGTCTGGTTCTAGTGACACAACACCTCGTCAATATCTGTTTTTTCAATTTGCTAGCAGAGCTTGCATTTTACCTCAGCGTTTAATAGTTTCCGTGTTGAATTACATCTGAACTATAAAAGGCCAAAGCAATGCGGCTGCTTTGCAAAGCAGGCTTTGCATCTCTCCACCCCTTGATCCATAGAGATCAATTCGATCATCAATAAATGAAATGAATAATGCAGTAATATTTCTTCCTTCATTAAAATACTTCTTGGGCTGGTGAGGGGGAGGGAAGAATTTCAGATGGCATTAACGGTGGTACTACAGAAAGGTCAACAAAGATGTAGATATAAAAATTCACTTGATTACCCAAAGTAAACTTAATCACAGTAACAAAAACATTAAAAGCTACATGCACATTTCAGTTACGCATTACTGGTTTTGTAAAGTACTAAAAGGCAAGGCTACGCACCCAGCTTATGTCTCCTCCCCATTCTGAGGCAGCTGCAGTTCCACTGGCTGGTGGGAATAGATGCCTTGGCAGCTTCACACTTCCAAGACAAGGTGATATGGCAGGGAAACACGCAGCTTCCTCTGGACTTCTCTCACACATATAGATGCACAGTATGAAAATCCTCAATACATATGTAAACTAAAGACAAATTGGAAAGACTATGTAAGTAACCTAAAGCTAATATTACTAAGTACAGCTCAGGAAAATGGTAGTAACAGATTCTAGTAAACCTTTTCCAGACAAAGAGAGGCTGATTTTCTAAGCCTCTTGTTGGTATTCAGTTTTTCACAGGGCAAAGATAAATTCAGCATTAGACTCTTTTATACCAAAGCCAAGGGAAGTTTAAAACAAACACACGTGGCTCTAATAGTTCACCTCCCCCGTAACCATTTTAACATCTATTTTCAATTAATTTATTTTTCTGTGATATGTGTAATTATCTAATATGCCATTTTGATTTAATTAACACAGTTACACTCCACAGTTCTGCTCATGAGCAACAAGCCACTGCCAGGAACTCAGCTATCCCAGAACAATGATTTAATAGAACAAATACATACACGTATTTTAGTGTTTCTGTACACCATCAAATTGGTCAAAAGTTAATACTAAAAACCTATGGCCATATAGACTATAGGGAATTAACAATTTTCTATTATACAGGCTTGAACAAGTCAGGCTTTATCGTCCTTCAGTTTGTCACAAGTGACATGCAGCAAAATGACATCTGTGACTTAAAAATGAGGGTTGTGAAGCACAATAAAGTGACTTCATATATATTTAAACGTACATTTTCATATACAAACTGTAGAAGTTCTAAGGTTGTCCATAAGTATCAGATGAAAAAACACACAATCTAATTCAGCTTATGAACATAAGGGGGCATTTCCCACACTTATCTGAAATTAAGAACATCATTTGGTATTTATAGAGCAATAGACCTCAATGGATTTTGCAATTTTTTTGTTTTAAACAGGGAATGGCTCTGTCCTTCTGCAGCAGACAGGCACTTTCTGACAGGATTTTCTCATTAGCTTTCTTATTTGGGAGTGTTAGGATTTTAAGTCTATAGTAAATGTGCTACTTTTCTCACAAGAATCACTGAAAACGGTTGTTTCAAAAGTATGTTTTCTTCAAAACTTCTACCCTGGAGTCCACCCTCCCCCAATTTAAATTCAAGTTACTCATAAATGTGGAGGTGATGGCTATAAATTATTTCTTTTGAAAACGACCACACTTAGAGCTATGATGAGATTCAAAACAAATATGAAGGCTATGTGCTTAGGAACAAATGGTGATTAAATCTTTGAGCTTGCAGCACGGTATCACTAAAAAGAAAAATCAAGACTAGAAGGGAAGAATAAGTATTAAAGGAAGATTAATTTTCTTTTGTATTATTAAATGAAAAAAAATTCTTAACTCATATTATCAAAATACAGTATTTTTTCATTCATGGCAGATGTTCTGCCTAAACTTGGCTTAAGCTAAATGCATTCAAACTTTGTTACTTCGTTCCCAGAGCAGATTAATTAGTACAAATCCAACCTTTTATCAAAGTAACTTTACTGGTCTAAAGATAGTAGTAGTAGTGCTAACTTCATAGGTTTCAGGGCCTGTTTAGCCATTATGACTCATTTCTTTCCACTCTTAATTTGCGGTTTCTAGGAATATGAATAATAGTTCCTTCTCTATTTCACCATTACTTTTTACACGAGTTATGGATATTCAAAGCAAGATATTTCTGTTTCCTCTAAACTCTAATATATGCAAATTTGTCTATTAGAGGATATAATAAAAATAACATCACTATGCACTCACACAATTTACATATTCAGATCAACATTTATTCAACTCTAAGAACACAGTAAGTTAAATGCAATATATTTCCATGGAATCTTTATCCCAGGACCTTACTTAGAGTTCATTTGATTCCACAGAGAGACTCCATATGGTTCAAAAGCACAAGACAAAACCTAGACAATCTTTCTGTAATGCTGTATCACTTACATTCCCTTAACTTACCACTTAGGCAGGAAATAATAGAATTATCTTAATAGAACAAAGCATTTTCTGTAATTTTATATTGTGTGAGCACTTTGCACATTTTAAGCATGGACTTCAGCTCTTCCATTCTGCTACCGTATCTTTGTGAAAAATGATCATTAGGCAACTACACTCTGCTGTTTACTCTTCACCACCTTGAAGACTGCAGCACAATTTCTGATCCTCTCAGCTTCCTTAAATTAGATCATATCTACTCTTGGTAAAAACCTTATGACAACTTAGGCCACCTGGGTCACTTAACAGGCGTTGGTAAACCCAGGCTGGCCAAGTAACCACAAAGAAAACAGGACTAACTCAGCTGTTGGTCTTAACCACTCCCAGAAATCCCAAAGAAACCAATCACACAAGGTACGTTAGGTTTATCTTTCAGACTAACTCACCTGGCACCTGCTGAACTACCACATAAGGGTATTTAATGTGCATTACAAATCATAGTGCATCAGGGACTTCAGTGGTCTTTTTTCTTACTTTGAAAGTACAGAACAAAAGCCTACCTGGGCAGTGTGGAACCTCCCTCTGCAACAGAGTCTGCAACAAAGCACAATCTTGAAACATAAGCTAAAGAAAATTGTGCATTTCCAATTTTGAAGCAATATTAAGAAATATTTGTTCACTCTGTTATTGGTAAAACAAGTATCATGGCTTGAGAGTGTAAGTATTAGACAAGCACAACAGGATGTAGATTGGCCCATGTATTTGAAAAGAAAACCTTCCTCATAAAAATTCCCCAAAACATTTTTCCCTCTCCTAGTACTTATGGTGCCACAAAATGGTCACCTATACTTTACTGTGAGATTCTCTTCCTTTGTTTGTTTTTTTTTTTTTTCAATTTAGAACTGCCTGCTTTCTCTAAGGAAGAAACTATTCTTTAACAGTCACGCTGAGCAATCCCTTAAGCTCAACATAATTTTTACACTAATATTTGATACAAGCTGATCAATTAATTTATCACAATAAAAGTAACATTAACCCTGTATCTTTATGTTGGGTGGACTACATTAGGACTTTCTCTTTTATGGTAACTGCTTCTTGGGACTTTAATTTTGACTGAATCCTTACTATTCAAATGCACCTAAGAGCATCATCTTCACTGGCATTACATCAAAGGAATGGGAGACAGTATACAATATTATGCAAGCTAGATGCTAACAAGCCTACAGAACAACTTTAAAATACCATTTATGTTAAGATTCAAATGAAACTTAAGTTAGCATTTAATAGAACTGTTTTGTTACAAGGTGAAAACAGGCTCCTCAGAGACTTCCAGTATGGAGTTCTACCACTTAGGATTTCCAGAAATTACAGAAGAATAACAATATTTGTATACAATCCCAGTTACTAAAAGACAAACTAATTGCCATGCATTTGTTGTAACTTGGAGAATGCATTTCTGGGATGACTAGACTGACATAAATAATGTGAAAAATTCACAGACAAATTATATTAGAAACTTGAACCAAAACGATAGAACTAGAATCCATCTTAAACCAAGAAAAAAAGAACAGAAGATACACCTTGATTTAGGAACACATTCAACACAAAAATAAAAAAGAAACTTTGAGGGCTTTTTCTATCACAGGAAGGTTTCTACATCAACCTCTCTGTACAAACTATTCAACACCCATCAGAATCTCAAGAATTCATATCTGGCTTGTAGGGCCATTAAGACTTGAGGCACCCAGGGTTCTGACAGGGGGCAGAGCAAATGCTTCCCTAAGGGGCCATAATTCTTGTGCTCGAGGGTACCTACAGACACACACACACACAAGAATGTTTTGGCTCAGCATTAGAAGAAATCACATTAATCGGAAGACTTCAGTTCCTCAGAACCCTGATCAACTACACGAAGGTTTAAGTGCACAGAATCACAGCATTCTTGCTGGGGGTTGAATTACTATTGAAAAGGAGTCTGCTGTGCACAAAGTTTTCCTCTGACATTCTCAGACATAACTTGTGTTTTTACAAGTCGATGACCATCCATCAGCCAAAATAATCAGTACATCTATCAGGCCACATGCTGGGAAAAGTCATTCTTTAAAAATTGCTCAATCCTGGATATGGCTGGATGCCCCCACTTCTGCAGACACAAAGACGCTGCAGGCCCAGTGTCAGGGATTTCTGTGAGTCCTGGGAAGACCCTTGCCTTCCCATCATATTCCTAGTGCTTCTTTTTGTCAGTTACTGGCATACTTTTTATCTTCAGGGAGTACAGAAGGGAGGGAGGGGTTCTTTTGAGTCATCACTGACTGTCTGTGGAGCCTCAGTGAAAATGCCTGCAACGTGTCTGGATCCATGTCTTGATAAAGATGTTACCCTTTTCAAAAAGAAAGTCAATGTCAATTACAGCCAGGCATACTTTTTTTTTTATGTAACAAATTTGCAAATAATGGTCATCTGGATTACAGAAGAATCTAACTAAGAACAAATACACCAATGTTTTTTCAGCAGCAAGTAGACTAATCAGTCTCTCATCTATGGAATAAAAAGCCTTTCTTGCTCTTCATCTTAAAGCTCTGTTTCTTTATGGGACTTGGAGCTATGCAACAAAAAAAATGCAGTTTTGCAAGGTGTATGCAGTGTGGGAGAGGGGATGGACAAAGACAGAAAGCACATGTCTAACAGACATTTGAGCTAGGAATGGTGTGGCATTTATCCAGCCCAAAGTCTCGAGAGAGGTTTGTGGGTTTATTAAGATTTGGACCAGTGGACTTCCTTTACATAGTCTGAAGACCAGGGAGTTAGATGCCATCATGGACCTTGCTCAGAATTTTACCAACTTATCAAAAGAGCCAAACTTCTACTTGCATGCTACTGTATTTGAAAGAATGCTGGGACTTCGGGTTTTTTTCCTCTTTTTTAATTCCCATAACTTACAGATTTTATACATAGATTCACGGGCAAAATGCTTTATGTACAACAGCTAATTCTCCTGATGTATATCAAGTTTTCAGCACATTCAAAGAACATTCTTCCTTAGATAATGTCCTTTTAAAACACAATATAAAGAAATAAATAAATACCGACTCTGCTGGGCAAGGTGGTCTTTAAAGTTTTCCTTTGCCGACTGAGATGACCCAGTTAAATTGTCTGAAACAGGTTTGGTTTTACTTGGTTAAAGAAATGAAGTAATTTTTACAACTTATGAGTCAATCATGCCTATTAAGATAAAAGTAGTATTACACAGAGTGGCAAACAAATGTAACCCATTGAAGATTTTATTTCCTGTTCCTCATTTGTGAATAACAGCTGAGTTATTTCTGAGTGCTTTTGCACCACACCACAATCTTTGTAAGGCATGAGGCAAATGTTGTAATTCACTATTACTCCATTCCCTTTGAGTAACACACACAGTAAAATGGGGAGAGAAGCAGAGGGGAAAAAAATTTAAAAATCTGACAAAAGCTCAGTAGACAACCCCTAGAACTGCAGTTGTAGCAGCTTTAACCAGCCCCAGGATCAGATGACTAATGAACGTGGCAGCCTGCCATCTCCCTCTTTCTTTCACTGGACCTACACTGAATGAAATTCAGTATTCAGTATCTGTCCCTGAAATTGTCTAAATCAAAACAAGAGGGTGGTGAGAATCCATCAGAACTGTTGGAAGCTCATTCTGTTTATTTAAGTGTATATATGTTTCAAATGTGTTGATGTGAGATGCCTTAGATAAAATATAAGATAACATCCCTAGGTACTGACTAACAAATAGCCAAGCACCATTTGAGAGACCCGTTTTCAAAGACTTGGCAAATGCAGCAGAACCTGCCTGGAATCAGCTCAGTAGCATTAGTTTCTAAACGTACTCCTTGCTGCATGGTATCATGCCAAACTGGAGACAGTAATTTATTTTGTTTTTCTCTAATGATAAGATGATTTGATCATTATATCTGGCGATACCTTGCTCAGCAAGAACTGTCACGGTAATCAACATAGTGACATTCATGGGAAGGTTCTTCGCAGAGGCTGATGCAATGAGACTAATGGCACCGGATTCTCCTTGCACGTGAGTGCTGAAAAGAGTTTCAGGAAATTCAACACTGTCTTTTTTGTGTGCTCCACCTCCCCACCCCCACTTCCTTAAGAGCGCGCCTGCCTCTCATTAGAGTGTCTAGGAGTTACAAGCACCCACACTGAGATTAGAACATGCCCTTAAATCCAGAAATTCTCCAAGTAATGAACTGTAATGTGAAAGGGGACAACAAAAGGAAAAGATAGATGCTAGCAGCAACTGGACAAAAGTTTGCCATAACAACCCCTGCTTAGCGAATTCCCTGCCAAGCAATTTATATCCACAAGGGGTGCATTCCATTCCCTTAGCCTCCAGTGTCTTTTAAAGCTAAAACTTCTTTCTTGCTGCAGTTTATGGCACATTTTTACTATGTGTACTTAGGAAGCAAGCAAGGCTGACTAAACAGATTTCCTCCATGACCTTTACTACTGTCGGCTGAAAACAATTTAGTCCATTTTAAGTCATTTGAGAGCACTGTAAACATTATCCAAGGGGCTTAGGAATGACCGCCTAAACCATGACCTTTCAAGCTGACAGATGACAAAAAATACTCCACTTTAAACCATTTTAAATCATATGATAAAGGTCTCTTATCCTGCTGAAACAGAGAGGAATTTTCCTTTTGCCACTACATCATAAAGATGCTTTTCGTTCCATTTAAGAAATGAAATCTTTTCCTGACAGTGAGGTGGAAAAATAAAAGGAATAACCTAAAATACCCAAGTCCTTTTTCTCTTGATTAAAAGTTCAATCCCATCCAATTATAATAAACGAGGAACTAAAACAAAAGGAGTAAGCAAACAAAAAAAAGTGAAAAAACTTACACTGGAAATACCTCAGTTGAAAACTGAAAGGGAAAGAGAAAAAAACCCAAAAACAACAACCAACTTTATCCGAGCCAATTTTGTTAAAACCTTGCATACATACCTGCTTTTTTAACTCATTCGTATTCAAGGAAAGTTAGATGGTACTTTATCTTGTCATTCTCCATTACACTGAGAGTCAAGGCAGTTACCAGTAAATCCAGAGCTGCAATACAAAAGCTACTGTGCTCCCGCACAGAAAACAAAGCACATTCTTGGCCCACTTTCAGGACAAAGACTACATTTTAAACTACTGTGAAAGTGTCATGAGTACATAAGATCACACATGTAGCACTTCTTGGGCTTCACAAGGGCTTAAACATGTTCTGTTCTAGAATTTCAACCACACAGATGCTCCAAATCTAGTTTCTCTTGTCATTAAAAGATAAAAGGTGAGGTATATAATATACTTCACATGCTGTCTTCATTGCTCTGCTCCAGTCTCTCAGTAGGATCACTGAGGTTGGACAAGAGTCACTAAAGCACCCTGGATTCTTCTTCCTCACCCAGACCTTCCCTACACTGCATGAATTCTCTGGAACTGACCTTCTGACACCGGTAAAGCACAGCACAAGCATGTGCTCTCTATTCCCTCAACTGGTTAATCGGTACTGTTTTCAGCCAGAGGTATACAGACGACTCATGGAGGAATTCCACTTACAACATCATCCAGAGTTTATTTTAATTCATAATCAATTCAAAAAAAGAAGCAATACTGTCTGGTTACTTCTGTGAACTAGCGCTACGGCACATACTTCACCAATTTTTTGAAAACACTATTAAATACTTGAATTTACTATTAAATATGGCTGATACAGAAGTCTTGACTAAAAGTTCACAATGTTAGTACAGAAATGAGATTCAATAAGTAGCAATGTCAAAACAGATGCCAATCAAAGCTGTAGAATCAAAACACTTCAGCCCTCCTGCCAGTATACTGGAAATCAGCCTCTAAAGCTAAGTGTTTTCTTTCCTGACTTAAATAATAAAAAATTTAATTGTCGTTATTTTTTTCTTTTTTTTCCCTTCACTTTTAACATTAGTGATTCACCAAGTCCACCTGGTGGCCTTTCACATCTGGCTAAGTGATGCTGTTCTCCAGGTATAATCTTAAAATCAACTAAACCTATGTTGTGGGAAAATACTATATTTTGGTATTTCAGCTACCTCAGTGCCCAGGAATATGCTGCTCGCGTACCCAGCTCTATGCAGATGAAGGGCTGACTTAAAAGAAGGATCTGGAAGTACCCAGAGAAAGAAACACACAATATGTGATTCCATTTTATTACTACAGATTCAACAAATTTGAAATGCAGGTGTATGATGTTCTTAACATTATACTTTAGAAAAAGTCCTCCAAAGGTCAAATTCAGTGTCCAGTCAAGCTAGTAGAAGTTCCAACAGGAATATGAGTAGAAATTGAAACACGACTTCTAAATTGCATCAAACATAACAGAAAGGAGATAATAAGTGACACACTTTTCTCCTTGAGGACATATAAGAATAAGGCAATTAAAATATAGAAGTTGGAAATCAGAGGAGCTTCACTGAGAAACAATGAAAAGTGTCTAAATTTGAGAGAAAAAGGGGCAGATGATGCTGTGCTTTGAATAGTCTTCTCATTGAATAAATCACAGTATTGGCAAATAGATACAAGGGATAAGTGCCCAAAACACAGCATTCAAGTGCTTCCAGAACAAACTGTCCCTCAAGAGATATCTGGAGGATTTCTGCTCTTCCTTACATTTTGGCAGCACTAACATACTTGTGTCAGTGGACTGGATTCTCTTCAGCTGTGCCCAAACAATACAGTAATTTCTCTGAACATCGCTGTATAGACATTACAGTAAACTTCTGGCAAACAGAGAGCAGAACCACCAGAGCTGGACCAGTTTCAACTCTCAGATCCCTGCTAAGTATTCCTTTCCCCGACACCAAAGAGCTAACTGCTTTTCTTTCTCTGAAATTCAGAAAACTGAAAACTCTGCCATCTTGGTTACCTGCAGTGCCAGAAATCATAAAAGAACTCCTGAAGTGGGCAAAAAAGTCTCCTGAAAATAAATCTAACTATTACCTTATGAATTTGACTCATGTCAGTGCTAGAGTAAGACCTTATGAAACAGGTAAACAAATTAGCTGAGCTGGGAATTATTCCACTCCCCAATTTTGTGGTGTCGTGTTACCACAGCACCTCACCAGGGCTTATGTGCGTTTCCTGAGTACCGATGGAAGTGGCATTGCAGCAGCCTACTTAAAACTTGCTGAAAACTGACACTTGTAATCTTGATTGCACAGTACTATGTCCCTCAAAAAGAAGATGCATCCTTGATCAAAGTTCAAGTGTTCAGTGAAAGAGCAGAATAACTAATAACACACAATAGCTAAAACACAGTCCACATTTTTCTTGATAGTTCTAAAATCTTAAAAATTATCATAACTAAAATCTTATAATCACAGGAGCAGGATAGGTAGCCTATGAATTTCCTTGGATACATATATATGTCCATGTATATTGACGAGTTTTGAGAGAATTACTCCTCTTCTTAATAGACAAGAACTTGCAGGTTTAGATCTCCATACACTTAATAAATCTTAGTACTGCTGTCCAGAAGGGGGTTATTTTTGACAGGCAAGATACAGAGAATGAATCATAGAGCCCAACTGCATTATTTGGATTTTATATTCAAGTAAAATTGCTCAGTGTCTTTCACAGTAGATTCCTCTGAGGCACATGACTGCCTGCTGCCTCTGAAGTCAACTAACACAGAAAATTCATAACTACAGTTAAGACTACAGTTTTGGTAAAGAAAATTCAAGGGTAAACTTACTGTAGATATCCACAGGAAGGAAAATTTACAGATCTCAGCTCCATCTTAACCATTTATGCATTTTTTGTTAATTGTGTTCATTTTTCAAATAAGTTGTCAGTTCTGATTGTCTCCTAATTTTTAATCAGACAGAGTAAACCCAGACATCTCTAGTGAAAACCCCCATGAAAGCAGAAAACAAGAAGGAAGAACTACCTCTTTTGACAGTCAACCACATGTAGCAGTCCAGCACACTGTGGTTACCTGGGGCTGGTGTGCCTAGGAACAGACAAGGCGACTGAACACTCCAGCCACCGTGCTTTTTATCTCACAAATGTCACATTTTGAGAGCACTGGAAGCCAGAACCCTTCACTTCCATTTTCTGATGTTCTGATTAGACTTAAGGAGGTTGTATTTTCTTCTGTTTTACTTAACTTTAGGCTTGAGATGAAGATCATGGAAGTCATCAGCTTTCAGACATATTTTGTATGATCTGGACACCAGAACATTCTCTTGAAAAGGGTAAAAAAGAAAAACAAAGAAAGAAATAAAAAGAATCCCATACTATCCACCCTAGAAAAATTACGTTGTTGACTTTTTTAGTTCCATCATTCTAATGTTGTATGCCATTTTCCTATTTTCAAAGATTTCTAGTGAAGTAGTTTCTTTGATTCTGTAGGCTATATTTCAGTTACATAGCAGAAGCTTGCACTTCCACTCTGGATGCCAAGTTGAATAATTCAGTAAAGAAACAAACCCAGATGTCCACTCACCTAAAGTAAAAGTTTCCAGTTATGCATTAGATGGTTTCATGTATTCTGAGACTCTTTAGCAAATATCATAACCATGAAAATCAGATTCCTCCTCTGGTTTATTCTTTCAAAAATAAAACATTACTTCAGCTATTTATAATACCAAGGTTTTCCAAAATTACTATGCATGCCCTGTCAAGCCTAATCAAAGACAAGGTGACATGAAATAACTGAACAGCTATGCTCACACACAGAACTAATGTTGGTCTCACAGCCCACGACAGGTTGCCTGCCTTCTTTCACCTGAAAAAATGGATAACATACGCTACTATATAATCTATAGTAGTAGAATCACAGGAAAGTAACTATTCCTCTCGCAGCTTCAAAAATGCACCCTGGTTTATATAGGCCAGTTTTTCAGCTCTGAAAACCCTACACTGAGATTTAAGGCCAGTAACCTCTATAACAGGTTAAAGAGTAGAAGAATATACCCACAGCTGCTGTATGCCTAGACTCATTGTATTTCATGTCTGACTTCATAACATTTGTAGAGTACTCTCAGTTTTCAGAAATCCTTTAAATAGGCATGCAAGTAGCGTATCACGCTTCATGAACTCCCTAAACCTCCAAATCAAGAAATCCCCATAGAGGGTAACCAAGACATTGGGTGGAAGAATGGTAGGATGTGCAATGTTCACAAGGTGTCTCTCCAGCAGTTCAGTGAGGCACTGGTCTCAACTAACTTTCTTGGGTACTGATTTTAAGCAGGGTATCACAGTCAGTAAGAAACTAACACAACTAACCGTGGTTTGCTGATTTTGTATCATTTGGGATATTCTTAATAGATCTTTAATTATCTCTTTCAGTTCCTGTCTAGTTCATTTTGCTGTTCTCTACATTGTATATATAGATTTTTGGGTGAAACTATGCATTTAAAGTTTCCTTTTTCTTCACAAGTATGTACTGTTTCCTTCCAAATGAAGAAAATTAATACATAAACCAAGTAAAAGCTAAGTACATTTACACAATCACTTCATAATTTTATAATAACACATGGGTATAATAGTTTTATCTAAAGTGGGACTTAAATTTTTATTCCTTGCCTCTGGTTCATGTTGGTCCAGTAGTAAGTGGATGATAGCCCAGAAAGACATCCTACTCTGATTAAAAATAAAAATATTACAACAACCAAATGATTTATTGAATTAGATGGCACAGCCATTTGATCTAGCAGAAATTAGCCTGCCAAAGTTTGACCTTCTTCTAGTTTCTGACATGTAATACATAACAGTTTACTTAGCACTTGAGCCACAATTTTCTGTATACAACTCACGTAGAATCAGAATCGTACTGGGACCTAATCACTGAAGAGATGCTTTTGAAGTCAAATGGTAAAAATTTCACAAGCACTTCAGACCAGAAGTGACAAAGCCATCTGGCTGGATTTTCAATGAGCCCCATAAGTATGTAAGTCAACTTAACAAAATCACAGTGAGAGACATCCAATCTGCATTCCCAGAAATATTTTCATAATGTGTCTTAGGTAATCAGACAGTATTGAAGAAAACATTATTTTCAGCTTTACTTACTGAACAAGCTGAAAACTCTGGGTACAAAACTCCACTCAAGTCCAGACAGAAATGCGCAAAAAAATGACATAGATGATATAGACTTTGACATCACAGAGTTCAATAACAAGGCATAAGATTTGTTAATGAGAAATTTGACTCTGTAAGAAAATACAGAAGGTCAGCAGGATCACTGGTAAAAATACCACTAGAGTTACTACAAAGCTAGTCGTTCCATGATAAGTTTTATAATGATTCCCAAAATCTTCAACGTTCCTCCCAAGGTGGTGCAGAGAGCATCCTTTAATCATTTTCATGCTATCACACAAGAAACAGGCATAGTCACAAACCTTAGGAGATGAGGAGGATCACTAAACCCTGGAAAGCAGAAGACTAAAAATTCAGTATAATAGCTAAAAAAAAATGTAAACTCATTTCCATCTCTGATATTAAAGCTGCCTGCAGACAAAGGAAATGATGGGCAGAAAATGCTGCAGTCACTAGAACTCGGAAGTTTTCAGAAGCATCAAACCCAAATGTTATTCATTTTTGCAAGAGTCTGCCATTGTGTCAGACACTGCAGTCCTACCCAGTACCAAAGACAAACAACATTTCAGACCACTATTTTACATGCCTTTACTTGAAATTCCAGCAGATGAACAGGAAACAGCCGTTTGCTGGTGCAAATTTGGTTCAGGTATTTGAACTCGACAAAGAAAATAGCTTGATTTTGAACCACATTGGAAGTTCTGAAGACAGGATGGTGAATCATGAAAACAAAATACATCTGCTTCAAAACCTTAAATCCATACCAAGTACAAACTAAATTATTTCAGTAGGGCCTTCAGTGGCCCAATAGAAAAGATCACCACAATGATGACTCCAAAACTGTAACATCTCAGTGATTATGTACCTCAATCTCAAGTTTTCTTGCCATCTTTTTTTTTTTTTCCCCTACTTGCTGGAGTAAACTTGCAAGTATAAATCAAATCAAATGGATTTCAGACTACATGATGCAAGGAGAAGCATTTTGTATTTAGTTGGCCTTCTCATCTAGCAGAATAACACCAAAAAAATTCTTACTCACACAAGTGCATGAACTTTATGACTACCCATTTATAATCATTCTACCTTCTTTAAAAAAAAAAAAAAACAAAAAAACAAAAGAAAAAAAAAGAAACTTGAGTGTTACCACTGCAAACAGGCTAGAAAACAGACAAACAAAAATACTATGATACTACTTATTTTTTATGTAACTGCAAAGTAAGTTTGAAAAGAAAATAGTTAAAGAATATTGGAAGACTCACTAGAAACTCTGCTTTGCAGAATTACTTGGTACTCTGAGGTACTACAGTTAAACATTATAAAAACCCCTAACAGAGAGCTGAAAAAAAAATAATCCCTATTTGAATCGTCTTGTTCCTTTTAATGTTACTTAGTTTGATACTGCAACAGTCTTTCTAGTAGCACCCTGTCGTGCGTGCTGTCTAAAATATTCTACTGTAGCCTAATCAGCTAAACACTCTTTGTTTAAGTCCTAATCTTTTCCAACTTTTTTTTCTAACTGCTGAACACCTGCAGAGAGCTCCCATAGTTATCTTTGTGATATAGAAACATAAAAGATGAAACACAGTGCGTGTTATAGAAGCTATGCGTACATGACGAGAACCTCAAAGGACTGCCAGACTGCCCATTTACCATTGGATTCTTCCTGTGGCTCATTTTCTGTGCAAGTAAACTCACAATAAAGCACTGAATTACTGTTTTATTAAATGTTGAGTATATAAAATCATGTCTCCATTACTGAAATACTGAACATTACTTGTTTAGCAGTTTAAATGAAGGCAAGAAAGGACTATAAAGCTACATCTACCTGTCTTTCACTTATTACATATTTAATTTCCATGGTATAACACAATTTTTCAGGTTTTAATTCCATTACTTTTCTCACACTGGACACTGTTCCTTCCTATGCAGTGATCCAGCTACTTGAATGGAAGTATTACACCATAAAACCAGAATGAAAACATCCACTTCTGTAGAAAAGCTTTATCATCTTGCACATCCTCGACATAACAGCAGATTTTAACAAACCAGCTTACTGTTACAAAATATTACGTCCCTTCAGGGCTTTCAAAAGCATGTTCTTTTCTCATGTCACACTATTTTAAGTTATTTTGTATCTCCTCAGAAACAGCACAAGAAATATTCCTTTCCCCTCCCCCCCCCCAACTATGGACACATCAGCACTAGAGACTGAGATCTTTACTTCTCCCCAGCCCCAAGGAGAAGCATGGTGCCCTGAACTCCTCTGCACACCAGAAAAGGCAGAAGGAAAAAAACAGGAGTGCACTGGATACAAATGCAAGAGTGCTGATACACTAAAATGCTGCAAAACACTTAAGATAGCAAACAGTTCTGTGGGTCTTAATTCTACAAAAAAATACTGCTGTTTCTTAGGCAGTTTAAGACTGATGTAATTCCATGTTAAGGCATCAAAAAACCCTCTTAAATAATTACAGTTCTTTTACTAAAAATAGATTCAGATTTTACAGCTTAATGATTATTTTCATTGAATTTAAGAAGTGATATTCTCATTCATTTCCCTAACTTGTCCTAAAGCAAATTCTAGATCCTAGACACAGTCCAAAAGGGACAAGACATTCTTTTCCTATAATGCCAGAGTTTTTTACCCGGTCTTAGTAGCCTTCCATGTAGAAATACCATCATGATTGATTTTTTTTTTCCCCTCCTTTCTTGGTTTTTTGGTTGTTCCCCCCACCCCAGGCATTTCATGTCTCTAAATATATTAAGTTACGTGGACTGTAGATATTCCCTTTTTACTAAATTCACAGGTTTTAAGAAACAGAATGAAATCTAGAGAAATTCCAGATTACAGATTGCAAATGTCAATTTTGCTTATACTTGTAAGATTACTTTTAGGGGAAACATTCCTTAACCAGGTTCCATTCACTTTGCCCATTATGAACTGTCAATCTGGATGTCACCTGCAAACTCCACTGGCAGGAAAAGTTGCTCCTACAAATAGAAAGTGGATTTCTTTTTACACGAGACATGATACGTAAGCTGTATAAGATGAGCTTTTGCTTGAAGCCAGAACCTTTACAATGTTTTTTAACAACTTCACAAGAGATTGCTAATATGATGTTACAAATAAACTGTCAGGGAGGAGAAAGACTGTCTGCTCCAAGAGCAGACATAAGATCACAATCCAGGCAAGCGCAGCCTCAACAAAAAAGGGTAGACAGTCCCACAGAATCAAACAGGGCCAGGCTATGAGAGGGACGACTTCCACTGTGCCAGGACAAGGCGAGGTCTAGGGTGTATACAGAGAGGTAAAAGGCAGGGCCAGAGACAAGGCTGGAGCACAAGCCATAACACAAATTCAACCATCCTGCTGGAGACACAGCCAGAGATGAGGCAGGAGAGGAGCTATCCAGAGCATAGCTCCGAGGTCTGTCCAGGAAAAAGTAAGCCAAGACAGCAGGAGGCACAGCTGGGTACAGGTACACTTGAGAGACAGCACAGGCAAGAGCTCCAGACTAACATGCTGCGAGGGGGATTGGGGTGAAAGGGGGCCCCAAGCAGAGTCTGGTCAAGTCTGAACAAGCAGGGTCATTAGAGCAACCATGGCCCTGACACAAACCAGGCTATGCCCTAGCCCCTAGGGCACTATTTAGCAAAAGGTGAACATGTAGGAGTGAATGTTGCCTGCTTCACCAGCTCACAGACTAACATCTGTTTCAGTTTAAGCCTGTATCAGATTCCACTAAGAGGATTTTAACTTGTAGCTCTTTGGTATGGCTCAAAAGGAGCATAAGGAAACTCTTAGCATACTTCTCAGAACAGACACCTGATAAATCAGAAACTAAAAAAAATAAATTACAAAACTGTACAGGAAAACAAATTCCAGGCATTATAATTTAAACTGAAAAGGGTTTTTAACACACTCGTCATCATGTGCCATGGGAAAAAGGAGAACATGATTCACTCTCCACTGAAAACATATGAAGCTAGTATTTAGCCCAAAGAACCACCAAAGAGGCAGAGTTAGTCTGAAATTTTAAACAGACATGCAGTTGACTCGCCATTCTCTTGCTTTCACACATATCCAGTATTGGCTTTTCTACAGTATCTTCTGTTAAATAATTATCTGTAACAAGGAATGAGAATGAGATAAGCAGCACAGGTGTACATCCCATTAAAATATTCTTTAGATATGCAAATCCAGGAATTTCTTTCCTCAGGCAGAAAAGGTGCATGAAGCTATGATGATCATTTTAAAACACTGTTACTGTAGTAAGATAAGAACAGGGTAGTTATAAAAGAAAGGTTGCCAAGAGGACATCTGAATAGAGATAACCAATACACAATACATAAGGAAAGCACACAATATTCATTAATAACAGCGGCTGACTTTTGCATCTTCTCAGTAGAGAAGCTGTTGATTAGCAGAGCCCCTAGCTGCAGCACAAGTGTCAAAACAAGCAACAGAGGAGCACTTAAGTTCAGTGGTTTCCAAACAGATTCCTTTGCTGCAGACACTTGGAATAGAATCATAGAACAACCAGGTTGGAAGAGACCCACCGGATCATCGAGTCCAACCATTCCTATCAGTCACTAAACCATGTCCCTCAGCACCTCGTCCACCAGAGCCTTAAACCTCTCCAGGGAAGGTGACTCAACCACCTCCCTGGGCAGCCTCTGCCAATGCCCACTTGCTATTCAGTTAACACAAGCTAACCTTTGACCTGGCTGAAGCAGGAGAAGCTTCACAGCTGAAGTCCAACTCCCCCACTGAAGTTCTTCCTCACACCTCCTTTTGGTTCCTTTACCTTTACAGCATAGTGAAGGGAGTTAGACTGCAACAGCCTTTACTCACAAATCATTCAATTGCTTCAATCACTAATAAAGGATATTAACAAAGACATTTTGGACACCTAAGGGGAAAAGACATTTTATAGGAAACATGCAGGATAAGTAATATAGTTTATCTACGCTTTTCTGAAACTGTAGAGACAACCTAATATAAAGAGCAAATCTACAAAGTTAAGCTAAAATACAGGAGATACCGCAGCAGATGGATAAAAGCAGGTCTCAAATCAAAGGAGACTAACAAGTGGGAATAGTTTTGAAGGAGTGCAGCAAGTACAGGAGTGCCAAAAAATCAATATCAAGATGAATACTATTCTTTTTGCTATCTCTTAAGATTTGTACTGTGCCACATGGACTGCAGTGACAATATTCACTTAAAGTACAAAGCAGAGGCAGTCAGAATTAAGCAAGAAGGTTACACAATTCACATGCATAGAGGGTTCATGCTACTATGAACAGGACAGTGATGAAAAACAAAAAGGAACATAAGATTTTAATGAGTTATATCCTACAGAGATGTGCAGCAGAAAGATCTATTCTCAGAAACAATTGTATTCTTCTTCTTTCAACTTGGATATTTGGTACAATCATTACCAAAGGGAAAAAGCATTTTGTGGTACATTTGTGAAGCTGAATTTATATAACTAATTTCTTTGTTTAAAATAAATAGATAAGAACTCTGAAGAGCATTAGTACAAGAATAAAAGGAAGTAGAACAGTTTTGTAGGAGACTACCAAAGATCCCCAATGAGAAGTTGTAAGAATGAGTATTCTTAATGAGAATGTGATTTATTTATGAATCATGCTGAGAAAATAGAACATATGGATAGTATCAAATGTATGGTTTTAACAGGAATTTGATGGTCATCATAGTGCTGGACAGGATTTTGGTTCGTATTCATACTTTCTTAAAGCCATGAATTCATGGCCATGTTACTCTATACAATTAGAGGTCATATAAAGACTTCAGAATAACTTTCTTAATTACATATTTAACACACATTTTTTGATACACGCACAGAATGAATAAATGAAATCTTCATCTTGCAGAGTGGGAATTGTTACTTACAGTTACCTCAGCTCCTTCATCAGTACATACATCTCATTTTCCACCATCACACATCTTCTTTCACGCTCATTAATTACTGCTTTCAGTATTAAATAATGTCATCTGTGCAGCAGAAAATAATGCTAATTGTCACCTCCCTCAGAAGGAAGTAACTAACACCACAGATTTGCAAAATTCACCATGAAATTCACATGAAAACTCTTGACTTCTAAGCTGTATTTACTTGTCAGTAAGTCCTTTTTAGCTTCTTTTCCTTCTGACTGGAACTTCAATGTCCAAAATCTTCAGCTTTATTATTAAATTTCACTAGGCCACTGAGATTTATTTTGACAAGCCCAGCAGACACGCTTACCTTCAGGCCCCTGTTTAAAGTCTACTAAATTCCATGGTATAGAAACATGCAGGAAATAAAACCACAAATATATAGGCATCCAAACCCCCTTCAGATTTTACATATAGTTAAAAGTACAAAAGATTTTAAGTGACATAACTTCGCAGTTTAAAAACTAAAGGCATCATTTAGTTGTATGACACACAGCACTAATGGAAAAAGACATTAGTTTAGACATTTAGATTGTGGGGAACATGTGAAAAAAAACACACCAAATCATTACCTAAGCAGTGATTCAGAAAAGAAGAATAAAAATTCTAATTAAAAATTACTAACTCCCATTTCAACCAATCTAATCTGTTTATTTGTCAACCTTTCAAACACTGCTATCAACCATAAATGACACCTAAGCTTGAGAAAGCTGTAATTACTGCAGTGATTTTGTAAGGGAGTTACAAACTGCAAGTATTTCAGCTTCCGATTAAAATTCACGGCAAATGGCAATAAATCCGCAACATGCTACTGATCACAAAACCCCATCTTCAGTTTATTTTCTTTTCCCTCTTACAAAGTGTCACAGTTTCAACTGGTACACTGTGGATGATGAATTAAATGGAGAAAGATCCTTCTCCTCTCTAAATTAGCTCCGATTTTAACAAACATGCTATTTAATAGTGGCACAGAAGTGATAAGAGGTAAGTACACTGGCATTTTGATCACAGGCTTACCTAAGTAGGTGAGAACTGCCCTACTGTCTTCTGAAATGAAGATAAAAGCTGATTACCAGGACCTCATCCTCAAGACTCTTTATTGTTTCATTAGCTGAGAAAACAAGAGAAGGCATCATCAAAAAAAGATAGGATGCAGACATCCAGAAGTAGTGGTACAGAGGGACCCACAACATTTACCTGTAAAGGGCAGAGTAACAATGGTACCTAGATGTGTGCAAGATGGTTAACAGGGAGGAGCCATTGCTGCTGGGACAGAGCCAGCAGGGCCAGGATGCCACTGTGCTCCCCTTCCCTTTCCCTGGGGCGAGGAGTCCTCGCTGCCCTTCTGCTGGCTGAGGTTGTGCTTCAGAAGAAAAGGCAAAAGATGAGCAGGCCTCCATCACCTCAGCTCGCTCCTGCCACAAGGGGCTGGGCCAGAGGGCTGTGGTGGGAAGCACGACATGGTGGCATCGATCTGAGCACCTGCTTGTCCTCAGGCAGGTGGCTGAATGTTCTGGAAGGCAACATGGGAAGGACAAGGCATGGTCTCACCTCACAGCACCCTCCTCAGGGCCTCCTGAAGCAGCAAAGACTCCCAGAAGCGGCTCCCAAGAGGGATTTTTGATGGCTGTGCCCACAGGCTGGGGCAGGATCTCTCACATCAATGGCAGCACATTGGAGGAATGAGGAACAGCCTCAGAGCAGTAAAACACAGCACCTGGGCCACTTGGAGATATCAGTGAGTGCAGGTTCTCTCCCTTGGAGCCGCTCACTCAGAACACACCTCCCCTCCTCACAGAGCAATGCTCAGCGATTACAGGCACAAGTTTAGGATCAGCAAGTTTCCTGCCAATTAAATATGACCCCTGTAAGGTTTTTCTAGAGGTAGATTTTACAGCATTTCATTATTTACTAAGCAGAGATGAGCTAACTAACCCAGATATTAATGGGATTCAGGGCTTATGAGCTGTGGTGTCTGACAGGTTGTGGATACACAACTGGCTTCAATGTCTCCACAGAGCAGTGAAAACAATGCACACATTTAGGTTAGAGTTGTGCTAACCCTGACTTTGTTTTGCAGGCCTCATCTCCTGGCTTCACTGTGGCTCGGCCTTACCAGGGCTTCCCCAGCCTTTGGCTGACATGGTCACCACCTCCAGGCTCCCTCCACTCGCCCTGCCCTGCTCCTCTGGGGCTCTGGCTTGTTGTGAGGGTCCTCAGGCTCCACCACTCCCTGCAGTGACCTTGGGACCTCAGAGGCTAAAGCTGCAGAGCAAAGCTTCACCTTCCTACCTCAGCCAGCATGACAACACTAGCTCAAGTTCAGCCATCCACACGCCCTCATCCCAGCGATCTCATGTTTTATTTATCCTGTAACTACTGCCTTTATTTTCAGGCCTACATCTATGGATTTTATCTTTCTGGGTGTCTTGTAACGTATGGTATTTATTTTGAATTCACCTCAGCAATCTGGATCGGTGACCTGGCCTCTTCATTATCTGTCTTTGTGTAATCCACAGTAATTATCTTAGATGATTTGATTTTTTTTTTCTAGCTCATTGATAAAATGTCAAGCACTGAAGGACAAAGAACCAATTATATTAGGACCCTATCAGAAGGACTTCAGCTGGATGACAATTCTCTTCCGTCTTCTCAGTTATTAATCCTCTAAATGTATTGGTTTAATTTCTTAATACATCATTGCCTAGAATATCAGGATTCCTTGTTAAACTATTTGTCTCTTAATTAAAAAATCTTACTCTTGAACTACTAGAAAAAACAGGTTTTTTTAAAAAAATAATTCTGTTTTTTTAAACCAATCCCATAATACTGGCAGGTGAAAAACTCAGTTACTATGTTTCTTTTATTTCCTTTTTTATAGCTAGCTGAAATTAATCAGGAATTTCTTACTAATTATGAGAAGCCTGTGATTCTTAAGACACAGTTGACTATTACTGTCTTCCATGTAGTTATAACAAAAAGTAGCATTATACTATGCAAAATTTTGCATTAGTAATTGTTTTAACAGAAACTTGACTATGCAGTTAATGAAATAAATTCCCCAGGCTTAATTTAAAGAAAAATAAAAACATATTGCGTAAATGCATGGAAGTCTAATCCCAATTTCTGTCAAGTGTGTAATCCAATACAACAAAAAAAGTACTCCACAAGACACCCTGATGGACTGACACAATCTCTCTGTGCCTTCCACGATGGTGGTGTGTGGAATTCTCTGTAATTGTTTGAACAACAGGAACAGGTAACAAAATAGTACTGTTTAATGTCAGAAGTCTGCAACTTACATTCCCTCACCGACAGTCCTTTATTATATTCTAATTCCTGCAATAGTATAGGCAGCATACAAGTGGACAAACAGACCCACATCAGTAACAAACGATAAAATAAGTGCAATAATACATGCTTTCTTTTCTTTTTTTCCTTTTGGAATTAATAACTTTTTAATTGTTCCCTTTTTTTGTTACTCAAAATGTAAAAAGAAAGCAAAAGAAAATAATTTAAATAACAAATGAGTCTGCACCAAATATTGCAGCTTTCAGTTCTTAACTAACTGCTAATTTCATTCTACCTTGTATACAAATGTTGAACATAGCATCTGCAAGTGCCCCACAGGCTGTTTTCTCAACCACTTCCCCACAGAAATCACTTTGCAGCTTTTCATTGGCATGAGTAGGTTTTTCTTCAGGGCCAGAAAGCCTGAAGGATCAGAGCTGTTATCTGCTCAAAAACACCATTTGGTTTTTCATTTACAGGGACGAACTGTGACATGAAAATACCAGGAGACAAAAACGTACCTCTGTGTAGTCCCTTCCATTGTTCACTGCAGGCACAAAGTATAGAGCAAAGGTTGGCAACTAGGATCTTTTCCACGTTTCTCAAGCATAGAGCAGAGAGATGTGAAGATTTTGTTTCCTATCCAAATGTGTCAGCCAACAGAGAAGGGAATGAATACAAATTTAATATGTTTCTGGTCAAAGTTCAGCTCAGAATCTTGTTCTCTTCTGCAGACTAATGCACACTGATCTTAGGGTACTCAGCTGTGGAAAACAGAGAAGGAAGAAATTAAAATGGCAAAGTCTTACAGCTTTGTTCTTTGTCACGGTACCTGCAATTTAAAAAAAAAAAAATTTCAATGTCTTTCTCGCAGCATCATATTTCAGTTTGTACCTGCACTTTGCTTGAAATTGTTAACCAAAGTACTTGTAAAGAAACAGTGAGTTTTGAGAGTATTCCCTCCAAAATCCATTGTCTCTTCACCATCTGTTCTTACTGAAGGCTCTATATTATAACTTACCAAAAAATGAAGTAAACAAGGAGCAATTCTTAATAATCAACATGCTTTTCTATACATTTAGTAGTGCAGAAATACACACAGTAACAACCACAAAGTAACAATAACCTCATTAGAAGAGAGTGGTGATGAACCACCTTACATTTATTTCTTACTGTTAGAAGCAATACAAATTGCAGGTATTTGTACTGACATTTGCTCAATATGAAAATGTACTTCCAAGAAAATATGCATTAACAGGCATCTTTAGCATTCCTTCTCGCTGTTTTATTTTAGATTGTGAACACGTGGGTACAAACAATGAAAACACAATGGAGGTCATATTAGTAATCATTTAAAAATGGGTTTGAACAATATTGGTATTCTTTCACATTTTCTAGGACAGGTTGTTGAGTTGAAAAGTCAGTGTTGTTCACCGTTTCTGTCTTCTTTATTCTTCTACTCCCAGCATACCTTTTCCACAGCCCCATAGCAGTGCTTCTTCACACCAATATGATGCGCCAAAATTCACTCTTTGTTTTACAGCATGCAACCTGTTATCCTGCTGCACAGTCTACTGCAGCCTTCTCATTTCCCATGGAGGCTGAGATTCAAATGATAACAAAAAGTGAAGCATTCCTGTCCCGATTTTATACAAAGCACTGTATTTCAGATGTACCTCTTTGCAGAAAGCCAAAGAGGAGGCTAGCAATTTACCAGAAGATTTTACTGTTGTTTCAAAGTAGTAACAATGAGTTCTTTACCCATTTTTACATTACATATATTATTAAAATGCAGGGATATTTACTGTAGGGGCATATTTTTTTAAAACGTATTAGCTCATGCAGCCTTACAGTACAAACAAAGCTATCTGTGTGATCAGAATTGTAAGTACAGTAAAAACTGTATCTTGGCAGCGTAAGCCTAGATTTTTCCTTACTGAAAGATACTATGATAAAATTATTACCTTTTTCCTTTGGCTATATTTATTTTGTTTTGCCATCTGTATTGCTATCTTTCCTGAAATTCCATGTTTGCCATGTATCATAGATCCTACTCAGCTCCATTTACTATCTGTCTTCCTGGTCCCATTTGCCCACATTCTTATGTTTTCATTCTCTTCATGTTGTTTACATGCATTTACTCAAGGTTTAGCACCACCTCCTCATCTCAGCAAGATAGCTAGACCCCAAGTTTAACTCACACTTCAGCATCACTCCATTTCCTTTGAAATGAGGCACGTTTATTTAGAAAAACCCTTCTCTACTGTCCTATGATTTACATTTCTTTCATAATTATGCTTAATAAATATCACATTATAAGGAATCATGTAGAAATATAGGGGTTTTATTTAATTCCAAGTCACCCACTATTGGTTTTGGTTTGTATATACAGAGGTACACTCCAGTCAATGTGTCCTTCACGAAAGCAACTGGCAAAGCCAAACAGCTCTCCTTAGTGCTATTTATTGTTTAAGATCTTTCTCCATAATGGAGTTTTAGCAGAATTTTTTCAGAAACAGAGAGACAGACAGTAGCGCTTTTGCTATACAGAGACTTTTATTAGATTGGAAGGAGGAAAAAATTTGGCTGATACACATGATTTGAAGATCTCAGTGCTCCTTTCACAAGAATGGATGATGATAACTGATGAAGGGACTTTGAGGGACTACAGAACTATATACACCTCTTACTTTATGTTACTCTAATAAAAGTGTAGCTGCTTCTACATTCAGTTGTCTAGTTCAGTTGGCAAGAACTACATTTTTCAATAAATCATTTCCAAGCCTCTTTTGATATCTGTTCCCTTGTGTCAATGATAGGTTTCTGAAAAGGCAAAAGCAAAACACTCTGCTAGGCTGTTTTTCAGTAGTAAGAACTAGACACAATGGATCCCAAATGCTGTCAGGCACTTATAAGCACTCGTAAGTGTATAGTGTGCTTACAGTGCAGGATAAAACTCCCAGTACTGTTGTGACTAAGTAACAAAAGACAGTATTCAAAGTTTTAGCTGGAGCATGGAGACCTGAGGTGTGTCCTCAGTCCTTACACTTCTTCTCTCATGTGACCCAAGCATGTCGCTCTGGGCCTGTTTCATGTCCTACTCCTCTTCTGCTTTGCTTCTAAGTTTCTCAGAGCACATAATGTTTCATATCAAAGTGAGGCATCATTATTATTTGAGAATGGTGTACTGCAGTATTACTAAGTGGATAAAAATAGATAATTCAGTGGTTTTTTGTACAATGTATGTTTCTTAGCAAATAGTACATAACAAAACTTACAGTTGACCAGCCACCAACTATTTTAATGCACAGCTCCCTGACCTCTTAATTACAAAGTTTACCATCTGCCCAAAGGTTAGTAATTAAAGTGGCATTTGTGACATTTCTCATTACTGCAAGCATTTCACCTCATATATTATCAATGATCATAGAACCTGGGCGTGAATCTGTTATTTTTTCCTACTAACTTTATAACGTAAATGTTACAGTGAGAGAGTCTTTCATTTATTATGGGATTTATTTGGTTTGCACACTTTATCATCTGTGGTGTCATACATAGAGTATGACTCAAAAATAAGGTTTATACACAGAGCCCTTGACCAGGTGACTTCAGTCTTCCTTATCTACCTGTATATAAAACACCTATCATATTATGCCTCATCCAAGAGTATGGCAAGCATGAGTCTACCATAAACCTTAAACAAAAAATATCTGTAATTATAATTTTGGTTCATTATTGTACTCAATCCTGGAATGCCACTCACGCAGCCCATTCATGGAACTTCTGTTTAGTCTAAACATAATTGTCCCAAACTCATGACCTAGTAAATCGCATGATGTTCTGAAGAAGAGTATGTAAATAAAAGTATGCAGTATTTTATATTTAGATTAACATAACTTTCTTGTATTCTCATCAGTCAACTAAGTACGAAAACCCGTTTCACACCTATGCTTTAATATGTTAGGACTTTTGCTGCTCCCATGTTGACCAAAGAGTACTTTTACATGCATTACATGCCACATTCTCTGCAAGTTTTTATTATAAAAAAAAAAAAAATTAAAAAATTAAATATTTACATTACTTTGAAAGCTTAATGGCAGACATCCCAAATGGCTGCATTTTCTCATTTCTACATTCTGCAGTAATTGCCTCCTTCACCATCTAGTCTTTGGTGATTTTCCAATTAATTGCCAACCCATCTGACCACCTTTACTCAGTCTTTTATTTCTTGCCAGAAAAAAAATTTGTCAGATGTAGAAAACATCACGGTAATATTTTTGCTTATAAATCTGAAGATGCTATGCAGACATTAACTGAATCACATAATGGTATTTATCACACACTGCTCTAACTGATGCAAGTACTCTGTAGACTGTGTATGTGTAGGCAATTCAAAGCACAGTCTTATAGGCATTCCCAAGCCTGAGTTTCACTGAAGTCCACTTAGCACTTTGTGGGAAATTTAACTCGTAACATCAATAATATGACACAGTAACCAGAAAACTGTGGCAGAAAATAAACGGCAGCCTTACAAGTGTTAAATGGTACCAAAAGCTATTCATCATGTTGAGTCTTCATGCCCTTTGTATGTACAGACTTCACTGTGTAGAGGGTTTAAAACTACTTTTGTCTACAGGAAGCACAAATTAGGATAAGGAAGTATGTCTTGTGTGTGCTGCAATGCCTTGCTGAGGAAAATGATAACAAAAACCACTGAAAAGAAAATCTTACAAAACCTATGCTGGCTCTACAGGCTCTGTATGGTAGAGTTTCACTCTAGGCCCTAATCTCAGTAACAAGATGTATCCTAAATTGGTTGCATTTTCTTCTGAATATCTTGAAATTTGCTTGTTAAGTGTTCAGGTGGAGGAAAAACTCTTCTCAGGTGCAGAAAGAAGTAATGTTGTGCAGTCAGTGGAAAGAAACATTCGAACAATTATACACCCTACTGCTTCAAGTCATATTAAAACAATCTATAAGCTAATTCAATGCTAACACAATGTCTCATAAAAGGTAAACGGGCTGGATGAACATCCTGGCTGAGCAGGCTGGATGAACAACCTTCCAAGTTAAGAAATACAGTATCATTGCTTTGTTCAACAAGGTTTTAACTGCCAGTTACATTTTTATACCTGGTATACATAATCAGCACAGATTTGTTTCCAGAATGTGCATCAGACAGTTCAGAAAAGATCGCATTCTCCAGCACTCCCTATAATTTTCACAGTGGCCCTTTCTTTTTTCCAGTAAAATGTACATTTGGACTACTTGATCTTAGTTCTAAACATAGCACTTAGAAGAAACAGATCATGAAAGAAGGAAAAGTAATGACCAGCAATCATGATTCGGAAGTTTGACAATCTTTTGCCTGTCTCATCCGATTCCCCTGTTTTCTTGTACAAGCCAGTTAGTGGAAGACAATCAAATGGACTAAACTGGAGGTTTAAGAGCATTCTAACACAAGCCTAACCCTCACTCTCTCCTCCTTTCCTCCACCAGCTCACATGACAATTTGTAGCCACTCCTGTGGGTTTGGTGTCCAATATGCAAAACTTGTGCACAAACACAGAATTTGCACTAGAAATAGCTGCATTATCTTGTTTAAAATCATGTTCCTAGCTAGTTCTGGGTAACCACAAGACAGCATCAATATCATTACACATGCAACAGTGGTAAAAGACTGAAAAAAACCATGAAGACACATTGAAAAGATGAGTTGATTTACCCCAAGCCCTCACTGCAAACAGGTTGCAGCATATAGTAATACAGTATCCATGCTCTAACCTCTTTCACTATCTCCAGACAACCCTTTAGGCTGAAGGTTTGGTCCAAAAAAAGAGGTTAAGAAAGCAAGCCCTAAATAAATGATAGGAGGATATGGACTTTAAAAGTCTAAGACAACTATCCATGCAGTAAACAACCATAGCAGAACCCTGATAAGATCTATGACATTAAGTTAACAAAATTTACTTGAAAAACATAGAACAATATGAATAAAAATGAGAACTGTACCCCAATGAGCTTTTTTAAGGAATGCTTTGTGCTCTGTTGTCTCTAATATTAGCACAGCCAAGATGTTTCATGAGGCATAGTTAAAAATGTGACTATAGTTACTATTACCACATGCCTCAAACTAAACATTCTGCTACTGCAACTCCCCCAATACTTCTGTTAACCTACTGGTTAAACACAGTGTCTTCCCACCACTGTCTTGATTCTGTAGGGTGAATGAGAGCGAAGAGTCATCATTGACTTTTTAACATTTTTGTTATTTCTTTTTTAATATGAGACAATATTGTTGGATATAGTCTTCTTCAGAACATTTTCAACTTTAAGAATAAAGACAAGAATGTGAGTGCAATTGTCTTAAAGAACTGATGGGAAACTTTGAAATTTGAAGATTATGCTTAATTCCCCCTTGCAGGCTTAGTAACGAGCACTTACAGGTCTTTCAATTGAAAATTCAGCTGGTTGCCTAGTCCCTGTGATATCTTTAAATTAATAAGACTTCCAAATACTTTTTTCCCCCCATAATTTTTCATTATGTTTCTATTTGATGAAAAAATAAAGCAAAACAAAGACAACTGTGGAGATAAAGTTAAACCTGAGAATCATGAATGCTGTAAACGCAGGGAACATCGGTAGGGATGAAATGACAGTATTATCTTTCATATCCTGAAGTATCAGTAGGAGCAGCTGTAAGATCCATTAGCCAGGATATTCAAAGAGAAATAGGAGGAATAATGCTCCAGGTGCTACTTGCATTAAATTTACTGCCTAACCTTTGTAAAAACGGAGTTGTATTCTATATCTGAAAACCTACAGATCTAATAAATATGTTAAATATATTTAAAAAGAAATAAATAAACACATAAAATTAAAGTTAGAAGAATATTTAAGTATTAGAAGAAAGTTTCAGCCTTTTCACATTGCTATCTGCAAGCCAAAGTAAGTTCATTTATCTCTCTTTCCTCCTCCCCCCCAAAAACCTATTTTAGGTCCGGAATCTATCTGGAAAAGCCAACATAAGAAAGGACTGCCCAAAAAGACAAGGTGGTACATACAGACCATCTGCCACACATCCCCAAATGTTAATTTCTTATGAGTAAGATTTAAGATCAAAATGGAAATGAAAATGATCTTCAAAGAACTGAAGCCATGGCTGTAATTCAGCTCTCTGTATGTTTTGATCTTCTTTTTTTAACACTTCAATTGAAGTATGATACTTCCTCTTTTTACAGATTCTATATTTCAGCACACACTACTCATCTGGTAAGAATTTCTGCAGCTATGAAGGGAAGTATGTATTTTGAATGAATGGAACAAGAAGTTTTGTATTTATACAAAATTCATGTTTTAATCAGAGATCTTTATTTAGGCATATTTTTCCATTTTAGTGCTATGTAAAAACAAACATCAGATAACTTCTTCATATTTCTTCGATAGTATTAAAATTACAGAATGGTTGGGGTAGAAGAAAGGTAGACAAAACTATTAATTTGGTTTTGAACCTATAAGTCTGAATTGTTGGATCCAAAGCAGCTCAATTATTCCGGTTCCAAGTTACATCCAAAGCTGAACAAAGTATATTCTTTTACCCTTAAGATGTAGAATAATTTTTTGTAATAACTTCTGTTCACTCAAGATTTCGCCCTGGGAGGAACAAAGACTGCACAAAAATATCTGCTCTTCAGAGGTTTCTGTACTTTACAAGGAAAAATTCCTGCACAGAGAATAATCACTTGAAAAGAACTTATTTACTTAGCCCTCAGGTAGAAGAGTTTAGGCACACACAGAAAATCCAGATAGTGTCTTAAATGGTCTTGTGTACCTCACATGGAACCTCTACTCACTGTTCTAAAAATGAGTAACAGCTTCAAAATAGGTGCATGCAAGCATCTCTGTGCAAGTTGAAGATAAGTTTATCTGTAAGATATTTCAAAAAAAGCCTAATAACATCTTATAATCTAAGAATGGAAATCCTAATGTTCAGATTTTCTTGGAAGAACTGTTTGTTTGTATCCTTTGCTCAGAAAAGCCAAACTAGCTGTTTAAAGACCCTTGTTTTGCTTAGGAATGTTTTTGTTGTTACTGCCCCACAGTGGCTCATTGGAATATGTATGCAGGGCGGTTGTTTTTTTCTGCTTGAGCAGGCATTTGGAGAGGAGGAGGGCTGCCAAGGAATCTTTTATTTTCACTCAGACTGCCTTGCTAATGGTCTGCCGCTATAGGTGAATACAGTTTAAATCCAAGACCTCATTTTTTTCCCACCTCCTTATTAAAGAGCTAATGTATTCCTCTTCCCAATGTATAGGTTTTATCTTCCACTTACAAATACTTCTTTAGATTAGGTGAAATAGAAAGATTTAGTAGATAAATGGGAGACTGATTTGGATAACAGGCACTTCATTGAGTCTACTAGTGACAGTTCATCACATCCATATGAGTAAATACTCTTTTTCACACACTGTTCATCTGCACATACTTCTCTTTAATATGACTTATTCGGAGAACAAAACCAAAACTTCCTTAGAATCTCAGTAAGTGTTGTTCTGTATTGTATATTTAAGATGTACGTTTAACAATAAGGATCCCATTTTTAGGTTAGTGGTTTGGTTGTTTTGTTATTACTATGATTTGGCACAGCTAACACTTTGCACAGTGAACCAGCTTCTCCTGTGCACTGTGGCTTTGGACGGCTCTGCCAGCATCATCCATCTCCTAAGGTAAAGAGGAGGCTCCAGTCACACACACACATACACACACACACACACACACACTCATACCAGTGCAACTCTTTGCTTTGGCTGTAGTCAGCAAAACAACGCGTTAGCCTATAATATTACAGTGCCAGTTTAACCTCCTGGCCCTCTTAGCAGTGAACATAGTACCTTAATTCCACAGAGACACTGGCCTTTGTGTACAGCAGCATCAGCATTGTGGTAGCATAGGAACAAGTATAAGATTACTTTTTTTCAATTATTGTCTACCACACCTTGCAGATTTGAGTTTAGATACACTTAGTTCCATAGTCAAGTACATGTTCAAATTGCAATCAGATTAAAATGGAAACATATACCTTGGAACTCACAACTGCTTTCAGTCAGAGAAGCCAGAGGAATGTTACAAAACACTAAGTCACCCTTCATTCTGACCTTGATTTGCAATACACAGTTTAGTGTATCTAAAATCACATCAGATGTTCATTGGGTTAAAAAGATCAGTGAGTTTACCTGTAGCTTACCTCTTTGTTTTGAGTTCAGCTTGTCAGCACACCAGCAACCTGTGCTCCATCTGCACATGGAGGCAGAATTGTTCCCTTCTCATAATACAGAGGGTAGCTCTGCACTGTAGTTCCCATTGCAGCTGAGGAATGTTTATGGGGCTGAGCATACTTGTGCTGTCATCCTAATTTTTCTACATTGTTATTGTACTACCACAAAGTTCTTGCAATGTGTTGTTTAAAATGCTGGCTGCTCAGCAAATGATCTAGTGCACACAGCATTGTAATAATACAGAAATCTGCATGTTGAATTTCAATTATGCTTTAAAGCTTTCTAAACAGAGTGCTTACACTTTCTTTTCAACATGCAATGAAATGTTAGTTGTTTTTCTGGAAACATCATCATGGCAAGGCACTAGAGAGCTTCCTTCTGTTTAAGCGATTGTTTATTTTAGCTCCTGTGCCCTATGGAAAGCCTGCCTAGTGAGTGACCATTTTATAAAAGAAACTCACTCTATTTTCAAATCAGTTAATGCATTATATCTCTCTCATGAAAGAGAAGAAATTAATTCCATGAAATGCTTTTTGCTTTCCCGTGTTTAAAAAGCCAGTGCTGTAATGCATTTTGGGGTTGGTGGAGAGTAAAAGGGTGCCCTATTAGGAGATTTATTTGCAGAAATTTGTCACTGGTGCATGCAGTCAGCATATGATAGGGACTGACTCCTCAAGATACAAAAAAGAATCATTATTTACTACTTCAAAGTGAGGTTTGCAACTCACTAGCAATTATCCTTTTTGTTCTGGGAAACATTTGGATGCACCACATTGTCATGGTCATAATGCAAAAGGAACATCTTCAATAACTTTAATAAAACATGAAGGGGAAATAGTGCAGGGCTGAATTCAGCCATGATAGCAGGGAGAAGGGAATAGGAAAGGATTTGTACTGTAGCACAGCATTCTCACCGTCACAAAACATGGTCACTGTTAATTTAACACTAGAATGTAAGTAAAGGAGTTCTCACAGCCTAGAAAACTAAGGCAATGCAGCAGTCAGCAAGCAGGTAGGTAGGTCTGCACGCCATAGTGCAGCAGTGTGCAGGAGTACGGGAATAAAGCCTAGAAGCAGTACAATCATGTTAGTGTGGCCGAATATAATCGTATTAGCCCAGTCTGAAAGGCAGAGCTAATCTGCCCAGCTGCAATTTGTTTAGATGAAGCCACACTGCTTCAGGGATCTCTGCACTCCAATGCACTGTCCTATGTAGATAAGTCTATGATCTGCCAGATGAAAGTGAAGTAAGTTGGGTTAGGATAATGGCACCTTCCTCATTAGCAGCAAAATTATAGGCTGAAACAGGAAAACAGAGCATTTTTAAAGTCGGAGATTATTAAAGGGTAAGCCAGGACAATTTGAGGTTTGAGAAAAGTGTAAAATAAGAAATACAAGCAGCTCGTTTCCGTTCTGGAAGAGCCTAACTAATGCTATATGGTTCTTCAAGATAATGGGCGAAGAACAACGAAACCAAAGTTCTCGTTAACATTCCAAGAGAAAAAAGAAGTTGTACACTCTAAGTGACCACTTCAATAATCTTACTTACATAGGGATGCAGTTTAAACTAAGCTCAAAGTGAAGATAAAGCATATAAAAATCTTCTTGCAAATAGTTTTAAAAACACTGAAAGAAACAGCATGGGTAGTTGGTCTCCAAGATGACAAAGAAGCAACGGGTGGAGGAAAAAGTAAAGAGAGTAAGATTTTAACTTTCTTCTTGTGCAACGTAAATTAACAATGTGAGTACTCTACTATGGAAAAGGTTGAGAGTATATTTCAGGGCCCCTGGTGACAGAACAAAGCACTTTAGCTTTGTTTTTTTCAGTTTAGTACAATGTCACCAAAGTCCCTTGAGTTTATAATCCACAGAAACTTCCAACACTAATTCTTGGTTTACACATGCATGCATCCTGCTCTCAGAAAGAAAAAAAAAAACCAACAAAAGAACAAGTAAAATTTGGATTTGTCATAACCAATAAATCCAACACTAGTCTTGAAACACCACCATAGATTCAGATCTGTATTTTCTATGCTTTAATAACTAATCCATTGACATGGCTATAATGATGATAAGGGCAAAGGAATTGCTCTGCATTGGCACAAGACAGGACCTACAAAATTCAACATTGCATTGTCATAACGCATCTTCTTACAGCCAAGAAGACAAATACAACGCAGAGGTAATAACCACAATTGTTAGAATGAGGATTATCCCATATATTCACGTAGAATTTGGCCAATCACAGCTGTTAAAACAAATAAGGTAGAAGGAACTCCACTTAGGTAGCAGCCGGGTTTTAAGCTAAAACGACAATGGAGGAACATATTCTAAGCTTAGACTCCCCACATAAAGAGACTCATCCCCCCAGTAGCAGATGAGGGAGAACAGAACCTGGTCTACAGTGACTACACTCTAATAACAGAGCTGCTTGCAGCAAAAGCGCAAGAGGACATCATCCCTCCTCTCTCTTCTCAAGCTGTGTATTTCCAGAGAGGTTTCTGTGCTATAAACACCAAAACATGTCATGGTAACAATAAGCCTCAGAGGGGCAGAAATTGAAGATAACAGCATTATGTTCTGTTTCATGTGTTAGCGAAGTAATTTTTGTTGATCCCATTCTGCAAGAGTAACTTCCAGCAAAAGACTGTAAGAAGCCTAGGCTTAACTTTACCCTTTACCCTTTTTTTTTTTTTTTTCTTTCATGAGAGATGAAATCAAGTCCAGTAGCACTTTTAGGTGTCCTGTGCTCTTCTAACAACGTAAAGCTGCTTGAAATTTGCTCACTGTTAAGCCAGACATAGATCTGTTTGTATGACTTGAACAACAGAAAGCAGCTAGAGTCAGTGAATCTAATGTGAAGACTATTTTCTGAGGCACAGCTCTGGTTTTGCATGTCTCTATAATATATATGAACATCTTCAAATCTACTATGAGATTGCATTTTTATTTTAAAATTCTTAAGGCTAAGAAAAATATCTGTAAGCACACAGCATTTGGATGACTTACTCTTACATCATTCACCATAAGGAGATAGGTTAAAAAGGATGGTGGCATCAGAAGAAGACTAATTCTGGCTAATTTGTTTTTGTCACTGCTACATGTACTTGTGTCAGTGGTTGGTGATTAATTTTGAGGAAATGACTGGTAAATACAAGTCCAAATTACTGGAGGAAGTGGTTAGCCAGGAGGATAGCAATTTCTCATGTATTACAGGGTCATAAAAGCAAGTTAATATTAGGGGTTTCTGAGTGCTGCAATGTACAGATTCACAAATGGGGAAATACTTGGTTTTGTCTTATTAGCAGGCAAATACTGAAAACATTTCAGAACTCTAAATAACTCCAGAGGATACTTAACACTTGTCTGAAAAACACTCAGCTTTGCTTTCATTTCATATTAGTCATTGTGAGAACTGTCTTCCAAGATACTGAAGGTATTATCATGGTTGACTACGTTACACTTAAAACCCTCAGGGTAGCACTACACTTACCTGTGCATAACCTGCAATCAAATATGAAAAATAAATATTAAGACGCATTTTGGAATCCCCGAGGCCTTGTTTGAGTGGCTTATGCTGTCAACTTCAGTTTATATCATGGTTTAAATTTGGCAGACGTATCAACAGCAGTAGATACTTTATTTTCAGTTCAGACAAACCATTTTGTTTAACCATGGCTAGAATATGCCCTGAATTACACGCCAGTACAGATTGCAGGTTGAGAGTTTTTTCCTTCACAGAGCAATGTGAGACATTTTTAGTTCAGGTCTAACACCGATCACAGCCTCTGCTCCTCATTTACAACATCTTGCAAGTAAATGAATAGAAGCAGAAGTGGAGGAAGACTACAGTGCTTTTCCTTTGCTTTTTTATATGCTGACCCATGGTTGTGGTCAAGAGAAAAGAGTACTCTTTGAAGAGATCTACAGTGTATTTCTCTGTTTCGCACACTGAAACAGTGCAGAGCTCATTGGGAATTGTAAAACATGGTGATATATAGTTAATGCATAGTCTGACAATGCCATAACATATATGCTCAAGTGGTAATCATCAGTCTGGCAATTACTGCTACCACGCCTGTGTGGTTTTGGATTAGGACACAACTGTCCACAGCATAGCTAGAAACCTGGATAGCTCTGACTAGTGTTAAAGGATAACCCACAAGAACTCAAGGGGGGTTTTACTCAGCTTCTGGTGTTACTCTCCTCTCACGTCCAGTAAGTCTGACACATAACAGACATTCCTATTATCAGTATAGGATAAGATTTAGGCTTGATCTCATTTAAATTTTATCAGCATAGCTGTTGATCAGCTGTTGTTATTCACACATCTATCTCGATTCTAGAGTTATCTGTTTAACTGCTGTTGTACTGATGCCAGGGTATGCCAGTAGAAACATTTTATACCTGTGTAATTGGATCTACACTAAAGCGATTGAAATAATGATAAAAGCAAAAGCTGGTCTCGTCTGTGCAGGGAATTTTATGAGCAGAAATATATTGCTGTAAGCAGGGGTTCAGGCATGCAAGTGACTACAACAGTAACACGCTAAAGAATAGTAGCAGCTTATCCATGGCAACTACTACCTGTGCTGTCTAAAACATTGGAAATACAGGATGGGAGTGTGTTACGAAGTAGAAGCTAATGCAGTTTACCAGGCCCTTGCCATGGGCAGAGGGCACTGACTTGGTCAGCTACTTAGGTCAGACGATGGATTATCTTGTTAAGCTTCAATAACTTGTGAGAATGTCTGAGTTCCCTCTTTATGTAGTTACAGCAATTTAAGTCATTCTGAGGTAATGCTATGAAGAAAGAGCAGCTCTCTTCTAGTTTGCCTTACCCTGCCTTCACATTTATTCAAGGCACACAAACAAAAGCATCAAAACCATGACAGTGATTTTTTTTTTTCAGTAGCTGTCTTCTCTACAAAATTAATGCAAAGAATACAAATATCAAATTTTTTTCCTGCCAAAAAATCCAAAACAGGTGTTTATGATAGGAAAAGTTAAGTAGCTTGGGTGTTCTGAATAACGACAGTAATACAGATCTCAGCTAGGAGCAGACAGAGGCTGCCCTACTGAATCATAGAATAACCAGGTTGGAAGAGACCCACTGGATCATTGAGTCCAACCATTTCTATCAAACACTAAACCGTGTCCCTTAGCACCTTGCCCACCTGAGCCTTAAACCCCTCCAGGGAAGGTGACTCAACCCCCTCCCTGGGCAGCCTGTTCCAGTGCCCAATGACCCTTTCTGTGAAATTTTTTTTCCTAATGTCCAGGCTAAATCTCCCCTGGCAGAGCTTGAGTCCATTCCCTCTTGTCCTGTCCCTTGCCACTTGGGAGAAGAGGCCAGCACCCAGTCACATGATTTCTGATTTCTTCATAAAAAATTTTTGAACATCAGTGATGATGTATTCTGGCACTCAGTGGCCCTGTTTTCAATATTTAGTTAATTTCCAGAGAGAACTAATGAAATTCACAGTGCTTCCATGCTAGAGTTTCACAATTTATACTGATACAGTTGTAAGAGTGGCAAAACCTAAAATCCATTCATTGATATCGGTTTTAAAATAAGTAAGAGTACTTTAAAATAAGTACAAGAGTTCAGGAGAATTAAATCTTACTCGCATAAATCCTCTTTGCACCAGATCATGTGCTAACACTTTTATTGCCATGATTATGTCTGTAAAAAAAGGAATCATGGCCATAAATGCCATAGCAGCACAGCTAATTACACATATTTTTAAACTGTATATCTAAGTTGCTTAAGAAAATGTCACCTGGGTATTTTTTGTCTCATATTCTTTTCAAATAATAGGTGTAAATTGTCTTCTTCTGAAAACAAGTTGTGCTTCGGTAAAGTACCGTAAGTACAAAATTGTTTGTTTCTTTGAATTATATCTATTACAGCACTCTGAAATGGGGTACACACTGATTTGACTAGATAAATGGAAATTTAGGGCCTTCAGGCTATATTGGTAGCAATAAGATATGCAAAAAAAGATTAATAATGTGCTACAAAACCCAAGAATGAGTGTATTGTCAGTTGTCTTACTATAAATCAAAAGCATTATCTGCAAACTGTCATTGTATAGCTTTGCATATTATTTCTTTGCATTTCAAGATGAAGGAGTAAGGATTAGAAGAACTTTTAATCTATTTTGCTTTTTTTCCCTCAAATTCTTCAGTTTTGAGAAACTATGCGAGCTAACGACTTGGTTGCAACATGGAAATTCTCTAGGACAGCAAATACTCTATTTATTTGCCCAACAAGCATTTTCTTCCTTCAGCAACAACAATAACTCTGTGTAAAACTTGAATAAAACTCATTTTCTTCCACTGCACTGAAACTTTAAACCCCAAATCAAAAGGAGATCTAGCCTAAGTTAAACTAGACACAGGTGCTCAAGTGTTACTAAATATACTGACAAATATACTTTTAACTGATTTTTACTGCTATCTTATTTTTCTTTTGCTGTGTGTTCTAAAATTCCTGTGAGCATATTATCAGCATTGCATCTGTGCTTTTTAATAGTAATTGAGAAATATGTAAATTTAAAGGCTTCTGTGGGACGTTTATCTTGCTGGTTTGTTGTGGTTTTTAAGCCAGATGATTTGTGATAGGTGACTCATAAGGTTAAAACTGTTCCATGAATAGTCAGTAACTAGGCAGTGTAATTAAATTATATTGATGAAAATTATCGTGTATTTTTTCCTGCTAAATAGTATTTTAAAACTTGTTATTTTTGAGTTGCAAAGCTATTGGAGATGGTGGAGGAGTAACATTGCCTCTGACTCCCTCTAGTGATTCTGCTGTGGGAAATGCAGCCAAATGCAGTCACTAGATAAATACTTCGCATATTTCAGAATGGCAACTGAATTCTGTATCAGTTGAACAGGTTTTATAAGCAGCAGGATAAAGTACTGTAGAACATTCAGCGTTCTGCGCTGCATTTATGTTTTGCAGCAAATAAATATTGTCTGAAGTGAAGAACCTTTCTTCCTTCTATTTAATGGAGGTAACCCAACAGAAATAAAAGCTTATATGGTACAAATGAATAGCACCAGGCGCATTCCTAGCTTGATGTTACCGAAGGCACCTGATTTTCAGAAAATATTCAGTGCGCTTCCTAGGATAACTAGGAAACTCCAATGCAAAAAATGACTCTAATGCATGTCCTGCATCACTTTGTAGGTCACTTTTTGTATCAGTTCGTAACGTCATGAGACAGAATACCACAAGATGATCAACGTACAACAACTTAATTATGTGTTACTCCAATTTGCATTCTCACTAACGTTTTAGAATCTTCTCTCCAGTTCAAATACTCACTAACATGAGTTGCTGATATTCTTACACTACCTGAGGAAACTTTTACAAGCATGTGCTCAATTTTCACAAGCTTTTTAACAGTATGAGGTTTATTAAATGCAAATAGTATAGTTGTTCCACATGTAGATAACCTCTGCCATGAAGAAATGCTAGTATTTTTCCTTGCCAGAAATGTGTGTCATATTTGTGGCCAGGCTTGGAAATATCATCAGCTAGTTCTTTATAAACAAGAGTCTACATCCAGTTTGCCACAAACTCTCACAGAGCTCAGGATATCTGTCTGTAGCAAACGACACCGAGGTTTTCTGTGCATTAAAATAAAAGAGGAAGAATGCGTTTGCTTATTAATCATAAAAATAGCCCAGATATGAAAGGAAATTACTAATGACAAGTGATGTGCTGTACTTCAATAATGATTTTGTGTTTGGATGGGTATTTTTTGCATGCAGGTATCCCAGGTTTTAATATTTACAGGTAGTTCAGTGAAGCATTAACCACAGATGCAGTTTTGATGAAAAAAGTAACACCTAGAAGCAATTTCAGATTTTCATTAAAAAAAAAAAAGTATTTTCTCAACAAGTAGAGGCCACCCCTAGCAACAGCCCAAAGTTAAATGAGTGAATGCAACGTCCTATGTCAACCCAAAACCCAGGTAAGGCTGACACGTTAGTCTACACTGAATCCTCAGTTTTCTTCTCAATAAATCTCTTTACACTTCTATTGTGAAAGGGAAGTCTAGTCCCTTATACAATCCTATTAAAAATGAAATAATAACTATGTGGTTATATAAATTGAAGGAAAGGAATCCATAACCCAGTGGCGTGCATTCCTGCATAGCTCTCTTCCAAAGCAATCCCAAGCATTTTAAAAATGAATAGCTTCACTCACTGATGAAACACAGCAATCTTTGGAATGGGTATTGCTAAGCACTTGGTAGCACTACACAGCTAGAAGCATCCATACCCTTTCTCCAGTATTATTTTGACTCCACAACAGACGTTCATTCAGAAAGTCCTGTCTCAAAATTACTTTCATTTAACGAATAGAACTGTTGATTGACTCCTGGTTAGTGTTCTGTTTTGGAAAATCTGCTTTGCAAAGCAATTCCTGTATTCCCTAGCACAAAAGGGAGTAAAAACTTCAAAGTTAGGTTCAAAGGATTTTGAGGCTATGGACAGAAGTTCCTCTGTATCAGGTCACAGAATCGTAGATTTGTTGGGTTGGAAAACCCCTTTGAGATCAACCGCACCTGTCCACTACTAAAACATCCCTGAGAACTTCATCCACTCATTTTTAAATTCCTCCCTCCTATAAAAACTAATACTGATGAGCATTATTGATACTCGGAGAGCATGAAAAGCCAGGGAACATCAGTCCCTGAAAATCATGCAGCAGAAAGCAAAGTAACCCAATTTGCACACCCCTCTTCTACTTGGAGACATCAGAACTCCAGGAATCTTTTTTCTTCAGTGAGGCTTCTTCAAATCACTGTCTCATTAACAGACTTCTCGTAACTACTCAAAGATTCTAAGCACATCTGCTCATTGCAAGAGTCCTCTTTTTTAAACTCCTCTGGGTATTAATTTGAAAGTAGGCCGATGCTGTTACGCTGATCTTATATTGCTGGTGTCACTGGACTTCTTTTGTGATAATGATTGCCAAATAATAACTTTGCTTAGGTATGGTGGAACATGCCTTGCCGAATCTACTGGGAACACGCCTAATATAGAATGTATCTTTTGAAAAAAAACTATACAGCTGCTATGATTTGATTCTAAAAGTGCTGTGTACTTTGTTTCCCACTTTTCCCCTTACTGTAAAATAGAACCAGGGAGTCCAGCCTATGGAAACATTACAGCAGTTCCTATCGCACCAATTAAAAAATGTTGGTCTATTTTGGTTCTTTGGAAGATTTTAGCACCATTATGGCCTATTAGGCAGAAGGAAATATCCCTGCAAACACTCAGCTATAAACATGTTATAGAGTAAGGTGTGCAACTATATTACTGCACTGCAGAAATGTTGTGACTCTCTCTGCTTACGAGTCTGCTCTCATAATACTTGATATTCTACACATGCTAATTTCAGGCAGCAAAAGAAGAAAAACAAACCAACAATGACACAGACCAATGCACTCTGAGCTTAATGCAGATTCCCATTTCATTTAGATGAAGTCCTGAGTCTTCCGAATATACACACTTCAAGGAAACTTCAGGAATCTAATTTTTTGAAGGGAACTCTCTTCAGTATTATATACTCACCAGTGCCACTAGGATTAAAATAATGCCAAAAAGGATGCCTAAAATATCCTGTTACTAAAGAGCAATGTTTTTCCCTGTTGCAAAGTGCAATATACTTAATAGCCTAAGAAATCTGGGCCTGATGAAGATTTAAAAGCGCTTTATTTTAACAGGTCTTTACTCTGTCAACAAGACAATACAAAACAAATAAATTTAGGCATGTAAAATACTCATGAAATTAATTACACTTTTGATGGTGAAAAAAACTCAGCTGTATCAAAAAATATACATTATGGCTTTATTCAAACATTGTTTGAGCAATATTTAAGATATTTCTGTTCTTGAAATACTACTTTTTGTATTCAACGAGGATCTGAAAAGTCCAGAAATGAAATGAGAGTACCCTGAAGAGAGCACACTGGTAGAATATAAATATGGGTCTTCCAATATCCAGATTAGTGTCTGACTTACTGCACTCCTGCTGTTCTTCAGCTACAGGTATTGCACAAAAAGAGGATTTAAGCTCTAGAAGGAGCCAAGGAACTGAGTTAATCGTACTACTTGTCAGACAAGAGTGGTCATTTTTCTCTCTGAAATACTCTTGAAAACTATTTATTCACAATCTCACAAAACTCCTCTGATGACAGTAGGGCTTCTCTTCAGCATCTGTGTTATCACCTGAGGATAATTAACTAATGTTTAATAATTGATCTGATCTGTAGCTGAATCAAGGACACTTTCTCAAAGGTCCAACTGAAATCTTCAGTTTACTCGCAAGTTTGGCTCAGCAGCAGCCTGAAAACGGTGTCTCTTGATGTATGGTTGTTGTGTCACAGAATTGTTTCTCTGTCCACAAGACAGAGGGATAGTTGTCAGGGTAGGTATCCACCTGCTTTATTATCACCCTATGTAGCCACAGGGAGAAAAATTGCTTATCTTGGCGTGACCACTTCCATCACTGCTCTCCAGAATAAACAGCTCATTTCTATACTCATGGTCCTAAATTTAAAATCTCAATCATGACTCTAGCAGATTATTCTTTAATTGTGCGCACAATTCAGCTGAAATGAGAATAAAGAAAAATATTTATTTAAGACCAACCAGTTTCTGAAGTCCTACAATGAATATTAAATACTATTTAATAATGTTTATGTGTTAAAACGGGTTAAACATACTGCTTAAAATAAAGGGGGACGACGTGACTTCTCATAACACTAAGTAAAATATCCTGAAGGTTTATGAAAATATTTTGTTTTTCTGCTATAGGGAATCATTTATAATTGCATTAATTCAGAAAGAAGTTTATAATGTCAGGTAACACAATAGCCTTTTAGAATCTTTTGTTTCAAACATTTGAATAGATATGCAATCCTGGTAGTGTGCATCATTCTGAAATTTATAGCTTTCCAGTACAAGCTAATTTAAAATAATGAAAAAGATACTGTTTATTGTAGCATTTTTACATGTCTAGACTGCTTCTTAAACACAAGCTGTGCTGTAAAGTACAGCAAAAGACACAATATATTTCAGCTTTCTTAGTTTGTTTCTATTTTGCAAGACACAAATCCCAAAACACTCTTAAAGATGGAGAGAACAGTGCAACGTAACACTCATGAAGTTTACAAAAGTAATGTAAATGAACAGTGTGTGGAGATTTATATTCCTCTGGTAATTTCCTGTTAGCAAGGACAAGTGACAAGTATTAATTATACAAAAGGTAGGTTAAACACACGGTCTGATTTTTATCTTAAGTCACCTTAAGACATCATCTGTATCGCCATCGATATCACAGCTCCTGCCTCGTGTAATCAAGCAGAGAAGTGGGTCCACCAGACTCCTGCTTCTGCACTAAGTTCCATTTTGAGATTTTCTAATGTCTCATCTTGCACACCTGTGCCAAAGCCAAACCCTTCTGGAATGCGCAGTATAAAAATTAATGCATTTTATACATAATTCATGACACTTAAAAAGCATTGTCACTTGACAGCTGAGATGATAATAAAATTAGCGTGTTCTACCTCCTGCTGTTAGGAACCACACTTCCAAATCTCCACAACATAATTGTTCTGGCAATAGCCCTGCAAGACAATAAACACCACTGGTGCCTTGCTCTCCCTCAAAAAGGTATGTATTTAGAAGTCACAACTGTTCTAAAAATACCATGGTCTAAACTTCCTATGTATTATCAATAGATGTATAAAGTCTTCAATCTTGGAATGAAAAGAATAGGTATCATACAGTCCTGTGACAATTGTTCACCTAGATGCGTGGCTGTGGTTTTACACGTCTGCCATTTCTAATTAATACTGTATTTCATCTCAAGTGATTTGGCCTGAAGTTTCTAGGCAAAGAAAGTAGTATTTCTACACATACTTGAGAAAAAAACTGATCAGCCATTGTAGCTGAGCTGCATAGCTCACTGTAAAAGGTGGAATTCGAGAGACTCCCTGCTCGCATTCCTTATTCCTGCAGTATCAATTGGCTTTTATGAAGCACAGTGTAACATAGATAAGGGTTGCTTCTAGAAGAGGTAAAACTTGGGAATTTCCATTACCGAGAAGGAGTGAAAACAGTGCTAGTACTGAAAAATCCCAAGTGGGATTTACACTTTCAGTAAATGGGGGTGAGGGAAAAGGCAGCGAAAGAAACTACTGTTCACCTGGGTATACGGAGAATAAAAGTGTTAACTTGGGCTTGAGGGAAAATCCCAGTAAGGGATGTCGCACAGTGTGGTTGGCAGTTTGTGTTCCGTTGCTCTAACAAGAAAAAAAGAAACAAAGCAAAACTATGTGAGGCCTTCAGGAGAGAAAGACTTCCAACCTCATTTGTCAGTCCGGTGGAAGCAGCTCCTTTCTGTTCCCTGTGCCAGTTTCCACATGCACCCCATTCTCACTAGTGAAGGGAAGGCTTGTGTCTCTTATTTTCTTGCATAGAGACATAAAAGTGAGTTACAACCTTTCTTTGAGACTGTCATCTGCAGTGGCCTCTCCATGGCTTATCTGGGTGACCACAGTAAGGCCACTTCAGCAATCTATTTTACGTGACCTTTGCAAAAATGCTGAGAATTCATCCTACAGGCAGTGCATTTTTATTAACAGGTTATTCCACAACAATGGCAAACTCAGAAGCTGTATCTTGCGAATATCTACGAGACTTCTCTCCTTACATTTTGAGAAGTTTATACAAAACCCAGCAGCTGGGGGAAAAGGAACTATGATAATTGCAATCAGGGACAGGCAGGGACAGCCCCCAGCAGCCTGTCTGCAAATCAACCACTATCAAAGTCACACTGGAAAACTAGCTGAAGGTGCTATATGGAAACCATATTTCTGAGATTTTCTGTTGAGCGCAAGTTTTCGAAAGGAGCCAAGCTTGACCTTCACGGTATGCAAAACTTTGGCTCTGATCCTAGCTCTTTTCACGTGTGAATAGTTCCTGCGAGGCCTCTTCGTGTGCTCAGAGTAACAAACAATTTCAGGATTTAGACCTTCATCTGAATCAAGGGGAGCAGAAGTACTTTCTGATACAAAGAAAGACTTTTGTTCATAGCAAAGTAATGCATTTGCTGCATGGACAGAGTTAATCTGGCTTCGTCTTTGACTCTTAATTTTCTTTGACATTCATTTCCATGATGTAACTGCTTTGGTTTGTAAAGAGGTTTTGCCCTTTCAAGGGTGCTGGTTCGCCTCCAATATCGGTTAAATAAGCCATCTATTTCTTCCACATTTTTATTTTTTTAGTTTTAAATGAAATAACAGTTTGTATTAATTTTCATTTCTGGCTGTGTATTTCAAACACAGTTGATGCTGTACTGCGGGATCCATTGTAGCTTATCCTTCGACACCACTTTGAAAAGCAGGACGGGTCATCCCCCCCAGCCATGCTGCTCGCTTCCCTTTCTGGAATGGCTGATGCTATCACAGTTGATCGCTCTCGCACAGGACAAACCGTCATCTAGGTCATTTTGTCTCCCAGTAATACTCAAACTTATTTCAGTAATTACTTCTTTTCAAATAATGATCTTTATTTTAATTTGATCTGAAGCAAGGAGGACAAGAACATGAAAACGTCCAAACAATGCACAGAAATTCCTTCGTCAGTTGCCTCTTCCTAGGTGTAAAATACAGTTGTCTGTTAGGATGTGTCTTACGGACTTGGCTATTTTATAAATCCATTGTAATGACAGCTCAATGAAATGGGTATTAAAAGGATTGACAGCCACTCCTAATCTGTATGCCAACAATGTGATATAAGCCAAACACACATAGCTGCACGCTGCTTTTAATTTTTGGTCTTTTGTTGATTACAGACATACTTTATTTCATGTTTTCTGACACGATTTTCAGAAATGTCAGTAAAGACATGACTGTCAGCATTGGGCTGCACTGCAGCTGGGACACGAACTGTAATCGCTGGGGAATGGTGTGTTTGTACAGAACACGGCTCCGCTGCCCTCCGGATACGGGACAAAAAAAACCCAAACGAAGGCACAACTTCACTAAATCCATAATTCAGCAGCCAGCGTAGTAAAATACAATGGGCATTTGGTCAAAGTCAGGTGACTGATATGTGGTATGGAAGCACAACCTAGATGAAAAGGAATCACATCAGCTCCGTGGTGTCTCAGTGTGGGTAATGGCCACACAATTGTTCATTCTGAGCCCACAGTCAAAGAATCTCTCGGGATATACCAGTTCATGGTTAAAAATGGATACAATTCACTGAATGACTAGGGACTTCTAGAAGCTGCTTTTAGAACTCTTTCATCCTCTCTCTTATCTACCGTTATTTCGGAGAAATTCTGGTGTTTAAACTATATTTAGTGATAAAAGTGAGACGGCACCTCTATCTCCCTACAGTACCGCACAGCTTTTTCGATTTTTCACACGATTTCTTAAAGAAGGTCACGTGCAAAAACGTGTGTCCTTAAGGTAAGAGCAATTCCCTCTCTTGTCTGTCAGGGAAGAGTTTAACCCCGGCTCCCCACCCAACAGCAAGAAGAGAAACCCCAGCAGATTATTTACTAATAATTATCGCGCTCGCTGCGAAGCGCCTACTGCAGGCGGCTGCCAAAACACTGCCAACCACTCGCGATCCTCGAATTATTAAACCCCACACCGACAATTTCACTATTAAGCCGCCTCCTCCCGCAGGCGCCAACCCACAGCGCTGACCCCGCGGAGCACACAGCGGCGCCCCCGCCCCTCGCCGAGCTGACCCCTCCCCTCGCCGAGCTGTTCCGCGCTCCAAGCTGCGCTGCCCTCTCCCCTACGCTCGCGGAGGTGCTCCGCGCCCCAAGCTGCAGTGTTCCCCCCCCCCACCACCACCTCTTCCCTCGCGGAGCTGCTCCGCGCTTCAGGCTGCGGCTCCCCCTCCGCTCGCGGAGCTTGCTCCGCGCTTCAGGCTACGGTGTCTCCCCCGCCGCCCCTCTCAGAGCGGCTCCCCCTCCGCTCGCGGAGCTGCTCCGCGCTTCAGGCTGCGGTGTCCCTCTCCACCCCTCACAGAGCCGCTCCGCGCTGCAGGCTGCACCGCCCGCTCCCCTCACAGAGCAGCTCCGCGCCTTAGGTTGCGCCACCCCCGCTCAGAGCTTCTCCGCGCCTTAGGCTGCGCTGCCCGCTCCCCTCGCGGAGCTGCTCCGCTCTTCAGACTGCGGTGTCCCCTTCCTCCCCTCGCAGAGCTGCTCCGCGCCTTAGGTTGCGGCCAACCCGCTCACAGCTGCTCCGCGCCTTAAGCTGCGGCTCCCCCTCCGCGCTTCGGGCTGCGGTGTCCCCCTCCTCCCCTCGCAGAGCCGCTCCGCGCCTTAGGTTGCGGCTCCCCCTCCGCTCGCGGAGCTGCTCCGCGCTTCAGGCTGCGTTGCCCACTCCCCTCGCAGAGCTGCTCCGCGCTTCGGGCTGCGGCTCCCCCCCCCCCCGCTCAGAGCTGCTCCGCGCCTTAGGCTGCGCTGCCCGCTCCCCCCGCGGAGCCGCTCCGCGCTTCAGACTGCGGCTCCCCCTCTCAGAGCCGCTCCGCGCTTCAGGCTGCCCCCCACCCCCCGAGCTGCCTCGCGCCTTAGGCTACGGCTCCCCCTCCGCTGGCGGAGCGGCTCCGCGCACGAGTCTGCGGCGGTGCCCCCTCCCCGCGGAGCGCCGGCCGCGCGCGGGCATCTCCCGGCGGCCGCGGAGCCCTCGGCGCGCGGATCCCCTCTGCGCGGCGCGGGCGGCGGTGTCTCCGTTGGGGCGGGGAGCCTCCCGGCGCGGGGCGGAGGGGCCGGCGGGGCCGGGTCCGCCCCCGCGCCGCCGCTTTCGGGGGATTCTCCGAGAGGAAAAAGGCAGGGCGGCCGCGGGATGGGGGGGGGGGGAGGAAAACCCCCCTCGGCTCGGCCATTCGAGTCCCCGCCGTGGCTCCTCCTCCCGGCCGTGATGTCAGGCGCGGGGCGGGCCGGCCGGCGGCGCGGGGCGGCAGAGCCGGAGCGGAGCCGCGGGGCAGCGGCTGCGGGCGGCGAGCGGCACAGGCAGCCCCGAGCCGCGCCCGGCCCGGCGCCTCCCGGGCGGCCGCCGCCGCCAAACTTTGGGAGCCCTTCGGGCGCCCCGACGGCCTCCTGCGGGTTCCGTTCCCCGCGCGGGGACGAGCGGCGCGGAGCGAGGAGCGGCGGAGCGCCCCGGGACCGCAGCCGGGAGGTGAGAGGCGGCTCGGGGCCGGCGCCCCCCCTTCCCTCCCCGTTTCTCTCCCTCCCTCCCCGCGGGGCGGCGGCGGCGGCCGGCGCGGAGCGGAGCGGGGGAGCCGCGGGTGCGCTCCGGGGGGACGCGCGCGGAAGACGCGCGGCTCTCGGCCGCGATAACGGGGACGCTCGGTGCCCGCCGGGGCTGCCGCCCTCGGTGGGTCTTGGTGCGGGGGGAGAGGGGCGGAGAGGAGCCCCCCGCGCGGGCGCCGCGTTCCTGCCGCGGTTAGCGCTGGAGATGGCGCTGAAGGGGGAGCGCAGCCCAGCGCCGGCAGCGGCGCCGGAGCCCACGGCAACTTGTGGGAAGGAAGGATTGTCTCCCGCCGAAGGGCTGGAGGGCTCCGAGCTTAAAGTTGCCGCGCGTGCGGAGCGCCGGCGTGGGATAAAAACCCCCAGTCCGCCTTGATCCGCGGGTGGGAGCGGGGAGAGGCGCCGGCGGATTCGCGGAGAGGGGCGGAGAGAGGAGGACGCGGAGCAGCCCCCGCGGAATCTTATCGCTTGGGGAGGAGGAGGAGGAGGAGGCTGGTTCGCTGGTGACTTTGGCCACGGCGGCTCGGAGCTCCCGTACAGCCTGTTGGTCGCGAGCAGGAGGCTCGCGGGCGCTCTGGGAAGCAGAGGGAGCGTTTTTTCTCCCTTTTCTCTGCCAGGCGGGCGCAGTTACCGCCAGAAGGAGCCGCGCGGTGCGTGTCGAGAGCCAACCGGGGATTTTTGCCCCTCTCGGAGCAGGCTGGGGGGAGATGGAGCCCCTGCTCGTCCCGCCTGCTGCAGCTGGAGTCGCTAATGCGTCTCGAGTAATTGTCGCCGCTTATCTCTATGGGCGAAGGAGGGGAGAAGATGCTCAAGTTTATTGAGCCAGCGCAGAGCTGAGGACGGGAGATGCTGTCTGCTCGCCCTGGCGTTTCTTTTCGGGCTAAATTTTCTCCTGGCGTGGACAACCGAGAGACAAAGAGCACCTTCCCCGAGCCTTGCTAAGGGGGAGCCTAAAGAGAGCAGCAGGATTAACCCAAAGGTGAATTTTAACTTTGCCTTTGCCGGCAGCAGAGGTAGCCCTGCGCCGTCACATCGCACAGCTCAAAGCAGGTAAGATAGGGAGCAAAGTTATTTGTTTATTTAGTCCCCTTGCCACCTGCACAAAGTTGGCATAGAAATGAACAGCTCGTAGTGGGGAAGCAGCATGTAAGCAGCAGAGATATTGGGGTGAGATACTCAGCGGTGCTTTCCATAACTGCCAAGGAGCTGGTTAAACGCAGGATGATACAGTATAAAGCAAACCCGAACATCTGATGCTCGGGGAAGTAATCTGTTCTCTCATTTGAGTTGTGTACAAAACCTGAGGTGGTAGCTCAACACTTCAGGCTCTGTCTTGCCGTATATTTGGCATAAAGTTGAGGTGGAAACTCTCATTTTACATAAAATGAGGAAAAGCAGCGTAAGCGCAGCGAGTTCTTCTTAAGCATTTTATTTTGGCAGAAGCTGACTTCTAGTGAATTGTAAGAGATGGGTTTAGAATATTCATGGCTAAACTCCAGGGAGCTTAGTGTTAGCTCAGCAGGCAGAAGGCTCTTCCTCTGAAGAGATATCTGGAGAAGTTGTGTTTAAATTTCAAGCCATATTCAGTTGAGACTGTTGGTTTCCACATTTAAAAATAATTTGTTATGCTTCTTAGGGGAACGATGCTTAATCTGGAAAGTGAAGCAAGTATTCCTAGGTCAGTCTTTTATGGAAGGAGCAGGCAGTGTACTTTAATTGTGCTTCTGTATGTACAAATGTTCCAGATTTGACTCTGTGTTTTATCAAATAACAGCCGAGGGAAAAAATTGTCTACTGAAACCGTGGTTATCCATGCAGATCTTGGTCTGTATATTTGCCCCAGAAGAACTCTGCTTCATGGCTGCATTGTTCATCATTGCAGCATTTCTTTAAGTGTGAGCCTTGCTGTAGTTAAAGGATAATTTATATTCAGTGTAGTACTGTCTGCTCTGTGGAATTGGCTTTATACATCACAGCCTCTGCAAAAAAGGAGATCAAAGATCTGAACCTGTGATCCTGTGTTGCATTTGTATTCTATATGGACTTGAGTAATCTTATACTGGAGCCATTCACGCTCCCATCCTTGAGAATATGTCAGTCTTTCCACTAAAACACTCATTTGCTTACTGATAAAGCTGGTTTTAAAGACGAGCTCTAAGCTTGAGTTAAGCACATTCCTATGGTAAAAAGCAGCATATCTTTAGCAATGAACTGTAATAACAATTGACATTTGCTATTAGAGCACTGTTAAGTTGAATTTATAGAAAGCTCAGAAGGAAGTAAAGCCTGCCTGAAAAACCGAGGGGTGAAAAAGGGGGGAAAAAAATCCTTTCAGCTGTGGAAAGCCCTTTGTGCATCCAGGTGAAAACACTCACCTGGATTTTAAAGGGGCCTGTGACTGTTAATCAGGCAGGAGAGCTCTCCTTAAAGGAGAAGCACTGGCTCAAAACAGAGAATAGTGAGATCTCAGTTTGATGGTTCAGTTGTAGATTGCATTAGGACTGATGCCTTTGGCATTATTCCAGTCGGTTCCTCTGAGGGTTAAGTTACTGGAACAACAAGCCCCCAAACCTTGCCTCTGGACCGGGGGAATTTACCTTTCAATAAGCTAAAAAGAACTATACATTTTTTGAGTAATGTTGATTGTCTGACACAGGCGTTTAGAGCCTTTGGGTGATGCTGCTGCTCAAGCCCATTTGCCACCTGAGAACAGGTTATGGCAATCAACTTCTCACCAGAGGAGCATCCAGAGGGATTCATGGTCAGTTTACATTTAAACAGGATCCTTCCTTCTAAAGCGGCCCAGGATATTCTGCAGTTGCCTGTCTCGGTTAGGTACCCATCTTCCAACCATGAACTAGTTGCTGCTTCTGTGCAAGGTATGTGGATGCTTAGAACAACTTTGTGCACGTTTCAGGTTAGAAGTTAAAGGGCAAGGTTTAAAAATAGCCGTGGTATAAATGTCACAGAGCTGCACGCTACCTGTGTTCTCGTAGTAGGTTCAAGGTACAGCTTGATTTATTCCAAATGTTCTGCTATGGATGAAGTAAGTGAGTATTGTTTGAATGAAAGTTTTGTCATTGAAAAAAAAAAAAGATCCCAGGGGAGGTTAATAGTCTGCTCTCCCAATTACCTCTTCTCTGGATGAAATCACTGAGAGGAAATCTGTAACAGCTGCTTTTCTTCAGTACCGTGAAGTAGTGGTGACCATGGTTCTTGGGTCTTCTGAAAATTCATGCTCGCTGCAAATATTCAGGCAAGTAAGATGAAGCAGGAAATTTAGGGTGGAAATGGGAATTTGATTATCCCTTAAGATCTGTGGGGAGACTCCCATTCTCATTATCCAACGGTAAAGTAAGGAAAATAGGTTTGAAACAGTCTTTTTCAATTACGGTCTCTGAATTAGTAGAGTGACTTGCCAGGAAACATAAAATAGCTTTTGCATATTTAAAAGCTCCACTGAAAGAGGAGCTCATACAGTCCTTAAATTTGTCTTTAAGTTCTTATATGAAGAGTGGGATTAGTGGAAAATGCGTTTTGAGTGATGGTAGTAGTATTTACCATCTCTGGCACAAGTGAATGGAAGATATATACATACTTCTAATTTTTCGAAGAACTTTTTAGGAAAAAAAAATCCTCTTTCTAAATGAGGAAAATGAATAATGTTTTCACGGTCGTGCAGTAAGTTTTCATATTTGAAGTAGAAAAACCCCACCTAGCCCACCTCACTTTCACAAGAGGTTTCGTGACAGTCCAGAGAATTTAATGTAGCAGTTACAGATGAAAAAAGTGTGGAATTTAGGCTGTAGACACACTCAAATAATCATGGTAAATAGGAAGTTGTAAGGTTTTTTTTTTTGTAACTGTGTCATAATTAAGCATTCTTTTTATTTTTGAAGTCTTTCGTCATTGCCTTTAATAAACATCCTGTTGAAAATTTCTTTTCTAAACGTATCTGAAACACAGTAATGTTTTCCCGTAGATGATTCAAGATTTAGCCTTGATCCAACATGGCCTGAGCCCCTAGTCTGTGAAAAGATTCCTGTTCCAACAGGGCCTTCAAGTAACTGCTTCTTGAATTACAGAACGTACGTACTTCACCTTCTTCTTCTCAAGTTCAACATGTTGATGGAGGCGTTGCTGTAGAGGAGTTTTGCTTGCAAGGACAGCAGAACTTAGCCTGTTCAATAGCAAGTGCTTTAGTGACTTTTCAGGAAGATTCTTTTGAAATGAGTTGTTGCTTTCTTTCATTTAAGTTGCAATAGACTCTGCAAGAATTATAACACTTCAAGGGAACCGACAGCACCAGATCAGCAGAGAGCCAAACGTGTTCTCAGAGAGACTGATGAATGCTGAAACTGAAATGCTACCAATTGTTCAGTAGTGAAATGATAAACGGGGGTGGTCACTGTATGTAACCCCATCAATGTGGGTTCAGGGTGGCAGTTAGGAATCTTTGCCTGCTTCATTTTCCTGCCTGAGGAGCATCTTACGTTCTGTACTACTTTGATTTGATATGGTTGTTTTTGGGATGATTTTCTTCCTCCAAGCTGGTCTAGAAATAAGATGTCACTGGTGATGTAGTCTGTTTGTATATCAGTGTTTATCTGTTACATCCTTAAGGACATAGCTTTATTATTTTTGTAGGAATTTAATTAGTGATTATGTGCACTTTATGCTGTCTACTGAAGTAGCAGCAAATACATGCTAAAGGGGGAAAAAAATCCAAGTGAAAGTTTGGAATGCTTTAGGCATAGCATACTTCATTTAACTAACTGCTTACACCATCACTGTTGCTGCTCTCTGCTATCTTGTTAAAAAAAGAAATGTATGTGTCTGGAAATCTATGATCTACTGGATCTGTGATCACATAAAGCCTTGTTTCCAGCATTAGTCCATGCCACGTAGAATGCAGATGTACCCATGAAAAGTGAAAACTATTTGGGGGATGATAGAACTGCCATTAAAATGTAGAGTAGGGAACAACTATAAAAACGTCAACTGCCTACCTTTAACCTGTAACTCAGATTTCAGTAGGTGATCACAGTTTTTTGGTAGTCCTCCTCAGAAACGCAGTGTCATGGCTTTGGAGAGGAACTGAGTTTTATTGCTGCTACCGGAAGTCAGTTTAAACTCTTGTTTAGTCGTTTATGTAGGTTTATGATTGCTTTTGTAGTTATAAAAATACATATCTATCTATCCATCCTTTGACAAACGGGTATGAAATGCCGTGTCCTGACAGGCACACGGTTATCTGGATCATTGGTTTTACACAGGTATGCTGGTAGTTTTCTTCCTGAACTGGAGGCAGCGTCGGTAGGAAGGATTATGTCAAGGTGCAGTTTGGATTCATGAACTGGAAATTTACTTTGTTAGGACTTGTATGATATTATTGGTGAAAGGCCTAGAGTTGACTTGTCCATGTTAAATAGCTGAAGGGTGTGCCATAGCCTTCCTTAAAGAAAAGTGCAGAACTCCTCTGGAATTTGGAAACTTGATTAAATGGTGACTTTAAGGAGGTGTTTGAGGCACGGGTGGACGAGGTGCTGAAGGACATGGTTTAGTGTTTGATAGGAATGGATGATCCAGTGGGTCTTTTCCAACCTGGTGATTCTAGGATTTGATGATTTGAAAGGAACTGTAATGTGTATGCATACGTCTGGGCTCCAGTAATGTGGGACCTCACTGTAGTAGTTTGTTCACTTTATAGTTGCTGCCAGTAATTTATAAATTTATGCAGGATATAATGCATGAAACTGAAGCTATCATTAAATGGAGTAATGGCTAAACTTTGTCAATCGTGTAATTGACCCTTGGAAAATGTATGTGGCAATGTGGGTTAAATTAAGATCTAGAATATGAGACAACACAGTAATAACTTTTGGGATGAAAACTGGGAATGAAGTGCATAAAATGCGTTTTCTTTTCATCTCCCTGTCTTGTCCACATGTGAGACTTTACCAGAGGGAATGGATTCCAGCTAAGGGTTTCATAATAGTTTCCTGTAATCAGGACTCAACTAGAGGAAATCGGTTAAGTGCTTGTCAGACAAGTGTACATTCGTGTCTAATGACCAGAGAATTCTTTTTAAAATTCATGTTCAGGAGATTTGTAATTTTATGACTTATTAAAGAGAAGTGGATCTAGAGGAAATCAAGGGAGGGTTTGTTCTAGTTAGTTGGTTGTAGTTTTACGAGATAATTGAGAATGGCCTTTTCCTCTAGCCAAGTAGCAGCTGAAGGAGTAGTCATTTCTACTTTCTCTTCTATGATTCCACTGTAAACTTGAGTCAAAAAGCCACATGTGTATATGTGTAATTGTTTATGGCATTAGTTAAATCTGAGGAATGAAAGTTATAGAAGGATCTTTAGACACTGGAAGATAAGTCTATTTTAATTGTATGTTATCATTCTGGAACAATGATGACTGCAAAATGCAATTATCGTAACAGTTTTGGTGTACATGTATCCTTCCCCAACTCTTTAACTTTTCATATATGAGCTCCTCAAAAAGACAACACATCTAGGAGGGCAATGTAAACCACTCTTACTCAACCAAAAAACTCTTTAATAAAAATACCTCTTCAAAAGGCTACTGCATTGTGGGCCATCACTTATATTTATTTAATGTTGGACAATATGTTCAGTCAGATATCAACTAGTTTATATTTTTCACAGTTTAATGCTATCCGTATATACTAAGAAAAGTATTTTCAAGAGCTGCTCTCCAAGTACTCTGGAGCATTATACCAAAGAATATTTGAGATGAGTTCACAGAACATCAAGTCAGGATGTTTCAAGCATTCACAGTTTGTGTCACTTGTGTTCCTTCTCAATGATACAGGAACTCAGTTTCTTTAGGTTCTTTGAAACCAATATTTCTTTGGATTTATTTTGTTAACTGAAGTTGAAAAGCAATAAACTAACAATTTTTATGGTTAAACTGGAGCAGGACTAATATTTTCCAAAGAGCTTCCGTAATTTAGGTGTACAAGTCCTGTTTTTGAAGTGAGTTGGGCTCTGAAAGAGCCTAAAGCTTGTCTTCTTTCAGAAATCTTTTAGGTGTTTTTGAAAATAGTAGCATTTTTGTTGAAGACTGGTTGTAGTAACAGTTTGTCCCTCGTCTGTGTTTTCCTGCATTTCTTGTAAGGGATGTTAAAACTAGTCACATCCAGTATCCGTAATATGGAAGGTGATTATTCATCAATAACCTAAAGGGAAACTATGAGCTTAAGCTAAGAACGTGCAGTCTTTGCTTTTTAAAGGAATGACTATGTCCTTTTCATCAATTTTATTTTATTCGAGCAGATTTTAAGTACTTAAATAGAGAGGAGAAGTTTGTGGCCTCTTGCTTCTTATTTAACATTGGTGTTAAATAACATTTTGTGGCTCATCAGACCGATCCGATGAAGCATCTAGCAGCCTGTGGAGTTAAGTGACTGTTACTGAGTTGAACCTTCAGCAGCGGAAGAAGACGGTATTATTTTAAGACAATCACATTAAGCAGTGAATATCAGAAAAAAGAGAAACTTTTTATTTCTGTTCATCTGTACTGTAAAATCTAGTCTGACAAACTGGGACAATAAACTGGAGAAAGAGCTTAGTAAAAAGGAAAAAAACTGACTGAGATTTGCCTGAATTTATGATAAAAATTGTTTGTTAGTTATAGAACGGTGGACTAAACCTGAAACCCATTGTACTATCCATCAGGTTGGATAAAAAAGTAATACACTGGTAAATTTGTTGTGAAAGGACAAGCCTTTTTTGTGATTGTATCACATAATGTAGCTCAAATTTAGTTATAAGCTTCTAACAATGTGCATAGAATTTGGATCCAATTCTTAGTTTGAGTACTGCTCTTTAGAATCAGAGTGGGGTATTTTTAAATTACCAGAATATCTTAATTAACAAAATATTATTGCTATTTGGGACTACTTGCCTTCTTATACTGTGTTACACGATGTGTTCTGTAACTGGTTTCTTTATTTTTTTATCTTGCTAACTTTAAGCAGGTTTCAAGTTTTGGTTATTGATGAACGTCGATGGGAAAATGTGAAATCCCAGAATATTTCTGTGTTAAGTTTGATGAAAGCTTAGTCTGGCTTCGTATAAGTGCCGTTGTGAGTCCCCTGAATGTCAATGTGCGTATTTTTGTTGTGTGGCACTTAACAAAAATGAGTATTTAAAAAATAATGTCTGAATCATAAGTAGTGCAATATCCGTCTGCAAAAAGCGCATATAGTCTCGGTTCCTTATACGTAATTCATTTTGGCAGGTACAGTACTTTGAGGTTTTATTGTATTATAAACACACAAAAAAGTTTGAAAGAAATCATTGGAAAAAGGTTTAGAGTAAGTGATTTAGATGAGGCTGGCAGGTGGTGTAGCGTGGCTGTTGTAAGATTAACTAAATTCTAGAAATTCAGTCACTTCAGAGTATTGAATCTGCATCTTGATGTAGTCATTGCTGAAGGAAGGGTCATTGTTTTGTTGATCTGCGGAACTGCAAGGCACTGGTTGATGGAGATAGTAATCAACCAACCAACTACTCCTTGAAATGTTTGGGATGTTTCTGTGATTAAAGTGATATCTTGGTCAGGGTATCTCTTTAACTGTCGTATATGTGGTTATATGTATGCACAATAAATATATTACACTGTGACACTGCAAAACGTCTGATGGAGAAGACAGATAAAGTGTAGGGAACTTCTTATGGACAGTGAGGTTGAAATGATGAAATTTCAAGATACTCTTGGACACAATATCAATAAGTTGCTATGGTAGTAAAACACCCGTTGGTGAGCCTGACAAAAGTTAGTTATGCTCAGAAATTTCTTAGTCTGATCACTGAGGAAATAATAATTTTTAATATACTCTTTTGTGATCCATAAGAACAGATTAAGGATGCCATCCATCATTTTTGTGAAGCACCATTATGGCACATTTTTCTCCATTTTCTTTTATTTTATCACATACCGTTTTGACTGGTATAGTTTTTACAACCTCAGCTGTAAGTGTTTTTGAGGGGGAAGCATTTCCAGACGTGTCTTTCAATCTGAACTTCTCAGTGTTTCCATGAAAAAGACATTGACTCCTCTATGTAAGTTGCACCTTTTCACTTTATCTTTACTATGATTTTTTTCTCAAATTCAGGAGATTGCTATGTCCTTGCTGTTTTGGTTCTTCGAGAAGTAGTGAGGAGCGAGACAGGAGGAGGAACTAAGTAGTGAGCAGAAGAGAGCCATTATTTTTTTTTTCTTAGATTTGGATCACAATGTAGTTTGCCATTCCTGTCTCAGTGTGTGCTATGTGGTGTAGTCGTGGAGGTTATATAGACAGGCTGCCACTTCAACAAGTCATCTGTCTTTCTACAGTGCTGTTCTGAATAACAGTTTAAAGTATGACTTTTGATCTATGAAACGCTTTATAGTTTCATTTCTCTGAGAAAGACCTACTGTATGTTTTTGTTCTTCTGTAAAATCCAGCTGGAAAGCAGAAGCCTCAGCTTTATAAACTGAACTGAAGGCAAGAAAACCTGATACTACTGCTTTTCCCTTAGTCCTGCCAGACCTGGGTTAGTTGACATTCAGAGCTGTAAGACAAAGCTGTTAATTCAGTTTTTCCTGAGTGTGTTTTGGAGTGGATGCATTAGATGGAGTCTAATTTTGTTTGTGTTTGTGAAGAGTGTTCTGCTGATGCTTCATGTTGATGGTTTAATACTTTTTAGTACAAGAGTGCGTGAGGGTTGATTGACAAGTTCACTTTCTAAGGGCAGGACTTAACAATATATGGACTGTAAGGATAAGACAGTAAGATAAAGTTGAGAATAGACAGTATTTTTTAAGAACAGAAAAGTAAGTACTTTTACTAGACATAAGAGAAGAGTATGGTAAGTGATACTAAGGTTCTTATTCTTTCTCTATAAAAGTTCTTTACTGTTCCAGAAGCTCTGCTTTATCCTTCGCTTCGTCATGGAATTATTTGTCAAAGCAGGCAGTCAAACAAAATTGTGCACTGCAAAGTGGTGATGAAGGTGCTCGAGTCTGTACTAGCATTTCATGATTTGTTGTTGCTGTTGTTAAAGCTAGATTGGAATACTTTGTAATTTCAGGTGCTTTCACTTATTTTCTATGCTATCTATATAACATCATGTCACTGGGATGTTTTTTAAGTGTCTGAAAGAATCATAATACTGTATATGCTAAATTTAACTGAAATTTAGATTAAGAATTACTTCCATGGGTTTGTGTCAGGTTTTTTTGGTTCACTTTTAAATGCAAGCTCAGCAGAATACTGCATGTACTCAATGTTTTCCATCTTTGTTTCTACTGTCTGGATGAGAACACTTTTTTCCCTTGAAAAGCACATAGCTGTTATTAAAATATTGCAGTAATTCTCCATTCTTTGCAGTTTATTTGTGGTTGCTTGGTCATTAAATGTAGTTGTTGCACAATGACGGACTGTTTCCTTTAGTTTACATTGAGGAAAACCTCTTATCCCAATTATTTGTTTGCCTTAATGAATGTGTGTCAAAGGCTGTGTTGCATTTGTACCATTAGATGTTCTCAGACCGAAATTTGCAGAACCCTGCAGATGTGGACTTTAAATAAGTGAAAAGAGCAGATGTTATACAGTTAAGTTTTGGTAGTCCAAGCAGCTGAATCCAAGGTTCTCTGAGTTCCAGGAGGCCTCCTACACAGGGACTGTTCTTCCATCAGTAGTAATTTCAATAATCAATTGTTGATGTACAGTATATTGTAGAATTTCTGAAATAAGCAGAATAGTCTATTGAAAAAGTATATGTCAATGAAAGAAACCTACAACATTCCCTCTTTGTTTGTTAGCACATATTTTAGACATGGGGCTCAGGCTTGCATTGAGATGATCTACCCTGATGGAGCCGAATATAAAAATGTCACTGTAATTAGTCATCTCCAGCAGAAAATGATTTTTGCCATTTTTGTTTTCGCTGTGTGGAGGAGGGGATGAACTGGTTTTCAGTTACTCCTTATCATTTAGGTTTCCTATTTTTTGCAGTCAACTGGGAACATTTACCACTGACTTTTTTTTCTATCTTATGTTCAGGGCTGGGCGATTTTATACGACAGATCTTAACAAAAGAAATACTCTGATGAACCAATCTGAACTGGTGATAATTCAACCAAAGCTATTCCGTGATTGATAATCAGGAATAGGACGCAACCGTACAGGGCCAGCTTTGGATACAGAATGAGCTATTTACACTGTTCTAATGTGAATCCAGGCTGTCTTTAAGTTATTTTAAGTGTTCATTGTAAAAACTTCATGCTGTATGTTCTGAATAAGGCACATCTCTATGAACAGATTCTGTTTTTGTTTTGGTACAAATGCAAGAAAATAGTGCAATGCAAATATGAGGCAGTATCCACAAACTCAGAACCCAGACAGTTGTTCTTATTCTTCCCTTGCTCGAATCACCATGAAAATCTCTCAGAAGATACTTCACTGCAGTCAAAGCCAGGCAATAGAGTGCAATCGAAATGTATAGTTACCATCATAGATAATATGCATGGGCTGTGCAATGATAGGGATATTACAGGTTTTCAATTTCCCTTGGAATGTGTTCATTATTAGAAGGCATTACCAGAGTATTGTTTGTTGTAAGAGGAGAGAATCCTGTTTACGTTTTTAATGAATCTCTTGAGAGATTCATCAGATTTACAGGTTAAAAATGCTGTAAACATTCTACTGGGAGTAGTGATTAAAGAGAAGATGAATGTGAGTTATCTGTACCTCTCTTACGAAATGGAAGTCCTGAAGTCGATTTACAAACCAAGAAGCTGTTTCTCTTTACACAGTCTGTACTGTTGTCATTAGGTAATGGAATACAAAGCATGACTAGAAGTTAAGTCTGTTCACAAGTGGAGAAGAAGTTTCACTCTTTTGTTTGGAGGATTTTATAGGTAAGACGGCATTGATCTAAATTTGAAAGGAAGAAGCCTGAGAATATTTACTTCATTTTTAGATTAGAAAAGGCATTAGCATGGAAGAAGAAATCCTTACTGCATAGTTAATCAACTTGGAGGGCCTTATGTAGAAAATTTATTTAATTTAGAAAATTGTAAATGAATTAGTAAAAGGTCTGTGGATTGAATAAATTCCAAAACCCCAGCTCAGTCCTCTGGTGAGTTACTTTTTTGGTAAATCAGAAAGTGACAGCGCAGGACTGCTAAAAGGCTTGCCTTTCCACGAGGCACTTCATACCCTTGATTACTCACTCAAGCTTGACTGAACCAGCAACATACTAGTGAAAACTCATAATTTGTGATGAAACAGTTTGTTAAGTCCTTGATTTTTTTTCTTCTGAAGTATTACAGATGCACTGAAGGGAGCTGTTTCGAATATACTGCTAATAGATAAAGTGCCAATACATGTTAAACTAATTCATCAGAAGTTGTTGCTTGAGACTTTTAAATTGGTCATCTAAGATTACTCTGAATATTTTCTTGTAGTTAGTATGTCCTGCTGCTGCAGAAAGCTCTTGATCTGCCATGAAGAAGACAGTTTGTAGTTCTGGTGAATTTTGGCATTAGTCTTGTTTTGTTGGTGTAACTCTTGAATGAAGCACAAATGTACTGAAAACTTGGATAACAACAAAACGTGAACTGTGTCCTAACCGCATCTGTTCAACATAACAACAGTAGTTTCTCATTGATTCAGCTTTCCAAGAGGTCACACCGTTTGCAAATAACATGCATAACAAACTGCTGTATTCACAGTGTCTCGTCATTATGAATAGTATGTATTTCAGCTGACACTGCCATTCACTACGTGATTTACCAGTTCAGTACATATCTGTGAATCAGGTCTTATTGTCATAGTGGAAATATTCATTACTCTGGAATGTGATGCCAAAAGGATTGATGATTCTGCTGAATTTCCTTAATATTTTGGAAAGATTATCCGCCATTGAGCATTTTTTCAGGATATGTACATGTCCTATTTTTTTTTTTTTTGGTATTAAAAGCATATATGTATATTTCTTTTGCATATGCATGGACATGCTGTGCTCATAAAAGCTGTCCTCAGTCAGAGCTAAACATTGGATTTACAGGGTTTGAGCAATCTTCTTTATTAAACAGTCCCAGTAAAATTTACCTCTGACCTGAAATAACCATGTGCGGAATTCTCTTGAGGAGACTTCAGTCATGGCACTTGTAACAGTGTGACTAGCAATGAAGGTAAATCAGGACAAGAATAGGGACGTCACGTCTGCTCTAGCTTAAGACTGAAATATCACAGAACATTAAGGAATGGGCTCATTCATGTAGTATCATTTTCAGGATGTAGCTTGTTGATGGCAGATTATTGGAAAGGTCTTGTGACATGTTTTCTGGTGGTGTGTTTAGGTATCAGTGTTGCAATGTGTTTGATCTTACAGTCTTTATTTCATTTTTTTTTTAAACATGAATTTGCGTTTGGGCTGTCATTTCTTTAGATAACTGGAAAGCATTTTGCCACTTTTCATGTATCCGCTATCCAGTACTACCTTTTTGTGCCTGTCTTCCTCCCGCAGACTTCTGCTTTTCCACAGATATGGGCCCTAAAAGGAACATTTCTTGTTATAAAAGCAGTAGATTCCGGAAGATGATTTGAAATCTGACTATTTCCTTCACAAATGCTTGCAAATTTTTAGGGAAGGTGCTTGCTAGTACACAGACAGTTTGGCTCTTGGAGCCCAGTGCTGAGGTTAACAAGTTGTAACTGGCTGCGTGTTGCCATTATCTCAAAACCCTGCTGCTTTCAGGACATGATATGGACTCTAATAAGAATGTTCTTCATTGCTTGTTGAGGTTTTTTTTTTCTATGTCTTGCACAGCACTTACTGAAGAGCCAGATTTAAAAGTTGGATGGCTTGTGATAGGGTCTTGATGAACTTCTTTCATCCTACTGACCAGCATGTTGCTGATAGAACTCTAACAAATAGATCACCGAGATGAGGGGAAAGAACCAGATCCAAACCTGCCTTTCTTTTTTGAAGAGCTAGTTATAGGAACGAATTTGCAATTTTGTAGGTTTTTTTCCCCTACAAAAATAAGCTCAGTGTTAAGACAGCTGAATATATTTACAGTATCGAGTGTAAACGTTCATATATGTATAAGACTTTTTTACAGCTATATAAATGTGCACGTAGTGATTGATGTCTGTTGAGCTGTGCTGACTTACAGAAAATGGATTGTATCTATCATGTCACTCAAAGTTACAGTATCTCTGTTTTTCAGACATATGTAAAAATTCAGCTCCGTGTATTTAATGAAACAAAATATTTTTCAAATATGAAGTACGCATTATGGAAGCACCAACCCTGATCACTAAGAAACATTAGACTTGTATATACTGGGAAAGAACTGAAGCTTGATGTCATTCTATTAGTGTTTTCTGACTGAAAATGCAGAAAAACATGATATGATTTGCTTTGAAGAAGAAAATGTTGAAAATGTTCAAGAAGACCTAAAGTAGTAATAGTGACAACAGCAGTGTGCCAGTAGGACCTGTGATAGCGCCTGGAAGAGACTACCCAGCCCTAAGCAGCAAAGTTCCCAGGAATTTCTGATGTATTGGAGTAAGTAAAAGAAAACAGACCTTGCAACCCTCACTTAATTAACTTCCTGTGTCAGGAGCTGTTGATCATTCCTTAATTATTACTTCTTTCTGGGCCAGAAGGAAGGATGGAGAACACTGCATTACCTAGGAGCACTGTGTTGAGCTGCTGGCTAAGATGTCAAACTCTGCGTTGCGCCTGATAAATTTGCAATAGAGCTGAGAAGAACCTCCCATATAGGAAAGAATTAGGGTGAAGTCCTAGAAAAATTGTCATAGATGTGGAGATATGGTTGTTGAAGTATACGGTTGGAACACTAAACTACTGAAATGAATATGCTGGAATACAAAGGCAAAGTGCCAGGATGAAGGGAAAGTGTTCAAAGCAACTATGGCATCGGAACCTCACAATCAAGAGAAGCTTTGAAGCAAGACCCTGAAGTACCGAGAAAAATATCAAAAAGTCTGAGAAGTTTTGCCAAGCTACCAGAGAACAAGAACCAAGTCAAAACATAAAATTCTTGCAGAGAAGTGCAAAAGTGCTGAAAGAAAATGATAAAACACACAGAAAATTTGATGGCTCTGATGCGGAGTGCTTAACAGGCAAAAATGCAGAGTTGAATAGCTTCAAACTGAATAGAGAAAACATGGAAGCAGTCAGATTAGTTCTTTCCTTTGAAACTGTTTTTTGGGGAAGCTGTTGTTATGATTCAGTTGGGTTTTGATTGATGGTCTGCTTATGGCAACGTCAAATGATATATTGGTGTTTTGGGACAAATGGGATGCTTTTAATGGTAGTGTAGCAGTAGTTACTCTAACATTGAAGACAACTTTTCTCTCTTGGAAAAACCCAGGGAGGGCAGAAATGCCCCCCTCACAGTCTATGCTGTGTATCGAATTCAAAGAGGGAAATTATTTTGGTAAAAATTCTCCTTGGGAGAGGAGAGTGCATGATAATTCAATGGAATCAATATGGTTTTAGGATACAAGAAGTGAATAGTTTCTTCAGTATCCAGATTACTGAATATTCATGTTTTCATTGGTGTATCTTTACTTTAAAAGTAGAAAGGGGAGTCTATAACATAAGTGGTACCCTGTGACTGGTTTGGAAATCTGCTGAAGGGAAGTGAGATGCAAGGTTTATTGGAACAGAAAACGATGCCCTTCTAGCTTATTTTTGGGCAAAGTGTGACCAACCAGTAGAAGGGGAGAGATGGGTGTAAGATTCAGAGACTCAACTCAACCCTAAGTAAATTTGTCTCACTCTGATAATGGTTGAAGAATCAGAATGGTGACAATTTGTGTGTGAAATTCTATCTGTGTAAAATAACGCATATTTGCCATGGTTCAGTGCACCGTGTCAGAGAACACTGTGTCTACTATATGCATCTTCTTGTATGCAGAGTTGGTAAGGTGCCATTTAACTTTGTGCATTTATTTTCATTAGAAATTGCTCTCTTCACAGTTGTATAAACTATTGCTTTTTGTAGGGCCTACCTTGAACTGCCAGCAATGGTTCTTTTGGTAGTTGCAGAGCTTTACTATAAAGTGAGATTTTTACTATGTTGTTAAGAGACAGTTTATTACTTTATTTTTCTTTAGTTTGTGGGCGTTTGCAGTTCTGATTAGTGTGACAATTATCAGTGTGACATAAATACTACCTAACCTGATAAAACCAGTGTTGCCTCATTTTTCTTCATCGGTTTGTTCAGATAGCAGATGACATGCTCTTCCAGAATACACGGTATCTTGTGTTCTCTGCAGAGTCTGACAGATTGATTGCAACAGACAGAGATGCATAGATTATGCTCACAGATTCAATATGAAATATGGAAAGTATATTTTGATTACCATCTTCCGTAATATCCTCTTCATGGAATAAAAGGAGTGATGCCTAATACAAGGTTTTAAAATGTTCAAAGGCTAAATCACACAAATACGTGTGGAAAGGTCCCTCATCTTGGAAAAGAATGGTCTTAGAGCAGCCAGAATTTTCTTCTCGCCCTTCAAGCATTGGTCTGTAGCACTGAACACATTGTAACTCCATAGGCACTGGAAATTTGTGGTAGAATTACTTGAGATTCAGAACAAAATTTGTACGTGATCCAAGTCTCTCTTGGGCAAATACAGCATGCTGGAAACTTGGGAAGCGTGTACATTATGTAACCAGGCTCAGCTTCACAGCAGAGTTAGAAAAAATGACATTTTGCTTCCCAGAATGAGATCTGGGTAAAGAAATTTTGTCTTGATCAAATGCAGCAGCTGTTGCAGTTTATATTCAAGTGTGATGCAAATCAAGCCCCCGTTTCTGTTCTGCTCCATCCTGCCCAGAGTGGGAACCATTGTGGTGGTTTTTTTTTTTCTTATTTTGCTTGGTGTTTTTTTCTTTTCCCCCAGAGAACTGGCCTGTGGTTTGACTCCAGAAATTACAAATAATTAAAACTACTATACAAGTTCTGGCATGTTATAATGACACATATAAACAGTTTAAAAATACTTAAGTGCGGAATCTGTGTTGTAACAGCCAGCTGCAGAGTACTTATAACTGGAGTATGTTAAGCCATTTAAATATTGCAAACATTATGTACAACAGATCTTGTGCTAATTCATTATGAAAACAGCAATTTCATTTAATCACTTATTAGCTATTTATTAGATGTCTGCATATTAAGTACATGTACAGATTGTTGTTCAACCTGGCCACCAGTATGATGATTGTATGAGTGTTGCCCTAGTGGGTTTTTTGGTGCTCGTTGTTCTTAACAACTGGTTACCAGCGTGACTCTATGATTCTGAAACATGTCTGTGTAATAGAGCAAATGAGTCTTTGACCCCCTAGAGGGGGAAAAAACCACAACAAATTGCTTGAAACAATACTCAGATTTTAAATTAAGTAATTCATTACTCATCTCTGTTCACTTCTGGAATGTATATTTAACACTGTTATAATAAAGACAGTGAAGCGGGTTGCCCAGAACAGTGTAAAATCTCTGTCCATGGAGGTTTTCAAGATCCAAGTGGCCTGGATCCAATCTGGTCTGAACTGAGGAGTGACACATATCTGCGCGGGAGGTTGGACTGCAGCCCTCTCACGGACCCTTCCAGGGTGAAGGATTCAGCGAATTCCTGTGAAGTCACAGTGGGGGGCTAAGCAGAATGCTGTTAGTTGTGCGATATGTTTGCAAGGTTGCTAAACTTAATTTTATGATAGAAGACAATGTTGCGCTATATTTATAAAGGAAACTAATCCAGAGGAAACAGATTGTGCAATACTCAGTCACTCTGCATTGGTCTATCTTAATCATTGGTATTTTTACCACGCTGCTGCAGTGCTTTGTTTTTTTATATGACTGACACACGAGTTTCAGATTCCCTGTTGTGATAATGAGCTTCTTTGCTGGATCTTACTGTAGTGTAGGCGTAGAGTACCGTAGGATGCGACTCTTATTAGTAGTATACTCTTCGCTACTTATCTTGCATACATATGTGAATCTTACATGATTATATGATTATACTTATGTGATGAGTGTAGCTTTTAAAACCTTATACAGGAAATTGCCACCGAGGTTAAAAATATCCAAGGATTTAGGCTACCAAATCCTAGTGTCATGACTCTTATCTGTGTCCCATAAATATTTACTATTTTGGAAATAGTAGCGTGTGCCTTATGCAAATAGCAAAGATCTTAGTTTAAGCTCTAAATAGCTTTACACCATAATGTAACATACTGATCCTAACAATAAATGTAAAAATGTACAGAACTGAACGTACAACTGTCTTGATAAAATTCAGCTGATCAGGTTCTCTTCCATACCTGGTCACTGCCTGCTGCATAAGACAGGATGTGTTCCAGATTATGTGTAGATTGAAAATTCATCAAATTCTTAGGCAGTGTTACAATTCTTACTAACAGGATTCTTAATCACATATCCTATTGCTCCTAAAATGAGTATGTGAAGACTCAGATAGACCTTGTAGGTATTAAAAGTCTTGAATGCTGCTACTGCAAATACCTCACTGTATAGTCCTTTTCGTAGTTATATGTACAGCCTGTTTACATCTTATAAAGAATGTGGGAAAGAGATAAGATATTGTTACAAATAGTAATTTTAATGAAATACCTCAAAACTGCCATTGTTTATTTTCCCCCTTCCCATGTAGATAAATATAAAAATTCCTCTTGTTGGCAAAGAACTGATAAACTACTGAAGATTCCAAAACTCCTGCATATTCACTTATTGATTTATTGATTTGTTCCCTCAACTTTAAACAAATTAGCAGTTGATAAACTTAGAGGGGAGATAAGGAAGAGTGTGAAAAGCCAGAACCTTAAGTTAGATGTCAGTACAGAAGTACAGCTTTTGCTGCTGCTTAGAAGAAATGTGCTTGTTACAGGCATCAGGAAATGAACTACCAAAAGCAGCATAAGCCCAACAAGAATTCAGCAATGATGTTACAAACAGAAAAAGGATAGCAAATAAAAAAACCCAAAAGTACATTTTTATGTCAATTTGCCTAGCACACCAAAAAGCTTTTCTGGAGAAGCAGCATAATTTTATGTACATTTTGGTACTCTGAAAATGAAGTTTGATTTGAACATGCATAGTCTGCTTGTTCATCCATTTATGCTCATTTTATACCAGTGCACTTAGGATAGATTTATGTCAATCGGATGAAATAGGAAATTAAACTCACTTTAACGTTAATTTGTGTAACATTAACTTCCAGAAGCCCATTACCTGAAGTTTAGAGGGAACTGTTACTTGAATGTGTGAGTGCAGTGAATTGTAATTATTTATTGTGAAAATTATGTAAGGAAAAATCTAGTGTACTAAGTACTGAGATCCTGGAAGCAGAATGTGTGACAGACCATTTCTAAATAGCAGAACTGGCAACCAGTGTGGCTCTCCAGTTTCAGTAAGCAAGGAAGACCAGTGTGGCTCTCCAATGTCAGTAATCAAGGAAGCCAGTAAGCTAAGTAGTGATTTTGTGTTCTTTACAAAGCAAATCAGAGAGAAGAGAAGTCACATTTGGTAGTTAACAGACCTTGGGAACTTCCTGCTTCCATGATGCTTGGAATTCCCATTAAGATTACAGGAAGGTTTACCTTCAAATGTTCTATCCTGGAAGAGTGATAGAATTCCCAGAGTTATATGAGAAATAAGGAAGCACTTGCTTTTCAGTTGTCCGTTAATGCTAATGAGAGGCATGCACAACTACACTCTTGTCTGGTTTAGTTGCCCAAGTGGTTTGTATGATGTTGGTTTGAAAGTCAGAGATTGATAAGAACCTAGGAGTTTTTAATATTCAAGAGGAAAAAGGTTTTGGTTTGACTTCTGCTTCAGCTGCTGTAATTTTTTACGTATTATTTTTCTGCAGGAAAAGCCACCTCTAATAAAACTGTGAATACACGAGCATGTATATAAAGATTAATTGCTTTATTATCAATTAAAATTAGTATCACGTGTACTAAATTAAAAGTAACCATTTGGATAACAAGACTTAGTATTTTAAGGTAACTCTTGCTACTACTTCAGTTTAAGGAGTTAAATCTTTTGTCAAAACAGTCATTTAATCTGAATATGATCTCTGTTGCGTAAGTGTGATGGAGCAAAAATTCCCATTCCTGTTTAAATTAAAATACGTTGCAACTTCAGCCCACCCAACTGCAAAGTGTCCCAGAATTGCGCTTCTTTTTAGGGAAGCAACACGGAATAATTTAATTCAAGTTTCATCGCCGCTCTCTAACTTGTGGCAAACATTTGGTGCCTCGTTTTGTCAGATACATTGTACCAGAAGACTTGAATAAATAGAGGCATCTCAGTCTGGTGGTGAAGAAAAGCCCAAAGAAAGATCTGCTTATGTAGCCTGAGCTCCTATACAGTACTAGACTGTGCACTACGCGCTCTGCAGCTGTTTAAATCTATATGGTGAATTCAAGCAAGCGTAGAAGGAATAAAACTGGAAGAATACTGAGAAAACAGTTATTGAAATTGCAGTAGTGGAGTATGAATGGCTGTATTTTTTTTATCTGGGAGGATTAGAAGAATCTTTGTTGTCCGCTGCATGTCCTTCTCTTTATATTACTTCTCAGTGTTTGAGTCCTGTGGAGTCACTGTAAACATTTCCTTAGGAACGACAACAAGCAAAAAAAAGGAAAAAAGAGGAAGGCAATAGCTCTGAAACTTTTTTTTTTTGGGTTTAGACAAATTTTGTAAATTGCATTTTATTTTTTAAAATTTGAATTATTTTTCTAGATTTATTTCTTTCTGATAATAGTGACTCTTATAGCCTATGTTCTCTCTGACATGTATACTACTGGAGTAGAATAAAATGTGTGAAAATGGAAGTTATTTGATAGTTAGAATTCGTGTTATAAAGTATTGCAGAGGATTTATTGCTAAAGGTGATGTACAAACATAAATACACAATTCTGACCTGAAGAACCTAGGAATCTTGTGAGTGCACTAAGTAACTTTATTCCTGAATAAACCATTGTTACAAGTGTTTTGTTTCACTAGTCCTCGAAAATAATTTATTTAATCATTTCCAAACTATGGTAGAAGCTTAAAAGAATAAGAAAAAAATAAGAATCCGAAGAGTTTGGGACTTTTTAGTAAACATACTGTTCCATACTGAAAATGCTAACTCTTAAATCTGTAGAGTCAGATTTTTCTTTTTATAAATGCATTTGTTACTTTGATATCAAAAGTTACTCTTAAATCCTAAGCACTAAGCACACAAACCAGATATAAAGCAAGGTGAGTGTACCTTGTGAGTACCAAAATGTTTACGGTAAAGACACCATGAAAGAACAAACCATGTATTTCAGTTGCTAGCTGGCTGCTAAACTAACTTTGTGCTTTAATTTTTATAGATTTTAGCTAGTTTCATTAAATATGTTTCTGATACTACATATTGTTCCTAAATTTTACAGGCATAGAGACACAAATATTTGGCTGCTCTTGTTTACTTTGTGCTGTATTCAGCCTTGACATATTTTTTAAATTGTTTGTCAAATTATTTTATGTGCAACTGTTATTTGTCTGGTTTCCATTCAGACAAACTACAGACTCTGCCCGGAAGAGAAATTTCTGATATAGGGAAAGCTATATAGTTCTTTCTGGAATTCAGATTCCTAGCATAACTTCTTTTATAGCATTGTTCCATCCAACTGGATATTGCAGATGACAGTAACATCTTGTGGCGCTTTTGTGTTTTCTGTACTTGTGTGTGACACTTTAGTATACCTGATCACATTAATTCTGAATTGCTGTGGTGACTGGACGTCTAGGAGTGTTGTCAAGAATTCTAGGTACATGCTGGCAGAGTAAGAGAGTTTGATCATTACAAACATCTTTATTTTTACCTTTCCCATTAACGCCTAATGCCTCCTGCTTGCGTTTTCTTGGCTTCGTAATTACCTTGAATTTTGTTTCGCCTATAAATGAGGGATTGAACCATTAAATTTACTGCAAAAAACCCACACCAGATTAAAAAGGAAAGAAGAAACGAGAAAATGTAATTGGTATAAAAGTAGTATAAATGAAGTTTCTTATTATTTTTCTTCAAATAATGAATTATTCAGTATTTTGACGTTAATAATTTAACAGAACCCAAAGTAAGATATCAGCAGGATGTATGTAGGATGGGTGGTAGTTCAAGTTTGATCTAAAAGGCTTGCCTTTGTATTGAAGTTGGGTTGAAGCTTTGATCTATTTATAATGAGTATTCTAAGGGTTTACTAATTATTTTAAACCTGAAGAGAATCTTGTAGTCCATTTTTCATTTGGAAAGGAACCAAAAATAAACCTTGCTAGAAGGTAAAGGCACAAAGCCATAAAGTTCAGGCGTGTGTTTTTTTTTTTTAGAGTTAAAGCATGGCCGCCTACTGGCTGTAATTTCTGATAAGTTTTGGGGAAGAATTTATTTTCTGTCTCCTGTTTTCATTCTGTAGAACCGGGAAACTTTCAGAGGTATTTCTGACCAGAGATATGACAACCTTGATAAATTCCATCCACTTAAAATGTTTGTAGCTTTGAAATGCGGAAAATATTCTTTTGTTTTGTTTTCTTTGGAGTTATATTTAGATAGAAGGTGTATCAATTTCAGTTAGGTACCACATTTAGTCTATTAGCAAGCTAAACCAGCTGACATACTTATTTGTGGTGAATAGTAGGATGGTCATCCATTTATCCAGGGAAACTATGAAATCTTCATGACTCTAAACAAATGCAACTTTGTCAATAAGTCTGAATTTATCAATGCTTAGAACATTGCTCATGATTTGAGAGGTTTTTTTTTCAGAAACCAGATACGTGTTGCACGCTCTATACTTAATACCAACTTTAAAGGCGATATACTTATCGTTTTTTTTGTAAAATGTTTGTTATTGTTCAGTGGAAAAACTTGCTTTACATTTTTCTGATAACAGAACACAAATACAGTTTCCTAAGATGATCGTTATGGAACAGCAGTGATAGTAATCAGATGGATGTAACAGAGTCCTCTAGCTGTGTGTCTACAAGCCACTGCAGTGTGTAAACTGCACAGCTGGAACAGCTGGAAATTACCATTGTGTTTGAGGGTTCATATAAATATTCCTTCAAGCACTAGTAGCAAGACTAGAGAATTGATATATGTTTGCACCACAGAATGCAGAAATTCATGTAGAACATTTTTGTTGATTCTGACTTTGAATCAATGATTTTTAAATGGGGAAGACGTGGACAGTATTTGTTTTAGTCAAGCGTTACTTTAGCTTACTTGATGATGAGGATGAATACTTTTCTCCTGCTGGAAACCCTGGAGCATTGTGCCTGAACATAAAATGTTGTGCTTCACTGTGGCATTAAGTGCTGTTTACATCATGTGAAAAGTGTTTTCTTTTTCCATTTGCTAGGAAATTTTCCAGTTTTCCAGGAGTGCTGAATAGTTTAATAAATCTTCACTACATATAGAAGACTTTTTTTTTTCCCCCCCCTTGAGTCAGTATTTGGGATTAAAGGTGAACCTCTTTTCATGGTTCAAATAATTTTCATTAGCTGAAAGGAAAAACGTGCACAATAATCTTGGTACTGCGAAGAATTATTTTACATAGTTCTAAGGGGCAACTTTTGCCGTTTCAATTATGCAGAGTGCTCATCAAGTTTTTGTCTTTGGTAATCTTTGGCTGATACTAAAAAAACTGATGCAGACTCCTGGACCTTACACAAATGTAATCGCTGTGAAGGTTTTTTTAATGCCTTAACCCTGGCACAAGATTAAAGAAATGAAAGTGCTGCATTCCACAAATCAAGCTCATACTTATACCTGTATTTTATTCTCAAGATTAAATTTTTATAGAGTCATAGAATAATTCACATAGGAAAGAACCTTGGGAACTTCTAGTCCAACCTCCTCATGCTCAGAGCAATATCAGCACTGAATTCAGATCTGGTTGCTTTGTGCTTTGTCCAGTCAAGTCTTAACTGCATGGAGAGATTCCACAACCTCTCTGGAGAACCTGCTCCAATGCATAATTATCCCAAATGACTTTTTTTCGTGTAATATCCACCCAGAACCTTCCTCATTTCACTTTACGAGCTTGTCTCTTGTTTTCTCACTGTGCACCTCAGCGATCGGCCTGGCTTTGTCCTTGTGGGATTTTTTTTCCACACTAGTCCTTCAACCTCGTGTCTTTAGGCACAAAGGACTTCCCCCTAAAGACAGAAAGAGGCAGTTTCTATTATCTGTCTTCACGTTGATGTCCTGTGTATGTCTTTTTTTTGTACTGGAGCTCAGTTGTGAGTTTCCTGCAAAACCTAACAGGTCTCCTGCTATGTCTGCTTATTTTCCTTGTTTATCGGAATGGAGTGTTCTTCTTGCAGAAGGTTGTCCTTAAGGGTCTGCCAGCTCTCTTGAGCTCCTTTTCCTTTCATAACTGCTTCACACAGGGTCTCGCCCACCCAAAAGAAATCCCTGCCTGAACTGAAGCCTGTCCTCAAAGTCCAGTGCTCTGCAGCTTGTCTTGCTTTGTTCCCTCAGGATCTTGACTATCACTATACTGCTGTAACTCATCAAATAGTATACAGGAATCTTTTAATTAGTGTACTTGCGTAACTAGACACATTTTACCAAATGCAGTGAGGTGTAGCTACTTTCTGTTAATTAATGACCGATTGATCATTTAAGAATTTGTGAGTGGGCCCTAGATGGAACAGATAATGAGACTGCTTGTTACAAATTCAAACAAATCTAGATCTAAGTGGAAAGTTACAAAAAAGAATATTAGAATTAGATACAACCAATCACTTCATTAGTTGTACCAAGTAAAAGCTGATAACAAAAGATCTGTAACTGTTGACTTCCAAGGTATTTTAAAGCCACGTGACACATGTACTGAGTCCATGACTAGTTGCTACAGGAAGCAGAGTTACTCATTGTCATAAAACCCAGCATTCACTATACCAAATCTGTAATGCCATAGTATTAGAGACAGTGTATGCCTTTTATGTCACACGGTTTATACTATGCAAATATTTTGGACTGATGCAAGATTAGAGATCTGTAACAGTGAATCTGTCACAATGTCAAAATTAACATTGACTTCAGTGGAACTAGGGCAATGGAAGTCTTGTCCAAGTCAATGGAAGGTCAATACAAATCAAAATAATATAGTGCATGGCTGTACTGTTATTTAAAATTAATTATATCTCTGTGTCATTGGCTTTATTGGTATTATACTGAGGCAGGCTTTGATTTGGTTTAAAATATTTTTGCATAAAAATGGGAAGAAGATGGGAAGAAGGGAGATCATATTTTCCGGAAATGGAAAACCATTTGTTTTCTTTCATTCTTTTTCATCCTTTCTCCTTTAGTAAGGTCAGTGGAAGAGAAGATTTTTAAAGCTCATAGCATCCTGTCTGAATGACACGCAACTGGAGACCATAGGTGATAAATCACAGGGCTGAGTAATCTTAGTTCATTCTGTAAAATCATACTTAATTATAATTGACTGTTTAATTATAGAACTTACTAAGGAATCCAGACATGCTGTAGAAAATGAGTTTTTTCATCTTATTTTGCTAGCATAGTTGACATGTAGAAGGGGATACACGGCTTGTACCTTGTATGAGTTTTCCTTGGGATTGTGGTAAATTGAGTTTGAGCAATGATAGAGTACATTATATGTAGAATATACCAGTGGCTAAGAGGTATGCAAGAGCCTTATTCAAAACATACGTAGCCATTCTAAATGTTTGAATGTGATCTTTGAAGCCATATTTGTATGTTATCATAGGGTATGTTCAAGTAATTTTCTGTAGTAAATTATGAAAAAATACTCAAATTATTATTGTCTAGGTGCAAGAACACATTTATTCACATTAAAAAAACCAAAACATTTTTATACCATGGCTTAAATATATACTGGCAATTCACAATACATCCAGACAGCTTTTTTGGTGATGTATGCAAGGTTTCATGTGTTCCTTTAGTAAGCATAGGAATATTCTCTATGTTTCAAAACTTTTAAAAGCAAGAAATTCATGAAGAACTGAGACTTCTTCCTCATTATTTACCGTAAATAAAAATACTTACATGTAACAACAACAACAAAAAAAAAAAATGGGAGAGAGCCACTTCCATACCAGAAAAAAGACTGGAAGCAATGTGTACAAATAACTTCCAAAAACTCAGGCTAATTTCTCTCAGTATTTACCATGTTTAAGGTCCCTAAAGACTGCCGTAATTAGTTTTCTCCCTTACAAGTAATTATGAGCACCTGTAATTTAAAAAAATATTTGTGTCTGAGATACAATCCCTTGGGTATTTTTCTTTTAGAACCTTTCTCATTTGCTCTTAGAAGTTCTTCTCCACTTCTACTCTTGGGATGCTTTAAATGGAACAAAATGTTTCCCTTCAATTACTTTTAAAACCAGATGAGGGCTGAATAAACACTGACAATGTTTTTTCTGCTCATGATCACTTGGGATGAGTGTCATAGGTTCAGGATAGCTAATAACTACCTGATGAAGCAGGGAAGTGAGTTCTATTAAGAGTATGTCAGACCAAGAGTAGCCTTGAAAGCGTCGCACAGATCTCACATTTAAGTCCTATGATATTTTCATAACAGATGACAACAATTTACGGGTCTGTTAACTGTTGTACGTAGTTCACTCCATGCTGGCCACATATTTTAAAATAATTGTACTGCATCCAGAAATGTCACGAGGTGACTGAATAGAAACTGGCTTGTTGAGAAAGCTTTAGGCCTAAAATTTTCCTCAGAAAAAAAAAAAATTAGTAGCAATTTTACTTTAATGTGAGAAACAGACAGGATAAACCATGAAGTCTACAAAGAATTGCCCATTAATTTGACAAACCTAAACCACTGACTGTCTGAGAAAAGAATTTGATTCAGATTTTATTCTAACTCTGTATTGATCTGAGAATGATTTTGGCGTTTGTTCTGTTGCAGTAGACCAGTGATTAAATTTTGTGTTTTTAGGTTTTCATAAGATGTTTTGCAACGTCTTTGTGCCCTGAATCACTAATGTGGTCTGATGGAACTACTTCATGTAAGCAAATTTTCAGTGATGGATAAAAGTCACTGAAACTGATTCGGTTTAAAAAGGACTTTGGTCTAAAGGTTGTTAGATACATAACCGTAAATTCACTTGAGGGGTAGTAAGTGTCCTTAGAGGATAAAGATGTGTAGCCATAAGACTTTAAACCTTTGTGCAATATATAAAGCACCAGACCTGTAACATCTTCCCGTGCTCTGGGCAAAATGCTCATCATGGGAATTTTCTCAGTATGTGCTGATAAGGGATTTAGGCCTTTCCACTTTTGTATCATCCTTTCACAGAAACAAAAGCCAATTGCAGAAGCTTGAGGGAGACACATGCTGGCCCAGACTTCAGTCAGGCTGACTGAGAGCAGGATTCAACAGTTCTTGCTGTCCAGCTGACAGAAAAACCTAAATGGTTCTAATTTTCATTTTCATCCCTCCTTTAATTGCTGGCAAACTTAATGGAGAAGCTATACTCTTGGAGAGCAAAATCATCCACTGTTTTAAAGCTACAGCAGTTTCAGAATTTCTATGCCTTCTATAACGCATTAATACTAAACTAAGAGTTTAATTAATACCAGACCAAGAAGTGCAGTATGCTTCAGCTGCCTTTCCTCTGTCCTGTCATGCAAATACTTCACATAAAGCTGTATGTATATCAGCTTAGGTCAGCAATTGCCTGTAGAAGTTGGTCTTTCTAAGGAGTGATGCACATTCCCTTTAAGGCCATTTAATGTTTTCAGGGAATCAGCTTTACCTGGTTACATTTGACCTCATCAAACAAGCTGCGTTCAGACAAGGGGGAACTAGTCTAGATTTCACAACAAGAATGAAAATGAAATTAATGATGGGCTTTTCAAAACTTCCAGTAGTCTTTGATGGATATGCTCACCTTGTAACCGTTTCCCCAAGAGCCTTTCTCCCAAAGAAGAGGTTAGGATGCTATTGTAATGTCAAATCTGACTCACTGTTACAGTTGCTATTAAAAGTTAGCAGCTGTAATTAGGGGAGAATTTTGAAGCTGCAGTGTTGTACTGTCAGTTGTAACAGCTTTTAATTATCTTATATTTTTCTTTAAAGTGATCAGCTTTGCAGAAGTTGAATGTGCTTTTGTCGTTTTTGCTCTGGAAAGGAGCTGACACATTTAATATAATTTAGATAGAAATACTGTTACTGCAGAAAACAATTGGAATCTGTGAACTTTTTAAAGGATTTTGAACACAGGAGACAGACATAGTGCTTAGAGGGATTTTGCCATCATCCAATTAAAATAGTCTTCCATTCTATCTAATACCATTCTATCTGGTCTTAAAATGCGTAAGACTAATTACATTAGCCTAGAGAGGCTTGCATGGATAATACTATTGGCCATTTCCTCAAATAGAAGAATTATAAATGATTAACCACTTTGTGAATAATGCCAGTGTTTCTGCTGCAGGACCAGATTTGATACATAGATACGCTGTCATTTTTACAGCGCTTGCAGCAGCGTGCGGTGTTTGGGCTTTGATAGATGCCAGCGTTGAAATTGCAGCAGCCAGTGCCATCGTCTCTCCAGCCTACTTTAGTCTGTCAGGAAACCAAAAACTTTCGTTGCTATTTCTAATCTGGTTTTATGCTGAGGATAGAAAGAATAAAGACAGAGCCTTATAGATTAGCCTTACAATAGGACAGGCCTCGCTGTACGTGACTTCACTGCCTTGAAATACCAGAAGAAATAATTAGATTGTCAGGGAAGGACCCTGGTTCTTACGGATTCGAAAGAATGCAGTTGGTGTAGGATGCGCTTGTGAAAGAGAGTCTGGGTTAGCTGACTCTGCTGTGGCACGCAGCAGCCTAGAAACTGAGGTGCAGCTGAAGAAATACTGCTCAGTATTGTCATTTTTGGCAGGCAGCATCCTTGTCAATATGCACGAGCACTCAGATGAATGAGAGAACCTGTCAGCCAAGGGATGTTACACATTGATGACAACCAGTCACAGGTCCTCTACCCGAACATGTAGTTAGATTAAGTTCTTTTACAGTTGTTGCTCTGAAAGAGGGAAAGCTACTAGGCAGCAAAGGACAAGCAGCACTGATAGTGCAACCATTCTTGCGGCCGGTATTGATGTTTTTACTTTCTAAATCCTGCTTCATAATTGATTCTTCAACACCGGAAAAAGTAAATTTTTTCAGCTTCAGAAGCCCCAGCAAACCAGAAAATTAATCCTTATATTGTGATATTGTTCAGTGTATACCCGTTAGACTGATGTAGCCTATGGGAATGCTATCTCATGCCAGCATGTTGGTATTAGATTGTATCGTTTCAATAAATATTAATTTGGTATATTGTAACATTCATGTTCAACTGCAAATTCATCGTGGCATGGATTCACGGTCATGCGAATTCCAGACGTTACTGGCTTTATCATACAGTCCCTAGATTCTTCGGTGTAGGGGGTAAGTAGTGGTTCAGTTTGGGTTGTTTTTCTGTTGTTGGTGCCTGGGTTGGGTTGATACCTTTCACATCATGAAAATAGACGTAATCAATCAAGCAGGTATGGATGGATGGCCTTTATCCTTCTGATACATGAGTAGTATATATGATGAGATGGGTAATACAACTTTAGTGTTTCAGAAAGGATCATTCCTTCCCTCCGTGAAACTCCATGAAACTCCATGAATGCCACAGGGGAGTTTTATTGTTGTATAGATAAATTTTAGGTTCAATATTTGGTAAGTGGGAGCTTTTATTTGCCACAGAAGCAAAGATTCTATCATTTCAAACGCACTCAGAATTTGCTTCCTGTTCTAGGCAGGTTCAACACCTTGGAGTGGTGAGGGTTTTTCTGTAAACATAAATGCCCATCAAAGTAAAGCCCACCAACAGTAAACACAGTGCTGTCTAAGTGGTATTGGACAGTTGCACAATCGCTGTCACCTACAAAATGTTCAGTTTCTTGGGACAAGGAAATCCCCAACAATTTCCTTGAGGTAGATTTGTAGGTAGTGGGCATGTTCTCTGAAATTTTGCCTTAATGCTCAAAAGAAGATTATTTCACTCAATGCTTTTCATTATTTCTTTCCCGTAAAAGCAGTGTATATATATACACATAGACACATAAGTCCTAAGTAAGTTTATAAATTGAAGCAGAAGATTCAGGGTGTTATGCTTTCCAGAGTAAACAGGGTTTTGAAAAAATATTTAACTTGAACTTTAAAAGCTCTGAATGAGATATGCAGCATCATACACATTTCCCAGGGCTGTGAGAACCTAAATTCCACTGAAGTTGAAGAGAGCTAAAGCATTGGTTCTGACTAAAGTTTTTGTGATGTGACTTACTTTCATGGAGACATGTCAAATTAGGATATTTGAAAATTATTAGTCTGCAGAATGTGAATAAGAAAATATTTTCTGTGTGTTCTGATGCCTTTGAACAGTGCCTTTCCACAGGCTTAAAAATCTCACTGTTGCAAGGAATACACTAAGGGTAATTTAAAATTGAGTAAAGAAAGAAGTAGTCTTTTTTTACTTTGAGGGACTATTGGCTGCTGCTTGAGATTATTGAATTTTCATTCCAGTGTACAGGGAAGCAGTATATTGCCAAGATGAAACAGAAAGCTTAATAGGTACTGTCTCTTGATGTTTATGGAAAGTTTGCCAACAATCTTTAAAGAAGCTGAATTGGGCTCTAAAATACTGACACAAATGAAATTAGCAGGAAATATGCCTTGCAAAGGTATTACCAAATGTGTCATTCACACTATTAAAATCCTACACTATTCTTCATCTTATTAGATTACGTTAGAAATTACGTGTCCGAGAATAATGAGAAGTCTTACTTGTATGAAAGACTGGCATTTATTTTTCCAGTAACAGACTGAAATAATTGAAATCTTACAAGGAGCTTGGTTACTTACAAAATGAGATTTTAAAGAAAAGAATTTTATCGTTCTTGACAAGAAAAAGATGTGCATCTAATCCAGATTTAAACATCTTTTTACAACCCTAGTTTGGCATGGGCTGGGGGTAACTTAATTCTATACTATTTTTGCATCTTCATAACATCATTTTGATATCCTGTTAACTAAGTGCACTGTTAGTTCTTGCAGAACACATCAGGTCATTATAGAGTACTTGTTATTGTTAGGCACTAGGTGGCCTGCTTGCTAAAACATAGTAATGAAGACTTACACAAAGACAATTTGCAAAAGCGCTGACTGAAAAATAGCTAAATAAAAAGGCATCTTTAATTTCTAATAGAGGACTATGCACTTAAACTATCTGATGTAAAAATGTATGATGATCTACAGGTAGTAGAACCTACATAAAACCAGCTTAACACAAAATTATTTTGTTCTTTAAGTTCCTCTCTCTATGTTTGCTCAGGGAAGACCAGCAGCTCATTTAGAATCGTAGAATCACCAGTTTGGAAAAGACCCACCGGATCATCGAGTCCAACCATTCCCACCAATGTCTAACCCATGTCCCTCAGCACCTCATCCACCAGTGCCTTAAACACCTCCAGGGAAGGTAACAGGAGGAAGTGTAAGCTTCTATTCAGAATACAAATCTTCCTTATTTAGATGTACAGTGAAAACTTTCTTCTCTTAACCCACAATGTTTTAACAGTGCTTGCATCAAAAACTGTCTTGCTGTGTGTTTCTTTTTTTCCCCATTCTACTACCATAAAAGATTAAAGTTTCCCACCAAAAGACAGGATAGTAACCTGCGTATTCTCTTAAGTCCTAAGCTCTTTGTTCTCTTGAGGGAAGTTAAAAATGTAGTAGTAGCATTTGTTTTAGAAATTTAATGGATTGTTGTATTATGGGTAGAAACTTGAAAAGACTGAATATTATTTTTTGTTTCTAAGGAGGAAATGTAACAGCTAATGTTTCAGCAAGTAGTTGCACACATACACTCAAACTGATCTCAGGTAGCAATCTATAGAAAAAAAAATTAAGAAAAGTAAGTGAAGCAACGCCTTGCTGGTGTTTTTTTTTTTTTTTTTCTCTTCTGGTTTGGTTCTTAGTAAGTGAAGGCCAGATGTGACATGTGATCTTTGAGTATTGCAACCTGAGTCCTGTGCTCTAACAGAGTTTAGGAAACTTACTTTTTTTCAGCAGTTTTGGTGAGTTCATTTTGTGGTCTATGTTAGTGTTAAGTTGAAGGAGCTATGTGGTGGCTTGAGGTGGCATTCAGTTTGAGCTTTTGGACTTCAAAAAAAAACAAGTATAGATTTTATTTATTTAAAATGTAATGAAATGATTATTGCAATGATAAACCTTCATTAAAAACTAGTGTTACTGTTCAATTGAATGGCTAAATAATTAACCACAGATTTATTTCAATATGATTATTCACCTTCTTAATTTCAGGTCAAATGCAAGAGTAATGAGATGCCTGAAATCCTAATGACTATTTTATCTATCATTGATAGAATCCTAAAGTATTAGCAGTCCAGGAGAGTGTAAAACTTTTGCTCTTCTGCAGAGACTATGTGTGAAGTGTGTATCTAAACCAAGGGATGGATCATAATCTGCATTCAAGACACCGCTATTTTGGTCATCAACCTGGAAATTAATCTTGCAGATATTTTGCAACTGAATTCCCCTCGTTTCTCTGTTACAAAATGAATAAATGAAAAAACAACAGAAAGCTCCGTTGCACTGATTTCTAATTGTATAAGTAAGAGCATGGTGTGGCTGGTGTAATTACTTGTTTCGTTTTCTCCTGGAATCATATGAATTTAAGCAATGGATTCAGATGACTGATCATGTTTTTGTAGGACAGAAAAGATCCTTCGGACTGATATTTATTAGCTTTATTCTGAGTAAGAGCAGAAAACTCTAGCAAATATATGGCAGAATATAGTCTTTTCTGGGAAAGCTTCAAAAGCTCTGGGGGTTTGGTGTTTTGGTTTTTTTCTACAAGAAAACTTTGCATCCCAACAGAAGAAGAACTACCAGAACTTTTATTTTTGTGATTTGATAAAAAAATCTATGCCTGTATATGCCAGCCAAGTCTGAGCATGAGTCTCTGGAATCAATTTTAAAGAAATCAGACTTGGCAGTTTCCCTCAGGTTCTGAAGAACGATTCTCCATTTAAAACAATGCAGCATCCATCCACAATGGGCACTTGAGGAATAACATGACTCCTCAAACTCTGTCAAAAAAAGAAAAACAAATCCATGATATGTGGCACACAATAAAAAAAAACCCCAAACAAACCCCAAACCAACGCATCACTACTGCTGAGAGTAGCACTGCTGAACATACACTCAAAATACCTCCTAATACTTCACAGTATACGTGGGACTAAGGTCATTAAGTTTTAGGAGAGTATTCCAGTAACCCTTTTAAACCTTCTGATGTTTTGTTCCTTATGGTTATGTTGCAACAGAAGTTGTGGCTACTTTTCAGTACTGTGATACTTTAATACTTCCAGTTCCTACACCAGAATAAGACACCTTCTTTAGAAACTATGCTTTATCACAGTTAATAAGTACCACATATAGCACAGCATTGGAATTCTGATAGATTTTAGTGACACAAATCCAAGTTTTCTTCACTGAACACTCAAGGTTTGAATTTTATAAGTTCTGGGCATGTTTTTTACTGAAAATCATTAGGCGTTTTGACTGACAGGTACGTTGTCGGAAGTTAAACATTTGAGATGTTATTATTTTCTCTATTTGTTTAATCACAGATCAATATTTTTACTTGTTGTTTGAGTAATTGATGGAGCAGTTAATCTTATCACTGCTGTTCTTCTCCCTTGTGAAGCAACGTATAATTATGTCCTTGTGTCAGTTGTGTTGATCTTGCTTAAGTGATTCAAAACAATTTCTGCATGTGAAGAAAAACATCCATTTTCTTGGTAGGTCCTAGATTTGGAGGAGTAATTAGCTGATATAAAGTAAGGAGCTATCTGATGTATTTTCATGGCTTTTCTGTTACAACCCGAATGCAAATGTCTGATTTCCAGAAATAACCAGGAAGCCTTTGGTAATTTCTAGTTGACTAGAACAGGCAAAGTCACCAAAATGGTGAAGCATGATAAAACTTACAAATGATGCAGTATTTAATACAATCTCATGCTATTAAAAGAGTCTCTGTGTTCTGATTACTTCAGCTAATAGGCTGGTATGTGTTTTGTGATATTTTTTATGCTCTTTTCCATCTTTGTTACATTTAAATAATAAGCTGTTATCAAGTGGTGAAGTCACTGAATTTATATGCAAAATTAGTTTTTTCACTTGGGTTTCTGGAGCAGGGATGTGACTTTTATACAAAATAGAAGAAGAAGAATATACATTTATTTGAAACTTTAATCGTTGTTCACGTTTAAGATTTTTCCTCATTTAATTCCTACTTTGAAGGACTAAATTCTGTTTTCTTCAAAAGCGTTCTGTGCAGTTTACCAGGAATGATAAAACACATCATGGACCCATGATGCTATGTAAATGCTCTCACTTTATGCTTAAGTTAAGGCATTTGATTTCCAGAGCTATAATTCTAGCAAATATTGTTAACCCTCTAGAAGATGATACTGATTTCAGTGGATTTTGAGTCAATTTAATAGAAAAATATTAACCAGTTTTATTAAAACCTGATTTACTTCTCAGGTAAAAAAATTGCAGAATCGCCATATGCATCATGCTTTAATACTTATAATTAACGTTATTGTAAGATGTATCCTTACAATTCTGTTTCACCCAACTCTGTGATTCTTTTTACTGAGTATTTTTTGTGCAAGTAGTCCAACTGAATTTTGTTAGTTGCTTTCTCCCAAGTCTAAACAGCTACGCTCCATCATTTCCACTGGATAATTTACTTTTCAATCCCCTTTCCAGAATCACTTCAGTGTAGTGCTCCTGGCACAGAATTTTAGTGCTTTGAGAAGCAGTCCATGTGTTTGCAATCTCTACAGCACTTTGGGGATCTGTCAGGATGAGAAGTGCGATGCGCTAGGAAGTGTTTTACTGGAACAGTTAGATGGTTCCAGCATTGTTTTCCTGTTTTAAAATAAAAGCAAAAAATACTTACATTTTTGTATCTATAAGCTTAAAGTAGTATTTTTCTTATATACCAATAACATATGATATTTTTTACTCCTAAATGTGTTAAAAATTTACACAGTTTCACCTTTCCAAAGTTGGTATAACTTCATTAGTCATGCATATACTACTAATGACTTAATAGAAGTTTAGTCCTACTCCATTAGTACATAAAGGATTAAGTTAAATTTTGTTGTGATTCCTGATCATAATTTGCTGTTTGTCTTTTCTTTGAAAGTTACTTCAAATAATATGAAGAAAATGCAGAAAGCAAAGTATAAAATAATTGTTATTGCTATCTTTAATTACTTGCACTGTGTCAACATATTGAAGCAAAGGTCATTTCAAGCTGCAAATGTAGTAAGGAGAGAATTGCTCCTTAGGAGATTGGAAGAACAACAGGTAATTAAAGACAGACTTGTGTCACAAGGAAATAATTGTATGAAATTACTGACTTTGATTGAATTTTAAACATATATTTACTATATCTTTATTATAAATATCCTTAGAGATAAATTCATGCCCTTAATATTGTAAGTTATGAATTGGAAAGGCTTGATCTTAGTCCTTTTAACTATAACCCGCTGGGATCAAACTCAGATGCTTTTGGTCTCCCACTTAGTAAGTCACAAGAAATCTTTTAACAAAATGCTTTTTTCTCTCTTTTTTTATACATTTATTTCACGTCTTCCTCAGAAGACACTTTTCTGCAACCACATGATGCTGCAGCCACTGTTGCCAACACCTTTTATGTACACAGCACCTTTCCCTTTGAGTGATTCCCTAAGTGCTTTGTAGACTCTTAATACAGGGATTTTTTTTTTTGTCGTGCTGCTGGGAGTCTGTACCAGCAGTGTTGCACTGAGGTCACTTTGGGAAAGGGAGCATGGAATAACCTCCCCCCTGAACATATGGAAGACTGGCCACTGGCTGAGAGGATGCTGGCAGCAGCTCCTGCTCTGGGGAAGGATGAGGAGGCAGCGGGAGGGTCATGTCCTCAAGGACAAGTCTGTCCGGGAGGAACCAGCTTGCCAGGACAGCAAGCAGGGAGGCATTTATTTTTTTTCCATAGAAGTACTATATTTTTGGTTTACATTCTAATATAACTGATCTTCAGGTGGGTTTTTTTTGCCCTTAGAAAAGCCATGCTCTCAAATCATGTTGTATCAGGAGAGTCTTGTATTGCATACTGTGATGTTTTATTCATGTGGTGTGTTTAGGTAGGGTCAGTTAGCTCAGAAATGCGATTGCTTCCCTGCTGTTTGGGCCATACATAAATTACAAGACAATTCCTTTCAACATGTGCTATTAGTTCCATGTTCATGATACTGTTAAGGATTCCAGAATTGAGTTTAAAATTTAGAAATAGATGTTCTTACATATTTTATCCATATATTACATTATCAACTTTGGACAAATGTGGTCCTTACAGTAGCCTTCCAGTACTTAAAAGGAGTCATGCAGGAATGCTGGGGAAGGGCTCTTTAGCAGGCAGTGCAGGGATAGGATGACGTGGGGTGATTTTTGAGTTCAAAGAGGAGATATTTAGATCAGATACTAGGAATAAATTTTTTACTGTGAGGGTGGGGCCAGGTTACCCAGAGCAGTGGTAGCTGCCCCATCCCTGGAGGGATTCAAGGTCAGGTTGGATGGTACTTTGAGCCCCTGATCCCGTGGGAGGTGTCCCTGCACATGGCAGGGGTGGAACTGGGTGAGCTTCCAACCCAAGCCATTCTATGATTCCGTGGTGATCAGTCTGTTAATTGGCGAGATATGTGCTAAGATGTATGCAGAACACTTGTATTATTTTTGATATATTTTGTGTATTAAACTCTTGACCAGTACCTTCAAGTTTGAATCTCATTTACTTTTAAGCTATCTTTAAGAAGAATGAAAAAAATTTCTTATGAAAATGAGGAGCTACGCTTCCAGTGGAAGAAAAACAGCCTGTCTTATCTAAAGAGTTCCATGGCGAATTTTCTCTTTTACTGTGCTGTATAAACTTTTGCTTGAAAATAGATTGACTGGGAAGCATTTTGCTTCTGTGAAGTGTTTGCAAGGATGAATGTAAAATTACCTGAAATATTTTCTTACTATCTTACTGAGGAAGAAGAAAGTAAGTTATTTGATTCTTAGCTAGTTATACATTACAATAATAAGTAATGAAATACATTAGCTAAGGACCACATAAATTTTGTAACACGATCCTCCACAAGCCTTTCTGCAGCAGAAATGGAACAGTGTCCACTTCCAAACAGCCTGATGGGAGATCAGAATAAACAGACACTAAAATATGTTTCATACACGATTTGTTCTCAAAAATGGAACTTCTGGTTAAATGAGAAGTGTAAGTGTAGTTACACCGAAGTAGAGGGTGGCCGAAGGCAGCTGATTTCTGCTTCTCTGGAATGTTATTTATATAAGTGGACTCTAGGCAGAATTGTATTTAATATAAGTAAGTAATAGACAATATAGCATTCAGCCGTGAGCAATATTCCTATCCTTATTCACAAATAATTCAGTACTGAAAGTTATTAACTGACAGTGAAGCAGTAAAGCAAAATGCATTATGTATGAAACAGGTGATCTTGACAATTGCCATTTCAAAGGATTTGACACAAGAGACTAAAATCATATTTACTTTCATTTTTAAGTGAATAAAAATGTGGTTTAAGTTGAAATACATCCAGTGATCACATGTGTGGTTTCATGTAACTTCTTATTTTGATATTGCGTTCTCTTGCCAGCAGTTCATGGCTGACTTTTCTTTTGTTTTCTTTAGCAGAGATTTAATTTTCAGATTTGAGGCATGAACAGATTTCCAAGGAACACAACTAGAGCAATTTTCATACACAAATAAAAAACTAGCAAAAAAAAATTTGTGAATCGTACCCATAATAATTTGATTTTTTGTGTTGCTTTTGAAAGTTAATGACTGAATTTTAGTGACTATCTATTTGAATTTGTGGAGCAAATTTGTGTTAGCTTGAGAGTTGTAGCATTCACCAGCTTTATAAAGGGTTTGTGTGTTGTGGGACCTTTTTTTTTCTCTCAATTTATGCAGGTATCTCAGTGTTTCCTTCCAAGAAAATGGAAATAGCCATGCTTATCAGGGAGATCATCTTTTTTTTTTTCCCTGAATTTCTGTTGTCAACCTTTAGCTTCCTCTGTAGCTCTGTTGCAAAACTATTTATTTGATAATAGCAGGACTATCTATTTCCTAGTGTTACCGAAGTGTAAATAAATCTGATACTGCATATTCTTACAGTTTTCTGAAATAAGTTACAGAACATTTTAAAAATATTTACTGAGTGGTTGCTAGATGTATTTTCCTGAAAATGTATTTTCGTTACTAGTTTTTTAAAAAGGATATGTCAGCTTTGCCAACCTAATTTGGAGCAATTAAAAGAAATTACTCCTCAGGACATTTATCAATGTAATTGACTTCAGTTTGTCCATTCCGGATGCTTGTTACCTGTTGTGTATTTATAGTTCTGATCTGTGTTCCCAGTACCTTGATAGAAGTTTTGATAAGCACACTTTCTACTAGGTACAGATTAATATTAGAAATGTAGATTTCTGTTTCAGTATAAATGTATCAATTTCTTGTTTTCCCACACCTTGACTGCTGCTTCATTTGGTTACAGGAATCTGTCTTTTGGTCATTAATTTTTTATTTCTTCTAGTGAAGAGTATTTCATAGCCCCTGTGATTGAAAACTGAAGGAAAAAAAAAAAAAAAGGCCTAAAAATACCTTGCTTCTGAAGCAGGGAAGACTGGCTCATGAGAGCTATACCTGTAAGCAAGTTGTGGCTCACACTTAATTCTTTTGTTGACTTAAATGGGCGTGGGGTGATGTTTTCTCCTGGTGATAAGAATTTCCATTTTCATTTTGTTCATCTCTGGGAAAAAAAAAAATCAAATTAAAGAAACCTGATTGAAGTCAGTACCATCATGCTAATAAAAAATAGATCAAAGAATAAATCAGTCCCTCAGTGGGTTTAGAGTAAAATCATACGAGGGAGTGAATTTAAAAGCTTGATAATATAACAAATCGTCTGTTTCTCTTTGAGATAGGTCTTTAACTTTGAATATGATTGTGAAATATGCTATGTAGGGAGTGGATCCTGTGCATAAATATTGATGGCTGCAAAATAGTTAGTGTTTGAAACTTTATAGAGTGGGAAAACTAGTTCAGGTTGGTTGTTATCATTTGTGTTTGGCCTTAAAAAGAATGAAGGAGATTTCTGTCAGGCAGGAGCTTTGTAGTATTTCTTATTGTAATCAAAAGTTAGTGACTTACAGCAAAAAATTCTCCAACCAAAACACCCAACGCTAAAAGTCTTTGTTACCAGAAAAGAACCTACCTGACAGCCTAGCAGCTGAACATCTACAGGACAAAGTTGAACTCCATATCAGCATGATTCAGAAATTCAAAACCTCTGGCATATAGCATAGAATGCTTAATTATCAGTGACCAGTTTAGAGGGACGCTTTGTGACTGGATTAGTTGCAAATAGGTCACTTTTCAGCGAAAAAACATTATAATCATGCTGTTGACTGACAGATAGAGCCGATGTCATGAGGATCTTTTGCTCTGAGAAATACTGTTTTAACACAGGGATTTAAATATTCCTATTTAAGGGGTCCACGGCGGATTAGCTGCAAGTGAAAGGGATGTTATATTGAAAAAGTGTGGTAGACTATCTCCATTTGTCCATGTAGTTAAAGTAGGTTTAGGAATATGAAGCTAATAATGGGAGTAATATTTTCAGAATTTCTTCTTTGTTATGTTTTCAATAGTGGATATTCAATGCAATATTCCTAAATTTTTAAAATATTCTATGATACTTTTTTCTTAAAAGTTGATGTAGCAGTTAAAAAATGTTGCTGCTGATTATTTATTACTGCTGTAAATCAAATCAAATCAAATCTGAGCCCAAGTATCAAGAAATAGGTGGGTCTTTTTAAGCTGGAGTGGAGACCTGTACCCTTTAGTGCATTTACTCCTCTCCTGTCATCCTCTTAAGTAAGAAATAGTGGTTGAATCCTGTAATAAAACACAGGAATTCTGATTCGGGTGGGACCAGGTAGAGTCTTGTCTATGAAGAACAGATTTAGATTATACCTCCACGTTGTACTCCATTAGGTAGTTAAAGTTTTTATATTCTGTCTACTTTTCAAGGTTTGATTTGACAGCTGCTAAATGAAGAGAATAATGAACAATGATAATATTTAAATTATGCCATTACTATTTAATATATTGGGCAAAAAGCATTTCAGTACATAGATACTCAGGTGAAAGAGAGCAAATCTCAGATTGTTTTTTATTTTTTTTCCCCCTCCTCCCCTCCATCCTGGGCTATTTGACTTACATTATTCAGTAGTACAGACATTGATGTGTTCATTTGAAAGAGGGAAAAAGCTGGACTTTGTAAGCTTGATGTTACTTTCTTTTTTAAAAGTGTATTTGTTGTTATTTTGTTTTTCTTATGTTTAAAAAGTGTTAGTGTTGGAGCTCAAGAAAGGTCCTTTAGAGTTGGACTACTCTATTTAGCTTTCTGTAGGATTTTTTTTTTTTTCATTTTTGTCTCTAACCTCTGATCACCAGTAAAGCCTGTGTCCACACACTGTACTGTTACGGCCTTTCTTCCCAGTTCCTTTCTTTTTTCCTTTTTTATTTTTATCTCGTCTATGTCTTGTAGTTCATCTTAACAACTTCTACCATCTGTTACCATTGACATGCTCTCATTTGATGATTTCTCCTGATGTCCTCTTTTGACCGACTGCCATTTCCATTCGTGTTTCTTTAGCCTTTCCATTCGCTTTTGGATTTGTATTTATACTGGTTTCCTTTTTGTGGTATGTATTTATGATATGTAGACAAATATGAGAGACTCATTAAGTATTGTGTGTCATTAGAAATACTCCAGTTTTCTGAATGTCTTTCAGGATGATGCTTTGATGCTAGAAAGTACCTCATGCTCTTTTTCTTTGCATTGCTGTTGCCATAGCATTCCTATCAGTGCTATGGCACAAATGACAGGCAACATATAACTATGACTATATAAATAGGATTTAAGAACAACACTTTCCCCATGGCATAAGGTGTTCCACTGAATATCTCAGCAGAAAAGTTGAGACATGTTGGGTTTTTTTTGCCCTTAAAGGTCTACAGCTCTGGAACAGTTTTTAAGTGTTCAAAATAGTTCCTGGAATTGTTTAGAAAGACAGGTGAAGGCCATTTTAAAATAGTGTATTCTGCAGACATTCAGTAATTGTGATTCATTGTTGGTTGCTTTTCTGATTCGAGACCAAAGAATTTTCTGTTATAACTCATAATGCTACCTATTGTGTGTGTATACCCTTTAGTAGTTCAGGAAAACCTACAGCAATAAAAGATGTTACAAAAAGTCATGTTAGCATTTATCTAACATGGTTTATAACAATGGTGCTCTATTATTTTCATGTTTTAATGCCTATTCTTTCATATGGCACAGAAACATTTTTAGTAGAATGGTTCAAACTTCATTTCATTTTAAAAAAAGTAAATGAAAATATGCATAGTAATGAAATACTAAGAAGTTCTGCCCTCCAGGTTTCCTGAAAAACCTCTCTGAGTCCCGCTGTTATTATTTTATAATCCCTAGAAACTCCATTGCAGTTATAACTGGGGTTATAGGAATTCTTATCAGTTATTTTTAATATAAGTTATCTACCGGTACTATCACAACTTTCAGAACTGATTTGGGAAAGTTTTTCCCAGAGTCTTTAGGCGGTTCGATTTGTGTACTCATCCTTAAATTGCTTTGCAAAATGTGATAGATAAAGCACAAACTTCTATTTTGAGTGTGACTAAAATTCCCTGTATCTTCAAGGCTAGAGAGAGAGAGGAGTGTTGTGGCATTAATAAGCTTGTTGATCAAAAGATTTTTTTTATAGCGTAAGATTATTTATTTGGAAGATACATATACGTAACTATGCATTTTTTTTTACATTATTATAATTTGTAAGAAATCCTTACATTGATACTGTAACAGAAGAATTTGGGATAGGGACTGCAATTGGTTTGTATTTATCTTGGATTTTTTTTTTTTTGTTTATTTCCTCCCCTCAGAAGTGAACTGTAAGTTGAAAGTATTACCCTGTAACTGTAAATTTCAAATATTACTCTGTAAACGCCAGAATGTGAACATTTCCTCCTGGTTTTGTTTTTCAGTTTAACTTGTAGTAGAGAAGAAAAAGTGGCACATGAGTGCTTTCCAGCTGAAAACAAGCATGCTACCAATCTGAAATTTTGTTTAGAGGGCAACATTTTAATATCAGCTCTTCATTTTGCCCATACGTTTGTATAGGTGTTTTGCATAAAAACATTGTAAATGTATTTATTTTAATAGCAGTGGATTAAAAAAAAAAAATTCTTTCCTGAAATAAGAGCTTTCTGCTGGCTGAGTGCACATTGACAATTATTTCAGTGGGGTGACAATTGCTGGAGATTATTTACAGAAGCATAAGACAATAAATAAAATCATAATAATGAAACTAATATACAATATCACCACAGTTCTTTCATTAAACTCATGCTGCTATCATAGTATTACCATTAATGATAATCAGAATCTGCTGATGACTTCCGTATTTACATATTTAGAGTTTAATATTGTAATGGACTTATTTTTGACTGTTTATGGTAGACTGATTCTTGCCTGCTTGATGTTGTGTTCTGCCTTCCATTGAGTTACCAAAGTACTGCAGATAAGTCAGCGAGTGATTAAAATACCACAGGTAATGCAGTAACTACGCCACATGAACTGCACATCCAGTTCTCACCTGTGTCAGCAGTCTCATTCAAGTTAATTAAATAACTCCAGTGATCGATGCCTTTTTTCATAAGTGAAGACTTGCAGGATAGGATTTTTATTTTATGTTGCTCCTTTTGTGTAATTACAAAGCCTGAAAAGGCTTTACAGATCATTTTGAGGTGGATACACCTTGCAACATTCTAGTTTGAATGTTCTCTTTTACTTACTTCCAGTTAAGAGAATATTGCAGAGTTCAAACCGAATAGCAATATTAAGCGTTCCTAATGTGTTTCACTCCAAAGTCTAGTGTTTTAATTTAAATTACCCTAAAAGTGGCACTGTTGAAAGGCAGTAACTAACGGGTGAAGACCATTACTGGCTTCAGTAATTTCTACAACTGCTGCAGCTTGATCTGCAGGAGTAAATCAATCTAAGCTATGATGGGGAAATTAAAATCGGAAAAGGCAGGAAAAATGACTTTGCACAATGAAAAGAATGTAGATTAGTCAGTACAGTATATTTGAAACAGGTGCTAAGGTGGTAGGAACTAAAACTTAATTATTGGAAAGAATCATTTTAGATTGGACTCATATATCAACATTACAGAAATGCTATCCCAGATTATTCTAAATTCTGGAAAGGAAGATTAGGGAAAGCGGCATAGTCTGTATGTGGACTTCAATAGTATGGCTTAGTTCTCAGCTCTAGGTACCCAACAGTATGTACGTATACGTCATCCCGTTCTACTTTATCTTTCTTGAGGCTGTTAATAATCTTAAGAGGAGAGTATATTGTTATTCAGAAACTAGATTGAAAAGTACAAAAACTTCTTTTCTTCAGCCCAGAACAAATCTGTGTCTCATTTTAAAGGTATTGGTTTATCGGAGTACTTGGCTCATATACAAGCAGATGTCACCAGATTTGAAATTACACAAAATTTCTTAAGGTTCACATCAACAACTTTTGATGTTTTGCTGTTCTTCTTTTGTGTTGGAATTTGTTGCTCTTTTGGATTTATGCACATAATCCAGATTTCAGTGAACTGAATGCTGGTATTTATGCTTACTTCCAAAGACCAGATCAGATCAGATCTTGTCACCTTAAAGAGAGGGACTGCTGTATTGATGTCCCTGTGTTAGACAGATTTCCACCTGTTGTTGGCTGAAGTTCACCAGACTCTACCTAGAGAATGTTTTCTTGCCAATTTAAATTCCTATGGTTAAAAATACTCAGATTTCTTTGCTGTTAACGAATATTATGTAATTTTGTCAGTGCAGAAGCTGGGGTAAAATTAAAACCAGTGTTCTTAGTTTCCCATCTCTTAGCAAAAGATCTGGTTCTCAGCAGATGGTTGCTTGCAAACTTCTCTTACCTACCTTTTTCTTTGGAAACTAAAAATTTAGGGAAGTGTGGCAGTGTGTTAAAGAGGTTTTTTTATAAGGAGCAAAGAAAAATCTCACAATGGACATCGAGATTTTTGTATTTCATTTGTTCATTCACTCTGATCTAAGAGTCTTAACTCAGTGTTTAGTACACAGTTTTAAGTAAAATATTGGGCAAGACATTTTACGCATTTTATGAAGGATTGTGTAGTCAAATATCACTTTGCTAATGGGGTATTCAAACAGTTCAGGTTGTTTGCTGTAGGAAAGGTGCTCCTTTCACAGCTCCATCACTATTAAGAAGACAATATTTTGCAATTATTTAAGAAATGCTTTCTTTTGCTTTTTTCCAGCTGCTCCTGGTGTTCTACATGAATACTCATTAGTCATTCTGGAGATGGACTTGCTGTCTGGAACCTACCTCTTGGCAGTCTTATTAGCCTGTATTGTATTTCAATCTGGCGCACAGGAGAAGAATTATACCGTGCGGGAAGAACTGCCTGAAAATGTCCTCATTGGCAATTTGCTCAAGGATCTTAACCTAACATTGGACCCAGATGTGCCCCTTTCCTCACCGCTACAGTTCAAGCTTGTGTATAAAACTGGGGATGTACCATTAGTACGGGTGGAGGAGAACACTGGTGAGATATTCACAACTGCAAACCGCATAGACCGAGAGAAGCTCTGCTCTGGCATCTTTACTGAGAATCGCTGCTTTTATGAGGTGGAGGTTGCCGTTTTGCCCGATGAAGTTTTCAGACTGGTCAAGATCCGATTCCTAATAGAGGATATAAATGATAATGCCCCACTCTTCCCCTCAACAGTTATTAACATCTCTATCCCTGAAAACACAGCAATTAATTCTCGCTACTCTGTCCCATCTGCCATTGATCCAGACATTGGTGTGAATGGTATTCAACATTATGAACTCCTTAAGGTGGGTTTCTTTGTTTTCCTATGTTATTGTCAGTTATTGTCTTCCCATGACTGTTGCCAGTGCATATCAACCCATTAGAAGCATGAAGCTTTGTACCACAACAAGGATACACACTGCAGATAACTGGAAGAATATAGGCTATAGGGGCCCATGTATTTCCTGAGTGACTTGCTAGCTAACGTTAACAGATATTAGTACTTAGTGGCAATTTAATAAAAATAAGGTGCTGCCTTATTTTAACTCTTTGAAATTGCTTGCAAGCTGAAATAGTTGTGAGTGTGGGTATGAACTAGTGACAAAGACATAAAAATCTCTTTAAGAAAATTGCATCCCGCTGGATAGTTCTGGTTATCTACCTAAAAAAAACCCAAACAACCCACATGTGTCTGTCTTCTCTCAGTGTAGCTTAAGAATTTAAAACTTTTGAAGAACTTACTGTAAAGTTTGAAGTCTTTATAGTAAGCTCTTACAAACTTTTAGATTCTTAGGTTATACAGAGAACAGGCAGATCTACGTGTGTATTTTGTTTTTTTAAGGCAGCTATCCAGAAGTGTCCAGTAGGATGCAGTCTGCTTTGTTTCAAGTGAGAATCTGGGGAATAAATAGCAGCATAGGAAGTAAATAATGGTAGGAGTGGAAAATAATAAAAAAGTCAGGGCTGCAGACAAAATGTGGCAAACTAACACATGAGAGAGATGTGCTGTTATTCTAGGAAAAGGAAAAAAAAATCAGCAAAATTAGGAGTCCCTGCAATGGAGTGCTCAACCACAATAGCAGTCTTGCTTTCTGAGTTTATTTTTGGACTGTATGTTGAGATACAGAATGTAACAGATCAGCAGAATGATAGCATATTTGTATCACAGTAGCGGGAGATCATCTAAAATACAAGCTACAGCTCTGTCCTGAAAGCAGTGTAGGGCATAAGGCCTTGTCTAAAGATGTGGTGTGAGATGAGGTGGTCTGTCAGAGAGCCAAGTGTGCAAATAACTCTTAAAAAGGGGTCTTTGAACTAGGGAGGGAAAAGGGAGATATGAAGAAAGTACCTATTGAAAAAGGCTTTTGCCACGTAAGGGAAAGGTAGGTGGTGTGGGTGAACACACACAGGTATGGACTGAAAATTCTGAATTCTTGTGCTAGATTGGCAGCAACCAAAATTATTTGTTAATCACAGTCCTATAGGCAGATCTTTAAAATCTATCGATTGCATTTTTCTCTTACCTATTGGTCAGGTACTTTTTGGCCTTTAAATAAACCTGCAATTTCACATGCCTTGTGAGGTATCCGTAAAACCAAAAGGAATTTTATGACAGCCACACAGCGTTTGGAACAGTAATGTCCAGGTATTATCCAGTGGTAGTTTTAACACTGTTAATAAAAAAACTGATCGTGTAAAGAGAGCTGAAAAAGCAGTAGAAATGGAGTCGGGTGAGCAGATAGGGAACATAACAGATACAAAGTTCCATCTGTCTCCAGGGAAGAACAGGGAAATGAAAAAGGAAGGGAAGAGTGGTGGTGCCTGAGAATTCTTTCCTTGATAGAATAGGTTCCTAAGGGCAGTGATGCTTGCCTTTTCTCCCAAAACACTCTTCTCACATGTTATGCTGTGCTATTTCTGGGGTTGTGCTCTGCTCTCTTCTGGTCTGTGTTTACCTTTTCCTTCCTTTTATAATCAGCACACAGAGAAGTGGGGAAACGCCTGCACATGAACCTGTCTTGCTTTCTGAACAGGATGAATCTAGCAGGGCTGATAGGACAGCCGTGTAAGGAATTTTGGGAAGCACCAGATATGAAGATGATGGGTAGGGCAACATGCTTGGAGGGTGGCAGAGGAGTGGGAGATGATAAGATACACAAGTCATTTCCTAGAAGCCCAAAGGATGGTGCTTTAGTATGTGTGCGGCAACAGTGTGAAATGTGTTGCTCTACATTTGAGAGAAAGTAATAGCAAATTGACAAGCTGTGCAATGAAGAGAAAGTTCTTCAGTTACACTGCACTTCTTAAAAAAAAGTTTAACTAAAACGTGCCTGTTACCTGTGTGTAGCCAGACCTGTTTTGCTGGAAGGTAGAGAGCTTTTTTCCATAACAATTTCTGGAAAAGAGTATACTTCTCACTGTGGACTCAGCTGAATAGTTTATAGGTTTAAAACACATTTTCAGCAACTCTTTTCAGCCTTTGTGCTCATCTGAAAGGTAACATTCATGTGTTACAGCACTTCTCCACTTTGTTACACTTAATTTAGTGCCCCTCTCAAAGTCTGGGAAAGAGGTTTAATATAATTGTTGTATTCAATTTCCTTTGCAAAGTAGATAATTAACAATAAAGTCTTTCAAATGTATGACAGATGTTCACATTATTTTAATCTCCTGCTTGTTTCTAAAAATCCTTTTAAAACAGGAAAAAACAACATCATAAAAAGATGTTCTTGTGTTTTGGGTTCAGGATGACTTGGAAGTTTTGTCGCATGTGATTTGATGTAAGAGAGTGCTTTAACTGCCACTCAAACTAGCATTTGGATATTTTTTGCCTGCCTGGATTTTCTTTAAATGTACCTCAATAGAAAATAACTTTATATGTAACTGACTGTTGGTACTGCAACTTTGAAACTTTTCAGACAGTGAATCACAGACACCTGGAATGCAGGAACTCTTAAAAAGAGCTCTAAAAATAGCCTCTGTGTTTCTTCTTTTAAGACTTACTTAGGAATTGCGTGGAGAAGAAGTACTAAGACACTTCTCAATTGTACTTCTTGTTTCCTTATTTAGTAAAGGAGTTGCAATGATTTGTAGTTATCTCCCACCCAGCCAGTGTGACAGCACCAGGAACCGACCAAGAGTTGCTCTGGTTAAAGTTTGCAAATATTGAATTATTTAAAAGCACCGATGCGTTAACATCGCATGAGGTTCTTTTTTACTTTTCCCCATAGAAAAGAGGGTTTCAGGGCAACAGTCACGCAAGGCATCTTGCTGTTACCCAAAGAAATTGCTGTGCGTAGCATTGTAAAAGATTCTCTCTCTGTGCTAAGATGCCCAAAACTGATGATGGGTAGGATGATGTTAAGGATTTGAATGGCAAATGTGAACAGTTTTACTATGAACAAGGCTAGGAAGGAGATAGAATTTAAAAATAATAAAAAAAAAAAACCATTTAGAATGAGAAATAGCTCCAAGACCAGACTGCACAGGAAAGTAGCATAGCACTAATAGTAGGAGGTGATAGAAGGGTTAGGTAAGACAGATAATGAAGCAGTTCAGGGAAGGAAATGGTCAAGTGGAAGAAGAATTATTTTGCCCTCATTGAGGTAATTACTTAAAGTATAGATTGGGAGTGATAGTGAAAAAGAGAGACGGGCATTCTTAAACAGAACTATTATGTTAAAACAGCAGGATGCAAGAGTAAATTTTAAACTGAAATGTTAATAAGCAGTGATTTCTGATCATGGATAAATCTATATATACTGATGTTCTGGTTTAACCCTGGTAGGCAGCTAAGCTTACAGGTCTTTGTTCAGCTCCTCAGGGCATTCATATTGCTTACACACTGATGTAGAAAGTACATTGTGTCTGGCAATACCACCGCAGTGTTAAAAATACTTACATGCTGTTGTTGATTACACTGTTCCAATATGCTTGTATTTGAGTTCAAGGCAAGCTGATATTTAGCATAACCTGATTAATACAGTTAGCATTTACAGATGTCACAGACCTCTGCTTTGATTATGAAGATTTTAGTGTGAAGCATTTCTGTGTTCTCTTAGATATTGAAAAAAAGGGAGCAGTTTCAGAGCAGGTTTTGAATAGAATTCCAGCTTGAAGCCCTGTAATGGAGAGCCACATGTATAATTCCAAACGGGTTCATATAAGTGCATGTTTTAAATTAAATTCCTTTAATTGATTACTTAGCTTTTCTTGTCACCTAGGTATGCCATACACACTAGATATTCCATAGGTGCTACAATACCCAGTTATCACTGGGCTTTGACAGAAAGAAAATGTAACTCTAGTCTAACAGAGCAGAGTGGGTTTTTTTCTGAGCTAATCCTGTGTGCTAATAAGTTGTTGCTCTAATCTGTTGCAGTTTGAGGGGAAATTAAATTGATGTTACTGCTATAGTTTGATTATTCTTACCTATTACAGCAAATTTCCCGTATTTACTTATCATCAGAAGCAGCTGGTGCATTCTTTCTAGAATAATATAATAATCTTTTTGTAGCTGTCAGTTCATACCTCTGTAATCTGACAAAATAGATTCTTACTCAGTCTCACAACACGTCAGTCTTGCCTCTGATGAGGAGAGTTACCTCTTGCTACTGTAAATCATCTCTTGTGATGTCTTTCAATAGAAGCTTTCCCCTTCTTTCTGATGCAGTTTATCAACTCCATGACCCGTGGAAGATGGAGATCACAAATCTTCATCAGATTTCAAGCCTGCTCTTGCAGCTGGGTTATTTCTGAGCCTCATGGTAGTTCTGGATCAAGTAACTAATGTCACTGTGAAAATCAAGAATGGAAGGAAGTGTGCTTTCTGTAAAATGAAAGGTAGTTAAATCAAAATTACAGAGTGAGACTAGATTTGTAGTTAAATCAGAACCAGAAAGTCACATTAATGAAATAATTACTGATAATCATATCATATGCAATGATACTAATTTCCTAGTTGAATTTGCTATCAATACAGAAGCACAAACAGAACTTTCCTGTAGCTTGTTTGTGCTTTAGTGTTACGCCAGTACTAAGTGGTGCAGTTACATAGGGAAGAAAGGAAGGATGCACTAGGCATCCACAGGTGTTCACTAGCTCACCTTCACTGTCTTAGGCATCAGCTGCTTAAACCTCTTGTATCTGTCCTTTTTCATACTTCCATTCCTTTAAGTGAAAGCTGAAGCAGCAACCCTCACTGGCATTCTCAAACCATGTTTGAATGAGGGAGCATGTCACTGCTAATCATACTGGAATTAATGTGGGTGATTCTTCTGTGTAGGCTTCAGCAGCATGGGAGGACAATGAAGTGGTATATTGGCCCTTTAAATAGGTCACAGAAAGCCTGGGGTGGTTTTTATCAACATCTGCCTTCTGTGAAAAAAATGTAAGAGCTTTTTCTACATGTAAACATACATTTAGTAATATTGTCAGGTCTTACTAAATATTGCACTCAAACACTAATGAGATTAGGTAAATTCCAACTTCATTTCTCTCCCATTATGAAAAAATATTTATATATTTATTGTAACCCACTGGTACCAAAGTACTTTTGCACTTTGTAATTTTTTTTTCTTATTAGCAATTCTTTCTATTAATTTTGTAAGAGGCATATGGCTGAATGAAAGAGATTGCTATGCAAGATCCCAGGAATTTTCATTTTATACTCTTAAATGTGCGCAGGAAACTACATAATTGAGATAGGAAAATTTCTGACTTCCTGATGAGACAACAACAGTAACTTTTCATTGTCTTTGGGGGAAGGCTTATCCGTCAGTGGTATTTCAAAATGAGCACAAAAGCAAAAATCAGCTGCATGCATGTTGATATCCCAGATAACAGCAGTGCTTGGGTATTCTACCTAAAACTGAGAAATAATGATTTTTGTTAAATCCTGGATTTGTCAGTGCTTATATGAAAAGTGAAAATTAGTTGCATGATAAAAAAAAATTGAGGATTGGATTTTTTTTCCTTTTTCCTTTAGAGTTTCTGCTTGAACGGGAGAGTTGCTTATTTTTCTTTCTTCACAGTCCTTTAGATGGATTAGCCTATGAATTTCATTCATCATAACTCTGCAGGACAGGTTACCTTCCATCCTCATTGTAATAGCTCATATAGATTATGTTTCGTATATTTGCATAACAGTACCATGTCTTCTTTCTCCTTTCATGTACAAGCACAGGTGGGGAAGGTAATAGATTTAGGGTGCTCAAAAATGGATTTAGGAATTATCTTGCTCTGGAGTTGCACTCCAGTCAAGCCCTAAGGTCATCCTCTTATACCTGTAATTCAATAAATATGGAGAGTTGGACGTGTTGTCTCTGCAAGGTAACTTTTAGCTGCCCTTCAGAAGATGGAGGTTTTCTGTGACAGGCAGACTGTCTTTAGAATGGCACTGAGTAATTTTTTTACTAAATCCAGAGTGGTGGTGGGCAGTAGGTCAGGACTGAAACACCTTTCCCTTTCTCTGTTACTGCTGGAATATCAGTGTGTTTGTTTAATGTTATAACATAGCTTCTTTTTTTTTTTTTTTCATGTGAGTGAAACCTCACCTAGTCTTTTCCACTGAGACATGGATAATTACCATCCCAAGCGACAAGAATTTCAGCAGTCCCTTGAAAATGTACAAATACTGCTTGCAGATATGGCCAACTTCACAAATAGACATTGTTTGTAAAACTTAGTTCCTTTGATATGCATTTGTAGTGGCTGGAAGTGCCATTGCAGATTTCTGTTACATTTTGATACACCTACCTTCCAAGTAATTTAGGATTTTTTTTATTCTGTTGGTTTTATTCTGATGATGAAGTAGCAATGTGCAGCACAGCCGGTCTGGATCTGAAAGGTCTTCAGCTACAGGGAAGTTCAGGTGTTAGTAAAAAGGCTCAGTTCTTTTGAAAGATGGAACCTTGCAGAGTCTAAGACTACTCACATATACATAACGCTTCTTACCAGTTGTGTGGTTTAGTTAACGTTGTCCTTCCAACTGTTGTGTAGTTTCAGATACTGATTCTGTAAAGCTCTATTTGGGAAAAGTGCCTTTTTGTTCCATAAACATGAAGTCACTTGGTTTCAAGTTGACACAACAGTTTTAGTTGCATCCTTTACTCTAAAAATAAGTTCTTGAAAAGAAAATGTATTTTAAGAAGCTAATGGTTTTCCTTTCACTCAGGCTTTTGTCTGATAAGTGCAATTAGGCCTAATAATAGCTTTGTTTCTAAACTCATTTTATGCAGTAATCCTCTCCCCCTGCATTTCTGGCTTGTTCTTACACATACACCAATCTATTCTACCCTGCACACTTACTTTAAAAAACAAGTTAAATGACTTAGGACGTGATATGTTTAGGTAACCCCTTCTGTCTTTCTTGACAGAAGAAGGGGGGAAAAAAAAATCTGTTGATAAGTTGTAAAAGCTCCTAATGTTAAATAAATCCTAATGTCAAAGAAAAGAAGAATTTTCTTGTTAGCAGTTTCCTTATGATGTAAAAGATATGTTAACGTAATGAGGAATAGTTCAAATAGAACAGAATAGAGAGTTTAACCAGCTTTCACTTCAAGTGAAAAGTAGTTGGATCCGTTCCACAGTTTCTGCTGTCTGGGTCAGGTAGTTTGAGGTTCATGGATAACATAATATGAGATACAGAAACTTGAGGGATGCTTACGAGTGCTAGGTGACATCCTAAAATCTTGAAAAGCTCTCCTGCAAATTTATGAAAGGGACAGATAACTTTGATCTAAATATAAATATTTGCAGGTAGAATTCTTATCTCACACATTTGTCACTATCCTTAGACATCTAATGACATATATTTGCTTCTCACTATTTTCCACTTGCTTGCCTTCAGTAACATAAGGAATTAAAAAAAACCCCAAACCAAACACCTATTCGCTTTACGTAACTCTCTTACCTCAAAATCTTTACACATCATAAGACTATTTTCATAGTTTTATGATGTACATCAACATCCACCTTCTTAAAAAGCCCCTCACATTTCTGTTTTTCATGCTATCTGAAACATCAATGTATATAATCCTAAATGAGAAAATTTTGTAGTAGAATAAAAGTTTTACACAGTAGTAGTGTCTCTGGAGAGATCTGGACAAATAAGTGGTCATCTGTGAACGTTGTTTTGAAAAAGTTGATGAGTCTTGTTTTTAAAGGGGAAAATACTGATTTGCATTCTTAAAGCTGTGACATCGTGTTTCTACGTAGACAGAACTCTGCTCCTTACTGGTGGTAGCGAGTCAAGAGTCTAGGTAATTGCTTCTTGTTGGTTGATACAAGGCTCCTTTAGGGTGGTTTATGGCATTGTTACTGTAAAACTGTCAGGTTCCATTATCCTGACATAGCTTTGGGGGATTGACTGAAGACTGGAGGAGAAAGTCTTGCTTCCAGGCATGGTAAGTTCAGTGAGTTAGGGTGAGGGACAAGTCGGTGTATCTTTTTGCATTGAAGGCTCTGATTTTCACACTAGCTGTCATGAAACAATAATATATAACTTAGCATGTCTCTGTGTGGGAAGGATGATAGACTCGAGCTGGAAGGCACAGATCTGTCAAATGGAGATCTTCACTTCATCTATCTTATATGAATATTATCTGTTGCTGTTGTCCGGACAGATCAGTATGCTAGATAGCACAGATGTGATGATGCTTTCTGAGCATAATAGACTAAGAATTTGTTTACATACTTGCCTTGAAACCACGTGTTTAGACAACACTTATAAAGTAATATTTTCCTGTAATATATTGAGTAAAACCTTTGGTTTTATTTATATGGAAAGAAATCACCAATTATACAACCTATACCACTCTCCACAGTAAAGCACAATAAAAGCAGTAAGAAACCCTCCATGCATCTCAATAAAATTATAGTTAGGTTTGCATATATGCATGATGTTGGAACTGCACCCATGCAGTGCCACACCAAGTTATAAAGTATGTTATATTTTTAAGCAATGACACTGAAGTATCCTCAAGTGAACAGTGAATTTTTATGTTTACTATACAATGACGTTGTAATGCACCTCTGAGGAAAATTTACAGGAAAAAATACAGAAATAGATGTTCAAAATCAGTTAACTCATATTTCACGCTTAACTGAGTTTTCCAAACCTGTCTTAATTTGGTTTTTTTTTGAATACTTCAAAAATTTTTGCAGATTATCCAAATTTCTAAATTTCCAATTGCCAGAATTTCTAATTTATCAACTACAGATGTGAAATATATGCCAGAAATAATCTTGTCCATATAACGTTGTATGTTACAAGTTTTAAAGTTAGTTCAGTCATTAAATCAACTCTCTGAAGTTCTTTGTAGGTTTAACGTAAGCAACAATATAGTGGAAAAATTTTTTTTGCCCTTTTCTTAGATGCTGGTGATGTTATCTGGAGAACAGGAATATTTTAATGTGCTTGTTTGCTTGGAACAACTGTATCTTACACGCTATTTGTAGGAATGACACAAATCAGTACTAATAGCTCAAAATAAGTCTGGCTTGAGAGAACTTGAGACATGTGAGGGTTTATGAAATGTGTAAATGTAGTGATAAAATAGTTTTACAAGTACAACAATATGAATTTTAATTGTATTTTGGGTGTCTATCATGAAAAACTTAAATTAGATTTCCAGCAGACCGCATGCAAATCTTAAAAATATTTCTATTTATTCTTAAAATTAGAAGTTCCAAGTTAATAGTACTTACCTTTTTCACATAGACATGCAAGGGTTGTATAGTCCCTAGTTTTTTCAAAATGTTCATTGAAGAAAAGTAAAAGTAAAGGTGAATGATAATATTTACAAAACTTAGTTTTTTCTTTTCTCCTACTCACTTTTCTATGACCTCTGCTTTTTGGAGGGATGAAAATGTCCAGTGTTTCAGATATGTTTTGGAAATAGGAGGAGTAGTTTCATTTCTTCTCAATTTTAGTTATCATAAAATATGCAATCAAAATATTAAAGAAGCTTTTGAATAATAATGTCCTCTTTATTTTTTTTTCTGCTTTTAACTTACTAATATTGGATATTAGTGATAGAGGTATGAATTATCTTAGCTGGTTTCCCTCAAAAAATCATTATGTAAAATTTTTCTTCATTTAAAGAGGAGGTACAGGGAGAAGAAAAAAGTAAATCTAAAATTATATTCTTTGGGCTATCAAAGAATAAATTGAGAGTCAGCCATGGATTCTGGCACTTCACTGTGTTAGTGTTGTTATTTTTATTTCTGAAAGAAAGGTTTATTACAAAGTAATTTATATTCCCTAGCCCAGAAATGTAATTGGTCTGAACACTGAAGTCCCGTAGAGCTTTTGATGCTGGGACGTGTAGCAAAGACCATTTCAGACAGTTTTAAAGAAACAAAAAGAAACATTGGTTAAAGGAATGAATTCTGAGTCATCATCTGTCAGTATTGAAATACATTTTTCTCACATTGTGCTGTAATTGCTGGCTCTATTAATGTGATGTGTATTTTTGCTTTGGCTATTGCTGATGTTCCAAAGTCAAATAATTGTAATTTTTTCTCTTTGCTTTATCAAGCTGATTGACTTTTTCTGGTTACTTTTTTTTTTTCTTTTCTTTTTCTTTTGAGCCAAGACGTTCCTCTGTGCTTTTCAGAATGAGATATTACATGTCTTTTTAACTTTGGGATTAATCTTTCTTCTTAATTTTAATCCCAGCTGTGTAATTTTCATTCCCATTCCCATTAGGGACCTTTCAAACCTATTTGTTGTAGTCCATTTAAAGGTATAAACAAAATATTAGCCTCTGGGTTTTTCGCCATCCTGTTTCACATGTAGCCTCAAAAATATTATTGTTGCAGTTCTTTATTAGTATTGCTTTTTGTTACTCATTGCCTTTAACGATGACCCGACTAATTTAGCAGTTAATGCACAGTGGACTCCCCACACCCCTGGTGTGTTTTATTTTTTTGATTCATATGCTACTGTGTGAAACAAGTTTATCCATCAGAAATGGTTTTAGGGTCGTAACTTACATTGTGATGGTCACAAATTTTTAACATGTTTTGCATTTGAAATGATGAGTAGCACTATAAATCAAGAGATGGACAATCATGCTCTAGTGCTGTGTGTAACCCAGCTCTGAAATCAGTGAGCACTGAGGGGACATGTTAATATGTGTATTACTGTGGAATGATTGGTTGGCTTTTCCTGCTGGGCAGCTGTTGAAACTAATCAGATTGCGCCTAAGAGCATAATAAGGACAGACTTTAATAATGCTTAGCACTCTTCGAAGCTCTGTCATTTCAGCTGCCATACTCACTTTCACTAATTTAGTCTAGGTTTGCTGTTTTGTTAAAAGCCATAAAGTTGAATTTCAAGACAGGTTTCATTTAATTTTATACTTTACAATGGGCTCTTCCACATACAGTCATAGTGAGCCTCTTCCTAACCACAGCAGTAAAGTTAATTGAGGGTAGAAGCAGAGTTTTGACTCTGCAGGTACAATGCATAACAAATTTAGCAACTGGTTTTATAGTGTCACCTTAAGATTTTGAGGTAGTGCTTTAAGTTGTGAATCCATGTAACAACTGAAAACGATATTGTTGTAGTGAACAGTCTTGCAGATTTCTATGAACTAATTGACTCAATCCTTCCTTGAAGGGTACTAACTTTATCTTATTGCAGTATCTGTGAATGTGATGTCTAATGATAGATGTGGTAGTTGGTAGAATGTCCTAGGCATGTTTTAAAGAATAATAAAAATCAGTGGTTCATTGAACTTAACTGCTTCATAAACGTAAGAAAGTGAATTCTTGTTTGTATCTAATACCTAAATATACAAGAATACCAACAATACATTAAACCCTTTAAAATAAAGAAACAGAAATTAAGTAAGTGAAAAAAAATCAAGGTGCAGGCTAGGTCTTTGTGTCTAAGTTAAAAATTGCTTGAGAAAGATTTAAGTTAAATTGTTTAAGGAGTGTTTCATTTCCCATGCTGATGGCCACTTTCCCAGTTGCTAGACAGGTGCTTTTGCTGGATTTTAGGTTGATTTATTTTAGTAGTTTTGGTTTTCTAGATTCAGTTGTTTACATTTTTAGCCCATGAAGGCTAAACTTCACATTGAATTATTCAGAGTGTGTTGTCGTCCCTGAGGGTGCTTTCTTACAACCGTTTTCCTTATTCTAACCTGTCTGTGACTGAGAGACGCTGTCTTTGTTAGCAGCTGTCTCAAAGCAAGATTAATTCTATGGATGCTGTGATGGCTCTTTAACCTGAGGTTATTATCATTGTGGAGTAGTTACAAAGTAGGGAAGATTTTCAGTTTTTGTTTGCTACACTGCTACCTTGGTGGTTAAAATCATGTTGGTTGCCCAAAAGCTCTTGACATTTGCCACTGAAAAAAGGAGCTACAGGTCCAGTTGCTGTTTGTTTGTTACGAACTTCTCTTGCACCACAAATAGCATGCATACTGTTATTTGGAAACATCTATTCTAGGACAGTGATTGAATTAACCTCAAGAAAGAAATTTGAGTGAATCCAGACTTGAGAAAGCTTGTTTTTAATCTTGGGTTACACAAGTTGTTACTGGGCAGAAATGGCTTCAACTATCTTTGCTTAATTTGCTTTTCCTGGAATAATACAATCTGTGTGAGGTCATATTGCTAGATAACACTTCTGTTATTTTGTTTATTCTGGTGTTTGCTTTCCTGTGGAGATATGGTAAGATTAACCGCTCCAAGTAGCTTTTTCCATGAATTGAGGGAGAGCTTGTTTCAGCCTCAAAGGATAGATAGTTCATGATTTACCTGAGGAAAAACGTTACCTGGCAGGACTAATCCAGATGTTTGCAACATGAGATGAATGGTATATTTAGCTTCTGAAGCTGGTATTCTTCATGCTTTAATGTTGGCTTATTGGGTTCAATGTTTTTTTGGGTTTGTTTTTTTTTTTATGTTTTTCCTGTTCCAGGAGACCCCTCTCCCCATTAACCAGAACTTCTAACATATATTCAAGACTGAATTGCTATCAGAGAATATAAACAGTGAGCAAAAACTGATCAGAAAAGTTGGAATGGAATGATGAGTGTTTAATGTTTTCCCTGTAAACATGCCATTCCAATATTTTCGATTTTGATTTCTTTTTTGCAAATCAATTCTGTCAGTTTTGTCACTGATTTTAACGCTGAGAAGTAACACAAGTGTATTCACTTAGAGTAAAAATGGAATTTCATTATTGTTTTTAGAAAGGAATATTTTTGATGTAATTAGTTACAAAGAATTTATCAAATATGCTTTCAAGATTTTTTGATCCCAAACAACTCACAGGGAAGCTGTTTGGAAGTCATGACACTTTATATGCGAGGACTTCCAGTACTCACGGGTAACATGAGATTTCTTTTCAAAATTGACTTTCAGAGTTGAATTGCTGCCTTACTGTAAGGGAATATTTCTTCCTTTTTATCTTGTTTTTGTTCTACTGATTCAGATAAATAGAAGTCAGTAACACTGGAGGAGGAAAATGACAAGTTGTCTTTCTGATAAATCCAGCACCAGAAAATAAATTTTTGATTTATCCCCTGCATTCCCTGATCAACGTGGTGAAAAGACTTTTATTTAATGAGTTTTAGAATTCATTCTCTCTGGAACTATTTTTAGTACTTACTGGCGTCCTGTGTATCTTTTCAGCATCTGTCTGAATTCTTTCCTTGAAATTGCAGTATTATTTATTATCTTCCAGTGTGAGGTGAAGTGGCATCTTGCACTTTGATATGTTACGTACTTTTACAATTTAATATGGTAGCTCTGCTGTTCCATGCTTAATACAAGAAGGATAAGTTTTCATTATTTTGAAAAGCACAGCTTCATATCTTTCAGAAGCAAAAATGATTCTGTAGTAGTTAAATGTCCCACACAAACTTTCTCCTCTTTTGAGTTTACAAAACCGTGCAAGGACTGAAGGCCTTGAGAAAGGTTCACTGCCACCATCATGTTATCGGAATTTGTGACAGTTCCTCAATTCCTCAAGCCTGTTCTACAAGTTCTGCAATTCCTCAAGCCTGTTCGTGGAAGCTGGGAGAAATCTACTCAAAAGGAAGAAATCAGAACTCAATTATATTAATTTTTTTCTCATCCTGTTGTATTTTTGTCCACATGAATTGTGGATTTTTAGCATCAACTATAATTTTTAACGTCCAAATTGATAAAGCAGCGTTAGACACACTTTAAAGCATGGTCTCTGCCTGGGAAAGAATGGCCTTGTGATGTAAATATGGTAGTTTATTCATCTGTTTTCTTTGTGTTTCAGTGTTAAGATCCCTGAAGAGAAAACATGTGTGGGTGTGTGTGTGAGATATTTATGCCATTCAAATGAATTTTTTGTCAACATTTTTTCCTGAAAGTTAACATAAAAGGAAGTTGTAGTGGTTTTACTGACAGCTCAACTTCAGAGTAAAAGGGCCTCAAATCAAATAAGATCATCTTGCTAAATAACTTCTCAGAAAAAAGTACTGTATTGAGGTTAGGAATATGTCTTAATGATGATGTGATGGACTTAAAGAACTCGTACACCTTTGCTTAAAAGTTCGGAGTGCGTGAGTAAGAAGGAATGAGATAACTTACAGCAGTACATTAGTGAAGGTTGATTTATAAATATTTGTACTCCTTTTTAACAAATTCCGACAAAGATTTTCTGTCTGGTTCAGTTTTTGTTTTTCCACTTGTCATGAGCCAAATCCATGTGTGGCCATCACCCCCATTTCCCACTGAAATTACTGGAAGCTGAGGATACTGGACAGTCTCTGCTTTAGGGTAAAGGAATTTTCAGAAAGATCTCAGTTGTTTCTGTTTGCTTGTATACAAGTGGTTGTCAGCTTTAATCTCCTCCGGCTGGAAAGTACTATCCTGGTTATAGAGCAGGTAGTGAACAGGAGGGCATTACAGGTTCACAGTGCTCCAACACCCAGTCAGTGTTCATCTGAGAGCTTGAAAATGTGCGATTGGGAGCGTAAGATACCTTGTTTGGCTGTCAAAGCAAAATCAGGTTTTCACTTAGGAGCTGTTCTCAACAGCAATACAGAACTGTCAGCTGTTGCCTCCAAAAACACAGCGATACTCTAGAGAATTGCATCACTAAAACATGTACTCCCGTATTTCTCTTCTTTAGTGATACTGCTGTTGCTGTTACTGTTTTCAGCTGTAGGAGTAAATATCTAATTGTCACACATATATAATGCAAAGATCAAAATTCATTATATTGTAGCCTAATATAAGTACTATTTTTGCCATCATGATGGGTCTATAGGGTGATTACGTAGTGATAGAACATACTGAAGCACAAGTCAGTTATCTTGAGCTTTATCTGGCTGTGGAAACATGGGAGTTCAGAGCATAGCTTGACTATATCAAATACCTTTTAAAAACTGTAATCCATGGTTCAAAACAAAAGTTAGATTTTGTAAATTAGAAAAATAAAGTTGAAACAGCCCTTTCATAGTCTGAAGAGATAATGGGGAAGAGGGATACTCTTGAATCCTGTTCTGGTCTTGCACATGTCAAGGACGTGTATTGTTACTTTACAGCTCTCTGTGTTCTCTCCCATGTAAATCTTGTAGATGAAAAAAATTCTATTTAGGCATGGAGTTTCAGGCTTGCTTTAAGTGTAGACTGGAGAAATTAGGGCAGCAAAAGAAGAAATACATTAGACATGTAGTATTCACTGTCTATACTTGTTTCTGCTTAGAGGAGTTGAACATGATGTAATAAACATGTTCTGAGAATTGGAGGCCAGGAATTCAGGAGGATGCAAAAGCATTCTATCTTAGAAAAAATTATCTATCTTATACTTATCTGTCTTAGAGAAGGTTAACAATGTTAAGACTAGGACAAGATTGAAAATAACTCTTTACAGAAAGGAATGGATCAACTGAAAGGATTGAGGCTCAAGCAATGTAATTGTTAGAACCGTTTCAGTCTTTTTATACTAGTATTAAATTCAGATTTCTGACAAAGGAATTTTGTGTTTGGGTATACCTCCTAGCTTGTTTTTTTTCTTCTTCAGAAATCATTATTAAATACATTGATGGTCTGCTTCTTCGTCCCATATTATACTTTTTACTGTTCCTTTCCAGCATGAAATGGTTCATTATTATCCTTGTGTTCTGTTGATCACATCTACAACATTTTGCTTTTTGTCTTCTTCACACAATGAGTAAAGGTTTGGTTTTGGTTTTTATATGGACAGGAAATCTTTGGCAGTGCTATACATTTATAGAAGGTCTTTCATAATTGGAGGTAGAAAGCCAGCACGATATACGATATAGACACTGCTAATAAGTTATGTTCTTAACTTCTGTTTAGGAATGGAACTAATTAGAATTATGAATGCATAAAATTAACTTCTTAACATGATTGGAAGCTTCAAAGTCCTACTTTTACTGTGGATTTGAACCTGCAAGTTCAGTTTATTGCATGAACCTGTGAATTGCATACTGTGTAAGTAATAGCAGACAAGGGACCTTTATTAGAGTTACAGCACTTACAGTATTATAGATATGAGTGTACTAAAATGCACTTGTTATAGGAACTTAGGTCCATTATTGCCTATCATGTAGAGTATTTTGTATTTAAGGCTTTTGCTTGGCTTGGGAATTCACATTTTCAGGTCTGAAGTATCACTTTTGAAAGAAAAATGCAAGTGTAATTTTCAGCTTACATTAAAAATACTGTCCAGTTTGTAGCTTTTGTCCATTTTTTTACATTAGGAGTTGAAATTGCACTACTATACTATTTTCTTTTCTAATATAACACTACAGTTATAGAGCAGTTCCATATGTCTTGACACAAACAGACAAGGAAGCAGTAGCTGGGACCTACCTTATAATTTTGCAGGGGCCTGCAAAGATTTTCTCTGTTGCTACATCTGAAAAAACCCCCAACCCTAGCAGTTAGTGTACTTACATGGTATTTTCTGAACTTTCTGGAAAGATTTTAGGATCCTTTGGACACAAGATTGCATTTCAGCCTAAGGTTTTATTAATTACTTTAATGAATTATTGAACTACTTTCTAAAGGGAAGCTGATATTTTTTGTCTTCTTTTTTCTTCCTTTTCCTCTTTTTAACATTTTGTTCTTTTTATTTGCCAGTATTGCTGTATTGCCTGCTATAATTTAGTCACTCTAAATCTGCTTATTTTAGATTTTGGTCAGCGTAAGATTTTTAGAAATAATAAAACTAGCTGATCTTAAGAGGATTGTTGGCATGTAATAAATAGCTGGATTTATAGCTTGTTGCAGTATTAGTCAAATAGAGTTACTGTAGAACATTAGTCGAAGTTCATTGTATGCATGTTGTCTAGCCCTTGGCTTTTGTTTACGATTCATTTGCACTAAAGGCATAGATCCCATCATGTGTTTGTCATTTACAGTGCATGAAGTATTGATAATAAATATAGAGCAAAGTACTAGACACAAAGCAACGGGCTGGCTGTCTTTGCTTGTCTTCTTCTAAAGGTTCAGATCCTCACCTGGCATGAACGTTGAGGACAGTGTTGATCTATTCTTTGACAGTTAACAATGTATAGTTGTTAGGTTCCATTATATAATTTGTAATGTTTTAAGTAATGGTCGCTGATAGATTGCCCCAATTTCAGAGTACTTTATATCACAAACAGTCACTTTTGTATGGCTGTTTAGTACAAAATATTCTTGTTTATTTCTTTGGGAATTTACTATGTTCTATCACTTATGGGTCTGCAAGCGTAAGTTTGTAAGATGTTTTGAATACAACACTGATAAGAGCATTGACCAGAAACTGGTCTTTTTCCCCCTCTTCTTGTCAATAGCAAAGGCTACATGGCCTGAAAGAATATTAATTACAATGTCCAAATAGTCAATACCCCATGGATTTAACAGAGTACTGAGGTGAGGTACTGTGGTAATGCAATATGTGTGTCTAGAGGCAAGCTGTGTGTAGACTTTAGGTGCACTTTGTCAGACTCAGTCCTGTCTGTAATACTGGAAGCTCTTCTAGCTTATCATGTTGTGTCCATACATAATTGATTATGTATTTATTAATCTACCTAAAAGTTACAATTTTTAAAAAACTCTTTATTTTTTTGTTTGTTTACATGACAGCCCAAAACAGCTCCGAAAAGGACGTTTGGATCCATTACAAATGATCAGGTAAATATACAATAGGGAGTGTTCAACAAAAATACCGGTTTCATAATTTCAGATACTGCTGAGTGCATGCATCGACTGAAAACGACATTCTGAAAACTGGATAAGGTAACAGAGTTGCTTTTTGCTCTGATAAAGAGTCTTGTGATCAGGGCCAGTCTCTGAGATGAGCATAACTACTTGAGGCAAAAAGAGGTTAGGTTTCGTTGCTTAAACTGTATTATTATGTAAAAAAAGTCAGCCTTTTTATTTCTCAATCCTATCCTTCCATAGTGGCAGAGATAATAACATAGCAGATGATTTTTACCAGTCAGTCATTTTAATGGTAAATGTACTATATAAACATTGATTATTGATTATGCTTTTCCTACGGAGTCATACCCTTCCTAGCGTGAACAAAATCTTCCGGTCACTGCGATAATGTGGTGACTCAGGTACAGTTCAGTCCAAAGAAACACTCTGACCCTAGTGGAAATTTTCACTTCGTTGAGGTTTAAATGATGATAGAACCATTTACTTCAACATCAAGAATTTAATCCTGAAGGGTTTTCTTCATGTTCCTCTCAGGATCTTTAGCTCTCAATTTCTCTGCCCATAAGGGAGAGAATTAGATTTTTATAATCTTAAAAACATGTTTCTTGAATGTTTCATCAGTTTTTGCAATATTGGAGTGGGAGAAGTCTGTCCTTAGCAATTGCATTTGTTAAAATGTAGCACACTGTCATGTCTAACCTTCCCTTAAACAACATGAAATGGCCTTGCTTGAATTAGGAGAAAGTATAATTATCTATAATTCCCTCTTTTTTTGATGAATTTAAAAGATGTATAAACCTGTAATGAATAGCGAGAAATACTTTTGGATATTTTCCCATAGAAAATTACTCAGATGTTAATAGTTAACTTGGAAGAGAACTTTCCATTTTTTTCTCTGTTTCTCCTGTAGTTTACTGCAAGGGATGGGGAACTGAAGCTCTATATTTTATATCAAATTTGTATCCTATAATGAAAAATATCTCTCTCAGTCAGGCTTGATAGTTTAAGAAAAGCAGAGATGGGTATGCATATGTATAGTTGCATGTATTCAAAGTCTGTATGAAGTGTTTGTTGTAGTTGTGGGATCTAATGACAGAATAATCAGTGCCCATCTGTCAACTTGTGTACAAATAGAGAAGTAAAAGATAGCTGACAGGTTTTTTTTCCTTTAGCTTCTGTTACTTATTTTTTTCTGGAAATCTGTGTTAAAGCATAGAATATGTAATTCATTGTTTCTTGGTAATTATGATATTTATTGCAAATAACTGCTAGCCAGATTGAAGATGAAGAGGAAACTTGCACTCCACCTTCATGACGAGATCAACACAGAATTGCTATTCTAAAATTTAACCCAGTTGGTTCAAAATGCATATCTTGATTTAAAAGCAATATGCAAGGCTTATATTTTCATATGCCTAGAGACGCCAAAACTGTACTTGTTTTATTGTTTCAAGACTGTTTTTAGACTGTCCTTGGTTGGATCTTAATGTCAAGATGTGCAAGTGGCACAGTGATTTTAGAAATACGGGTGACTAGTTCATTTTCCATGAAACAAATGATTTATCATGTAGATTCAAACTCTAGCTTTAAGGAAACAAATCTATGAAAGAATTCATCCTTACACAGTTAGGCGTATAACTACATTCGCTTAATGGTGGGCTGCAAGATACAGTGAGTGTGAATCCTCTACAGTTAATGAGAAATAAGGAACCTTGCACACTGGGAACATTTTCTTTCCCTTTAGTCTGAAGTGTCTCAAATCAATTTAGAACACATACAATTACATGAGTAAAGGTGAAACAAGCACAATAAACAAAGAACCAAGCTGGACACGGTTGTTCATTATTACAAGTATGATACATAAAAAAAGAAAATTCTAATTAGTGACCATCTTTATCGATGCTTTTTTGTCCTGGTCATTCTGTATATTCAGCTTTAGTGATCTGTGTTCTAGCTCTGCCCTTATGGAAGGTATGACTGGAAAAAATGCCTTTACATCCTTTGTTCCTCTGAGGACTTAGAAATGGGAGAAAAGACGATAATTGCAATATTTTTAATCCCTGCATGTCTGAGGAGGCAGCAGAAGAGGGAAATGCAGTTCTAGATTTCAATCTTGATGTTAGAAGACTACTTTGTCCACACTAGTGTTTTAAAATAAGCTATGTTTGTGCGACATAAATAGCATTTCTTCACAATTCCAGAATATTAATTGAACAACAGATCTCATAAAAAAAAATTCAAATTAATCTTACAGTTCTGTGATATTTTTAAAATGAAAATTACATCTGTTCAGGAATTTAATAACTTTTCTATAGAAATGGAGAGACTAGTTAAAAAGCCAGACCACTCCACCATGCCCTCCAAACCCATCCCTTTTCTAAAGTGTCTGTTTAGTCGCATTTGCTCTGAAGCTCCCTTAGGCTGTAGAGCTTAAAGGAGAATCAGATAGTGCAAAGTAAAGGTTAAATGTAGAAATGTGTGTTCCTGTATACAGTACAGATATGAACATACGTAACATGACAATTTCAGAGCATTGAGATGCTTCTTTATTTAAATGTACTGTCACACTAAAGTATGCTCTTTCTCTGTCTTGTAGGGTCAAAATGTCTTTGGTCTTGATATAATTGAGACGCCTGAGGGAGATAAGTGGCCTCAACTGATTGTCCAACAGATCCTGGATAGGGAGCAGAAGGATACCTATGTGATGAAAATTAAAGTTGAAGATGGTGGGAACCCTCCCCGATCTAGCACTGCCATCCTGCAAGTTACAGTGACTGATGTAAATGATAATCGCCCAGTCTTCAAAGAGAATGACGTTGAAGTTAATGTTCCAGAAAATGCTCCAGTGGGCACCTCTGTTTCTCAGCTTCATGCCACTGATGCTGACCTGGGCTCAAATGCACAAATCCACTTCTACTTCAGCAATCAGATCTCCAGTTTGGCCAAACGGCTCTTTGCCATTGATAACACCACTGGCCTCATCACTATAAGAGAACCACTGGACCGGGAGGAATCTCCTGTTCACAAATTAACTGTTTTGGCAAGCGATGGCAGTTCAACTCCATCAAGAGCAACAGTGACTGTGAATGTCACAGACATTAATGACAACATCCCATCGATAGACACGAGATATATCATCAATCCAGTGAATGGGACGGTGCTGTTGTCTGAGAAAGCTCCCCTTAATACAAAAATTGCGTTGATAACAGTAATGGACAAGGATGCTGATCTCAATGGAAAAGTTACTTGTTTTACAGATCATGATGTCCCTTTTAGGCTAAAGCCAGTGTTTGATAATCAGTTTCTTCTGGAGACAGCCACGTTTCTAGATTATGAAGCCACACGGGAATATGCCATTAAAATAGTGGCTTCGGATTCAGGGAAGCCTCCCTTAAACCAGTCTGCGATGCTCCTGATCAAAATTAAAGATGAAAATGACAATGCCCCAGTTTTCACACAGCCTATCATAGGTCTTTCTATCCCTGAAAACAATGCTCCTGGTACTCAGCTAACCAAGATAAGTGCTACGGATGCTGACAGTGGGCGCAACGCTGAGATCAGCTATATCCTGGGTTCTGATGCACCCCCTATTTTCAACCTTGACCGCCGTACAGGCATTCTGACAGCAGTGAGGAAGCTAGACAGAGAAAAGCAAGACAGGTATTCCTTCATGGTGCTGGCCAAGGATAATGGGATGCCACCCTTGCAGACCAATGCTACTGTGACAGTGTCTGTCCTGGACCAGAATGATAACAGCCCTGCTTTCACACATAATGAATATAATTTCTATGTGCCAGAAAACTTACCCATGTATGGCACAGTTGGGCTTATCACGGTTACAGATGCTGACTCAGGAGAGAATGCTGCAGTCACTCTCTCTATATTAAATGGTAGAGATAATTTTATTATAGATCCACTTACTGGTGTAATAAGACCGAATATTACCTTTGATAGGGAACAGCAGGGGTCATATACTTTCCAGGTGAAAGCTGTGGATGGAGGAAGAGTGCAGCGTTCCTCAACTGCCAAAGTGACCATCAATGTTGTTGATGTAAATGACAACAGGCCCGTTTTTGTTATTCCTTCATCTAATTATTCGTATGAGTTGGTTCCAACATCAACCAGTCCAGGGGCTGTAGTTACTAAAGTCTTTGCAGTTGATAATGACACAGGAATGAATGCAGAGCTCCGCTATAGCATCATAGGTGGGAACTCGAGGGGCTTATTTACAATCGACCAATTAACAGGCAATATTACTTTGAAAGAGAAGGTAATTACTTCAGATCATGGCTTGCACAGACTGGTGATAAAAGTCAATGACCTAGGACAGCCAGAGTCTCTTTATACTATAGCTCTTGTGCATTTGTTTGTGAATGAGACAGTCACCAACAGTTCCTACGTACAAGAGCTAGTGCGCAGGAATATGGAAACTCCAGTTGGCCAGAATATTGGGGATGGTGACATAACCCCACAAACCAATGATTATGTCAAGATCATCATTGCCATTATTGCAGGCACCATGACAGTTATTCTGGTAATTTTTGTTACTGCTTTAGTACGGTGCCGCCAGACGCCCAGGCACAAGGTTGTCCAAAAAAACAAGCAGAGTGGTGAATGGGTTTCCCCAAACCAAGAAAATAGGCAGATCAAGAAAAAGAAGAAGAAGAAGAAGCGCTCTCCAAAAAGTCTCCTCCTCAATTTTGTGACTATTGAAGAATCTAAGCCTGATGATCCTGGCCATGAGCACATAAATGGCACTTTAGACATTCCTGTAGAGCTAGAAGAACAGACTATGGGAAAATATAACTGGGCCACCACACCAACCACATTTAAGCCTGATAGCCCAGATTTAGCAAAGCACTACAAGTCTGCTTCTCCGCAGCCTACCTTTCAAATTAAACCTGAGACTCCTGTACCTCCCAAGAAGCACCATGTCATTCAGGAACTGCCCCTAGATAATACCTTTGTGGTAGGCTGTGATTCACTCTCCAAGTGCTCATCAAGCAGCTCGGACCCTTACAGTGTTTCTGAGTGCAGCTGTCAAGGAGGCTTCAAGACCCCAGGCCCCATACACACCAGACAGGTAATGGAAATTTTAAGGTGCTCTCTTTCTCCTCCCCTTCTTCCTTTGGCATTCCCATAACTCTAGCTCTGAGCGCTGCGAAATAACTTTTCCTTGCAAGGATTGGAAGTTTGAAAGGTCATGTTTGATCGAGGCGTTGAAAAGTAAGCAATTTGGGATTCGTCAGTGTTAAGGGAGAAAATACAAATTAAAGGACCATTTGCTGTAAGGGAGTTAAGCAGTGAGTTATTACCTTGGTGGGTGTTCCTGACTGCAGATGGCAGCATGGCACTTCCCGCGCTGCTGCACTCCTAGTGCAGCTTAGAAGGCAGAGAGGGGTCATGGTACTGTCCTCAGCAGCATTGTATGCGCAAGAATTGGAGTAATCTAGGCCAGGTGGAAAGCAATAAAGCTTTACAGGATCTGATAAGTGGTTCTTAATATTAATGGAGTCTGGAATTGCAGCTTTCATTTGGGCATAGCTTTGCTTCAAGGTCTCTCAAAAGCATGCAAGAATTTTCCTCTGAGGTTTTCAGTGCCATTTTCAGGCTAGAAGCGTAGTGGTCTACTTAAATCTGATGGAATGACACAGTCGACAGGCAAAGTTAAGGAAAAATTAGAAGCATCAGCATAATTGCTCTCACTGTGACTGACAAACCAGATACTAGCTTCTAAGAAATTCAGTACAGCATAAGAAATGTCTGAAGAATCCTCAGCTTAAAATAAAAAATAAAATGAGAACCAAAGTGTCCTTTATTCATCAAGACCCTACAGAAAGGCTCTAAGTCAGTGGAAATTGGATTTGATGTCTATCCATATTCTGGGGAGTTTCATTAACAATAAAACTTTGCTATTCGTTTGTTTACTTCTCTTTCATCACAAACGTCACAAAGTTTTCTGTGAAAACAGTTTTTCTAGTTAAACTTTAATTGGTTAAGGAATTAAGCATTAAAGAAACAAATATTTCAGGAGTGTTTATTATATTATTGATAATACATTTTAATACTATTGCTCAGGGACAAATCCTCAGCATGACTAAGTCTGTTAGATTTCTTGCTCCAACTGAGTTTATTCTGTGGGCTTTCTTTTTTTACCACCATAGTGATAACAAAATGTGCCTAAATAAAGCTCCTCATTTGCAGTACTCATCATAATTTTGAAAATTACAGAATGGTTGTTTATTCTATTATATTCCTTTTACCAACACATATCTATGCAGTAATCCATATTGCTACATTTTATAGAAGCTTCATCTTTTTCTGAGATGCATTAACAGAAAAATTGAAGGAAAAAAAGGAATTTCTCATTTCTTAAGGCAGAAATGAAAAACACAGCTTTTTGAGATTTGAGTATTTTCTATTAAAGGTATTTGAATGGGTTAGTTTAAATTACATGTTAAAAAACTGCTTGCTAATTTGGTCATCTGAACTCGCCTAACTCTGAGGGTGGTGGTGTTCTTTTCAGCATATCTATAGGCCTCATCTAAGTGATTTTTCAGTTGAGTTCTGGCATGGTTCCTCTGAGCCAGAAAGGTGCCATTGTCTGCTCAAATAAACTTTGTTGTGCAGTAATGCTGCTAACAAAGAGAGGACACTCGTAACTCTATTTTATTGACGTAGTTCTTCCCTATGCACAGTTCCCTTCTGCAAAAGTCAGATGGGGAAAACAACATTTTCTTGTATCTATACCTCAAAGATCAATGACAGGGGCTTCAGATCACAGTAAAACTGGGTTGGTTTTTTTTTGGTACTCATTATTTTGTATTAACCTATCTTCATATATCTGTACCTGAAATTATATAGTGTGATGTGCTGAATATATAAAAGAGACATTAATGTTAGTAATTCTATTGATTCTGTTAAATCTATGGTTATCCTTTCGTTAGGTTTAGTTTTCTGTTTGAAAGTGGCCATGTTGTGGGAAAAAATATAACTAACCACTCACTATCAGTGTCCTTTGGTACTAATTTGAAAACAACATTTACTTTTAAGCATGTGAATTCACATTAATCTTATTTATTCAAATGAAATACAAGTGATTTCATAAATGCATTTATTTACATAAACTGAGCAAGAAGGGCCATTAAGGTTCAGTCCTTTGTGTTGAATCATGATCACAGAAGGCGAATTGTGTTTCTTAAGTGGAACCAAGGACAATATTTCTTAATTCTCAGTGGGTCTGTTAAAAGCCAATCTTAATCCTTAACTGGGTTTGTATATTGTAGTCTGTGGGGGTTTATCTCCTGTGGGGCTATAGATGGTGATTCAGGGCAGACTAACCTAGAGTTATCACTGTTAGCCAGCAAAGAAATGAAACAATCAAAAATAAGCTTCTTCAACAGCCGCTTTCAGATGTCACACTGCCCCTCCAGCCTCAGAGACGAACAGGTTTGGGGTTAATGGTGCATTTCTGTTGTGCACACTCTGCCTTTTCAGAAAATTGGGGGGCAGCCTGGAGAACTGAAGGATAATAAATTCAGTTAAAAAGGGAGATGTGCTAGTTTGTAAAACAAAAATTCCATCTAATGTGAGAAAAAATATTTTACTTTATCACTAACAATTACTGTAATGCATCCCTTTTACAAGCCAAAAGCTCTCTGAAGGAGATTAAAGAAGATTACGTTCAGTATGAAGATATCTCTTCAGTTTCTAATGGGTGCTGATACTAATGGGCTGAACATCTCAAATGTTTTTTCTCATGTCCGTGCTTTCAACTTGCTACTCAGATATTTGAAATAATATTGAGTTAAAGCTAAAAATATATGTTTTCCTTTGAAGCACTAAATTTTATGTATGTCTGAACGGTATTGATTCAGGTCTTTAAAGAAAGGAAATTATGTCTTTGCTTTACTGGTAGATTTGTCTAAGTGATCTATAAAATGACAGAAAGTCATTATAACAGTTGTACTCAAAAAGCTTCCAAGAGAAGATTGAAAGGTTTTTCTACTAAAAAAACCAAAATATCTCTTTAGTGGTCATGTGGGCAAATAAATACAGCAATGCAACAGTTGAACTTTTCATGGAGAAGGAATTGGAGACTCCTGAAGCAGCTGGGGACACATTGAATCATGAACTACAGGAAGCTCAAGAGGGAGCAGTATGGTCCTAATGTAATCTTCCTTAAATGAGAAATTAAGCTTCTGTTGTATGTAAGAAAGGGCAAGGGAGACAGATATTAATCTTGTTTTGACATTACACCACAGGAATTACGAAATACTTGTGACAGTAGACCTTCAGAATAGCATGTTTTCTTTTGGGATGTAGTGCAGAGAATTCTTTTAAAGAAATTTTACCAGATGATAAATAGTGAACGGGCCTTTTATTCCTAATAAGGTTTTTCTAACTAGAATATTTGAAGGCTCATAAACTCAAAATAACTTTCAGTGTCGTGGGATTTTTATTGTTTTGGTTGTCCAGAGTCTTGTAGAAAGATACATTTCTTCGGCAGAAAAACATATAGCACCTTTAAAGTTTATCTGCAAGCTTTGTAAAAACTCAGTTGCTTTTGATATTTGCCTTAGTAAGAGCAGACTATGTCAAGTATTCCATACGGACACAAATCTTCAAACTCTTCTTGCATTGGTGTTGGAATGATGTAAAAGGAGAGGTTCTTCAGGGTAGTTTTTGTGTAGTATGCAACACAATTTTAAAATCTGTAAATTTTGCTCAAGTACTTTAAACAGTATTCAGACAGTTCAAATGCCTTTCTAGGCGTCAACCTGTCTATTAAAAATGTGCATAATTATAGAGTGCAATATTGTCTCTAGTAGCTTGGTTTAAAGAAGCTAATTCCAGAAAAGTTCATTAGAACTCCTTCTTGTCCCTTTCTTTTAATTAATGCTATTTCAGACTCTCTTTTCACTGGAAAAAGTATAACGTAAACTGTAAGAAGAGTAGAAATCTTTGAAAATAAGCACCTGGTCACTCAGGAAGGGTCCTTGTGACCTTTTGTATTGTTGTATTAAACTTAAGAACAAGTTTTATCTGACTCTGTGTTAGTGAATAAGTGTGAGTGTTCATGAAAGCCGTGCTGAAGGGCTTATTTCAGTCTACCTTTTCTACTATTAGAGTTGGAAGGTGCAGTCATGCTCCAAATCTACGATTACATGCTTTTTGGTGGACTGCTTTACAGTTGACTCTGTTCTGTATGTTAATTTAGCTCCACTGCTAGTACACTACACCATCTCGGGGAACCCGTTGAGGGACTGAACAAGCATGCAAGTTGCTTTTTTCTTTTCTTGTATTTACTAATGCAAATCTTCATTAATTGGTTTTGGTTACCAGGATTCACTTATCTGTGAACATGTTCATACTTAAGAATAGAAATTACAGATGGTAGTGATCTCTGCTCACTTGTTTGTTAGAAGTTGACTGGAGATAGACTTTATATTCCTTATAGAAATCTGAATGGGAAGCAGACCTCATTTAAAATACGTTGTCTTTTTGGGACCCTTCTAACTCATTAACATTTCCTTAGACCTGCTTATAGTTATGGTTTCTGATTTGAAATACAAAATATCATTATAACATCCCACTCACTATGAGAAGTGCATCTAGGATTTGAACTGAAAGTGTTGCACTGTTCCAGAAACTAATAACTCAGAAAACTCATGTGTTATGTGAATATTTAGCTGCAGGATTTATTATTTTTTTAGTAGCGGTGAGACTTGTGAGTTTAGTCTGTAATCTGTATACTGTAATAATCAGTAGGCAGTGCTGATGTTTTTGGTCTGCAAAAGGGTGTGGAGATGACCCTGGTACTTTACATTGACAGATGTAGAGTAAATTACACTCAAAGAACATATTCTTGTACATATCATCTAAATTGTTGTTGGTATAAGCCCTTCCAAAAAGCCTCTTCAAAATTGATTATTATCATTCTAAATATTTTTGTTACTTTCTGACTGATAATTTTGCTGGTAGTTCTGATACGCTGCCCTGTATATACATTTCAGAAAAAACCTGAAATTCACATCTGGAGAAAAGAATTCTAACTGAAGGATAAGTGAGAGTCTGCAACTCAAAAGTTAGTGAGTAGTTACTTAAATATCCAGTACTTCTAAAATAAAGCTGGTCAAGAAAATGCTTTTCCTTTGTGGAATGCTTTGAAGAAAAACTTAAGAATTGTTCCTTTAATATATTATTTTTCATTGGAAAAGCACACGGAAAGTGTCCCCATTGCCTTAAAGTAGAAGACAAACTGAGCACTTGTGGGAAGAAGAGAAAAAAGAAATTACTGTTTTCTGTGAGGGAAAAGGTTTTGAATGTGACACTTAAGTAAAAACAAATTCTGAGGAAACAAAGGCACAATTTCCCCCCCACTTAAGAACTTGCTGACTGAGTTTCTATTGAAGTTGGTACATGGAGTTCCAGTATTAATAATTGGATGAATTTTATGAAAGCTAGGCAATATTCAACTCTCTTTCCAATAGCAGCTTTCCTTGGGGTGGCAGCAGCATAAATTTCCCTAGACCTTGGGTGCATTTCACCTTCAGTGTTCAGCGCGATAACTAAAAAATTCACTCTTTTCTCCTTGTAACCCAACTTTGTTGGTTGTTTTTTTCTTTTTTAGAATAACATATAGTCGCAAACCATTGCCAACGATGAAGTTTGATTTAACTGTAGTTTTAATTTTCACACTTCTCTCTTTTCCTATTTCCCCCCAGAAGGAGTTGCACTCAATAATTTGCAGTTGATAGCAATTTCCTGACCAGTGAGTGGCTAGTGTCTTGGTGACTGTGGTATTGACACTGCTTTCTTCCCGGTGAAATAATTGATCTGAATGGTTTAATTTCTGCAGTTTTTAGAACTATAACTCTGTTGATGATAAATGTAGGCGAAAGATGCAAAATCACTCTGCAAAGCAGAATATTCTATGCTTTTAGGAATTATGCTCTTGAGTTAAATCTGCCAAAACCCTATAGAACATGTTCTAGGTAGTCTGCTAGTCTTCTGATAGCTATAGCTGCTTGCAACAGCTCTTGGGGTTTTGAGCTTATAAAGCAAAAAAAAATTGAAAAGAAATACATGTATGTGTAGATCTTTACCTGTGTATAGAAACTTGAAAACACACACATGTCAAAAATGGTTGGGTACATAGAACCGCGCTAGTTCAGTACTTCTCAAACCATATGGTGGTTGAGATGGTAGAAATTTGGAAAAAGAGAGTATATGGGGAAAATGATGCAGGAAAGGGCTTTTCTCATGCTGTTTCTCTGTTTGCCAGCTCTGAACGTCATCGCATCTGATGTTATGTACTGAAGTCGTACGTGTACACAATGATGTTAAGCCAGCAAACATGAAAACAAGGAAATAGCACGAGAAAGCCCTTTGTCCTGTCTCTGATTGCCGAAGAAATATATCGTCTGATCTCCAGAGGGGTTTGGAAGTGACGATGAACTGTTCAAGCTGCCCTACTGAAAGGTATCAAGGGCAAGAATTTTTTAAAATAGAAAAGACAAAGAAATTTTAGTACATTGTGCTATAGTGTTCTATAACGTAGTTTTGCTAAGAAAAAAAGTAATGTGACCCATCCTTCACAGTTGGCGATTATGGTAAATCTATTTTGTTTGTAATCATCTTCTTGTCCCAGATTTTTTCCTTATTTATTTTACTTGAGCAATTAGGAGTATTGTTTCTATAAATATATTAAAAGGGAGCAATAAAATTTATTCATACGTTAAAAAGAGAATGTAAAGTTCTTTATACTCCCTGCATTTTAAAGAAAAAACAAATTAATTGTTGTCACTTATAGCACCATTATACATGTTAAGAGTTAAATGTTATTTATATCTATTCCATAATATTTTTAATGATGTTATTGCTGCTATGGATCATAAATAGAATTGATCCAATCACCGCTTTCTCATTTTTATCGGCACAGTAGTAGTAGTAGTGAAAATGAGTACTTCCTGCTTTCTTATCCACAACATTTTGTAATAAAAGATCACCTCTTAAATAACTGGAAAGCATTCACTTAACTTTCAGAAACAAAATTTAATTTGCATTTTGCTTGCTGACATCTAGATGTCTATGTAACAGATGCCATACATTTAACCTTTTGAAGTACTTTTATTTAAAAAGAAGTCATAAATCCAATGGCTTGCTTTTCAGTGTGATGAAATAGGAAATAGCATACGTACTATTTTCACTGTTAGCACATTGGGGAAAAAAACAGCCTACTGGTGGGTTTTTTTTCCCCAATTATTTTTCTGTATAGTTTTTTTTAATTGAAATTTTTTACGTTACAATTTGTTATTTAGTACGGGTCGTTTCAAAAATAAAATTTGCCTCTCATAGCTTCATTTGGAGGTTGATTACAAATACTTGTATATCACCTCACATTTTAGAGAGCAATGCTTAATATGTATCATCTAAAATATTAGAATTTCATATGCAATGTAAAATCTCTTAAGAAGCAAAGGAGTATAAAGAACCCTGTTTTCTGCACTTATATGAAGACATGTAATATTAGTTTACTAGAATAAAATGAAATACAGACACTGCTTTTAACTGGGATGTATACAATATATATAACTTTCTTTTCAAGAAAAAGTTATTAATGATTCATTAATTAGACTACAACATGGAATTCTTACACATTACTGTATGTTCGATGTAAAAATATTTATAGGCTTGTACTTGATACTCACATTGCCTCAGTTCTTGGACTGCAGAATGTCTACCATGACTGTTGCCTATAGTTTCCTCCACATTTGCTATCTGGCTCTTTTAAAAATGTGTATTTGGCTATTTGATCTGTAAAATAAATTCTATTAATAATGAAGTACGTATTGTAATTTAGCATATTGTATTGAATAATGGTATCTATGAGTGTTGCAGGAAATCTTTCATTTCCAGTAATGAAATAATTTTCTTTGGAAGAAGTTTATGTATCTGTAAGACAGTGTTGCTGCTCCAGGTTGTCATGCCCTGGCAGCATTTATGCTTCAAACTGAAGAACCAACACTTGCAGTGGGCGGGCGTACACTAATGATATTTATGGACTCCACACCACAACTCAGCCGGTTGCTTTGTGTTGGAAGTTCATTCCTAACATAATAAGGAATTTATTGAAGAAGTACCGTTTAGTGTAACAACTATCGATCCTGCCTGTTGCTGTTGTAATTGTTTCCCTAAATGCTCTGTAGGTGGATAACGGGAAGCATTCGGAGATGTGTGGAAAGAGTAATAAGCCTGGTAGTGTTGTTTGTCTGGAAGATGGTGGGTTTTCACAAACTTTCAGTTTGTGGTTTTTTTCCCTTGTTTTTTGTATCTTTGGATTTCTGTTCTTATCTTAATTAGGTTGGATTTCCTTCATGAGAAAACATATACATAAAATTAATGTTTGGCTAAAAAAAAAAAAGCACCAAATAACTTGAATGCTTGCATCATTTTTTTTTTAAATCAGGGGATAGTAAGTTGAGATACTGGACATATATTTTATTCTCTGGTAGTGAAAAAGCATAGATGTACTATAGCAGATTTTTTTTTTTTAATTTGAGGACTGCATGTCGTCTAGAAGTGCCTACTTTCTTGCACTAAGTATGCAGAAAACTTACGATAAGAACCTTTCTAATTCAATTGTGCCATTTGTGTGGTTGCAGATAAAAATATTTTTCTTGAGATTCCTAGTTCTTTTGCTTTTAGCCTAGATGAAGGTCTAGCTTTTGCCTAGTATTTCAGTCATCATATCATTCTAACCTATTGATAAGTAATTCTAGAGCACTCTAGAATGGTATGAAACTTTTTTAAAAAGTTGCGCCAAGCAGTTGGATTATAGGTCCAAATCTGTAATCTCTGTCTTCTAGTTTTATCGTGAGTCAGAACAGCCAAATATAATAACCCTCCAAATACACTAAGGGAAAAACCAGCAACCTCTTAAGAGGTTCATCTTTTTGTGTCCCGTCTGTTTTGATTTTTGTTTTCTTACTCGTATCACTTTTTAAAAAGCAATTCTTTCACAGATTGGAGTAAGGCTTGTTCAGAGAGCTCATTTCCTTCTGACGGTTAGGTAGGTTCATTAAAGTCTCATGAAAGCCTGATGTCTAGTGACCAGATCTGTATGTATGCCAAATATCAATTCCTACGCTTCTCAGTGATATGAGGGCAAAATGGAGGCCAGTCAAAAAATCCTGCATTTAGTTGGTTTTTTTAATCTGTTAAATAAATATTAGCATACTGAGAAAAAACAAGATGTATGTATGTCAAAAGCAACTAGTTTCTCAAACATTTTCCTTGTCAGAAATACTATTTTCTGACTGTATGGAAGGCAGAGTAAATTAAGAGCAAATATCTGAGTTGATTGAATACTGCATTTGAACTTGAAAACTCATTATATCTTCTTTGGAATTTCAATTGTATGTTCTAAGTTATTTAATTGTGCTTTAGACTGTGTTTATTATCACTCACCATCATCTCAGTAAACTTAAGACATTCATCGTTTATCAGGTGCACGTTGCCACCCCTGTCACCAGTGCAGATCGTAGAATCATAAATTCATAGAATGGTTTTGGTTGGAAGGGACTGTAAAGGTCGTCCAGTCCAACCCCCCTGCAGCGAACAGGGACACCTTCTACTGGATAATGGGTCTGTATCTGTAAATTAGTTGCATCCCTGCTTTTAGCCCTACAATGCCAGCAGCCAAAGATGGTCAGATTTGCAGTTCTGCATCCTCTTTCCTATTGTCAATGCCTTGATTTCATATGATGTGTATCTACTGAAGTTCAGTGCCACTCAGTCTCAAAAATGCCCTGATATCAAGTGAATCACTCCAAAGAAAAGCTATGGCATGCGGTCTCCTGTTTCCTTCAGAAAATAGATTGGACATCAGAGGGTATCCTTAATTTCTTCTGAATTTTATGGAGTGGAGTGCTGCTGAAGGGTGGAAGGATGCTGTCAGACACAAAGCTGCTTTGCAATTTAAATAGAACTATTTTTTTTTAACATGAAGTGTAATGTTGTGGGGTTTTGTTGCACATCTTCAGTGTTTTCACATTTTACCATAAAAAATATATTTATGGTATATTCTGATCTTAAATATTATTTGTAAAGTCTTTTTAACAGATATGTTTAATATATATTTTTGGTTTCATACTGAATTACTGAGCACTGTTCCTTTTTATGTCTTATTTATCTATTTCTAAAATAAGTTTTGTTTGAAGATTCTATTTGTATACCTTCTGGAGAAGCACTCTTTAAATACACCTCTGGTCTGTTTGCTTAGTGCCTGCACACTACTGAATCGATACATATACTGATATTTTTTACAGTGATTATGAGCTATAGATAATAAAAATACCTTTGCCATACATAGAGTACCATAAAGCTTACTAGTAGTCTAGAGAAAGAAATAAACTTCTTTGAAAACTTGGCACTCCTTAGCAGTACTTTTCTTTTGTCCACATTTTCTTCAAGGAAATCTGGACTAAGCAGGAATTCCAGGAGTTGTGCATCTTCTAATAGTGTTTACACGTATGTGTGTTTATACAGTGTTTAGAGAGAGGTAGTGCTTACCATGGATGTAGGTATTTTGTGTGCATGTTCATATAAAGAAAGAGTATGAGAGTGTATATAGGCATTTATCACGTACAATTAGAAAGGTTTATAGACAGTATATCACATAGAACATAACTGTAGTTATATGCTCATCTCGGTACCCAGCATATCTTGCTAATCATTTAGGTTGGAAGAGACCTTTAAGGTCATTGAGTCCAACTGTTAACCTAGCACTGCCAAGCCCACCACTAAACCATGTCCCTGAAAGGCATCCAGGCACAAAGGGTTGTTTTGAAATCTGAGAAGGTCATTATTCTCTTCTGAGTGTACCAGGTTCTCACTGTATTAGAAAGTGACTCTTGATAAAGTAGAGATTAGTTCTTTTTCTTTCACTCTTTCACTTTTACTCATTCCAATACTGTTTCTCACTACTCCAAAATACTATTTTTTGGTCATATATACTAATTTTCTTATGCCTCGACACTGAAAATGATGTGTCTGTATTACCTCCAAATTGTGAGCCTCTACTTATTTTGTAAATAGACACATGTACATCAAATTAAATTATTTATATTCATACAGATGGGTATTAAGTAAGTTATCAGGAATTTTTCAGCGGTACTACTGACTTTCTTCAATCTTTTTAATAGGTTTTATTTATTTGTATTTAGTATGTTTTTCATTTTTATGGAGGGTGTTCATTAAAGCTCAAATAACTTATTTCCAATAAAAACTGAATGATGATATAAAAATGTGAGATTTGATTTCCCATCACTGAATTGCAGTTAAAAATGACGAGTCTGAATTCTGGTCTGTTTTCTCAGCATAGTTTTTGTCCTTTCTCTGCTAAGAGAAAATGTCCATGGTTGTCAGGTGGATGATCTGCCCTTTGCTTATGTTCCCTGTTTCCTTCTGGGCTGTGATGTTGTTTGTCTTTGTTCTCAATATGATCACCAGAGTCTGACATGAAATTTGAATCTAAGGCCTTTCCTCAAAAGAATCTCTTCCTTTTTATTATCTAGGTGATACAAAAACTTCCCTTTTATCTGTGTGCATCAGTAGCAAACAAGTTGCAGGCATATACACGGTGACAGTAATACGGATCTGAAAGACTCCAATCATATAGACTTCCCCTCACGAAAATACTTCTCCTAGGTCCATATCTAAACCACCAGTGGGCTCAATTTCCCTGTCTCTTCCTCTCTCTATCTTTTTTATCTTTCTTCTCTTCCTCTCCTTCTCTTCTGTTAAAAAAGAAAACAACAGAGGACAAGTTCTTATATTTTCAAAAGCATTTGGTTTTAGGAGTTAACAGGGAACTGTCTGCAGTAAACATGCCAATGAATCAAACTGAAGCAGGGAAAATGCTTTTCAATTTTGAATAAGTGTATCCGTAAACAAAACTTCAAGATGGGACAAAAACATTGGGTTATGTTCTCAAGCTTAGCAAAAGGAGACAGTAACTTGTAAACCCTGCTGAGATTTTGATCGCTATTGATTTCAAAGTTAGAAGCCCAAACAGCTACAATTTACAGAAGAAATGTTTCTTTCAACTCATGCTCAACTTAGTTTTAGCTCTCACTGAGTTCTAAGAGCTGTGACACTTGTAAAGGTATTTCCAATATTGTTATTAGCGGCAGTGATCAGCGCTGCTGTATTCGCTGTTCTGCAGTTCATGCTGAGTCAGCTTGATCTATAATATTTTTTAGACCTGAGTGGGAACAATGGATTTACCTGAAATCCTATTAAAAAAAATCCTGTTTTCCTCCCTCAAAATAGCAGTAAACTAATCTTCCAAATACAGATATCTAATGCTTTTCAGAACTATGTACTGTTAGACACGTTAGGGTAAGATAATCGCTTCTGTGTGGATCATTATTCTTTTCTCTAAGTAATTACCTTTTTAACTTTTATTTTATACAGTATAAGGCTGTAGAAGCCTGTACATAGATGTAAACACAAACAGAATGTAATTTTCTAATCCTTTTCAAATAATTATTTTCTTTTTTCTGCTTACTTGTTTGTACAACACGTCAACTTTTGAATTCATCCTTATTTTATATGTTGTGAGTTTTCATTTGGATTCCTTCTAGTGGAAGCTAGTGAAAACACTGATAAGTTGGCATAGTCATGATAGTTTTACTGAGAAAGTAGTGAGTGAAACCTTTCCAGAAACTTACCATGAAGATTGGATGTTAAAGGCAGATAGAAATGACAGAATAATGCTGTCATAGAAATTAAAAAAAGAAAATGTATTTGGAGAGGAAAATATTTTTCCATGTTCCTTGTACACAAGATACACAGTAGTGCAATTATCTGTTCACTTTTAGCTACCAAGCCTGATTTATTAGTTACAGTATTTTGTCTTTGAAACGGTGAACATGGGTAAGTCAGCAAACAGTTTGTTGTATAAGTGTTCTAACATCTGTCCTCTGACAGAAAGTCTTTTTGGAATTAGGAGATGGCAACATGAGTTCTGAAATGGATATGAAAGAAATAGAGTGAACGGGGTGAGGGGATTGGAAGGGAATATTTCATTATTTCATTCCCTGCTTTTAACATATTAACTGTTTGCTTTTATGATTCCAGACAGTGGCAGGATGCATGTAAATGAATAAAATGAAAAAGAACAAATCAAATGCTTGGCTGCTGTTCAAGAGCAGCTAAGGCTAAGCTTTATTAAATTCACATGAGGATATGGTAACTGTGGAATTTCACAGAATGAACTGCGATAATCTTACTCACGAAGAACATTCTTCTTGAGATAGATGGGAGAGTCAAGACTTTTATCATGGAAAAAACCAAAGCCCCTTTTGGACCTTTATTTTCAGAGGGGTTTCACTACTGTAGTGAAACCTGTACATGTATCAGAAACAAAATCTGCATAGACAATCCTTTTATATGCATTGGAAGTTTGAAGGGTTTGTTCTTTCTCAATGGCGAAGTAGAGAATACTAAAGAAAGTTAGAATGTTCTATGCCTAAATGTTTCCATATGTTGCACCAGGGGAGGTTTGGATTGAACATTAGGAAAAATTTCTTCACCAAAAGGGTTCTCGGGCTGCCCAGGGAGGTGGTTGAATTGCCATCCCTGGAGTTATTCAGAAGACAAGTAGATGAGGTACAGAACTTAACTGAAGGCTGCCTACACTTATTCCTTAAAATAATAGTCCAATGGTCTATACAAAAAAAACAGTGGCCAGAAAAAGTCTGTCATATGTCATAAGAGATGGATAACCTTTTCTCCTTGTGAAACCAGGCCAAATAAAACACCTCAGATTTAATCAGAACTGTTTTTCCTTTTCCTACGCCAATCAAACCTTTCCTACTGGTAATCTGAACAAAATAAGGTTGAGAACACAAAGTCTGCTTTTGTATTATTAAGATGAAAAGATTCTGCCAGGGTTTGATAACATTTGAGATGCAGAGGCTCTTACAGGAACATAATGAATATCAAATGTATCAGCAAAAAGGACTTTTTATCAAGATAAAATCCTGATGAAAAATGCCACTTTTTCTTTATTTTTCATCAGGCAGGTTTAAAGACTGAAAGTCAAGAATGTAGATTTGTGTTTAATGGGGGTATTTAGTGCAGTACTGTGTGTGCTGAAATGCAAACCTTGAATTCAATTGCTTCTCATCTGATCCAAAATATAATTTAAAATTAGACCCTATACAGAATATTTTATTTATAAATGGAAACTTACAACTGGATGTCCCAACTATATGGGTAAATATGCTTAACCTGTTATTCCAGAGGAGTTTTGTAGTAATTGAATTGGTTTAAATGTAAATGGTTTAAATGTAAATATTTGTTTCGTGAAAAAGTACCTGACTAGTCACTTCTAGTTTATACACCTCTGAAGTACTAGGCTCCATGGGTGAAGGAATCAAACCAGAAGCTTCCACATGACAATTTCACTTAAGAGTTCATGGCTTTTTATTATATGCATATAGTTGGGTTTTTTTTAATAGAGAGGAGGATGATCAGTCTTTGATTTCTGTTTATTTCTGGTTTTATCTGGCAGCGCAACACACTTGATACTGACTTTGCCCATGATGTTATTCAGGACAGGGAGTGAGGAACTAGAAGAGAATGTTCCACTGCTGATCAAAAAAATGTTCTGTGGTGGGAACTCATGAGTGAATGGATTATGGAAGGTTGTCTTACGCTATTTCCATTCCATGACTTCTGTATGGTTGTAGGTTTTGTATGGAGTTTCTTTTTGTAATTTGTTTTTGCCTTAGCCACACTGTGGCTGGAGATTACAAGAAAAGGGGAAAAGGCCAGATAGTGATTTTGATTTTGAAAGGGAGAGGCTTTTTTGTTAAATGATAACAGCTGGATCAACTAAAAACTGTTGAATTAGAGAGAAATGCAAACTGCAAACCCTTACAGGTCAGCACTACACCACTTGTAACTGGAACGAGATAGCAAGAAAGGAAAGTGAATCAGGAGGACATATTGTAATAACGTTTTGGGAGGATACAGAAATTGATGGAAATGAAATACACCTTCTTTGCTAAGTACATGAAAGAGGAAATAAAAGAGAACTGAATCCATAGCCCTACTGTTTGGTGTGTTGTTGTGGGTAAGTGGTGTTCCAGTTCACAGCTACGTTGGTTGTACAGCATGGTGTTTCTGCAAAGTAAACAGACCATATTCAAGGGAAGGTGCGATCTCACTGAGGCTATGATGATACCGAATTCCTTAGACCAAGACAAGTGAACACTAAATGTGCTTTAGTAGGGGAAATGTTGGCATGAAACGAAAACTGATGCGACAATGTTTTACTTTTCTTATTGCTATCTTTGGGTTACTTAATTTTCTTTTGCAGGTCTAGAATAGGTTGGCTGACATGCTGGATCAGTATCTATGTTTTATCAAGCCTAGATACTCAACTGTCAGTGAGCTGAAGCACAAGCTTAGGGAGGAAGAATAAGTAGAGCACATACAGCCTTATAATTCACTTTGTATTATGTAATGCTTGGCGTGGAAGACATTGCAATCTCAGTGATTTCTTCCAAGTGGTAATAGTTTTGCTTTTGAATGACTGTATAGATAACAGAAGTATTTTTTATGAAGGATTTATGTTGGAATTCATTTCTTCTGTAGGAGGTGAAGGAAGAGGCACACCTAGGAAATTGTCTGTCTCAAATACCTAGCATAAGCTGGAATGAGTCACTCTACCTATCTTTCCTCCATGTAATGTAGGAGGAAACTATATGAGCACTAAGCTTTTAGATAACTAAAGCTGAGGAAGCGATTTCTGAAACTTAATACAAAAATAATTTTAAAAACTAGGGTTCACAATGCTGAAGTTTGACCTTCAGTACTATAGGCATATGTACTCTCCTTAGAAAGGACTGAGGGAATTAAATGATAGATAATGCAGAAAGAAATATCCAAAGTAAACGAAAGTAACTGTAGTCAGGTATTTTGACCTTCATTGCCTCTACTGTTAGGGTGCTTATTCCATGTGTGGTGTTGGAAGTTCTTTGAACTATTAATAAATTTTACTATCTAGAGGGAAATTAAGGTCTCTGATAGTTTTCCCCTTTTTTTTTTTTGTAGAATCAACATTCTACATGCTGTAACAGTTATAATTCTTGCCTTTGAAGTAATTTGTCTTCATTATGTCATATTTGTATGTGTATTTCCATCAGTCTGATTCATCTCCTTTTTGCCATAAGCTGATGAAGTTTCAAGTGTATTTGTTCTGCTTGTTTGTTTGGGCATATAATTTATCACTAGTGTATTTACAGAGAAATAAAGAACGAGGATTTTGGAGATAAGTTATTTAGTATATCAGCACTTGCCTTCATATTGCTAGCAGACAACCTGCAGTGGATCCTGGTCCGTTCTAATAATCCAAAAACTACTCTTGGGAAGAAGGCAAAAATGTTGTCTTGAGGCTGTGTAGGTAATGCAATCACTTTCTTGTTTGCAAAGTTCACAGGTGTCAACATGCATGTTTTCCTTTCCTTTGATTGCATTTAACCTTTGGAGGAAATGCCATTCACTTTACTTTTCTGCCAGTACCCATGGTTGAACTCAGTCAGTGAAGCATTGGTCAGTCTAGTAAGTCTCTTTGGCAGCACATCATTACAAGATGAAGTTCAAGTCATGTTGGGAGAGAAGTCAAAGTCAGTGTCTGCTTGAGCTGTATTCCTATACTGCTACTTCATAATGTCCAGCAAAACATTTTGGGAGAAGCAATCCAGCAGAGAACTTGTTGTCAGAAAACAGCAGATATTTTGCCACGTAAGTACTACTACAAAAGACTAAAACGAGCTAATGGTTTTAAAGAGTTCGTGTTCAATTTGGATTATGCCACTGGGACTGCTTTTGGAAAAAACTGGACTAAAACTGATAATTTGTCAGTATAATAATTCTGAGATGGAGTGTAAATAGAGAATGTTGTAGTCAGTTGCCTATTTCTTCTTCCCAGAAACCTTTGGAAGACTGAGCAGCAAAGTTACATCTTTATGCAGAAGTGTAGGAGGGGAAGTAGAGTGATATGAAGATGGGAAGTGGACACATTGACAGGGAAGATTTTATTCAAATTAAATTTAGAAATGCCAAAAATATCACAGAAATTTTTGAAGCAGAAGAAACTTGTTGCTTTGCAGTGGTTTTGGTAAAGTCCAGATATTTTGATGTGTTAAGCAGTTTTTACTTTATCCTTCCTTTGGAAGGAGCGCTGGGGGGGTGAAAAGAACCTTATAATGCGGGAAAACTAAAATAAAACTTCACTCTAATACAATTCTGCCTTTGTCAAAATAGCCTATTGCTCTTTTACTGTTGCTGGAGATAGATATCCCAAATCTCATAAACTGCCATCCCGCGTGATATTAATTAACACATTTATGGTGATGTCTGGAAGGATTTCAAAGTCTAATTAGCATCCGACAGCTGTACTATATTATCAGCATAAATCCATCATGTCAGGGTTTACATGTGCTGGAGTGGTATGGCAGAGCTGCACTTAGACTGCAGAGTTTTTAAACCTGAATCTTTCTTAGTAGTCTGGTTACATGCAAGATTTAAGGAGCGGAAAATAACCCAACCCAAACTGTATTTTAATCTCATTTCTCTTGAGATAATTTGGAAGAAAAAAAACCCAACTTCTGATGGCTGCACTTTGTTAAACCTTAAAAAAGAACTTCTGTTATTACTGTTTATTATTTGACTGATTTTTATTTCTTAAAGACCACATCTTGAATTTATTTTAATGGAAAATCAAAGGTACAGTTATTATTTGATGCTTCATCTCATTTGGTTTATTCTAGTTTGGAGAAATACCATGCCTTTTATTGTATAAATAAAAGGCCAAGAAAAAAAGCATAATAATGAAGAAGTAGAATCGTATTCTATAAAGACGTCTGTGCGATACTATACATAGTATTGCATTATATTTGTTCACAGCTTTGCATTGTAAGAAAGCTACAAGGAGATGAAACCTCAAGAGAAAAGGCCCTATGAAATGAGAACAAACAATATCAGAGCATAAGGTGTCTTGCTAACCTTTAAAAACACAATGCAGTCCCACACAATTTTCTTCATTCAGAGCAATCTGCAGCTCTTTAGCAGCAAACCAGTCGGTTGAGTTCTCACTCACTTTGATGTATGACTTGAAACTTATTACGAAAAAAGAAAAGATCTTTTGGAAAATCATATTAATGGAGGTTCATTTTCATTATATCCTGTTTTCTTTCATTACTTGGTAGTTACAGTGATATCTCTGCCACTGCCCTTCTCTAGATTATTTTTTGTGTCTGAGTGTTTCTTCATGTGCCTTACAATCAGTGTGGCAGTCTCTGCTACCAGTTTCTTCCATCTTATCTTGCTTTATTAATTTTAGCTACAGAATTTTATAGATTAATATTTTAGAGTCATCAGCCCTTCACTGTGTTTTGAAGTCTTTTATTTTATTTCTTTGTTCAGTGGCAAAAGGTTGCTGTTGCTCTATAGGAAATTATTGGTTTGGTGCTTTATATGAAACCAAGCAACCTTGTGTGATCTCAAGTACTGAAGTATGAACAAAAAGTGAAGATATAGTAGTAGAAGTATTTTAGTAAATTGTCGAAGTTTGGAATCAAGAGTCATTACATGCTTTTAGCTCACTCTATTACCTACTTTTAGTCACTTAAAGCACTGGAACTCAATTATCATAGTGAATGAGTACTCATATTTTAAAGTTTATTCAGAGAAGACTGCATGTACTCGGGAGCTGAAACTGCTGAGCATCACTGGTAGAATGAGGTCACTGCTGTTTTTCAGAAATTCTTACTTCTGTATATGCTTAAGATGGGCTTTTCAAAACTATGCAGGTTAACTCTACTTTCATTACATAAGTTCAACCATTGGCTTCTGGAGAAGCAGAGTAAGGTCAACACACAAATCTTTGCAAAACTCCATTTATCCTCTTCTCATTCTCAGTTATTGTTAAGAAGTGGACCAGTATGAAACGGGGAGGTTAACTGTGAGTGCAGGTGCCATTGAAGCGCCTGGAGTTACAGGTGACTCCATTACTGTCACTCTTTTATCTAATATCACACTGATTTACTTCAAAGGAGTTATTTTTTCAATGTTCTGTACAGTTAAGAGATCCAGTTATTAAATTAAGCTGTAGTTTCATTCTGAACTTTGAAGCAGAAATTATTCAGCTGATCTGCAACATTGTAGGTCAATGTAGTCCAGCATTCACTATCTGTTGAGTATCATCCCAAAATTTGTTGGAAAAAAGTATTTTTTATAATGTATGTTAACAAACCTGTTCACAGTAGACCTAGTGACAGTTAATTTGGAATAGTGTGAATCCCTACAGTCTGATAAACACTTAGATTTTCTTAGTTCGGATGGCGTAGGAACTCATCGTTTGGAAACCATCAGTATTAGTTTGACTACATTTAGAACAGATGTTGTGGCTTAATAGTCCTGAGTCTCTATTGGCTGTGTTTCCATATCAAGGACACTGCGAGCTTTTTGGAAAAAAAAAAAAAAAAATCAGAGTAATTGCTATTGTGAATTATGAATCACTTGTTCCATATAGCTGGGACTAGCCTTACTTGTTATCCATTATTTAAAGTAACTATAGCACTTCAGAAAACTGAATATTCTTAGGTGGCCAGCAAGAAGATTTTATTAAGTTGAAGCAATATTCTGTAATTATCTTTCATCAATTCACAGTTTAAGAAAAATTGCCCTTTTAGCACAATGAATATAACGAACCACTCCAGAGAACTCAGAGTATGCACTGTATAGGAATCTCATTGTTGTTAAAAAGAGTCTCTCCAAATAAAACATCTTTCATAGAATCATAGAATCACCAGGTTGGAAGAGACTCACCGGATCATCAAGTCCAACCATTCCTATTAAACTTTTCGAACTTACCTTTTTAAGTATTGCTTTAATGTTGTGCAATGGTTAAAAAAACCCTGTAAACTCAGTGTATGATGGAACTGCTTAAAGAGAGCAACATTGATTGATGGGTGTTGGTATTAACTAGTAGGAGAATTTTCCCTGTGGATCAGACTATTAAAGATGGAAACCAACAGCAAAACCTAGGAAGGGTCTGAGGCTGGATTAGACACGTACTGATTGACTATGCCTAAGGAGAATCTTCTCAATTAACCTTATGGAGTAAATGATGCTCCATTAGATGATGGATTTCTTTGAAGATCTCTGTTTCAGTTTGAATTGGAAGCAGTGATGCTAACTGGAGAATAGGCAAGATATTTTTGTGCAGAATATTTTCTTTACAAGCATTCAAAAAAAGACTTTATCTCCCTGGAAATAAAAGGTAATAAGCTTCAGAAATATGACTGATTTTATTTCTTTTTTTGTACAGCTGTACTGATAATTCATTATACTCTGCTTTACCCCTGTCTGGAAGAAAATACGATGAAAAACCGTATTGAAATCTATGTTAAGAGTTAGTATATCCTGCTAACAAACTTAATGCCCTTGCCTGTTGTTACTTCCTCAAGTTTCGCCCAGCTAATAAATGAAGTTTACAAAGCTCAAAGGTGTTGCTTACAATCGAAGTTGCTTCACTTAGATCTGTAATCCCTCATTTCCATATTATAGCACTCTACGTTTAAATAGCTACAAAGCAAGAACCTGGAGAATCTGCAGTTCTGAGTTCTTTCATTTTTTGTTTGAATAATGATTAGGCTTACCTGGCTTGGACTAGAAAGAGCCTGTTAAAAATTGTACTGTCCTTATATGCTGTTCAAATGAATCATGATAAAGGACAAGCTAGAGAATGTGAAACTGCTTCTGAGTACAAGCCCTTCGACACAATCATCTAAAAGACAAATCAAAAGCCTTCTCTTTGTTGCTAAGTGTTTCTTGCTTGAATTAACTTATATACAGAAGCATTCTGAGGTAAGAGTGCAGTAAAAGGGCATATTAGTTTCATCTTTCAAGATTGTATCCCAGTGACATCAGATACGCTCAGACCAAACTGTAAATATTAATGCAAGACACATTCCGAGTCCATTGCCTGTCATGATTCTGGTCTTTCCCCTAGCCTTATACCTGAAGCAGAGTCCTGCAGTTATGCTTTGGGTTAAATGCTTTAGGTTCAGTGAAGGATGGCTGGCATTCCAGAAATTTTTTTAAGATGGTCGGTAGTCCTAGTTTATACACGCATGTGTAGGGAGTTTTTTTGTTATTCTAGATCTTAAAACATGCTTAACGTAGAAAGAAATGTAAATGTATGACCATTTTTTTTCATTGCATTCAGAAGAGGCAACACAATTGGAGACAGATGAAAAAAATCAAATTATGTCTGATCTACTTGTACAATGGTTACCATAAGTTTCTGTCTCTGTGTTCAGCAAAACAGAGGGAACGCATGATTGGAATGATGGACTGAAATGATCCACCAGCATAAATTAACACAGTTGAATAGTTATTTTAATTCAAAGTGAGTAGCAGTGTAGTGACATTACATGGTGATTACGAAAGTGGGGGTGTCCCTTAAACTGGCCTTGTATTCTGCCAATCTAGGAAAATATGTCTCAACCACTCAAGTGAGAAATCTCTAGAACAGTTTTATTTCAGCTGCGAAAGAAGAACAGTTCAGCCATACACAATGAGCAAATTCCCCTCTCCCTCCCCTATGACTCTCATTCAGATTAGACAGACATACCCTGGAGTTGTTCAAGGGCACTGACCTGACCTCAGTGTCTTAACGGACAGTGTAGCTGAGGCCTTATGGTACTTGCAGGAATATTGCTGGCATAGGAAACCTGATGAATTCTGACACATATGTTTTTCAGAATAGGAGCTATACTCAATATCTGATTGCAGCAGTTGGTCCTTGCCCAAATTCCTATGAAGTTTTGAGGCTTTGCTAATTAACATACAGCGTCTTAAAGATGAAGCATGATAGATAACATCATAGTATATTGTCCTTTATATGCGAAAATATATTGTTTCCTACATTTATGTCCATAGAAATCTTCCCACAAGTTTCAAAATGCTCATATTGATGTATCTTGTACAACCATAGATATAATGTGGCATGATGTCAACAAAACAAACCATACCAAATTAAAACTGTGATTTAGCTGCTTTAAGAAATGAGTAACATACTTGGTCATAATTTCTATAGTCTAGAAAATGTTCTTGGAGATATAGACAGTAGTGGCAGAAAAATAATGGTTTAAGTGATTGTATTCTGTACTGAGGTTAAAAATAACCTAATGGAATTTAATGTTCTTACTGAAACCAGAAAGCAACTGCTAGTTCTGCTGTCAAACTGGGTCATTTAGTCAAAACTTGATTGGGCAAAGGAATTAACCGTGTATTTTTTGACTTTGAAAGCAGTTTTATTTTGCATCTTGTTTAGCTGTCTGTGTTTTGTGAGCGTGTTTTCCCTTAATGATTGTTGAGGCATCCTTAATTAAGCATGAGTGTAATGTGTATGTCATGCAGCAGTCAGGAAAGAAGGAAATGGAGGACAATTCTTGGCACCATAAATCATTATGCTCAAAGATACCGACACTATATACTCTGTTGCAAATTCTCCCTCTGCTTTCCTGTTACCACTGGCTATTGCCACTGCTTAGAGAATGAATAGAACTCAGTTCACAATGTGAAGAAGATTAAAAATGCTTATCTGGCACTGTTTGTTCCAAAAGTAGGAATAAGATTCCCTCCTGCAGGTTGTCTTCGTGGCCAGAAATGTGCAGTGTGGTTTCATATTTTAGATATGGCAAACACACACTGTGATGACCTAATTCAAATTAGGTGGATGAAAAAATAGAAATGACACAACCATCTGTATGAGTGATAGAGAAGGTGAGTTACAGAGTGAAACTTTTGCTTATAGAAATAAAGTGCATTTTTCAGTCAAGAATGTGGCATATTAGGTTGCTTACAAAGAATAACTTATCTGTAAACATTGACTGTAACAGGACTGAGTTATAACCTGCAGTAATGATATCTATTTCTACCACTCTCCAGAACAGTGGACTGCACTCTAATTTTACTTTAACTGAAAATGTTCTCAGTACAGCTATACTGCTGTGCTTCAGTTAAAAATATTGCTCAGCCTGCCTTTTAATTTTTATTCCTAACTTGTCTGAAGAATTTTCTTAAAAACACAGTGTCTCAGCAGAATATACATTTAAAACTTTCTTTGACTGTGAAGACAAAATAATTTTAGGTTTTCTTGTATTTCTCCAGTAATGGATTGCAGTAATCACCTTGGCTTCTCCTGTGTTCCTTCCTCAGGCTAAGTTCCCACGAAGTGTGACTTTGATGGAAGTCCTGAGTAAAGAGTGCTGAACAGGACCCATTGTGCTTAAACACGTATTTTGAAAAAGCTTTAGGAATGATAAACTGCACAGTTGCAGTATTGCTATTTTATTTTATATTTAAGAAAGGCCAATGAGATTTAGGGTCTTCTATAAGAGCAAAATGGATAATAAGGAGTATTTTCTCTTGGAGTTTTCCTGAAGGCACTTTCTTGTCTACTTCTGTCATGCTTCAAAAAGTGTAAAATATATTGCTAGAAACTAAATGAAAACTTCTACAAGGAGAAGCTTTTTCTGTCAGAGGAATGTAGGATCAGATCTCCTGGGAATTCACAGGAAATATAGTAGATTAAAGATTAAAAAACAAGCAATGCTACAAACACGTAAAAGGTCAAATAGGGCCATCACACACGTAGACATTGAATAATTCAGGCGTTTACTGTGTCTGTCACCTGCAGAGCTCAAACAGTTGAGGAAGTGCAGAATCACGGCTTGTTGAACCATGGTAATAGCACAGATTATGAAAGATGAATGTTGCCACTATGTTAATTAACTAGTGCCAAGTAAGTGTGCTAAATGCTTATGACTTTTGCAAAGAGTATCTGGTAGAAGAAAGAATAGAATCTGTAGTTTGCACCACTTGGTAGTCCAGGCTAAGCTATACATCCTGTGTTGGAGTGCATGTATGGGTTTTATTAACCGAAGTTGGACACTTAATACTTTTATTTTACTTTGTTTGTTTGATAATTGGTTTTCTCTGTGGAGCATGAGATGGAGGACATTAAATAGCAGTTGGGAGTGAAACTTAGCACTAGGCAACCACTGCGTAAGTTGTTAGGAGTGACAACGATTCTCTCTAGGGAATCACGTACAGGGTGTCACCCGCTGGCTGCAGCACAAAGGAGCCCCACAAGGAGACTGATAGGAAATAAAAAGCATACAATTAGGAAATACGAAAGTGAAAATTACTTTGAAAGTCAGTAGGGGTGCACAGCAATCCACTGCTCAGAAGTAGATGAAAACTACCTAGGTCAGAATCAAGTCGTCCAAGTTCCACATAGCACTGCAGATAATGAGTCCATTGCCAGTGAATCAGTCAGTGCAAAACCAACTATTTGAAGTGTCAGAACTGTCAAGGACAGTTTGACTCATCTGGTGACAGAGTTGAACCCACGTCACTTAGAGGCAATCAACAAATTAAGTTTGAAATCTCAAAAAGATTATCTCAGTTTAAGAGACGACGTTTGAATCAATAAGCTTTTGGATCTTCTAGTAAAAGAGAGATGTGCGGTGATTCAAGTTTACAAGCTGTAGACAATGGTCTGTTACAGCAATTACAGTCATGCGTCAGGCTGCTTGGAAATCAATATCTGCAAATGTGAGGTATTTACATTTTTTTTCTGCCTGGGCCTATTTAAAATAAACCAGTCATTTTCCCTCTGCAGGCTTTGAACTGCTGCTTTTTAAAATGCACCTCATAGAGTACCTTCAGGATTCTTAGAACCAGATAACATTATTAAAACTAGTCTAGGAAAAAGTGAGTGATGGACGTTGATTAAAATTACTGTACGCTATGGGTAAGAAGTTGAGTATTCTGTGAAATGAACTTGATTTACTGTCAGTTGTCTTTACTTACCTTTCAGGTGGTTTTCAAGTGTATCAGTGCAGTGTTGCTAGCTTATTGTTGATTCGCTTGGCCATGCTTTCAGCAATCTTGATGGAGTATTTTGATTCATGTAGTCCTTTCTCAAAGTAATTTTAAGAAAACACTAATTAAAGCTTTTCTATTGAATAATACATAAGCTTCCCCCTCCAAACTTTTGCCTAAGGGACCTAAATTGACAAAAATACATTATATTCCTTTAACTTAATTTCATTAGTGGGTCGTCTCTGACTTTGTGGAAACATACAGATTTTCCTCCAGAGCACGTTAGAGCACAGAACGATTAGCAGAGCATTAGAAGTAACCACAGCGCAGGAATAATGTCAGTTAGCCCTATGGCAGTATGCGAGTTCCAGGGCAATATGTAGATGTTCTGTTCAATGGTGTATAAAATAGGGATGCACACATTGTACTTGAGGCAGTTTCTCTGGAACTCTAGCCAAGTCTGATGCGCTAGATAATTCAGATTTATATTTTCCTATTTACCAAACAGCATACTTTATGTACATTATTGACAACAGAAGTATGTCAATTTTAAAAGTGATTTTTTTTTTATTGATAGGCAGACCAAGAAAAGATGGTTTGATTCTTGTGTTTATGCTACTAAAGAAGTTCTAGTGAAAGCACAAGGGTTTTACTGGTGTAAAATTAGGTTAAGGAAGAGGAGAATCATACCCTCATGCAACACTAAGAGGCGAGGGGCGACAGTAGAAGAGCATTGGTATTCTGCTGTGAATCTAGGCTTCCTGCAATAATGAGTGCATAGCAGAGGCCAAACAGAAAGCAATACATTTGGGTTCAACATCACATTCACCTTTTGTGGTCTGAGAGCACATGGGAACAAAAGGAAATACAAGCTGTGATTTCAAATATTTCTTGTTATCCTTTTATTCCTTTACTGCTTTCTATTCCTTTCTGTCAGTTATCAGTGATCATCATTTTAAAACCACTTGTAGTTCTGGGAACAGTTTGTACTCCTTTGTTGAAGCATTTATGATTGTCAGTAAAACTTTTCAGGCTATCATTTTATTTAATGTAAGCCAGTCTTATTCTCTTTCAGGCTACTAGAAGCATTTCCCTTTTTATCAGCCAGTCAAGTTGCATGGCTGTGCTGTATGTGTGAAGTTTTGAATTAATGTTCTGAATTACATTGCACTCATTCTTATTTTAGGGCAGATCTTGCACAACCTTGGTGGTCTATACCCACTCAGTATGTACAGGCAGTTTGCCAACATTGAGAGGAGTTTATAGATATGTGCTACTGCTGATTTTAATGTTTGATCTACCTAGTGCTTTTCACAAAATTCACATGACATAGATATGAGCTAAAAATAATGTGCTTTCTTTTCAAACAGCAAAGAACTATCGTGCTAAATGTATTTTGAGTTTAAAATGTCAATAAAATAGTTGATGAAATGCAAAATTGACTGAAATTCTGCCACTCCTAAGTTACTTCTACTCACTGAAAATCTGCAGTTTCAGGTGCTGTTTTTACAGATGTTGAAAATGCGGCTTCAACACCTTTGCAGTACTGTCATGACTTTCTTCACTAGGTCACCCACTCATCCTTCTGGTTCTCTGACAATTTATTGTGCTGTCCAGAATATCTCCTCTTCTGTCCTCTGCTACTCTTTCAGTCCATTTTCATCACTGTCCTATCCTTATTTCCTTTTCTATCTCCCTCTAGGTAAGGTATCTGAATATGATGCATTTAAAGGCCACCAGAGTACTGGTTCACAATTCTATACCTTTACTCTACATCAGATATCTCTGGTTGTCATCCAACTGAAATGTAATGGTCAGAGTTATGCTAATGATATTTTTCTTTAGCCGTGGCTTTTACTGTGTTGCATCCAAATTCTCAAGCATTGAGGATGGAATACCAGACTAAGCACAAACAGTGGAGTGCTGACCCTGACACAAGCTAATGCTTTTCCTTTAAAGCAAACAAAACACTTGCTTATTTAGCCATACAGGCTGCTAGAGAGATGGATTCCTCATATCTTAATGTGAAATAAGGGAGCAGCAAAACTAGTGGTTTTATTTTGGATTCAGTCTTGCATACGATATTTATAGTGTATTATGTTATTTGAGGAGCTGAGTGTGTGACCCCTATGTAAGAGCTAGTCAGTGTTCCACAAATTTGCTCTCCTTCGTGACACAAAATTTCTTGTTGGGACAATTTTGGGTTTTAGCAATACTCTTTGGAATACAAGTTTCTGACAGCATAATGAATGGATTCATTAACACAATTAAACAGTGCGCAACCTTGTTTTTGTCATTGCTTTTATTATGCCCTGAAGCAAGTTCCTTTCCAGGTTGCGTTCCATGTTTTTTCCACAAGTGGTCATCTACATTTATAATTCTGTGGCTTTTGGTTTCATCCTCTGGCTGCATCTTTAAAACTTCATCTCTCAGCCTGGGATTCACTCACTGTGCAATACTGAAGAGTCATTGACAGTTTCCTCTCCAAAATAATGGTTTCTTAAAATCATATGTATTTGTGTATATATATATATATTTAAACATTTTTATTGTTGGTATCTTAATTATTACTATAGTTAGCCTGTCTACCCTCTGTGCGTTGTCACAGTTTTTGTCTGTGTTATCTGACAGCAATGTTCCTGACAACAGAAAAAACAGTTTAGGTAGACTCAGAGGCAGTTTACATTTTGGGTTTTCAGTAGCTTTGCTGGTTGATATAATATTAAGGAGAGTTATGCAAACACACATGATCAGTTATTTTAACCAAAATTAGCAACTAGAACCATTTGAATAAGTGGTTATCTGAGTGAAATTTGAGAACAAAAAATGCTGATGAAAATTTCCGTAGGTGTAGGTAAATTGCAAGACGATAACATACCCAAACTTGCAAATACTTTTTGTTATTGGTATCATGAAAGCATTTCTATTACTCTAATCTTTCTTTTGATTGTTATAGGCTAGTCAGAAGACTTACTTTGGGATTTTTCCATCCAACCTGTCTAGTAGGTCTCTCTCCTTCCCTCCTCCCAAAATCTACCCATTTAAAAATGCAAAATCTTTTTAATCACTCTCTTAATTATAGTAAACTTGACTGAAATATCTTTGCTTGCCACAAAGGAAACTGTTAGATGTAAAATGTGCTGGTTGTTACAAATATATAGTCTAAAAAGGGCTATTTTTATTGGATTCCTGCCCTTCCTTTTATCTTCATCTAAATCCATTCTCCTGTTGAATTAAAAATGAAAAAAAAAACCCAGCCCCAAAACAGATGTCTCAGGATTAGAATGCTGAAGTTTTTTTTGCCTTATTTCTTGATTTTAAAAAAGAACAGTAGATTATAATCAACATTGTTTATTTCACTGCTTGACTTCCTAAATACCAGCGACTGGATTATGAGCTTGTCTGTGGATAATCAGAAAAGGCCAAGAATTGCCTATTTTGAAAATCCTTTCTAACCAAGTGTAAGAGTCTGTATCTGGCAAAGCTGATGGCAGCTTTTAATTCCTGATTAGTGCCAGTTGAAAAGCTGTAGAAATTAACTGACCAGACAGTAATCAGAAAGCAGAGACAGACAGAGGCTGGAAATGCTTAATGGATAAACTATGATTATTAGCCTGACAGCAGCGACCTCTCTGCAATACTCAAAGAAGAGAAGAATTTTAATTTTCAAGTGGAGTGATACTTAATTACAGTGATAGATGAAGCAACTTCTTTTTAAAAATAAGAATAGTTTTTTATGTTACTCATGTAACTACATATAGTGGAATGAGCTGTCACAGCACTAGAATTCTCAGTTCTTGAGGCTCTTGAATACTTAATCTTAAGCATATGTTTATCTGCTTGACTTGGTTGACTTTGTGTCTCAGATTAACACCTAAATGCTTCCAAATGAGAATACCCTGTGCTTGTTTGCACTACATACCCACAAAGGAGAAAAGAAGAGTGGACACCTAGAGATATCCTTAATACAAGAGCTGTTTGCTTCTGCACCTGCACTGTTTCTGTGTGTGGGAAGTTCTCAAATTGGAGTATGCACAGAAGTTCCTCTGGGAGAGTTCTTGAATTGGGAATAGGGGCTCTGAGGTCACTGGTGATTCAGTGGAACCTTGCCAGAAATAACCTCCATGTGAACCCTTTGGGCACACATGCAGTTAAATGTGTGGGGGTGCAGCACCCACTTCTGCACCTTCCCCTCCTCTTCCATTTCCAGGCAGGAGCCACATGAAACCCCCACGTGCTCACAGCCTTGGACTCAGGTGATGTTTAAGGTATTCAAAATACAAGTAAGGGATTTGATCATTACATGTGTCATTGTTTGTTCATTGGTTTTGTTAAGTCCAGTTACATCTTCCTCACTCTGTGTTGGAATGAAGGAACTGCTGGTTAGGAGGCCTTAGAGGTGTTATAGGAATTTGCATTGTGACACGTGTTTTGTATCTGTATTAAGTACGATTCAGTGCTGCCAGTTAATCTGAAATACTGTGACCCACCATTGCTCCTTTAGCACCTAAGAATACTTTAACTGACTTAATATGTAATCTTTATATTTTAATGTCCTCTGAATCCATGACGCAGAAACCCATTGGGTATCACTAATCCAGAAAAATAGTCAGGAAATCAAATTTTAACTCCATATTGTTAAGGAACTTAGATCTTTAAATGTCCCAAGTAGTGGTTTTCAGCGTATAGAATTTCAAATGTTTTGATGACTTTCATCCACACTTTTCTTATTATTTAATTTCTTGATCCTTTTTTTTGAGTCATAGTAACCCAGTGGCCTAGTGCTAGTCACATACTTATCTTCTCCTTATGATGTGGGAAGAATTGTCATCAGTGTGACCTTTCTTTTTTCAATAGTCTGGAGCATTAATAAAAAATAATACAGAATGAGTGCTCTGAAATTCTTCTTTCTAAGTGTCATTTCCTCAGCACTGCAACCCCGTAGTGTGTTTTCACAGTGGGTCTCTCTTATGGCACTGTGGGCGTACTTTACTTGAAGTAGTGTGACACTTCTCTTCTTAGAAGTTCTGTTAATTTATTAAAACTAAATGTAACACAGTGTCGATCTTCCCTGTAATGCTAATATCATTCACAACTAGTATCATTAGTCTATCACATTATTTTCTTCAATGGAATGTAGCTGGAAGTAGTTGGAATTTTTAGTGCATTTCTTGACCTTACTTCTCCAGAAAATGTGACTTCACATCATCTATGGCATTTCTGGTATTTAGGATTCCGAGAGCAACAAGTAGCAACTACAGTCCCCGACAGTCTAATTTGCCTGCTCCTAAAGCTTAGTTATCATGACTATTGAGATCATATTCTGCCTCTCATTCTGCAAATTGTAGAAGTATTGCAGAACTCTGTTTCTTAGAAAAATGGATCAACCAAAGGTATCACAGAGACTTGGTAAATGATTGTCTCTGCTGGACTAGTAAAATGCATTAAGTTGTTACAACTGAAATAACACATTGTTCCTGTGTTTGACAGTGATTTTGAAATTAATCCCAGTATTTGAAACACTGCTAACAGATGCTGCTCAGCAAGCTATAAATTAATGTAAAGCAAGAGAATTGGAAGAGGGGGAAGTGGTAATTTGGAGTACGTATCAGTTGCAGGAGAAAGTATTTTTGTCATGCATAATTAAAAATGCATATTGTGTCCAAAACTCCAAACTTGAAGAAATCAGTCAAACGAAAGCATTTAACATTCTCAGATCTCAACTATTTTCATTTCACCTCTGAGCACGAGACAAAAACCACCTCTGGCATTTCCCAAAAACCACACAGGAATTTGTATTACGCAAAAGGAACGTGTGATTCTTAACATCAGAAGCACTTATGACTGATGTCGTTGATGTGTGTGTGCAAATAAATGATATATGGTGCATGGTAGGGAGAAATCTGTGACCTTGAGACAGTTTTGAGTCTTAGGAGTAAATGTAAAAGAGAAAGGAAAAAGACTGAAACATTGCGTAGAGTATAATGAGCTCAATCAACAGGAGAGTCTGCAGTGAAGAAGATACGAGAAGTCATGGTTACTGTTGAGGTACTAGATATGTTAAGGTACAGAAGTAATGGGCAGCAGAACAAGAAAATTATGGAATGCTGAAGAACACAGTAGCTTTTAGTACAAAAGCTATGAATAATGCTAATATGGTAATGATTTTATGTATGTTAACTGGTAACTACATTTGAATAAATAGATTAATGAAGAAATACATTTAAATAGTGGAGAGCCTATTTTGATGATATTGAAGCTGTTTGTAAGTCTATAGTTGAAAACAATAAACGAGATGATCAGAGCATTTCTGAGGTATTTTAGCTGTTCTCTTGTTAAGAAGTTGCTCATTCTTTGTGGCTTTAATATGAGGGGGACCATTGGCTTTCATTAAATGGTCTATCCATCTGCAGGCTAAGAGATAAGAGGATCACAGAAATAACTCTAATATCCATCAAACTCTATGGGGTTTTCTTTTTTTTTCTTCTTGCTGTGAATGAGCAGAGGTGTATTTCTGTTTTAGAATTTTTCTCATTAGTGTGAGAGGATTTTCTCATTGTTAACGAGTAAATTAAATAAATTGGCAGGACTTGATCACTTGCAGCCTAATTTTCCTGTGCAATTTGGGACATAAATGTGTCCAGGGTAAAGCGTAATTTGTCCACTGGATCAGTGCATAAGTACTAATGTTAATATGGTCATGGAGGGATTTGCTAAATGTGCAAAGTGAATTCGTTATAGACTAGATGTAAAATCATTTACCTTTGATTAATGTAGTTCAGTTTGAGAGGCTGGCAAACAGGCTGCTTATGGAGTTTTTACTAATTTTGTTTGTATCTGTATTCCAAGAGCTTGAAGCAGAAACAAAACCCCAAACCTGGTTTAGAAATGATGATGATATGCATAGAAAAGTTTAATCTTGTTCCTAATTTCAGTTTTGATAGACAACGTTTCACACTGTAAGTCTATAAAAGCACACTTTGTAAAAGCAACTGTATTTTAAGAACTCTAGCTGCTGTTTGTGGTAATTTCTGGAAAAGAGAAAACTGTTGGGTTTGGGTGTAAATGTAGTAGTTTATTTGTTCTGACGGCTCATCTCACCCAAATATGTTTGCTCATGCAGATACGACCTCTCTTTCATTTCATTAAATTAAATTATGGTCTTCTCTGGTTTTGCAAACACTTCAGGAAAGGCAAAAGTTATCTGAGGTGAAGTGGACCTGTGGACTCTTCAATTACTTGTGGCTTGACTTTTTAAAGAAAAGAAATAATATTGTTTTTCTTATTAATTCTAATCTCATTGTTTTGAGGACAGTAACACCTTTAATGTCTACCAGTAGGTTGTAAAGATACCTTTAGCCATGCTGGGGCTTGCAGTTAGTTTACATTGTCTTGTGTTTCTGAATAAACATGAAGACTCACCTTGCTTCCTAGATTTTTTTTTTTTTGTTGTAATTCAAGAAATTTTGAAGGAAGACTAATAGACTCTCTGGGAATAATGTATTGTGGACTATTCGTAACAGAATGGCAGCTGTGCTGCTTTCCTCTCTTCAACACTCTCTTGCTTCTTCCTCATTGCATGTAGTCCCCTTCCTTACCAAGAAAAGTTAAAATTTAGTATCCTTGCAATATGGTTTGTCATACATAGCATACCAAACAAATCAAAAAGGAGATAAACATGCAGACAAAGCATGCAAATGAAGCAGATAGGAGCAGAAATGACAACAAGGGAGGAAGCAGAAGTTTACTATGTTTTATATAGTAAAGATATTTTACATGATATTCATCAACTATAGAAGACAAACAGAAAAGGTCATTAATAATAATATTTATGCTAATGAGTGTTATTATTAAAGGCAGGGCTATTGAATAAGTCCTTGTAGTTACAATGCCTGTAGGATTTCTTTCTCCCCCTTTTTTTTCTTTTGATGTGAGGTTACATCTCTGTGATGATGCTTGGTATGATAAAACAGTAGACAAGATATGATTTCTGAGTTATTTGGTACCATCATTTTGGATTATATTATTATGATTTTTTTTTTAAGCTCCTTACTTGTAAAATAAAGATCAAAGCTGTTGACTTTATCCATCACATTTTTTTTTCCCCAAATGCAGATAAATCACAGAAGTTCAAGTCACTCAAAACAATTTAATTCAAGTCTATTCATGGTTGGATTGAATACTAACAATAGACTTCACATTTTTTAAAGAAGAATTGCAAAGTATGAAATTCAGTTCTTTAACATTGTATAAGATTTGAAAGTAGAGGGGGTTTTGTGGCCCACGTTCATGGTTGCTACTAAATACATCTGATTTCAGAAACTCTGATTTAGTGTGAAACCCTTGCAAACTCTGCTCTCACAGATGCAGAGATGGAGATCAGTTTCTATTTTTACCCTTGACGTTGTTATGTGCAAATATGGAGCAGATAGACACTGCTGCCCAGTATTTATCATATGGAGCTGAAGCTGTGATTATCACAGGCTTTACAAGATTGCTTATCAGTTCCCCTTAGGAGTTGCAAGGGAGGGAAAGGGAAACCTGTTTCTACTAGGCACTGTATTCCATGCTTGAGTCACTTTAGTGAATAGCTGTTCATGTTGATATACGTTTTAGAAAGATTTTAGAGGCACATCTAATAACGTGTTACTGTTTCATCATTTATCTTAATTTAGCATTGATGTTTTACTAATCTGATTTAATATGTAGGGGCACAAAACTTTTTTAGGCTTTCTAGTGTGGATGTTCCTTTGTTTTTTTGTTTTCCTTATTTTGAAAGTGGACAGTTTGGATTATTGTATGCATAAAAAAAAACCTCGCAGGTGTTTGTGTATCATGCTGCAAGGATCCTGGTTGCTTATGCATTTTACCAATGCAGTTTGAAATTTGGCACTGATCCTTCTAGAGTGAGTCTTTATGCTTCTTGCAGTGACTGACTATCCTGTTCTGTAATACCTGTACAGCATGTACATAAAGCACTTGTGGTGCCTCCTTTGTGGATGAACAAGTAGTGATTTTTTAAAAATTGTAGATGTAGTGCTTATTTGCTTTGTAAACCTTTCACTATCCTCTGTCTAGAAATAAGCCTACCCAGGACCTTAGTTTATGTATCTGATTGTGGGTTTTGCATAAGAAGACATATATAGGAGAGAAGTGATTTCTGTGGAAATACATACAAAGATAACATGATTTTTGTGTGTGTATGATCAGAAGAGGTTAAACTTAATCATGTAAGTTATTCTGGAAAAGTTAGCAGTAGTATTTCTGACTAGACTGTTGTATTGAGCTGCGCATAGTCAGACAGCTCTGTTCTGTGAAGTCTGCAAGAGGGATTTCCCCCCTGTTGTTGTTCAGAAAGTTATGGCTCATACAGCTTCCAAGTTGGTACCTGCATGGCATCTGCAGCAGTTTGCAGACAGACACAAGTGCGCTTGTAACTGAGAGGAGAAAGAAAATGTTCAGTGATGTTCCTCTTCTTGTTGAGTTCACATTAATTTTATTTACGATGAAGCTATTAGTAAAAATGACAGGTCGCAATACATGAATAAGGTAAGTCTGTTCCTAATTTCCAATATATAGTGTAGAATCTATTCAAAACTGATTCTTTGCTAAGTTTCTTAATGCTGTTCTTGTTGTCTACATGTTCCAGGTTCTAAAGCCTGTTTAATTTAGTGACCAGAGTATTGCTAAACGCTATTCTCAAGCTCTTGCTCAAACACAACTGTTGTTCCAGAAAAGAAAAGAAAGCTCCACAAGAGCTCTTCCTCTCCTGGTATGTCAGTGCTGCAGTCTCTCCCAGGGCAGTCGGAACAGCTGTCTAGACTTGTTTTAATAAAATCAAGTTACCACAATCTAATCTCAGTTTTCTCATCCACTCTGGATGTCAGAGGATGCACCATATTTTATTTTGACTGCAAGTACTGGCAGTTCATGTGGCAGATTTTCAGTAGGTCACCTTTATTACACAAGCACTCCTCCAGTTTTTTTTTTTTTTTTTTGCATGGAGACCTTTTAAAATGGCTGCAGAATTTCAAAAAAAAAAATAGCCCACTAATTGGAGGACCAGTGTTTAGAAATTGTAAAAAAAATCAGGTAAGAAATCAATGTAGCTATAGTGGTGACCCCAAAATGTCAGCATTTTAATATACCAAAAACTACACCTGGCTTTTGCCTGAGTTTTGTATCACTCTTGCTATTAAAGCTATTGAAATGCTGTTTTTTCAGAGAAGTGGTTTTCGCTTTCTGTTCTTCACATTGCAAGTGCTCCATATATCACTGTGCTGACATAAGGCTGTGGTGTGCACGCTGTCTATTTGTACAGGGTGCTGCTCTGCTCTTGGAATAACAATTTTCAAGATAGTTTGCACTGAAGGAAATTAATCTTTGACAGTTTGGTTGAAGGAAGAAACCTAGGCAGATGGTAAAGGAAAACAATATACAACGTTTTATTTCACAAATTGTGATTAATTTCAGTTTTATTTTATAATCCGTGAGGAGCAAGGCTTTTAAAGACCCAAACCTGACTTGCATAAGTATGGTGACACTTGAAATTCTGAACCCAAGTATGGCGTCAGCTGATTTACTCTGCCATGTACATGTGTTCAGAATTAATTTGGAAGACTGTAATTAGCACAGAGTTTGAAAGAAGAGCTTTAGTGGAATTGACTGTTGGTTTCAAACTTTCAGTCTGGATTTCAGTCTTGAGGGTGCAGCACACTTATATTTAAGTGTGTTTGCATCAGCCAAAATTAGATTTAAACTAAGAAATTTAACTAATTTATGATCATCATTTTGATACCTTAAAAATTACTTTACAAATTCATAAAGCTCCTTTGCTATGATAATTTTTATTGGTTTTAACACTGGGTATCTCCTACAGATTGCAACTTCAGCTGTGGAGGCCCAGGAGCAAAGTTCATAGAGCAGTGACACATCAATGAGGAAGCATGAGGTCTTCCTTTAGAGAAAGGCAGTCATAAACTTATAGCAGGCAAACAGACAGAAACTCTAGACTATGCTGAAGTTTTAGGTAGTGTACAGAGTCTTAATGTGTCCCTTTTGACTTCTGCTGATCCTTCTGTTTCAGAGACACCTAATAAAGTACATACTCTGTCAGCAATTTTTTTTAATAACAGTATTTGTAGTCCTTTATTTTCAGTTAGAATAAAACTACTGATGCTCTTTCTGTATTTAGTAAACTTTTGCTAAATCTACTGTATTTAGACATGGGAAAGGGCATTAAAAGATGCTGGGATTAGAGAGAGACAGGGAAAGACAATGAATGATAAATGTATGAATGTATGTATGTATATTGTTATATTGAATACTATATAGCGATCCAGGAGGCCAGTCTTGGGGTGAAAAAGTCAAATCCCAAAGAAGCTGTAATTATGTTAAATCATTGTCTTTCAACTTTTTAGCCTATGCATTCTCTGAATCACTTGAAGGAACTTTGGCACCTGTAATAGCTCTTGGAGTGCGAGTGCTGTTCATTCCCAGGGAAGGTCACCACCCACTGACACTGCTAAGTAACGTGTTAACCAAATGCCACTTGCAATTTGTCAGAGACAAAGGAGTAGTTTCTTTGCAAGAGTTATCTCAATGTATTATTCTGAAGTAGTCGTTGTTAGTGTGCATAACATCTGGGGGTGAGAAACCAGTAATTCTTTCAGTGGCCACAGCCATCACCTGTATACAGGAAACTTGAATTCTCTGATGTGGCTCAAACTAAGAGCTTGAGCATACTGACCTAACGTGTGTTTTGATTTCAGTATGAACAAGCATAGATCTAAGCCTGAGGACAGCAGTATCTTAAAAACCCTTCCAATAAAACAAAACCAAACCAAAACAAAACCAAAAATCCCCAGTGATAACAAGTGGCAGTAAAATCTGAAATGTTTAAATATTACTGTGTATTTGGCAATGTTCACTGATGTAGATGAGGTTTTGAATTCTCATTAAATGTTCAACTGTGAATAGAAACAGAATTTCTTACACGCTTTGTAGAAAGGTCAATCAAATTTCAATATAACTAGAAGTTTGTAAAACTGAAATGGGTTTGAGCAAGGTTTGGATGTCCTAAATGATTTATTGTGTGTTGTACAAAATAAGGAATCTTCAGTGGTGACTATTTTACATCAGTGAAAAGCTGAGGAAATAGGAGATGAGGTGATGAAGTTAAATACTAAAAGTTGTGTTTCTGTTTAGAAACTGCTGATTTTCATAAATATTTTTAAAATATACTGCCTAAGTTTGTGGAAACTGGTGCTACCTAACTGCAATCAGTTCAGCAGGTTTCCCAGAACAGGTCTGATACTTTCTGTGTGTTGTTACAGTTTTCCATAAAAATTCCTGTGAATTTGGTAGTTCTTTCCCAACGCTGTAATGCAAAACCTAAAGGCTTTTTCTAAGCAAAAGTGTCTTTTTTTCCTTGCATCTGTGTCGCAATATTATAGAAGAAAAATAATATTAACCTCTGTAACGGCGAAAGATTTAACAAAGGCTGTACATCAGTTGTCATGTCTGCTGCCTGACTCTAGGAAATGAAACTTCTTTTCAAGTGCACAATTGCTGCTGTGGTAGCAATATGAATATATTTCCTTGCTGAGAATCTCCATGCAGCTTGCACATTTTTCCCTGAAGTGATAACAGAAATAGTGGAAGATGTTTTATAATTTTGCAATATACCTGGTACAGTGAGAGGTGAGAATCATATGACTTCTCAAAAAAAAGTACATTCAGACATCAAATAATAACTCATTAGCATTATGGGTGTTGAATAAAGGCCTGTACAAAATTGTCAATTACAAAGGGATTTGAAAGTACTTTCATACTTGCTGTGTATATCAGTACCTGCTGTGTCTCTGTAACGTTAGAAATTCTGCATCTTTCTTAAATGACATTTAGTGTAGAATCTTGGTAAAGTATATTAAACGGAAGTCATTTAAATGAAATGGGTAATGCTGAAAGGAATGACTGTCATGAGGGTACTTGGTTTTATTAGGAAATGTCTTCGAAGTTAACTTTACCATGTCAATCACATAAATCTCTGAAGTAATTATCAGCCTATTCACTGGGGCTAAGCATTTAGCAAGCTTTAACAGCAATTAAGTACATTGCAAAGTTATCAGACCTTTTAAATAATATTTATTGAGAGAATCTTATAGAATACCCATGATATCTGAAAACAGGCTTCAAAGTATCTTTGAAAGAACAGTGTATACGGGTGCACTTCTAGCTTATCTGTCCAACTTACAGTGCTGCTGTGTGAGTTACTCTCAACACTGGCTGATTTGACAAGCTGAACTGCACAAATTTAAGAAGCGTTTGTGCTATGTACAAGTTTACATGCACGCAGATGTTCAGCTTTGTTAGTATAATAAAGTAAAAGCTCGGGTCAGTGTATGCAGTAATGAATTTGTAAATGTAGAAGCCTGATTGTAAAACCTGTTCTGATATTGAAAATGCATAAAAAGAGCTATTACAGTATGTGTGTTGGTCAGTGTCTGGATTAATAGATATACTGATAGTAATAAAGTAATTTTCCCTTGAGAGTACAGGAGGAGGAGTGTCAGTCAAGGCAAGTAAACTTTTTTCAAGGTTGTTTGGAGTTTTCAGTGAATCATTGCTACCAGTTCTACTGTAACCTGAATTATGAATGCACATGACCCTGCAGCTGTCAGATTTGCCTTTTCTAAGAGTACTGCTCTAGAACTGACATTTCAATAGCTAGGGCTGGATTGTTAAAAATGCGTTAAAAATGATGAGCTGTAAATTTAGTTGATGATTTTGTTTAGTGTTATCCTTTCTGAATCAGTTACAGACAATTAAAAGAGCAGGCATTGTTCTCAAGTGTTGTGAAAGCACTTTGAAGATTTAATGGGAGCAGTGTCTCACAGTGTACCTTTGTGCAGGGATGGCTTTCTACACCTTTCTTCTGTGCCTTTCTTCTTCACATGAAGATGTTCCTGTGTGTATGTAGGCCTGTGTGAGATGTGGCTTATTTTAAGTTTTGAGGAAGCTGAAAAAGACTAAATGACTGATGAATCCGTGCTTTGAGTTGCTTCCTGCTACGTAAAACACATTGTGATGCTTCTTTCTTGACATCTGAAGTTGCACAAATTATCTCTTTTAATTTAGAGGGTTTTATTTTATGTAGGAACTATCCAAGGCGTAAAACCAAATTTTGTGGTAAATAAGTGCTGATAGCGCCAAAGATCAACACCCTCATCTTTTGTACAGAGGTTAACTGTTTCCTGGAGAATTCGTGTAAATACATTAAAGAGGGTTTTTTCGACTTGTCATAAAACTGGAATGGAAACAAAAATGCTTCAATTTGAAGAAGCCATCCTCTACTCTGATTAATTTTATTCTTCCCTTGAGGGAGGTAAGTTGTTAAAAAGCTAAATGCCAAATGTCTCACACTCCAGTCCTGTATATGTGGTGCCTCTCCCACTCTGTGATACACAGCACTTAATTGTGTACTTAGTCTCAGTGTATGTTGGTCCATTTTATCACCTAATTAGATTGTGTTTGAAACACCATTTGGTAATAACAATCCAATCTGCTTTACCATTTGGTTCTTCATTAATTTACTTCCAAGGGTTTGTTTTTACTGGAGAGAAAAAAAAAAGGAAGAAAAAATAATGTTTTTATTGCCACAAGGTATCTGACACATTAGCAATTTAGTGTTCAAAAACCATGCTTGTTTTTGTTGTTCAAAAAACACACAAGTTGTTAGTAGATCAGCCCTAAACTTCACTTGGATTTCAACTTTACCGCATTTTTAGCTTGAGAGGACTGACACATTAAAAGCTGCAGCGGAAGATTGGCAGGTAGTGAAGACGAACCCCAAATGCATTTTTATTGTATGTTATAATTCAGGACTATTACATGCTTTTAGCCGTCTAAAACTCATTGTCCGTTTCAGCTGTGTATGAGTTTGCTGCTGGTCTCACAAGGAACTGCTTTGTTCTTCTAGCTGTGTGCTACGACATGTCATTCTGCACTTTCAGAACAGTAGATATTTTCGCTATGTGATTGTCCCTGAAATAATATTGGATAGCTGAAGATGCTTTTTGATGAAAGGATCTGTCTCCTTCAACCATTTGTTTTCCAAAGCTGATTGCCTGTGGAATGATTGTTTTACCTGTGTCTGAACAAGACAATATATAATTTACTCAGTGCTTTCAATCAGGGAAGCATCCTTGAATGAAGAATAAAAGCTTGTCCTCACACATAGCAACATTTTGGAATATACAATAATGTAAATTTAGCACCTATAAGCTTCTTTTCTTGTAACTAGAAAGTATGTAACCAGACTACATTTCATCCATAATGTAGCTATGAGAAATTACTTAGGCAGAAGATGAAGAACCCCTAGTACCCTTTAAGAATTCGTGGAAGAAATTGCTAGAATTCTATTATTTATTTATTTATATTGGTTTTTGTTTTTAATAGGAATGGTTGGACTTGATGATCTGATGGTCTCGTCCGATCTGGTGATTCTATGATTCTATTTAATTTTGTTTTATTTATTGTATAGTAGGATGATACACAATTAGGAACCTTAGTAATGAAGTTTCTGTTCATGGAAAGGATTTTGTTAGTCACCATTAGTTACCCTGTGTAAGACATAGCAATTCTTTGAATAACTCCCCCACCCCACCTACTCCCGGCACGTTTGTTGCGAACTGTTTGGGTCTGAAAACTAGACTGATTAGTAATATTAAAAGGATAATGTAAAAGGATGCTCTGGCTGACGCATTCCAGGCACTGCAAACTCAAAGTTACGACCTTCTAGTATGAGTTGTTACAGCTTTTCTCATGTTTGTCCTAACCAGCATCTTTCTAGAGAATGCAAAAAAGTGGGAAAGGTAGAATTAACTCTTGTCAGCTTATCACAATGCATCTTAGTTATACCTTCGATTCTTGTAGCATTTAATGTGTTTTACTTTCACGAATTAGTCTGGTTCTTTTCGACCCACAACATCCATAACATTCTGCATCAATGAATTCCACAGTTTAACTACAGAGTGTCTGAAGAAGCAACTTGTTTTGGTTTTCACTCATCACTTGGTAGTTTCCTTTGATTCCCCCCATAAATTCTTCAACCCTTATCCCAATGGAGAGAAATCACAGCAGACAGGCAATCTTTGCCTACTCTTTACCATTCAATCTAAAGGTTTTATATCACATACCCCAAAGTTAACTCATCTGACAGAAAAGGAATGGTTTGTTAGCTGTACCCTGCACAAAAAGCATCCTGTATCTCTGACTGTGCTGCCTTGGGGTTTTTTGAAGTACCTTACCTATTTTTTGATGAGTGAAATCAAGCTTCCACACAGTATCAAAAAATGTTAGTGCTTTAGACACTGTTTCATGCTTAACTGCCGGGAAATTACAGCTACAGACTGTCGACTAGAAGTAAAGGTATATTTAATATTTAGATGGATATTACCTGACAACTAGATGAATCTGAGGAGAATGTTTGGTTGTCATTTGACATGTTTTTCAAATAACTGATTTGAAGTGGGGAGTAGCTGGGATTTGCTCTTGCTCTAATGTATTTACATCTCAGATTCGAAATCAGAGTGTCAATAGGGCAATTAGGAATCACAATGACTCTTACATACATTATTTAATGTCTTTAGTGAAACATATGCTAGTGAGTATTATAAAGCGCTCCATGATATAAGAAGAGGACTTAATGTTGACTTAAGAGGATTTAATGAATTACATATGTGCTTCTTTTATGCTGTTGTAGAATGACTTGTGTAGGCATAGCAGCAGATAAATGATGACACTTAAAAAGAGTCTCTATAACTTTTGGAGATGTTTGTTTCAATGGAGCCTATTTCTATAATCCAAATGCATCTTTCTTACTGTCTGGGCAGGACTAGAGATGAGTCATCTACAGTTTATATTCATTCTGTTTGTCTGCTGAATTTGCTGTAACTGACCCTCCAGCTTTAAAACAGAACAGAAAACTAACAGAAAAAGCATCTAGAACAAAAAGCAAACTGCAGCAGCTATTTTCCATGGACTACTGTGCAACAATCCTGTTGCAAACAGATTAAGACAGCAGGACAGCAATTGTACTGATACTACCAATATCTGTCGGTATTATTTTTCCCCAGGCATGGAGAGGAAGTCTTTGTGCAGTTTCAACTTTAGTATATACCCATCTCTAAGAAGAAAACACTTAGGCAACGTTAATATTATGAAAAAAAAATCTAAATGTCTGATTGCCAATACTCTTGGTTTTCTTAATATATTTAGAAAATTCCTATTGATATTGTGGCTGGTAATTCAGAATTTTCCTGCATGGATTGACACATCACAAACTTTGCAAGCTTTACAGATAGTGATCCTAGTTTCACCAATAAATATAGTTAAAGTTGATCAATGTTGTGTAATAAAACCCCTTTCTTGTTCCGAGGAAATTACCTAAAATTTATGAAGACCTTTATTTAAATCCTTGGCTAGATATTACTAAGTTATTTACCTTGAATAGACCGGTAGTAACCTCTCTCTTTCATGTAAAGAATGTCAATGTTCTGTTTTTTCCAGCTCCTCGTTCTTTTGGGACCAGAAAGGTGACAACTGGTGACAACCTGTGACTTTAAACAACTTCTGTATTTCAGAGAAAAAGGCATAGAGTGAGATCTGTGGGCTATCTGTACATGGGAATGTACCTGTCTGGCTTTGTTCACAGGTCAGCAGGACTAGGCAAGAAACCTTAAAAGAAGCTGAACATTTCAAAATAGTGAGACTTAAGTTTTGCAGCCTGTAACCTATCCCTGACTTCTTAGTTTTTACTTAGTCAACAGTGACTTTAGGTTATGAGGAAGTTTTTATACTTTTTGCAAGTCAACATCTGATAAAGCAAAGCTTGGTTTTAGTTTGCTTGATGTGTTTGGCTTGTTCTGTTTTGAAGTTTCTTCTCAATGATGCTTTCATGCAGATACATCTTTCATTATTTATGCTGGAGGGGAAAATCACAGGTATCTAAGATCAAATTTTCACTTGCACAGTAAACAGACTTACTGCTGGAGATCTGAATTTACAGTGATCAGTTGAAAGTCAATCTTGTTGGTCATCTGCAGAAGTCCTTCACAATAATCAGAGAGGGGAAGGAAATCTTTCTTCTTTATTTACTCTTAATCACTCTTCCCAGAAACTGTTCAAACACATAGGAAGAATTTTCTTTCTTTAGTTTGAAGGTTGTTTATTTTGCCAGAAGGCATGTTAGCTATTCGTCCACCTTGAAGTGTTTTTACCTCACCATAAAGATAAGTACAAGTTATATTTTCTGAATAACTGTGCTTTTGGGATATTCTGTCAGAGTCCTGATATAGATCTGAAAAATTGAATGAACATACAATTCAAATAAATTCTTTTCTCGTAATCAACATATACAGAATCCAATCACAGTATGCACTGATGAGATGGGATGGAAGCTGACAGCACACAAATCTTTGTACTTCTGTGATTTTCTCTGTGTGTGTGGTTATGTTTAATGCTGATTAATGGAAGAAGCTGAAAGAGAAATCATAATTGCTTTTTATCCTGGAGTTTATGAAACATGCAAGAATGTTGCTTTGTGTCAACACTAGACTCTTTCCCAAATAAATCTACATATGGAGAAAGGGAAAAAAAAAAGAAGCTTTCTGCAAACTTAGCAGCTGAAACACATGTTTGTGTGAGAGAGCGGGGAATTTGGGAATATGCAACCAAAGATGGATTTTTGGCATCTAGTTTGTACACTGCAAGTTGCTTTTACCTGAATATTTCAACTCCAAGGAATATTTGGGTGCTGTTTCTTATAAAAAGCATATGTTTCTTCTTTCTCCTTTCCCAGAACAAGTAATTCTCTTGCTTAGCTCACCAGAGGATGAGAACAACTAACCACTATTCTAGTCTCCAGCTCTCCAGAGGGTGAGAACAGCTAACTACCACTCTAGTCTCCAGTGCAGCTTACGTCGTCCTGACTTGTTGCTAATAATAAGGGAGATTCTTCTCTTAATAATAAGAAAGAACTGGCGTTGGTTGAGCAGCCTGAACTGAGGAAAAGAGAAGTGATATTTGGGAAGAAACATGAGCAGGAAATTATTCAATGTGAGGCTGTAGGTCTTCTTTAAACTCTGGTTTGTCTCCAGTAAAGGACCTTTCCAACTAGCTAGGCATCTCAGACTCTTAGTTGTTTTAAAATAGCACCATCTCCCAAAAGTCCACAGCTCTTTCTCTTAATATAATACAGCTTTAAGGGCCTTTGCAAAGGCTTTAAACATTGCATGTTTCCTGCTCTCCACCTCCCACCAAATGACTGAAACGTGCAAACACATTTGATGTATAAATCAGCATAAATGTTCAAGTTGAAATATTTGCCGTTGTCTATGAAACCGTTGCTTTACAACTTTCCTTGCCTTAACCACTTTTCTCAGACTGAACTCTGACAAGTTTACTGGAAGATCTAGATTATCAATGTAGTCTTCTGTCATTTTGAAGCCTTTTCTAGGGAGGAGGTATTTTCATCCCCAGAGTTTTCTTCAAGAAGCTTTCAGCTGAGAACTGCTGTTCTGTTTGTGACATAGAAATACACTCACAGTTTCAGTCAACAGTGGAGCGGGACTGAGAAGAGGAGAAGGACATCATGGGTGTGGGGAGAGGGTTGGGTGTGTCTTCATTATTATTGTTTAACTGAAGTATCTGATAAATACTACATAGTGCTATTTCTGCTGCCTGAGGATAGTCAAGAGTGTGGGGATAACAGGACTTACATGACTGCTACAGAAGGTCTGTACCCTTCTTGGTTGGTATTTGTATCCAGCCAAGATGACTTAGGGCACCTCTAATGGTGTTATAGACTGATGTTTGGGCCACCGTTTCCTAGTCTGTGCACTGGCAAGTTTTGTATGATGAAGTTGGACTTAATGATGCCATTAACATTGTTGTCAGCTTCAGATGCATTGTCCTCTCGCATGGGAAATTTCTGGTGTAAAATGCAGTACTTGTTTTCTGAACAGAAGCACAAAAGGATTCTTGAAATTCTGCTCCTCAGTCTTCATCTATGTATTTCTTAATTAGTGAATGTCACCTCTCAGCTTGTAAGTTACCAAATCTCTCATTATAACCTAAAGGAATATATGTTCTTACTTTTTCCAGATGGGTTGTGGGGGGCTTTGAGGGGTGGGGGTGTTGAGAGTTCATTAAAAAGTAGTTACTATGAAAAAGAGCTATTTAATTGCCTGAGATGTAGTTTGATCTGGGGAGGAACTCTTTGGAAGCCTGTGGGCATTTGCAAATGTTTCCACATGTCAAGGCAGTTTAAGTGGTGGAACAGTTTTGAGCTGTGAAACGAGTGACTAAGTGCAGAGACCTGGTTTGGTTTTTAGTGTTTGTCTTAGATAATGACGCATTGGCAATTTAAAAATCATTCTTCATTAGTTTCAACTGAACGCCAGCCAGACTGTATAGCTTATGAAAAAAAAGAAAAAGAATCCAGTATCAACAAACTAACCACAGGAGGCTCTTCCTTCATAGCGATGCTCAAAAATGTGTTAAAATGTTAGGAGGGTGTGGGAAGCCAAAGAAGAAAACCTATTCTTGTCTGATCTGACACAGAAATAAGTGGATTGATCCGACGTAAACAAGTGGATTAATCTGAGTTACAGTGGTTTGCAGTCATCAATATGCTTTTGTAATAAACTGGTGCTTGTAGGAGGGGGCAGAAAAAACCCTCTACCTGCCCTTCACTGATTCTTATCATAAAAGAAAACATTAAAGGAACAGCAGGACAAGATGTATATTTCAAGCAAACCAGAAGAGGTTTTCTTTTGTGTTTGATTTTGCACTTGGGGAATTTGACTTCATCTCTCCCTTCAAAGGTAGCAGAGAATTCATTTACTGTAGCCTGAGGTTATGGTAGCAAAACAAAGGCTTGCAACTTAACATACTTCAGAAAAAACAAAATAATTCAATTAGACTAGCTCACTTGGTTGTTCTTGGACAGTTGTGAAGTTGGGAAGGACATGTAACTTCTGTTTTAAAAAGAAGTAGCCTGCGAACTGGAAAGGAAAGAAGAGTCTGGGGAAAGGAAAGGAAGAAGACTGAAAGGGAGCACTTGGACTGAAAAAAAGTCACTCAGCTTATGCTTCTTCCCCAGGTGAAGAGGGTTTTAAAGTGGAAGACGAAAAGAAGAGTTCTAAGGGTAAATAATGTAGTCTAGAAGATACAACGTTCATTTAAGTGGAAGTAGCTGAGTATTTTATACAGGTTGCCATACGATCATGCAAACTTTGTCCCGATGATAAGATAGCTGTTTCTTCTCTTAAGTGAGTTACCTAATATTAAGTGAGCAATTTGTCTTCAAGACTTGATGCATTATCTTTTTAAGTGACTTTTTTTCTGCTGTTCTGAGATTTCTTTTTCTGGATTTTGAACAGATGTCAGACAAGCCTTTACTATTTCTCGGATATTTTAGTTTGTTGTAGTTGATATTCTTAAGGCCTTAATATGGCTGAAAATGTTGATGCAAGTCTTATCATATTCCTGGATGTGGTGGTTTGTGATTTTTGACCTACATGATATCATACAGGAGCTTATAAATTATTTTGGGAGGGGTTTTTTTTTAAATGTATTGAAATCTGGTAGATTTTTAATCAAAAACTGCCAGTTCTTTTGCAATAAACTGCATTTGGACTGATATGAGTTAAATCTCACTGATGATCCTTTAACTTGTAAAACACTTTGCCTGTTATTAGGGAATGTGTCAAACCAATTGCCAGAGGTGATCATGCACAGCCTACATTGAGCTGCTTAAAGAACTTGAATTCCTTCTGCCTTCCTCACCCAGCCCTCCTGATCTCACTGGAGATCACCACTTCTACCCAACTTGCAGGTGTCGCCTTTGTAGGACTAAGCTTATGTATCCTTTGAAAGGTGAAGTTTTAAGTGCTCCCCTCAAAGACTACGCTCGGCTACTTTACCTCAGAGGAGGACGAATGTCAGCTGATCTTTAGGTCATATTCCCTATTTTTCAAGCTAACGATTTCAGTTGGCATGAGACAAGCTGCCCCTTAGCTTTTACATACGAATAAATGTTAATGAAAAAAAATATATTTCCCTTCTTTCCATAATATTTCCTTGGGTCTTTCAGAGTCAGTCACACGGGTGATATCTGTCATCCTTTTCAAAGCAAGAACAGATAACAGTGCTCCTGTTTTTTCCTTTTTGTTTTTGTATCCAGCAGTTCCCATGGTGCTGAAAATCAGTTTTTAATCTCCCCAGTTAAAAATAGATTTGAGTTCAATAAACAAGAAGATGAAATAATTTTTTTTTTTTCCAGGGACAGGTGAGTACGTCTCTCCCTAATTTTCTATGTATTCAATTCCTTTCCAAATCCTCATAAGTAATCCTGCTTTTACAAACATATTTAGCTTCCCTTTTGGAGATGAGAGTTGCAGATGGTGAGATTTTTATAAAAATATTTAATCTGGAAGTAAACCAAAGAGGATTTAAAACTGTGATGGGAAAAAACAGATGAAGAAAGGAATCTTGAAGTGATCCAGGAAATTCAAAACATAGCTTAAACCCCTTATATTAATGTTAGTGCCTGTTTGCATTGTATTTTGATTCTGTACAGAGTCGCAAGCATAAATTTTAGAACTTCTTGTAATGACATCATACTCTGTTCTAATAGGGACCATATGCATTTGTCAGCCTCAAAGAGATTGTTCATTACTTCTGCAAAATCAGCTTTGTAGGTATGTGGCAGCTGAGAAAAATGCATCTTCTTACTTTAAGAACTGATTCCTTTCACATTTTATTTAAATATCCAGCCAAAGCAAGGGATATAGACCACAGTTAGGAGATTGCAACATGATGCGTATCCCTTACTATCGCGTTCTCCAAGGAAGTATTCTGTTCAAGGAGGAAAGAGAGAAAAATGGGCTTAATTTGTAGGTTTCTTTTATAACCTAATAAGGAGAAAAAAAGAGTTGTAAAGGGATGTTTTCACAGCCAGGATTGCCAGTATAGGTTACGTTTTTCTTCTGTCCTCACCGTATTCCACTCATTCCAAAATGACCTTTGTCTTGGGATCTAGATTCCTTCTGTGAGAGTCTGTTTATCCCGAGTCTAAATTTTGCTACAGCACTGTGACCTAAACCACTATGTGAACAACGAGAAAACAATCAAGGTGAATTTTTTAGTGTCAAGCTGATGAATATAGATGAACATTGCTACTGGAAAGGGAAAGGATACCTTGCAGTATAGGATGCGTAATTCAGTGTTTGAGATCTATGCGTTCATTAAAGGTAATGAGTATACCAAACATGTAGCCCTGTCACTTGCAATGATAATGAATCAAGAGAGCTGAGTTATCCAAGATGTGAATGTATTACTGTGAAAACAGCTTTAATGACTTCCTGACAAAATTTACAATGAAAACATAGTTCAGCTAATTAGTTTTGTTTATATTCCTTTGACGAGAGGGCTGTGGCATGTGCTTGTAATTCCCCTTGGAGTGCAGTGTTAGGTTTTAATATGTACACTTTTATTTTTCCAGCATTTAGTTTAGAAAACAAGAATGAGTTCTCTGCTTTAATCCCTTCTATCTCTGCTGCCTGTATCAACTTCATTAAAAAGACACATAGCAAATATAGTTTCTTAGAAAACTGTATTTTTGCCCCAGAAAAATGTCTATCTGGACGTTTTTTCTATTTTATTTATTCTCTATGTTTCCCTTCTTTCTTTAGGTTTGTCACCTTAACATTCAGATAGATTGGGTTTTACTGTACGACCACATCTTGCCTTTTGTACAGAGGAACTACTAGAAAAGGAAGAAGAGGATGAAATGCTTTTACTTTATTGTATATTGATTTAGAAATTAAAGAAGATGATGATATAACTTCACCTAAAGCAGTAATGAAACTTCATTATAAAGAGTGAGCAGGCTAACTCATCGTTCTTTGAGAACTACCTCTAAGTTCTTTACAGACATTGCAACATGACTGAAGTCCCTGTCCTGGGGGAGAGAATACACCTAAGCTCGGGTGAAAGTCTTCATAGTTGTAGGACAGTTTTCTCTATTTCATCTGTGTTCTGATTCTGTTAAATGTCTGGTAAGAGTAAAGAAAGTAGAACAATGTCCAGATAGTAAATAGTTTTCTGGGACAAAAAAAGTCAAAATCATCTAAATGTAGAACTGCTTAGTCTGCAAAGTCAAACAAAAAGTCTAAGCTCCAAGAAGATTTATGTTCTTGCTATATTATTCAGTCAATATCTTTGGCTATTTGGAAACATTTAGCAATTCTCTAATAATATTAGAAGTATGTTAATATTTAATTGTTTTTTTTTCCTACGGTTTCCTGCTAATCACTTATAGAAATAACTATTAAAATTTTAAGGACTGGGTCAGCTCCGGTTTTCTTTGAAGTATATGGTCATATCATTTAGTATTTGTTGCTGTACCTGAAAACATAGTTAGTGGCATAGCTGGAAAAAAAACAACACATGAACTGGTTTGCAGTTTCTTCTATTCATTATCATTTATTTATTATTGCATGTTATATCAGTACTGCGGAAACATTGAGAAGGTCTGAGTAAGTGTTTAATTATATTGGACACTATCGATGTGCAAAGCAAGCAAAAGAGAGGCTGTTCACCAGCTAACTTATAATTTTACAAGATAACAATATGGTGGGCAAAACGAAGCTGCTTTGTAATCCCTTTACAGATCAGGCTCTAATATAAACTTGAGTCTTTTCTCTGTTTCTGTCCTCCTTTCCCTTGTTGTTTCTCTCATTTAAAATATCACGAGCACATACACATCCAGCTTCAAAGTACAGTAAAATTTCTTCCTGCGTGCCAAAACTGAACTGGTTCCTATAAACTAAGGCATGTTACAGAATACATACAAGTAAACAGAAAATTTTTCACCCCAATAGAGCTTTCCATCATTTTGCCAAGCTGCACTGGTGGTGATTGAGGGCAGTTTTCAACAGGCTGATTGGGGGAGTGTGCCTGCCTGTGGAAGGAGCAATGCATGGTGTAATGAAATCTCTATTACTGTCACCATTTTTCATAATTTTCTGTTAAACTTGTTGTTTGATAAAGTGCATGGAATCATAAAGTACTTCACATAAGATGCTAATGGGACACTGGTGTATCTTCTGGGCAGCTGTAGAAATATGTCCTGAGAAAAAATGTTTTATATCTGGTTCAATTCTTAGTCAAATACAGCGTGCAAAACTTCATAAGTCAGATTCTTGGTACTGATTCTTCAATTATAACATCTAAAAACCATCAAACAAGTTCTCTATAAAAACCAGTGTGTAGCACAACTGGAGATTTTTCCAAAACATTAAAACAGACCATACAGGAGGAGTGATTTAAGGACTAGAATCTATTGGAATATAAGAGGAAAGTTATTTATGGTAGTATTTTAGAAAGCTATCTTATTCAATATTGTTTATAGGAAAGCTATACAGAGAAAATTTTCTTTTATTTCTTCGATATTTTATTCCTAACAATATGTTACTGAATATTATTTCCTTAGAAAAAAATATTTTATCTTCATGCAGAGAATAGATTTCTTGACGTATATCAATCCAAGACTGAATATTTACAGCTACAGATTCTTCTTTTTGTCTTTGTTGTTGTTATTTTTCCTTAAAACCTACGAGGCAATTTACTTTACTTTTCCTTTTAATACAAACAAACACTTCCTAATTATAGTAATCAGTTCACATGCAGTAATCACATTAGCTGTGGTAATTATTATATGCATCACCTGGACCTCTATTTGGGTTGACAGACAAAATCAATAATTCTCAAGTAGGCAGAAGTGTGAGGGTGATTATGTGTTCAAGTGATCAGAGATCAGATTGCATTTGATTAAATGAATTGGTTAGAGATTTTAGTAATTAATGTTCCTCGTTACAATACAAAGAACTAAACAAATGCATCTGCTCTCCCCTTGCTGATAAATGGTCACATGCAGTGAATGCTGTGATTTGAAGTGGAAAACCAGTGGTGATGTGGCACGGGGTCTGAACTTGAGCTGTAAGTTTAACAAAAAATTCTTCTGGTCTTTCTGTTTCTGACCTATTCTCTCCTGAAAATATAAATTCACAAAAAGCAATTAAATCTTGCTTGTAGTATCTTTTCTATCAGATAAGCAGTCTTGTATGATTTCCTCCTCCCCCTCCAGAGTAATAGAAGGGGAATGTGTGTGCAGCAGTGCTGATGACTGATCTAACCAGCAGAGAGTAATACACAGCTGAACTAAAAAAATTGCTATTGTGTTGTCCCCAATGGGTTTCATGCTTCAGGATAAAACATTTCACAGATGATGACTAACTGTAGTAGTGTACAAGAGCTTGAGCGTTATTGTACATAGAATACTTAGCAAGATAATCATTAGCAGTTACATGTAAAGAAAACCTACATTTTACTTAGCAGAAAAATCTTGAATGGGGTTACGTGGCTCAGGGCACTAGTTTTCAGGCTTGTGTTGCTGAACCACTGAAGTTTTTCAACTGCCTACCAAAAAATCCCCAGAGTATCCTACACCTTTCTCACAACGGATATTTATGTAATATGTGTGCTTTTTAAAACCATGATTGTGCTAAATTTTAAGTTCCATTAATACTTTTCTTTTTGTGGATTTCTGATACTTGCAAACTTCTAATAATCTATGGATTGTAGTGAAACATTTTCCTCATTTTGTACATCTGGTATTTAGCTTTTTGAGGCTTTGTATGTTAACACTGTGCTACCTAGAGAAAGTTGGATTTTTGCTGATTGCAAACTTCTGAGTATTCCTATCATCCTGGATGTGTGGGTGTGATTCCTTGTTTTGAGATTTTGCAGCAAATGTGGTGGGTATTTAGCACTTCTAACTGCGTGCAGTTTCAGAATTTATTGACCTTGACATTTAGATTATTTTCGGTAGCCTTAGCACATACTTCAGTATGATTTAGCATATTGTTACTATGTCTAGAATTTTAGTATATACTAAATAAGTCTTAATGCAGTACAGAATTATAACTAAAGGCTTAAGCTACAGTGCAGGACTGATTTTAAATATTGTGTTTTGTGCAGTACCTCAGCAGAAGATACGAGATAAGAACTAAATCACTCTTCCAACTCCCTTTATCCTATGGAAAAAGGATCGCTTTATATAGCAATAGTATTATATACATTTTTTATGTTTATATATATAATAATATAAAGTAGGTTAATTTGTCAATGAAATTATAGTTGAAAATGTGTGCTGGCTTAGCAGCCATGAGTTCTGCCTTTGCTTCCCCTTGTCACTGGACACAACCAGAAGGGGCAACTTCTCAGGATAAACCCACGTTTAAAATTCCTGGCTTTGCAGTATCCATAGATTGGATCTAACTGATAGTTATAGTGTTCTGACACCTTGACACTTAAAGCACCCTGAAAATATTTTGTTGTATCAGTTTCTCTCAAAATGAGCCCAGAAAACGTTATTATTGCATTTACAATTTTAGTAAAAAATGCTCTTTTCATATTCAGATTATGAAAGGACGTTCTGTGTCAGTGATATTCTGTTTCTCTTTGGCCACGCGTGGGACAATAACTGCCCATGCAACATTTGTCAGCTCTGTCTTGAAGAGAGTAAGGAAGCAAAGAAAAAAGGGTTGGACCTAACGATACAAGAACACAAGTTAGGAAAAAAGTGAGCACTAGTGTTATGCCACACAGAAAATAGTATGTCCATGAAATGTCACCTGTGTGTGCGCTACGCAGTTTAGAGAAATGTGAGAACAAAATCCAAGCCAAGAAAAAGCTTGCTCATCACTCTGGTACAAGCAGGACCAGTTCTTGTAGAGCATTACTGAAGGTCTGCCTATGTAAGGAAATTTTTGTGCTCAAAGAAGGCACCTTGTACTGATCTTGAAGCAGTCAATTATGTCCATGATAAAAGATAATTGTGTCCATTGGGAGAGTGAGGAAGCATTCTGAAATACAGAGTTGGAATGAAAGGTTGAGAAGACAACAGGCAAAGTGTTCTGTATGTCAAGGTGTGCTATTTCTGCACAAGTAACTACAGAAATGTACACTTACTCCCGTCAGCAAGGGCAGACTACATGAAAGTGCTGCTGTACTCATTGCAAATCATTCTACAACAGCACTAACTTGAGCAGTGGTGCTGCCTGAGGCACTTGTTGCAGCTTTTGCTGTAGAATCGCAAAGAGTAGTAGAATGAGAAGTTGTGGGGAAAAACAGAAAGAATGACCAGAGGCATGGAGCCGCTTCCAAGCAGTGACTGCATGAAACAGAACTGTCTTCAAACTGAAGAAAGGGCACCTGAATTGAGATGTGGTTTGAAAGAACTCTGTAAATCTGCATGTGCTTTGGTAAAAGAGGCTTGGGAGCAACTAGTTGCTGTTCTGCGAAAGAAGAACCGGAAGGCATCCAGTTAAGCTAGCATCTGGAAAGTTTAGCACAGTAAAAATTCTGAAACTTCTTTGCCATTAAGTGTTGTATGTAACATGTTTTACATGAAGTGATAACCTCCCTCCACTTTAACACTTTAATGTGAAATATCTTTTGTTCAGGAGACATCTGAGTCAGAAGCTGAGGGGAAAATCTAGACCAGAATGGTGTAGGGTCCATCCCCTGTTGGTCACTACTGGGGGCATGATACAGAGTTGATGAATCTTTAATCTGTATAGTTATTATCATGTGTTTTATTTTTCCTTTTCTTCTAAGTCTTACCTTCCTCCTAAACACCCAAAGTTGGAATATGTTACAAAAGCAAGCAAGGAGAAAGTTTTGGGCATTCATTTATTTTGGGCATTCATAAAATATGCTTAAAATTTACAATGTTAAGAATTTTCCTTGCGAAGTCATCTCTCGGGATTGTGAATTGTATGCAGGTTTGCAAGAGAAATTATGATTTGTTATAAACTGAAGTAAGCAATAAGAGGGGAATTTTTCCTTTTCTACTACAAACACTTTTTTTTTCCCCCTCCCTGGCCTGTTCATAACTAATACCAGTTTAATGCTGTGCTACTTTCAGAGCTCCCAGCAGTACCTAACTTTATTCTATATCAATATAAAACAGATGAGTAATTACCTTATATCAAGACTACAATTCTTTTAACATTGTTTTTGTTCTGTTTACTATCTCTTACATTATCATAAAGGATTACTGTAACAACAACAGATCTTTTGTTTACCCAATTCTGTTTCTCATTTTCTGTTTCTTTTTGTTTAAAAGAAAATGAATTCTCCCGTTTACTAGAAACTCAGTAGTTCTTTCGATTCACTTAACCAGTATTCCCTTTTGCCATTCCCTCTTGGAAAAACTTTTGAGGATGTTGTCTTTATCTTATTAAAGCTGAATTACAAAGCACTCTCAGAATGCTGCTTCTTAGTCTTACTTTCATAGGACGAATTGCTAAGTGTTGTCTTGCTTTTCCATATATTTATCTGTAAGTATCACTGTTTAGGAAGACATTTGTAAATCTCAAAAATATTCTTGGTCAGAATATTACTGCTGCATCTGGAAACGTTTCATTAGCCTTAGCTGTACTGTACTTGCCAAGCATGAATCAGTCTAGAGGCTTTCATGCTTCCTTCTGACAACATCTTTGCAATTTATTAAAAAGGTGGAGTTGTATTTAAAGGATGGGACTACTGTTAATCTGCTCTATTATATAGTGCTGCATTCCTTATAGGTCCTGCTGTAGAACATCTGATATATGCTGGTTGGTAATGTTATAAAACAGTGCTTACTGCTCTTTTGGTTTGTATGTTACATCTATAAAGCCTTACTCTCGAGTTCTCTTTTTTGAAAGGCTGTTTAAATGCAAGTGAGAGAGGTGAAAAATAGAAAGAGCCAAATAAATGAGTAAATCAAGATTTAACAGCTGATGAAGTTGCAGACTTGACAAAGTCAATCATTCAATTGCTGATGTTGTTGGCATACTGAGGAGCGTGGGCAATAGTTCTTTTGCATATGAAGTAGGAGAGATGGAATGTCCAAGGTACTGGCTCTTGACACCCTTCTAGGTACAGTCTTGTAGGTGTCTCGGGAATTTTATAGAATTCTTTTAGCCACATGGATGAGGAGATTGGATTTCATGTAAGTAATGCACATAATGAAGTGAAAGAAATTACTTGAACCATTTGCAGTTTTATGGGGAGTCCTCGATAGTAGATTCTGGAATGAAGCAGCCTACCTCTAGTATGTGCCTCTTACAGAGGCCAAAAAGCTTCTGTGTGTGTAGATTTAATTTGCGCCTTCTTGCCTTTGCAGGAATTGGCTACAATTAACACACAACTTTCTTCTCACATTTTTAAACACCAAAGAGAAAAAGAACATCTAATATACAAGCAGTGAATTATCTTGAATAACCTTGCAGATACCCTGCTACTTAGGAACTGTAAATACTCCAAGTTATTTACTATTGAATATGTAGGAAAAAATCAAAATATTAGCTGGAATATGCAGAATTGATGGAATAATATGTTGAGCTGCTTGAAGGAAGGAACAAATGACTGAGCTTGCTGGACGGGTCAGAATCTTTTAGTATATCCCACACACTCAAATGTAGTCTGCTTAGAGGGAATCAGACTGTTAGCATGGTTCACGTTGCCATATTTATGTGGGGTTTTTTATGTGCCCCTAGTTAGATTCTCCCTGTTGATAGAATAATCTAATACGAACCAAAGGGCACCCATAAGAAATACTTTAAAAGGAAGGAGTGAAAAAATACATCTCGATTGTCTGCAGCACTCTTACTTTGGGTTAGTTTTGTTTAGGCAACTTTCATGAAGAGACTCTACAAGCAGAGTATTCTCAACAAACAAGTACATATTTATTGGTTAACACGCATACCAGAGGTAACAATAACAAGCCACTAGGTTAAGTGTCGGCAAGCTCATCAGTCCCAAAGCCACACACAGTGAAGGTTTCACTGGCCAGGAAGCAATCATTTGCCTGGAGGAAGGCTGCCCGTCTTTGCTCCTGGGGACAAGCTGAAGTGCAATAGTACCGAGCTACATCTTTCAAGTTTCTTACCCCTTTGTCCCCCATTCCCTCACCCCCTGACTCCTCAGATTTCGTACCTTTTCATGTCTGTGCTTTTCCTTTCATATTGAGCCACTACCCACTACCATCTCCCTCTCTTTTTACTCTTCTCTTCTTGGATCTGGTTTATTTTCTCAAACTTCCTTTCTAACAACTTATCAGTTTTCTCAGTAATGTGAGTCAAGGTCACCTGGCTGTGCTGCATCAAAGCTAAGCCTTGGATCGTGGACAGGTGAACCCCTGGGTTGAGACTTACATCTCCAGGATAACTGAAGTGCAACAGGTTTAGGAAATACATTTCCTGAACAGATCAGCCACGATTCGTGATTGGCATTTAAGTGAATGTGCAAACATTTCCTTTGGCATTACAAAAATAGACATAGAATTGACATAATCTTGAGGTTTTCCTAAATAGAGGTATTACTTATAGAGTTTGAAGAATGCTTAAAGTTTGAAATTTGAAATTATCTTTGCAAGAGACAGATCTTTAATACCCTAAATAAGTCTCCTTGCATCAAACAGCATTAGAGCTTAGTAGCGGATTTCTTGTTGAAAATTTTCCAAGAGGATAGATTTTTCAGGGAGCTGTGTTACAGTAGTGCAGAATACTTGTAAAGCTTATATATATATATAACATAAGGTAACAACCAAACATCCTGCATTTGGATAATTCTCAATGGATATACTTAAACCAAATAAAGTTTTGCATGAGCTCAAATATTGGATCTTCTAAGATCTTTGGAGAGATTTCATTAGCCACTGATAGCACTGAAAAGAAAAACTGTTAGTTAGAGTAAATGTTAAAGATGGTTTGAGTAAGTGCTAGAGCATTGGATCCTCATTTTTGCTGTGGAATTACACTTGGTGTTCTCTGCTTATCTGAAAGGGAAGTGATGGCTCTTTGTTTCCATTTGATCTATTTTTTCCCTTCCAGCATAATGAAGAATGATGATACTTTTAGATGTTGACATTTTAGAAAGCTGAGATGGTGCGTAGTAGACTGCAAATGATGAAAGCTTAATGAAAGTTATTTTCTCATAATAGCTCTAAATTGGCTATTTTCGCAGAGTGGAGTGGGTCCAGTGGATTGCGCTTGAACTTTTTACCCCTCTGTAATCCTGTAGTTACCAAAAGTAATGTGGAATGACTTTAACTGCTTAGCTTTTGAAAATCCAGAGTGAAGAGAACTGATTCAACTTGAATTTTCACATTATTCTTATAGGTAGGAACATGTAACTGCAAAGTGCTGCAGGATTGCTATTTTCTTGCAAGCCTGGTAGTCAAAATGAGAAATCATGTTTTACGAACAGGAAAGATCATAATATAAAGCAATAGGAAATGGGGATTTTGAACTTCTATACTAGGATAAAATTTCCATATTATTTAAACTGTGAGCCAAAAATATGAAAACTTTCAGTAAAATAGCCTGTAATAATAATTTCCTATATGCAGGGCTGGAACGCTCCTAAATCTTATTTCTCTTTAGAGAGTTAGGAAGATTGTTCTTGGTTTCCATTTTAGAATGCGTTTTTCTCAAATTTTCTCTTAAAAAATGTAATCAAACCCCCTCGTTTCAGCAGTAGTCTTTCTTCAATACTTAAAATGTTTGGATATCTTGTCATCTTCGTGCACATTTTCTCAGGGTGCAGTGATTTCTCAGGTTAATGCTACAGTGGGTCAAAGATCCAAGATAACAAACCTCAGGCATGCTATTATTTTCTAAAAAATTAGTTGCAACTCTTTTTCTGTACTCAAATGAAATTTTTTTTAGATACAAGTCTCTATTAAATGGGTTTTCAGGATGAATGCATTTATAAGAAAGGTTGACTTTAATTCTTGTAGTTGTCTCAGGCTAAAGATAGGGTTGTAGTACTTCAACAGCCTTAAAATGTCATCAGTAACTTAGGCCAATATATTATGAGAAGTACTAATGTTCTTACACGTAATGTGATTCTATCGGTTTCTTAAGGATAAGCTTCTATTTAGTGGTGATTTATAGAACTTACAAGGAAAACTCTTCGTTGGTGAATCTTTGTTTTGCAAGCCTTAAGTTCTCTGCAAACTGTTTATTCACCTCACCAAGAGAAGTATGTTGCTGAACTTCCTAAGGATATGTCCTAGTTGCTTGGCAATAGATTGTGGAACAATTCATTTTAAGTTCAATGAACACAGAACTAGAGTAATTTATTCAAATCCACCACTTATTAAATCAGGATTTGACTTAATTTTTTTTCCCTGACTAATAAAATGGACTTGAAAAGAATTAGCTAAACCTCTGTGGAATTGTGACAAAGTAATTCTGATGACTATGTTGTCTATTAGTTTTTACTGCCGGTAAGTAAGGCAAATGGAGATGAATAAATTTCCCATTGCTTTGTGGATTGTCAGAAAGGGATTTAGTTTTAAACAGTTTATTGTCTCAACATCATCCTCCTTTCAAGATAAGTAACATGGAGATAATATACCTGCATTTTTATTAGGCATCTGAAGTATCTGAATATTTCATGAGAAGGGGTGTTTTCTTTCTCTATCACTAGGACTGAGTGTTAAGAAACAGGCTGCAGGTGTTGAATTGGGATAGTTTTCTGATGGGCATGAATAATTTAATCGCTCGAATTTAAAACATTACAATAATGAATACATTTTATCTTAAGTATCACTTTTGGCCCTATTTTACTAATGTGTGTGTTTCTGGTTGGATAGTTGCTGCTTCTTTAATCTAAACAAAGACAAATACACACAACATTCTTGAAGTGTCAAGCTCACCTGCAGTCACTGGATAGTACTGTGGAAGTCTGTGAGCTTCTGATCAGAACCATAAAGCGTGTTTTATCATGCATTAGGATCTGAAAGAAAGGAATGTGGGATTCTGAGGGTTGTGTTGTTGTTATATTATCCCCACTACCTGTAAATCATCTTTAGATCAGGGTCCCAGAGCCACACATCCTCTAGGAAAAATCAAAGCAAGACGGATCCAGGTGCCTACATGCTTAGCATAAAACAGATTATAAATGATGAAAAAAAGAAATCCATTTCCTTGTCTCCCCAGTGAGATAATGTGCAGTATTTGTATGTAAACACCAGTCAAGTCTATGGGATCTACAGCTGTATGAAGCTCCAAGACAATTTTTTTTTTAAATTTTACTTTTTATTCCTACCAGCTCTTTATTTTAAAGGGATCTCAAACATAGGCAGGGTGCAGAATGAAGCCAAGATGACATTATCTGGCAGTGTCTGCTTGTATCTAGCTGCCAGTTTTGTTATAGGCAGCCTGACTCAGGCAGGTTGAGGCAAATCCATTTATCCCCTAGTACAGCAGCAGCGTGTTCTGCACTTCCTGACCGGTTGGCTTCATCCCAGGATAAAGTGCACAAAGAAGATGCACATTTATGGTGTTATGGCTCTTAGGATTTAAGGATATATTCAAGACAAAGCTTATAGCAGAGAAGATTTTAGGTGTATAAGCCCTTCCTCCTAAGGATTTTGACATGTTCAGTCAGGATTTTTAAAATATCTTTGTGCTAGCATCCTAAATAGGAATCACCAGAGTAGGACTGCATTTATGGAGAAGGGAGGATATATACAGCATCTAGCTTTGGAACCCTCAGCATAGGAAGGACGTGGACTTGTTGGAGCAGGTTCAGAGGAGGGACTACAAAACTGATCAGAGGAATGGATTATAATGTAATTATGCAACGGGTACTTTCTAGAAAGAAATAATGAGTTTTATCGCTTGCTTTTTAGAAATGATTTTGGAACTAAAGTATACAAAATGTTTGAAGAGTCAAATGAGTTTTGTTTATTACTCAGACATAGACTGACATCCTCATCAGAAGAGCTCTTGACCATTTTTAGCACTCAACTCTTCTAAGTACCGAACTGTTGGATGACTAATTTTTTAGCAATATTCCAAACGTGAACAGTATCTTGTGGTTTGTAATGTTCCCAGTGCCTAGTTTCATGTGGTGTGGAAACCAGTGGCAGAAAAGGGTTGCAAAATATGGGAAGGAGGTTTGCTCATCTTGCATATATCAGCTGGAGTTTTAAAATTCCCCTTTCTAGGAGTCTTTATGAGTATGTGACTTTTTAAAGCGTTAACTTTAAATTCTGAGCTCAGGTTGGTTTTGATCACAGTTATAGCACCTTGTGCTCTCTATAATTTAGATACTTAAATAGTGGAGAAGACATTTTCTGACTTAAAAAGACTGTTTAAAGTATGTGTGATTATATTTATAGCATAGGAGGAATAACTACTTTTAATGCTTAATGACAGAGGTGTGGCAATTAAAAAGCTGATTTAACTTCCATAGCAATGAGAATAGGGTTTCCTTTAAAAAAGTGATATGGAGTACTTAAAGAGCTTTAAAAGGAGGAACTGTGTTTTGTCTTGCATTTCTGCAGATGGTTTTATTAGATCGTTAAAAAGTTATATATAAGTGATGTTATTTCTTACCTAGAAAATGAGATTTTAAAATAACTCACATTAGTGGTCAATCCTTGTTATGTATGTTTGACTTCTAACAGCTCTAATGATTTGTTTTAAAGGAGCCATGTCAACCTGTGCTGATTTTTAAGACTTTGCTGATTGATTTGACTTGTTTGATGTATTATAAATCACACAGCTATAAAGTCACAGTAAAAATTCCATTAAACTTGTGAGGTGAAAAAAAAAGTAAAAAAAAAATCCATAAATAAAACAGTACGAAATGCAAGACAGCAGCAAATTCCTTCTTTTTTTTTTTTTTTTGAAAAAAAAAGTTTAAGTTTACAGCCAAGTCCATATTTATGTGAAGAAAAACAATGGCAACAAATAAGAATCGGGTAAGAGTCTCATGGAGTAGGTGTCTTTTAGTCCCCATACTTCAACTTGAAATGCCACAATATTTCAGCTTCCTTCACTGTGCCAATCTAAAACTGATTTTTTTAGTTGCATTAATCAGAACTCATATTATTTGGTTTCAAATTAAGGCTCTTGACCGTGGAAACTATTATTAGATACCTACAATTAGCTAGGAGAGGTAAGGACTTCTATATGCGATCCCTCTTGCTTCTAATACTTCAATTCTTGCATTTCCACAACCTAGTACCATCTAGACTGTCTAACCAATAACTATGCTGAACCTCACACCAGACTTTACCATATGATTTGTTGTTGCTCTATATTTTGTCTCAGTAATTATTCCTTTTCATTTTCCACATTTAGGCTGAACTGATAAATACTGAATTAATTCTTTAGACATGACAGAAGCTTTGTGATTGTTATCTAAGAGTGGAAGAAGACAGATTGTTCTTCAATTAAGCATCTCAAAAAGTCAAATGCATTCTTTTAACTTGCACAAGTTCATCAGGATTCTTGTCATTTTCTTCAGAAAACATAACACTTAGCCTACATGTAAATTAAAATGTTTTTTTTTTTATTCAAGTAAGGGAATATTTTTAGAATTTGCTATATGTTTTCTTTATTTTTTTCCTTTTTTTTAATATCTGCAAATGCGGGAGACTGTCGTTATTTCATTGTATCTTCATAGACACAGGGTATAATATTCAGGACACAAGATTCTATTTTTTGGGTTCTATCATAACAACCAAATATGACAAGGCATATCGTGCTAGTGAGTTAAGCTTGGCTTTGGCCTTACTGCAGGGCTAAATGTGGCGAAGGGGTGTGAGATGCATATTAACTGGCTAATAAAACATCTCCTAAAATATCTTGGAGCTGGTGACTGGTTGTTTCATCCGAGGCTGCATTTTTATAGATGATAATCGTGACAGTGATGGTCCATGTGCCTGTTTCTTACCAGTGAGAACTGGCTGAAGAGCTGCTTGTTTTTGAGGTGTTGAAGAACATGTAATATGTTGCTTTATGGTTTGTCTTTGTTTCCGTACTGTCAGGTGGTTGGTAATCGTTGGCTGCTACATGCTGGTGTCCTCATCCTGACTCCCGTGATTTGCAGGATTAAGGTGATGCAGTAGATGGAATTTACTTGAGTCTGTTCCCTGATCCAGTTTGTTACCCTTGTTCAGGAACAGGTAGTCTCTGAAAAATGGCAACTCAGGTTTTCTTAAGAGTTAAGTACTGAGATGCTTGCATTTGGCACAGTGATCTGTGAGGTATATCTGGCAATTACTGCTGTGTTGTCTCCTGAAATGATTAATGTAGGAATGGACTAGATGAAGTTTCCAAGCTTTTCAGACAGATATATAAATATCATGTGCATACTGTTTCAAGCAAATAAGTTTAGGAAAGGGTCCACTTCCTGGTATATAGACTTCCAGAGGCAAGAATATAGAATTCTGAAGCGTATTTGTTGGTATATACAGTAGGAACATTTGAAATGAGACAAGTTACGATGATATCCTGGTCGTGACCATTCACTGCAATAGCAGATTTGTAAAGAGATGTTTGTTCCACTGGAAAGACCAGCATTCATTCCCTGGATTCCCCTTCTGAGTAACCCTCATGCTGAGAGTTGTATGCCAGCAGGTAAACAGGCAGTTTAAATGTACGCTGAGCAAGTCAGAGCTGGCATTGGTCTTAGATGCTGCTCAGTGCATCGCTGCACAGAGTTGTTACAGACCATATGAATGGGCGTTAATGGGAAATCAAAGGGGAATATTGAGAGAAGAACATAGCCACAGAGTCATTGTTACTGTTCTAAGTCAGAATGAGCTTGTAGAAAATCAACAAGTCTAACTCTGGAGTTGTATTACCTTCCAGATGGGGATTCTTTTCAGCTAGTTGGCAGATACATGAAAATGCACAATTGATTGCATATCTGGACTGTTGCTTTCGGTGAAGTGATACATACTGATGGGTTTTGAAATGGTGCATGTATAGCTGCCTTTAATTAGAGTCAGTCCAAACATATAGAGTGAATGCTGCAAGTATCACGTAACAGATGTTGTAGCTCACAAGTATGTGAAGGCAAATACACATATTCTAAGTGTGTTCCAGTTCGCTCCCTTGGCCCTCGATGCAAAGTTTCTGAAATGTCTATAAAATTCTGTATCGCTTATTTTTCATTGGATCATAACAGAAGGCTCAGAAAGCAGCTCCTTTCTCTCTGCTGTTGTTTCTCTCTGTTCCCATTTCCTTACTTCTTATGTCAAGTACTTTTATGACTGCACAGAACACATTAATCTGTTATCAGATTCCCTCTGCTGGTCTGTTATTTCATCCCCAACTTGAGAATCCTGACATCAAGTGTGATTCTTGACAGGTTGAATGTTTGTTCCAGAAAGACTTTTTTTCCCCCTTGCACATGCATATATTATTACAATTAAATAGTAAAGGATTTTTCTGGTTGTTATACTCAAAAGAATGAAATTCCCTTGTTCCTTGAAGAGGAACAGTTGGATAATTCTGCCTTTTAACTATTCAGATCTTCTTTGCAACCACTGCAACTTTACAAGATGTGATATTTCAGATACTACAATCTAAGACCTGTTATTTCATGCATTGGGGCTGAGACCATCTGTTTTTCCCAAAGAAATTCTTGTGTGTCTTTTGACAGTTATGCTGATAAATAACCAAATGGGAATTGTAAGTAGCAGTGGTAGCGGTATGAGGTTTGTCATGCCAAGAAATCTCAGAGACCACCTGGAATTACTGCTGAATGAAAAAAAGAAATATGTTTTATTACTCCTGAGTACCTTTCCTTTAATCACTTTATCTTTCCTGTACACAGATGTCTAGCCTCCTTATCTCTTGTTCGTCCTGCAGTTTCTTAGAAACACTTCAGTTTGTTCGATGTTGTGTCCTTTGTTAAAATCACAGCTATTGCTCCTGTCATCCACAAACTACTGCAAGATTGTTGCTCCATGTTTACCACGAGTCTGTACAAACTTCTTGATAGCATTAGTAGGGACCATCGCTTCTTCAGTTAATCAAGATAATCTGGACCAATGAAACTGCAAGCAATATGGAGGTGTGAGTACTAATTGGACAGATGTCAAGATAGGCTGCTTATTGTCTGAAGGTAGAGTCCAGAAACAGTCAGAGAGTGTATATGAAAATGTGTTTGGTACACTTGCTGAAAGGTGAGAGGGAACCATAATACCCGAATTTAATTTGGCTACCTCGGCTGCATGTATTCAATATATACTTGCAGTATGAAGACAAATTTCAAAGTCCTTGGTGCCTGCAGCAGTGCTTACTTCTTTGTGTTGGATAATAGTGTGTGGGTAGATATTCACGTGTCCTAAAGTGCTGCACAAGAGAAAATTCTGCATGAAGTATCTGTGGTGAAATCGCAGCCATTGCCTGAGCGACTGCTGGATGTCACAGGTATGGTTTGCTGTCTCCAGCAGAGCTTCCCTAATAGCCCAAGGGTTGCTGGTTTTCCAGAGAGATGTGCAGGATGCAGGAAACCCTGCATTTGCTTTCCTTGCAGACTACTGATGCTAGAATAGCCAGAGCTTTAGACAAATGTAGCCGGGGTGGGTGAATTCTTCTTGTCAAGCTGAGCAGAGGATGGCAGGCAGCAGCATTTTCTCTTTGATGTCTGCTGCATTTGACGGAGTTTCCCAGGTGGCTAGGCTTCTTTCAGGATGATGTTCCAGTTAGAAACAGCTAATTTGGGAGACATCAAATAGTTCCCAATTTAGCTTATTTTAAAGAAACTTAATATTGAAAGTGAAGCAGATACCAGTGAGATAGTAGTGAGAGCAGCGGGTGGGTAAATGTATGTGGGATGAATAAGCAAAAGAGCCACTTCAGAGTACTAAAAAAAAAAAAAAAAATCCATTTGCCTTATACCAATTAGACTTCAGAAACATGTCTTCTGAAAGTTTCACTGAAATAAGATTTCCCCACTGATCTTGCATATAAATAGGAACGTATTTACTTGTTACTCGCATGTAAGGAATAATGTTGGGAAGGCTGAGATCCCTAGTTCAGATATGATCTTTCAAAAAATGAAGCGGTCAGGGTCTTTAACACAGTAACACAAAGTCTGCATGCTGGACAGATAGCATTTAATCCAAATGCACTGTGACAGTTAGAAGAAGATCCTCTTACCTTAATTATTTTGCAGATACTTAAGGATATCTTTTAGTATTACACCAGGATTTGACTTTACTATTGAACTGAGGTAGAAACTTGAAATGGGAAACACAAAAAGGCTGAAAGTCATTGTTTGTGCTTAGCAAGATAGCAGCAGAATGCAGTTTCTCATACACGGTGTTCTTGCTTTCTGAATTTTTTCATGATTTTTCATACTTTTGACATTACAACTTCCACAAATTGTTGGAAAATGCCTCTTATCATAGTAGTTAAACACTGAAATTGAGATTATAATATTGTATAATTCTGATTGCTGTTTTGCCTTTTTTCCTTCGCTAGAGGATTGTCAGATGGGTGTAGTTGATGATACTTCTCAAGTTGATTGAACCAAAAAAAAAAAAAGCTAGTTCCTTCAGTACTGATGATGTTTGTATTCCATATATTATATAAAACTAAACTTAGTTGCAATCTTACCTAGAACCTTGATTACAGTCTAGGGCACTGCAATTAAATACAGCATCGAAATACAAATTGGGAGGTATTTGTGCAATCAAAAGGAGGTTGGTTTTTGTGTTTGTTTGGGGTTTTTTTTGCATTTGTCTCACATGATTTAGAGATGGAAATAATACCTTTACAATGTTCATTAATGGTCATAAAATTAAGATTTTTTTTCTTTACTGCGTTTCTACTGAAATGTTCAGACCAATAAATTTATTGAGTGTTTTATTTCTAGCTCATGCTGGCATCTCTGACACAAGCACGTCAACTGATTTCATTCTACACAAAGAAAAACCACTTCTCAATGCTCAAGAACCAATTATTCTTACAGTTTCAGTATTTGTTGCCACACTCAAGAAATGACAAAATTTAAACACATGGTAGATATTTCCAAGAATACGATCAGTTACTGCTTCCAAGACATATTCCATCTTTAAATTACTTTTTGAAGAGGTGCTAGAAACACTAGCCTTCTCGTGTATGATATTCCAAAAGATTTTTCTAGAAAAATATCAGATAAATTCAAGGTGAAAAGTTTTTCGCTGAGTGTTTTATTATCAACATCTCTGTCATAAACTCCTATAGTGTATTCAGCAAAGTTGAATTTCTACCTATAGTAGCAATTTGTGAAAAAAATCACTGTGCTCTTCAATTATATTCTGAGTTTGTTCTTTCTCTGTAGGGGACTGGCATGTTCATAGGCTATTTCTGCATGTTCTCAGTGCCATAAGGCTGAGACTTGCAGAAAATAAAATACTATTAATAGCTTATAGCAGACTTTACTCCCTCAGAAAGAAGTGAGATTGAGCATGCAGTTCAGATATTCTTTTGTACGTTAGATCTTTATTAATACCCTGTGGATAAACCTAGTGATTTATTGTTTATTGGGTTTGGATTCGTTTTTCTCTTTTTTATAATAACATCACATTGCTACTGTCTAATGTGTCAACACAGCTGCTACCTTATAAAGTGTATTTAAAATACTTTTTCTGTTGTTGTGATCCAGCTGTATTTCATTTAGACCTTTGTCTTGATTTTGAAAGTATTGCTTTATTGCAAAGAGATTGGAACAGTTGTTTCACCTTGTGTAAAGTACTATGCCCTTGGTTCCACTGTTTACACTTCATCATTCCTAAGTGATGCCTTGAGAAATTATGTAAGTTCTCCAGGACAAGAAGTCTGCCTTTCGAACTTACATTAATAAGGGAGTGAAAAACGAAGAACACTAATGCAGGTTCTGTAATACCATCACACTATCAGCCTTAGTGTTTGTTCTTTCGGAGTCTGGCTTATACTAACTGAAGTTGGCTGGTATTTTGTCATTGAATCCAATAATGTGTAATCTTGTTCATTTGGTTTAGAAGTTAAGAGTCCTGTTTGTCCTGCAAGTCCCTCTCAAGAAAGACAATTACTGTCCCATCCACTGGTTGATGGAATGAAGTCCTGCTTATTGGATTTCTTACTAGGCTTGTCAGTTGTAGCTCTGGAATAAAAACAGCACTTATATGAGCTGGTGAAAGGTAAATACTCAGACTTGGAATAATGTTAACTTTTTTATGTTTAGCATTTTGTTTTATGTGGTTTGCATATTTTCACAATCCTTGTTCCACAAAAACTTTTGCCGTAATAGATTTTTTGCATCGTAACAGTAGTAGGATTATAAAATAATTTTATCCTGAGTCCAATTTATAATCGTGGTTTTGGTCTTAAAACTGGCAAAATAACAATAATGCAGTGACCACTGACGAAATCACTTGTTCATATAAGACCCTTTTCATGACATTGTCTCTGTAGTCTGTAGCTTTTGGCTTGGAGACCATCCTCTGTCTCTGTCAGCGTTTGGTTCTCCATGTGTCTACAAAACCTTTGTCGTTGGTTTCAAGTGAGACTGGACAGGAGAAAATTGAACAGATATATAATCATATTTTAATAGCTTCATTCCAAAAGGTTTATACTTTCTTGTTTAAATATAGGATCACAAAAATAATAAAGGTAAACTTTTGCAGTGCAGTCAGCGTGTAAATTAAGACTTTCTGGTTGGACCCATTTAACGTCAGTCTATGCAGTTTGTTCTTTTTCTGACATAATTGGCTTGGCTTTGGAAAATTACAGATGTAATAAACTGATCAGGAAACCTTCGGGTTTTTTTTAGCAGTATATCTTCACAGATGAAGTGACCTATAGATTCCCCTTTGCAAATGTGGCATTACGTTAGCAGCTGTGTTGAGTGGTGCTATTGAAGTCAAACCTGTAAAACAGAGAAGCACGGGAAGACTTTATCAAAGCAATCTGTAATATTTAAGCAGAATGAAATTAGCTGGGTAAGAATGAGATCAAAGCCTTAAGTGAGGTTCCGAGGGTAAAGAAAACGCTGCAGTGGTGAACAGCGATTACTTGTAGTTAATTTAAACTTACTGAAGGATTTTAAGGATCAAAGTTGGGCCTTTTGAGAAAGGGGATTCGCCCAATCTCTTCTATTTATATTTTTCCAATGTAAAGTAATCCTGATGTATTTTACTAGCTTCTGATTTTTCTGTAGAAGGAGCACTTTGACCGCCATCTGCTGAAACTTCTCAGCTTTCCTTTATTGAAACCACAGAGGCGTTTCTCTCTTGCTGTCTCTGGGTTTCAAGCCCTCTGGGCTAGCTCGGGTCCTTCCCCTCAGCCACAGCAGCACAGGTCAGTGAGAAGGTCTGATTCAAGAGAAGATCTGCAAAGCTGTCTTGGGTCCAGTCAAATGTGGGGGCTCATGGTTTCTATCTGCCCTTGCAGGCATCCCTTTGGTATTCACGTGAAGTCAGCAAAAAGATTTCCTTTATGTAGTTTATGAAATAGAACTTCTTCTACAAATGGAATTACTTTCTATAAATTTTATTTTGAGGTAATATTTTGCCATTTGTGGTTTCTAAGAATGCAGGCTAAAGAAACAGTCATCCACTGCAGCACTGTTTGCAGCTCAGAGTGGCAGAGGGAACCTGCCTGTTTCTCAGCTCCAAATACGTAGTGAAAAATATTTTTTTCTCTATTTCTTACTTATAGAATCATAAAGCTGTTTGATCTTCAAAGTATGTAGTATAGCCAAATATTTTAATATTGTATTTTTAAATAACTCCATTGAAGTGCAGGTTAGCAAGCCCGTGTTGTCACATTTTTGTATTTCTCTTTGGCTTTTGATGCCTTAAGAAGTCATTATGGCCGTTGTGTTTATTGTGTTTTTAAAACTATATCTGTAATAGTGATAACAACAGGTCTTAAACAATTTGTCTGCTACTAAATAGATAATCTAAGTGAAAAAAAGCACGTTTCAACGAGTGAATGATAGTTCCTCATTTGAAACTTAATAGCTGATAACACAGCTTCATAATATACCTAATACATATCAAAACTAGTATGTTATTTTACAGTTAATTATGACTCTCTGTGCTCCATTCAGTTACTATACATTGGTGGTAAATCTGTAATAAAACATGGATGAAATATTTGCAAATAAAGCATTTTAACATGCTGGCAGTGTCCCTTTAGGGTAACCTTTCAAATTTGACTTTCTTACCTAACTTTGTCATATGTGAAGGTCTTCTATCACATAATGTTGTCCAGTGACTTTGTCTTTTCTGCAAATGTCAAAAACCTCCAAATATGTTTGTTTTTTTTTAAATTGTTTGTGTTTGACAGCTGCAGCAATACTAGTGTGTAATACTAGTATGTTATACTAGTATATAGCAGAATGGCATTTTAAATCAATTATATTACAAATTGTCCTGTTCTATGTAATAAAATTAATAACTGTAGCAAAATAATAAAGAAAAGATTAATCGGGTATTACATGAGAATAAAAAAGTCTCTTGGAAAACATGTTTCAAGGAGTGTGGAACAGTAATTTTGCTTTCTTTAACAATTTATTCTTGTAACTAAACATGTTACGATTTGAACAAAAATATTACTTAGAAAGATGTTCACCCCAGACAACTCTAGTAGGTTTTCCTGTTGGTATTCCTGGGACTCGATGATTTGGTGGATCTCTTCCAACGTGGTGATTCTATGATTCTACCTTCCCTTATAGATGTGTATGAATATGAAATCCAGAAAGAGAGCTTAATGTAAGAATAGGTTTTGTTTAGGATTATAATCACTTTGTGTGGCTGTTGGATTGTTTTTAGACTCGGACTCTTGCTATGAGATTTCACCAGGCTGATGATAATGTGAAGTGCAGGTAATAGCAGGGACTCTCTTCTCTGACTCTGCAATTGATCCCTTAGCGATCTGAGTGATTCCCTTTTTGAACTGAAAGGGAGGCAAATGAGAAACAAAAGCTTCCTGCAGCTCAGGTCACTGAAACAACTCTCTCTGCAGTTTCAGAGAATCCAGTCCAACCCTCCTGCTCACGCAAGGTCACCCAGAGCAGGTTGCACAGAATGCATTCAGAGGGGTTTGGATACCTTCAGAGGAGATTCCACAGCATCTCTGAGCAGCTGTAGTTCTGATGCAAAGGAAAGGTGCAAGACCACTCCTTGGACAGTAGTTTGCTGTAGAGAGTGACTGTTCTGAGTGGTCACCCTGCACCTACTTTTCCCTGGGGAGTCTTCCCTAATGCTGAGGGCTGGGGCTGGAATTTGCTCACTTCCCGCGCTGTTAGTGGCAAAATTGCCCATGCAGCAAGGCAATTGCTTCCACTCTTTGAGGTAAACCTCTAGCTATCATGAAGTGTTAACATTGTTGATCTCAATAAAACTGTCTCCAGTTTTAACTAGGTATGGATTTGGCACTCTGAGCGTGGAATTTTCATACCTAATAGTCTTCCTACAGCCTTGTAGTACCTGCAGCTGTCACCAGCGTTTACAGACGCACTTCATCTTGCCGTTCTGTGACAAGCTGAGGAAAAGCAGAGTTGCAATTCAGTTGATCTCCTGAGAACAAAGATGGGCATATTGGGGATTTTCTTTCCTTCAGTTCGTATTAGGAGCACGATTTATATCCTTCACTTTTGAAAAGGCAGTGTTTTTGAACAATCTTCCAAATCACAGCAACTCTTTTGATGACATCCTATATACAAAAGCATACTTGCTAGTTCTGTTGACTAAAAATATGTGAGAAAATATCTTTCCAACCTGTCTTTCCTTCCCGCTTTAATATTTAACTATTATAGCTCTTTAACTGTGGTTTTTATCCCCTGAAATGAATGGCAAAGATTCAATACAACATTGGTGTAAGCTTTATGAAAGTTTTGGCTCTGTCTTTTTAGTCTAACCTTAATTTTCTTCTTCCTTTTAAAACTGATCCATGTTTAAAATTTTATCGTTAATTATGAAAATCACAATTGTTATATCTTCAATTCATGGAGTTCTTTCACTTTACTAGTAATTATGGCCTAGGGGAATAAAAACTTGCGAGTTTCTCTAAGACTGAAATAGAAAGCTGGGAGTTTATAAAAACACCAGGTACTTGACTGCTGGAAGTGTTGTGCCACCTTCTGTTTGGTCCGTAAGGCTGCCAGTCATTGTCATGAAACAACTGATTATTCTTAAGCTCATGCACTTGAAATGCTTCATAAGAATGGCGCTAAAATAAATCATCCCTCCTACATTAATCCACGTACTCAGCTGCAGACAGTGATTTTCACAAGGAATTTTCAAAACCCACTTCTGGTAAACCTTTATAAAAGGTGTAATTCTGCACTCGCCTACTAAAAATCCAAATGTCACATTAATTAATCCTGCTGTTTAATAAAAATAAAAAGTCTTTACTAGAAATTCATATAAAAGAGTGGGATAACGTGAGTAAACCCACCCATGCCTTGTTGCATTGTCTTGTGGGAGGCTTAAATTCTGGAATGGATGCAGATAGTTATGTCTCCGAGTTGATGGTGTTTGATGTTAGACATGAAGGCATCTACACAGATTTTTTTAATGATATTGCACTATTCCTTCAATGTATTTAAATTTTGAAAGTACTGTCTCTAGAAAGTGACTTCTTATCTCTATATCTAGTTTCAATGTAAAGACACGTGATGTAATACTTAATCTTATTTCGAGGTTATCTCGAGTATGCATGGGTTGATGAAAAATAGAAGTTAGTTAATACAAATGCTTTTCCCTATCAGTTTGTTGCAGAGAGTGTCTACCTGCAGGTCTTTGATTTCCAAATGAGTGAGGGAGAAGAGCCTAAAAGCCTAACTTCTTCTAGGGCCAGCTTATCACTAACTCCCTGGCCAGTCAGATAATGGGAGTGTGTCTGGTCAGGGAAAACAGCATTCACATCTCAAAGAAGGAATAAAATGATCAACATCTTTCACTTATTTGGATGCATTTTATAACTATTTCTTACATCAATTTAAAATAAAGTGTTTGGAATGTGAGGCTAAGTGTGTGTGAGGAGGAATGTGTTAAATCTGCTCAGCTACTTGAAAAAACTCAATGTGGGGGTTAACTCTATGAGCTAACAGGCTCCACTTTCAAATGGCCTTCTCAGACTAAAGAAACCTGAGGAGGCCAGAGTCCCTCAGGAAAGCATGTAAACTCAGATGGATACAGGAAGAGAGGAGCCTTTAAAATGTGATCCTGGTTATGCTAAGTGTGGCTTCTATGCCATTTCTGGTTCTTATAGCTTTGTGAAACAGTAATGTCTGTTTTTGATAGTGCATGAAGGACTCCTATTTTCAATTTACTTTTAAGCAAGTTTGTGCTGAAGCGTAAGGTTTTGGTGATCAATATCAAGCTGTCCATCAAAGTGTGTCACCTGTAAATCAGGATAGTTAAATCTGAATAAATATTCACCTCTTATTAATGATTTACTCTGCAATATTTCAAGAGTAATGGTGTGTAGCCCCCTAGAAATTTCATAGGCCATTTAGTGATGTGGGTTTGAGGTGTGGAAGAAATGCTGTCTAGCGAGCAAGTTTAACTAGGATGGGTCTCTGGAAAGCAAAAAGGTACTAATAGCTGCAGTGAGCAAGGTATCATGATGTTCTTCCCAATCCAAGGGCATGGTTGGGTAGGAAATGTAATATCCATGCACACTAAAATATGATACAAAAATCTGGAGACCCAGGGCAAGATTTCCGAAGTGTTTTTTTGGATTGTGAACTGAGTACCTTCTAAATAGAGTACTGTTCTCTACCACACTGGTGTTTGGGAAGATGTGTTCCATGAAAACAAATAAGATTCCTTCAGTTTGAAAATGCCAGAGTATTTACTTGCTAAATAAAATATAAAGAAAGCTGTAAATATGCTTCATTACAACACAGCCTGGTCTTTAGAGGATTTGGAATAGCTGTTGTGCACAGTGGAAGACAAATTAATCTCTCTGAATCTCTCTCAGCTGAAACATTCTAATGTTAACTAACAGTTTCTAGTGATCAAAGTGATTTAGTTAAATTATTTATTTGCATATGCATTTAAAAGTTTTTATTGTTGTAGCTCGAGGGAAGAGAATGGAAAGGGGAAGAAAAAGAAAAAAGTCTTAAGATAATTACCTGAGATTTAAAAGCAGCTGGCCCTGCTTGCCCTACTTTCAGAGCCAGATCAGGCGTCTTTGGCCACCAAAGATCTCCCGATTGCCACGTGCTCTTTGCAACTTCTTACAATTAGAATTGCAGTTATATCTGCCCTTCCTGCTTTTAATTATTAATCATCTTGATTAATAGATACTTTCATCCATTAAATATTGTGTTGTGTTCCACTCTGGTCAAAATGTGTGCTTAAAGGGTAAATCTCTCACTTTTCCTGCAGAGTATATTGCAGTTCCATGTATTTTATTGTCTCTTTCCTGTTGTTCTCTGTATTGATCTTTTTAATAGGAAAATTGTTAATTTAAAAATCAGAAGCAGATTCAGTTTGACAGACAAGAGAAATCAGTGGAAGGCTGAGGTTATAATGTTTGGGGTTTTTTTTCCTCTCCACCCCCCTCCAAGTTAATTGGTTCCAGTGGCGTATTGCTGCTTGCAGTTAGTACTTTGCTTGGTGTCTGCTGTGTGGAAGCCCCAAGAAACAAACTGATTAATGGAAACTACTTGGGGTGCAAATTTGTTTGTATTGGTGTACGAAGCCTGAAATCAATACTGTGTCACATACAAAGCAACTAAATTATCAAATCTCACAAAGCTCTGCTTCAAGATGAAAAAGACAGTAATCTTTTTTGTTTTTAAGAATATATGTTAGCAAAAATATTTTAGGGAGAAAATTGCCAGTTCTTAGTGTTTAAGATCATCCCATTCCATTTTTAGTTCTAATGCCTTTGACGCTTTAAAAAAAGCCACAACAAAACAAGCCAAAACCATTTAGAAAGGTCAAGGTGAATGACTTTGTCTCATCACCTTTAAATCTGTGGGGGCACTAATTCTCAGAACTCATAGGAGGAGTATTATATTGTGTCTTTCAAAAATGAAATAATTGTAAACGCAAGACCATCCTGCACATTCTTAGAATGAGAAGGCTTCAGTCTACATGCTTTGGTAGTCATTCCTTTATTTTTGTTGACTCCAGGGCTGCCTTTTAAAGAATTGTCTTGCCATGTCTGTATAATAAAATAATATGATAAAAGGGTTGAATGTATTAATCAAGCTATTTGTGATTTCTTTCTCTTGCATAGAATAAAATTTCATTAAAAGGTTAGTGCAACTTCATGTTTTTATCTTTTTTTTTTTTCAGCCTTTCTTTACAAAGAGTAGTCCCACAGAGAATTCTAGAAAATACTGCTAGCCACATGTTTATATTTTATTTTTGTGTCCAGATTTCAGCATGTATGTTGATACATCCATATATTCTTCTATATATGTGTATGCAGGATTCTGAAGTAGGAGGCTTGAGAACAACGTGCCTTTGTATGATTATTTATTTTAGTTGATATTTTTCTAACAAAATCACAGAATAAACTCAGCGTTTCTGTAATTCAGCAATGTGGTGAAAAGAGATAAACTGTTATTTCATATGACAAGTTATAAATATCAGTTATGACTGAAAAGACAACTTTAATAAGTATAACTCGTTAATTGCATTGCCTCAGATCTGCTTTATACTCTTATCAAATATGAACAAGACCTTTCTTCGTTGCTCATGAATGAAAATTATTAAATTGCTAATTGTTGCAGTTACTTTTCATGGAAGAATCGGTAAGTGAAAGATTCTAAGTTTAGTTGCAGGTCTGTGCTGTATTATCCTATTCTGCAAACAGAACATCCTTGTATTAAAAATAGATCTTTTTATTTGAATCATATGCATATTGCTGTGATTTTTAAAACATATAAGGTTTGACCTAATTCTGCTGTCATTAGATCTGGCCCTTTGCAATGATTCTATGATTCTCTGATTTTATAGTTTTTTTTTTGTCTAAATGGTTTTATATTTTTCTTCTGTTCGCCTGCAGCCTAAGAAAAACCCCACTTTTTTCACCAGTAGATTGTGAATTTTACATAGCATTACTACTTTCCTCTCTGTCTCTGCCTTCAGATTCTTTTTTTGGTGTAAATAATCCTACCACCATGCTTTTCTTCTCTACCTTGGATGTATTAATTTCCTATCTTAATGTGAGACATACTTATCATTTTCAATTTTTCAAGTACTCTTCGGGTTGATTATTTTTATTATTTTGATTTTACATTTTCTCATTTTCCTGCCTGCCTGCATTGACTCTGGGCTGCGTATGTTAGACAGATTACTTTTCTTCTTTTTGCTGAATTCTAAAACTTCTCTGTTTGAATAGCTGCATAATGGTACCTGTAGCAGTTCTCTAATTCAAGCCATCTGCAAAAGTAATATCTTCAGAAATATATTAACTTGATATAGTGGGAGTAAAGGAATGTTTGGTGTTTTTTTTTTTTTCCAAAAGACTTACTTGAAAGAAGAGAAAAATTAGTGTCTGCGCATTTAAGCTCTGATTTAAATAGTGATCCTGAACCTTGAAGTTTTCAAGATGGGGGGTTTAGGATGTCAATTGTTAAAATAGAAATGTTGGGGGTTCTGTTTCCTTTAATGATAGTTTCAAGGGGTATACAGGCAAGTAGTGGAGGGAGATACCTCTCATAGAATCATAGAATGACTAGGTTGGAAGAGACCCACCGGATCATCAAGTCCAACCATGCCTATCAAATGCCTCTCAACCATGCCTCTCATCTGATTACCTGCTTGAACAGGAAGATTTTCATTACTATAAAGATTATTGAGACTGATGTCCTATAAATCAATAATTTTTCCCTGGAGCCTATCTATATGAGTATGTATACCATCTTTTCATTATACAAACATTTATAGTTCTGTTGAGCTTGTCAGTTAACAACACAGATCACTGCTGATAAATATAATCAAGAGTACAGTTACAGTAAATATACATTAATGCTTATTAGTAAAAATGTGTGTTTACATTCCTAAAACACCTAAAGGCAGTAGTAAGTTGTACTCTTCGTGGTGTTCAGTCACATAGCAGATGATGCTAATTTTCCTAAGGCCTTGCGCTTTCATTGTATCAGATCTGATTTGCCTTGAAAAGTTCTTCAGGAATACAAACATCATAATGCATTCTAGTACTGCTTTAATTAATGATCTCTAGTGAAGGTAATTAGTCAGCTTACATTCTACCAGCTGAGTTTAAGGATGAGGGACTACTAAGTTTGAGGGACTATTTCAGGCAGAGACTGGCAGAAAAGGGCTGACTATTAAAACATTGATTAGAGATGGGAGATTTCAATTGTCTTGCAGCTTTCAGGATTTCCTCTGTCAGGACAGGACCATTCTCTTGTCCTTTGGACTTCTCATCAAGTTTTACATTCCTGTAGACTTCAGAATAGAAAGATGGTGTATTCTGTGATCGTTGTGTTATCCTTTGCTTGTAACCCATTTCTTGCGGTGCTTTCTCCTTACTTCTCAAAGTGTCTGTGTTCAGCAGACTGTGCGTCCACTTTTCCTTTTCATCTGGCTCTCTACCTTGTCTGTCTTTCTGTATGCAATTCATTCCATAACTATATATTATGTATTTGATCTGGATGTACGTATTCCTTCCACTGAATTGAAACTCTGAAGTACCTTAGTATGTGATATCTATAAATTATTCAAACTTCCAATCATAAATTTTAATTTGATTCTGAACAACATGCTAATCTAAGGAGATGTTAAGTAACCTTTGTGATATACATTGATATATAAATAGTGGCATTAATGCCTCTGAACATCTTGATAAGTGTTTAATGGTATCGTACATTCTCCCTCTCTCTGTTCTAAAAGCCATTGTAAGCATTTGTAATTTTCTTTGTGAATTCCCAGAGCCTGATCTCATATAGGGCTGATCTACGACTTCAACTGTTTTCCATTTGTTTTGCTTACATGAAATGTAGGATTGGGCATGGAGAGTTTAGGGACCTTGTATTGCCAGTTATCATTAAAGAATCATGGAATGATCTTTCCGTGAAGGATCTCTGGATGTCTTCTTGTCCAAGCCCCACTCAAAGCTGGGCAAACTTTAGTGTTGCATTAGGTTACTCAGAGCTTTTTTTCCAGTTATTTTAAATACGTCCCAGAATGGTCACTCCACAAACTCTGGGCAACTTGTTTCAGGCTCTGTTTGTGAATGTTGTAGGGCCAAAACAAAATAAAATTGGGCTTGGAGTATTATCGTTGATGCATTGTAGTTGTCCTGTAACTTTAAGAGAAGTTAATTAGCATAAGAGTGAGATCCTCTATGTAAGCATTTAATAAATAAAACTTGTCTTTCTTTTTGCCAATTGAATTTTAGGATTTATTATTACTATTCAGTAATTATGTGCGAGCTATCACTTAAGAGTAACAGCCCTCCCAGGTACCCATCAGCAGAATGCTGCATGGAAAATCAGCAGTATTTTGTCTTTTAGTTATGAGTAACAAATGGTCTCATTTGATTTAAAAATCAAAGGAAAACTTGCTTGTGAATTGCTGTGAACTGGAAAAGAAAAATGTCTGGTATTTGTAGTACAATTTAGTATGAAAGGATTAAATAAGCCACAGAAAACAGTCATTGGCAGGAAGAATAGATAACTTAGAAGTTTTATGTTTTGGAAATTTCCTAACGTAATTGTTAACTATGATAAGTAGAGGCAGATTTTATAGCACTGCAGTATACCTGCCAGGAAGTATGTAACAAACTGCTTCAATTGCTAATGCACCGATATTAACAGTGCAAGCCATGACAATTGTTCTATCAATAATTACTGAGACATGGTAAAAAATGGGATACGTTGCTTGATGCAGCCAGCTAAATGGAGGCCTAATAATTGTCTGCAGCATCAAAATGTAAAGTATAATGACTTTTGAAGGTTGAAGCTTATAAGAGCAGTTCATTACGTGTTCCAAACAATGCTTTATTTTGCTATTGTTTCTTTGTTATGTGGATAGGAAGCACTGTAGCAGAAATTGGGCTCAAGGGAAACAGAGTCTACCAGTAGTTTAACCTTGTGACATTCCACTAAAACGCACAGGTTCTTCTGAAATACATAATACATGAACTTCTCCGATTGTTTAGCATTGATCACTACTCAAGTAAATTGAGTTACTATCTTATTAGCATAAACAGCAAGGCTTTAGTGAGCCTCTTCACCCTCCCGTGGTATATCAAGTGGCCTAGGGATTTCTGCTTCTTTAAAACTAAAAGTCAATTGAAAAAAAAAACCCAAACGCACACGCATGTCGCTAGAAAGCCCTTTAACAAAGGCAGAAAACTATTTTGAAGCAGCATCCTTATGATTGCAGATGCATCCGTTTTAACTTCGATATTCAGGTTCCAGTATAGATTAGTTCTCAGACTTCTTGTCTTCTGCTGTCAGGCCTTTCTGTCATTACATTTTCCTCTCTCTGCATAACTGTATATATACATTATATATAATTGAATGTATACAATATATAGGTATTGCAGATTTCTGTAGTGCCGTAATTGGGCTGCATTTTAATGGCAGTGTTAGGAATACTTCTCCCCTTTAGGATCTGTCAAAGCAGAACATTAAGTATATATGCTTCCTTGGAGAAGAAACAATGAAGGCATGTTTTAGAAACATGTTGTCTCATTCTTTATAAAACTTGTGCATACACAGACGATATCTTTAAAAAGCCAACAGTTGGTCATTGAAGATGTTTTCCATTTGCCATCTTAACTTTTCATCTTTCTTTCCTTTCACCTTTCCTACTACAGAAGGCAATCTGGCCAAAACAGGTGGAAAGTTTCTAGTATAAGTAGACTGATTGAGTCCGCCTTTGTCTTCATTTGTACATAATTATAATTGTAAGCGCCTATTTTTAACTTGCAGTAAAAGGTCAGGATGAAATATTATGTTGAATCAGAGGAACATGCAAGCTTAAGGTTAACCACGTATTAAGGGCATTTCGACTCCGAGGAAGGCATTTCTGTCTAAATTAAGGTTTGATGTTGTGGGAACTAAGTTGATTTTGTAATGTTTTGAGCCAGTCACCCAGACTATCAAAGGTAGTTTCCCTATAAGATGGGTAGAAAATATTAAAAGGAACCCTTACTTCTACAGCCTTAATTATTTAGCATCTCTGACAGCTTTGAATCCCTCCTTACTTGTCAAACACATCCTCAACCATTTCAGGTGATGCTTGAATATCTAGAATCACAAGGGGATAGGAATTCTGGGTCTATAGGAGGTGGGAGTACCCTGCCTGTTTTGTATCTATTCCCTTGTCTACAAATTGATGATGCTTAAGATAATTTTGATAAAATTAGCAGGATGAGTATTTCATAAATTAGTGGAACCGTGGTATAGGCATACGCTATCATTTGCTCAGATTTTAAATTTCAACTTTTGCATCAAAAAATATTGCCAGAATTTAAAAGATGTTAAGTGTGTACAGATTTGACAGAAAGTGTTATGTGATGTCAGATCGGGAGTTTGGTGTCTTATTTATTGTTTGCCATTTTGTTCCTTTTCTCATGCAGTTCCTCAGTACCTTTTGGTCATTAAATATTTTTTTCATTCTTCAGTTTATGCACAGACCCTCCAGAAGTGTTCTAGCAATGGGATCCTGATTTCTGGATGCAGAAAGCCTCCTTCATGGCTCTGAGATGAGCTAGGATCTATAATTCTTCTGTGGGCTCTTTGAAGTTAGTGTTCATTTGGAGTACGTTTAAATTCAAGCTGTCATTTTGGCCGACAGCAAAGCACACAACCTTGAGAAAAAATGTAAATCTGGAAACTATTTATTTTAGTCTGTACCTCAGAGGAAATAGAGAAACAAATAATGCCCATTTGGGACTTAAGATCTGTCCAAGAAGCCATGTAAATAGAGCTATTAGTCTTCACTGTCCTTAGTCTAGAGCTTTAGCTATAGCCTGGCAGTTAAGCTGTGTACTGAAAAAAGGGATCTTGCAGTCTCTGAGCTTCTCGTAGATCTTCCTGCTTTCCCTTTCAAAATGTGATCTTACTATGTTTCTGGCTCACCTAGATGAATCCATAATCATCTGAGAAGTTGCTGGAGGTGGTTGACCCCCCTTCTGCCCAGCTGAAGGCTACAAGCTCCTGACCAGTATCTCAATGTTCTGTGCCCAGAGATGAAATTTCAGGACTTTAATTTCCATTCTAACCTATAGAAGTTCTTATTTCCTTTTCCAAATGATGAAATAGCAGTCATATATTGCCTAGAATATCCTTTTCCTGTGGGATGCCATCTTTTGCTTATCTGTCTGACATTAAAATGTTCTATTCACAAGTTCCATTTATTTTGCTTCAGCCTAGAACCTGTGGGTTTTTACTATCCATCGTCACGTATTGTAATGTTATGTGGTTCAGACTTCTGCTTAATATTTATTGCTTTGAATATCCTACAGGAAGTTATGATACACGATTGTAGCGTCTATTTCTTTAATTCAGTCATTTTGACTTGGAGTGATAGGTCAAATTACTGTTTGTATTGTTTTCAGACCTGCTGAAACATTTCAACTGGGCAAATACAATTTGTTTGGGTATTTTTCTTACTCGGCTTGTAAAGAAACTAAGTCAGAGCAATTTCTCTGTAGCAGAGGTTATGGATCACCCATGTTTCTCCACTGAATTCTTGGCATAGTACTGGATTGAGCATTAGTAAAGTGGTTGATAACACACATGGGAGAGACACCTTTTCCATACCAACCAAAACTTTTTTGACCAACCAAAACTGTGCATTACATGCAGAATTTGGCTTTCCCGGTGAGATTATGTGTTTATAAAACCATTTGTCTTGGTCTAATAACTGGCATTTAAGTAGATGGCTGCATTTCCTTGTAAACAGATAGTTGCAGTACTCTTCTGTCTGGAACTGCAAATACCTAATCAGAATGAAGAAGGACAGAAGATACTTGTGGTATTTTCACTCTGTAGAGTAAGCAGCTTCTTCACAGCAAGTTAATTTCAACAGACTTAGTATGAATACACTTCAAAGAGGCAGATATTTGGCAAGGGGAAGTTACTGATTTCATTATGTCTATGTAAATCCCGTGAGATTTATAGACAAGTTCTCTCGGATGAGTCAGAAAATAAAAACAGTTATTGGGAATGTGCTAATAACAGATTATGACCTGTATGCCAATATTCTCCTCATCTGCACAGAGGGGAAATAATCAACCTCATTAACATAGAAGGATTTATTAGAGCAACTGACACTTTTGCGTTCTGTACATGGCTTCTCACAGAAAAAGCTGAGAGATACTGCCAAATGTTGATTGATTAGGATGCTCAAAAGAACTTGCTGAAGAATCATATTCTTGTTATTTGTTTACTGAGGTCTCGGGCAGCATATTCTGTAAAACCTTTTTTAGGAAGGTTAGTATCTTATAAAAGATTTTTACTTTATCAAAGTACTGTGAAAGAGTAAATGATATGAATTGTCTGTCAAAGTATATCAGGACCAAATTATTCTTAGTACTTGCATGTGAAAAGAATTCTAAAACTGCACATCTCAAATTATGACTTTAAACAACTGATCATTAAAATAATTTCAAGTCCATTTCCACTTTGGGACGGTGGATTGAAACTCTTCACTTCTGAAGAACCTTCTTATCCATCAGTTTATAGTTTTGGAAAATACTAAACTAAATCAAGAGCATTGTACGCTTAACAGACTGGAATAACAATGCGTATAATGCACATTGTGCACAAGCTCTTTCCAGTGGGAAGTACTTGATCATGGAATTCATCCTTTTTCTCCAATTCACATAAGATGTTTTAAAATTAACAGCTGTAGGCAGGATTTTTTTAAAAGTTAGTAGTAACTTGGAGGGTTTAGGAGGATGTTTTTTGGTGGGGGATGGAGGAATGTACAAGCAGAAGTAGCTTAATTGAGCTTTGTGCTTGCTAACCATAAAGATTTTGAAATCTTTAAAGAGATTTCCTTTGATCTGTCAAAAATGGACGCTCAGGAAAGTGCCAGGTGCTTTCTGAAAGGTATGGTTAGGCTTTTAATAAAACCACAGCAGCGTTTTCCCAAAGATCTAATGCCTGGACAGAGTTCAGTAGGTAGTTCCATCACAGCTTCTTGAACACCTTCTGTTACATTCAGATGAGTTCTGCAGCAATGCAGTAATAAGAAACTAAAATCTAAACTAGTGAGTTGCCGTTTATGCTTGACATAAAGTTGTTCCTTAATCTTCACTGAGGGTTTATGTAATCAAGTACCTACCTCAGATAACTGCGTAAATGCAGCCATTTGCCCCTTGGCATCTACAGAGGCAAATTGCCTGTCTTGCAGCATAACTGGTGGCATTAATATTTATAAAATGCTAGTATGCCAGGCTGATATATCATGAACCCAAGTATAGGAGAGCTGGGACTATGAGCTGTCACAGGCCACGTTTGTACCTTTATAAATAAGGGATGGAAAGTATTAATAGACCTTTGAATTTATCCTTGCAATACCATCTACCAAAATCTAATAAGCTCAACCATTCAGATAATTTGATTGAAGATTTTAAATAATCAAACTAAATCAAATTCATGCATTTTAAAAAGGAATCTAATCAACTTATTCTCATCATGGCCATACAGATATACATCTGCATGCATCTTGTACGTCAACAGTATACGTCTAGATATACAATCACAACTGATAGGAACACTGGCTCTAATAACCCTTAAAGAGAAACGTAGAAATCTGAAGCCTAATTAGTAGTAACATGAGCAGAAAATTGATTGGGAGATAGATGCTAAGACAAAGTTGCTCATGCTAAAGAAGAAAATACATGCTGGAGAAATGCTTGCCGTGTCAGCCTTTGTTACAGGGATGGTGAGTGGCTCTTGCTAGCAAAAGGACAATAGCCTAATTATTTTAAAATGAGATTAACTGAATTCTCAGAAGAGTTTATTTGCCTCAATAGATTGAAGGATAGATGCAGAGCATATAAAAGTTTATGAAAACTTAATCAAAATCTCATTCTGAGAGATTTATATTTTTATGATGACTTTCATGGCATGCAATGTCACTCAATTTGCCTCTGTGATTATTAGCTAAAGGACAGTAATAAGTTTCTGAAATACCACCTGTCTCAAGGAGGTATTGCTGATATCATCAAGAAGACATTTGCCCATTATATCTGCCAGAGAACAGTGACCCTGTAGAGGCCATATTTAAATGACTATTAATTTATAATTTCTTACATCCTAACATTGAAGGAAGGGTTATCCATAGCTATTGCTATTTATCCCAGAACAAGAATTATTATCATAGCTTAGACATTTCAAAATATACAAGATAAATCTATATTTTCCTCATGTATTTGCCCTGTTCACCTACCAGATTTTGTCTTGCTGACTTTCAGATACAAGAAAAAAATTAAGTTCTTTAACATGCAATTTCATCCAGTGTCTACCAGTCCTTGACTATTGTGGCTTTTAGATTTCTTTGAATGGAAGGAATGCTTTCAGGCTTTTATTTGTTGAATTTGTTTCATAGATGAGTCTGCACGGATTTAAACTATGTGATGCTCCAGTTCACAGTACAAACATGCAAACAATCTGAGCCAGTTTTTAAACACTTAACAGATTAATTTTCTTTTAATTATCTTTATGATTGAACTGCTGAAATCAGCAGTCTTTCCCCAGCACATAAAAATATTTTTTCATGAGAAATACCAATAAAAAATAAGCTTCCAAAGCTGTATTCATATCTGAAGTCCGCTGTTATCTGTCAGTTTGCAAACAAATGCCTTTAGAGTGGGATAGAAATTATTATATTCTCAGCTGACAAATTTCTTATCAAAGCCATACAAATTAAATTCAAGTGTTTCTTCCAAAGCTTTTTCTCTTCATTATTTGGACCATATTTATTTATAGTTCTCACCTGACTTCTGTGAAAGAACATTTTCGGTATTTTTATATTCTTAGGCCTGATTAGTACTGCATTTTCAATGGATGAGTTTTCATCAAAGTGTCTCCCTTCTTCCTTCCTAAAAAGATGCAATTTTTTTTTCCTGAATATGCCTACCACATCATTATATATTTTAAAAAAGAGAATCTGCCTCATAATTGATTGGTTCAGCACTCACATAATTCAAGTATTTTAAGCAGAACGAGAATGTACTATGACCTTGGTAAAAAATGAAAGATTTCTTTTGCTAGACTTTTGACAAGAACAGCTAATTCTGGAGTGGAACGTAAAAGAGCTGGCCTAAATTCCTGATTCTGCCAGAAACTTTCTCTTTTTTTGGGAACATGAACAAATAATTGAATTTTCTCTTTGGCTCAAGTCTCTATTTTGTTAATGGGGATGTTAACACTTTCCATTTTTCTGGCCGTTTTAGTAGATTGGATGCTCTAGATGTATTCAGGTACTGTAGTTGTACAGTTCATATATACACTTATATTTATGGATGGATGTATATACATGCACATATCTAGTTATTTAGTGTTAGAAACTCTAGATGTCCTTCATGTATTTCATAGACAATAATTTGGTGTTTATTGCAAGGGAAAACTGAGAATTTGAAGGGTTTAAAACACTGAATGCTGTTGTGAAGGGGATTTTGGTGTTCTGTACTGTATAACATTGCATTAGGTGATATTCTGAATTTCAGGTTGTTTTTTCTAGCCTTGAATTGGATAATTTTATTGATTTGTTTAATCTAGTCCCTCTGGTTTTTTAGGTTAAATGATTTTAGAACATGGCAAATATTTATTCAATTGTAATGACCACAAGGTGTTGGCAAAGTAAATCTGTGGCCATAACCGTTGACGTTCTGTCCTCGCAGTCATATTACAGTCTTTGTAAAGAGCATTACTAAAAGATTTCCTAGTTCTCCTGATTAATTTCCCACAAATCTCTTGCATATCAGGGAAAATATTTTGTAAGATTTCTGTAATATTTTTTTGGAGATTGATACATTCCATATGGAACACATTTATTAGTTTAACAACGAGCTAATTAAATTCAGAAAGATCTGAATTTCAACAGTAAGAAAGGAAAGCCCTCTTAAGTGAGTGATTTGTATTCCAGCATAAAAAAAAAAATCAAAACCGGATACTGTAACATGGATAATTTTTTCAGTTTCCAGTATAAATTCAGAGTCATTCTAATGGTAACTTAACCAGTCGTGGAGCTGATGGAGAAGTAGAATTTATTTATTGGCTGAAGTAGTAGGTTACTTTAGCTACCAAGTAATTACCAGAGGTCGTTCTTTGTCTGCAGGGAAACATATGTTCAAATGTGCACCACCAGACATCTGTTTGGTTTACTAAACTCTGCTCTGTGTATGGAAATGTCTCTGCAAACGTGTGGGTATAAATGAGCCCATGTTGTGTTTATCCAGCCCGTGTGGTGACCTGAAATAGTTCCTACTGGGTTTGTGTTCCTTAATAAATAGGTTTAACTATGATTCATATGGTACCCCATAAACTCACTGATGAAGATTATTTCAGGCTCGCGTTGCAAGTACAGAAGTTGTCGCATTGAAAAATAACATTGGTTTCTGATAGCAAAGTAAACCTATATTTTCCTTGTGCAATTTATTCCCTCTAGGCTATTTTTTTTCTTTGAACTTCTTACTCTAAGCTTGCTGATCATTTTGATTATCAGGATTTTTGTATATCTATTGCGTATTCCCCTTTTCTTTCCAGTTTTGAGCTCAACACAGGGGTACACCTGAAACTTATACTCCATAATGAGCCACGAATCTGTCCCCAGACTTCTGCTGAAAGAGGGACCTTTGAAATCAGAGGTTTTATGTTGGTTGCTGAGGAGAGAGTGTTTTAAGGCAGGGTGATAGATCTGCTCCTCTTTTCTTCCTAAAGAGTAGAATTGGGATGGCTGAAGGGTTGTTTTATGTAATGTATGTCCAAGCCACTCCCTTCACGCAGAGAATTTGATTGCCAGGTAAAAGACCTGTACAGCTCTTTATAAATTCTAAATGATTCAGAACAATGAGATTTCTGTGCATTTAATAAATTTCCTTTCAAGGAAACGAAATACCGCATAGAATTTTATTGTTTGGTAGTGTGACAAGGCTTGTAGTAAGTTAAGGAACTGACATTCTTTCATTGGTGACATGAATTTAAATAAACATCTCAAAAACAGTCTTGACATGCTGGAAGTCGTATGAAAAAGCTTGCCAAAATGTTGGAGTGCTTTTTAGAACTTGTCCTGCCTGAAAGATTGCTCCTTATGAAAAAGACACTCAGAGGAGGGAAGGTTAATAATGGAAAGAAAAAAAAAAAGAAAATTAACATGCATGACAAATACTACAAAAAGAGAGAAAATGTCTTCCTTAATGTTTGTTACTCAAAATAGTACCATTTCTGTCTGCCTCAGCCCAGCAGCTTAATGAAATACTTGAAGAGAAGATGCATTTGCCTACTTTTGAAAGAATAAAATTCAGATAACTGATGGAACTAAATTGTCTGTCTTCATCAGTTAGTTTCTTATTCCTCTGCTCCTATGGTGTCAGTGTCTCCCATAAGTCTTGGAACTATTACAGTGAGAGCATTGACCCATGATTTTTATCTCACTTTAAACCCTAAGAGAAACAAAGAGCAAGACTCGTATTGGAAAGGTAAATTGGCAGTTCTTCCTGACCCGAAGACTGACCCTACCTCATTTGTCTCATCATGAAGCTGAGTCGCTTAACTCCATTAGGATTTTACAGAACAGTGGGTAACTTAATCACATAATGGAGAAGCACACCTTTTTATTTCTTTCCCTGCCCGTGGTAGCGAGATTAGCTGCTTTTACAGAGGTAACTTCTGCATGGGTAGTACCTTGTTTGTGATGCAACCAAAGCCAGTTTAGCTGGAGAGAGGATTACAGCAGGAGTGGTGCTGAGGAGAGAGGCTCAGGTAAGAAAAAAGAATCTTTTGTTCATGTTTTAAATTCAAGATTAAGCTGCTTTACAAAGAAATGTGTTTGTCAAAGAAGCAGGAGAAAAGCGTTGGCAAGTGGCTTATTTGTAGGCTTTTTCATTCCCTGTGTCAGTTTATTTGAGTGCACATCTGCTGCTGGACTTGGGTCAGACTGACCCAAGTTCTTAAAAGTCTCATCACTTCAATAATTGAAGGGGTTGGGTTTTGCTGTACTTGTAATTTTTAATTTTTTTTCAGTGACATCTTTAATGTATTTTCACTTAGCTAAATGCTGGCTTTTCTGTAGGCCAGTGGCCCACATTTTAAGGTTCTAATCTGTTTTACTACCATTGGAGTAAATTGCTTACATAGTTAATTTAACTCGTGTTAGCAAATTATTCAGTCTGCCTCGCAGTACACAGAATTAGTGAAACTAAGCATTCATATTTGGTGGGATTTGTTGTAATGCCTCCCGAAACTTAAATTTATTTGAACTTGAAATGACTCAAATGGCTGACTCTAAGTTCATCTCATTTGTTGTTGTGACTTCATAAACAATATTAGCAAAAGTAGATTTTTTTCCTTTTTTTTTTTTTTTTTTTTTGTGCTTTTGCAAACCTTGAGAGAAAAAAATAAATGTAGGGGAACAGGATATCCTGGTCTTGGACTTACCTGAATGATTTAGGAGGCATTTATGGTGAATCCCAGGGACACACTCTCATGGTACTGTGAAGCTCTTCAGTATTTGAGGCTGTTTGTGGTTACCTGATCTGTTTCTCGATCCTCCTTAAAGTCCCCTGGCTCTATTATCCGTCACTGAAGTTTGGGAAGTAATTTTGTACTTCATACAAGCCACGGAAGTTTTATAATTAGCTTCAGAGAAGAACAAGACTGGAGAGAAAAAACCCCTGATTATTAGTTAGAAAAAAACGAGTCTCCATTAACAGCTGAAGAATTTGGTAGTTTGCTTGGAGACTGCAATGGCAGTTATGTGCTAGTTCTAATACACATTATGCTTCCGAAAAGGGAAATTCTGGCAAGTGACTTCCATAAAACAGCCAACTTCAGAGCCAACTTTGTCCAGCTGGGCCATATGGAACCAGCAGCAGAGGCAACCCTACCGCTCCCTGCCCATCCTTCTCGATCCATATGGAATAGGAAGAAGCCAAGCGCCAGCAGAATTTGCATGCTAATTTTGGTGTCTAGTAAAGCTGTGCCAAGGTGAAAGAATGCTACCTGGGGCATCACTGTATCTTATGAACCTTTCTACGAGTTGTTGCAGTGATTCTCTGGAGATTGGTGCTTTTGAAGGGGATGGAGTTATAACCTTGGCTTGAAAAGTTCCGCAATAGGTTTACGGTCAAACAGTGCAATCAGGCGTTCCTCTACCTCTTAAAAATAACGCGCTGTTCTGTTCCTACTGGGGTGTCTATGGCTTGTCATACAACCTGCAGTTGTCATGATATTAGTTGGGTATTGGTTGCCATGAGTAGTTTTTAATTCCAAAAAATTGGAAGATGGGTGTGCAGCTTCAAGCTCATCGAACTGTTGTGTGTGCTGGGAGGGAAATATGGGGAAAACGATTGGTTTACATTATTTCAGGATCAAAATTACATGTTGATAAGGCATAAAATTGCTACTCTGAAATCTGAAGTTACCTTATAACAATATGAGATTTTACAAACAGAGAAGGCAGTTTTCTCTTCTCAGATGGAATATAATTGTGCAATGTATGTCAGATAAAGGGCTTGTATGCAGTCTTAGGTGATAAAGCAAGACTACTGTTAATGAACAAATACACTATTTATTTCTACTGCTTATAGTTTACATTATAGGAAGTGATGTTTAATTTTTTTTCTTTAGGAAATAATGCTACCTGATTAAAGGAACACATGGAAGAAAGATCAGAGATGGATTTTCCAAATTTCCAATCCGTGTCGTGCAGAAAGTAGTCTAACAGGAGAGATATTTTTGAAGAGCATTACTTCCTAGTGGCTGCTTCTGTACTGTTCTGTATTGAGGTCATCTGAGAACATAGGAATCTAAATTTGTGTGTGTATATATATTTACTGTCTGAAGGCAGCCTTTAGAGTTGGAACTGGAACGTTCATGTGGATATTCCCAAAAGGAAAACTCATTTCTAGCCCCTGCTATAGAGTCCACGGAAGGACAGGATACCTGCAAGTCCATCTGTCCTTACAGAAAGAGCATTGGGAAAGATGAAAGAGAACATGGGGGATCTTACCTAGATGAGCCCTGGCACTGGCCACATGTGCAGTTTCCAAACTGGAATTCACACTCTTGTGAAATGCATGCAGAAGAGAGGAGGGAGAAAAGGAAAGATGCTTTCCTAATGAGTGAGCAAGTGAGGGAGGTGGTAGGGGTTAAATGGCTAATCCACAGGATTGGCATCCAAAGACAGTCTCTAAATAAAGCTTACTGGTTTGGGCTCATCTGCTACGCAGCATTGTTATCAGCTGTTTTGTCAATACAAGCTCCTAATTATGGTTCAGGAACCAGAATTTCTTTCTTAAGCAATGTATGATCTGAAAATTTCAGTCAAATCTATAAAAAAAGACGAGAGCAACGTTATTCTCCAGAAAATAGTCTAATTAGAATTTCTGCTGTAAGCATCATGGGAAATTAGCAAGATAATTATGGGAATTGTTGTTCGATGAACTTGACTGCTTGTTTGGCAAATAGTCCATTTGTAATGAAATGCTTCATTTTGTGTTCTACTGTTCTCTTCAAAAATATTCTCTTAGATTCTCCTTTTTATACCTAGCTCTGCAAATACTTAAGTCCATTTGCAGTCTTAAATGAAGGAGGGGGGGGACAAGTGTGAAGTTCAGTTTTAAGCAAGTAATTCTACTTGGAGAGTTACTGCCAAAGAATACGAAAAGTTTTGCTATTTTATTTTCTTGTGGTTCATACATAATCATTTTTTAGCAGATTTTTAAAAGAAGAAACTAATAAAGCATCGTGGTGCATGTACATATTGCATAAAGAGTCTTTTTAGTTATCACCACTTTTCCACTTTTTATTTATTGACTGGTGAATGATGGATGGGTTTGGAAATAAACATTGCAAGTACACACACTGCAATTTAAAAAAAAACCCAGTGCTTGGCAGAAATAAATCAAGGCATAAGCTTTCTGTAAGAGGGAATGAAAGCAAAGGATGAGATTTGGCCAAAACCTGTCCTCATAAGCGTCTTTTTTTCCTTATTTTCTATTTTTTTTTTCCCCCTATAGGGCAGACATGAGATTGTGTGCAATTTTGTGAACTCCGATTTTGTCATAACCAACTAAAGAAATTAGTGCATGTTTTTCTTCTATTTTTTGTACTTTTAGCATGCTGTTGGTTTTATGGTTACTGTCAACATGGTTCTTGCTGCCTTCTCATACTCAGAGAAGAATAATAGTGTGTATATAAAAAGAGAGAACTACTGTATGAAGTTTGACTCTTAAAAGAAACCTTATAAACCATGGGCTTTGACAGGAGCATACACTTACTGTTATTGTTTTGTATTTATTTAAAAGGTGCCAGTGAAGTTAGCACCATCCCTAGAGAAGAGAAGCTTTATGTCATTGCCAAGTAACATCTCTTTGATTAAACACATCAATTAATTCTACTGTAATCTAGCAAAATGGGGTCCTTTTGACTATAACCTTTCTTAATGTGGCATGTCTGTTGCAGACAGGAATGTTTTAAATTGAGGAAATAATGCTGTGCACACCAAGGAATGTTACTTTTTCTATTGGAGACAGCAAACTAGCCCCCTAGAACATCCCCAGTGTATTCTGGAGTGGATTTAGGTAGCACTGTTAGCCACTGACTTTTAGTTATCACTAATAACTGGTGGTGTTGGAAGAGTTGTAGGACTCAAGTTGCACTGTTTTAGAGGGTATGTGAAGACCTGCAGTAAATCTGGAAGAGTAGCGCGTGCGCCAGTCTGGTTTTCAGCTACGTTCTACCAAGTGAGAATATTCTCACACCTTCATCTTCTGTTCGCTTCTCACCCCTTAATCCTGCACCACTGATGGTGAAAATGACACAGCAGTTTATACTGGATGCCGAAGCATTGTTGTATGGTGGTTTTTTTCTACATGTTGTTGTGTGTGCGTGACAGACTGAATTGCTGTTACTGTGCAAGTCCAAGTGTGCGGTACCTGAAATGATCTTAATGAAATGACACCATTTGTCAAAGCTCTGGGACCCTTCACAATGTAAGATGTAATATGTATGTGCCCAGGTAACCGTTGGAAATCCATAATTAAGGGATGTGAAAATACTGTGCCATTTCCCCTTTTCATCTATTTCTAATAGAATCCAATAATTACTTGAAAGCAGAGAGAATTAATGACTGAAGCAAGTCAGTGTGGAATTTATAAAGCTACGTTAAAGTTACCTGATGTGGTGAGGCATTAATCAGAATTTACAAGGAGGAGGAATTTTCCTGTTTCTATTCTGATACAGATCAAAGTCAGGGGTGTTTTTTTTGGCTGTTTTTATTTAAGTAGGCGTCCTGGCAGGCTAACGTTGACTCAATAAAAGCTTAAATAATGTTTTAAATAATTATACAAGGTAACAAGTTAAATTAAAATAAATGAAATTAATTAAAACACTAAACTCTGATTCTTCAGTATTTCTGTTCATGAAGTGCTACAGTGATAAATTAGGTGAAATCTAGAGTGACAGAGAAGAATGTACCTTAAAATTGCCTTTTTCACTGTAATCTAAAGAAAGAATCAGTGAAGAAGAAAAAATGTAAAGGTATGGCAATGCTTTTAGTTTTAATTATAGTGAATATCAGCAATATTTAATCATTTTCTAAATATTGCAGTACTCTGCACTATGCTAATGTATGCTGACTATAAAAATGTTTGTGGGAAGTCCAGAAATACACTGCACTGTGACTCGTCTCCTTTAGCTTATCACAGACAGTTCACTGCTTCCATCTGAATTTGTACAGATGTGCATATCTCTGTGATGAACTAGTACAGAAAAATGCTTGTGACTTCTGGTTTTTCTGAAGTGATGCTTAGGAGAAACATTTATATATTCTCCCCTTGGAAAGCCACTCAAAATCTTACATTTATAAATCAGTGAACAATGGCACGTAATGAAAATTAGGTAATCCCATCAAGTAAAATTGAGATGTTTAATAAATTATACTGATTGGTTTATGAAGATTCCCACTGTTCTCCCATTGCCATTCTGATCTGGGCATGGCTATATATTCTAGCTCTGAGTTTTAACCAGGAATTCAAGCAGATTTTTTTCTTTTAGCCTCTAACATAGGTTTAAGTCTTACATATGAAGCTTACTGATACTTTTGCCCTTCTAAATAAATCATAGAATCGTAGAATCACCAGGTTTGAAGAGACCCACCAGATCATAGAGTCCAACCATTCCTATCAACATAAATGCTACACTGCATCCAGTTTTATTGCAAACTGTGTTTATAGTCATGAAAGTCTGTGTGAACACTTTTTCAGTAAAAGCTAAGATGTATGTTTTATGGTATATACAAGGAGGACGTTCCAGCAAGAGATGCAGAGTTACCTGCTCCTTTTTTTATGTTTTAACTGTAGTAAAAGGTCATACCCACATTTTGAATGAAAAATCTGAGTCTTTAAAAGACTCAGAAGAAAGTAAGAAAGGCTTTTCAGTTCTCCTGGAACTAACAAAACAGACACTTAAATACTTACAGTTCACAGGCTTGGCAGGCAGATGTTACAAATATGGTATGCAAGAGAATAATGTACTTGTAGCCTTGGATATTAACTGTAGATTATTCTGCTGAGAAAAGACGTGTTGGTTGGTGGGGTTCTCCTTTCTCTCTTAGCCTAGAGTCCAAAATGTGATTTTTGTGTTGAGTATGTGGCTGTAGCAGATTTGAACCTGTGTACACAGATTAGAAGCCAGGCACAAAGTAGAAAAATGTCTGATTTTTTTATTTTTGTATTATTATTTCTTCTCTGTTCTCCTCTCTCATTATTTATCTTTGCATTTTCTATTTTCTTTCAAATTGATTAAGCCTGTAATGTTGAGGGTCCTCAGCTGCTCCATAGTAATAGGACCATAGGGCTCAATGCAGCAAAATGCTGAGCACTCTGAACCCAGAGCAATAAAGCACCTAAGTGCATACTTAAAATTACGAATGTGATTGGTTGCAGTGGGGATTTCCGTTTAACTGCATGCTTGATTTCATTCCGAGTTTGGAGGGGGAAAAAACAGTGTAGCACCTTGTAGGCATAAACTCCTATTAAGAATATTAAGAATACAATTATTTAATTATTGCTCTTGATGTAGTTTGGGGTTCCAGCTGCAGGAGTCATTGCTGTTTGACGTTTAGTGCTCGTGGCTCATCTAATGAATACTTGAAATTCTTTTTGCCAGGTTAATCCATTTCTCATTAGCTTATTTCCAGATTTTTGTTTAAATGTCTTTAAGTTGGCACAGGTTTCTCAGAAGTGTAATAGGATCCACGATGACCTTTAAATCTTTTGTTATATAAATTTGAATAAATTAAGTCGAATGAGCGTATGAATTAAAAAATTTGATGATGTAATTGAGGTTCAATTAACTAAGTCAGGTTACTGTTTCTACTCTGTTGCTCATGTGATCACTGCACAACCAATATCCAAATGTAATGACCGCTTTTAAAAATTAATGACCAATTCTGGGAGATCAACTTTTCATCTTTGCTTGAATTTAGGATTCCCAGTGGATCCTTATTGGTGAAGAATTCCTCTTTGAGGGAATGGAGATAGACTTAGTCCCCAGTGCCTACTATAACTCAAGTGCTGTAAACATTGAGAAAGCAGGTTTGTTTAGCTTGTTGCAAATTGAATATCCAGAATTGGTGACTGTAATATCTGTAGTAACCATAACACAGCTGTGGGTGATTTTGTTTGAGGAAAAGCCAAACTTTGTGAAAGATAAAGGAGGGAATAAAGTTGAGGAAGAAGGAGTTGAGCAGTAAGGATAACTATAAGTTCTTGAGAACTACCTCAGTGCTAATTCCAGAGTAGAATAAATGCATCCCAGGTTTTATGTTTAACTACTGTTGGAAATAGCAATGAATTTCTGATGATATCAAATCCCCTTTGTAGTACAGCTCACCTCAGTGCTCCAAAAAGGTAAACTCTAGTCAAACGTAAAGCAATTAAAGCAGTGAAATGCTGGGAATGACAGCAGAATTCTAACTGTGTCTCGGGAAGAGTTAGTCCATAAGCCTGGACTTTTCTATTGTGCCATCCTGACTTTCTGTTAGTTTGCAGAACATCGCATGCAACTTTTCTAAGCCTGCGATTGAATTGTCCTGAACTATTGCAAAATGGCTGGCAATTCTCCAAATTGCTGCCTGATTTATGATGAAAATGGCATTAGGGAGAAGTACTGTCTTTTTCATAACTTAGAGGAAAAATAGGATTTGACCTTGTATTTACTGAAGACAATAGTCATCTTAGCTGTTTCTGCCTTTCAGGCAAACTTAACATCTCGGGGCTTTATTATACATTTCCCTGGAGGCATTAGCACTTTCATTTTGCTTGGTTTAGGGTAACAGAAATGTCTTGATTAAAAAGACCAGCCCAAACTAACTTTTTACCCTGAAGCATGATTCCTGTGAACACATGGGGTTTATTCATCCAACCATTACAGAAAATGGTTTTTAATAAATTACGTTCACTGATTTCTTTGTAAATGAGGGCCCACGGCCTTGCCCATGGGCCTTGCTGTTACCCAGAAAGGTATAGATTGAAGAAGAGGGGAAGACTTGTCTGTCTAACTCAAACATGTCAAGTGTTCACTTCTTTGCTGAAGAAGAATAATGCATTTAATTAGACTATCATTGTGACAAATTGGTTGTGATGAGGCTGACTATCTCAGGAGAGCGATGTTAATCTTTCTTGTATTTTAAAAGCTCTCCTGTGTTGGCGTGAGGTAGATAAGTAACCTTTTCTGGGCCATGAGAAAACAAGAAATTCTTCCTATTGGTTACTTGCCTTATATATGTGTTTTTTAAATTAGAACTTAACAGTTTTGAGGGACTAAATTCCATTAATGGCTTAAACAGAACTCAACTTGTGAGTATCTGACCTCAGTTCCCATGGGGGAATCCTAATCCTACAGTAAGGAGAGGGTTACACACCTGAGAAAGCTTGTTCAGAAAGTTACTTGCTGACTAAAGGATCATTTTGAACAAGCTGAAAGGAATTGCAGAGTGTCACGTGCTTCACATCTGAGCTGCTGAGTGCAGGTGGCACTACTTTTGCTCTTCAAAACTGAGAATCTGTCCCTTAGAAAGGTACTGACTAATTCCTCCTCAGTATTTGACAGGCTAGTTTCATTTGATAGGAATGATTGGACTGATGATCCGGTGAGTCTCTTCCAACCTGGTTGTTCTATGATTCTATGATTTCAGAGTATGACTTACACTGCATCACCTCCGAAAACTGAGCAATGTAACAATTAGCAACATCTTGTGGTTGGACTCGATGATCCGATGGGTCTCTTCCAACCTGGTTGTTCTATGATTCTATGATCTTCACTAATTTCTATGATTATGTTTTCTATGACAGGATTTGGCATAAAGAAAATTAAAGCGTTATTCTGCTGTACTTGAAGAAAATTTTGAGTGTTTGCTTTAACCTGGCAGGAGCGCGGTCCTTTAGGATCTCATGAATTTCAGTAAAAATTAGCAGTACTGCCAAGACTTGTTGCAGATAATGCTGAATTGATACAGTTCATCATAAAGTGAAGAAGACTGGAAAGGTGAAACATTCACGCTGCTGATACAGCACTGTTTCCTAAAGACAACTATTTTGCTGTTTCTTGTGTTCCATGTTGGAATTTCCTGAAGGCTAGCTGTACTCTTAATGCTTCTTCCTTAATTTTTTGGGGTTTTTTGGACTGTTTTGTTAACCTCTGGTCTGTCTCTATCTTCTGCTCTTCCTGAGGCCTCATTGAGGCTGAGTGAAGTCATGATTTTCTGTCTTTTGCATACAGCTTTGTTAATATTTTAAAAAAGAATTGGTAGATTTGAGCCTCAATATTGCAGATAATTATAACTGAAATTTTAGACAGCTGTATTAATCTTTTTTCATTGAATTTACATAGTTTGAAAAAAAAAATTATCGTCAGTTCCTTACTGTCGCATGTTATTGATGGGAGTGGTTGGACTGGGTGACGCAGTGGGTCTTTTCTAATCTGGTGACTTTATGGTTCTATGTCTGCCCATGGCAAGGTTCTCTGGAGAGGCAGCTGTGAAACGTCAACTAGGAAGCCGAAACAGTAGAAGCATGTGATAGATGGCACCAACTATTTAGTGTTAATCAAAGTTAGGCTGTTGATCCAAAGTGACTTGATGTACTGTAGACCAAGGGTCTCTTTCTATTTCTGGGAGTCAGCTTATTGCCATCTCCTTAGAAAGTGTGGGCACCTCTCTCTGAGAGCAGAGCCTGAACTTACTATTCGAGGCGCTCCACGTGGCATCCAGCCATTGGGTGCGTTTCATTTTTGCATTATGAGCAGGAGGTTCTAACACCTGTATGGTACAGCTGGGGCACGTGAAGATGAAGTGTACTTTGCTGGAATGTTAATTAGCTCTTGTAAGGAGCTAAACTCTATTAAACTGACAACCACAGTGCAAAAAGCATTAAAGGTCATGAGGGACTGTTGGATGTGTGGTAATTATTTCCTACTGTTAGATACTGAAGTGTCGGCTGTACCTATAGAAAGCAGTGAGATCATGTTTCTAGAAAGAACTGCTCCCTCCTCTTCCTGTAGGTTTGCCCTCTATATCATTGTGACAAAGGATCTGCAGGGACTTTCAGCTGTTTACAAGGTGACTATGTATTGAATTAACTCTCTTATCCCAACCAGTTAAAAATTAGTCTTATATAACTGACATTTATATTGATGAACAATTAGTCAGATGAATAGTCCTGTTGAATGAAGGCTTAAAGCAACAGACTTAATGGGAAAATTACATTTTTCATTACATTTCTAGACAGTTGATATCTAGACAGAGGAATCTATCTATTTATTTTTGCTGTAATTGAAATACATCCTAGGATATGATGAAGATAGAATACTTATGCGAACTGATCTTTATATAGCTACTTAATATTATATGATTTGTTCCTATATTAAGTTGCACATGTGGAGGCTCGTGTGCAAGCCTTGTACACTGTTAGCCCTTCCAGTGAATTGCTGGGACAGATGAGCAGTTGGAGCTGCCGTATGCTTGCAGGATCACTGATGAACGTTGTCTGGGTTGTATGTAACATAAATGGTATCATCTTGCTTTGACCTGTGTTTGTTAAATATACCATCTGCTAAAATAAAAAGTGAGTGAGTGCGTATATGAAAATAATCACCTTGAAACACCTTGTTATTCAGACTGAAGGATAGCTGTTTTCTCCCAAAGATCAGACTCGGGGCAATCATTACCTCTAGCAGCAAATGAAGCATATGTGTCTAGGAGATAACTTCAAGCTAAGAAAATTGTTTTCCACTGGTCATTTCAGAAATCATTGTGTGTTTACATGTAATATGTTAAAAGGAATTTGATGGGATCAGTGCTTATTGTTTTCCCCAATACACGTTGTGAATCTGTATCACTCACAAACTGTGCTCATTTGCTAGAGCTGGAGTTTAGCTGATACTCCAGAATATGTAAACATCTGCTTAATGAGATCTGATTACTACATTCCTTTTTATGTGACTGAATTTTGGCAACACTTCTTATTCTGTGGCATATCTTGATATTAATCTAGGTATGTCTTAAGGCACACTTTAGTTTTTCCAGGAGATAGAATCACCACCTTTATAAAAAAAAAAAAAAAATGCCATCTCTTTTCTCTTTGCACTGACCTTTCCCAGATCTCTAACCTCCTGCTATATCCAGGCAGGAGAAGCAAATTTTAGCAGAAAGCTATGTAACGTGTTATAAGGGAAAACTGGTGAAACAAATATTTACTCAGACACTGACCTATAAAGTAAGGTGTATTTTATTTACAAATATATTAATTTGGAGGACAGCCATATAATTTTTCTTGTGGAAGGTATGTTACCATCAGAGAGTAAAAGGATGAGGACCATATAGTGATAATGTAATGTGTGTAGTGAGAAGGGAAACCTGATAGAGTTCTGCAAAAACTAAAATCTGAACAAAACAACAGAAAAATTCACTCTACAAGATGAAAGAACATATGCTTTTGGTTCTTTCTCCAAAAGGTGACCTAAAATAGACAGGCAGTTGCAAACGAGCTCTTCTGCCTTTCTTCTGTGTGCTACAAATGTGATGTTTGTGTGTTGCATTTGTTGATAATTGCCTTTATTCTTTCCTTCTTGTCATATTCCATGGCTGTCAGTGCTATTTCTCTTTATGCCGGTTTATATTTTGGCTCGTGACTTGACGTAGCCTCCTTGACACTGTTCATGTGAGTTGACCGGGCATTGCCTGTGTTTCCAGGTAGACCTTGTGGATATCCATAAATCCCTGGCCGTAACATCCTGCTGCAGATGTTAATGATTGTACAGCAGAGGACTGCTTTCTCTTTGATTTCTGCACAGTTCTTCTGTGACACAGTTTGAGACTCTTTTTCCTGATGTTGTTTTCCTCAGTAAACTACAGTAATCTCCCGAAGAGAAAACAATACGGAAAAATGTGCAGAACTGTAACCCTAAATATTTAGCACAGTTTCATGGTATCTTGTCTATTTTTTTCCAATTTAAGCTGAATAATTGAAATTGCATTTGAAACTAATTTTTGTCTTTTTGAGAAGAATTTTGAAGACTCTCTTAAGCATGGCACTGGAAATGAACACACTGGGTGTCACATCAGCAAATAAATTATGGTATAGACTGCTATGTTGAAGCACAAGCTGCTAAGCTTTCTCTCTTTGTTCTGCTGTTTTAGAAGGCCAATCCTTCAGGCTGTTTGCTGGGTGCACAGTACATGTTAGTCAATTATTTCTGATAGCTCTGGTTTTTGCATATTTACAAGTAAATACTGCAGGAAATCTTCTTTGTATTGAAAGTAGTGTGCATGGGTTTTAATAAGAGACAAGTATTCTCCCCTACTAAAAAGAATAGATGAGAACCAAATGTATCTTCCTATGTGCAAAGAAAAAAATATTTCAATTAATGGGTAGAATTTGATAATACATGGACTAAGAGCAAAGCCTACTCTTCTGCCCGAGTTAGAACTGTGCTGCCAGGACCAATAGTTTAGAACTGGGATTTAATGCAAAATGACATTACAGAGTAATTCAATAAGAATGTTTCAGACTGCAGCGTTACTAGGAATTTTGGGGTCACTGCTTAAAAGGAATAGATAAATAAATTGTTGTTTTCTTTAGAAAAATGGTGAGCATTTCACAGAAGAATTCTTCTAGCCATGGGCTGCCAATTCATCATTGACAAGTTCTTTGGTTTTCTGTCTTTTACTTACCCCTGACCCTTTCTGCCAAGGGTCATTCAATATTTTACCACCATGTGGCAAGGAACAGTTGGGAATCTGGTCATATTTTCTCTGTAGTCCTAAATAATTCATATCATGGATAGCACAAGCCTAATGAAAAACATTCTGTGCTGCTGACTTGAGAGTTTTGTGATAACTTCCATGGGTTTTCACAAGTACTCCTGATCTTACCTTTAGCATACAATTCTGGTGACAGACTTTTTGAAGTGGTGTTCATCTAGAACATGAACATTTACTACTGCAAATGGCAGGTTTCTCAGATATGGTTGAATTCATACTGTAGATATTCTTTTACCAGGAATACCACTGCAAATCACATTATTGATGACACCCAAGCTTACTGGTTAGCTCAGCTGTGCCTGTTAAAAGTTTCAATAATTCATCCTTGGTTAGTTTATTCTAAGATTAGTCTTGGGATTGCACAGAATTTCAGTAGTAAGCCTCTTCCCTGCAGCCAGGAGAGACACTTCAAAAGTGCTTTTCTATTAGTTTATAAGCACTACCATGATGCAACACTTGCACACCGATTTTTAAGAGCTCCTCGTATAAAACTGATGTACAAACAAGTGTTGTGTATGACATTAGTTTGTTAGAATTGCTGCCTCTGCAGTCCTTAAAAGCTCTTGTAAGACTGACGTGTTAGGTATTTTGTTTTGTGTGTGGTTGGTGGATTCTGCACATAAACGGGGCTGTTGTTAGCTGTGTTCAACTGTCTGAGCTACAGTGGACAAAGCACTGCTGCCGAAATTATGCATTGGGAAATTTGAAGCGGAAAGTCAAGGACTGGCCTCTACTGGGAATTCCTGTAGGTACGTTTTAAAGTGTGGAGTTATTCTGTATTGTTTTGTTTAAATGGATTGACTGAGCATCTACTATGCTAGGACCAAATATGTGCTTTAGGAATACAATAGGTGGATATCCCTCCCCCTCCCCAGTCTCAACTGTTTTGTTTTCTGTTGGTCATGGGGAAATGGTTAATTTTATTATTATTTCTTCTTTTCACAACCTCTTTTTGTCAGTATTTTATTTGATGGAGATTTCCCGATGAATTCTGCTCGTATACTAAGCTCTTCAATACTGAAATTTAAAAGTAGGCGGTGACTAGGTACTTATATTAAAAAATTCTTAAAAGAATATCAAGTATTGCACAGACATTTCAGATCTGAGCTGTTTATTCAGCCTCCTACTTCATAATCACCATCTATAGACACGTACGTGCATCTTTTTTTAGTGAGGGAGTGGGATTTACATTATCCTGGAAGAAATCCACAGTCCTGGATATGTCTTGAACATGTGCTAGAAGCAGAAAGATGAGAAGAAAATGTCAGAAGAAGGCACTTTATAGTTTGCTGCCCTTGTATACGAGTTGGATGCAAGGAAGACGATAGGTCTTATTCAGTTCTGTTGTCATCTTATGCTCTAAATGTATTTCTTACTGCTGTAAGGATGGATGAAACCACCAACTGGCGAGACACCACGCATCACTTTTGCAGAGCGAGTTCTGCTGTTCAGTTTTACAGCAGTCCTTTATTGCTTTGTGGATTTTTTGGGTTGGTGGTTTGGTTTTTTTTCCATCTCTACTTATTAATGGGCAGCCCTTTTCCTGGGAGTCCCTGCACTGACCTTTCTCATGGGTAAATGGACTTTTTACCTTCCCTAACAAGTCTAGGAGGTTTGTCTAAAGAGAGGTTACAGTGAGCCGAGTTATTTGTTCTAAAGTCTCCAGCCAGTTAAAGGTTAATTGGTATGAAATGAGCCAAAGCTGCAGTGGAAGGATGAGTGCATGGAACATTGCTGGCCTACGAAGCGGAGGAAGGGACTTGGAAAGATTAGTGGCACTACTGATTTATATAAAAATTTTTTAAGCTTTAAAGATTGTGTTAGGATATTTCAGAATCTCTGGCATGGTAATTCTTGGCAAATGGTGGACTTTGAAAAGATAGCTGTTCATTAAGCAGTAGATCATCTGGAATAACAATGTTAGAATTTCCATGACCTGCAGCAGGTCAGGGCATGACAAAGAAGTTGTCAAAGGTTTAGTTCATTTGTTAGAAGGTACATTAGAGTTTGTTACGAAATTATTTGGTCTGTTGCAGAGGGAAATGCAAAGGAAACATTTCAATAAAAGCTAGTCAAAATGGTCGCTGTACCTCTGTGCTCATGGATAATACAACTTTTACTTTTTTCCCTTTCTTTCACTTGTTTCCCTTTTTAATGAATGCTGATCACCTGGTTGGCATATAAGTGACCTCATCAAACAGTGTGCATTTCATAGGTTGCTTTCATCTGGGCTGAGACACTTGATTTAAATTAATAGAAGTTATTTGACATTGATTTGAAATTTTTAGAATAATTTCCTTCTTCCTAATTAACCTCAGTACGATATCTTCTTTACACTGTCTGATAGAATCACAGTAGAAATGTAAATCTCCCTTTCTTCTTCTCTTTAACTTTGTGTGTTCTTTTGCCAAGTGGATTATCACAAACTAAGGTAGACTTTCCTCTTTCCTGCAGTGCTATCGTATAGTCCTTTATGTCCCCTTATCTCATGTTTTGGTTGCATGTTTGTGTGCAGATTTCACTCAGAAAACTTTACAGGACCTTCAAACAAACAAACAAGTCCAAGGATTGGACACTCATTCTCTAGAAACACTGTGCCAGTAATAAATGTCGGTCTTTCTGCCATGCAGAAAAAACGATTGCTAGGATACAAATCCTGAGGAAGACTGTCAGATAAATGTGTCACATGAGTATTCATTTTAAAAGCTAAGTAAATGAAGTGAATCACTGGTATCTGTCCTCTTTACTTACTTGGCTTGCATTTTAAAATAGCCCAAATTCCCAGCTTCTACCTCAGAGTCTCTCCAAAGCTGCTCTTTCTTTTTAGTCCATATATCCAGGTTTGGCTTTTTCTACTTTTCAGAGGTGGAACTTAAAAATATGAAGACCATCCACTTATAAGGACTTAAAAGAAGGAAAGGAGAAACAGCTCATCACTCCTTCTTGTTCCACTGACAGGGTCTCCAGGGTGAGCCGAGAAAGCTGGCGATTACTAGTCTTTTTTGGGGTTTTTTTTCCGAGATTGCTTACTGGAATAAGCATGCATCTGTACATCATCAATAAAATAATCAGAGAATTATTTCTTATTGAATAGTCAGCACAAGAAAACAGGAAAACAAGCATTTTATTTTACTAGAAAATTCGCTTAATTATTCAAGGAAGCTACTGGAATACAGCGGCTCTGCAGACTTTATCTCAGCTTTCATCACACGTAATATGGGCTGTGCAGTCAGGATGAAGCACCAAGAGAAGTTTTTTGTGCTTGATGCAAGGAAAGTTGCCTTGTAAGAGGAAATGACTGAAACGGGAAGCAAACTTAAAGCATTTTGGTATGTCTGTGTAACACAGACCTGAATGCGTATTTAATTTCCGTCCTACTGGTGAACTTGCTGCAAGGTCAGTGATCAAAATACTCATGTTAATTTTGCTGTGGTAATTAAATCTCTTCGTTAACCCATACATTGCCAAGATACACTTATGTGTATTTATGCATCTGTATTTTGTGTTTATTGGTGATCTTTCTTCTGTACCTGTGGAATTAACATAAAAATGACTATTGCTATTACCTGCTTTTTCATTTTTCTGCTCTATCTACATGTACTTTTAAGCCTAGGATTAATTTTATCCCTAATAAGCAAAGAAACCTTGCACAAAATTAAAAACCACCACTGAAGTCAAAGGGACAAAGCACCACCATTAATTTGAAGGGAGTGGTTTACTGAACTGGAGCCGCTGGCTTAAGGCCAAATGGGTGATTATACAAGCGTGAAACAACCAGGCAGATTGAAATCACTGTAGGTCCTTATCGACTGGTAGAAAATGCTGTGGCTCTTGCTTGCACGTCTGGTCATGCAGTCGTTGGGGAACATGTGCTCAGGAGCCCTGGTGTTATTCTCTGCTGGTTGGACTAGAAGATCCGATGGGTCCCTTCCAACCTCGTTGTTCTGTGATTCATGCACCTGTTGGATGCATCAGTAGCATTTCCAAATCAATTTTCTTTTATTAAATGTACTGCATTTGAAAGCGGTGACACTGAACAGACCACAGAATGCCTTTTTTCCCCCCTATATGAGCTGTGGCTTGACAAAATGCTAGATTTCATGTGTATACAAAAACAAGACAAGGAACTTTAGTTTTTCCTCCCTGAACTTTTCTTCCTTGTTTTTATGAGGTAGGATACTATCAAGGCCTCATTTGAGCTGGAGGATGGCTTTTTAATTGAGTAAAAATTAGTCTGTCAGCCATACTCAAAGACAAATCTGTACTTTACTCTGAAGTAATTAAGTTGTCTGGATTTATTGTTATTTTTGTGTTATAACTTCAGAATTAGAGTTAGCATTTCCAGTCGAATGCTCTAGAATAGTTTATTCAGCTGCTGTGTCCAGCTGTCGGTAGGCTTGTTAACAGAATGTTGAGATTATTTATCTGCTTTGCTTAAATACTGCAAATTGGAAAATGCTAGTATTTCAGTGGAAATTTGTATTTTCATTCTGTCCTTTTCCTCCTTTAGATATTTGTTTTGTCTACTTTATCCTCTCACATTTTGTAAATTATAGTTTCTGCATGTGGAAGTAATATTTTCTTGCTTCTAATGTTTGCAGACTAATGCTGGGCAGCCTTTTTCCCTGCTTCCTGGCTAATCATCTCTTGTAATCAGATACTGCAAACCTTCATTTAATGGGCATTCTCTGAGCTGGGATGTGGCTACAAAAAATCCAAATCTTGCAAGAAAGTATACCCAGTGACTGAGAGATGGATTACATACATTCAAAAAGAAGTGCTACTGGCACTTGCTTTTAAGGTCTCAGTGTATAAATGAGAACCAGATAGCTTGGAGTAGACATTTAACACTAGGTCTGCATTGGTTCTATACATTTAGTGGCTTACACTCTATTTCATTTTCTTGTTTCCCGTTGTGGGAAGTGTTTTGACTTTCTTCAAAGTTTATGTTCCCCATCCCTGTTATGTATTTTAAAGACTATATCCCAGCCTCACTATGGCTGTAACCTTTCCCATCACCTCCATATAGGGTTCAACACTGATCTGTACTTAGCCAGAAAGAAGTTTCAGTGAAGATGCAGGCTCAACCAAATCACCCCTCAGTTAGCTTCATTTACGCAGACACATTGAGAAACCCAAAGAGCAAGTATTCTGTCATATTGGTGATAGCAGTATTTCTTACGCTTTGTCTGGTTTATTTCCTTATCATAGTATAATTGTGTTTTTACTGGGGTGAAGAATATGGGAGAGAAATTATCAAGAAATTACAGGTAATGATTTTGCTTGTTTTAAAAAGATCTATTTGTTTGTTTGCTTCTTCCCCCACCCTGAAACGTTGTTGCTTCTGAAGTAAGTGGGATTGAACATTTGAATAAATCTTCCTTCATTCCCTCCTGGATTTTATTCTGTGTACTTCAGTTACATTGCAGGAGTTGAGATGCATATGTATAACTCAAATCAAATAGAAATTAAACATTGATAAAGTTATTTCATAGCTTAATAAATGTAAGTCATAGAATCATAGAATCACCAGGTTGGAAGAGACCCACCAGATCATCGAGTCCAAGTCCTGACATTTCAGGTAGACGGTGAGTGGAGGAACATACATCTTCAAGCACGGAAGGATTGTTCTAGGAAAATGTGTTTTAAACTTGTTGGGGATTTTTCTGTGCTCACATTAAGCTGCTAAAATGGCTTAGCAGATCTATTGAGCCTGATTTTTCTACAACTGTGTTTGTTTTGTTGTTTGGGATTTTTTAGATCATCTTCTATTTATCCGAGTTTCCATGTTGTTTGAGCAGGGAGCTAGAAGTCAGAAAATAGTACTGTCTGAGCATGTCTGACACTGCAGGAGCAGCACTGTTCTCGGGAGGCCCAGCAAATGCTGCCAGGTCTCCCATGTCAAGCAAAGAAGATGCTGGTGTGCAAGAAGGAAACAGACCAAGTGCTAACTGCACACTGAAATAGGAAAGCTGAGGTCTCTATAAACATTCCGTTAAGTTTGTGGAGAGAATAATCTGTTACACGAGAACAGGTTTTTTTTACCTAAACTTTAGTAAATTGTGTGCAGTCGTGCCTAGGTAACATGAATAAAAATGACGCTTATGTTACAGTTCCACGCTACAGAACAATGAAACCCAGAATATAATTTTGAATGTTGATTTTTTTTTTTTGTTGTTGAAAGATTTTATAGTAGTTTTTTAGTTTGGCATTTTGCACAGTACCTGTGACAGCCGACACACATTCATTTAATGAATATCTTACTGAAGTTTGGACTAAGTTTTCCTGTTTAAAAATCAAACGTATAAGAGTTTTATAGTATAAATTTTATTTGACAGGGCCTTTTTGTGTTTACGTGCATTGTATCATCAGGAGTCTTTCTAGCTTTGCTCATGTGTCCCTGAAGGTAAAGGCTAGATACTTTGCTTATGCTGATCTCATTACTGTGTACATTTGCATTGAAACAAGATAATTACAATACCTTCTGCTTACAGTAGATTCCCCATGTACTTTTAATTAGATACAGCTTCCTTGATTTCATTTTGTGAACAATTATGTAGCTTGCTATCCAATGTTAAATAGTTTGTGTTTCACTCCAGAAGTATGTGAAGTGATTCATAAATATGATAGGAACATAAAATCACTTTGTTGATATAAACTTGCAGATGGTGAAAAGCAATCCAGAAGCAGCATGACAAGGGATATATGGTACTGCCAGGAGAGGGAGGGCAGCTTGGAGCTGTGCAGGGCAGAGAAAAGCAGAGAGAGGATTCATCTACTGCAGATCTTTCTCTCCCTCCTCCTTTTTCTGTCCCCCACCCATCATGGCAACGCGAGGAGCTTCCCTGGTAATTGCAGGATATCATTTTTAGATTTCAAAGGAGACCAATAGTGCTGTTTGGAGCTCATGGTTATCAGGGGAAACAGGAAGAAATATTTCTTTTATGCTGTGGATGTGTATATCTGTGATATCCTAAATGTCTGAAGGTTCTGCTTAATGTCTTGCGGAAGGACAAACAGTACATTGTGCCATTCTGTCTTTTTCTGCTGCTATAGCTGCTGTGGCTTTGGTCTCATTCCTTTCTGCACTATGGCGAGCTTAGAATTAGCTTGTTAAGGGCTCTCAGTCCCTCAAACAGGGCACTCTGCAGCCACTTTGAAATGCTCACTGGGTTAGCAAAGCCTTTGGGGGTTTTTGCCCCCATTCTTTCTGAGCGTTTTCTTTGCATTTCACCAATCTCAAGTGTCACTCTGTATTTTCCCCACTGGATTTGTGGCTGCTGCATTCTGTGTTTCACTTCCTTAACTACTGTGGCTTTTTTTGTTTTTTTAGCTTCTTTTTCTCAGAAGCCAGTTACCAGCAGTAATCAGTAGGAAAGGAGCTTGTCCAAACCCAATGATTTTAACACAATAGCTGCTTCCATCTCTCTTGAGAGTAGAACTGTTTGAAATACACCAGTCATGTTACAATCATGGCTTGCATTTGTATATTTTGATAAAGAAAAAGAAGGTGAATAAAGGCTTTGTTTCCCATACATGTACTTAGCAGCATTCGGAGCAATTGAACAGAGGTGTAACCTGTAGGCATGAAGGAAACTGAAAAAAAACCAGAGAGCAGCATCCAGCCTGCTTAATGAAAATTCTTTTCCAGGATAGGCATCCAAGTTTAAAACTAGTTTCTGATAATATTCCATTTCAGGGCAAGCTTCATGGTGCTATGTTTGGCGTGTCAGCAGGAGGCAGAGCTCTTGCAACTTCCCCAACCAATCCAGAGCAGCCCTTCTGCTTTCCCTGCGCTGCTGTGCAGCGCCAGCCAGCTCACCCCCTGGGCTCCAGTCACTTGAAAATATTTGAAGAAACTATTAGAACCAGGAGGTTTTCCCATTTGCTTTGTGAACTACCATAGGATGGTCTTCTGAAGGAAGTAATAATTAGAGCTAACTGAGCTAAGCCTGCATCAGAATCCAGAGGTTTGTGGCCTTTGATAGTACCCAGTCTTAGCCCTCTCGGCAGAAAGTTCACAAAGATTATTTTGCTTTCATTCCTAAACAAGTTTGTGGTTTTACCATCAGATCCTAAAGAGCAGAAGCAGCCTTCAAATCCAGTGACTTTGTACTGCTACTTCACTGCATAGTTCTAACAGCTTTTTCATGCATTTTGATGTTTGGGGTTTTAATTTTTAAACCAGGTTCTCTATTACTGATGAAAAGTCAACATCAAAGATAGTAATTTGGAGGCAGGTCTTCTCCTTGTCTAAAACAGAAACATTCTAGCTATCTGATTTCCAAGGGAATGCTTAATTTTATTATGCCAAATGCAGGTGCTACATATTAAATGATGAAACTTAGCTAGCAGCAGTCAGTCAGAGTTAGAAGGCCACAGTATAATGTGATTTGAAAATGGGAATGTGTGGTTTATACATATGGAAAAGGATAATAAAAATTCTTGATTTTTGTACTACCATTTGCATAGTTCAGAAACAGAATGTCCCTGTCTGTAGCTGACTGGAAGGTCAAAAGGTTTCTTGTTTTAATGAATTGAAAAATCTCTTTGTTATGACAAATCCTGCTTTCTCGAGGAAATACATTTTTATTTTGCCCTTGCTGCAGTTTTTCCTGTTCAATTTAAAATGCCACGTACTCCTTCAATAGACTTAACACCACAATATGGTTGGGCTGCATGGGCTCCTATGTTGTGCTGTGTTCCTAGGCACAGTATCCATACCCAATCTGTTATAACAACACTAATGTGAGTGTGACATTAGCTCAGATAAAAGCAGGTGCCAGCTGTCTGCATCTGAATAGTGCACCTGTTTTACTGTGATGATACTGTCTCCCAGGCTAGGCTGGCTTGTGTTTTGGAAAGTGTCGTGAGTAATTATGCAGTCTGCAGTGTAAAGAGTGATATCCCTTTTACAAGGTTTAAGTAACATACTCAGTATTTCAGAGGGCTCAGGGGCCCCGAGATGCTTTTGCAGCAAAATATCAAAGCAGTATTTCTTGGGCTGTGTCTTTGTGCCTTTGATGGTTGGACTTGATGATCTTAAAGGTCTTTTCCAACTGAAACCCTTCTGTGGTCTTGTGATGGACTTTTTCTGCGATTTCTGTGCTTTTGCATGCAGCATAAATAAGCAAATCCTTAGTTTCATTGTACCTGTTATCATTATCTATGCAGCATCGTGAACGTAATAATTTATCTTGCTTCAGGCTCCGAGCACTACATACTTCTTGGTCATCATATATGTTATTTTGGAAACTTCATTTCTATGTCAGAAGCTCCAAAACAGATTGAAAATGCCCCCTCAATTCTCCCTTTTCAAGACACAGTGTCGTCTTCTACTTCATCTCATCTGCAGAGCTCCAATTGACATTGCAGCTTGAGTGCTAAAGACATCTACGAAATTGCCAACTTTATCATCTCAGAAGACAGGGCAAACTCTAGAGCTTTTCTCAGTGTTTCATTTGTCAGTTACCAGACAGGGGACCCTATCTCACCCAGTCTGACAGACTGTCAGAAGGTGGGCAATTGAGGGAGAGAGGCTGGAAAGAGAAGGGAAAGGTGAGTGTCAGAAGTTAGCTGCATTATTAAGGTGCAGCAAGTGTTCTCAGTGAAGAATAAATAGCAGTACACAGGTTGTATTTTCATTATCCATCGGTACAGTGAGTGCCTCTCATGATTTTATGAGTAGGAGGGAGACTGTTTAAGCTAGAATGTTTGTAAACCTTAAGAAAAAAGAAAAATCAGAAACAGCTTTCCAGGGAGGAAACTTTCTGGGAGGGAGGCTGTGGGTGCTTTGATCCTACTACAGCTATAGTCAATGTGGAGTCTGATTATTAGATACTTTCTAGACAAGTTTTATTTCACTTTCTTGTTCTGTATGTGTTTCCAATTTTCCTAACTTTAAAATCACTGATGTACTTGATGAGAACAAACTCATGTTTGGAAAAAGGCTTTTGCTTCAGACTTGACTGTTGGTAAGACTGATAACTCTAGCAAGTCCATCACATGTTCCTTTTCAAGATGCAACAGTCCAGTGGAGGTATTTGCAGGGTGTCTGCTACTAGGGAAAATTAGGAAACTCCAAAATTAGCCATCAGTGAGGTTGCCGTGCAGGATGTTAGGGAAGATATTAATTGACCACAGTGAGGGAAATTCATAGGCAGGCACCCACAGCTAGTAAATGTTGTCCCCCAAAACCAGAGTTTAATAAACTGGATAGAATATAGATTTTTATTTAGTACTTTAGTAGGAGTACAATGATAGGAACTAATGCTATTTAGTTTCATGTGAACTGCTCTTTGGCTCTTTCAAATATTGTACCTTAAGAGTTTCAAGCAGAAGAACTCATTTTTTCCCTAAGGTTGTTAAACAATATAGCAGATTTATGTTTGCTTATGTGGCTTCTGTTACGCTTCATGAATGCTGTGTGAATGCTTTGAATGCCCAAAATGTCCTGGTCAACTTACAGAAAACTGAAGGCACAATCTGTAGCATTTTCCTTTTTGTTTTCTTTTTTTTCTTTCCTCCTGGTACGTTTTTGTTTTTACATAAAATAAAACTGTCAAGTACTCATTAGTCTTGCAATTGTTATTTATCAGTCTATACATACATTTCCTAAGTAATGGACCAAAATGCCTTAGACTTGTTTTGATAATTCTGTTATTGTTAAAATTTGTTTTGATTCAAGTGTATACGTAGATTTCTAAGTTGTGATTGTCCTTTCAGTAGCTACTTTCCTTGCTGTGTTTTAGAACAGTTTTCATTTATTGGATACGTTGGAAATATATGTGTGCTGAGAACTAACTAAACGTTGATAACTCTGTGAGATCATGTTTTAGGGTTGCTAGTGGGAGTCATCTGCCTGGAGAAAAGGCCTGGGAGCTCTTGGGTCACTTGGGGATTCCACGAGCTGAGTGTTCTGGATGTGCTTGGAGACAGAGCTGTAATACCCACGTGCAGCACTTTTCTAACTCGAGGACAAAGTAGATTTTTACGTACAATATATTTTTACCTTAAATCCCATAGCTCTTACTGCAACAATTAAAGGCTTTCCAAGTACTGTTGACTGGCTTGCAGAGCTGATGAAGTTTGCCTTTAGTGGTTTTATATGAATCAGGTCTTATCTATTTCTTTGCAGACTTCGATCATTTGTGATATTTATTACAGTATCCATATTATGCAAATAGTTACAGATTTTTCTTGTTACTCCTGTACAATGTAAATGTAATTATCTTTGAGGAGGTACAGGGTATAGAATCTGTTAAAGTGTGGAGCTCCTTACACCTTGAAGAACAGTGGCAAAATTTAAGTGCTGGCTCAAAAAGGTTATTAATTAAATCTTGATTTAGATACAGATAAAAATAGGTCTATTAAATGAATGCTCCTTAATTAGGTCTTCCTTTTAAAATCATGCAAAACTTACATAAATTATTATACTAAGTGGTGTGTGCTTGTAGTATAGAAATAGTAAGGTTTTTATGTAATATTCCCTAATATTAATAAGTAAGTTGGTTAACAATACTAAACCCTAACAATGTTGTCATACTTGTAAACCACTTTAGTATATAAAAAAATTAAATGGACACCTTGTTCTGTGAAACAGAACTGAGCTATGCAGTTCCCAGCTATTTGTAAACTGCATGAAGATTTAAGGTCTTTCACAAAGTTTTAAATACTTTATTCTACTGTTTTACTATATGAAATTTAATCAGCCTTATATTACAGTATCATGTATGGCAAAATTTTGCAACATTAAATTTGCCTTGAATAACATGGGATAAAGGCTAAAATGTTAATTCTAAACCAGAAAGCATGTTATTTAGTTTATTTAGTTGTATGTTAATGTGATACAGTGTATCTTGCTCTTATTTTACTATTAATTTATGAACTTGCATTCAGTAATATGCTTATAAATGATACCTATACTATACCAATATCCTTTCTTATACAGACAATACTTTCTTACTGGGCTTTCAGACTTTTTTTCTGGCTTCTGTTTGTATTTCTTAATAACTATTGTTTCGGAGAAGTTTAATATCAGTAACAAATGCCTTATTGACCAGAGTTAATACATATTTGACTCTTGCAAATAATTTAAAACATTTCAAGGTAGCTCCGTTAGTTAAGTAGGTTTTTAGTAACACCTTGAGCATCTGCTGAGAAACTCTTTTTAGCACTTTGTTTGATCATAATCAGCATCCTTTCAGGAGCTTAATCAGTGTTCCTCTTATAAACCTGCTTAGAGTGATACCAGTTCCTGTATTTTCATCACAACCAATTTATCTCTCTTTTTTTCCCTGTCTTAAAATACCAAATTTTTAATGATAAAAATGTGCCTGTGTCCTGGTGGGATACTGATAATGATGATTAATTATGGTTAAGGGAGGAAAAGACTTTTTTCACTCTGGTGACTGGAATGTCATCAAGACATTTGAACATATATTATACACATTATCAGAATGTTAAGGTATTCCCCTGTTGAAATATAATATAATGTACTGAAAAGAATACAGGGCAGTGTCAGGTACGTGCTTCCGTCATACAGCCTGTTCCTTGACTCTGAAGCTGCCAAAAGTCACATGCAAAGCCTTATGCACATACAGTCTAGCTAGTTATCAGTAAAACATCGTGCTCACACTGTTCACTGGCATTGGTATGTGGCTAGATTATGTTTCTCATGTTAAATATACAGATAATTAATCTGATATCACAGGGATGATAGTTTAAGGTACACAAGCAAAACAGCAAAAATGTGTGTTGATGTATGGGAGCCATAGGTGACTGTACCTGAGCAAGAGTTGGAGTCTTTGCTTATCTTACTGGTGAGCAGCTGACAAATAAGTGCCTGTCTTTCAAACTGCAGATCTTGTAACATGTTGTTAGCAGCACAACATGCAAATTGGTACTCCAAAAAGGGCAGGATCCTATTATGGGCACTAGAGAAAAGCTTGACCCACCATACGGAATCCAGAAAAACATTGACTTATTTTCACAACATTAGTATTAGGTCATGCAGTCATGGTACAAGTGTGTGAAAATGGAGATCAATTGTCTCTTCTGAATGCATGAACAGTATCCCTCTCCAGGGAAAGTGATGCCTAAACACTCCTGCTATTGACAACATGTCACAGGTTCATCACAGCCATCATGCAGCTCAAACTTAGGAAGAGGAAAGACAGTGGAACAAACATCTTTCATCTTAAATTAGCCTTTTTATCTAAATTAGAGCACGTGGTGTCGACTGACAAATTCTGTGGGGTTTTGGTTTTTTTTTCTTCTTGATTTGAATCTTTCTGATCAAGTTGTGTTTGAAAGTGTTTTAAAATGTGAGGCGAGTTCAGTAAAGCAGGGCAATGAAGTGTAAAGTAACAGTACAGAGATTGAAAAAATCTTTCTGTATATATTTGGAAAACAGGAGTTCTTGTTAGTAGTTATGTAGTTCAGCTACTGTTTTAGGAGACTTTGGACTAAATTAACCATTTCATACTGTGTTTCTTACATGCTGTGGGAACACAATTAACCTAAAGTGCCTTGTGCTTGAAGATGTCACTGGTATTTGTTGGGAAGGTCCTGGTAACCTGTGTACTGTTCTTACAGAGTTTGTAAGTGATTTATTAAACACCGAGAGTGTTTTTAGTCTAAAGTTAGGGATATCCCTAAGGGAGCCTGTGAGAACTATCATGTTGGCCTTGTTTGGGACAAGCCTTATCAGCAACAAGCCATTAAAAGTTTGTTTTGAAAGTATTCACAAGTGCCAACGAGATGAAGTTCTTAAGATAAAATTCTGTAGAGTATTTAATTGAAAACTAATTAAATAAATATTTCTCGAGCTCTTCATTCATTAGTTCATTCTCCTAAATAACTCTAAGTATAGGCTAACATATAGGAGATCACAAAACTTGTATTTTTAAAATAAATCCCTTTGCTAAATCGTATCTTGTACTTGTTCTAGTGACAGAAATTTTTTGAAAGAAATGAGGAAAGCTTTTAACTAAAGCTTAACCCAGTTGGTGGTAACTGGTGATAGACTGCAGTGTTGTTATCCTCCTTATTTCATGTTGTTTGCTCATTTTCGGTGTCCCAGTTTTGCATTTGGACTACAGGAGAGATACTTTAAGACACTTGTGCCTTTTTTGGCAGTTTATAGTCTACGCAATCATGTTCATGTGTTCTGCAGTGTTATAACATCACAGAATATTGTTTGATAGGAAGTAACACTCTTAGGTAGTTTCACTGCTTTTACAAGACTTGCACACTGGCTAAGATCAGTGTTCTGATCTTTCAATTAACTGTCATTACTGATAATGGCACTTAAGCCTTGTGACCAGAAGGGATAACTGCTAATGTGCTCAGCCACTTTGCCTTTTGGCCTCTCCTCTTCTGAAAAGATACTTGCATTAGAATTGTGTTTAGAACTTTTTTCCTTGAGGATGGAACCATTATATATATATATATATATGATGTTTTGCATGCTCAGACTAATAGAAAGGTATTTAGGTTTCGTCCATTGTTTTTTTCTAATAAATGCTCTAGCTATGTAAAGCTCTGGATCTCTGCTGCTGTTTTGTAAGGATGACAAACGTTACTGATTTTAAAGAAAATGAGAAAAGAAAAGTAGTTACCTGTTTGGTATGAATACAGAACAGGTAAGTGCTTTACTGAGCAGTTGGTTTGGTTAGTTTTTTTGGGAAGTCAAATTAATGTTGGGAGCCCTGTTTGATGTGAGTGGATCAGCTGTTGTAAAATCTCTTCAGTCTGGTATCATTCCTGTTTATGGGCTGGTAATTTGATGCACAGCCTGATAATGCAGAAGAAGCAAATCCTGATCAATAGTAATAATTTTATTGAGCTTCATTGTTCAAGATTGACACCAGAAAATGCTTCAGCATGTACCAGCAAAGAGGAGAGCGATAATGTAAGAGAATAGAAACATTCCACCGTAGAATTGTATATAACTTATAGAGTTAAGAAGATGAGATGTTAATGGTTTATAATTCTTTTTAGACTGAGCGATATTGCTCAGCAAAATTTTTATTCCTAAAGTAGGCATTGCAAAATTAAGAGGAGTTTGCAGAATGTAGCTTAGTAACAGGATATGTGTGTTTGCTGACATTACTGCTCATTGCAAGAGGAGCTTCGTTTCTGGAAATGTAAAATACTTTTTCTTTGTGATTTATAAGAAGATGCTTCAAGTAATTCAGTTTGATAAGTAGGTCTTTCAGGAATGATTAAATGCTTCCTGCTCTCTAAAGAAGAAATAGATACATGCTTTAGTGTATTATATACAGGCTGGCAGATTGCTTCATAATGCTTTCTGTCTTATTTCTGTCCTCTGCTCTGAAATGCAGGAACCCTATAGCTCCTCAGACATCAGCATAAATGATAAACAAACTTGTAAAGGAACTTTAGTAAACAGGAGAAGCCTTTAAGAATCAGAGTATCTTCTTGGCCAGGCACCATTGCCTTTAACATCTCTGTTAAAAGGAATTCATACCTGACAAAAGAGGCAATTAGTTTGCTGAATGACAACAAGAAATGTCACCACTGGTAGTAAACTGATGAGTCTATTCCTTATTCTGTTGGCAGGTCTTATTATTATGAACATTAAAGTAATCGCTTCCCTGTCACTTAAAATCCGTACCTACCTCTTCCTTTTCTCAAATACCCTGATTTCAGTATCATGTGGTATTTTCTGTGTACTGGTTTTACTAATCCTTGTACCAGCCTGAAACATTACAATAATCTCGCAATCTAGGCAGAAATATGACCCATAATAGTCATGAGAAAGAAATGACAATGCTAGCTTATAATCGTTGCTCAATAGCTGTTTATAGTGACACAGGGGTCCTCCACTGATTTAAAGAAGAAAGCAAAGAGGATGTAATTCAAAACCATAATTGTAGTAAAAAAATCTTTCTGCTTAAATGGGAATGAGTCGGACTTATTCATTTTTTTTCTCTCAACTGTCTGTAACAGTTCAGACCTTCCTTGGTGTCCTGGAATAGCCTTTTCATAAATGGCACCATTGCAACACCCTATTTACCAAATGTACTCAACCTGACTGGTTTTGCTTCTTGTGCTACTTTTATCTCTCTCTGGGATTGCATAACTGAAAGCTATAATTACAAATTAGCAATCGGATTATTTTAACTAATCTTAAATTAAGAAACCGTTGACTATATATTAGATAGAATAATCCATCCTTCAAAATTTTGTGTAGCCTTATTAAACACTTGAATTGTGTTCAAACATTGAGAAATGTCTGCACATCAAAAAGTTATTCCAAGTTTGCCAGTTGGATGCAGAAGGATGTGGATGATGTGTCTGCATTTTAGTTCGGACGAGGCATTTGTGAAATGGTTTGGGAGTACCCGAACTGAATTTGTTTTTAGTTAAAATGAAGAGAAGGATACATTTCAGGAGGACACTTTCTGTGCTTTGGTGAAGGTTGGTTGTTAACAATGAGGCCAAACTGAAGCAGGACTGCAACTCCTCAAACACACACAGGGCAGACTGTCCATGTTAGTCACCAAGCATTTTGCTGTACTTCAGTCACACACCATCTCACTGGCTTCAGTTTCTTCTGGGTTTTAAGCTGTCTCCTCCTTGTTGTGATTTCAACTTTTTCTATTCCAATTGTTAATTTAAAATGCTATACTCACTTGAAAGTTAGCAATGTAGGTGATAAGAACGAGCTGGTTGATATTCCACTATGGGTGTTTCACAATGTCTACCTTCACCCACAGAGCTGGGTCAGAGCAGTGGTTGCATCCTCTAATGCTTATTGAACTCCAGGCAATTATACCCACTGTGTAAGGTTAAGACTGTGCCATAGTTGTTGGGTTTAGGGTTTAGTTGTTGTAGCTATAGGGAAGAATGTAAAAATTAGTCAATCTAGGAAAATCCTATAAGGAAAAAGAAATACACGTTGCTGATGACAAACCTGTTTGTCTGAACCGAGTGTTTAAAGGAAAAAAATCTTTCATTTCATGTCTTGAGTTTTGTGGGAAGCACTTCTCTGAAATATAGCTCTGGCTCTTCTGCTACGAGACATGTAAGTATGGAGAGAGGATCTTGAGTTAATGACGTGATTCACTGCAGTTTCAATTCTGAAATCCATCACTGGTATAGCACACTAATGATTTACCATAACATCACTTAACCAGCCAGCGTGCACTTCTGTTGTTCCGTCTCGTATACGTGAATGGCTGCTGGCCATATAGGCTTGGGGGACAAACAGGGTCTGAAGTGCGATTAGCTAAATACTTCAATGATAACTCTCAAAAAACAGTCACAAGGTAAATGGTGTAACTCGTTTTGGCAGTTGGTGATTTACAGGAACATTAACTTTCAAGCTCAATTGACAGCCTCGGAGCTATGTTTCATGTAAAGTACATGCAGTTTGGAAAGAAAGTCACAGAGACAAAGAAGTCATCTATTCCATTAGAAGTAGTACACTTTTAAAAATAATTTCAGCATTATGAAAGGAGGCATTAATGAGGTATTACTACACTTCTTTTCTTGATTCTAAACAAATTAAACAGGAATCTTTCTTGCTACAGACACCTGCAAAAAGATTTTTCCATTTTGAGGCAAATTATTGCACGAGACTGGCAATTTGTGAGGTCTCATTTAGAAGAACCAGAAGTGGCAGAAATTGAAAAATGAATCCACCAAAAATCTTGGAAATGTTGGTCACCTGCTGTTAAAAACAGTCCTTAAAGAGATGATGGTTCTGAAACTGTTTATGCTATGCAAAGAGTCTTCAACAGAGTGGAAAATACTCTTCTAAGTTTAATTATCTCTTCATAAATACATCAGAGACTTTCTAAACTTTCAACTTGGAGAGCATACTTAAGTGGTTTTAACTTTTTTTTTTCTGATTAGATTGATACTTACAAAATAAGTACCGCCTTGTGTTTCCTTGGCTTGATCCTATTTGTTTGTCCTCTCTTTCTAGTTTGGTCTGTGTTTTGTACATTAAGCGGAGGAGAGTTTTTGTCTGACTTCTTTCTACTTTGGTGAAATCTAGTAATCTTTAACAGGTCAAATAATTCTCTCTGTCATCTGACTAGATTTGCTATTGTTAAACTTGTATGTTTGCAATTGAATGAGCTAATTTGCAAGATCCGTGACACAAATTAGAGATACAGGAACTGAAATACAACGTAAGTATTTAACTTTTGTTGCAGCGTTTGTACCTAGAACTGGCATAAAAAAAAATCATAGAATAGTTGTGACTGCTTTTTTTTTTTAATATGTAGTCTGAATTTGCAGTATTTATTACTGTAAGTATTTTGAGATTTATGTCTTCAAGAATTTAATCCAAGACCCAAATGCTAAAGCATTTTTTCTGGAAATATATCTTCCTGTCTGAATGAAACAATTCATGGGATGAACAGCATGGTTTCATCCTATTGGTCCATTGTGCAATATCTGGCTTTGTGTACTTAACAGGGATTGTTAGCACTTGTTGTAATATTACTTGATGTCTGAAATAAAGTATGCACGTGATACTGTGCAGGATGGATAATCATATCATTCATCTAGAACACTGCTAGTTTGCTAGGCTAAACGTTTGGATGGTAGGAGATGCTACTTCCTTAAGTCTGTTTCTGAGAATTTTTCAACATACCACCTTGGACAATTGACTTAATCTTTCAATTTATCATCCTATTATTGAAAAAAGCACACAGGATAATAGTGCTTACGTAGGGTGAGAATTATTTGATTCATTGATATCTCTGTAGTCTTTGTGCTTTGAAGAATTAATTACTTGGTTGCATTTGAAAAAGCTGTAAAATAAAAAAAGGTCCATCCAGCCCAGAAAGAACAACAACAAAGAAATAATGAAAATTCAGTAGATAGAAGCTATCCCTTCTAGGACTGGCCAGATAATACTGCAGCTGCCATCATTCCACTCTAATCAAGCATTTGGTTCAATGTAGCATATCTGCAAGTGAAGCACAAATACAAATATTGCTCACAAGACTTAATAAGAGATTTGTCATGACTTGTTTCAAGATACAACAACGCTCAGAATGGGGCTGGTGTCTTTGTAGCATCATGTGTGCCTCATGCCTGAGGTAGTGGTCACCTTTCCCACAGTGATACTTGCATAGCAACAGTAACAGGAATATCTCTACTTCACCTTTAGTGTACCTGCTGACCTCTCTAGTTTAAAGTACTTGCATCTCTCTATTATAAATACCTGTTGGGAGAAATGAAGTGAAAAGATTGCTGCCTTATTCTTCTTAACAGCCTATTTAAATTAAAACGGTAATATGCACATGCATATACTGTCCTAATTTGATCTCTCTGCAGTTTTTACCAACAAAGCATCTTGTGTTTAAAAGAGAAGCCGGCATTATATGTCTTTAAAGATTAATTACCTCTGTGGTGAAGGTATGTAAAGGGAATGCAAGGATGAAAAAAAGAGATTTTGCATAAAAGCAGACCTGTAAGGAAACTGAACTCAGTCTGTGAATTCTACAGTTCTGTGCTTTGAGTCTATTGGATCTTTGTATTTTGGAGGCATCAGCAGGGGAGTGTGGAAGAGGATATAAGACAAAGCTTTTCAGACAAAAGAGAAGTTCAGATCTTTATCTCCCTGCTTCTAAAATGTATTTACTGGAGCCATTCATCCTGGCAGTCACTAAAAGTGCTTTCTGAAGGTTTACTGTTGCCTTGAAAGACTTCAGGGTAGAAATGTTGTGTTAGCTTAGTAATTGTCTTGTGTTCTTCTCAGCAGGAGGGTTTCAGAAGTTTCTCACTTGTACTTTATCTGAAAATCCATGAGACTGTTGCTTTATAATTCAGTTGTGTTGTGAATTCTCTTCTTCAGCGTCTGATTTGTGGGGTGACTGAAATACAAGGTCTGACACAAAACTGAGGCTGAAACTGTAATTCTTTTTATTTAACAAATTAAGAAAATCAACTGCAATCACCTTCAAAACTGTTCCCTTCTAAGTTGACACACAGCTGCATACGGTGCTGCCAACATTCAAAGCGATTCTGCAGATCATTTTTTGAAAGGCTGTTGAGGATCTCTCTTGGTTTTGCTTTTGCATCTTATGCTTATGAAAAAAAACCCAAGTTCCTTTGAGCACCAACTTGGTCTCTGGGATCTATTCACTGTAAGCCTCAGTTAATAATCAAAAAGCTTCTATCGCAGATTCCTTCAGTTTCACAGGAGACTTGATATTAACTCACTGTTCATTCTTGCACACTGACATTTTCCTACTGAGGGTGAGAAAGCATCTCGATTTGAACATGTGTCCAGTCATACAGAGTGATGCGATTGATTTGAGCCTTGGCTCACTATGACAGGCTAGAATATGTTTTATAACCCTCTCTTTGTCTATCTCTTCCCACTTGTTTTTCCTGAGCTATTGGCTTAGACTCCTTTGTGCTGGACCTTGTACACGTTTAACTCTTTGTGGAGTGATATCTGGCATTAAATCTCCTGCCAAATGGACTGCAAGTGACAGTAGAGAAGCAGTGATGATGAGAGGAGCCCTGAGGTACTCAGAAGAAGTGACTGGAGGACAGCTGAGGTGGCAGCCCTTGTGTGACAGGGTGTAGAACTGTGCCTACCACTCTGCTTATTTTTCCACACGTTAGGACCCTGTCGAAGGATGACATTTTGTGATATAGGCTAGGGTTTAGGATGCACACCTTCTTAGGTGTCATGACAGTAATTGAGAGTGGATTCTGCTGTGCTTATCTCCAAGGAACAGAGTATGTAACAGTATTCAGTTGTAATCATTTCAGCATAGGCTATAAGTTATAGCTATTAGATGTGGATGTTAAGTGTTTTACACTGTTGTAATTATAAATCTGTCTAATTAGATGGAGAGTCTTTCAAGATGCTGACCCCTGTCTAACAGCACAAAGCAATTTTTATTGTTGGTGGCAATCCAGATGGCTAGTAATAGATAACTGAAAATAGATAACTAAGTTAAATAAACATTTGAAGTTCAATTCTTACTGCAAGAAGGGTTAGTTAAGTGATTTATACATTTGCAGTTCAGTGGAAGGCCTCTTTGCTCTGTTGTGTCTAAAATGGTAACGAAGTTCTTCAGCTTGGAAAAGAGGGGAAGAAAAGCTGTGAGGAAAGTACTTGAACTCTTGTGGTTTGTTGTTGGGTGTTTGGGTTTTTTTTATGAGAAACCCACAACAAAGCAATTTTGGACAAAAAAATTGGAAAATCTGGAGAGAATGGAGAATGTTATGGGATTGAAAAAGAAAAAAATAGCTAGCAAAACCGGACAATTAGAGATGTTAACTTTCACAGTAGTTGCATAATTGGAACAACTGAAATTATTATTGTACACTTAAGTACTTAAGCCAATTAAATGAATTTACTCCTTTCCCTTTAGAAGTTACAGCACTGTTCATTACCTATCTAAGTTGGTACATAAGTATAGATCTAAAGAGTACAAAAGAGGGATAAATGCTAACTAAAAGAAGCATTTTTATTTATATACTAAAACTAACTATAAAATTTGATAAAATACTTGTACATTGATATGCAGTCTGTATTATGCCCTGTAGGAAAATAAGAATGCACTTTTAATCATTATTAATATTTTATGGTATGTCAAAACCCAGTAACAACTAACATAATATAAATAAACAGTAGCACAGTCATCTCTGGTTGTTTTGTTCTTCATAAAGATACTGGGCACAAAAGATGTGCTTTGAGACTTCCTCGGGAAAGTAGATCTGAGCTGAGAGTTTTGGTTTTATTCCAACATAAACAAAACAGCAGACTAGGGAATTCCGAAGAATTTTGATTGTGTTTCAAGTATTCTTACTTTCTGAATGCAGTTGTTAGAGAGTACGGACAAAGCAGGCCATTCCAAACTTGTAGGATATTCCTGCACATACCAGTTTGCAGTAAGAAAATTTATTCTGGCCAGAACATGTCTCTTAGTGACAACTCCTATAAAATGTGGTTGTTCTGCTGCCAAGTACCACAATGCAAGTTCCATACAAATTGGCATGTACTCCTGCATTTCTGTAAAACCAGGATATATACAGGTGAGGAATTTCATGGTGTTGTTTTATATTGGTATGAATCTTACAAACAAAGAAACAAAGAACCTTTTATAGAATCTTAATAAAAAAAGGTTTAAAAAACAGATTACAAAAGACTTTCTCATGATTGACTTTTTATCATGGGCTAATAACTTAGAGTCACTCATCATCTTCACATGAGAGAAACCCAAGCGTGTATGAGTGTGTCTCTGTAAGTATATATTCAAGCTATGGACTTTTAACGCATCTCCAAAGTGGCCAAACAGGACCAAAGGAGCAATGGAGGGATAAATGCACAAACAGATTTTTGTACTGGAGAAATGCCTTCTGGAAGTGAGAATGACTATGAACTACAGTTGGGTCTGTTCTCTCACTTTCGCAAAGTTATATACAGTATGAAAGAGAAGCTTTCAGCTTTTTTTTTTTTTTTTTTTTGTGTAATCAGTTTGAGTTTGTCCCCAGTAGGAGGACTGGAGGGAGGAAGGGGGTCGATGTTATTCATAGAGTGTAAAGGTATTGAGTGTAGCTTTCCTCTGGCTCTGTGTGGTGGCAGCTGTGGAGGGCAGCTAGCACATACTGCTCCATGTGAGCCTTTTTGCTGCTTTTGGCTGCATTGCCTTTGTTTTCTCTGTGCTATGCAGCAGTTCATAATGCTGGTGAAGAACTTGGCTCTGACTTTTAACATTGGGTTGACAAGGCCAAGGTACTTGCATTTTTTTTTTGTTTGTTTGTCATTGTTGCATTCATAACAGCTTGTTTTTGTTGCTCCTCTCAGTGAGGTGATCTCCTCTGCGTGATGGCGCAGAGGAGATAACCTCAGAAATATAAGTTTCAAATTCAGCACAGTGTGCTGTGCCAGGGATGTTGTGTTTGGTATTTAACTTCTCTAGATTTACTCACACAGCCAATCAGCACTGGCTGGTAATGAAGTGGGTGATTTACGACTGCTAAGGGCATGGTTGGGATGAACCTGTTGACATCTAAAAGCAGAAGAGTGCATGTTGAGCCTTAGGAAAAGCATCTAAAAGCTTTTTATGCTAGTGAATGCTTACTGTGCATTAGGGAGCTGACCTTAATGACCCAGCGCACTTAATTCTTCTTTTCTTTTAAATTCCCTGAAATAGTTTTTTATTTTATTATTTTTTTACTTTTCCATGTTAAAACTATTACAACCTACAGGCTTCTCTCATAAAACTTCTAGTTCACTGACTTGTCTGAGAATCAGAAACATGGCATTGGAATCCAACTATTGCAACTTCAGCAAATATAGGTCAACGTATCTGCTGTTACTGCTTTCTGGTTTCTTCCATAATCTATTTTTATTATTCACCACGCTGTGTAACTTACTCAAATGATAATGGCTGAATTTGGTTGAATGATTCAATGATTCTGCAGGTTTCGCTGCCGCTATGGTTGCGCAACCTGTTGCGGTTTGTATGTGGGTCATGCCCTGCCGACACTGGTAAAGTCATGTCTTCAGAGCTCTGATTTTCACTTACTGAAATTAAGTCACTGGAGCACACACATCGTGACATCTTGGCGTAGCCTGCTTGTCAGCGGGAGATCTCGTGTTGTTCGGGGGCTTGCTTCACTCTGGAGGCAAGTAGTTTGCCAGCTTACATCAAGCGTGTGTGGACAAATGCAAATCTGCAGAAACAAGAAGTGCTGCGCTGCTCAAACTGTAAAGTACACCAGAACTAACATGGGCAAATGCGAATTGTTTATGAAAAATGTGTTAGAAGTGCCACAGGGTGGAATTATCACTTATAAAGCTCTCACTCCCACGGCTCAGAATAGCTTAAAGGTGCTGGAAAATAAGGTTCTGCAATGGTCTCTGGAGATCTTGTCTGTTTTGTCTTAATTATTATAGCTCTGAATATTGTTACTCTTTAATGCCATGCTGTGAAATCTATGGTGTGCTCAGCACTCCAGCTATACAGCTCACAATATATTTTTTTTATTCCCTTAAAAAGCGGCATATTAATTTAATTGGTTCCTCCCACTTCTTGAACTAGAATTTTGTGAGCAGTCACCATATAATTTACTTGACCTACAAATATGCCTGTGTGTCAATTAGATATATCCTCTTATGTCACACTTTTCATTTTCTTCTAAGATGAACAATGCCATTCATTTTAATATTTCTGTAGAAGTGTTATGTTTACCTTATCTGTATCCATTTTCTTCCTGCCTCTCTGACCTAACTAATGACATGGTGTTCTTTACAAAACCATCTCAAGTCAAGTTGAGTTATTGACTTACTGCAGGATATCTGAAGAGCTTGGTCTTTCATTATGCTCGGGATTGTTGAGGTATAGCAGTCATTCTCGCTAGAGCTTCTAAATGGTATTTCTTTGCATATTGAGTTGTAGTCATTAGATGAGATCATTGTACATCTTCATCTTTCTTCATCCTCTCTTCACCCCTCCCACCTCGGATATTTTTTTTTCTGGTCCGCTCTGTAACAGTGAAGGAAATGGAAAGAACTGAAAGAAATAGTCCATAAATGTTCCATAAGGCACATCCTTAGAGAAGTTCTAACTGTGGTCCATGTTGGAGTATGTGAGTGGGTGGAGAACCTCTATTGTTTTAAGCAATTCCTTTGTGTGGAGCAGCATATGCACATTGTTCCTGCCATCTTCCAACAGACAGTGATGGCAGTGAGACTGGGAACACTGGTGGGTCCATTGGCTCTGTCTGAACCTAGCTGTAATGGCAAATGCCTAATATATAAAATTATTCTTTCTCTGCTGCCACAGAAACATGAATAAAAGGGGGTGGAGGGGAGGATGATTACAACTTTCCTGTCACAGGCGAGAGCTAAGCCTTCAGAAAAGCTGGAGGAGTCGAAGGATTGATTTGTTGTGAAGGATAGTTAAAGGAGACAGCAAATCAATTTACTGAAGCAAGAAGTTTGTGGGAGGGTCTGCTAGGACTTGTGGCTAGGGAGGACTAAGTTAAATGATGCCCCAAAGTAAAGTGATGTAGATAAAGATGAATGTTTCTGATATGAAAGGAAGGAATGTAGAATTAAATGCAGATCTCAAAGCAGCAAATAATCTACTCTTGTGCTTGGGAATTTATGCTAGAGATAAATTAAAGAAGCCAACTGTTGGCCGAAAATTGCTTGAAGAAACTTTAGAGACTAGAGATAGTTTTATAAGGACTAAGAAAGAAAGAAAGAAGGAGGAAAAAAAAATCAAATCCTGATTTGTTTTGGGCAGAGAAATGTTACGTTTTTTTAGACTTAATCTGATTTCTGGTTGAGATACAATATTAAACCTTTGTAACGAGATGACTATTCAAGACTTGACTTGAGCCATGTAATTTCCTTTATAGCCATTCTAGCCTTTTGTGATAAGATTTCTCCACACTGATTTTTGCTGAAACAAGCTAGCTTGCCTAAGGTGGATCAGTAGTATTTTATGGTGTGGTAGAATGTTTCTTTAAAGTAAAAGAGTAAGCATGGGAAAACTTGTAAATAGAGAAGTTATTTCTGTGGAGGTTTTTTCTTTCCTTTAAATCCCATGATTTTGTAAGAATTCATGCATTCATAAGTACAATTTGAAGGGAAGTTTAAATATGATTTCTGTATTGGTATTTCATGCAGTGAAGAATGTTTCTAGATTCTGAGTTTACTGAGTTGGGTCATAGGGGATGGACATGTAATCTGAATCTTTAATGTGATTCATTGATGTGTCATAATATGTATAATATGGCACAATACTTTTCAGTCTTCTATTTACTGCTATGGTCCTTGGTAAGCCTATTTGTAAAGAGTCTGGAAAATCACTGACGTAGCAGAGTTCTTTAAAAAATTCCATGAAAGAGACGTGAGCTTATGTAAAATTCCTCACTTGCAGTATTCAGGACAATGCAGGATTAAGTCTGTTTATATTTATCAAACATATTTAACATAGAAAATAGTTTTGCTTTTTTTTTACTTGATCTGCAGCTTTCCAGAAGCCTTTCTCCCTGCCTGTTGATAGATTTTTTTGTTTAACATCAGTCATCCGGCACGTGCTCCTTTTGCGATGTACCAAGAGGAGCTGATTTTGAGGGAACTCTTTTATGTCATTTTCTTTGCATGTCACTTGCCATTTTCATTAATTATTTTAGCTATGATTTTTATATATAGAGTGGTTAGATTTTCTTAGAATAATCAGTGTATGTCTACAAAGGAGAACAAATGTCTTTCATTGTCTGTTTCAAAAGGTTTATCTTCTGGGACTTTTCAGTTAATATCTCAATCAGTAGTGTCTCTTAGCACTCAGTGGCCGAGCAGCAGTGACACTTTTGTTCTCTGCGTTTTCATTTTTATTCCAGTTCTTTGTTTGCTAAAGAAACAGAATGAGATGATTGTTTTAGGATGTTGTCAGCTCACGTTCCTTGAACTGGCTGATACAAATCTGGCTGAGCGTACTTGTGCCGGGCACACTGCTGCATCAGAATTGCACAGAGCCATTTCGAAGGACATGAAAAGTTTATGATGTTTGCTTTTTGAGTTCCATTTCACTAATATTGAACTGCAGTATATGTGCTCAGCTATGCAGAGGAGGAAAGGAAAGAGAAGCTGGTGCGTTTGTATAGCGACCTATCTATACTGCATGCGATTGCCTGGAAAATTCCATTTGGTTCAGTCAACAAGTTTTACGTGGCCTCTTCTTTCTTTCCAACTGCTCCCTTTGAGATAAGTCTTGAATAGTACAGAAGGAAAAATATTATTTTTACCTTTGAATACTGAGACTGTATAGATAGATTGTAAGAGTTTTAGATTCTTGTAAAATGGTGTTTTATCTTTATTTATGTTACGAGGGGACTGCCAAGATTATTTAAAGAATGGTGGGACAAAGCGTTTTTCATTTTCCCACTTCAGAAAGAAATCATTTAAATAACTTTGGTTTCTCTTGTTGATAATGCTTCAGTTCACACATAGTATTAACCTATGCTTGCATTAAAAAAAAAACCCCAAATAAAAAGATGGAGAATACTGACTCAGGATCCTTTCTTTGTTAATTTTTAGGGATTTGTTTGGTAGTGAGCCTTGGACTAGTATTTGCCCTATAAAAGTTGCAGGCAGCGTGTTCAGATCTTTCATTTCACTAATAGTTCATTTGGTGTAGGAATTGGAATAATAAAGAACAGTATCTGCAAAGATCGAAGCGCCACTGTCATATATGTTGTGAGTGTTTCATATTCCTTAAGAATCCGAATTTACACCAGGAGGTTTAGTGCACTAACCCTGAAATAATAGAATGCTTTTTTATGTAATACATAAATCACAGATATTAGAGAAGATCAAGACTTGCATAACCCTTTAGAAAATTATCACCATTTTTATAAGTGACCTTATTCCAGTCTATTGCATATGGACAGAAAAATGCACTTTATAATAAATTAATGAAAATGGCTACTATGTGTTATTTCACTGCCATATATAGTATTATTTCACTGAAAGTGTGCTTAATGTGAGACAAGTAGCAATTCACTGTAAATTGTTTAGAAATCCACTGATGGCCATTTTCTGTGGTTTTGCTGTTTCTTTTCACATGCTTCAGATGTTTATTTGCGAATCTCTTATGTTAAGTGAGATACAAAACCCTCAACTTCCATCAGAATGATGCTTCAATGATTTCTATCTCATTAACAATTTCTAAAGGCTCAAGTTATTCCTGAAATATGTCAACTGGAAGAATTAAAGCAATTCCCTCAAATAATCAAACTTCCATTTACTTTATCGCCTATAAGAGCTCTGTGTACGCAATAGTAACTCCTCTGATATTGTTTTCCTTAACCCACTATGTTGGGTTTTTTTCCTTCAAAATGAACAAAAGAGGATGGTTTAAAGTGGGTTTTGTTTCTGTAAGTTCATATCTGTGGTCTTATCTAACAGAAATGGTTGGACTCGATGATCCAATGGGTCTCTTCCAACCTGGTTGTTCTATGATTCTATGAAATTAGGAATTCTAGGATTTGCAGGTTTTTTTTCTAACAACATGTAGAGTTTTGTTGGAAAAAATGGAGTTCTCAATGTTGCAAAGCTGCTTGCATTCCTTTGTAAGCTGGGCCAAATGTAAGTCTTGGCTATCATGTCTTCACTATTTTTGTTGTTCACACCAGCTAGATTTAAATCAGACCAGGTGTGTGTACATCTCACCATGTTTTGGACTCAGTATTTAAAAACCTTTGCTAACATTCTTGGTGAAATTCCAAGAGTTTCATATTCATCTGCCTAGGTCCAGAGCTTGTAACTGAGGTATCAAATCATCTCACTCATTCCTCTCAGATTTTGTGTGCCCCATATCTGTAATGTACTGCTGGAACATCAGATGCAGAAAAATAATTATTTGCAGTATTATAGGAAGAAGCTTGTTTTACTGTTATTAAGCAATGCACTCTATATCCTCTACAACGTATCAGAGTCTGTTTTTTAAAAAAATGCATAACAAAACCAAATAGTTTTTCATGTAGCACATGTGAAATACTTGAAATGTGGAGTGGCCCTGAAAATTAGTGTTTTATGAAGTATCTTCTTAATTCTTGTCTTAAATGTTATGAAATCTACTATCGATGCTCCAGTGTATTTGTGACAGTAGTTTTCTTCGTAGTCTTACCAGAGAGGGCATTTTGGCTCTCATCTTGGCATTAGGAATAAAGATTGTCTGTTGCTTTAAAAATTACTGTAAGTGTTACTCTTCTCTTTAGTTTTCCTTTTTTCAAAATGAGAAAAATGATGATTCCAGAGGAGTGATACTAATTTAAGTTCATTATTTTATACTTGAAAAATTTTCCACTGCAGGCATTATTAGTGGAAGTGGACCTGTATAAACTAATTTATTCATATATTTATGGAAAATTTGGGTTTAGATATTATGTTCTTTGTTTTCTTTTACTCTTTCCTCTGCCCTGCCCTAAGGGGGAAAACCAATCTCTCATTCAATAACTCATGACTAAAAGCAAATAAAATGGAAAACATGGAAAGTGTCAGGAAATGTATTTGAGAAACAGTGTGTGACGGGATTAAACTAAACTTTGAAATAGAAGGTGAGAAAGCCGTTGGATTTAGGTACTATAAGGTTGGTAGAAGACAGTCAGAAACTGATTTATCTTAAGTGAAGACACCTCGTAGGATTAAGTTTAGACATCCCTAACACCACTGTAACACCCGCTTGTCAACGTCCTTCAGTACTTTGGAAATACTCCTCCTGCCTCACCCATTATTTAAAAGACTCGGATCTGCCCTGATCCCTTTGCATTCTTAATTCACTCGTCATTTATAAAACTTGTTGTAGAGCATGCAGTTCACTTCCTCTTGTGTTCATTCATGTTATTTTCTACACTTAATCTTCAATTGCAATAGCAATATGATTTTGCAGTGAGGTGGGATTTGGCACAAGATGTAATGAGAGCACATCTATGCTATGATAGCTTTCCGACTGATCATGTGGAACATAACAAATGATGGGAGTATGTGATTACGTATATCTGTGCTTCTAAAGACTCATATATTTTTCTCAAATTGTGCTGATAAAGTCCTCAGACATTCTTGGCTTAAGCAGGGCCACGGATCTCCCTTGCATTGACCTGCCTTAGAGAGACAGAGCTACTCTTACCCATACTCATCTTTGTGACTCCTACTTGCGTTTGCCTGTTTCTCCCTAGTTTACAAGTTACACTGCATTCAGTCTGAATTCTGTGCCAGAGGTTAGGATACGTGCTGAATAACTTAATCAGAGACTTGTTGAAAAAAAAACATTTCCAAGCATACTACTTCATCTCTTGATGGATTATTTATAGTACAAACTCCTGTACTGGACATACACTTGCTACCTGAAGAACAATCTGACTTTTTATTTTACTTCTTATGCCAAGAGCTATGCACTAGAAAAATCAAACGTACTTTATAAGACAAATAGTCACAGCTGGGGATAAGGAATATAAATGGGGTGACATCAAATGAAAAGAGTGCATGATCCAACACGGCTTTTATAGATCATGTTGTCTCTAATGTCAGAAGAATTGCAGATTAGTCTTGCTGCTCTTTATGAGTAAGCCTATTTATCAACTTTCTGGAAAAATCTAATTTAAGGTGGCACATTTTCCTTAGTTCTGCCACACTTCAAAGCTTAAAGTATAGGGGTTTGTCAGCCATTGTCTCCTAGCTATAATTGGTGTGTGAGATTCCCATTCAGGCCTTTCTCTACCAGCCAGGTCCCAGTTACTCCTGGCCGACTCCGATAATGTAATTTTAGGTTACTTGATTAGTAAAGTGAGAAAAACTAGGAAGCCTTAGCTTTTAACACCTTTACCCAATTCAGAATTAAGAGAGAAAGAGCAATTTAAATTGCAAATATTTACTATAAGGTGCTGGATTTCTATGAAGTGTAACTTAGTTACACCGCAGGGGAAAAAAACCCATTTGGACAAGGTGGATGCCAGCAGAGGCTGTGCTATTTTTCCTGAATACCCTACAGAAAGGGAGACTATTTTTATGAAGGGCTATAACGAGAAATCTGAATTTTAATAACTCCAGAGAAAATATGCAGGGATATAAAAAGTTGTAGTTTTGCTACCATGTATTACATTTTTAACATGATGCTTTATATCTGAGTCACAAAACGGATTTGTGTACATTTATATTCATTCTTTAAAAGCTAAGTAGAGCTCAGGCAACTAAAACAAGCTGTTTGATATTATGTTCTTTTTTGTTCTTTTTTTTTTTTTTCACTTGATGTAAGAATACCTTAGCATATAATGTCACATTAGTTTTATAAATGTAAATACTTTCAAGTCAAAACATGTAGTGTGAGCATGTTTTATCAGCTATTACCACTAAGATTTTAACATAGGCAATCTAAAAAAAACCCCAAACCTTCTGTGTTTATCAAAATATAAAGTTATCTTGCTCCTTTCAGATTATCTGAATCTCTGGGAATGCCTCTGGTCTTGTATCAGAAAGAATTTAACTATGCATTGATTAAGCAATTTTTTATTATTTCTGAAATTTGGGAAATTTGTTTAAATATAATTGCAGTGACGTGCAAGATAATGCAGAAGTGTGGCACAGCATCTGATTGTCAAAATGAAGTCTTCAATCGCATATTCACATAGGTAGGCATTTTCTTAGGCATTCGAAAATGCCGATATTCTTACAGAGAGCTTTAGGATAAATCCGTATAATTCCTGTGCCTGACATTTTGAAAAGACCAGAGCTGTGAATATCACACCTGATTGCTTTTAAGTCAAAAGCTTTCATGTGCAGGAAATAATGTTTCAATTAAAAAGAGAGAGAAAGGGGAGGTCATTTGACGTTTCCTACTTTGCATTCAAATCATGTACAGAAAAAGAAAATTAGAGCAAATTCAGTAGGCTGCTGACTCAGAGCTGAACAGACCTAAATGTTTGTATCACCTGTTCAAAAGACTTATAGGCCACACTTTTAGTATCAAATTCCTGTATCACGTCTCAGAACTTGGTGGTCTGAGCCTCTTGATTTCTGAAATGTTACTCTTGGTAGTTACCAAGCACTTTTTTTTTATTCTTCATTGTTCTCACTTCTAATTTGTCATCATTTACTATCTGAAATTTATAAATTCTGTGCACTATGATTTTAATTATGAAGATACTGTGTAAGATTGCAACTACAGACAGCATTTGGAAAGACTTTCTGCACTTTGGTGTACTGACTTTGCTTTGTGCTTTTCCATGTGGGCTGTATTATTTAAAATGAAATCAATTAAAGTTGCACTAGTAAGATTTAATGAGTGTTTTAGCTTTTGATACTACAGTACCTAACCCTTCACTGGGGATTCAGAGGAAATCCCTTCTCCTTGCATAAAACCAGTAGGATGAGTTCACCCTAAAACTGCCCTTGAAATAGGTACCTTTTCTGCCAAATGTCATCTTCTTTCCTGTAAGATGCTTGATCATTGAATCCTGAAATACAGATTTGGGTTTTGCTTGCGGTTTGGTTTCTTTACAGAACCAGTAAGGAAAAGAATCTGCCAATTGAAGATTCACCATGTACGGATGGATTTCTTAGCTGTTTAAAGAGCATTGTTCTTCTGTGGATGACCTCCTTGCACAGAATGATGGCTTTATCCTTCTCTACATCATTATGTTTGCTGTACTAAAATCCTGCTGTGCTACATCATAATAACATGTAATCTTCTTGCTCAGTTTAGCTGAGATTTAAGGAACCGCTGTTCATGGAAGCAGTTTTCTAAAGTCTGATCTGTAATTTACCAGAATCAACCAGGCAAAAGAGCAAGAGGCTTTATAAGAGGAATACAGCCCTTAAAACTCTTAAATGAAGATTAGTTTAAAGTTTTACAATCCGATGCAGAACCATCTGGCAAATCTCATGTCAGGCTTTGTTAAACCTCTGAGTTTTCCTAGTACACTATAGTCACTCGACCCCCACCCCACACCCTGCCTTTATCTTCCACTTGTCTGTCTCCTGCCAAGCACGTGCTTTACTCATAGATATGTTGGAACAAAAGAAGGAAATAAGCAAGAAAAGGGCTGATTTTTCTCTAGGAATAGTAAAACAGCTGTAAATGATGGAGGCTGTGGGTGTGCCGCACCTCTGGAAATCATGCCTTATAATTTCTGGCTGGCTGTATATGCACTAGGTGATTTATTGCATCTTTGAAGAGGTAATTGCAAGATAAAAGCTGCCTGTTGGCAGAACCATTAGAGACTTGCTGGGTTAAATTGTGGCTTTTGAGGCCAAGGAATCACTGGGAGGACATATAGCAACATCAAAAGGCATTTTGATTCTTTCAGAAATGGAACCGCAGTTGTTACAGCCATAACAGTGTCAGCTGATGTGGTTGTATCTGTGGTGATTCCAGGTTGCTGTTTAGTGTGGAAAGTTCCCATCATTGCTAAATCACATTTCAGGGCTCTAGACTACGCTGGTACCTCCTTAAAGGGCTTCTTATCTGTGAATTATAAGTTGTCTTTATGTTCTTTGGCAAAACACGTGTTTCTCATAGCAAACCCCCTCCCATATGTATCTGTACTAACATATTGACTTCAGCTGTCCTATGGCTCTCTCATATTATATTTGTGTTGTATTTATGTAAGGCTTAGAAAGTGGAACAAAATAATTTGTTCTAGCCATCTGTTACATAAAATGGTGCTTTCTTCGCTTAAATTAACCCTTCTGTTCACCTTTCACATGAAGGATTTTAGGAAGCTGAAGGAGAGGACTGCAGGAATCCAATTACCTGAAATCAACTTACAGGCAAGAAGGAGGCATTGTTAATGGAGATAATCTCCTTCTCAGGCTTACAGCGTTGCTCTGTCTCAGTGTGATAATAAGATGTTCTGCCTGGACAGTGAAATTAGTAGACGTGATTTCCTGGTCATAATGTGGGACAGAAAAGTAGTAAAGTCTGCAGTTCCTTTCTAAAAATGTAGCTTTTGGCCATATACTTTAAAGATAACTAGAAAAGGCAAAGCTGCCCCAAATAAACATGTGCAATTCCAACCAGACTTCGATAATGTAACGTTGCTAATATACTACTTACAAAATGTCTTTTGCTGTTTATTTCCTAAATCCTACTTCAAGCTATACAGGATTTCGGCTTGAAAGACAATTTCATAAAGCACTTTTTTTTTTTTTTCTTGTAAAGTGCAGGAGTGGAACACTTTGAGTCAGACAATCTCAATGCTGCTGTAGCAATTTTGTAAGGCACCAGAGAAAAATGCATTGTATTATCTTTGAATTTCAGCCTGCTTTTGCTTCTCACAGCAATCAATAACCATTAGAATTATTGGTGGTAGTATCCATCTAGATAATATTAGGGTTTTTCCAGAAATCAAAATACATAAACCAAAGTTGTCATGTTTTTCTTTTCTTTTTAACTCTAATACATCTAGATTTGCTTTGAAGAAATGCAAAAAGAACCCGTCAATGAGGAAGCGGGATGAAAAGGAGATGGCACCTAGCTGAACAGATCCAGTATTTAGTATTGGAATAACATGTTTGAAGACCAGAACTAATTCCCTTTGCATCCAGAAAAGTCATAGTCATTTGAAAAATTAGTCACATCTATGGGTCAAGTTACTAGAAATGTTTATGATTATTTTAAAACTCGTGAGCTCACTGAAGCTGAAACCAACCAGTTGAACGTAATTTGACTTCTTTCCAGCAAGAAGGAAAGGGCTTTCCCCACAGTTTTGGAGCACGTAATTGGATTAAAGGTGGCTGCCTGGCTGTAGGAAGCTGAGGGATACGGCAGGTCCTGCAGCTCGGAGGGAGGGCAGCTCGCAGCTGCCTGTCTCTGCCCGCAGAGAACGGTGCTGTTTGTATTTGCAGCTGGACCTGGCAATGTTCCTGCTTCTCTATGTGATGCACTGTGGAGAGGGAGAGGCAAAAGGGAGAGCTCAGCGGGTGGCTGTCAGACAGGATCACAAGGAATGGGCATCCCTCTTCTTCAATTACCTGCATCCCACCTCCCTGACCTACATAGGGGGCTGTCAGGGCAGGATCCGAGGCGAATAAGCTAGACTAGTACCTTAGGGCAGAGAGAGAATGGGGTTCAGTCTGATGGAGAAAGTAGGTTGAGCAAATTAGCAATGCCTTGTTATGGATCAGTCTAACCCATACAGACACCAGGAGCCGAGTAGCACAGGGAAAGGATGTCGTTGGAAGGGAGCAGTTCTTGTAACGTTAGTTTGAACCATCTGAGCCACACAAGACTTTTTTCCCCCCTCGTATTTCAGAGTGGGCACCACTAGTGTGGTCTCTTAAAGATAAAAATGAAGTCTGACTTAAAATGATGACTTTCATAACCTCTCAAGTCTATTTTGCAATTTATTTTCTCTGGTAGGTTTTAGAAGCTTGGATATTACCTGTCAAGCTGCCATAAGTAGTTATATGTTTGTTAACTTATTGTTCATCATAAACGGGTAGTATTCATGACTAATTTAATTTTTCCCTAAAAAAAGATTTAATAACTACTTTGATTAAATATTAAAGCTTCTTTTGCTGTTACAACTACACAGAAAATTCTGAATATCAGCAAAATATTTTGTGCACACTCTGTTCACTACCTGACCATTATGCTCTACTTTATCGATTGTTACCATACCAGATCAGAGTAATTTCTAGGTAGTCAGGTAGAAGAGTGATGTGACTGATTGTGTGATGAGTCAGCAAAACCCCCTCTTTCATACTGTGCCACTGAAAATGTATGAATACCCAGCTTTCTTTTGATAGACAGGGTTGCCTGCCCCTGGGAACATTGGTAGGAGTAGTGTGTTCCCCACTTGGCAAATGGGATTGCTGAAATAATGGAAACTTGTAATGGAAACTTCTTCCCTTGTGTGGATTTGCATCTATTCTTGCCTTCCCCATTGCCTGTGCCAGGGCAGCCAAAATGGGCATCAGGTAATGATGTAGAGTAATACGAGTCTCCCTCAACTCAGGCAGAGGGGGATATCTCGGAAGGTGTTGGATGAGTCGTAGGAACTGAACCAGTTGTCTGCATACACCCCGTGCTTGTGGAACAGTAGTTGGCTGTAAGAGAAGTGACAGGTAGTTCATCAAACATGAAAAGAACCTAATTTATTCCAGCAGTCAAGTCTGCCTGCTAGAGGAATTGTAATCTGTGCATGTACAAGAGCTAACAGAGCTCTAATGGCACTGTTGAAACCATAATGTAATATCCAGAATGAATTCATTCCATCTTTCTCCCGTTATGAGTATAATTTTCTTCTATGTGTGAAACTTAAATGTCAAATTGAGGAAGTAGAGGGAACATAAACAAAAGGCTGTGGGCATATTGCATTGTTTCTTTAGAGGAACTGTAGAAGCTGCAGAAGGCAGTAGGAAGATGCTCCAAGCAAAATGAGGGGATAAAGGCTTTGTAAAACTTCCTACTTCCCATAAGGGCTTCTTTATCTGCACTGGAAGAAAGAAGCTCCCGGGAGGGTTGTCTATCATTACCACATTCTTCTTTAAAAAAGAGAAAAGAGAACTTATGAATAAGTGCTTCTTATGTGATCCATTAAGAATATGTGTATATCTCAGTGAGCGGTAAGTAGGGACCTGGTATACCAGAAGCACAATTGCTGCAGTAGCAGGTAGTTCAGGGCAGGTATTTGCACAATTCGAGTTTGGCGGCATGTTGAGCTGGAAGCTGCAGCTTCATCATAAGCTGTCTCGTGTGTACTCACAGCTCACGTAGGAGATGTTTTTCTGCAATGAAAAGTGCCAATGCAACACTTGCAGGTTCTCCTTGGCAAAGCAGATCTGTGCTGTGTGTTTAGGGCCTTTCATTTGTAGAGCTCTATTCCTTTAGTTCTGAAAAGGTGCTATAAAAATGGAATGAGAGATGGAAAGATGATGTGTGCTATATATGAAAAAGCCTGTAGGGGCTGAAAGCAGTTACTGCTTGTTTATTTCCCTCTTTCACGTGTTCCGGGATGCAGGCTGCTGACTGACTAGTAGTTGCCCCCCAGTCTGCTCTATTTTCACCTTTGCTGTGTTTTGTCACTTCTCTCCAACGCTTGTGTCCAGAGGGGTGAAAGGCTCGCTTTTGGTGCTGGGCAGTAGAAACAGTAGGAAGTAAATGAAGAACACAAGGTGCTAGTCTATAAGAAATTCAGCATTAAGAGGTGTTTGAGTCTTCATTAAGTCAAACCTAAGATTTAGAGCATGGCTTTCAACTCTTACTGAAACCTTTTAAGCTTCGTGTCACCTAAATATCCTTTTGCATCAAGTTCCTTCATGTGCTCACATGCTTCCTCTTTCCTTTTTCTCTGTACTCTAAAGTAGAACTAACTGGACAAGTATTGTATAAAAATCTGATGTGAAATTCCATAAAAAACTTATTTCTCAAGAAAGAGTGTGCTTTTGGATGTTAGTTCCTGCCGGGTTCTCCCATGTGGAATTATTATGGTATCTTGGCACCACAACTGATATGTTTAATAATTTTCATTATGAGTTTGGGTCCCTTTGATGCTTGATTATTACATTTAAAGAAAGATTATAAGGTAGAATACGTATGCTTCTGAACACAGGAAAAAACACAACCTTCCCTTTCCACATGCATTGATTTTACCTCTGTTTAGCGTTCACTAAATCTGTGGTTATTTCTTTTTTCCTTTGAAATGCACTTATTGTTCTATTTCAAGAATGAATCATGTTCCATTGCTACCCCAAAATATAACAAAAATAGTTAAAATGATTGCCTCTAATCTATTATTACAGCCAATCCATTCTGCCAAAACAAAATTGCCATTTAATAAGGTGTTTTTTGAAATGAGTCCTGTGACTGCTCCATGCTAACTGAAGTTGCCCACGAATTCTGTATTTTTTTAAAAAAAAGTTTCCTTTAAAGTGGCCATATTTTGCTATATATGACGGAAAAATCCAATGTCTCTCCCTTTCTTTGTCAGTTCTTGCAGTCTCCATGGACATCTAGATCACTCTGATGTGAGGCCTGGCTAAGATGCTATTTGACAAATTGTCAAAGGCCGTATTCAAAGGGTAGTACATGAGAGATGTTGTATTTTAGGAGAAGGAAATACGCTTAAATATATTTTATAGCACTACTTAAATAGTGTGTTTCAGCAGAGGACTTTTTTTGTGGATGTTATTGTTTCCACTTTCTGATGGAAAGGACTTAAGGAGAAAGAAAATACAAGAGACGTTTGGATAATTTTGAAGAAATGTGTAGAAGGCCTTCCCTGAGAAATTCCTATGGAGAAAATTAACGGGAACCAACATCCTCTTAGTTGCTCAGGCCCAGTACAGACATCAACAAGTAATTGCAGGATGTTTTGGTAATATTAAAAAAAAGAAGTGTGAAGCATCAGAAATTCTGCATCCTTAAAGACTACTTTAACCTGTTTGATTAGATGGACTTCTGATTTGAGGTGGTTGATCTTGAAATATTCCAAGGTAGGGGAAAGTCAAGGAGACAAGAAGCTGTGAACTGCTCAGTCTTCTTACTCCACCTCTGAAGACCCCATTAAGGAAAGGGAAGGGCTCCCATCTGAAAAATCCTCTACGCAAATGATGCAGACTTTAAAAATTATTTCTTTTAATTCACCTATCTAAGTTAGTTCCACTGTAGCCTGTGTCCTTCCTTCAGGGTGACTATTGAAAATAGCAAAGCTTAGGGAGAAATCAATAGTGAAACCTGATTTGAGTTCCATCTGAAATTCTGCTGCTGAACCTTGCTCTGCTGGCAAATAATTTTATTCTTTTGTCTTGAGTTTTTTCATCTGTCTGTGCAGATGGTGTGTACCCCTACGCCTTGACAGTTAAAGCAGCTGTATAAAATAAAGTTACATAGCTGCAAAAATATCAGACCTACAGTCGACTCCAAATGTATGCAGTCATGATACGTTACTGTTATTTTGTGTGAATTTTGTACCTGACGGTTGTATTCCCTCAAGGGAAATTAATGCTGAATGCTGACAGAGTAACAGAACATATAACTGATTCATACTCTTCTCTCCTAAAAGCACACAAAAGAAATGGGAAGGCCGCAAACTCCTTTGAAAGAAACGGCTTTGGAGCCCTGGACTCAGCCACAGGTAGGTTGAAGCAACTTTTCTAATAATGTGATTTCTGTAATGGTGGCGTCTGTCAGTCTTAATAGAATTAATTGGAGTCTCTAAATAAACACTGCAGCAGGTAGCAGCTCTGTGGTTCTCGGCATCATATGTCAATATGATTTGGTTCAGTGTTTGGCTACCCAGCTATTGGTGTTGGCCTTTTAGTTGAAGTCTCAGCTTTTCTTTAAGGGAGAAATGCCAAGATAACCATCTCGTCTTCAGCTTGTATTCTGTACATGCTTAAAAACTTGCGGAACTTTACAAAACAAAACTGCTTTCTTAATGGTGCATCAAGAAACTGTGGGTGTCTCCTGGTGTAGAAATAAAGCTTGTGGAAGTTTGTTATTTTGAGAGGAAGGTCGTAACGATTTAATTAAAGATGAAACAGTACTTAATCATGCAAAAAATCGAGATAAGTAAATGGAGATATTAATATCCAGTCTTCCCTAACAGAGTGGGTTTGGATGTTTTGGCCTCATAGTGTACTTACTGGCAAACAGGTTATTAAAAATTTCTTACATGCAACACTTGAGATCCTTTTCTTGCTCTTTACTGTGTATCGATGTACTGTACTGCACATTGAAATAGGTGAGTTGAGAGGTGATGGGAGGGAAGGAAAGAGCCAGTTCATAGTGTAGGTGAAACTGGATATTGCTGCTCTAAGGCCAAGGATTAAGTCTGTAAAAGACAAGGTGCTGGAGTGAGGTAGAGATGAAGTAGGGTGCTGGGAAGACCAACCTGGGGAATTGGGCTGCTTCTGCAAAATCCCAGGGGAAGACTGCTGCTTGCTATGGACATGAAGATGTTTTTCCTTTATCAGTTACCATATCTGTAATTCATAGGGCACAGTGCCTCTTCCTGACAGAGATGCATACCTCTGCTTAGTGGGGTTCACCTCTTCCTAAAGGCAGCAGTGAAGCTATGGCTGTAATGCCCAAGAGTTTCCTGGCCAATGTGGAGAGAGGCAGAACGCCCTGATCCGTGATTACAGTGTGATCGTAGCCTAAGCAGGCTCTGCCTCATATTTGCAGTCTGTAAGCAGACTGCCCAAACAAATATTTTATTTAGTCTCTAGTTTTTCCAAACTACATATATTTAATCCTATTAGGCTTGTTCTAGGGGCATGTTTACTCAAAAAGCATGTGGCTAACACAGTGTAGGAATTTAGAAGTAGAGGTATAATGTTTGGTTTTTTTCAATTTTATTACTGCTACCTCATTTCATACTTGAGTGCATTTTTTTTTTTTTGTAGTTACAATACTAACTGCAGGCTTTCATGGTACAAGCTGATTTAAATATAGCAACTCCTTCACTGTAGTCACAGATATGTGGTATTTATGTTTGTGTACCTCTGTAGAAAGGAGATTATCTGTAAATGTGTAATCTTTGTATTGTAGGGAAATCCCAAGTGTTACTCTCCAAAAACATAGGATCTTCCCTTCTTACTAAAGAAAAGGTTCCCAGATGCAGTGTCTGCCCTGACTGCTGCCAGTTCCTGCATGCCCAAACCTCAAAATGCCTCTATCCAGGCAGCTGCTAATCACAACAGTTAAGTGTGCATTGATCTGTGTCTGCAGTCAATAATGTTTATGTGCAGGACCACAGGAGCTTGCTATGGTCCATAGCTGCTAATAGACAATAACTCCTTATGTGCAGGAACAAAACTGTTCAGGAAAGTGTTTTGTTCCAGCAGTTACTGCTAAACAGCTGATGAATCATTAATAGAGGGCTAACAGGCTCCACCTGTTTCCTTGCCTACAGCATGTGTTGCAGAGCAGGCAGGTAGAGAGCTTGGAGGGTAGGGCTGAGCTTCACTTCATTGGCACCGAAGAGAGTTTTGGCTTCCTAGTTGCGAGAGGAGGAGACAAAGCAGCTTGATGCTGGATCACCACTTAGGGGGGTTCTGGTTCATGAGCTTGTGTGACAGAGGTGAGCTTTTGTAACCCCTTTTCTTTGGTGGTCTGTGTGACTCTTGCCAGCAGTGTTGTCAAAGAAAGGTTCTGTTGTGCTGTCCCACTGCTGATAAGAATCATTATTCTTCTTGAGGATACAAGCCCTCCCTGTGTTAGCTGTTCACATCTGAAAGCTGCATTTGCTACTGCTTTATTTAGTAACTGCACAGATTAAAATATGTGAAATGTTTTTGTTGTTCCTATTCATTTTTGGGAAAAAAATCTGCTTTTGTAAGAAATACATACAAAGAAGCTAAGACCAATATGTTTTTTTTTTTTATTTTGTGGAGAGAAGAAATTTAATCAACAAAATCAAAAACTGCTGGCACCATTATCATAGCAGAAAATTAAATTAGTTGTTAATTCTTTCATGGATGTAATTTTGGCCCCTGCAAATTCCTCCTTAGATATTTTGTATAAAGTGAGTAAAAATTCATGGCATGGATAAAAGCTTTGTCTATTTTATGAGCAACAGGCAAATGATCCAAATGGTGCTCATAAAGCAAATGGTTCCCAACTCTAAAAGGAGGAGAAATATATTTAAAAGCTGCTAGAATGAACTGTGAGTAAAACCAACTTCTGTTTACAAAAAGGTGTTGTTTACGTGAAAGTTTCTTGATTCCCTCTTCTCCCCGTCCAAAGCTACTTTTGTCTATGTAATAATAACAATAAAAAATCATTACGTTTTCTTGGGCTACTTAGTGCCGCTCAATGTTGAGAGCTGCTGTGGGATGCATTTTATCAGCAGAGAGAGTGAATGAAATAGCTGAGAGCACAGTTTCAGTGTGCAAGGCCAAACAGTCAATGAAGCAGAAAGTACCACATCTGGCCCCTGCTATCAGGAGGTGAGAAGCTGGTACCTATTAGCGGTTGGGCAATTTCACACAGAGGTTATAGTCTGGGGGAAACAAGACACGATGCTTTTTGTGCAGAGGGTGGGTAGGCTTTATGTTGCCTATACTGCTGTGGCTCTCATTTGCCTTATTTTTTTTTAAGATTTCTTCTTTGAAACAGCCAGGTAGATGAAAAAAATTAAAAGTGAGCAGTTCAATTAGACAAAAAACCCACCAAAAAAACCCTGTGGTGCTTTGTCAGACTCATTTCTGTGGTGAGGTGTTTTGTTCTTGCTTTTGGGGTTTTGGGTTTTGCTTTTTTTGGCTGTGATTTAATAAGTTCCTAGAGCAATATGGCATTACCAACGTGGGAATTCTTTTTCATGGCCATGTCTTTTTACTTGTAGTTTTCTGTATCTTTTTCCGTTAACTCAGTGAATTGAAACTGGTGTTGCTGCTTGCAAAATAAAGAGCGAGAGACTCGTCCTGATAAAATTCAGGACAAGACCTCTGCAGATAAAGAACATGCGTGGTGATAGTTGCCCAAATAGACTTGTCATTGTTTTACAAGCTATATTTACATGCTAAATACCATGTATTCCTGTGGTTGTGCTTTTTGCTGCTTTGCCTGATTAAACATTTAGCTGATAAACCCTGTCATGACTGTTCAGAGCTACTGCAGTTACGATTACATATTAATAGCCTTTATTTTTATGGTCAGTTACAAACAGGATGATTTAAAATTCAAGTCCTCTATGATTGTTTAAATTTCTGAACTGGTTGACACTATTCGAAAATCTGATTTTTGTGTGGTAGCAGCCTCAACCCAATATTGATCACAATGGTTGTGATTCAGAATCGTTTTATTCTTCCAAATTACTGAGAAGCTATATCTAGAAAGAGAGAACAAGGATTTACCAAAATAAGAAAAAAAGAAGAATGATTAAGGCTATATAGCTTAAAACTGCAGTAGTGGCAAGTAGTGAGGTTTGCCAGCATGACAGTTAGAGTGAAACTCCCACTCTTCAGTTGCAGAGTGTTTCAAATTTAAAACTTTATTTTTTTGGTGACCTTTACATCAGTATCTATTCTGTATCTATCCGTTTACTGAACAGAAGAGATTCTTAGAGGTGTTTCACAGAATAGAATTAGAGAGGGTCGTAATACTGCTGTAGCCTTTATTTGTTTAGTAGTTGTAACATCTCTAAGGGCTCTCACTTAAGATAATCACTAAAAATCCAAGGTACAGTTGCATTGATTTTCCTGGCCCAAATGTAGCACAATTACTTTAATGAGCACATTAATTCATCAGCTTTCCTCATGATCTTCCTCTTTTACAGTCCATATTGTTACTGGAAACCCAGGCAATGATGACCCTGAAGGTTTAGAGTTCTTGTCAAAGTTCTCTGTGAGGGTTAAATATCCAAGGATGAGGATTTGTCAGGCTTGCATAGTGCACGATTCCTGTGTGTCTCAAAACTAAGCAACATCTCGCCCCATGTGGCTTTATTAGCTTGGTGTAACGGTGGTTGTTGGCTCAGCAATGAGTGTGACAAGCAGGAGCAGTAAGATACAGACCAGGTGCAACCATTTGTTGCTCAAAGGCAGAAGATGTTTTCACATCTGTAGTTTTGTTGTTGATTTCTGTAGGTCACGATATTTTCTTTTTTTTTTTTTAATAAGTAGTTTTTGTGGAAAGGCAACAACACTCAGACTGCAATCTAATTACAAATGACAGAGTGCAGTATTTTTCTGCTCAATTTTAAAGAATCACTTTATAATCTTGGAACAGTGGATAACAACATCACTAATCCAATATTTTAACAGTAAATACGTTTGATGATGGGAATTGCTACACTAATCTTATATCCCTCCACAGTATAGTTAAGAAATCCACAGGGGGTTTTACTAATCAGGTTTTGTAAAGTAAATCAAGTCATGTAATTCTCATTCCCTCTAAATGCCCAGCAACTGCAAGCAGAACCACGTGCAGTATTTTGTCTTCTTTTCATCACTTTTGCACCCTAATCTGCAACCACACTTTCCCTTCAATATGCAAGAAAGAGAATTCTGGAGAGAAAAGTCTCCAAACACCCTCTGAGAGAGATGTCTTGTTAGGCGAGTTGTCTGTTCACTTTGTTCTCCTCTTCTGCTATGCAAGAAAGGGATGGAGCCAGTCCATTTAGCTGCAGAGAAGGAGGAAACCAGTAACTTTGGGATTGTATCTCTGTGGGCAGGCACTTAGGTGTTTGTCTCTGTCAGATTGTTCCATGTATTTTCAGAACTCAAATGTCAAAGAAGCTGAGTGGAAAACAGGGAGATGGAAAAGATTTAAATATTTCAAGGTAGTAAGGACCTGAAACCTTTACTAAGTCATTCACTGAGTGTTTGAGAACATTTATTCCTGGTTTTGTCCACCATGACAGTAATGTTGTCTGCCTTATTTCTTGCTTTAGATTGTTAAATCTGTTCTCCCTCTTGCTTCTGACATGTCTGTGTTGTTGTTATTACAGACTTGAACAGGGGTGTAAATAAGGAAGGAGTGGATAACAGCAGTGGGCAGCTCAGCTGTAGAGCATCACTTGGAAATTCAACACAGTGTGCAGGAAAATGGGTAATCCCAGAAAGCACCTTGTCAGTGTGCATCCTACTGCAGCTACAGGAGGGAGCTGTACTGCTCAACACGGGCAGCTGATTTATTCTCCATCTCTGTATGCTGAGTTGGAGGACTCGGTAGTGAAATATCCGATGACACTGTTGAAAAAGGGCAGGTAGGCAGCTACTCCTTCATCTTGTGAGATGCCAAAAGACCTGCCAGTATCCAAGTAAATCACCACAGATCTGCTTTCAGAAAATGTAGATGAGATCTTTGAGATGCTTAGTTATCCATCAGGATGCTCAGAGTGGCTTTCCTCCCCACAGTATTTCTTCTGCCATCACCCACGTTTGGCAAGAAAGCGGAGACATCCCCATTATTTAGGAGAAAGGACGGAGTAACAAAATCGTTAGCTTACTTGCTCTGAGCTGCATTCAACAAGCATAAATTTTAAAACAGAAAACATAAACGACGCGTGATTCACTGAGGTGTCCATTTTTCCAGTGTCCAGTTTGCTGTCACTAACAAACCTGTCATGTAAGGTGGAAGCTGCGCACAGGAATGTGTCCTCTTCACTGGGCAGCCAGCAGATGTGTTCATGCATCTCTGAGTAAGAGGAGTGGCCTGAAAAGCTTTTGGAAAGCATCAATGTCATATAAGCTTTCTAGTGTTATGTTTTAAACCTTAAATGTGGTGTTGGCCTTGGCGTGGATCTTTGTGTGAAGAATGAGTGTGAAAGGGAAAGCTTTTGGAAGTGTTGGAGTTTCAACTGTCTGTTAATCTGTTTTTACTTTTGCGCACCTTGCTCTTAGGAAACACTTAACTGCCCTTTCTTGGTGGTGTTTTTGTTTCATGGTGGCACATTTGGGTTTGTTTGTTTTTTCAGGTTTGTTTTTTTTTTTTTGTCAATTACTGTAAACTTATCCAATGTTTAATAATGTTTACAATATTTAATAAGGTTGTTATACCTTATCTCCTGATGAATTAGTGATGAAAATTTTATTTTCATGGATAGCAAGCATGGGCATTGTCATAAAGTCTTGTGACAGAGAATAACAGAAACGGGCACTAGATGTGACATGTGAGCTCTTCACCTGGCGTTGTCCATCCTGGTTGTGATTGAGTAATGCTGAACATTTTACTATTGATCATGATGGAGGAACACTGAAACCCAGTATTAACATTCAGGTAAGAGGGGCAAATGTTGTTAGGGTCACCACTGCGTGCAAACTACACTGTAGAGCTTATATATCTTAAATATTGAAAATGGGTTTTGGCTGAATTTAGTTAACTGAAATGAGGTATTCTGTCAGTCCATTCAGTTATTTGATTATTGTTGGGTGTTTGTCGAAGTGATGATGGTTCTGTGTTGCTGTTGTTGGGTCATTTACCCTCTCAGTGAAATTCTCAAGTATGAAATTGGTTGTTTTTCTTGAAGGATATTTTATGGACTGAATAATTTTTTGGCTGCAAATTAGTGCATATAATGCAGATAGACTCCAACTTGGTGCCCCGTTGGCTATACAGTAATGAATATTATATATCCATTCAAAGCCCAAATGACATTAACACCATTGTTCTCTCCATCTGCCTTTGAGAAAGAATCCAATAAATAACGAGGCATATAAGGAAAGATCATTGCATTATATTCAGCATTTACAGCGTCTGGGTTAATTGTTGCAAGGAGACAGGCACCAGCTCAGAGCGAGTGGATACTGATGTGCTGCTGGTGGTGTCGAGCTCTTAAGTCAGGGCAGCACTGGCCTTGAAGACATCACTTCTCACTTTTTGGGTTGTGCCTTGTGGGCTCACTGGCATGCAGAGCTATAAGGTGCTTCTTGTTAATTTTATCTGTTATCTTTATCTAAAAGGGACTGCGAAATAGTGAGTGAAAACAAAAAGGCATTGTAGAGATTTTGCCTCTTCTGATAGCTTTTGATTTGCAGATTGTGATGCTGTGCTGGGAATGTCAGAGTCCAGCCTGGCCACATGGCTCCTTTGCACGTGCCCCCTTATCTACATCCAAGTGTCTGTGCAATGTGGAGGGAAGCAACTTGTATTTAGTTCAACAAATTAAGACTTTCTTCCAATTCTCGTGTGTCACATGTTCTGCCATCTCATATTCCTGCAAAGCAGGGCCAGTGACTGATTTTTCAAGCCGTATGATTCCAAGCCATTTCTGTCTGTCTGACTGAGCCTGCCTCTGTCATCTTCCAGCAGCACAAGTTTTTGTAACAGTTGGAGACAAATTACAGGGGGTCTCAAAAAAAACCTGGTGGCCTGGAATCAAATGCTGCTAAAATGGTGCATCCAGCCTGCAGTCTGCCTGCTTGTGACTAAAGGACGCAGGTGAACAACATAGTGTGTGCTAACTCTGAAGGTGCATAAAATCGATGTGTATAATGAAGTATTTGTCTTCTCTTAGAAATGAAAATATTTTTGTTTAGCAACTGCTTCTGCTTTGATGATCGAAAGTAGTTTTTCAGTGTAGATCATTCTTCCTAAATATAAGCTTCTTCATTTGGAAGGCTCCTACAGTGTTCTTCCATGCTGTTATGAATACAAACCGGTTCTTAATGGTTTGCTTGTTTATGAAGTTAAATTAGGGAAAGTGACATTAGAAAAGAATGCCAGGTACCCAGTAGTAATATTGGTGCTGCAGACCAAGAATGCAGTTAGGAAAATGATGACCAAAGCTTTACATTTTGACTCTGGTTTGGAATTCCTCTATGCTTTCACAGATACCTCACACAGATGGAAAACGTATTTGTAGTCAGTTTTGCTTTTTTCCCCTAACTGTAACAGATATTAGAAGTGGTTCAGAGCAAGGAAGGAATTAATGTTGCAAACACTGTGACAGCAGTTGGTGTTTGTAGTAGAATTCATCATCCCTGAAAAGATGCATATTCTACTGCTTTATTTTTAAGTGCATACATTTTCACCAGCAGCACAGTACTTTGTAATGTGATGAATTCACTCTATGGCTGCAATATGAACGGTGGAAACTATGAACTGAGGGAGAAATTGTACTTTATTTTTTCTGTGCCATGCCCTTTCTTTGTGCTACTGTACTCCCTCAGGATTTTATTCGAAATTCCTCTTCACTCTTGGGCAAAAATTCACATTAAATAGTCAAGCTGCCACCACTTGTAGAAACTTCCCCTTCTGAGGTGACCCAGTGAGTTATTGCAGTGGCCAACATTAGTTCTAGGTGCTCATTTTAATGGTTCAGAATGTTCGGGGCAGCATCATTTTATTTGAAGTACTAACAATTCCCTAAGTATTTGCAATATGGGGAGACTTACAATAGGACCTTGTTTATCTGGTAATAGTCAATGCTTGCATTCTTGCTCTCCAAATTGCTGTAGTTTCTGGGTCTGTGGTTCAGATACGTGATTAAATATCATCTTCTTTATTCTGTATGTTTAATTGAGAATATCTGTTTGCTAGAGGATCTTGAATAGTTTTCCAGGTATTTCTCTGCGACCCAACTGCAGACTGTGAGCATGTTTACTGGTTTTACTGGGAAAGAAACCTGAGCTGAATCTGTAGCAGCAATTGCAAAGTGGACAGTGGGCGGTGTAAGGAACACATTGCCTGCCCTGCAGCTGATATGTACATTTTAGGTTAGTTTGTGATGACTTGTTGTCAGGGTAATAGTCAGTAATGATGGATCAACGTGCAGTACAGAACACTTTTAATAGAGTTTCAGCCTTTCTATGTTTCTCTCTCTCATATCAAACATGTCATTGCTTAACCAGCCTTCCGCAGACCAAAGGGTTGTTTTAGCAGGTATGTCAGTGGTGTGAGCAAACCGAGAGAAATACAGAGAGTAAACCTGGTGCTTCTTCTGGTTGTTAACTTCATACCAATAAGTAAAAGTATGGTAGTAGTTAATGAATTTGTATTTCGTCGTTCTGTGGAAAAAACTGTCTAGAACTGGTAGGTTGTTTTGTTTTGAGAATGCTGTTCGTTGAGGCCTTGACAAAATGTTGGGCTTTTCTTTTGTTGCTGGAAAGAAGTGCAGTCTGTCATCAAAGATGAATGATAAAGTTTGTCTGTTCTAATGTATTTCACAGGCTTTTCATTGGCTTTTCTTTGCTCTTTTTCTCCTACTTCTACCTACAGGAAAACCTGGTCTTTACAGTGATCCTGTGTCACATGCGTGTTAAAGATTTTTTTTCTTTCCAGATTTTTGTTTTTGAACGTTAAGGATCATTTCTCTAGATTCATAAAAACTTTGCTATCCGCAGTGGGTGCTTATGATTTGTGTTTTATTTTGCCATCCAGCAGGCTGCCTGCGGGGTTATGGGACAAGGCAGGCAAGTCTCAGCAAGAACAAAGCTCCTGGTGCTTTTGAATTCTGATAATTCTTTCTTGAACTGCTTTCGTGTATACGTCTTGCACACAGATCTTTGTCTGTTTAAGTAAAAGTAATGATTCTTTATGATCTGTTTCATTCTCTGTATTTCAGGTTTTACAAGTGTTGTGAATCAGAAGCATCTGAACTTTTTTTAAAGAGGAGCATTGAGAGGGACTAGCTTGCTTTATTGATTTCTTTTTCAGAACACAGCTAAAATGGTAGGCTTCTGGGCTTGGCAGTTTTACAGCAACTTGATAAAATAAAAATAATCGTGCCATCACTGTTTTATCTTACTTCTTTCAGATGTGCTTCCTGCAGAATTGCTTCTTTCTTTCATATTTGTGAAACCATGCTCAGCAGAGTGGCAGCCTGTTCACAAGCTCTGCCAAGTTGAGGGTTTGAGAGAAAGTAAACAACTCAGTTGGAAACATGGAGAGCAAGAGTTGTGTAGGGAACCAAGAAGCAGGGAGATGCTGCTCTATTATACAAGAGTTCACTTAATGGAAAAATGCTGTTTTCCCCTTAGAAGGATTGAATCTCTTTTTCTAGCCATTGTAAAATAAGGCAGTCGTGCCTGACAACTGCACTCTGTTCAAGTAACTTCTCTACTGGGTTATTTTAATTGTTTTTCTGAATGAGAAGGAATAATTTTTGGCCCCCAGAACATAAACCAGTATTTGTGAAGAACAAATAAATGTGTTAGAGCTACCTACAATGAGCTGGGAAATACCCTGAGAGAGCTGCAGGATGAGCAGTTGTTGAAGAAGTCTTTTGCTATATATGAAATTGTTGTTCCTCATGTATTCCTCAAAAATTAGGGTTATATATTCTGCGAGCTACGACTTCGCTAATGATACTTTACAAAACAGTACTCGGACCCTGACAGATTGCAGTTTTTGCAGACGGGTGTGATTTAATTCCACTGCTTCTCAAATAACTTGTATATTGGTCCTACCCTCATCAAACTACCCAAGAACAATGAGGTGTAAAACAGTTCCTAATTACCTTCCTAAAGAGGAGGTAGGGATTCCCTTTTAAGAAACATCCTAAGAACCTTGCCTAGTGCAGCTTTCCCAAAGCAGAAATATTGATGTTCAAAGATCATAGAATCATAGAACAACCAGATTGGATGAGACCCAACGGATCATCAAGTCCAACCATTCCTATTGAACACTAAACCATGTCCCTCAGCACCTCATCCACTCGTCCCTTAAACCCCTCTAGGGATGGTGAATCTTTTTTTCCTAATGTCTAGCCTAAACCTCTCCTGGCAGAGCTTGAGGCCATTCCCTCTTGTCCTGTCCTCTGTCACTTGGAAGAAGAGGCCAACTCCCTCCTCTCCACAACCTCCTTTCAGGTAGTTATAGAGAACAATGAGGTCTCCCCTCAGCCTCCTCTTCTCCAGGCTAAACACCTCCAGCTCTCTCAGCTGATAACACATAGTCAGACACACCCATCCACCTTCGCTCTCTTCTGCCCTGTTCCTATGCAGGCTTTAACTCCCTCTTTTATATCTTCATGCTTGGAGATAGATGAAGCTTAGAGTAGAGTCCAGAATTATTACTTTTATTTTTTTAATGTCAGTCCCATAGCTTTGTGAAGCCCTGTGACATCTGTATTAGTTTAAGGGACTGCAGGTAACTCATGTTGTATATTTTGCTGAGTTACTTCACCCATTGTGGCAGCATACTTTTGGCCTTCAGGGATAAGTTGGAGCTGTAGCTGTCCTTCACTGAAAGAACTTAGCAGAAGATGCTCTCATTTACGTATTCTGTTGATACCACTTTGCTTTAGAAAGCTGGGAATGTGGCTGACACCATCCATTTGAAATAATGTATATCAATTGCACTCAGATATCAAAATTATTGGAGCGCATAATTTAAATTGTTGAAAGTATAGCAGCTAACTTTATGGATAGGAAAATTCCCATTCCACACAAGTAGCGTCTTGAGAGATCATATTTTTAAATGAAGTGAGCATAGGAATATTTTAAATGTTTTATAGTAACTTCCAAAGGACTTATGCTAGTGCTTATTCAGTGATCTTCTTTGCCAAATAAGCTAAGCTCCCTTAGAAAGTAAGAGTGGCAGTTATGATGATAAGGAGAGAGGTACAGAATGAAGAGGAGGTACAAATCATCTTATGTGATAGGGTAAGCAGACACAATATGAACCTGTGTTGGTACATGGGAATGTCCAAAACAATGTATACAGCAGAAGACCAAACAAATATAGCTGCAGAAAATAAATGCTTCTGAATAAGGTTGTTTAACGATGATAGATGCTTTGTCAACCTGCTGCAGCTAGAAAGCTAAATACATGAGTTGGAGAGAAAAAAAGAAAAAAATCCAAGTGAACAAAATCAATCATTGGGGTGTAGGCTATTAAATGTTGACAAGTGGTAAAGGCTGGTTATGCTACTCTAAAACTTTGGGGGATAGCAAAGTACCTTTGAGTAAACTTACACTCTTTAAATCAAAAATGGAAGTTCGTTGTTTTCTTTCATAGCATTATATGTCAGGGGCCAGTATTTTCAGAGACTGTTACACAGTGTGAAATTACTGCTTTACTTAGTTCTTTATATTTCTGACCTTGAGATCTTGATCATTGAAGTCCATCCACCTGACATAAGTGCGGAGTTCACAAAGAGTTTATGTTCTGAAACAATAAAAATCTCTATTTCTTTAGTTAAATGATGATCAATGATGTTTATGCAAAATGGAAATCTGGTAACCATGATTAATTTCATTCTGTAGGGAACATTGTAGGGGAAATCCACACAGCTCCTTCATTTATTTTTCTTCTCCAGTCAAAGAATGTGCCACACAACTGCATGAAGAAGCAAACTGCGGTCTTAAGGAGACAATATTTGAGAGTCTTTGCGATTGCTTTCTTAAAATAACAAAACTTCCATTGATTTCTACCACCTCAACATGTTTTAGACTGTGAGGTTTAAATTGATTAAATTTATTTAGTTTAAATTGATTAAATTTATTTAGAAAGTAGACCTGCCTGTCTCCTCCTGCATCTATCAGTGTGTGTTATTTGGTGGTTCTGCCATTTTCTGAGGGCTGAGGACTTGCTGGAATGATGAATGGAAGTTGGTAAGCAACTTTACCTGTGACAGCCTCCTGTCCTCTGTTCTTATCAATGTCTAGGAAATTAATTTCTTCTTAAGTCAGTTAATGCTGGAATAAACTGAGGGATACTGAGTGATGAACGGTAATTGTAACTTAAAGACTTGACTTTATAGGTCTGCAAGGAAGAAACAGTAAAACAAAGAACAAAACCCAAACGTGCTTGCTCCTACTGATGATGAATTCATCAAAGAGATGTTTTAATCTCTTTTGTAATTTGTGTCCTCTTGCCGTTTTTTGTCTGAAATACAGTCTTAGGGTATCATGTTGCATACAATATCTAAGCTGCTCTTGTGGCTGCATTGTACAGAACAAAATAGCAGGTCTGGGATCCTGAAGGGAAATCGCCTTTGGTTACTTCTAAGGCTGTTCTGATGTTTTGGTCAGCTTTTATGGAGTAAGGACAGGTGGGTGTAAAAAGCACTTGCTTAAATCACTATTGTAGTATTCTTCTGCATGTTCTTCTGTTGGGGTGCTTAGAGTTAGTGACTGTTTCCTAACACAAAGAAGAAATTGCCTCTGAATGAAAGCATACTGGAAACAATCAATCTTCTGTAGCTGCACTAAGTTATTGCAACGGAAAGCAAAAAGTAATATTGTATGTTATATGGCCTGTTACTGACTTCTAGATGTTACTACAGAGCAGTCAAGTCTTCTCTGTGAAGCTGAAGGAACTAAATGTTTAACTGCTAATTAAGCCTAGACAAAATAAATCTCATGATGTGTTTTCCTGTAGGTAACATCATATGGCTGTGGAAGTCTTTAAAGGGAAATTGGGGCCAAATGAAGAAATAGCGCTGTTGTGTGTTGGTAGTTTTACTTAAAAGAAATAACAAGAAATAGTCTGTGATGACCTTACCTGTTGCAGTAGGGTATGAGGTAGAAGGTATTTTTCAAGTGCTATTTGTGGTTTTAAGGATTTTCCGGATAATTTGTAGCTGCTAGTGAAATTAGCAAAGAGGGGGAGAAATGCAGATTCCTTTTGTCTCTGTCACCTATGAGAGTGGTAACAGCCCATTTTGTGTCATGGTATCCCTACAGAGACATATGAGAATGGAATAATGTGTATAGTTCCAAAATGGTTTTGTCTGAAGAGAGCTTTAAATGCTCACACAGCAAATATGTGGGTACGTACCTCTTTTGAAGGTGGATGTTAAATTCATCAGTGGCCTAAGAAAGCTCACAGCAGGACAATGGAAAGTTGAGTTTGACATGAAAAGATATCAACATTGAGAAATATACACTGTTAAAATCTTTACCTTCAGCATGTTAGTAAAGCTGTAGTTGAACAGACAGCCTGGAAGCACTGAGTGGGAAGAGTGGTCAGCTGGGAGGTGGCCAAAGAGAGCACCTCATGGCAGGAGGATTATAGCTGTTGGGTATCCAGTTATCCTTTCCTGCAGATACTGATGTGCGTTACCGAAAAACATTTGCAATCTTTGTGTGTTGAATGGAAGATAAATAAGATAATTTACAAGACGATGTACTAATTCTTTGTTTTAAAACTCCTAGTTGGATTCTGAATTTGTTTGAATTGTTTTTCTTCTGTTAACTGCTTCATTGATGACATTTTGTTTTCTTATGCTAATTTATGTCCAACAAACCCACATTAGTTTTTCCTATTATGAGTTTCGATATGCAGAAGAGTAGCATTCTCCGAAAGGCAGCAACAACTGGAAGTCTATAAAATTCCTTAAGTTCCTCCAAAATTTCTAGCCTACTTTCTTTACAGTAAGGAAAGTGAGAAAGTTTAAAGGCTCATTTTACTGGTAAAATCTTTAGTTTAAAATAGATCCTTGATGTCACGCATGAGATAAATCATAGCAGTGGTTGTTTTGACGCTCTGGAGTGTAGTTATATTATACGCTGGTTTCCCAAGAGATTTTAAAATTTAACAAGCAGGGGCCAGCGTGAGTGATGAAATGAGGCAGCAATAGAGCCATTTCAATTATACTTTTATTACACAGCCATTCTTCCTAAAGCACTCTGTACTTTTTGTAATGCTTACTAGAGTATGAAGCGCTCCATGTGAAGGAAAGGTTGCTCCAATTTTATGAGTAAGTGGACAACGTGATTTCAACTTATTTTGACAGCAGTGCTGGGATTGTAACAGCACAAGTAACACAGGAGTGCGCAGGGAGAAAAGGATGCTCTGCTTAACTTTAATGACTGAGGTCCTCCTTAGAGAATGGTAAAGTTTGATAAGTCAGTAACGTTCCTAGGAACTTGCACATTGGTTTAGGTTCTTCTCTTTTGTTCTCAAGATTCACCTTCCCTGGAGGTGTTTAAGGCACGGGTGGTTGAGGTCCATCCTGAGGGCCATGGTTTAGCGTTTGATAGGAATGGTTGGACTCGATGATCCGATGGGTCTCTTCCAACCTGGTGATTCAATGATTATATGAAGATGATTTACACTCTCAAGTGTATGGTTGACAGTGGCTACTGATTTTTTTTTTTCCCCAGCTGGCCAATACAGCAGCTTTTATATTAATCAAGGTACTTATTATCTTTTTTCACTGCTTATCTTGTAGTTATCTGCTTGCACTATGAATTATTCCTGAATATTTTTTAATATAATTTGTCATCTAGAAAGGCTATTAAATATAATAACGTAACTTATACATAAGATTATGAATGCAAGTTCCCTTTTCTTATGAAGGTAGTAACAAGTATGTTATTCAGATTATACATCTAAATATGTATTTGAATACCTGAAATGTAAATCATCTTTCTTATTTATTGGATTTTAAGGAGCAATTTGAAGTTATCATAAAGACTTGTATTAAAATAACTTTCCATTTAAGGCTGCAATAACACCATCAGGTGCTAGAACTCCTCTTGTGTTACACAAGACATTCATTTCTGGCCTCTTCTCCCTAGTGACAGGGGACAGGATAAGAGGGAATGGCCTCAAGCTCCACCAGGGGAGATTTAGGCTGGACATTAGGAAAAAAATTTTCACAGAAAGGATCATTGGGCACTGGAACAGGCTGCCCAGGGAGGTGGTTGATTCACCTTCCCTGGAGGTGTTTAAGGGACAGGTGGACGAGGTGCTGAGAGACATGCTTTAGTGTTTGATAGGGATGGTTGGACTCGATGATCTGGTGGGTCTCTTCCGACCTGGTGATTCTATGATTCTATGAAATTTATCATGTGGCCTCTATTTGCTTTAGGGTAAATTCTTTTCTGTGTTATTTTGTGTGCCCCTTGAACCATCAGCATGGTCAAATGGCCTCCTCTAAATGTGTAACCAGTGCAGAAATCACTCAAAGAGGGGGCTTCGTTGAGCGTGTTTCAGACAGTGCATTGGGGGTGACAGGAATCACGGCTGCTTCTTCGGTAATTGAACTGCTGCACGTACTCTAGTCAGGCTGCAGCTGATTGTGGTTATTAAATTCCCATCAGAATATACTAAATTTCATTCTAATACAGTCTTATCAGAAATATCCCTCAATGTCTAAGGTAACTGTTAATTTAGACCACTTGTGTCTTTCTGAGATTAGCGAGAAGGGAATCTATTTTTTTCTCCTTTTACAAGCAGACCTGTTAAATCCTTTAGCTGAATGGATAACGATTACAAGTCTCGGCTGACATGCTACAATTTTTTCAATTCCTGAAAGGTCGTTTATAATAACAGAAATGACTAGCGCAGCACACCTACAATATCTGTGTTGTGAGGGAACTCTGATTAGAATTTCAGCTGGTTCCAAGGGATACGCTTTTTGTATGCAGAGGGAGGCTGTTAGACTGCTATTCATGTCCACGGCTACTCTGGCCAGCAACAAATAGTCACATTCCTTTCTTATAAAAACCCCTAAATGTATGGTATAAATGCAAACTGCCTTCATTGATGGAATATTATTAAATTCTTCTGATTAGAAGCAGATGTGCAACGTTTCCCGTTTCAGAGAGTATTGTCAGGGTTAGACTGCAGTGCCATATCAGCATATGAGGAAAAGAGGGGCAAATCAGTTTTAGAAAATGTGAAGGAAAAGGTTTTTTTTCCCTTCTATTTGTTGTTTGTGCTCTGAAAAAAATGTGGAAAATGATGACATTTAGTGTTTGAGAACAGAGCTGTATCTCTGATAGTGTTGGATCAGAACTTTTGTTTTCTTTCTTAATTAACTCCTACCAACAAAAATCTTAAATATGCTGAAATGAGTGTGGAGTTCTTGGTGTAGGTTAAATATTTCTGGTATAGTTGTAGCAGCCTCTAATATCGAGGAAGTTTGTGAACACTACTGGTACACACAATGCTGTAAAGTTTCTACAGGTCTGCTTAGGTCTTAGAATCATAGAATCACACAATCACCAGGTTGGAAGAGACCCACCGGATCATTGAGTCCAACTGTTACTATCAAACACTAAACCATGCCCCTCAGCCCCTTGTCCACCCAAGCCTTAAACACCTCCAGTCTTGCTGAAGTTAATCTGTTTGTGTTGTGACTTTTCGCTTTTGAACCTTTGGACCCCAAACTCAAGAATCTACTTGAAGATTTGGCAAGCCTGAATGTTGATTCTGGAGTGACAACTTGTATTCTGTTCTTTGCCTGTATCTGCATAGTCTTTAACATCTACTGGGAAATCTTATTTCCCCTTATAATATCTGTCATCTGAAGTTACCTACTGATTATGCACCCCTTTTTTCACTTTGCTTCTGAGCTTGAAAAGTTCTACGTTTTGTTGAACAAAATGAAGTGAGTACCTTGATGCAAAGAAGTTCAATCAAAATTGCTTCTCAGCAATTTAGCCAGCTATTCTGTTCAATTTTGGATGAATGACATACTTCTCCATTTCCTTTTAGTTTTTTTAATCCTTCCCATGTAATAGACTGCTGCAGTATAAAGAATGTTCTATCTGACAATATGCATACATATTTCCCAGGAATAAATTAGGACATTTCCCAATGCTCCAGCACATCACTGTTTAATATAGGCCAATAGATCAAAGACATCTACTGCGGTTTCCCTCCTGGGTCTGTTAAAGCCAGTAAAAATGTGACCCTTTATAGTATGTGCTGTATTATTTAGAAAGCCACTGTTTCCCTAGAGTTAATCTATTCAAGAAGTTATTGAATTTAGGTTTCTTTTAAAGTATGTCTTTCTATACTATGTCCACAAACCTAGCTAAACCTAGCTAGCTTGTTTTATATAACCAGCTAGTTCCTACTTGTACCTACCTCACTGTGCTATGTTTGGACTGTGAACCAGCAGCCACAAATAATTTATCCAGCTAGGAACTTCTCATTTTGTGTACTGAGCCTTCAAATGGTTAATGATCTAGACAATTATAAATTTGCTAAGGAACACAGAGAGGGAGTATATGGAGGATCATATTTTTATATGTGTGATTAACCTATGCAAAGTAATTTTGTGCTTCTGAAGAGTGAATTATATTTTGTGATCATATCTGTAGAATAGCTCTACTGTGAAATCAGTGTGATTTCCCTCAAAATAAAAAATAAGGAAAATTACTATGTGAATATGTAAGTAAGAGAAATAAGGAGTGTTGTGTATGTTTGTGAAGAGTTTGATTGGAGTACAAACACCAGTCTTTGAGAGATTTTTGTGTAGTTGTTTACCAGCACATTAAACACTAACAGTATCTTTTCCAGACTATGAAAATTTGTGAGCTTTATTGGAAATTGGTTAAAATGTTGCATCATTAGACTAAGCATTAGCACAATAAATGCCATCTCATTGCTAGGAATGAACTATTAGAACCTTAATATGACTTGAAAATCTTTCTTAGCATTTAGGTGTTGCTGTATTACTTTATTGTGAAATCGTCATTAAACCACAACTTTAGGAAAGAAGAGCAAAATATTTTTTTTCTCTCCTAAGAAAGTCCAAATAAAATTAAAAAACCCCAACTCATTTAGGTTTTAACAGCACTGTAGGTTTAGAAAGTCAAAATCTTTCTAGCATCTATTTGGCATGTAGTTCTTGGATTAAAAACTGATAGGAAGGCAACTTTGTTGTAATTTTCAGAAGGAGAAATCTGGCCTAGCTATAGTCATCTGCCAAATGTGTAACCCAATTTACTGGATATCCGTTAGCTTCCAGATAGAAACTTAAGATCTTAGTGTCCAATTTCATGATGAGATTTCATCATAATATTTACTGGTTTATAGGAAATAAGTAGGGCAAAGTGATTGATAATACTGCTCCTGTAAATTCCTGTGACGTTCTTGTTTTCGTGCCCACCCAGCTGAGGAACTGGGAGCTGCTCGCTCTTACTGGATGTCTCGACAGCTGCCAGGATTGATGTTCAGCCTTGAGCTCATGCATTAACTGACCCAACCGTCTGATTGAACAGTGCGATATAACTCCACTGCGCTTTATTCCTACTCTGTCACGCACTGTAGTTATTTATTATCCTCTCCTACACAATTTAGTACACTTTGGCATATGCTCAGATGAATCACATCAAAGATTAGTGAGGTCTTTTATTTTCCCCAGGAGACTTAAATTTAGTATGAAAATTAACCAGCGTCGCTGTCCTCATCCACCTCTGTTTTAAAAGTTGCGGGATGTAAGCTGAGCTGTTTGCTTAAATCGGCACTTTTTAGCTCCCGCAATCAGAGTTTCAGACATATTCAGAAATGGCTGATGACAGAAATAATTTCCTTCTGCCAGTAAACACAGTGAAGTGGTTGTGAGCTTTGGATGTTAATACAGGGGAGGGCATGTGTGGCAGACTTGCTATTTCCAACTTACCTAAGCATGGTCTTTACAAGTGATTTGTTATTTAATGAAATTTCAAGTAGCTGAGGTAAAGTATCAAGTTCAGTATAAACAAATCGTTTATTATATAAACAAATGAGATCTAAATTACGGTGATTTTTCACCTGATACAGATCAGTGCAAAGTAAATAGTCATTTACATTACACCGTGTAGCTGCAAGCGGATGAAAATGTATGGCAGCACTGAAGAGCAGAGGCTGCACTGTGGGGTAGGATGAAGTTCTGTCCCTTTCTCTGCCTGTTTTCTCCTTGATGGTGCAGACAGATCTGTGTTATCCGAGTAAACCTTCTTACCTTGTCTTACAGGGTCTCTTGGCGGGGTTGGGGGGAGTGTAGTTGGGCCCTTAAATCTTAAAAGAGCAGTTCACACCAAAGGAGATAAAGGAGTCTCAATCCTTCTCGCCTATTACATTTAATTTCCATCCCTCGCATAGTTTTTTTGATCTGTGAAAAACTAATTATTCTTTCGGTAAAATCTGATCGGTCGAGAAGGGGGAAAAAAACATTTTGGATCTGACCTTTCCCTGACATTAATGCTGCAGGGCTGAAGCAGTTCTAAATGGTGGATTTGGGGGGTGTGGGGTTTTTTTGGTTTTGTTGTTTTTTTTTTTTTTTTTTTTTTTTTTTTTTTTTTTTTTTTTTTTCCAGAGAAGCACCAGTGAGTAAAAGATCTGGGGAGAAGGAATGAGAGGAAGCATTTGCAGCAACCTGGCTGCTCAATCAACCGATTACCAGTAGGTACATAATGTCCAGAGGAAAGGTGCAAGACTGTACACTGTATATGTATATGATTTCTATATTACATGATTTCAAAAGAAAAATTCTTAGAAATGGAAAGGGAGTCCTATTATTGGGATCAGTCATTCCTTTAACTGACATGGATGCTAAAAACTCTTTTACCTCAATGGCCAACTGGTCTGTATCTGCCTCTCAGGTAGTAGATAAGGTGGTAGTTGTTATAGGCAGAAAATGATTTCTGCTGGCAAGTTTGACCTTCACTTGAACCGTCGGTAGTGTGAAGTTGTTGGTGATGGTATATGTTTGCTCCAGCCTGGTGCATTGAAGAATATTTTCCTGGCCCATTTATGCTTCTCCCGTGTATCCATAGCATAGCTCTTGAACAATATTTTCTTTTTCCTGTGCTTTACCTCTGATGATTAATAGTAAACGTAGCAATGAAAGGGTGGCAATTATAATTTCATTAATCACCTAATAATTGGGGTCCAAGGCTCAACTGTGACTTTAGGCTTCTACATCCTAAGGAATTAAAGAGAAATTTCTATTAATCACTGTGTCCCAGCTGCTGGCAAGGGCTGTTCTAACAATAGATCTAATCATTTCAAGATGTGCTACAATTAGCGTGAGGATGATAAAGGAGTTCATCCTCCGAGTCAGCCTGCTGGTCCCGGGAGGCTACAGGAAGGAGCCTCTCTATTACGCCAGTGATTTGCCTCTAAATACTATGCGTTCAAGTCATGCTTCCCAGGAGATTTATAGATGTTTAAAGCTTTTAATAAACTTAACCTGACTTACAGCATCTATTCAAAGCAGGATGGATTAGTATGGTTGGATCTCTCTGGTGTTTTGGCTTTCCAGTTGGTGGGTGGTGCGCTCCCCAGCTGCCAAAAAAAGATGTTGCTATTAAGCATATAGTATATTCATTAATTTGTGCATGGAAAAAACATCTGTTTGCAATTCCTTCGTGCCTCAGCTTATTGATAATTTTTGTGCAGGTGTGTGGTTAAATGGCAAATCGGAAAAGAGTTCTGTCCCTGCTTTTGTGTAACCGAACAGCAACTTCGTAACTCCACTAACAGCCAGTATGTCTCTAGATGTTGGGGGAAATGTCTTACCCTGCTATTTCAGGCCTCCAGCTGGTAGGAGATTTCTTGTATAAATCTTCCCAAGAATTCTTGGGAGTTCACTGGCTCGTTGTTATCTGCCCTAAGAACAGAAATAAATGAAGCCACCGATGTGCAAGCAACATTGTGAAAATAAAGACTCCATGCATAGAGAAATAATGAATTTTCTAAAATCTATACGTGGAGATAAGCCACAGGTATCCATGTTTCAGATAGCAAAATGATGTAACTAAGGCAACTAGAATAATAATTGGACATAAGAAGGAAGCCTGTATAAATGAGATTTCAGGGGGTTGTATACATTTTCCAAAGGGTTATTTAAACTCTTTCCAGCAAAAGTGAAACTTGTCGGAAATGTAACAGTCTGTTGAAGTTATCAACACTTTATGTTTATCAATCACTCATGTTTATGGTAAATTTCTGAAAAAAGGATTTGGTTTTGAACAGAAGATTACGAGCAATCTTCTAAAAACAAATACAGCATCTTAAAGGTTTTCATATTAAACCTTCAAGCTGCAAGTCGTGTGTGTTTATATGATTCCGCATTGCAGGATTCGTAGGAAATTGCTTAGCCCTTGGAGGTGTCAGGGTATAAAGCAGCATTCCCCATGTGTGGAAAAGCTCAGCTAAGAACTGTTCAGGAACAAGATTATTAAGCTGGGGAGACAATTAAAAGCAAATGCATTCGTGATGTTTGATGCAGGCTAATCATATGTGGGATAACGAATCTTGTAGAACAGTATAATTAATTTGTATATACACATAAAGTGTACCACCTGGATTTTTGTTTCAAAACTGTGCATTTGAAGGAGTTGTGCTCTTTCTCTGTCACACCTTGATTCAGAAGAGTGGGTGGCTTGCTCTTCCTATGTCTTCATCATAAAAAAGGGTGTGGGATCCTGTCCTACAGTGTCAGTTCCTAAGGAATAGCAGAAATCACAGGTAAAACTGCTTTGCAAAGTGTCCCTGAACTCAATCATAGAATAATGACCCACCAGATCATCGAGTCCAACCATTCCTATCAAACACTAAACCATGAATGCATAGCTTTGAAAAGTTAAGATCTTGGCCTAATGATTAGGTGAATTGCATGTGATTGAGGTGAGTCAGAGCAGTTTCTTGATCTGATGTGAAACCAGCATGATCAAACACTTTGTTATTCAAACAGAACTTTGCGAATAATTTAATTGTGAATTATTCACTTAGTGAATTTAGCCTCCTTTACGATTCAGAGGCTGTCTGAAGGCAAGTTTTAGTTTCCCTCATAGTATTTGCTATTCCAGTTATTTTCCATTTAATACTTTGAGGCACTGGTCTGTTTGCAGTGGTCATCTGCTTCACCACACTCAAATACAAGTTGTTCAGCTCACTGGAGGTCGCTTCTTGTACTGCTTGGCAAAGTGTGCATCTTCAAGGGAGGACTTGGTACAGCTTCTGAGGCTTTAGATGCTTAGAATAAAGAAACAGCAAATATCTTCAGTACATAGGTTCAGTGGTGTTACACCTTTTTCAGATTCAGTTTAACCCTGGTTGTCTTGGGTGGGTTTTAAGACTTCTCCCCTTTTCCTGGGTGTAAGATTTTCCCATAAGTTATGCTTGTGCTAATGGGAGAATTTGGAGACTGTTGCCCATGAGAATTTGTACAAACAAAAGTCATTGAGTAGCAGCATGGTGAGGGAAACTGAGCTGAGGATTGGAGTAGTAGTCTTTTGAGTTCAAGTGAACTGGATTTTATGGGACATTCACTGAACTTATATGGTATGTTTTTATGGTTCTGAGCAACAGTAATTTTTCCATACAAGCTGTTAAAATTAGAGGGAAAATAGCGCAGGATCTTTTTAGAACAAAATGACCTGAGCTTCCAAGGTGCACTTGTTTTAACAGTCATGGATTGAGTTTTGTGACTTATTATTACAGGTAGAGCAGGTGACTGCCAGCCTCTTTAATACAGGCATGTTACGATACGTAAGAATAAAAATAATCTGAAGATCGTAAATTTAAATTTCAGTTGCAGTTATTATATTCTCTTTTCTCCTTCCTTTATGAAGACCCGTTTTGGATCTTGTTGCTGTCTATCGTTATGCTTTACAGGCATACATGGAAAACTTGTAATGTGTGAAGAAATGTTTGCTACATTTTTTTTTAGACTTAAATAGAAAAAATGTCTCTTGCATTCTTGTTAATTCATTGCCATTCACCTCAATACCGTTTTATGTGAATTTTAAGTGAAGTTCACTGTTGCTCCTCTGAAAAGGGATCACTGGGATGCTCTATCCATTTTAAATGATATGGTAAACAGTGAAGGTCTCTGAATAGACTAAATGAATGAGGAAAGCTGAATTTGTATTACAACATGGAAACAGAACATGATGAACAGGAATACTGAGAAAAATTGTTTCCAGAAAAGAGATTACTTTTTTAAACTGCTCATTTACTGTTAAATTTTTGTGAAGTGCTGCGAGTTCCTAAAATGCTCATCTAATAGTTTTTTACAAATAGAGTAATTTTTTGTATTCTTTTTGATAGGGGTGATAGCACTTTGTTACACAGGAGGAGCTAACCCGAGCAACTACTTTTGCGATTGAAGATAATCACCATCATCATACTTGCTACTAAATTACCACTTTTTGTCTTTGCTTAGGCAAACATTCTTGTTTTCATCTTCTGCTTTAAAATTTGGCACTGCTAAGGATGGTGTAGAAACAATTTTTGTCTGTGTTCTGATGCAGTAACAGTTTATCAGAAATGAATAGACATCCGCTGTTTTCTGTTACTAAGGGCTTATATTAAGTAGCTGAAGGTGTGTGCTTTGCATATTACAGTTGCTTTATACTCGTGACCATGATTTTTTTTTTTTTTTAAGACATTTATATTCTATTTTGATATATTTGGGTGTGTAAAGAAGATATAATAGTATAGACAATGAGTCTTTAACCAGCCTTCTTGTTTTGCTGGTCGTGTTGAAGACCACAGCATGGAAAGAAAGAAATGAAAAAAAAGCTGATTATTTGTTTTCTTGTAGTGTTTTCTTCCCTCTCCTAATACCATTTTCTTCATACTTTCTTCCATACTTGCACAGATTTTAATATATGCTGTATACAAAATAAAGTAGTGTGATATTACACTTTCAAAGGAGGATACTGCAGATTAAGATACTTCAAAATTACACTGGAATTACGTTTCTCTGTGAGCAATGCTGTACACTGCAGTCAATATAAGTCGTCTTATTGATGTGCATCTGAGATTGGCCTTCTCAGGGCAGCCAATTTCTAGTACTCTTTGAGTCATGAAAAAGACCTCTTGTGCTTTCTTCCACGAGTGCTACGAATAATAAAAATTCCTTATTTGTCCTTTTCTTGTACGGACTGAGAACAGCAGCAGCAGCAGCAGCAGCCATGTTATGGCAAGTATTGCCATTTGGGATCCTGCTGGCAAATAAATATAGTGTAGGAAAAAGGTGTCATTACTATGACTCATTGCACCCAGGTTGTGAAAGGCTGTGATTCATTAGTACCAAATATATGCTATACAACATGATAACTATTTTAGCCTGAAGTTTTACAATAATGGAAATGCAGGAATAAAATGATTTTAAGGAGATGGAGAAGTAAAGAGGAAGTGCCTCTGCCATCAGATGAACATAATGGTTTTCACTTGACACTGGTAAAATGAATATGCAATAAAAATGAATATGCAACTAAGAGGAGCTACGTAAAATCTCTGTATAGATGTATATTAGGAACAGGCAGTATTTATAAACATTTGCAGAGGATCCTTTTATGTTCTTTACCAGTTCTTGTTCTTTTGGTGTATCTTCCAGTTGTAGGAACCTCAGTTTAGTAAAAAGACGTGACATACTATTTATGTGACAAATTTATGGTAATCAAGATTTATATGTTTTTCTCGATTGTTTTTCTTTCTGTAAGAACATTTTACTTTAACACCTATGCCCTAGGAAGAGTTTTGGATGCTTTAACTTGATTCAGTAAAGAGAGTCGCACAAGTCTTGTGGCACAATATGAAGTTATAAGAAAATATGAATGTTGTGAGGAAGCTTTCTTCTCATTTACATCAGTCCTTTGGATCCCTAAGTTTCTCATAACAAGGGGTAGAAAGATAATAGTACTAGATACATGGAGAATTAATTAGGATGAACAGGAGAATATATTGTTGTGTCCCATAACTTACATTTAGATTAACTTTAGATTCTAGAGCTTTGCCATTGTTTCAGCCTATTTAATTTGCTCTCTCAGTAAATTTTGTTGACACTTTCTGCTTCTTGTAATTTAGGTTTTCAAGTTCACCTTGAACTGGAACTGCATACCAACTAAAGAAATCTTTCCATTTCTTTGGTCTAATTTTTGACAGAAAGTGTATTTTCTAATAGGTCTAGTATCCTTAGATATTGGCTCTGCAGTATTGTGCATGCAGCTTTTTGTTATAACGATTTTTTTAGCAAGAAATGTTTGCTTTTTCATCTTTTTTTTTTTTTTTTTTTTTCCCCTGCTGGTGCTTTGCTCCAAGGTTGAAGTTGTCTTATGTTTACTAGTGTTTGTTGTCATTATAGATGCCATCTGTGGAACAACTTGGCTTCAAACTATGTTGAACATTTTCAATAAAAGTAATTCTTGTGTCAAGACATGGGCATGTTATGGATTGTAAATCTTGATTTTACTGCCAGCCTCTGCCAGATTTTACTTACTGCTCTGTGCATTCCTCTGTTGAGCGAAATATTGTCATTGTTATTCTTCAAACAGTTAAGGACATCATTTCAGTATTAGAAGGGGAAAAAAATTCTAGGTGTCCTTTCTTCCTCATGATTTTTGGCCTGTTCTACTCTGCAGGGCTTTTAGCTCACTGTGTAACAAAGGTGGTGTGGCCTTCTAAATATTGTATCTTATTAATAATCTCATTAGCATTCTTTTTACATGCGTGCTGCAATTCAAGTATCAGAGGGGAGCTCCCTTGCCCAATTACTGTCATGGTTTACCCAAATATCATTATGCTATTGAGTGGCTTAATTTATTTGATCATCAATGCTACAGCAACTGGGAGCCCCAGCCCTGTGCTAGGTGTGAGAATATTTCCATTACTAAAGTTATGACAATTTTTGTTGACCTCAGTATTCCCTACCCTCAGTGCGGAAGCTCCCCTAAGATAGAAGTGATGGATAAGTGATGGACTGTTGAAACTCTTACCACTGGGGTCTAGTGGAGATGCATCTCACCACGCAGGAGAGTCTGTGTGGCATGGCTCTGATCCAACCAGCAAGGTGTGCTCTATGGGAGAGACTGTTTTTTTGCAGGAAACTCAACGGGTCTGTCATATGGGACCTCTAACCATTTTTGTCAAGTGCAAGGTCAGCCAGAGTCATGTATCTGAATCTCACAGTCTCATACCAAAATGATTCCATGGGCAAAAGCATATGTCTTGTGCCCATGAAGCTAAAGGTGAGGAGGGATAATTTATTCATGGACAGGGGTTCTGACTGCATCTCTTACCGCAGAGGTGGACTTGGACTGGATTTGAATTGACTGGTAGCCACCTAGCAAGGGCAGGCTCTTTTCCCTCACATTTTCCTGCATTTATATGCAGATTATGGATTACAGCAGCACTATTCAGGCAAGGGGGAGGGCTACAGCATGGGAGCCACAAAAAGCACTTGACATTCAAGGGTATATAATAATGTACTGCTATTTTCTTAGATGTTCTTGCAGGCTCCATTATGCCCTAGAGGCAGTGGAAGAGCTGTGGCCAGGTGTTAATGCTTTATTGGTGTAGGGCTGCACTTCATCTGTGTTAGGCTGTGAAATGGTAGTTTGGTGACCTTCACAGCACAAGGAATGCTTCAGGTGCCTGAAGTCTGCTCAGACTTCCGAAGGTGATAGAAATCTGTTTTCTAACTTCTGTTGCTCAGGTCAAGTGGCTTTTTGTAGAGGGCAGCACAAAGATGGTTCTGCTGGGTCCTTGCGTTGGTACAGGGTACAGCATTGTCACTTCAAGTGCTTTTCTGGTGATTGTGAAGTATTTTCCTCTACTGGTTGATGATCAATATTGTGAATCTTATAAAAGCAAAGGTTTTAGAAATGTGCTTAGTTATAGTTCTCAGGTTATATTCTATGTGCATTATGTGCATCTGTTTGATTGAACAATGGAATAGTAAATAGAAATTCTTAGTCTCTGTGAGTTTTGGGATAAATACTTGTTTGTGTCCCGATTCATCATGGCAACTCAGTGAACAGATTTGCAGACTTAATACAGTAAGATTATATATTACATAGGAAGTCTGTAAAGCTATTATTATGACCTAATCTTTGTAATGCTTATGCTTCAAATTATACCGTACTGTGAGTTAACCTGCTAATATAATACTATGGACTGAGAGGCATGAGTTCAAAGATTTTTTTACTGGTCACCCTTCCTCTTGTAACTGAGGGTCAAATGGCTGAATGAGCAAACCTTTGCAACAGTGTCTGAGCGAGAGGCTTTTAAACTCAGCTGTTTATTTTTGATAAATCAGACTAACCACAAACATAACATTCTCACTCTACAGTTTTTCTTAAACCACTAGCTCTAATGAGTAAGCTTATGTGTCCATGGCACCCAGAGAAACTTCCCTGGCAACATGTCATACAATAGCATGCTTTATGTTCCTTTGTTTCATCAGAAAATGATAATTAGTTTACTTTAAAAATATGATCTATGCTTCAGTTCTCATTTTCCTTACCTTTGGGAATGGCTGCAGTTAAATGAAGATGAGAGTGATCTTGAATGTGACATTATAAAGTATTTTTATATATGTAAAGTATATATTAAAAATCAGTTCATAATTAGTAGATTTATGTGTGTTTTCTTGTGGGGCCTAACCAGCTGGAATTTTTAAGTCCTGTGCCATCCTTAGGCAAAAAGTTAAATGCACAGTGTTATGATGAGAATAAATTGTGTTGGGAACATAAGTGCACAGTATGCAGTGCAAAAGACCGCAAAGTGTGGCGCAAAGCAGCCTCTACTTCTATGTGCCATGAACAGAGGATTGTGTCACTTAGCCATGTACAAAGGCAAATGGTTGACAAACATTTTTGTTGTGAATGGATGGGAATTTGGGAAAGTCTTGAGGATTGGGTTTTTTTTCCTGCTCTGCCTAAAACCCATCTGGGATATAACTCCTCTCCTTCAATTCTAGCTTCTCAGAAAACATACTAAAAACTCTGCTTCTCTAGTTTAAAAATGAATTACCATTGATGTGATGGTTTAATTCTTTACTGTAGAATCTGTGTGAAGGATATCAAACCATTAACTCAACTTTATGAAGTTATTAGCTTAATGTAATCAGTTGCAAATGAAGCTATGCTTACCTTTTCCATTCACCGGAGACTCTCCTAGGCAAAGTGTGAAGGACTGTGGGAGAGTAAGGATGAACTTTCCTCTTACCCACTAGCCCTGCGAACAATGCTGTAAATATGTATTGCTGTGAAGTAGTTATTGAAGCCAAGAAGGTGAACTAATTCTGACTAGATGTTCAAACCAGAATGTCAGTCAGCATGATCACTACAGCTCATCATGCCTCACTCCCAGCAGATGGTCTGATGGCACACTTGTAATTTATTAGCTAATGTGAGGCACTGTATTGATTTAATACTCTGTCTGTTACACTGGCTTACTGCTATGTGGTGCAATTTTGCCTTGGAGCATGACCTCAATGAAATCACTTTCAGGTCTATAACAGCACTAATATAAATCATGTGTCTCACCGAGCACTCCTAAATGTTGACTAGTAATTAAAATTTGCATGGAGATGGGTGTATCAAGCCATCCACATGAGCTGTGTTTTATAATTTTATGTTTATTACATTTGCATTAGTTAAACCTTAAGCTTTTCATCTAGTTTTGTAAGGGTGTGTTCAGCCCTCATTTAAATTGCTAAGAATCCATATTTCACATGCATTTTAAGAATTGCACGACTTGTAATTTTACAGGATTTCAGCAGAGAGGTAAATGTCTAAATACCTTTGAGGATCTGAGAATAACTTTTTTTTTCTGCTTAAAGTCTTTTATTGCTTTTATGAAAATTCAAAACTTGCTGGAATTTTTCTCTTGAGCCAAGGAAGTCTCAAGTTTTTGAAAATGGAAGGAGAAGTTAGGAAGGCACTTTTCCTGTTACCTTGGGATTAATATTTTATTTACATTACTTACATGGAGTGTATCTCCATCATTCTGAAATCTATGATGAAGTGTATTCTTTCCATTTAACTGCAAGTCTTCAAGATTCTCTGGGGATGTGTTATCCAATATTTCTATTAAAAGAGAGCGTGTGCAATAGAGTTTGACTTCCCAAAGGAAAACAGAATGAAGTTTGCACAGATTGCTCTGTAGATTCCTAAGCAAAACGAGCAGGAAGAGGAAGGTGTGGGATTTATGTTCAGTTAGCAGCAAGACTTGGCCACACTAGCAACCTTCAACACAGGGTCACTAGTCTTAGGAAGGTCATCTGTATAGGTGAATGGCTTCACAATTTGTAACAATAAAAAATCATGTAGGTCCTTGGATTTAGAGCCTGCAGAGAGTGGAATTTTATTACTCTGCTTTGACTAGTGCTCTTCTTCACATGCTTCTGAAGTGTCTAGCTTAGCTTAAACACACTTGAATTTCTGTGAGTATAGTTAGGACATTGTCTTCTGTCTCTGAGGGGTTTGTTTGATAGATAGTGCACAGATGTGGTGAAGTAAGGATTGGTAGTTGAAGCTCTTAGAGAGTATCTTCATTAATTGAGTTTCCAGCTTTTAGGTGGGAATAATTAGCATCTTTTTATATGGTATTTGCACACCAAATTCCTTCTTGAGGAACAGAAGGAGGAAGGAAATTATTTATAGCAGTCTTTTATTGGTTTTACTATTGCTATTTAGTTTCTAGTAGTTAATGCGATAGATGAAATTATGGATTTAAACCAACATAGCTAGCAGTGTTTTGCCAGACAGTTAGAATTTAGTGATATGATGAAAAAAAGTTAGTAAACAGTAATGGATAAGTGACAGCTTGGATTAATTTCAGAGTGGAATGCTCTTTCTTGCAGGTATGACAGTTTCTGAATATTAAGTGGACATTTCCTAGATCCTGAATTCTGCAAAGCTGGTTAAATTAGACTGTAGGAATACTTAAAAGGCACGATTACAGCTTTTTTAACAAGAATTGTCCTCCCCCACCCGTATTATCATTGTCATCATCCTGTTTTGGATCTGTGGTGAATAATGGAACCAGTGACACTGGAAAATGTACTGTGCTTAACACTTTTTAAATCTGTGCTAAAATGAGAAACAGGAAAGCAATGCAAATGTGCTTTGTACTTAGAAGATATGTGTAATAGTCAAACTACAGAATGGTGCCTCGCGTGCTAATAAAGTCACTGTACCCATGACCAGACAAGTGTAAACTTGGACAGAAACTGTTACCAGTTTCACATATCAGAGGTAACTGAGAGCAGTGTGGATTCAGTTTGATTTGTGTTCTGGTCTGAGACATGACCGTATCTGAGAAAATCTTATGACGTAACAGCTCATAACAAGTTTCTTTGTGAAATTCTAGAGGAAAGTTTACCAATTTAAGAATATTCATCCCTAGTTCTTTACATACATTGTGTATAAGTTTCAGGGCACATGCAGTGCTTTGTAATTGGGTCTGAATTAGGCGATGACTAGCAATGATAGTAATCAAAAAGTCTAGATGTCTAGTTCTGAAATATTTCCATTTTTTGCTTTATGATGAGGACCACTGGGTCCTCTGGGATGAAAAAAACACACACTGACATTCACCTCTGATTAACCTAGTCTTGTCCTAACAGAATAAATAAGACACTATGGTGCCAATGTGAAGACATTTATAAACTACTTCTAAAATCAAGTAAAGAAAACATCCTAACATAACAGTGTTGGTTACCTACAAGTCTACCTATCAATAGTTTAAAAATTAATGCGATTAACTGTCTGTTATTTCTTGTGCTGATCAGGCAGTTAGAATTACCTCTTTGAAAATGCATTAGTTTTGATTCTGAAATTAGGATCTTGCTAAAGTTAAACTGTTCAGAATTAAACTCATTTGAAACAGAAAATTAAATGTTCAAGTGAATGAAAATGAGAGAATTTTTTTTTTTTTCAGAGATCCTTGCTTGATATAAATGTGCTGATCCCTGTAAAAGAAGTATTTTAAAGTGCTAACGCTTTTATACTCACCTTGTGAGTGGTTTTCAGTCTGACTTTATTTTCCCACCAATAAACTATTTCCTGCTGGTTGGAAACAACATGCAGCTGGCAACATCACTTTGAAATATTCTTATATTAAAATGTAACACACAGTGATAAAGGGAACTACACTGATGTTAATTCTGAGTTTAACCATGCCAAAAATTAGTGACTAGGAGTTGTGAAGTAATGAGAGGGGTTCTGAAACAAATGTGGTGATAAAATGATGATGTGCTTGGCCTCTGCCACAAGGGCACCCGGGAGATCTGTGTTGATGTTGCCACTGAAAGGGCTTGATCGATCCTAAATTAGGCTTGTCTTGCCTAAGCCCACAGGCTGTTGCCCTTATTTTTTATGAAGAATGAAGGTTTTATTGTATAGTCAAGCTTTTCACATGCATGACAAATAGCACATCACTGGTACGAGCTCTATGTCCTTAACTGTGGAACTAAGAGAAAATTTCAAATACAATAAAATTTTAATACCATCACAGTAATCTACTTTTCACATATATTTCAGTAATGGACTAAATTAAAGTTGCCATTAAAGAGATCAATCAGAATTATTAGCAACTGGTGGAGTCTTTATAAACAAATATAAGAAAGAAATCTGAGGGATTGGTCAGCAACCTCAGTTATCATCACCCTGACTGCCCTAATGGGCTATAGTCTTGTTGGAGCTACCTGCAACCAAAAAGAACCAGACCAAAATGTGCCTGACATCACTGCAATCTCAGGTGTGCCCTTCCAAGTAAAATGAAGTTGTTCAGTAAAGACCCGATAGGTGAAAACTGAGCTTAAAATAAATGAACTCATTTGACTGAAAGTGATTAAGAAACACGTGGATCTGGAGGGGCTTTTTCAGGGGGGATTGGAAGAGCTTCAGTGGGCACTGCTGGAGTCAAAGGAGGGCACAGCCTAATACTTTCCAATTAATAATGTCTGAAAACAGATCTGAAATCCCAGGTGGTTTCTTAAATTGGTCTTTTGTTTAAATAAGGTAAAAAATGTATTTTTATGTTAGTCATTTGGGAATTATAGTGGGAAATAACTCATCCCAAAGTGATGTATGCTGGGTTTGTGCACATCTATGTTGAAAAATATTTTTAAAAAATAATACACAGGGAGATAAATCGTGACTTGATTTCAGGATGCTGATTAATTTGGTGCTCAGTGTACATTTCCCAAAAAAGGTTAATGAATCTGTCGAACTAATGAACTTTTCTTAATTAATACAAGTTTCAGTTTTCTCAGAGCAAGGGCACTGGAGATGAGAGCAATGAGTCTCACACAAGTAAGCACATATTCACCACTTTTTTGTCGAGTAAAAATACTTAAAGCATTGAGTTACTTTGCTGCAGTTATACAAGACACTTAAGGACTGAGTCTGTACATATTTATGTAAATCCATGTAGGTATTTCAGGAGTCTCTCCCAGAGTATTTTTAAGGTAGGGCTGAGGTTTTGTCTCTCTGGGATTCCCTTTTGAGCAGCTATTTTACAAAGGTGAAATTCCTACAAGGAGAAAGTCATCATTCTCTTAGTTAAATTGGCCTATAGATCCTAAGGTGGAAAGGTTCCAGCTCAGCGTGGAGGCTTTTTTTTCTTCACTAATGTCTAAAACTAAATCACCCTCAGGCCTAGAGCAAATGGCCAGCCTTGTAAAAGAGTGTGTTCACCAAAGTGCTAAACGAGACGTGGCAGGAGCTGAGCGGAGGGGGATTCTCGGAGGAGCGCGGCACGTACCGCTCCGTATTTGCCTGAGGTGTAGTACAAAGTGGTTCCTCTCTGTCGAGGCGAGCAGGTAACTGAAATAGGAGCTCAGTTGCTGGGAATGTAAAAGTCACCGCCTGCCCCTGGCCGCTCATCTTCAGAGCAGCTGTCAGCGGTGCGGCTGGTGTGCTTGTGCCGACGTGAAGGCGTGCAGAACCCTCCAAGGGCTTGGGGAAACATATGTTCTGATGCAAACTTCCCTGTTTGCCTGTGAATGTCATGCCGCGCCTTTTCATGCCTAGATATCCCCCCAGCCACTTCAGAGCTTTACAACATGCTAGGAAATTACTTCCTTCACCTGTTTTCTTCTGGTTTTGGCTCAGCTCCACCTTGCAGTGTATACTTTGGACAGTGCTTCATGCGTTTGCTTTTCAGAGTCTAGACTTCCTTCTGGAAGCATAAGATTCAGCTCAGCTTGAGTTAAGTGGCTGGAGGATAGCTGGTGGTTATCAGAGGGCAGTTCCTTCAGATCCCTTCTGTATCGCATGGTCAAAGTGAAGCAAACCTCTCAAGAGCACAAGCTGCGCGTATGGCTTCAAACTAGGGAAATTTTATTTCCTCTAATTATATTAAATGCCTTAATAAAGAAAAAAGGTATTAAATAGATCGTTCCTATTTATAAAAGTAATATTTATGCTGTTATTCTGCTAAGTAGCTATTAAGGATTGTCAAAGATGATTTGCAAAATAGGAAGCTAGAGCTTAATTATGTAGACTCCCTGCTACATCCTCTTTCTGAAGCAAGGGAATTTATTGAGCTTATGCAGCAAAGTGAAGTAACTGAGTGTGAGGGAGAGTGAGAGGAAATAGAGCAGTTGTGGAGAGTCATTTGGAAGGATGTTCTGCTTTACAGTTTCTTTTATTTTAGCTTATGGATGCAACAGCTAAACGATTCCTCTAGGTTTTTATTAAATTGTCTTCCAATTTCCTGGAATGAGCATTGAAGTAAACCTGTGATGCTTTATAGCACTTGTCTTATCAGCATGCAATTCTACAGCAGAGTTACCCTTACTGATATGTAGGACTATGATCAATATGGAAAGAAATCATTGTCTCTTTCTACTTGTTTGCTTATCTGGTCAGAATTGGTGGTAGGAAAGGAAGTAATCTCCTGTCAAAGCTAAGAAAGTGCCTGCAAGGTAGAAGAGAGCCATGAATCCACACCTTTTTCTATTCCTTGAGTAAGCAGGTTCCTGTGGCTTGGTTGATACTGAAATAATTTTACCTAATATTTTAAATCCTTCAGTATGTCTTAACAGAGAAGGTTCCTTCTTGCTTCAAATTTAACGTGTGTGTTTTATAAATGCTCTTATATGTTTTAAAAATTTAGTACTTAAAAATAAATTACATGTTATTTTCCAACCATAACATTCAGCAATTATTCAGCTTATTTGAAAACTAGTAGGCAAACAAACATATAGATTCTGTGTCTGAGTTCTCTTTTAAACTAGCTTTGTTATTTACTTTCTAAAGTACTGATGGAACTACTCTAGGAATTAAACTTTTAAATTATGTAACAAGTCAAAATAAAGCTTCTATATTCTTCTACTCCTCTCACTATTATGTATGTCTTTCAAAGGCACTTTAAAAAGTTTATATAAATTTAAAATAACTTAGAAGAAAAATTCAAATTGTGAGTGTGTTGTAAAGAGGAATTAATAAGACTGGCCTCTTCTTACTGAAAAAAACCCCTTATCCTTGAACTTTACATGAGTATTTAAAATCACAAACATCATTTCAACAAGGCAATGTTGTATTAGTTAACAGTGTACTAGCAAGTAGTATAGAAAATGGAACTGACTGCTTTGCCTTCCATTTATCGGCATTGTTGTTCTTCTGTTTCCAATTCCAGGAATTGTATTATTGATGAGGTTATGTGACTCAAATTAACCTCAAAAGCAACACGAAATGGAGGGGAAAACCATTGTATTTGTGCATTTTTAATAATTCACACTTTAGACAGATAAAGAAAGACCTTAATGTGTGTTACTTTAATGTATAGCCAGAGCGTGTAATCGCGATTCCTTCTGAAGTACTAACAGCATAGATCCATCTACTTTGCTGTTCAGTTAGCAGTATGGATGGAACAGCTGCTAGAGGAGCAGTATAGACATGCACACAGTAATCAAATGCTTCCTTTGAGCAGGAAGCTGTAAAATAAAGCATCTTTAGAATAAGAGTGCTTTGAAAAGAGGAGTGTGTGTTTATAGTGCGCACAATGAACATAAGTAAACTCAACGCCAGGAAGCAGGTTAATGCCCCAGCTCCTTTCCTCCTGCTTTCAGGATACTTAGGGTGGATGCCAACCAGTAAAAAGATGAAATGTTTCTACTTCATTGAAGGCCTAAGTATCTTAAGAGACTGAGAAACACTCGGCTCCTGTGAGGGCTAAAAGGGGTCTTCTTGCAGGCCCCTGTTTTTAATTCCCAGCATTTATAGGAAATCGGGCATATGACGATTAACCTTGTGTTACATTGATTGAGCTGTTTGTACAAAGCAACTGTGTTAATATACAGCTCCATCTGTAGAGAATACAGAATATTCAGGCACTATAATGGGACAATCAAGAAAAGCCGCTCACATTCTTCCTGGGAGAGTACTGTGAAATCACAGTGCAGAAGTAAGCAAACGAAAATGTTACCCAAGTATCAAATGACAATATTCCTGTCCTGCTTTTGTAAGACTTAGTTTAAAACTCTTTTCTCTCTAATGTTCAGCAAGCTTATTTGTGTTTTGAAACTAAAATTTGGATTGCCACACTCATTTTTAACTTGTGTAAATATTTGCTTGTATTTTCATATTTAACTCCATTGTATTTCTTTTTTTCTTCTGTCACAGATGTAGGCAATTTTCTATCCCTTCCCCCCAGCATGTTTTTTGGCAGCTAATGAATGCAGTCCTTTGGATCTCATCTGATCTTTGGCAGGATATCTGGGATTGATGTCCTAGGATGTGTGTAGCTAGCTCAGTAGTGATGTTACAGGAAAACTAAAACCTCCAAGCTACAAAGCACTATTCAGAATTTTTTTCTCAGATCCAGAGGCAGGCTGAAAACCGCTGTAGTCCTGTGAATCATGAAATGAATATTCAGTAATGCACACAGGTAGCCAGGGGAATGAGAGGGTGATCCTCCAAGGAGAGCGTAATGCCGGCAAGTCTGAGTGCTTGGGCTCCTTGTAGAGGGACTGTTTATATATTCTTGAACAAGTTGCTTAATTGTTTCTCCGTTGTCCTCAGAAAGAAGTGTAATGATGTCATGCATTGTATTGTTAGTATATGGGTTGATATCCATATTCAAAATCAAGATCCCCCTGTGAGGAACTGTAAAATCAGTTTGCATTTCACCTGCTTAAAACTAATTCTTTCTTCCGTGGGAGTAATACTGCAATCCCATCCAGGATTTATCCAGGATGCTACCAGGTGCCAAGAGCTATCAAGCAGTGCCTGAGCTGATGAGAGACAGGTGGAGGACTCTGTCACTCTCCTCATCTCTTTGGAATAATTCATTAAATACTTCTACCTGTGTCAGTTGCAGGTAAAACCTACAGTGGTATTACTTGTCTTTATTCTTGTTAATCCCTTGCCTGTCAGCTCTCATCAGGCATTACATTCTGCCTGCCTGAGCAACTTTGAACATGCAAATTCTCTGGCTGATGAAGTGCTGCTAGACTGTCTCATATAGGTGTATATTATGGATTTGGGTGTAGTGTATTAATCTTTTAGTAATATTTCTCTTTGTAGTTTCAACACTTTCCATCACAGTTTGCAACTGAAAATAATTGAGATACTTTTTATTTATTTTTTTTCCCCAAGGATTTATACATTTATGTATTGGTTTCTACTGAAACATCAAATAGCCAAAATTCCACTTTCAATGGATGAAACTGTGCTCCAGTGCAACATGTTCAGCGTGTAATGCTGTAATACATCTTACATGATGGTAACTGCATTGACAGTAGCAGCCCGAATGTTTTTCTGCAATCTAGCTACCAGGAGGCTGAGCACCAGCAGTCCTTTAAATGTTCAATCTTTGTGTAGAGCAGGAGATGTAAAACTTAAAGTATTGTATATCTCTGTTTACCTGCTGAAAGAGGACACAGAGACTGTAGTTATGTCCTTAAGATTCAGCTAGGACACAACAGCTTTTTACAGATCATCTTGTTCAAGGTCCTGTTAAAATGTTTTATCTACAGAGTACTTGGGCTACTGTGCAAGTTTAATTCTGGCTTGGTATATTGTGCTGCCACAGAAAAAAAACCCCAAATCATTAGCTTAATTTTATTATGTTGTATAAATAATATAATACTGATGAAACATTGTGCTGTGCAATTGTAATATTTTTTTGTAAAGATAGGAGGAACTTCTCCACCTTGTGAAGTGAAATGCAGGCGTTATCTGAACACTCCCCTTTACTCATGCTGAGCACCATTCTCCTTCCAAGTAGCCCTGTTGAACTCAAGGCAAAATCTGACTCAAAAGATGAAAACAGCAAATTGCCAAGGGACCTAGATTTTCTGCAGCAACTGGAATCTGTGCTTCCAAACTGATTAGATGAGTGTGCTCCCTATCTGGAAATAGTTCAAATATTTACAGTCAAGGGAGATTTTATCCAACACTATTTGTTTCAGATGTTTGGCTGTTAATGTTTAAACATTTTCCACTGTATTTGGAAAACTATAGATCCTGACTAGGCACTAAAATTTTGCTCTTGAGCCTGTGTGATTTATGGAGGACTTCACGTGTTTCACGTAGCTTCCAGTGCCAAATATCCTTCCTGTAATTTTCATTGAATACATAAACCTTTCAACAACTAAAATTTTAGTAACTATTCATCTTGGGAAGTATGGGGTTTCGTCCCTGGCAACAACCAACAGTTCACATACATGTATGAAGAACAGCTTCTTACTGTGTCTCAGAGATTATTCAAGTTGAATCACCATTTATAGATATAGTTACTCATATGTATACATTTATGTACACGCATCTATATGGAACTGGAGCGATTCACTGTGAAGTAGAGTTTACCACAGAACTTCAGAGGACTAAGAGTGGTTTTTGGTTTAGTACCATGTTTGCTAGAAAGGTGGTGGAGGAGAGGAGCCAATAATGAGTGTCCTTGCACCTTCCCTCCATTCTGTCATAGATTCAATAGTAGAAAAATTGGAAGTGTGATATTGCATCAGCAAGTTTAACTTTGAGAGAGGGACACGGAAAAATATAATATGAAACGTGGTGGACAGAATAGGCAAGGAACAGAATTCTTTGAGGAATAATACAGAAAAATCATCTTTCTCTCTTCACAAGAGACACATAAAGCCAAGAACCGCCCTCCCTCAGCAACCAAATGCAAATTATTTGTCTCTGAAGAAGGTCATAATATGTTTGCATGGAATAATGATTTCTGAGGCTGTCAGTTTGTTCCAGTGCTTTACCTGCTGGAAGCCCCTAGTTATTGCCAAAGGTAGTTTTGTCCACATAATTGGGCTTTCAATGTAAAATCAGATCTTTTCTGAATTTCTTTCTTTCATGGGACGGTCAATGTGCAACTAGAGTGTTTTGATAAGCGTGAGTGAGGAGCAGCCTATGTTTCCGGTACTGTTAATAGGTTGGAACCAGTGTCAAAGAGAACATATGTATCTCTTCCTCCAGCCACCTCTTTTGGCTGCTCTTTGGGCACCAATGCCAAATAAACCCTGTCAGTCCTTTCAGGCCATTCATTAACTAATTTCTTATTATTCTAGGGGTGTTTTTCTCTATCAGTTTGATTTCCAGATTCATAAACTTATTACCTGTGTGTTAAGCAAATTCAATTGAGTTCTCTGTGTGTGTATGCTTATTTAAAAGTAGAAGACTCACTTTTTTTGGTTATTTTTTTAGTAGTATTGGATTCCTTACAATTCTGAGAGGTTCCAGTAGCCATTACCCAGTCTGGACCCTGCCTATGCTGCTTTTTGAAGAGTAACCTAGATCTAGTATTTAAATGCTGGTTCAAGATGATGTCACTGCTTTTATATTTTATCTTTTTTTTTTTTCTTCAAAAAAGTCTTAGGGAGGAGTTGGATGATCAGAACTAGCACAAGATATTGGCAGTAGTGTGTAAGTTGAGCTCCAGCAGGTAAAGCTGGATCTGCAGTAGGGTTGAGAAGGCTTCTCTAGGTCTGCAACCTCAGCTTGCTGTGTGACCCTGTGCTTCTCTGATGGACATTAGAGCTCTTAGGTACAACATTTGAATACCAATTGAGGTAGCAGCAGGAAAACATGCCTCCTGTTCATACCCAATTGTACTTTATCCATCTCGGAGCGGTAATAGCAGGATGGGAGTGAAATATAGACGTGTTTTGGAAACATTAAAATTACAAATTGTGTAGGTTTATTACTTTTATTCTTGCTTTTCAGAAGAGCTGTTTGAAATTATAAACCTCTATCTTTTCATGCAATTGTGTGTCTGTCAGTATTCCAGGGGGAAGGCTGTCTCCAGGAAAAATTATCTGAGTATGAATACTGCTGAATGATTAATTTATAAGTTTTTTATTTTTGTTACGAGTTTTTTTCTGTTGTACTTTCCTCTATAATACCTATTTTTTTCTATGCTGTAATAGGCTCATATTCTTAAGACCTTTGAGAAGGTGTGGTATTACTTTGATCTCATAGGCTGGACAGCATAGCAAATGAAGCATAGCGGACTTTCTTAAGTAGCCTTAAAAGTCATCTGGAAATAGGGCATGTATATCCCTATTTATTCCTTGGTGTTACCAAAAGATAGCCTTTTCTGGGTGCATTCGTGTGAAAATAGCACAGAGAAAGAAAACTGGTTAAGGCAATTAAATTATCAGGGAATCTGGATATTTGTATTATTTCTCTTTGGTGTGCCTGTAGGTGTCTGGCATGTGAGTGTGTGTGTGTGTGTCCTGAACACTGAGATGGCCACTTAAATTCTTTAGAGAGGTTGAGGAACAGTAAGCAATAAATGAGATTATTGACCCACTTTAATAAATGGCCTTTTGAAAGAAATCATTTATGTGCATATAGTATTTCTTCTATGCTACATAGAAATCTCTGATGTGGGATTGACAGATTTGTTCAAAGAAAATATTTATTGTACCCTGAACTATGTAACGTGTCTTGATTATTGATGTTTCTTGGGTTTGCTGACAGAACACCATATTATTTTTTCCTCTCTTTTTTTTTTTTCTAAGAATGCCTGATGCCTAGTAAAGAACTAGGAGTTCTGCAGCTTCATTGCAGTGCTTCACACAATACTGACTATATGTGTTATATGTCTTTTATGAACTACTGAATAGCTGGATATTGATATTCTTCTCTTTACTCCCAGGATTGTATATATTTTTTTTTCTTCCACTTCTTTTTCAGAGGGAAGAAAAATATGCTTAAACTTGTTTCTTAAATGCAGTTCCAGTTAGTCTTTTATTGTTATAATTTACATGGAGCTGAGATGGCTTAATAAACAACTGTTTTTTGGGTTAGGTAGATGATGCTGAGGAGCATAACACACTTTTCTGCAGCAGTTAGCTTAATTAACAGGGCTGTTGTATGCTTTCTGTGAGGTCCTTGATACCAGCTTTATAAAAGCCTCCTGATTCTTTAACCTTTTAGATCAGGAGAGTGTTATTGGAGGAAAACAAGTACTTAAAATGAAATACAGTCAAAATGGATTTTAAAAAAACTTTAGAATATGAACGTACACATCATTATAGACCGAGAAATATGGGGATCTCGGCATGCGATCTGTTCTAGGGGTCTGAGCTTGAGAAGAATAAGATGGTTTATTGAGATTTGCCTGTATTTTCAAAAGAAACAAATGCATCTCTTGTCTTTGTCATTGTCTATTGAGAAAATGCTACTGTGAGTAATATTTGACGCAATATATTCATATTTATTTGTATCTGCATGACATTTTGTTAAACATAAAAGCAAATGGGAAAATAAGGTGCACCAGGGGGATATTATGGCTGAGAGGGAGGTTTATCACTGAGCTGTCATTGAAAGAATTCATAGACTCAAGTGTCACACGATAATGCATTGCTAAAAGCAACTTATTTAAGTATATAATTCTGAATTTAATCTATGTGCTACCTTCAAGGTTACTAGCTAGAGGATACTTGGGATCAAAAAAGGCAGAGTACGAAAGAATCTGTTAGAGTCTAAACCAAGTTCTTAACTTATTAGATGTTGAAATGGGTTTATCACCAGAATCAAAATCAATGAAGACGTATTTAGCACTGAGTCTATCGTGTTATTTTGGATGTCCAGAAAATGGTCCTGTTCTTGAGGACAAGGCAAAAAAACACACACACACACTTGCTGAAAGAAATACAATAGAAATTTCAAAATGAATAAATGTCTGTGAGAAAAATCATATTCACTTCATCATCTAGCATTTATATTAGCTCTGCTACTTTACTGGAGACAAATTGAGGAGATGACTTATTAGGAAAAAATTGCTTGCACACACTGTAATTGCAATAGGTTAAGAACCCATAAGTGCTATACCAAATAATGGAAAGAAAATGTAATTATCTAACCTCATGAACTCTTGTCTATATTTGGTATTTGGATATCTGCTGGAATTACAGGTTCAAATCATTTTTTCTTTGTTATTTTGTGTCAGGTTTTTTGGTAGACTGCTGCAATTTTGAGAAGAGGCCAAGACGTATACATTCTGTATGGGAACGTCTAAGAGCAGTGAAACAGGAATCACAGTAACAAATTTCATATTATCAACTTTGGCATATGGCGGTTTGCTCTTGTCCAAAGTCAAGTGTACCATTTGCAATCTATTTTAACAAAAACATCAGGAAAAATTGTTCAACAACCTGCTTGGCTTCCCTATATGGAGCTGAATTACATATGGGAGCACGTCAACTGTTCTGTAATTGTGAAATTTAAGTGTACATGAAATCTCCATCTCTTCTGATTTTTTAATGTCTATTCAGTGAGAATCTTGGAATTTCAATCAAAAAATTCTTATTCTTACTTTTATGCCTCAGTCACAAAACCAAGCCTAGGCTTCTGGGGTTTGTTTTTATTCATAGTAAAGTCATGCTAATGTTAGTTCAACAAAAGAGATTTCAGATCTCGCAGTTCAGTGCACAGACCAGTAGCATTAGGTTTTGTTTTCTATCTTCTATGGAGCTGTTTTCTGGAGTATTTTTTAACAATGGTGCCACTTACAAAATATTAATTTTACCCGCTGCAGCGACATTAACAACAACTACTGGATTATGAACTCCTTTAAAAGCAGTAGAATGTAGCAGTGTTAATGAAGTCCTTTGAAATGATGGCAATGATTAGACTGATAATGAGTAAACCTCTTCTGTGTTCATTAGTAGCAGAAGAGTATTTTTATTATGGAACTGATTTCTGTAGGTGTAGCTCATAGTATGATTGAAGTCTGAAGGATCATTTGTATTAAAAACAACAAAATTATGTATAAAACAGGTGTGTGAATCACCATTCAAGGCTTTATTGCTTTTTGACTTCCAATCAAAACTGTATTGTTACTGGTGAATGATTGTGACTGAGTTTTTCTGTTGTGGCACCCTTAGCAATGTGGCATTGTGTTTCTGTGCTTCTTGTTGAGTGAGAATAGTATATTTCAAAATAGGAAAAGAAAAACAACCATTGATGCTCTTCCAGTAAATGAAATAGGAATGTATTAATGATGAAAAGAAAATCAAAGGCACTGCTTATGGGAGCCGTGTTCTGTGGGACTGAAAGCATAAATAGTTTGAAAAATTGATATGTGAAAATCCATACTCTGAATAGGAGGACAGTGTCACACTCGGTCAGTGAAAAATGTCAGTTTTACTCCCTGTTTGACAAGTAAACTTAGTGCTTTTAAAAAAGACCTTTCTGTATTTGTGGCCGCTCTTTTCATTTCCATTTCATTTTTCTTCTTCTAACAAGAGATTATTCACCCCCATGTTTATATTCATTGAATCGATGAAGTGGATGGAGAGTTCTTACCATACCAGAAAAGGTTGAAAACCCCAGAGCTGTCGTGGCTAGAGTTTTACAAAACTTTGGGATATTAGAAATATCTCAGAATCAGAGGGAGTGGTTGATGGTCAATCTCAGGTGATGATGGAGCTTGTTCCCAGCCACACAGGACCCTAAAACCACTGAGGCAGTGCCCAAGTGCTCTGGTTTGCTGTGCTCTAGCAGTGGGTGTTCTTTCTTCGATGTGCCTGATTGAGGTGTTTCTCAGTGTCCTTCTTCAGGCAATACAGGAGTTTCTTTCCCAATTGCAGCAGTTTCAGGCAGGTGGAGAGTGACCTTCTAGTACCTGAAAGGGGCCTACAAGAAAATTGGAGAGAGACTATTCATAAAGGCTTGTGGTGATAGGACGAGGATGAACAGGTATAAACTGGAGAGGGACAGATTTTGAGTAGACATTAGGAAGAATTTCTTCACCATGAGAGTGGTGAGACACTGGAACATGTTGCCAAGGGAAATCGTGGCTGCCCCATCCCTGGAGGTGTTCAAGGGCAGGTTGGATGGAGCCTTGGGCAGCCTGATCCAGTGGGATGTCCCTGCTCATGGCAGGGGGGTTGGAACTGCATGATCTTTAAGGTCCCTTCCAGCCCAATCTATTCTATGATTCTATGATCTTGTTATTATCACTCAAGGAAGACTACTGAGTCACACACAAACCACTTATTTTGCTGCTTCTTCTGAAGTCAAGTCAGTACAATGCTTATAAAGCATAAGGGCTGCTTATCATTTAAAATGCTTGTGCTTTGCTGCTGCTGCATGAAAAGGGGCTGCTCCCCACCAGGGAACTCATGCCTGCATTACCCACACAACTGAGGACCTGAAGCCAGAAGGTACAGAATAATAATCAAGGAAGAAGAACTTGAATGTTGTGGTACACGTGGGTAGAGACCCTGTGGAGCAGTCAGTGTGAACTGAGACTTCCCAGACGTGCTGGAATCCTCTGGAAAGAGCTGAAGTGGCAAATCAGCCAATTTCCCTCACCTCTAGCTAAGATAAACTTGTCTGGATGACTTGTAACTCTGTCTGCTTATGAATGAGAGCTTTTGAGTTAAATGTATCACTCGTGATAAGGAAAAGAAGATTAGGAGACAATGACATCTGCTGGCTTTGGAAAGAGAAGACATCAAACTAGCATATCCTGACTAGGCAAGGACTTTGCTTTTTAGCAGTCCTTCATTTTGACGTTTCCATGAAGCTGTGAGCCTATAAAAGAATACAAAACAGGGTATGTGGAGATTCCTGCTGTTAGGAACACGTGGCACGTAGGGCAGGAGAGTGGCTGCCAGCTTCTGCTGTGGTCCCAATTCAGTCCGTGCGGGAGGGTGTTTCGAAGAGAAGGAGGGTCCTGGTCAGCAAGTCAATGACGGGAACTACTTCTCTGTAGGCACTGTTGTAAAATGTCCTGAAAAGCACTTCTGGTGCATTTGCTTCTTGGTCTGGACAACAACAATCATAACCTAACTGTTCTTTAAAGACAAGATTATCCTAGAAAACCAGCATATAAGAAGACAATGACAGGATTCCTTGTTTTATTCCTTCCTTGGGGTGATGGAATGCATCCTCTTTCAGACATTTCTGCTGGAATTCTTAGCTACATGAAGTATATAGCATCTTTCACCTTGTGATATCAGAAATCTTTAAAAAATAAATAAGCGGTACCTATACTTTTTTTTCCAAAGTTAAGAACTTTTATGCAGCGTTTCCAGTCTCATTTATTTGGGGATCATAAGATGGATTGAAAATCGTAAAATTTGCATTGAATATTTTAGGAAGATTTTTCTGCATTTGCTTCGCAGCTTTGATTAAGATTCATATACTAAATCCTTCTGCAATCTCTTAAATCTCTGAGTATCGTGTAATCACATTTCTCTAGAAGCAAAGATCTAAGTAAAATATTAAATATAAGATGTTTTAAATTGAAAATTGAGATTTTTAACATTTGGCACCCTTTGTAGTACAGCAGGCACCTGGAGGAAATAGAGGCACTGCTTATTTCAAAGATTACTTTGGGGGCCCTGAAGCCTAATGGAAGCACCAAAAATAAATCCTAGGCTTCCAGCTGCTCCATGACTGCAGTGGGTCTTAATGCTTCTCTTGAGTTTAAAAGAGAGAGATGTTGAAATGGTTTTGCTGCAGCAAAATAATGCTCAAATGTCTGTGTGGCTTTTGATTTGATCACTCAGACTTAGTACAAAGGGAAAAGTTGATTACAATAAAGGCAGGAGGCTCAAAGTGCTTATTATTTAGTCTGTGTTGTCCATTTTCTGCTCATCTTTATTATAGCCTGTTTCTTGCCTTCTACCACTTACCCTCAAGCTCCAGACTTTGACTTACTAGCTGATAACTACTTGAAGTCAGCCTGCTGGCTTTTTGTTAGCTATTTCATTCTTCTGGTTTTTTTCTAACCAAGCTTTAAATGTTTTTTTTTGTCAACCTGCTTTTCCTGCACTAAACTGTGTGCTAAAAGGGGATATAATAGCATAGGTTTGAAGTCAAATGGATATATTAGGATTACAGTTTCACTTCCCAAGCAATTGCTCTGTGTCATTGTGGTGCTTTTGTATGTGAAATAAAATTTATTTATTTATTTCAGAGTGGGGGTGTGTAAGAGTATTTCTGCGATTCTTTGTCAGTCAGCTGCCATTTGCCTTTCTCTGCAGTGGGTTTTGCTGTTGTTTTTGTTCTTTCTGGGCTTTCTTTTATTGTTCTTATTTGGTTTTTTTTGTTTTAAATCAAGCCCTGTCATCTAGTTAGTCCCCTGAACCTGGATTTGTACCAGAAGCGTGTTGAAGTATCATGAAAGAGAATTAAAAAGATAAAACTTCTCTGGGCCGAAACAGTTTCAAAGCTGCTCTGTATACAAGAAAAACATTCTTTGCATTCATGGCACACCTCATAGCAATGCATTATATATTGTAACTATGTCAGCTTGTAATACCAGTACATGGCTTCAGTGCCTTGTTTGTGTTTGTAATTACATTTAAATAATTTAACTCCATTACATACAATGTCTAGTGGAAATGCATGATTCTTGAGGAAGACATTCGGATTGATCTAATGACTTCAGAAAATGCTGTTGTTGTTGAAGCTTGTTAATGATTGATATGCAAAAATAAAATAGTTATGAGTGTAATGGAAGGCATTAATAAATATGTTAGTTTTTGAGAATACTTTTCCAATGAGCTATTTGATAACTTATTATTTTGATTTGGCTTCTGTGTCACCATGTCCTTAATAGCCTAAGTTATATTTTGCAGATCATAGGTAGCTTTTCTCAAAATCAGACTAGAAGTGTTTCCACGGATGAGTGATCCAAATAGACCGGTATAGTACCATAATTATTATAGAGTAATGCAATATCCATCTAAACTCTTGAATGGTAGCAAGGTTTCTTGTGGTAGGACTGCAGTGAGACTGTGTTCACCTGAACCTGGAAAAGATGGTGGAGTACACAGAGTAGACTTCTTTTGTGTGTGTTTCCTGGTTGGTTTTTGTTGGATGTGAGAAGGGGAGTGTAGCTTCATATCTGCTGAAGTTGTTTTTCAAAGTTTGGTCTCAGGTTTGCAATGCTCCGTGCATGTGATGTTCTCTGGTCCCCCCAGCAGCAGCTTTCTGCACACACACATACACACACACTCACATCTCCTGCCTTCCCACCAGCAGTGACAGGCTCAGATTTGTGTAACTCTGGGAAAAAACTGAAAGTGTCTGGATTGTTTTTTCCGGTCCATTTCTCATAAAATAGATTTCCCTCTTCTTAAGAGGCTTCTGTGGAGCGGTGATCAAAATCAGACATATATGTTGCTAAGCAGAAAAGATCTGAGTGAAATGTCAGGACTCTGTTTCATTTTCCAAATGTATTTTTTCTAATTTTTACTAATTTTACCACTAGTGGGGAAATTGATGGATTAATTTAAGTTTGTCTACGTGCTAATGGGCATGGCTGAAAAACTCTGAAGCTTTTTCCTAAACATATGCCTTTAAATATTTCTATATAAACCACCTTGAAGTTTTGTTGTTTTTAAGCCAAATGGCAACTGTCAAAATTACTGACTTTGTACTTTCCTACTGAACTAAATGCTTTGATATACTTTAATATAACCAATAACAGAAATACTTTTTGATTTGGAGAAAAAAAGATGGTTGAGTGTTTTTGCAAAAAGAGGACAAATAGCCATCTCTCTCTGTTGTCAAACACATTTCTTTTTATTTGCTTGAAAGCACAGATATTTGCATTGTATGTTAGCTGTGTTTAGTTAATATGGACCTATCCTTACAGCTAAAGCCTATATGCAAGTTACATATTGTTATAGTTGCTATGGCAAATAATTACCATTATTTAATGGTAACTTACAAAGCCATTGAGCAGCAAGGCGGATGTAGTTGCTAAAATGCAAAATGCTATTTCTCTGGGTGGTATATTTAATACCAGAATCTGTTGATGTTAGGAAACTGTGCCATTACCTTCTCATAAATTAGTCCTAGACTACTTCAGACTTCAGGTTTGGCTAACCTCAGTAGGGTATTACCTTTTCATATCAAAGGGATTTAGGTATTTGTTACAAATCACATTCTGAATTACAGCCAAGAAGTTATTGCTGATATGAATGCCTGATGCTGGCCACTTCAAAAAAGTGAATTTTCTGTCATGTATGTTGGAATAGTTCATGAAAATCAACAAACATGGCCCTTTGCAGAAATTTTATAGCTGAAAGGAAAGCATTGTAGTTTACTCAGGGGAGGAACAGATGCAACCACATGGGTAAGTGTAAGCAGAAACACTGCAAGGTCTGTATATTCCAAAGGAAAAGATGGAAATAAATCTTAAATGTATATTATACTGTCAAACCTGGTAGTAATTTTAAGATTAATTTGCCTCCCCATTCTTGATATGTGTCACATTTCCCCTGAGTTGAGTCAACCCCTGTTTATTTTTTGTCTCTTCTATTCCTCCATCAAAATTTGAAAGACGTCTTATATAGAGAGAGTTCTGGAGCTGAGTGTTATTTAAACAACTGATTGATCCAGGGCTTCCCATACAAATAAATGGCACTAGGAATAATTGTTGATTTTGCACAGCTCTGACACAAGTATGGCAATTGAAAGAAAAAGTCATTTATTTCTGATTGTGTTGTGCAGTGTTCTTCCTTGGAAACAGACTTATTTACAGGATCTTGCTGTGTTAAAGCTTGGTCCCTGTTGGTTTTATCAGGTACTGTTTGGCGCATACCTTAACATTTTCGTAACTGACTGCTGTTAGCAGTGGATGAACTCCTCCTAGCCAATAAAGATGATCCAACAGAGACTATGCAAACAGCAGCTAGCTTCAGATCTGCACTCCCATTGTACATGGCCTGGCTTTTCCAGGTTGACTTCTGTTTTCAAGGAGCTGGGCAGAAATGACGTATCTAGTTTTATCTTTTCCAAAAGTGGTTCTGGCTCATTTCTCATTTGGATGCTTTGCTCATATCTCAAGTATCAGAAGGGAAAAAGAATAAAAACTATGTTAAGAAATGCAGCATTTAACACAACGTAACCTCATCAATTAAACAGCTTAGATTTGGCAAGGATTAGATGTGTAAATAAAATTAATAATTACATAAGATATTGTTTACTAAGATTCTTAATCCTCCTGCTTCAGGGTGTAAACTAATTAGTAGGCAGTGCTGGAAAATTGCATCGTTTCATGACACGAGTTCATGAAAAACTGTGCATGAACAAAATGAAAGCTGCCATGTGATATTAATAGACCAGCACAGACATTCTTGGCTCTTGATGGGAGGTTGTACGTGCAGAATTCTGGGAGGAATAATGCTAAGCAATTGGAACTGAAGTGGGGTTAGCAACAGCCCTTCAGTGGGAGGGAAAACTGGAAATATCCAATTCAGCTTACTTTAAGAATGAGTGAGAAGTAGATGTCTATCTTAAACAGACCTTTATCAGCTGAGGACAGCATCGTGAGTGTTGTAAGCACAGGTGATGCATTCATCTTTCTGAAATGTGAAAATCCTTCTTAGCTTTTTGGTCTGCAGAACAATGGCTTTACAAGTACCGTGTCCAACAATGTGGTTAAATCAGAACTCGCTCTGCCTGTGGCAGGGCTGTTGTCCTGTGTCCTGGAAGTGTTCCAGGATGCTTTGTGCTCCAGTGGGTAAGGAGGGTTAGGAACAGGCAGCAGGTAGCAGAGGTCAGGTGCCTCTAATGACTCACTGTCTCTCTGGAAGCCTATAAAAGGAAAACCAGTCCACCGTTTTATTCAGTAGCATAGTGCTTCTACTTTGAGCATGATATATTTCTTACGGGCTGACTTTTCCACATGGAACCACGTGTTGATCCCTCTCCTTGCTCATTCATAGCCTGGAGTTTCAGAAGTCTGAGCTCATGACCCCAGTGCACTTATCTTCTCCGTCCTGTTCATTAAACTTGTAATGGAGAGAAGCTCTGTTCTTTCATCAGGCTGCACTGGAAGCCCACTGGAGACGCTCTGTAGTTATCTCTATTCCCAGAGCTTCGTTAGGAGATCATGGGTGCAATGGGAGCAAAGTGAAAGATATGCCAGTGTTAAACTAATTAAAAATCTTATCTTCATAAATTCATTGTTGTGGCTGAATTCACAAAACTGGCAGGTGTCTGTGTATTTGTATGTGAGTTTCGGAAGGTGTATGTGTGTGCACTCAAAGTGAGCGTGTCTGTGTATTAATCCTGAAGACGAAACCAGGCATTGTAGAAACAGAAAACTATCAACTTACTTGTTTCTGTGCACAGAATAATATCGTGGTTAAAGGTAATAAAAATGCGGTAGAAATTGGCTTCTCCTTTCTTTACAGTCAAGAAGGAACTGCAGAATTTGCAGGGAGTTCACATCATGTATTTTCTTAAAACTCCTCTGGAGAACCAAAACATTTTTCTTTCCACATGCAAATCAAGTGACCTAAATACTATTTCTCTGCTCCTGTTTTCCTGATCCTGTAATACCAAGGAAACTCCGTAGACACACTGAAGGTTAATGACCGCTGCATCTTTGTGGCTACAGAAGTGATTGGGATCACTGATGCGAACAGAAGCAGGCTTCAGGATTTTGTGCCAGATCAGGACCCTGAATGTGATAGCAGGAGAATGATCTCATTCCTGCCTTTGCCAAGTGTTCTGAGACATCAAATAGAACAGTGGCGTAGTGTGCAGTATGATGATCTATTACATAGTTAGTAGATAGCTTCATACCTAACTAGTGGTTGTGATGACTATAAAGGTTACAAGTACACTGTGAAGTAGTGTAAAACTAGAGTAGATTCCTATGATACAGGATACAAAATGAATGTTGTTAGGCTTTGAAGAGATTGCAGGAGCAATATTTACATGAGTAGAAAGATGGTAGGTTGGAAAAAATTCTTCACTGAAAGGGTCATTGGGCACTGGAACAGGCTGCCCAGGGAGGGGGTTGAGTCACCTTCCCTGGAGGGGTTTAAGGTGTGGGTAGATGAGGTACTGAGGGACATGGTTTAGAGATTGGTGGGAATGGTTGGACTCGATGATCTGGTGAGTCTCTTCCAACCTGGTGATTCTATGATTCTGTGATTCTATGAGTTCAATTTTACAGCATGTTTCTAGCTCTTTTTCATTCTAGTCTGCCTCAGTAATGTGTTTTCCAAAGTCTAAGATCATGAAAAATTATGCTAAGTGAGTCATTTTTCTAGTTCTGTGCATTGAAGTCATGGATTGATTACATTCTCACTCACATCTCAAACTTGCTCTCCATTACTTTAATTTATTTTTGTAATTGTCTTGTTGTTTTGTTAAATAATCAGCATAATCAGGCTTTGCAAGACTTTCCAAATAAATAAGAAACAGAATAGCATATTTGATATAGGATTTTTGAAATTTCCTGACCCAGGCTTTCAAGAAATCTTAGTTTTGTAAACAGGCAGTGGATGATCAGAGACTTGAATACAGAACCGCATATTCATCTGTTTATATAATTTACTGTTAATTGGGATTACATGCCTTTGTCAATAGGCTGTTAGACCTTAAACTCGTGAAATGTTGGCTTGGATTCTGTTGCTCTTCCCCGTTTTTGTCACTAGTTCTGTCTGAGTCTTTAATTTGGCAAATTGCTTGTAACCAGTCAGTGACTTTTTATTTTGTTAAGCGTTTTCTGTCTGGTTGAAATTTTTTTGGTATGGCTGAGAAGAGTGGAAGAAGTAGTGAAAAGAAAGTGGAAGAAAACTGATGTACTGGCCATTTACTCTGATTCACGAACCCTCAAGCATAGGCTGCAGTTAAATCCCATCACATCTGCAGTCAGCAAATAAAATACTAATAAGAAATTAAAAGTGTTGCAAGGATTCCAAACTCGGTTTTCCCATGGAACCATGAACTGGTGCTTCTCCAAAATTCAGAAGTTTATACCAAGATGAGAGATTAGTGGAATTATATTAATCTAAGTTAGCACTTAAACACATGCTTAAATTTGCTTAACTAGATACTCTAGATTCAACTGTTCATGTGCTTTAAGTCTTTTCTTAGTGCTTTATTTAGAAGTTGGTATTTTTTCTATCTAGCATTACATAGTGATCAGGGAGAATATGGAATATAACTTATGCAATTGCAGCAGATTTTACAGTCTGTACTTCTTAACTGAAGGGAACTGGGGTGAAGTAGCTATTTCCTTCATGTGTTACCAGTATGAGTTAGCTTATGTTTGCTAATTAGTACAGTAATCTTCTAGTAATTCATTCTTTTCTGCATGGCTTTTCATTCTTCAAGTGGTTTTTATGGGTTCATCATCTTTGTATTTTTGTGTGTTTTTCCAAATGTAATGAAGACTTCAAACTCAAATTGAGAGAGAAGCATGAATAACATCTAAAAGAGGAATTAAAAACAGTCTTGCAGTAATGCTAAATACTTTCTTCCCAGAAGAACAGGAGAGAGATCTTACTGCAATCTGCACAGAGGAAGCAAGATAAAAAGCATGTTAATATTCTTCAGGACTTGCACAGGGCTTTGTATTGGCAGAAGGCTGTGCTAATGTACCTTAATGGTTGCCTGTGGACTGCTGACTGCCTGTGTCCCCTTTGATTTATCCCATACACTGAAGTTCAGTAAAGGTAACGCAGCAGTCGCAAAGAAGTGTTACAAAGTGTGACAAACCCAGTTCCCTCTGAAGAGTTCAGCTGCCATGATGCATATTTTACATCTTTCTCTGATGTAACAAGAGGTGCGAGTTCCTTTCTCATGTTAGGTTTTGGAGCTGGCTATACAGAGTTAGACTTGCCTGGAGCCAGAAAATGTCCATCAATACAAAATGTTTTATTTTGGGTGAAGGGATAACGAATCTTTTGCAACTAGGAAGAAGGGGGGTGGGCTTCCTGGTACACTCCACTGCAGTTTGGGAACTTACAAAGAATTTAATGAAAACCCTGCTAATTTTGTGGTGTACATGTAGGTTGATAAATATTCTGACTTAACTGAGTGCTGTAATGAAGTCAATCAAAAGTTGCAGGAAATATTTTGGGAATTCAGAATAAAATAGAAAAGGATCTGCAAGTGTCTGTGGAGGTAAAACAAATCCATTAAAATCATGTCTCCGCAGGAAGTTTAGCTAAACTGAGATGTACTTGGGAAAGGAAATGATGATATAAAGTCAAAAAGTTGTGAAGGATGAAACAGAAGTGCTTCAGGGATAGGGTGAAAAAAGAGGAAGAAAAACAAATCTTTCCATTTAGATAGGCAATTTGGTGTAAAGAGAGACAACATTATTTGAAGTTCCCTTCCCTCCCTCCCTTAATCCTGCTGTGCATTAAAGCGAGAGTCAAAGCTTTGGGACAGAGACTGTATCTTTTGTTACAAATCTCTTCTGATTCCAGTGTCAGCAAGTTCTTCTTTGGCAACCTTTGGGCATTATTTCATGCAGTAAAGAAACTGATTAATGTTAAAAAAAAAAAAAAAAAAGAAATGAAAAACCTTGCTCTGGACCTGTGCCCATGAAAAGACTGTTTAGATTTCAGAGCTGAATAGAGTAAAGCTATCAAATGCCCTGTTTTGAGTATATTAGCCAAGCAAGTGACATTGTTGATCTCAGGTTCATGTAGCCTGATCTGTGTCTTGAAGTGTACACACATTCTTTATGCCTCTAAAGCTGTTAAAAACTAAAGGACAGATGCACATAAGCTGTGGAATTTCGAGGTAAAAATATGAATACAAAATTGCCTTTTTAGGATTTTTTTTTTTTCCTTTTCAAGAGGTAAATAAATACAGTTTTTCAATTGCTCCCACAATGATGTTATTTAAGGAGAAGAAACTAAGCAAAATATTATACCTCCTTGCAATGGCACACGATTAGCTGAAATTTCTTCAGTAGTGAAATTTGTTTGTAATAATAGAGAAAGGCTGCTTAGAAAAATTCCTATGGTCTAATGTTATAGTGATCTGGCAGTGCTCAACTATATACCTGGAAGACATTTATGCCCATAAAGCATGAAGCAAAATTATTATAATCAATTGTATTGTTTTTCCTCACATTTCAGAATGGGATGCAAAATCCGTAATACAGCAAGAATCAAGTGAGGAGAAAGGGATGTCATGTTAATTCATCTAACCAAATTCTAATTTTCAGGCCCTTTGTTTGGCTGGGGAATAGTACTGGCAGGATAGCGGCTGCTGGCAGAGAAGTTCATTTCTTTCCCAGAAGAAAAGAAATCAAAACAGCTTTGCACTGATCAGCTGGCACAGGCTGCTGGATCAATGGCTGGCAATTTGCAGGGCTGCGCTCTAGATAAGGCTGTCACATTTTGGCACTCTCATCACTACCAGTCAGCCACATAATAGCTGATAGGACCCTTTCAGATAAAGACGAGTAGAAGATAGAAAACTGAAGAGAAAGGGGAGTGAAAGGGGGACAGAGAAGGAAGGGAAGATGGCAAATCAGTGGTTTCAACCTCACTTTGTAGTTGTGCTCCTTTGGTCTTTGATTCATTTGAAATGTATTTTAATATTGCTGTTAATTCTTGCGACTTTCTTCTGATAGTGGTGTTCATCAGTGTAATTCTTGTATTTTGTGCATTATCCTTCTGCAAATGAAGAGATGTTTGCTGAAAACTAGAGTGCATCCTGAACCCCCAAACCCAAAAGCAGAGGTTCAAGATAGTCACTATTTGCTTTAAGATAACAAAAATCTATCTGCTTTGCATCTTAAATTATTGTCTCTCTTTTTCTGTAGAGTAAATATGACCTTGGGTGTGGTTATCTTGAAAAGATAAAAAAAAAAGTGCTCATATACCCTCCTGGGCCATTGTTTATTGCTGCTTAGCTCTAGATGGTCATGGGGTTTCTTTCAACAAAGATTGCATCTAGGGGAATGTAAGCTAAGAAGAAGTGAAAGAGCAGGGAAAAAAATTAATTAAGCAGCATCTGAGTTATTTTCAGATGTTTCTGGGTTTAGGGAAATTCTGAAAAATAGTAGCTTGCTCTGAATTCTGCTGCTTTCTATTTTTCTAATGGTTCTCCGCAGGTCATAAGGAAATCTGTTAGTGACTGGATGACAGTGCAGTGAAAAGAGGTGTGGAAATCATTACATTAGTACTGGTAAAGCTGCTAAATATGCTTAGGGAGATTTAGACATTTCCAAAAGCCTGAGAACACACAGAGTAAAGGATTCATTATTAGAAAGTGCCCCCGTCATTCTTAATCATCTTGAATCTTGAGCTTGTATTAGGTATTCCTGACTAAAGGGAACGTTCTCTAATTCCAACGTCTAGTGTTCTTCAGCCTTCCAAAATCAGTGAAACCCAGTGTAGGGAAAAAGTAAATTTTTTTTGTCCTTTTTTAAAGATATCCAGATATTCTTCATCAGGAGGAAAAATGCTTATTTTATCTGTAAAGGAAATTCCTTTTTTTTTTCCCCCTGAAAAAACAATTTTCTAATTTTCTTTATCAGAGCAGTTCATTGTGGAAATCCCTCTGCAGATTATTTTTGCTCTTTAGCCCTTCACTCTCTTCAGTGTGAATAGAGGAAAACAACTCTTTTTGATCTGTTGCAGAGAAGCTGACGAAACTGCATATATCTGCAGTTAGGTAAAAGAACTCTCCCTAAAGTCCAAAAGGATTTGAGATGTAGTCAGCCAAGTCTTTCAGACTATTTTCCAACTTGATTTGGTCAGTTCTTATGGTGCATTGCACCACTTTGTTGTGACTTGATGTCAGAAATACTAAAAAGAAAGTAAGGGAGGGTAGGAAAAGAAAACCCCTTTCCTTATTGGCATTCTGGGGAATTAAAAGACCAGCAATGAGTAAGCCACAGTGGTAGCTGACATAGATTGTTTACTTAATTCTTCCAATTTGTTCACCTTAATGAAACACCAAAAGATTTGAGTGAGCGGTAATTAACAAGAGAGAGCCTGTCTAATGAAAGTAGTACAGGATGATATTTGTTTCAGGGATCAATAAAAGGCTGTGAGTGAGGATCATACTGGCATCATTCAGGAAAACAAATCACCTTGTGGCAATCAATTGTCATGCTGTACATGCATGAATCGGTGTGAAGCATTTTAAATATTGCATCAGGAGAAAGACAGGAAAGGAAAGGCTTGGTAAATTTGGAGGTATCTGGTACTTAATTTGTTGGTCTGTCAGGTACAATAATTATAGTTGTAGCATTCTTCTTCTGTGCCTTCAATAGTCATTACTAAGCAATTCTAGTGACATAATCTAATTAAAGAATGCTTCTGTCGGAGCGTACTGAGTCCCTTGCATAGGGTTTCTTTGTATTCTAGCTATCACCGCTTGCATGTTTTCAGGGAGACAACGTAGACTGCATTCCCAGAGAGAAACAAAAAGCAGCTGATAAAAAAAGCTACTTCTCTGACAATCCTTTTTGGCCCTCCAGAGACAGCAGTTGGATTCCCTGTTGCCACTAGTTGACTTAGCAATTAATAATGGAGCAATTAGCAGTGAGTTTCCTGATCTCAGTGCACAAGGCGTGATTTTACTTATACTGTGAAGTTACAGACGACAACGACAGTCAAAAGGAAACAGTGGTGGAAAAGTTATAGCTCAAAATACAGAATCAATTTGATTATGGGAGAAATGAGGTTAGTTCTAATGGAAGGTAAATATGGGCTCCAGAGATTATTGAAAGCCATATCGAAGCTAATGTGAAATTGTTTTGCTTCTAAAGAACATAGATTTGGAATTATGTTCCTGAAAGACCAGAATTTAGAATGTTTCTAACTGCATGGAAAGATACAGGTTATAGATAAATGTTTAGGCACTGAATTATACTGCTAGCTATAACTTAGAATGGGATTGATGAAAATACAGAAGACCTCCTTTGAACAGTGGTTAAGGGTAATTTAGAGCTGTAATAAAGTTAGAGGTGATTTAAAAATAATAATAAAAGAAGGTATATACATATTTCTTTGAAAAGCAAGTACTGCACTTATGCTCAACGTCTGGGTTGAACAAAAAAGCAGTCCCAGAACCAAGGCATTGCTGAAAATAAAAATAACCAACTTAATATAGATGTGTAGACTTGAGATGCAGAGAATAGGATGGAGGGTGCAGGGAAATTATAAATGAGATTAATTTAGGTAGCTTGAGGAAGTTCAGAAGTTTTGCTTTTTTGATCTTTATAGATGCAAAGATGAACGACAGTTTTACTGGAGTTGTTGCTGTATTTCCAGGAATTTTGTTATAAAGCATTTTTTTTTCTTTGTTCTCATCTGTAAAATGATTAGAAAATTAATGTCACAACTCTGTGTAATATATACCTCTATAGGTATTCAGACAAACTCATGTGGGTAGTGGGAATACATTTTGTCCCACAAAATCAGAAATTCAATCCCTCATGTAAATCTTACTAGTCTCTCTTGAGTCCAGCTACAAGAATCGGATTCACCAGTTGCATTTGTAACTGTTTGGCAGGTGTAGCTAAGCTGTAATTCTGAAACTTCTCAAACCTTATGAAGTGAGAAATAGCTCTGATTGGCTTTATTCCTGGGATGGTCTGGTCTCCCAATTGAGAAAGTGCCTTGAGAAAGTGGAATTTTCATGGAATATTCAACCACCAGCAGCCTCAAACAAGAGGGAATGCAGCAAAGGGACAGTAGTTACACTTTTTGTCAAAGTATTGAAGACAAGATGATCCACAAGTGGCACAACATAGCAAGATTTATAGGTTAGAAGCTGCAACAGATTAATGAGAGGAAATTGTCTTTATCCATTAACAAAGTATTTTATGTATCAGGATATTGCCCCGTTGAATTATTGGAAGATACACGGGCAAATGGAGATTGCTTCAAACACTATTTCTTATTATTTCACGCACGTGTATATAAATTGATGATGAGTATCTAAAAATATATGTGTATGTATATAATAACATGGATAATTTCTATCATCACAACAAGGAAATGGGTTGTGGGAGAGTATGAAAGAAAAGTGTGTTCAGTTTGCAGCCTTTCCTTTGTGTGTCAGGGGAGGTAAAATAGGATAAGGGAAACTGATTCGTCGTTCATTAAAATCCTTGAACAGATTTCTACTAGAAGAGTAAAAGAGCATCTTTCCACTACCACCAATTTGGGAGAAACAAAATATTGCAAAGAATAAGGACCGTTTCCTTGTAGTTTAAGTTCTCCTTCAAATAAGAATTATTTTCAGAGCTGGCATGAGGTGTGTGAAAGTATCGCAGGGTCCACATGTCTGAGAACAATCTCACGTTTGCTTGAGAGTTGTGGGTATGCCTGGATTTTTTCCTAAAGAAATCAGGTACATAGGTAGCTATGAAGCGTTTTGTTTTCCAGTGCTGAAATAACAAATCTTTATCTTCCATTCCCTGTAATAGCTCTCTTTTTCCTGTGCATCTGTCTTTTTTATCCTAACAGTCTGTCCTTATTGTTGAGGACTTGTTATGCTTGACATTTCAGCCACCTCTTGTCCACAGTCTTATCATTTATGGTAGTGAAACATGTTATTCACAACATTAGTAGTATCTAAATATCTATTACATTTTTGAAAGCATCGTGAGGAAAAAATGACTTGTTTTTATGTTGTATCAATATTCATTGCACTTGCAATTGCTGTTGCAGCTGTAAAGGGAAAAGAAACGGGGAACCTATTAAACAGATAAAATATTAAGTATCTGAATTGTGAAAATGATTTAGCATGTAGTCTAGTTCAATCTGTGCAGATGCTGCTGGAAGAGATTAGGGCTATTTCATTGGAAAATTTTGCAAGTAGTTACTGTTACTTGTATTTATTTATTTAGAACAAGTTGGGTTTTTTCTATTTGAAGGATACAGGCAATTAAAAACATGTTCTTTCTTTTCTTCTTGGTAAATACAAAAGAACCAAATGTCAGCGCAAATCATTCTATCACACAAATGGGAGGATATGCCAGTGTGACTGTTTCCTGTTCTCCCTAATACTTTGAAACTGTTACTGTTGTACAGTTTAGTTATTCGACAGGTAGAGCAACATCTACTCACATAAGATAGGAAAATATGACTGGAAAGTCTCTAGGTGTTTGGTTTGATTTAGACTCGTTTGCAGTTGTGTAACAGGGAGAATAAACCTGAAGGAAAACTATAGACTTGTGATGTATTGCACTGTGAGGACTGCATTAGAGCCTCTGTCTAGTAGTGTAAATAAAGACTTTTACATTTTCATTTATTGACCGCAACGCTAAGAAAGCTTTACGTTGTCCAGCAGAAGTGGCTGAAAAATAATGTATAGAAAATCTATAGGAGACACAGAGGCATTTGACAAAGTAGAGAACAATTAGCTTTATCACCAGAGGCAAAAGCATTGTTCTGTACATGCTGCTTTGGTTCTCAAAGAACCTATTGATATTTCTCCTTTCGTTGAGCTGCTAACAATACTACAGTAGGAAAGGCAAAACCCGTTCTCGCTGGGGGGAGTGGTACTTCATAGTCCATTTATATTTTCTTGAATTCTGATATACCCTGGAAAAAGCAGGTCCAAGTTCTCTGCCACTGAGATTAATAGGATCCTTTTCTTTAACTTCAGCATGACAAAGGTTGAGCTCTGGGTTGTGTGGAAATACAGGAGTACTGACCTGAGTGTGCCTGGGGATGAGGACACAATGAGGACTGGACAACAAACTCAACTCAGAATCCACAACTCGGTCCTATTTTTAACAAAGATAAAAGAAAATGATACAGTGAAAAAATTACACATCCCATTAAGTCTATATTCATACTTCTTTTATAGGCTTTTGTATCACTGAACGTATAGGAGTTATGATATAGTATGTAATGTCTTCAATATTTTAGTAGAGATGAGCGATTAATGCTTCACAAAGCATTAAAATTCACTAGTCTCTTCATTAGCTTGTGAAAATTAGCTCTTTTCAGCAGAGCACATATATGTTGTCCTGGTTTCTCTCTAGGATAAGTATATATAATATATACAGTGGTGAATGTATGCCTGAAGGCTTTTAACCAGAAAAATATGAATGCTTGAGTAGGCTGGAAGCACTGGCCTGAGTTCTGCCACTGTCATGATTCTTGAAGTCGTGAATCCTTCCTTGTGGCACACATGTCACTTTAAAAATGAAAATGGATGTGAACAGAAAAAAAGCAATGGAAGAGATCACAGCTCTCATTAGTCAATCTAAAACCATCTTTGTGAAGTGTTGCCTTGCAATCAAAATCTGTTTTTACTCAAATAACAAAGAAAAAAACACAATGATCTTGATCTAAAAATTCCCCAGGAATGTCTGCAGAGATGTTTGTAGTCATCTCTTATTTATACTAATTTGATGAAAGAAGGAAGCAGGATCTGGATATAGAGTTTGTCATTTAGTCTTTGATCAGCACCTATACAGGTAATGTTACTTAGAGAGGAGAAATATAGTCCATGATCATCAAGTCACACTGGTTTGTATGACTGTTGTGTGTCCTGAGCACTGATCAGCAGTGGAAAATGATGATGTAAGGGGGGAAGCAGTGCATTAAGGATTAACTGGAAACCTTGCTATGTGCAGAAAATGCAAATCATACAAATAAAATATTTGTAAAACGTCATGAGAGAACTAGTGCCTTGAATTTAGAGGAAAAGAATTGAAGGGACCAAATATGGAACTGATCCAGTGGCACAGAGGAATGATGAATGTTTCTGCAGAAGCACCAAACAAAGGTGCTTTTTTATTTCGCTACAAATACAAAATAACTATTGATTTCAGTCCTACTGCCCTGGATTCACATAACTGGAACATAGAAGACTCCTGTTTACCAGTATGTAAAGCTGTTCAGCCCACCAGGGTATTGCTATCGGTGTACCAGCCATCAGCGCTAGTAGTTAGTTATCTCTTAAATTCCATAACTTGTTTTTGCACCTCCCTAATCCTGACACAGCAAGTTCAAATGCCTTGGAGGTAAGCTGTTGTCTTTTAAAATTACTAATTTTTACCAAATGCCTGTACATGTTCTTTAATTACCTGCTTTTAATGCCCTAAGTTTACTTTTCTGTTTTTATGATTTTTCCCCTTTTATATGACATACGATCCGATATCCTGTAAGAAATATTCATTCTGCTGATGTGAGCCTCTGCTATGAATTTAGCTTTTGCTATACTTGCAGGTTATTCTGTAATTATTCTGTAGCTAGAAATTATTCAGAGGATTTGTTTTTCCTCACTCTAGGAACTGTGCAGGCACTCATAGCTGCTGCCTGGCCCAGATTCCCTCTGGCTGCTCAGGTGCTGGGAACTGGGCAGCTGCAGTTGTTCAAAAGGTGGAGAAGTTCAGTATGCAAACCTGTGAGTCGTTTGTGAATAATTTAATATGTTTATAAATGATTTTGTGCAAGACAAATGATGCTTTTAAAATCCTATGGTTTAACGTTTCATTGGCATCTAAGCACCACAATAACGTTAAGCGCTTTCCTTGAAGTGATTACCTGGTGATTCTATGATTCTATTTAGAGATTGGTGGGAATGGTTGCACTCGATGATCCGGTGGGTCTCTTCCAACCTAGTGATTCTATGATTCTACAAAGTATTAGTTTAGCCCAGTGCACTGGTTTGCTAATAGTCAAGATGCTTGCTTACCGCAGCAAATGATGTGGGCAGATCATGTCATTGCCCTGCAAATAGACGGAGTGACAGTAAGTGCCCTGCCAATCTTAAGCTAATAGTTTGTTTCCCCCAGCACTGGTGAGTGGGCAATGTGGGACCTGGGAGACAAAGAGAAACCAGTGAAACCAGACCCGGGGGCACGGACTTCACCAAAACGTTACCGAAGTGCGTTCAGGCTGCAGCTGTTATAAGCAGCATGAGTTTCATAATTTCAGTGTTCCTGCTGCTTCTCTGCTTTAGCCCGCTTTTCTATATTCTATTTTAGCTGGAGTCTCCCGAATTTCACAACTCCCCCATGGTGTATAGGATTTTTTATAGCTGTTAGGATTGTGAGTTGTTGCCTTGGAAACACAGTTGTGCATGCAGCTGTTGTAACTATACTTGTTACTTTTGCTTTATCACAAAAGGTTTCAAAGCTTCTCTGTGTTTGTCTGACATTTCTTGATTCTGTAACTCTTTATAACAATCCGTTTGACAAATTACCGGAGGAGGAAATAAAACCTCAACCTCGCAATGTACACTGTGCCCTTGAGTGCCGACTGAATCACCTGCTTCCTTGCCCTCGGAAACCTCCAAACCCCATTCAACCCCCTGCCTGCCTGTTTCGTAAAATATGAAAATGTAACAATTTTTGAAATAAACATTCGGTATTCTCCATCAGGGCTTCTATCCGCAGATGCTGGGGACAGCCTGAAGCTGCAGCTCCTCCAGGTTTCTGCATGGGACCAGGCAGCTGTAGGAAGAGAGCTGTAGGACAGATCCAACAGGAGCAGTAGGGGGTAGCAGATGATTCTTGAATACTTCAGCCACGTAGAACACCTTTCCCATGAAAGCTGCTTTGGTACCAGAGAAGGATTAATATTTGTACTTGCTACTTTTGTTGAGAGAGGGCTGAATCCTTCCCTTTGGGCCTCCTGCTCCAGATCAGGTCCTCGAACTAAAAGGTATTAGATCACTTTCAGTACTGAGAAAGAAGGGTTTTAGATTAGAAAGAAGCCATACGGGATCCCCTTACAGGGCAGGTTCTCCTTACTTGCCAGGCGTGAACGAATCCCAAAGCTTAGGGGTGGCTGCAATCTGTATACAGTAGCATAGTTCTGATAGTTGTATACGTTCGAGGGGTTTTTTATCCAGGGCTTCTAATTGCCAGCATATTTCCAATCCATATACCTGTCAACTACACCAGTTTAGCTGGCATTGCGCTGCCTTTATATTGTCTTTTGGTTTTATAGCAATATAAAAAATCGTTCGGTTTTCCTATATCTCTCCCTCACTGGCACTCAGACTGCTGAGCTTTCCCATTTCCCCTGTGTGCAACATAAGCCATAATAGTTTGAGAGGAGGACAGGTGGGCACTTTTTTCTGCTAAGCTCTCCGAAAGAGGAAGGGAGTGCTGCATGAATAAATAGAAAAACTGCTAACTGCTATTAGATATTACAATGGGGTTGGCTCCTTGCATCTACTCCCTTTGCCTGGGCTTCAGTCCATCATATTGCCTTGGGCTGCGTGTTGTTTGTAGTTAAGATTTTGTAGATAGCCTTTAGTGTGAAGATTTGAGTCAAGTTGGCAAATGAAATCAGTTTGAGCTGTTTTAGATGAACAATGTGAAGTCTGACTGGATTTGCTGCGGACAAGGGTAACCATTCCCTGCTAAAAGAGACTTTCTATAGTATAATGTAACACAACTTTCTTCTCCAATTTCATTTCCCCTTTGTAAGTTATAGTCTACACTTCTTTAAAAAGATTTTACTGAGAAAGACACTAAAAAGCAGATCAAACCAGAAATGTCTGAAAAAGTAATATGCAGATAAAATATACAGTGCTGAAGCTGACAAGGAATGGATGATTGTGCTTGCTTGTAAACAACTTTATTATAAACTCAGTGAAAATTAGAACAATTCTTTTCAAATTGTCACTTGTCTGATAAAAACACATTAACTGTCAAATTGTAATCCAATTGCAAAAATTACTCAGTAACTGTGGAAGAACGTGGCAAAAAAATAAAAGTTTAGTGGACAGTTCTGGAGTTTCTTGAGCTCTGGTTGAAAAGTGCAGAGAACATCCTGAGGCTGAGCACAGTCAAATGCACTTTTTTATCCCATTCTCTGTGATAGGTCACTCTCTGGAATATGAGATGTTTCTGCAGAGGAGCATGAGCCATATCTTCAATTTCTTATCATCTTGTTGTCTGGACAGTTGCAACGAAGTTAATTAAGTGAAGTTCAAAATTAGTACAATAATTTGAAGTAGATGACAGCATCAGTTTCAGAGCATCTCTGTAGTACTTTCAGAATGTAATTAAATATTAAAATAAGTACAGTTCAGATTGTTAGAATGTTGACAGCTAAGGTAATATGTGTTTTTGCTGTTCTTATGACAGTATCTGAACTACTTGTTTGTACTGTTTGCATGGAGTATTGGAAAGAAACTGTTTTTGACTCTACAAAGGTCATATACTACCAGATGTAATATTCTGGAAGCTAGGTATTAATGTTCTGTGAGCATCTGTAGGTTAAGCATTTGTAAACTTATTAAGAATTTATTGAGGTTGTGTCCTTGGCTGCTGATTGGAGTGAGCTGTGAAAAGCATTGCACAGCATGTTCCATTGTATTCTGAGATTTTCCTCCTCTGCCAGACCTTAACGGGAGGACACTTTGACATAATAACCTTTACAACAGAAGTTTCCAAAACCTGAACTCTGGGAACTTAATATATTTTGAACTTGCATATTTTTTTTCTTGACTTGGGAGGACCTTTTGGATAGGAAGGATTTTCAATTGCAGAATACTGTATGATAATCCAAACGTACCATGCTGTATCAGCAAGAGTGCAGGAGATATTCTGCCTTTGTGAAGCTGTGTCTGAAAGGTTGTGTCTGAGCTTGGGCTCCAGTGAAGCAGAGGCCATCAAGATGGTTTGCATGTCTTGTGAACAGGGCTGAGAGAATTGCTTTTGTTCAGTGTAGAGAAGAGGAGGTGAAGTGAAGATCTTATTACAGTCTGCAGCTGTCTTAGAAGAGTGTAGTCAAACACCAGAAGCAATTTCCCAGAGGTGCTCTGGGATTTCATCCTTGAAGTCATATAGAACCCAACCGGACATGGCTCAGGGCAAACTCTTCTAGGTAGGTAAACTTTGAGCAGGAGGTTGGACTAGGTGAACCCCAGAGATTGCTTTCAGCCAATATGACTCTCCTCTGATACTTTTTTCATGCCATCAGACTTATCAAAAAGGTATTCATCGCCCACAAAATCAGTTAAGGGGGGGACCCCAAAATTTTTTATCTGAGCATTCCTTTTACTATTTGTTCAAGCACAGAAACTAGTACAAATAAACAGATGTTTACCACTGTGAGAAAAAAAGTAACAGATAAGATGAGAGAAAAAAAGCCAGAACCCCCCTGATGGAGCCTGCTCAGGTCTGAGAACTCTCTCAGAGAATCTTAAGAAATAAACTGTCTCAAATTATCCTCTTGGGAATGGAGTGGCAGTGGAAATGAATGCTGCATTTGCTACAAGTGCTAGAATTTTAATCTATGCACTTTGTATTTCCTCAACTGTCTTCCCTATTGTATTTCAGCTGTTGGACTCCAGAGTCAAAAAGCTAACAGCTTTGCAGATGAAGTTCTGCTTTCCCATTTGTGGCTGCAATTGCTTCTGACAGCCTCTGTTTGCCTATCTCAGATTCACACAGATGAATTTCCATCTTGGCACTGAGGATTTGCATCAGGCTACTAAATGCACAAGGACACAATGGGTGAATACCTATCAATATACTGGAGATACTCTGTGTCTTGAGACCCTTTAGGGACTTTAGAAACTGGCTTGTGCTGATAAGGAGACACCTGAACAAACCACCTTTGGCAGCTATTGCAACGGCCTTATGAATTGAAACAAGATTTAGGAGGGTTACTTACCACTTTGTTCCTGCATCTACTTTGTGAAAGAAAACCTCTGTAATAGGAAAGAGTGTTAGATACCGCCTCTCATGAAAATAACTGTAGAAAATTAGAGGTTGCTAAAGTATTTTTTTCTGTCATTCTTCATACCATGGAGTTTTTTACACTTTTTTGAAAGGTATGAAACAAAGCTGTATTATATGTTAAAACCTTAAAATTCGTATTGTAAAGTTAGAGATGTGCATCATGAAATGAGGAGTGGCATTGATTGCTTGTAACTATCAAGCTTGTAGCTATCTAGCTCCCTATTTTAGTGAAGTGTCTTGTTAGTTATTGTCTTTTGGCACATTCATGCCATTGCTACTTGACACATCAGCAGCCTTCTGATGGCTGCAGAAATCAAAAGGGAAAGGAATGGAGACAGTGCAGAGCAAAACTGGAAGAGTGTTGCATCTTAGCTACCATGAGCTACAGAGAGAATCACTAGTTCCTGGCCAAAGCAAGGCTGTGATGCAAAGACAGGCTTGCTGTAAAACACCCGGCACTCACAAATGAGTTACCAGGGCAGCTCAAGTAGCTCAATAGTAAAAACTTCACATAAGATGCTTGTCAGATTAAGAATAAAGACCTGAAAGAAAAATAAGGTTGTGTTAGTAAGCACGTGTGTCATCTGTGAACCATGATTGAAAAACCGTAGGAAGCCAAAAGACAGTGTTTAGCAACTCTCACTGTAGTTGGGCTTCTTGTTACAAGCGTGGGCAGCTGATGGTGACCTACTCTTCAGTTCGTTTTACATGCAAGAAAAGAACTAGAGAAGATAATGGTATCCCATTCTTTCTCTTTAAGACAATCTGTTTTCTGGAGCTCATGGGTTTTGTGTTCTTGAAGTGAGGTTTACCATTACCATTACCACTTTACAACTGGAAAGAGTCAAAAAGCGTCAGTGGTTTTAAAGCTCAGTGAAGCTTTACTTTTTCAATAGGTTCTTTCTTTAATAATGTGCCAACAAGTTGATTGGTACATTGAGGGTCTGTGTATGTGTGTATCTAGATGTGTATCTACACATATTGCATATAAATATACATTAAAAAAAACCTATCAAAGAATTCACTCACAGCAGCAGCTATGCCACAGGTGAAAAGGTGAATTTTTAGGGCCATTGAACACTGTAAATGTGTTCATTGTGTCAGTACTTCAGAAATACCCATTCTAAATGACTTTGTGTTGATCCACTGTGAAAATTCATTGTGCTCAATTGCCCTCAAAATTTCTCATTTCTCATCTGTGATGTTGCAGTCTGCTGACTGCACAGTGGACTGCTCTACAAAGCGTGTAGGCACCTTGGCTCCAGAGTGTCTTGAAATGCTTCATATTGCCCACAAGGTTTCTGTGTGTTACTTATTATCTGAATAGATCTGTGTCTAGGGCTTGTGTCTTGAGACTTTCAAGGATGGGAATAGCTTTCATGGAGCTATTTTCTAACCTGAGACATCCACACAATGAAACAGCCTTACATATGTCACTTATTGTATATATCTAACATAGAAATGTGGAAAATGGAACTTTGCTTTAATTTTTAATCATACCTTTGATTCAGAGAAATCAAAACCACTTTCACATCACTTCAACTCTATTCAATTTAGGAAGAAAACATTACTGATTCATAAATAACTTTCTTTTGGCATGCATGGCAAGAAGTGGAGTCGTAACATGACTAGGGTCATTGGGAACAAATTTTCTTTTTCCAGTTTTAAAGAGGAGCATTTATATCTGACTTTTAATAATTTTTTTCTGCCCTTTAATTTACTGTAGTGTCTGATTTCTTATAAAAGCCTATGCAACCAGCCTTTAAAATGTGGGAGAAACAGACGCCTGTTTTGGAACAAAGGAATAGGCAACATTTAATGATCTCTCCAGAATATCTCTAGAGTTGTCTTGCTTGGTCCTTACTGTATGTATATACATCAGTGTATATTACCAATGTATACATTTGTTCTTGTCTGTGCATGCTCTCAAGTATTAGAACAGCAATATCATTATTAAAACCTGCTGGGATTGGCAGAAGCACAGGCCAAGAAAGGTGCATCTAGGAAATGAGAACTTAGCATTCAAATCAGATGTGACAGGAAGTGTGTTGGGGAGTGCAGGGTTGCAAATTTAAAAGAAACGTTGGTTTTGTTTCACCTTGCAATTTTATGCTGGTAAATTTACAAGACAAAAATCTTGCCTGTAATTTAGACAAGTTGAAGACTTTGTCTTAAAAACTGGGGCAGGAGATACTTAATCATGTACTTTGATTTTTATTCCAGTGAGTAGGAACTTTAATTATGTCTTTGTGCTAACATCTTGCTGGAGCAATGGGTTATTTCTGAGTTGCCCTAGCAGGGGAATTCCTCCCAAAGTACCATACAAGCCACTGCTCCAGGAATGATTCAGTCTTACGATACTAAACCAGAGATTCAGCTGGAAATTGCCAAGGTCAGACTCTGCCTTACTTGGTCTGTTAAATACTTGAACTCCCTAGTAACTACTTAATTCATACTTGACTACAAGTTCACAACTGTGTATTATTCACTGTCCATGGGTTTTTAATCTTTAACAGGAAAAATGGGAAAAAATAGAGATTCAAATTTGTTTGGTTTTGTTTGGGGTTTTGTTGCTGTTGTTATTAAGAGTCCATTTGCCTTCCACCTCCACTCTGCTCCGATGTTTGTTTTTCAAATAGAGTATTTGTAATCAGGTGAAAGCTGTCTTCTAGGGACATGGCCATCAGTTTAATTTTTTTAAAGAAAAACAGTATTTTCAAGAACATTGCATTTCTAGTCTGCAATGTTAAGTATACAACAAATTATAGTCTTGGCAAACATACAAAGCACTTTCATATCTCTATGTGTCTCTACATTCATCTCTGGCATCTAATAATAGTACTGTGGGTGGCAAGGAAGCACTAATTCATGTAAACAATGGTATGAACAGTCATAATTCATCTCTTCTTCAGGTTTATGAAAAGACCTAGTATTCTAAACCAGAAAATATCGTCTGATTTGATTTTATATAGTAGTTTTGTTCTTTTGAAGTTCTTGGGAGCAAAAGGGAAGATTTTTCTCATTTTAGTGCCACCTTTTTTTTTGCATTTAAGTGCATAAAATGAATAGAGTCATTCTTAGAAAGCAAATAAGATATCAGAGAAATATTCTTATGACTAGGCTTGTGAAAACTGGCTTTTGTCTGAATTAGTTGCTGACTTCAGGCATCCGTTTCTCAGAAAGAAAAAAAATTACTGCATCACAAGATCTCAGAAGGTCTCTCAAGAGAAGATAAAGGCCACCTTGAATCTATTGTTTAGACACAACCATTCAGTACTCCTCATTTTTATTCTTTTTATTCTTACGTCTCAGAGTAATTTTAAAAAGAAGAAAGATAATAGCAATGGTTGTATGAGAGTGGTATCTCTGGCAAATACGACCAATTCCAATGAGCTCTTTCTTTTATAAAGACGTAATTTTCTTTTACTGAATTTTACTGCAGGTCTTCAGCATTTCGCTGCCGTTTTTATGGTATTCCAGAAAAACTTATACTTTCACAGCAAACACAGTGTCTATGCAGTTTGTGAATTTACACTTTTATGTAGTTACAATTGCATCTTTTATTTCAATAAATTGCATTTACATTGCGGTTACATTCTGTTTCATAATTAAATCACTTCCAATCTAAGTAAGTACAGGAAATCTATGCTTCAATGTGCAAGTCTGCTGACAAAGTGAAGGGTAACCCAATTCTCATCCATGCAACTTTTTTAATTAGTTGCTACACATCTGAGGATTAGGTTTGTTGGGATGTCTTGCAGAAAATAACATTAATATTCAATTTGGTTAAGGACTTGCAATAAACAAACAGAATTAATAAAGCTATTAAACAAATGTCTCTGATGACCAGCCTCCATATGTGCCGCAACTATTCTAAACCATTTCCAAATACAGACAGTTGAGAAGGGCTTATCTTCCAGTGTTTTTGCTGAATCTTAGAGAGTATCTGGGTATTTTCCATTATGAGCTAATATACATTTGAATTTGCTGAACGTATTTTCTAGGGTCTGCAAAAGCCAGGTGGAAAATAACGCTTTGTTACAAGCTCTGTTATCAGCCCTCTCAAATGCATTATTTCATTTTCTATTTGTCTAGGTTTCAGAGTATTCTGCATCCGAACAAGATAGCTTTATTTTGCCAAGTTTGAAATTATTATTTTAGAGATGAAAGGTTTGTTAAACTATGCCCTTATCTGGAACGTTTTTCAATGAATTGATACATGAGGAATAGTTTTGTGAAATATTCTGGACGAAATTCTACTGCTCCGAGTTAAATTACTGATATTAAAACCCAGCCTATCTAAAGTAAACCTGAAATTGTTTTAGGCTTATATTATCAAGTGAAAAATCTTGAATTTCAGTGAAAAAGAATTGGTATAGAAACAAATTCTTTTTTTTTTTCTTGTATTCCTTGGGAAATAAGCTCTGCTATTTAAGTCCTGGCAAGATGGCCTTGATTTTGTGTGGAGACTTTTGGCTGGTTTTATGGTGGCATAAATTCACTTTATGTTACAGCTTGCTAATACATACAGTGCTATAAATTAAAAAGCATTCTTTCACAACTTCTGAGAACTATTGAGGTGGCAGTGATGATGTAACTTCTCCCAAAACACCATTTACATTGAATTAAGATTCCTGTAGGAGCAGGTTGCATTGACGTCAAAGAGCCATTCAGTTCTTACCCCATAAAAGCTAATTATAATTGTATATATCATGTATTTGCAAGTGTGTATGTGAAATTTATTTCACTCTCTGTTTTTTTTGCCCAGAAATTGCAAAAACATTTTAGAATGTACTAGGAAAAAGACTGTTAAGAAACCCTGCACCCAACAGAAGTGCTAAACTCTTTGGGTGTTGATTTATAAGGAGCTGTGCACTAAACTGTGACAACACACTTGTTTACCTGACTTACAGCAGGTGATGTCCCTGCAGGGGGATGGCTGCAGTGGGAGGCAGGCAATCCTCAAACATCTCTCTTTGAACCTAACTGCGTGAAGAAGACAGAAACTGCTTCCTTTAAGCTGCTGGCCTGGGAGCTGCGTTAAGAGAGACGGCATTCTGCAATCCTACAGTCAGATTGCAGAGGAGCATCCCCCAGGAGAGGGTTTGGGCAGGAAGCTAGGGAGAGCTGCTTCCCATTTACTCTATTTATGCTTTTTTAAGATTATTGAGCTTTACGGATACAAAATATATACTTCTGCCAAGCAACTACATTTTCTAGTGAGAGGGATTGCACTTCATTAACAACTCAAGGTCAAAGTGGTTGAAAATGAGTCTTGCTTTTCTTTTATTAACCCTTACCACTGTTGATCTTTAATTAGCTTAGTTAATTTGAACACAGCAGCTTGCATAGGTGGACGAGGTGCTGAGGGATGTGGTTTAGTGTTTGATAGGAATGGTTGGACTCGATCATCCGTTGTGTCTCTTCCAACCTGATTATTCAATGATTCTATGAAACAACTGTCAATGTCTTTATTATACCTAAGTATTGTGGGTTGACCCTGTTAGGCAGCTAAGCTAGACCTAATATAGTTTATTTAAAAGGATTTTGCAATGTGAAAAAAAACTGGGAAGAGTAACATGGAGAGCACTCCATTTTACTGCATTGTCGTTATTCTTTTTCATAATCATTCCAGTGCCCAGTTGCTGATCAAAACCCGAGTTTTGCGTTTGGTCTGTGGTTTCTTCCCTGACTCACAGTCAGTAGTAGATACCATCCTGCCATCACTTTGTAGGCCAGGACGAAAGTCACATAAGGGATATAATTTCTTGTTGTAACGAAGTTGTAATTATTCATAGTAAAATGTTTTCTCCCCATGCCTTGCTGTCCTGTATGCTTGAATGGTCAGGATGCTGATATGAATAGTTAATCCACTGAAATAGCAGCAGTTTCTACTGTCTGAAGCATTGCTGGATGTCAGCAGGTGGGATCCAGTGGGTGCCTCCCCTCCATCTGCAAGGAGCTTGTTAAGCTTGATGTTTGTTGTTGTTAATTTAATACACACAGGACTGGCCTGAAGTTCCAGAATAGTGATTAGGAAGAAGCAGTGAAATGATAAGATACTTCCCTTTTTTGGTAAAGGTTTTTTTCCAGCCTCGAATGTCAAGTTACCTGAGGATTGAATGGAAAGGAGCGCCATAGGAGCAGATTTGTAGTTAACTTTCTATTTAGCGCAAACACGGGCAAGGTGAAAAACTCTTTCTGAAAAGGATTCTTGTGCTACAAAGATTGTTATTGCTTGGCAATAACAATATGACAACTTCTTAACCACTCCAGTAGAACTTCTTCTATCAGATATTATATATTAAGGTACCCAGGAGGAACCTATTCACACATTGATCTATTGAGTTCTCAGGAGAAAATAAATAAATAATAAATTGTACCGACATGATAAATTTGGAGGAAACCTTTAATCTATTATTAATTGATTATTCACATGAACACAATGTTTGTAAAGATCAAAACCTAATTTTGACAACATATGCAAACTTTTCCTTTTGAATTTAATCATATATTCTCAATCTGTTGTTCATTAAGGTGAACATCTGTGAATTCATTAATTTTTCTCCAAGCTTGCTGCACCATGAACTTCATTTCTTTAACAAATTTTCTGAAGAATAATCCCATTACAAGCTTAGTTTATAATACATACAATGACAGCTTTGTTAGCTTGTTTATTTTTTTTTTTGGTCTAAGAATATTCTTTGCAACAAAATCTATTCCAGGGTGGTACAGGGCAGTCAGGCCAGGGGAAGTGTATGAATCTGGTTGAGGAGACTGGCTGCAGAGTTGGAGATCACATTATCTGGCCTCATGGAAAATAAGACACCAAAATATGGTATCCCCAAATATAGTGATTCTTAGCTGTACATTGTCACTTACAAGTTACTGAAAATATAAATTTGATCCAGCTTGGCATTTGCCTTCATTTTCCAAACTGGAGTTTTAGTATAATGCAATTGTAGAATCTCTCTTTTGCTAATTTTGCATTACTAATTAAGTGAAATTATAACAATCCTTTAGGATTCTCCATTAGGAGAACCCTGAGCAGAATTTGCGGCTGTAGAAGGTTGTCGCTGTATTCCTGTGTTTAATGGAATAATTCAGGCATAGAGACAGAAAGAAGTCTATACTAAAATGAGTACAAGCACTTTTAAGAAGAAAACCTGTAGCTAATTTTCAATCCTGTAATTGAATTTGCAGGATAGCACATAAATAAAGATAGAGGTTTTTTTTTTCTTTTCTTTTTTTTTTTTTTTTTGGTCTGATCCTTTCCACTGCATAATAATGTTTTACTGCCTTGTAATGCTTTCCCATGTATTTTCCCACATACCATGCGATTACATTGCAGTGCTGCATGCCTGAAAACTTCACCCAGGAAGCAACCTACACATTGGTGCATCAGAGAAGCTTCAGAAATACAGGCAGGTTGATGGCAGGCAAATAATTGACAGTCTGCTCGATATAAATTGTTAATTTACTGTAGGCTACTCAGGCACCAGTGCATGGTCTCTGCTTGTTGTATCCTGAGATGAGGTGCAAACCTCTTTACTTAGTAAAGAGTTTTTGATGATCTTTGTTTTGCTCCCACTAAAAGTCAGAGTGATTCTTAAGAGGTTCAGTTCCCAGCCCTAGCTCTGAAGAGTTTCGCTGAAAAGACATTCCAATAGAACGGTATTAAATTAAGAAATACAAACCATTCTTTTTTATCTTTTTCTGCCTGTATTGAATTACTGCATTTAGTAATTAAGCAGAAGCTTACGCAAGTTATGAATTAAAATGGTTTTAAAACATTGCAGTAGTGTAAGCTTAAACATTCATGCCCTTGAGCTCAATGCTACGTCACAAATGTATGTTTGAGATGCAATCTTAGAAAGTGCTGAGTTCTTTTGAAAAGTCAATGGAAACCAAGGCCACCAAGTTTAAAGCAGAGGACATTGAACTCATCGTAGGATTGACTCTTGTGAAGAGGATATGACTCTTGTAACTCATACTCTTAACTTTTTAGATAAAATATTGATCTGTTTTGAACAGGTAATATCTGTAATAATACCACGTTTCTACATCAATTAAAAGGCACATATCATAGCTGTATTTTAATCAAGACTTACTGAGAAATGAAAGTAAAGAATTCTGCTTTTCTTAATAGTGCCATTTCCAAAAAGAAAAGCTGACTGAAAAATCAAATGAATTATCTGTTCTTTATATATCCTTTATATGGCCACTTTCTTCCCAAAATTTAAATTATCTCCATCCTAATGAAGACAACAGTATTTCAAAATCGTAAGAAAAGGTAGCGGGATCTTTCCCGAGCATTCACACAGAGAATTCAAGTATAATTCATTAAACTTTGCTCTATAAATAGGAACTTGGCAAAATGCTGGTTGACATTAAGAGATGGTAAGTGGGCAGCTAAGTTTGATATCTTCCAGCCCCATGTACTTACAGGACTTTTATTAAAGGAAGTATATTTCACTCTAAAATAAGACATAGAAGAAACAAACTTTCATATGCAGAACTTCAGAATAGTCTTGAACTTACAGTTTTTTTTTCCTCGCATTTCCATCTGAAAGCTATGCTGAGACGTGCAATCACTGTTGTATTATTGCTGAAATGAACAGTGTTAGTATGGGTGTGTACAATGCTGTTAAATTTTGAAGGGTTTTGTTACCACCGTTGAGTAGCATTCACTAATTTTTGGTAAAACAGGAGAATGTTTTAAAGTGAAAAAAATCAGTATCTTACTTATTAAAGTATCTTATCCGAAACATGACCTCACATATTCAAGAAAAATAGTTTATTGCATGTTTATGAGGGACTGCAACGGACAGATAAATTAATTTTGAAATCCTAAATACATAATTAAAAAGGATATTTACAGTTCATTTAATGTATTGTCATTTACATTTTGTACTTCTGTGGAGGGTATGCTGAAGAGCAGATGTAATTAGGAAAGCAAAGGCTGATTTGCTATTTACCACACGTTAAGAATCGGAAAAAAAAGATACTGCATTGGCAATGAATCTATTGGTCCTGTGACAGATTTGAGATTAAGTTCTTACACTTCCATGACATTTTGAAGTAGACCATTTTTGTTGAGGAAAAGAGAGAGGAAAAGGAAAGGTCATGTCTCTCTTATCAGGCAGTCATAGTCTCCTGTAAAATAGAAATGTCTGTTTAATGTCAGTGAACAGCCCAGATGGAGATTCATGTTGGAGCAAAACATCTACACTTTATCTTATACCTCAGAGTTGATACTACTTAAACCTTGTGATAGCAGAATCCTAAGTCATTTTCAGCTGGGATTCCTCTACCATTACACCACAATTCTCCATACATGGACTACCCACCATTTTCCTCTCCTCCTCCAAAACCAGCCTCTCTTAATTCCTGATAGCATAATCTCTTATATCAGCTATCTAACATCGTGAAAGACTTCAGCAAGCTCAGACTCTGTTATTACATTAAAATAGTTTGTGATTGTTGCTCAGAGTGGATTTTCCAAGTCCTTTTTCCTTCTTGACTGAACATACAACCAGAGAAGCCAAGCAAATCCTTGACCAAAGTGCTTAAAGGTAGTGGTGCTGCAGTGGTATTTTAAGGCACAAAGGAAGGGATGGTAAATAAAAGCATGTTAACTCTATGAAGTTCAACTTAATAATTCCTTTGAGCTCTGTATAAGCAGCAAGTGAATTTCTGTGCTGCTGTTTGTTTTATTTCCTCTCTCTCCTCCTTCTTATGAATCTATTTCTAGCATGTATGTACTTACTTAAATGATTTATTTCAAAGAATCGTTGCTTTAAAGCTTTCCTTTACTGATAAAACAAGATTCTGGTCTTCTTTTTAACCTTTACAGGCTATATAAAAAAAGGAAAAAAATACTGTTGGCAGTCATGATAGTTTAATTGTAGTAATAAGAGTGATAGCTTTTACTTTATTACCCTGTGGAGTTATGTTTCTGGACTATTACTTTTCCCCACCTTAAAATAAAAAGGATTTTAGTGCAGTCTACCTTGAGGTTAAATGTGTGTACATGCATTTGAATGTTTTGTACATATGGTGGTTTGGCATAAAACTGGCTAAAAATCGACCACCACGAATTAATATGCTTGAAGGAAGTTTTAATATTACCAGAAGCTAAAATCATTTTATCAGGTGAGTATATTTTTGTGTGTGTGTCTTTCTGTGTGCACGTGTGGTGGTTTTTAATTAGCTACATACCTTTTTTCCTCTGTGCCCTTCTACATAAGGAATATCCTTCAAAGAAAGATACACTCTTTAATAACTAACACTTTCACATTATTTCTGGTAATAATTGGTGAATATTATTTAATAAGTAATGATTGAAATAACTCTTTCACAGAAATTACCTATTCATGCAGTTTGATTTAATGCAATATTTAATATAAAGTACGACGTTAAGTGCTTATAAATAGTTTCTTATACTCGAGATGCAATTTTTAAAATTTCTGTACTATCAGAAATAATCACCTGGCATTATACTTCAATCAGTCGGTGCCTTTGTTAATATTAAGTGTGTAGGCAAAGCAGTATCCATTGGGAAACAGGGAAATTCTGGTTTTCAGTCAAACAGGGGACTTTATTATAGGTCTTCTGGAGTCTTATACCATAAAGCAAGTGGAGTCAATGTTTTAGCAGCTAAGATTCTAGGAAAAATAAGCATAAGTAATTACAATCATAGAATGGCTTGAATTAGAAAGGATCTTAAACATCATCTGGTTCCAACCCCCCGGCCATGTTTATATGTTACTCTCTTCAGTTTTACTTCCCCTTCTTCTGTCTTCTCCTTCTTTCTCCTGTATTCCCTTCCCCTTTATAATTTTCTCCTATTTTAATACTTTTCTCCAGTACTTTCCTATCACAGCTTACTCCACCTTCTCCCTATGGTAATTATTTATGGTTTTCTTCCTTTTTTCAGGATCAATTGTCCTCTTCGACCCATCCCTCTACCTTCTATGCTTAGCTTTAATTTTTCATCCTCAAAACATTATTTTTCCTGATTTTTCATACCTTCTTATGACCCCTTGGAGGCTTTTTTTGATAGAAACAGAGGACATACATCAATTCCTAGTCCCCAGTAGCCATAAAGTGAAACAGTCATTTCTGTTGAGCACAGGTTATAGAGGCAAAGTCAGTTATGTATAGACAGGTACCTTTACAGTGTTTTGTCCTAGATTTAAGGAGTTACTCTTGATGGGAAGAGCTTTGTCTACCTTCTTCTCTCTGTTACTCTGGAATTCTGCTTTCTTTCAATAGCTTCTCATCAGGAGTAATGAGTTGTTCAAATATGGTGTTATTTGCTGTCATTTGTATTATTTTACATTCCTTTCCAGATCAAAACATGTAAATGTCTCTGGGTCTCTTGAAAAGCTTTAATCTTCTAAAGTAGGTTTCATTGAAGAGTTGATGGGTTTTACCATTCTTGATAAATTTGATAATTACATTAATAATTATTCTTTCATGTTTGCTCTTTACAATCAACAAAGCATCTGGTTCTGAAGCTCAAGCAGAAATCAAAATATTAGTAGAGTCAAAGCTATAACAGAAATTGAAAGCAAATACAGTTTACATTGTAAGGAAACAAGTGAATTTTAAGAGGAACTGGACCACTCTCTGCTGTTTCGTTACTGCACCGTGACAGTTACACGAGGTGTGTTTCAGCTATAGCAGAGGAGAAACCTATGGCTGAAGCCCCATTGGATTCCTTGTTATCCTCAGTAACTGTGTCATCTAACTTTCTTTCATAAACTAATCAATTTCTGCCTAAATCCCTTGAGCAACTATTTAAACTGGGAGCTTAGTGTGTCTGTGTTTTCAATTTACAAAATTTATCACTTCTCCTCTGGGTTTATAATGTGGATGTGCTGAATCCGAGCACTTCAAAGGAAATTTAACAGTTGGAGTTCCTACTAAATCCTTAGCTCACCCATCTATATAATTTGTATTAACATGTCCATTAAAGGTTTGCTTACAGCACAAAGATTTCTTTCAGAAATGCTTCAGAAAATTAAAATAAGAGGAAAGCAAACAATAACAACATTCTGTAATGGTACCTCCAGTAAAAGCTCAGAATTTTAAACAGGAAATAAAAGATTTATTTCTTACTTTCATCATAATTAAACAAGTGTTTTTCAGCTTCTGAATAATTTTGCATCACAGTTTCTCAAGCTGTGAAATATTGGAAATAGTGGCCTCTGTCCTTCCTTTCAGTGAATTCTGTTTAGGAATTTTGTGCTCTTCTCATTATATCAGGCCTGGCTTATTGCTTCTCATTTTTTAGTGTTCTAAAAATGTAGTTCATGAGAAAATTTAGTTCTGGAGCTATAGCTAAATATAATTTAACTTCCCTATCAGTTTACCTGTGGTAGACAAGCAGTGGGTGGATAGTAAAAGCTGGCATTGAATGAGATTATATCTCTCTCATGAGCAAAATTTTTCTTAAATGTAAAAAGAAAGGGGGGAGTTGGTTTGGTTAATATTACTGGGGGTGTTTTGGTTTGGTTTGGTTTGATTTCAAATTCAAATAGAGTTGCAAAGGCTTACTGCCCTTCTTCTGGGATGGATGAACATGCACAACTGTTAGTATAAAGTGTTGTTTGGAAATTGAGAGCTTTGGACTCTTCTATATCATTGATCCTCTGAGTTACAGGCTTTGAATTCCACAATTTTTTATTGTTGGGTTTGGTTTTTTCCCTTTCTAAAGCTCTTGACACCATGGAATGTGCCCATTTTGATTTAATTCGGATATAAATCTTTTTATATGCTTCAGGTTAGCCACCAGAGTTAATATCCAATCGCAGTTTTACAACCTTTTTCATCATTTATTTAAAGGGGTGGAGGGAGGGGTGAAAATGCTGGAAAGCAGAAAGTATTCGAAGAGCTGTAGTTCCTTAGTGCTTTGGCAGAAATACTGAAGTGTTAAGACATTTCCAATGGAAATGGGGAATGTGTGCTACATTTTGACTGACAAAACTACTTACTTTTAGTATCAGTAATCATCCAGAGCCAAGCTGAGTCACAGATCAAGTATCTGGCCACCTTGAGACTGTGCCTGTTTATCCCATCGGCTTCAGTGTCGCTCCAGACAAAGAAACTGAATGCGACTGTCTCTTGCTTAATGCAGTTATAGGGAGATAATCTCATAGACACTTCCACTGGGAACCTCAAAATGTACGTAGGCGTGTGAATGTTCTGATAGGCTTTATGTTCCATCCCTTTACCATGTTATTAAACATGTTTCCTTCTTCCCTGCAAACAGCCTTGATTATTTTCTGTTTTGCCATAAAATATTTTCTTAGTTACAGGCATAGGAAATTGGCAGTCGTCTCTGCATTTCTGCCTTTGTTTGTTAGGAGCTTTGAACCCATACAGAACATTGCACAATTCAGAGGGGGAAAGTAAGCCTGGCAGTCGATTTCCAGCTTTTAACCAAAATACAAAGCAAAATATTTATTTGTGGTGATCATGGTTCTGTTGTTCTCCTGACTGTAGGAAACAATACCTAATCAAGTACTTCTGCTATTTAGAACCTAAAATTAACTTGATTCTTAAAGGACTGACTTTAACCTTCATCTTAAAAAAAATTCTTTCTCCTGTTTTACTGAGATTTTTAATGGCAGGAGAAAGAAAGACACTTCTGCATTTTTCTGACTTCTGCTTGCAAGGTTTTGTTGCCAATCTGTCTGGCTCAAGTTAACGGGAGTGTGTATCAACCCTATGCTAGATATGAACAATATTTATCAAAAAGTTCATTTTTCACAGGAATCTAGCATTACTCTTCAGCCATTTGCTCTACTTCCCTGAATTCAGCAACTAGAGAAGATTTACTAGAAAAAGTAGCCCCTGTAGCAGTATCTGTTATGGGATGGGAACTGGGGTTGCTTAAGATGGATCTAGAATGCATCTTAGTCTGTCTTAGCTGTGTAACATCCTCAGTGGTTTTGAATAAAACTAATTTATTCCTGAAGCAGCTGTACATATATGTTATAGGATATTTAAACGACCTTTTGGTCTCAAAGGCACTTGGATAGAGGGAGCAAGAACTGAATCTAGGGAAGAGGCAAAATCTGTGATTTACTCAGTGGATGTTGAGTCTCATCATTCCTAACCATAAGGAAATAGATGTGACATGCATGTTGTATTTCAGTCTGCTTCTGGTTCTTGCAGGGGACGGGAACCTACTTGTGCTGTCAGTTATTTCGTCAGGTCAGTGAGCATAGATGTGATGTGGCAAATAAAAAGGTTTTGAATTTCTAATTGTTTTGGCCATATGAAAGAGGTGAGAGTCACTTTGAAAACCAGGAAAATTATACTGAAAAAGGTAGTAAGAAAATTACAAAATCATTCAGCGAAGAATTAGGAAGTACTAGAAATACAGTTTTAGTTTAACTATCAGTCCTGGTCTGGTATATTCATCATGCAGTGGGGTATGGGGAAGCTCTATAGACTCACTGTCTTCCATGGAAGAATAAGGGACTGCAGGGAATGGGTGTACGTTTTCATGTCTTGAGAACTGAAACCTTTGTCTAGATAATCTACTACTACTACGAAACATATACAGAAATATTTTACTATTACTGCTGTATTAGTTGCTGAGAAATCACACTAACGAACAGTGTAGAATTTTTTTTAGGACAATTAATAATGAAGCCATCTGAAGTACAAGAAAGTCTTTGAGAAGCATATGGAAATACAGTATGGTTCTTTACAATAACCCAGGAGAAGAAAATACTGAAAGTCTCCTCCTTTAGTGAACAGTCTTTCTTTCCAAGTTTCACAGAACTGAGAAATTTATCTTTACAGGTGCATTGAGTCTCACACTATGAATGTCTTGTTGAGATGGTTTAGAGATTGGTGGGAATGGTTGGACTCAATGATCCGGTGTGTCTCTTCCAACTTGGTGATTCTATGATTCTGTGATTCTATGAACATTTAGGTTTAGCAGCATCATATTATGAATTTAGTTCAGCATCTGCCTGTGTCCATTAAATAGCAGATGTTGTTTTCAATGGGATCTGGATCAATATTTTTATGAGCCCATCACTTTCATATTGTAGTATTACAACTTGAGATGATTTGTTAAAGATGAATAAGAGTACGATCTGGGCTGGCCATTACTGGAAAAATCACCAAATACTTCTTTTTAGTGAATTCTTAACACTATAAACTACTTTTTAGGGTTTTTTTTTTAAAGGCAATGACATAACTTCTGGTCTTATAAAATTCATCTGATAATTACAAATTAGTAGACCATTTCCACTTTCTAGGCAGTAGTGATCATAGTCAACAGTTTAGCCAAATACATGGAAGGATTGCTTATCTTGCCTTTGTTTGATTTTTTGCATAACTGAAAGCAAACATCAGGAATGGACCCTTTTTGTATAAGAAGAAAATTAGGTGGCTATGCAAGTAATATCCATGTAACACTAGCAACTGTTTTTTGTGCTTTCAGGTCATGTCATGTAATCATATTTTTACAAACAGCCTTCAATTGTTGTGTGCTCTCCTTTTTCCCATGGGTGTGCAAGATTTATTTTGCTCTGAATGCTTATCTCATGGGGCTGCCTGACATGTGGGAGCCTCTGATAGTGGTTCAGACATGCTCAGAAAAAGTGGCTTTTTAGTAGTGACCAATACAAATGAATGGAGCAGCTCTGTAGGTGCTAGGTGGTAATCTCTGCTTTCGCAGTAAATCCGGCAGCCCTTGAGCATATCCAGCTTGCTGAGCATCTCCTGGCTGTGCCTTGGAGGTTTGGAAGTTTGATGGTTCAGGAATGTGATAAAGTCGTGTGATGTGGAAATCTCAGGGAATAAATTTTATACCTTTCCATTATGTTTTCCCAGGAGAATATATCAAGATTGAATAAATGTTTTAAAAAATAGGGTTTTTTCAAACTTCTGAGAACTTTCAAATAGAAGAGGTAGAAGTTTCCTTTTTTTTGTTGTGGAAATATGTTTTAAACTTATTGGATAAATTGACTCTTTTTTCAGCTGGAAAACTGAACAAATATCTTAGTTTAATTGATATACATCTTTATTTTATTTTGTTTATATAAAATGCTTTAAGACTTGATTTATGGAAATTTTCAGGTGGTTTGGAAAAAAATAAAAATGTTTTTAAATGCAGTTTTCTGATTCTTCAGTAACTCTACTGATTTCTGAAACTTTTTCTGTGGTTTGTACAGGGTGAATACAGGCAGAGCGCCAGTTCTTGACTTGCTTGTTCAGGTCAGATCATAAAGGGCTTTATCAGTTTGGGTCCTTCCATTGTTTTGGGCTTTGAAATCTGTGTATGTTGAATTCAGTCAAATCTGATATATAAACTTTTTTGGCTCCTTGAGGTCAGGTGGAATAACAATGCAGGTTTGCCTTCTATTGTCTTTAAGATTTGATTTTTCTTTTTTAGGGTGATCAATGGAAAGTAATGTCTGACTAACATCAGACTTAATGTCATAAAGCTCACTATCCTAAATCTGGTTTCTAAAAGTCTAAAGCATTAAAAGTAGTGTCTCCTACCTTAATTAATTGGTGTCTGCAACAGAGTAATTTCCTCATTTAGCATTTGAAAAAATTTCTTTGAATGTGGATAGTCCAAAAATTTTGGGCTGAAAGTGTGTATGAAATACTTATGTTCCTGAAAATATGTGTACAGGGAGATAAAGTGAAGAAAATCAGGATGCTAGAACAATAAACAGTGGTTAATTTTGTATGATTACTGGCAGGAAACCAAGCCTGTCCCATAGACATTCCAGCCTCATAAATAAAGCACAGACATCACAAATAATTTGCTGCTCTTTTTGCTATCTCTCCCACTTTGTGTTCATGGTTTTCAGCAGCTGTATGTGCTATTAATCTGCATTTAGGTATGTGGCTGAATGTCTGCTGTGTACTTGTTAACAGATGCAGTGTTCAATTTGCCAGTTGAGGTTTGAGGCCATTTAAAATGTCATCCTGTGTGTTAGCATTGTGTGTGACACGTTTCTTCAATTTTGATTGAAAAACTTACTAGTGAGGGAAGCGTCAACCACCATGTTTGTTGTTTTTCCCTCATTAGCCCTCCTAAGCATATTCCACATTTGCCAGCAGACAAGCAGTTAGCGTACAGTGAAACTCTCTCTGATTGCCTGCTAATCTGTACGGATCTTTCCGGTCGCCTTCATTACTGCATCAGCAAATTACAGGCTGCTTGTTTGCTCCGTGCTTGACTAGGTCTGGGGCACTGCCAATACATTCCAGCAAGAGGAATTGCATTGTTCTGCATTAAAGCCTCTGTCAGATGGAGTTTTGCAGGGAAGAGATGGTGGCGCGCTTCTAATCAACACTGGTTGTAACAGAAACAATTAGTGGTAGTGCTCAGTGGTGTATGCCGCCTAGTAGTATATATGAGGTCCTATTTATTCCTTTCAGCAAGAAATTAAAACAGATTGTGCTGTATGATTATGGTGATAGGATTCTTTGGCTCGAGAAGTGCCTGTGCGTTTCCGCTCAAGATCTCTGGTGTAAAAATCTGAGACGCCCAATGTCTGTGCAAATCCAACCCATCACTATAATTCTCTGCTCAGTTCTCAGGCAACCTAAGTCCCAAACTCTCACAGTAAGCTGGATGTGAAAGAAACCAAAGGGTTTTGCTGCCCTTTTTTCGAGAATCCTAGCAAAGCATTATGCAAAGTTCTGCCCTCTTATAGGGCTTCTGATATAGATTGTTCATCTGCACGTTACGCTCTGGGCACGAGCAGAGTCTGTCTGTGCTCTGAGTCAATAGCAGTTTCCAAAGAGCACAGAGCCTGTATGTGGGTTCTCCGTGGTGTAAATATATCCTGAGATATTTTTCCATGTCAGTGCTCATAGCAAACAGTCACCCTTTGATCCATGGGGGAAATAGTCCCTGAGAGATAATCTGAATAGCAAAGCAAAGCAAAAATCAAACTGCTCTTCTGTGCATCTTTGATGGACTAGAACTTAATTTACTTTATGTATAGAACTGCTTTAACTTTACCTGGAGGCAAGGTGCAATGTAGATTGCCTTTTTTTTTTTTTCTTCTAAAAGAAATCCCATTATCAGTATTAAAGTGTTTCATGCCTATGAAAACACAGGCTTTAGATTAACTGTTAATCCTTTCTTACTTTTTTCCTCCTCAGTTTGAAGCATAGTTTACATGGTTACAGCTAGGTTAGTTTGGATTCACAGAAATTAGCAATTAATTTATTGCAAACTCAATTCATCAAGCTATACATTCGAATGCTTTACTAATACAAATACAGCTTATCCTGTTCTGCAAGTAGATGTTCATATTCTCATGTCTTTACATGGCAGAGACACAATGTGCATGTTGAAGAGCACAACTTAGTTTGAAAGTTCTTATTGTTACATAGTTTACACCCCCCAAATAGTTAGCAATGATATATCTGTGATTTATCAGTGGGAACTCTGACTTCCAAATAAATGAAAGCCAAGGTGTATCAAGCAGATACATCGAATTTGATGTGCAAATTGAATTGCAAGTTTTAAGTTCCTAAGTATGTTTTGACCTAATTTTTGTAAGTGTCAGTCACTTGCTATTCCCATCTGCCTCATCAGGACTGGTTTTGGTTTTCTAAAACTGTAAGTGGGAATGTAGTTTAAACACCTATTCTGAAAAAGAAGCAAGATAAACTGTTTAAGTCCTGGAATTAAGCTTGGATCTCTGATGTTCTGATTTGTGAAATATTGAATGCACTTTGAATAAAACAAATTTGTAACTGTAGCATAGTGAGATTAATACTGAGGGTTTAACTCTGAAACAAAGCTTACTTCCACCCAACATAAACTATGCTCAAATCAAACTTTTCAAGTAGGTTTATATAAATTTTTGCTTCTGTGATACTGGATAGAATTAGAGAATGCCCAACAACAGCTGCCCATTAAATTCTCACTCTGCTGAATGCTTGTTCATATCTGTACTGGAATTCTTTTCTTTTCCTGACATGCTGTTGTCTAATAAGCAGAAGCCTCATTCTACCATTCCAGATTCTAATTAGAGCATTTGCTTAATGCAGAATGCTATTCTTTCTTAACTGTAAATCCGCACAGGTTTTGTTAAATTCTGTTGTCTGTGGGTGAGAGCTTAAGGTAGCTGGTGGTCTCACAAGGAGCTATGGTCTTAAAAGGAGTTAATACTTTAGACAGTGGAGGCTCAGTAAAGCGAGTGCATTAATATTTTCATCAATTCCAGCTAACTTACAGTATTTCACTGGTCAGATTTAATTTGTTTGATGAAACATCACTGAAAGATGTTATCTACAATGTAAGCTTAGAAATTGATTGTAACACATAATTCAAGGGCACCGTTTCATGCCTAGGGCAAGAAATGCTATTTTTCTCCTCATTTCATTTGCTCTTTTACAATAGCTTACCTTTGTCAAACTAGATCCACCAGATTTGTTTGTAGATTTGCAGAGGAAAAGGCACAATAACAAAACACCCTAAAGTATCTACTTTTCACTCAGGCCACACTGTAAATTTGCATTTGTTTATATTTGGCTGAAATATGTTGGAAGGCTGGAATATCTCAGGCAAATCAGATTTCAATTAATATTTGCATTCAAAGCTACTGTGGTTAAACTGGTTATCTCATTCTTCAATCATTAAAAGGAAAAAGACCTCACCCTTGGAGTTTTAACAATGCTAAATTCATGTTAAACAGTCTCCACTCTTATTTTATATATATAACCGTATACACACCTAAACACTGCAGTCACATCTTTAGCTCATATCCATTTAGCATACATCTTAAAGCTGAATCATCATCTCTCAGACTGAAATTCTTAGATCAATTGGCTTAAAGATTTTCCCTTTTCTACCAATTCCATCTTGTGCCAGCCTAGAGACATCCCTCTGCTTTGAGAGCAATGTATATTTTATTAAGCATGTCCCGAGATGTTCTGTATTTCAGCTGTTTTGTTTGCTTCATGATAGGCTTTTCCCCTGTAACAGGGGGGAATGTTCTGTGATGAGTCAGCTGAATACTTAAGGTACAAGTGAAATTTAGTGCTTTGCGCCTTTACTGTTATCACTAAACTCCCCATGGTCTAGAGACATAAATGCATCGCTGTGTGCACAGCTGTCATTCTCTAGGAAACACTGACATTCAAAGTATCAATAGTTTTCCACAATGTCTGTGAAAATATTCAGAGTTCAAACAATTCAAGCATCGTTGCCCTTGATTATGTGTAATTTCTTTTTTCTTTTTTTTTTTTAAAGAGAGATTGACTATTTACTTTTTTCCATAACTGCTACTAACTGAGATTTCTATGCTTTCAATAGGTTGTAACCAATATTAAAATAATCTCCTTTAGTGTCTACTTGATCTGGTACTGGACACAGGAATAACTGGATCAAGTTGGGCAACGTCTTTTCTTATGCTCTAAGATTCAAGTAATTAACAAAGTCAGAATTTATCAGGACAGAGCACCAACCAGAACAGCCAATCTTCTTAGAAAATCTGGTCTATATTCATGGTGATAACACATCTATCTTATTGCTTACAATAGGAGTTTATGTCTACTTAACTCGTTGCTTTATTTTACTAGGAACTCGTTTCCCTTTATAGAGCCAGTGCTGATGCTGCTTATCCTCCTGCTTTGGCTTCACAAGATACTTGAGGCTTTTATGTGTGTAAACTTATTGTTAAAATCATTCTTCTAGTAACTGGTGTATCACGTTGCCAAACTGTTAGGTGTGATTGTATGTCCAATAAATCATTAATTAATGAAGAAGTAGTAGTGAATTTAGTACAGAGAACTCTTTTATTCCTGCTCAGGTACCAGTCTGGCTTGTCAAAAGCTTGCAGTCAATACTTTAGAAAGCCAAGTTCCACCCGTCAGCGGTCAGAGCAGTATCGGGCCCAGAGTAAGAGTATGTGTTTACTTAAGTGTTAACTTGAAATACTGCTTCTGCAAAACATGAGGCAGGGCTCACTTTTTTGGCTTGTTGCCTGTGATCTTCTCTCCATCTTCCTCCAACACAACATTGACATTTTTTAGACATGTTTTTACTTCTTTTTTTTTTTTTTCTAAATTGTAGCATTAGAGTTGGTTATTGGAATTTAGGATGCATTCCGTGGGCTCTTTGTGCAACGGCTTGTGGTACAGTTACTCTGTCTGTTCCGCCCCTGTATAATCTGATTGCCTATCCCTGTAAGGGACTCGAATCACTGAAGGAATGAATGCTTCCAGTGCTTTGATTGTGCTTTTTAATTCAGTCACTGTGTAGATCCAGTATTGTTTTCCAGCGTTCATTTCTCATTCAAGCAAAATTATGTGACTATTCATGTGAGGGTATGCACTGAATATATTGGATGCCCCTCATTCTGGGCATTGTCTGCTCAGGATTCAACACTTCCCCTTGACTGAAATTACCATTATATGTGCTGTTGTCATAATTCAAATTAATTTCCTGTTACTAACAAGCTGCAGTGACAAGAATAAGTGCAGTTAGAGTCTGCTTAGCTGAAAACTGAATAGTAAAGTGATGATGGTCACCTTTCTGATACAGGAGGCTCAATGATGATTTTCCCTTTGCCTTATAGCACAGGTGTATTTCCTTGAATGACATTTGTCATGGATACCGTTCGTCTACCACTGCTCACTTGTACCCGTACATATATCTGTGCAGAGTGTCTGCATCCTTGGAGAAAATGACTTAATTATATCAAAATTTCACCTGTCCATATTTCAAATATTTTGGTGGAAGATGCAGCTGACTCATCTTAATTTACCCAAAAAAAAAAAAAAAAAAAAAAAGCAGCTCCGGAAGAACTGAAGGAACATTTGGCCAGAATTACATGACCACCACTCTGTCTAACGAGAACAATCGCAGGGATGTAATTTTCTTTCTTAGATGAACCACCACCTGAATATTGATCAGAGGAGGAAAGATACTCCTCTTCATTATCACATCAGAATTTGGAATCCAGAAATGGTATTATTCTTAAGAAAGATTTTGATATATGCCTATTGCTAAGTTAAGGAAGTGGGTTTGTAGAAGTCTGCAGAGGCTTTCTGTCTTGGTTCAACCTCTTGCATTTTAATCATCCAGTATTTCTGTGCTTCAGGTTGAATGAGGATAATACTAATTTCTTTTCGTGAAGGAATATTCAGAGGATTCATTCTTAAAAGTTAATGAAGTTTTTGGAAATTAATCCTGAAAGCAAATTACTTCCCAGAGAGTATTAAGTTTAGGCTATTAGAAAAACCCACAGTAACGTATAATAAAGAAAATAATAGTAATATATTTCTACATCTCAGGTATTACATTTTTAATAAAAATTAACTATCACCTACCTTTTTCAAAATAGGAGCATTCCAGATATTCAGGCAATTATTCTGAGGCTGAATTGACTCTTTCTAGTTGGTTCCCCCCCACCCACCCCCCCCCCACCCCACCCCGGCCGTCTTGTATACTAAGTAGCTGCAGGGAAGTATTCTTTTCCTATTCCAGAGTACTTTAACAGGTGTTAGCTGCCATCATTGAAGATAAATATTTAAAATACTGTTGTAGGAATGAAGGAAGATCCTTGACTTAATGAGGAAAACCTAGGAGTATTTTGTGTGTTTCTCTGTCTCTGTGACCAGAGCTGGCTCAGGTCATTGAACTTTTGCATCAGGTCCATGGAAACAGAGCAATATCAGTGTTTTAGTTTTTGCCTAAGAAATTGCATAACAGTTTCTCTTCCCAAAGTATGTCTCCTCTGTGTTTCACAAATGTTCCATCACTGCTTTTATGTCTGCTTTCTTTGTCACCATGAGAGCCAAGTGAGCGTTGCTGTGGGACACAACCTGCTGGATCACATACGCATACTTCAGCACATCAGGCCATTTCCCAAAAGGCAATTTATTGCTTTGCCACCACCTTCACACAACCAATAAATAATGTGACGTTAGTCAGACAACAAACAGCTGAAAAGGAAAGCAAAGCGTCCCGAGCACCTGCAAAGGCGGATGGTCATGCTTTTGCATACATTGAGGAAAAGAACATTCCAGATTACACCTAGCAGGACTAGGCTTAATGAACAAATCAACTTGACAAATTTTCAGCTCATCTGCAAGCTTTCATCATTATGAATTTCCTATTGTGAATTACCTGCTAAGTATTTCCTGCAGACAAATGTTTGCTTGTGAATTGCTCAGATGCTCAGTTTTTCTCATTACTAGTGCTGTCTGATTGCCCACTTAGGTAAATGCTTCAAGTTTCTTGCCCTCCAGGCAAAATACAGCTGCAAACAGGTAAAGACCCCATACTAGAATGAAGTTTGTGTCCAGAATGTTTACTTCTCTTTGCATAAAGAAATAAAAGTCCATGCCCAAAATGCTTGCATTCAGATTTACCACCGAGTAAAGGAATTAAGAAAGCGATGGCAGAGTGATTCCCTTATCAGATTGATCCTGACTTGATGTAACATTTGCAGTCATGCTCATATAATGTTACAGCAGATATGCAGACATTTCATTCACGTTACTGAATTTCCCCCCAGGGATATGAGTAGCATGAGGGTGCTGGTCTTAGCCTGATAGGATGTTATCCCTTTCAGTTGTATTTCTGTCCTGCTATTTACAGGGAGAATTTTCAGGAAATCTAGTCCCTCACCTCCTCTTTTGGAGGTCATTTGTTAAAAGTAAAGAAAGAATGGACACATGTGGACAGCTGATGATTCTTGATAAGGTGACCACAATGCCAGAAAAGCAGTGTGTCTGATGATGTTCTGTTGCTTGTGTTGCTCTTAAAAGAAATAATAGTTCATGAATGGATATCTGATAATATTTCTGGTTTCCAGCTTTCTATTGACCCTTTCGTTATATTTTATGACACTTTCAGTAATGTGTATTTAATTTTCCTTTTTATTTTAGCTCAAAAATAATCTTTCCATGTTTTTTTCTGAATGGTCATTGTAAAACATTGAGGTTTTGGGAAGATAACTTTCCTGTCTTAGGTATCAGTGCACACTGAAAGTTCAGAGCTGTGTCATCCACAAAGCCATCACATCACATCTCAATCCATTTTTCCGTAGTGCAAGGAAGGCATGACCCAAGGAGGGCATGCTGAGCTGTAGCGGCACGTGTGGTCTTGGGGTACTGACTGGGAAAGGAATAGATTCGTGTTCTTTCCATTTCCTATACCCCTGGTGTCACCTTTGTACCCTCCTGCTGTTTTCCTGCAAACACTGATATCGTTCAAAAAGCAAATTAAGTTTTCAAGTAGATTTTCAACTTTTTTGATATTGGAGTTCAGCACTATAGAAGGTGAAATAATGAAAGCCCTAGACAACAGTTTCTATTTACTTATTGCAGAAACAAAGGAAATGAACTCGATTGCTCTAATGTGGTCTTACCTGTGGCTCAAAGGCTTGGAATGATTCCTCCTTGGTTGCTGCGCAATGTTTTGGTGATGTAACTCCTTCACTTCTACAGTTTCATCTCACTGGTTAAACTGTTTCTTTTTCTGTAGTGTGTCAGGGCAGCTTGAAAGGGTTTTGATTAAGGTTTTAACTAACTTTTTATCTTAGCTAATTCTGGGTTTTGAGGTAAATGCTAGATTTCAAGACATTGGTTTTGGAGCAGCCTCCAACAAATGGACAGGTGATTAGAACTTCAGTGAACTATTCACTACGAGTTCTGACTATCAGCTATCAAAAGTACCCTTCATAAAGAGTTTGAAAATGGATGTTTCCCAGTTTTCTGAAATATCTGTTAAGAATTCAGGCCTCTTTGTAGTGAGTACATGCTGCTTTTCATCTCCCCTTACTTGCATTGATGCTTCTCAAAATTTGGGGGGATTCTGAAGAGTAAACCTCAAAAATTTTGCTAGAGAATGGGCTCCGAGGGAACCATTGCATTCCTGAGAGAGCTGCTAAGAGCACACCTTGAAAAAGAGAGATGAAGAATTAACCAGGGTCATAGGTCTTGATGTACTAATTAAATATAATTACGCTTATACAAGCATCAGCACAATTACTTTTGCTTTTTTAATTGTATTTACATGCTTATATAGCATTCATTGTAGTAAGATGCTAGCAAATAAGGTTTTCTTGTTATTAAGTGCTCATTTTTTCTATTTATAATTCCATTTTATCACCTCAAATTATGTAATGTTTTAGTTAATTTGCAGAGCCTGCTTAAGCCAGGCTTTTTAGGAAGAAGGAACAACACTAATTAGCTTTGTAAGGAACGAGATCAATATTGTTCTTTTCCACTTTCTCAATTCAATTTCTCCTTTCTGTTTTCTGAAAACGGAATTGATGTAGGTTACGGTCAGAGGTTTAATGTGGCAGTTTTCATAGTTGCTCAAGTGCATAAGCATCTCTCCCAATTGCTTCCACAAGCATAGCCTTGTACTCCGCCACTGTTACTAGTTTGTTGCATCCAAATTACAGAGGAGGTTGCTTGAATTCTCCATCACTTTGCTGTTAAAGTCCTGCTGCAGGCCAAATGATGCACAGTTTCTGTGCAAACCCAGGAATTTTTGGCAGTTTAATTGAAGTCTTAGTGCTTTAAAGAATTATTATTAGTCCAGTTACAGTGATATGTACACTTAGAATTCAAATTATATATGGTTAATTTTAATATATGCAAACTTTCTGGTAAATGCCCCTTTCTTGGGTTTTATGTGACTTTTCCGCTCTCTTTCTGCTCAATAGCTTCATTCGGGAGGGAGATGAGAATCCTGCAGTCTAAATATTAATGTAATGGTGCTTATTCCTGCTGTGATTATCAGCACCCATCTTTTCTTCCTCTTCCTTGACTGCTAACCAAATCACATAGGGAAAAGCTTTCCTGATGAATTTCACTCAATCTGTGGACAACCTCTCATATGTACTTCACTACCAAAACATGTCATTTGATCACTGTATGCCTATATAATAAAATTCATCTGCTCAGAAGCTTAAAAGAATCTCCCTCTGTGTCAAAAGGCTGAAAATCCCAGGTCATTAAGTGGGTTTGTCCCTCAAGCCTTAAGAAGTAAATGGAATGCTTATTTGGTAAAGATTCTAGCGCAATTTATATAAACATAGTATCCCATTTCATAGGCTACGTACAGTCTCAAGTTGCTCTGTGTTGGCTTTCATGTTTGTGAATATTATTTGGGTGGTTTTTTGCTTCCAAAAAAAGTGGAAGAGAGAAGGGAGAAGATAATATTTTTTTTATAAAGAATGATTTGAGTTGGAAGGGACCTTAAAGATCATCTAATTCCAATATACCTCTGAAACATTTTCTTTTTTTTAATACGTTGCAGGCTTAAGAATTTTGTATGATAAATAACACTGGGTCAGTGATTCTGAAAAAGGAAGAAAGTAAGATTTGAGGGAATAATGAGAATGTACATGTGAACAGGACAGGGGACAAAAGCAGGCTGTTATTGCATTGCTGTGTCTGTACACTGACAATAATGCCTGGAATTGCAATAACAGACCCAAATGAACAATAAGCCTTTTTTTGAGCAAGTTAAACTGTCAGCCTGTCCCTAAAATATTCCTCTGTCTGCCTTATTGAGTTAGCTGTAGCTCTCAAGAATCACCAGATGCTATTTTTATGTTCTTACTGTGCAAGTAGAGATGTCCCACCAGCTGGCTTTTCCCTGTTTGTGCTTTGCCAAAGGTCACTATGTGAAGATTTCTGCTTAACTTTAGAGTCTAACGTCTGATGCTGTCCTAAGGTAAACTATCCATTTAAGCACTGTTTGGAATGAGTTGTCTTTTGTCACAGTGCTCCGATTTGAGTCGGAGTATGTATAATAAATAATGAATGCAAAACAAAGGTTGCAGTTCAGTCATAATTTATTATTTGCAGAATTACTACTGATCTCCCATGCACTTACAAGTGGCAGACCAACTCTTGAGCGATTTAGGAGGTTGCTTAATGAAGATTTATTTATTAAGATGTATGGCCAATACACATGGTCGTTGCATTGATCTTTGGATAGGATCAGAGTGAGTAACCTTTATGGAACTAAGAAATGAAAAGAAGCAGCAGCTGCCTACTTGAAGCAACTTTGTAGTCATTATTTTCTTGATTTTCCTACTCTATATTATGAGGTAGCTCATTCTTTCAGGCTTCTTTAAAAGCTTTCCTTTCTTCTTTAAAGGAAAAGTATTTTGTTATATGATATTTTTTTAAAGTAGGATTTTGTATAATAGAGTCATATGCTATTCCACAGTTCACTATTACATTTTTGTTACCTATTGTAAGGCCTTCCATAATCCCATCCACGCAGGTGTACAGTCTGCTTCAAGCTTTCTGGGTTTGACAGACAAATCATGCAGGTATAAACACACAGAGAAACAGAATGTCTAAAATACACTTCATTCACAAGCATGGACCATTATGTTACTATTTGTCACCTCATCAAGGAAGATAAATGTCTCTTTGAACTTAAGCAATTCATAGGTATAACTTAAGGTTGTCTTGTGCTCTACCCATTTCTATTTTCTCATTTGATTTCTTGCCCCAAATCATCTTACTGGTAAGAGAGGAGTATGTGCACATTGTTTAGGAATTACATATCTTTTTTTTTTTTTTTTTTTCCTGCTACAGTCATTCTAGGAATGCAGTTACCCTCTTTGACTCCCTTCTCCTCCTGGGAGAGATAGGAGAATATTATTGGTTTTGATGGAGCACCTTACAAATATCTCCAGGTATAACACATGTCTTGTAAGCTAAAGAACTTGTGGTCTCCTGTGTGACTCACAAAGGGCTTAGTACTCTCTGTGTGCACTTCTGGAGCTCAGCCTCGTGGGTTCTGTTTTATGGTAACACTGCTTCTGCATTGTAGCATTTTTATTATTTGTGGGAGAATCAATCTTCCTTAGAAAACACCCAAGGGTGAGGGAGCATGCTTGAGGGGCAAATGGTGCTATATATGCCAGATTACAGCCACAGTTCCAGCACTGAAAGGTTTTGTGTGATCTGTCTGTAGGGATTTACTGTGTTTTTATTGGACTAAAATGCTACTGACAAAGTAGTGACTAAAAGCAGTGGGTCTGTGTTTAGCTGTCAAGGGCTGGAACTTCACTTCAGAGGGATGGGCATGAGTATTGACCTGAAGAGTAGTAACAAGCCTTCGATTTATTCAGATGGCAGAATAGTACTATACAAATATAGCAATGTGGATTGAATACAGGGAAAGAGTGGTTTGTCTCTTTGTTGTTTTAGAGGGAGTGTGTGTTAAATCATTTAAATGGAATGCTGGAATGCCAAGGTAATGTTTGCTTAGGATTTCAGATTTTCAGGATTTCTTCTGTTGCCGAGTTTTGCTTCTGTTTCATGCAGAAGCTCAGGATTGTTCAGTAGCTCTGGATATATCTTCCTAGGATCAGAAAACTGGATTTCGCCTGAATTTTTGTTCTGGTGAATTTAAATTAAAAATCGAACAAATCAACCAACCCACAAACAAAACAAAGAAACAAACAACCACCCAAACCCGGATGTCGAATGCTTTATTTTCATGGATGGGAAAACAACCATTGATTGTTTTACTCAAGTTTTAAACTAGCTGGGATAATGCAAATCATTACTCTTAAAATATAACTTGCAATAATTGAACCTTCTGCCTTTGGAAGAGGTATCTCAGTGGGAACCTTTGTCAGACGTTAACATGCACCGAGGAGACATTGACTGCTTCAATTTTCCATTTCTGAAGCTAATTGTCTGGTCCTCGCTCACCTCCGTAAATCGATCAGGTTTTCAGCTCTTTCTGCAAACTTGCACGCTTACAGCAGTGGTGGACGTTAAGGTAGCACACTGTAGAGTCTTTGCTGGATTTCCAAACTGCAAAGCAGACATTTTAGAGAGAAAATCTACCGTATGCTTTCTTGTCAAGCAAAAAGTACCACAAGTATTTTAGTTGGAACCTTCTAATTGAATGGCATCCCCTTATTTGAAGAAAGCTGAAGCAGGGACGCAAGTGCAGGTCGTCCCTGTCTGGGTGGTGTGACATTCTGACCATGGGAGGATGGTCTGGAGGTGATGATCAGCTATCATTAACAGCAAAATGTGACCTTTTTATTTTTATTTTGTTATTTTTAATGAGCCGAGCATTTTGCAGTTTAGCAAAATAACTTGCAAATGGCCTTTCACCTGATAAGATTTAATAAAGAAAAAGAAAAATCTATTTTCATGTTTGAATTAAGGTATAAGATTGCTGCCAACTGTGATTGAAAATATGTCTAAAATCGATGTGGTTTTCAATATTTTTCAGTCACTGAAACTGTCAGAAAACTAAATTAATTACTTTTTCTCAGAGGAATTATCAAGAGTTTCCTCAAGATAGTTTAAAAGTCAAAATCCATTCAATAATATAATGATTTTGAATGAACAAAACAGCAAAAGTCTGAGGGCATGATGTCTTCAGGTGTCTGGAAATTAGCTGGATCCATTTTGGTTCTGGTTTCGGACTTAACTATAGTATCACTAAATATTTGCGGGAGTTATCACAGAACAAGCAAATTGTAAACAAATTAAAAAAAGATAGAGTTTATTTTCCTCATGTTAACTGTCTTGGAGGGGGATTATTTTTGTTTTTTAAAGGCTTTAAAGTGGCTAAAGAACTGGTTAATCCATGTGCTGCTTGTGGCGAGATGAAAAAGAACACGGCATAAACGGAAAAATGCTGGTGTGAGAGTTAATGCGGTTTTCAAGAGCCTATTGAGTAAATCATACCCAGCAGCGTGACTCCACAGCAGCAGCGTCCATGCCCTGGGGGGTGAATTACTTCTTTGCAGACTTACTCTTATCCGGGAGGCAGCAAGGACTCTTGGCTGGCCTTGTTGCTATGGGAAGGTGAAGTGCAAGGTTTTAGTAGGAGGTTTTCCACATGTTGGTGTTTAAAATGAAGCAAAATGTTTGGGTACCTATGCAATAATTCAACCTATACATATAGTCTGCTCAAGTAAACTTGTCCTTACCCATTTCGGTGCTGTTATTTCTTAATACTTCTGTTGCTTATTTGAGCGTATTTGTAGGCTGGAGCTGCAGCAGCGTGCTTGTTTGAGATGGAAGCTCAGACAGAAGGAAAGCTTTACAGGTGGATGTATTAGTGCGATATTATGCCTATTGGCTGGTTTTGATTTGCCTGTGGTTTTGTTTGATGAACCTTGGGCTGGTATTAGAAATGTGGGCTTTTCCCATTTGATCCCCCATTAGGCTTTTACCTAGATATTCAATTGATAACACACCACTCGCTTCTCCTCTGGTTTCCTGCTGAATGCAGCTCCCTTCTTGCCTGCCTTGGGAACTTGGAAAATTAAATGAAAAAAAAATTGGAGTGAGCCTGGAGCTGAACAGAGCTCTGGTGTTCTCTTTGAGCTTCTGAACACAATAACAATTAAACATTTCAGCATTCACTTAATATGAGGAATTTCAGGAAACTTCTCTGCTAGCATTCCTGAAGGTCTCTGTTGCTGCTCTGTAGCAAGGCTTTGGTTAAAGAGATTTTTTGGGAAAAAATATTATGGTAATTGTTTATAGAATGCTAGCTTTTCTGGTATTTTGACACAAGTTGTGCCAATATTGAATTGCAAGATTGATGCAGGAAAGTCACCGAGTACTTCTCAACTAACTTGAAGATTTAAATAACGTCTGTTTTTCCTCTAAGGATCTCTGGTTTTGTCAGTGGTAGCTTGTTGGGACTCAAGATGTAGCCCTGTATCTTCAATTTGGTCATTATTACCACGTCTTTGCTTACCAATTTGGATTTTATTGGGGTGTTTATCATTTACTTCATGCGAGAGTTGGTAGGAGAGAGGTAGGGCTGGAGGGGGAGTATTTCAGGGAGCTTTGGATCGTCTGTCACATGTAGGTAATGTGTCTGTCGGGGCCATAGTGATACTACCTCGAAGCATTTTAAAAGTCTAAGCAGACTGTAAGATGTACTTAAATGCTAAAAGGAACACCTATGCTCCTAATTTAAATTCTGCATTATATTGCAGAGCTGGTAAGTTGTTGGATGTGACCGATTTCAGGCTCTGTGCTCAGAGCTCCTCCCAAAGCTCAGACTATTCTTGTGGAACAAGTGGCAAATGCTGGCAGGAGCACTGCTGTCGCTGCAATTTCAGAACAAGACAAAGACGTAGTTAAAAGTGAAAGTAGATAATAGTAATGACTCAGTCTGAAGCCTTATGAACCTGTTGAGCTTTTAAGCAGGAACTTTGCTTGTTGAGGCAATCCTTTCTCAGCCATGTGTTTCTCAGCTCTAATTTGAAGATTTCCATTAATGAACTGCTCTGTTACTTAGAGGTGGAATATCTGGCAGAATGCATCTTCTGCAGTCACCAGTTTTTCAGTCTTGTTAGAGCAGATAAGATCATTATTATTCTCTTACTTGCTCATGGAGATTTAGTGTTAGATGATGTTGCTAATGGCATTTTTTAATCCTTACAGCTCCCTTGAAACAAACTACGTTAGCTATCACTTCAGTGAATACCTAGTAGTATGGGCCAAACTATTCAGAAACCAGTTATTATTGAGTCACTTTCTTTTGGATTTGTGGTATATTGTCTGGCTTTGATATGGTTTTAAGTGATGCTATATATGCTTGTACTTATGTGCATTAGTCTTGTAAAAAGCACATGCATAATTCCCTATTTTGAGCATGCTGTTGGAATGGAAATACTTTTTTTTTTTTTTTTGTATATTCTGAGAGAGAAGAGCTTTTTCTCTTGGGAGACATGCTAGATGGAGAGCATGAAATATAATTACAACTTGTCTAACAATGTTTCTTCTGACCAGGACTCCTGATTTCATTTTTGGATTCTGCCACTGACTTACCCTAGCCTTCAATAACAAAACCCAAGAGGCACAGCCTTTTACGCTTTGGTTTGTTGATTTGTAAACTGTTTTAATAACTGCTTTTTCCATTCTGTAATTCTGAAACAGAATTAATCTTTCTAAAACCTATTGGAATAAAGAATTATATATATGTGCAAAGTACTCATCCTATAGGCTGTTCTTCAAATTTCTAACAACTATTGTCAGTCTGTGGTAGTTACTGTTTATTTATATTGCTGGGAGAAGAAGATTTACTGAAAAGCAAAACCCACGGGATGCAAAAATTCTTAGTATCTACCTACAAAGTGTAAGAGTGCATCACTGATAAGGAAGTTTGCAGAGTTATGCTGATAGGGCACTGTGCTTGTGAAGTGACAGGGAAATTATTGATTGGAGCTGGAGAGTCATCTTCTTGTAGTTGTTGTTTGTCTTCTCTTTCTTCTATGAGTCCCTGGGGAGTCAGTTGGGAATTAGCCTGTAGTTTGTACCAAGAGTGGATTTATACTGTGAGGGAAAAAAAGGGGATGTATTTTTTGAGGCAGGGATGTAAACAATTACAGAAAGTGGGTTTGTTGGCTGGGGCTACAGAAAGTCAACACAAGGGCATATCATGCAAGAGGAAATTGCTTCCTCCCAACTAGGGAAATGACTTCTACAGCTACCTAATCTCTCTCATCAAAAACTCCTGGCACTGGTCATTATTTCTGTTATGAACATATCATAATCCTGAGTCTCAAAGGCAACTCTAGAGAGGTAGGTGAAAGCAACACAGCCCAAGTCTTCTGAACTTCTGGGAAGAGTCAGCTGGTGTGCATCAAACTGCTCCTTCACTTCTGATTTCCCAGTAAACTGCTTTGAAACCAAAGCAGTGCTGCCAGCCTTTTTTCAAACAATGAACCTGCCTCCACAGTTTAATATTATTCCACTGAATCTCAAAGAAGCATTGGTTTCTTGGAGAGGGGCTAGTTGTTTTTTGTAAGAAATTATTTTTTTGGTTTTCAATGCACGAGAATGAGATCAAAGTCACTTTAGTTTGTGTACAAAGGTCTGAATCCAGTGTTCTGGAACTGAAGCTTCATCTCCTTGTGCCTTTGATTTCCCCCTTGCAAATACCATGTTTATGTGTTTTCTTTGTTGTATTGCCTGAAAATGTTTAAAAGTTACAGGTAGTATTTTTAGTGCTGAATTGACTACAGCCACTTCTAAAGCCCTGCCATCCCTTCTCAGCAATCCTCTTGCATTCACCAAACTTCTGCATAAAGGGATTTTTAAACAGTGTGTGCAATTAGCTATAGTAGTAGCCACAGATGTATTTGATTCTTCGACACTATATAAAACAGCCCAATGACTGTAGAATTCAATCCATTAAAGGCGATTGCTGAAGTTCATGACATGCCTTGATTTCTAGCTGCTAAGGAGAATACATTTCAAAATCTGTTGAAATGGAAGTTGTTTAACAATAAGCATTTACCTTCCTCTAATTCTTCACCAAGAACCAATGTGATTTTAAATAAAGTAGGATTCTTTTTAGAATGATGATTGGTCCCTGGTGTAAAGAGTCCTGAAAGTGTTTCATTAGGCCACAACAATAAGCACGAAATGAGCAAAGCTGATTCCATAGATATCTGATGATCATACGGTGATATAATTGAAGTAGAGAAGCCTGTTGCGTCTAATAGTTTAAGTGCCTTGCACACCCACCGCACGCACTGAGTACAATAAAATGTTCTATCAGACATTGTCTTCATCATACCCAATATATGATCCATATTCCTGCAATAATAGCAGGGATAATTAATTCTGGCTTAAGTATTTAGAAAATTATTAAGTGCTGCAATTACAGGCTTTCCAAATGGCAGCATTTAGAAGCAAGAAGCTATTTTCTGCTCTCCCCCTCCCATATCTGAGTGCGCTGAAAAACTTCAATTCAGCAGCATAAGGAAAAAGCCCCTGCAGGAGTGCATCTTAATGTAGTATTAATTGGGTAACGGAAGAACATAGCTCAGGAACACAGAGGGTGCATTTGGAACAGGACAAATAATCTGAAATACAAGTTTGATGAATTCCCTTCGTCTCTGTGCTGTGGTTGCTGCAGCACTTTTGTTTATATTGATCTAACGGCATGGAATTTTTCTTTCATCTGTCATTTACATTCATTTTACCTCATGCAATTGCCTCTGCCAGCTTACATGCTAGTTTTCTGGTGAATCTATTAATAAGATTTCCAGTACATCAAAAGAATTTCTTTTGTGCAAAGGTAGAATATAATACGCCTAAGGTGTAGGAGGGTTCCTAGCTTCAATTTTACCAACTAAAAGTTATTAATGAGTTCTCTGAAGTGAAAAAAGTACTGAAAAGGATAATGCTAATTGCATGCTATAGATTTTCTTCCATTGCTTACTCATTTAGTTGGTGACTTGCAGAATAGAATATTTACACAGTAGCTTTCTTCTGATTGCAATATGCTTCCTGAATTGACAAAAATAGGACCAAAGGTCAAATTAATTAAAAACAGTAGGACAAAGAACATAATTAATACTGCGAGTTTGTATTTACACATTTTGCCTGAAAAATGTGTGAAATGGATTTTGTTTTGTGAAAAGCACAGACGCCGTATGCCAATAAAAATAAAGAAACACTGAGAAATATCTTAGGAGAGAATTAACTGCAATTCTTTAGTCAGGGGATTTTATGCATAACGGTGGTTTCAGGGTGAGCAACCAGGGCAGTTACCATGGGTATCTGATAGTGTAATTGATACAGGAATGCAAATCTCTGTGCATGTAAATCTGTGTCAGATATCTATGCCCATAACATTGCCCTGCTGCCCACGTGACTTACGCCAGCTCTGCTGACGTTACTGTTATTGCCTTCAGGACTCACAGTTTTCCTGCTAGTTTATTTCCAAGGCCTTCCCTTGTTCTCAGTATCTGCCATAATTTGCCTTTTCCTTAGCAGGAGAAATCCGGTGTATTCTGGCGTGACTGCATGTTACAAGGGTTTCTGCACCATCGTGCTTTTCTGGATCAACTAGAGCAAGGAGTAGCCTTTCCCGATCATCTCCTTGGTGTTAGAGTTGCGAAATTACTGCAGGTTTATACGTTTTCAGTGTGGCTTATATAGGAAATAGTATTTATCTCTGATTAACAGAACTGTACATGAAATTTGAGTAATCCTGAAGCAAAGATGGTAGCAGCATTCATCTTTCGTGTGTTAGGTGAGGATATAGGACCAGGCACTGGATGCACTCAGGGAGTTGCAGAAGAGAAGGCTTCGGGGAAACCTTTATAGCAGCCTTCCCAGTACTGAAAGTGGGGAGAGTGCAGGCAAGATGGTGACAGACTTTTAAGCAAGGTCTGTTGTGACAGAACAAAGACTAATGGGTTGAAACTGACTGAGGGTGGATTTGTACTGGGTATAACAAAGAAATTTTTCACAATGAAGGCAGTGAAATACTGGAGCAGATTGCCCAGGGAAGTAGTGGAGGTCCCATCCCTGGAAACATTCAAGATCAGGTTGGACGGGGCTCTGAGCAACCTGATACAGTTAGAGATGTCCTGTAAAGGTCCGTCCCAAACCAAATAATTCTATGATTCTAAGTGGCATGCACTGTGTCTTTGGCTTCTACTCCTCAGCCTTTTTTATTTCTCAGATTTTTTGGACAGTGATACTTGGGCATCTTTCCAAAGATGCAGGGACTCGGGTGCAGGATTGTGCTATTTATAAGTATGCAATAAAGTTGTTTTGGGTTTTGTACAGTAAGTGGCTGGGACTAAGTTGCTCTCAAGCAAGACATTAGTGTGCTTAGTGCTGCTGACAGAGGAGCTCAGTGGTCTATGTGGGCTACGCAGCTGGCAGTCCTGTGAGGAAAACCTGGTCTTTGTGACTCTAAGTGTCAAATCCTCACTTTTGCTGACTTCTCTGTTATTTACCCTTCATATGTTATTTTTTTGCATTAGTATCTTTCATTGACTCCTTGAGTTACTCAGTAAACAACTTCACTTCTCTTAGTTTGTGCGTTCTGTGCGTGGCTGGAGTTCACCTGTTTCCTCGCTCACCTCAGTAACTGCTTCTCAGGGAAGCAACCCAAGGTTGCAGAGCTGTGCTTTATAAAGGCAGGTCCCTGGTGACAGACTCCTCAGCCTCACAAAGCAGACTTGACTTACAGCTCCCTTTCACAGCTGCTCTCTCGCTGTGATTTCGCGTAGGTCATGGCTGCGTTGGAGTCAGGGCAGTGCAGGGTCTGGCTGCAGGCAGGTCGCCTGCTCTTGGCAGCGCAGAGCAGCTCTTAGCTTGTTCTTCTCTCTCACTTTGAGTCCCTCTATTCCCCTTGCCCAGAGCTGCATTATTTCTTTATGCAAACTAACATATGGTGCATTACTTTGGTAATTTGTATTGTCTATTTTGCTCTGTGAAGAAAGATGAGTAAGTAATCTTAATAGTCCCGAAGAATGTCTGCAGCGAATATGAAAATAAGCTAGGAAGATTTAAGGAACAAGAGAAGGCTAATGGCTTTATATTTTGCTTTACTGAAATTACACAAGTGGTGAATACTGAAAGACATATATTCCGGTTATATGAAAGGACAATTGCAGAGACATAGCTCTATAGGAACGAAGGATGGTATCAGTGATACAATACAGCACTTCAATTTGTAAATTTTTTCCCATTTACAAATGCATGTTTCAGACATCCATTTAAGAATGTGTTAGTACCTTGTGGCTCAATTCACTTTAGCAATTTTGAATATTTCATGTATTCTACTGTAAATAACAGTTTAAAACGTTTTCATTATCACCTTGATAGTAAATGAAAGTTTTCTGACTTCAATCAAAAAAAATGTAATGCTTTTTTAAAAGGAACTTAGAGAGAAAAATGGATATTTCAAATATTTGAAATAAAAACAAAGTATTGCGAAAGTGTTCAGCACAGCATTTGTCACATAGTCTTTCCTAGTTAGAGTTACAGAAGATTGAAACAAAGCAAAGGAAACCAGTTAAAAATTCCTTTATTTCAGTATGTGGAATAACTTCTTATTTTGAGAGTAAAATTTTTATCTGTCAGTTGGAAAGGCAATTTCAGGATACATGTTTTGACCCTGGAAGCTTCCTTGGCTTCTTCTCAGACATGTCTCTTCTGGTGAAGTTTTCTTGATCCAGGGAAGACCGTCCTGCACGACCAGAGTCCACTGAAGAGTGTAATGCTGATGAACATCACCATACTTAAATGCTGGTTTGCTTCATACAAAACAAAACCAGTATGAACTGCATCATGGCTGATAAATTTTGGCCTAAAGCTGTATTTTACACAGGCTAGTTGGTGTTCTTTGTATTCTCTTGTATCTTACTTAAACCTGAAGGTGGATGAATTATCATTGCTGTGAGAATGTGCTTTAGATAGGTGACTTTAGATGGCAAACACACTGTACATTGAGAATTAAGAATGGGTAATCTAGGTGGCTAAGGGATATGCTGAAGGCTAAAAAGATAAGTGGTGCAAGCAAATGCTGATACAGACAGCAGATAAGAGAGTGCTTTCACTGCTCTCTCAGTAAGTCTTAAGTTTCCTGAGAGCCCATTTAGTTTAGTCTATTCTTTCTCTTCTCCAGAAAGAGCAAGATGCTTTTTTGGCCAACTGCATAAAATATATTCACTTTAACCTTCCATTTTTACTGTCATCAGTTCTCATTCTAGCTAATCAAACACTTGTTATCAAACGTTATAGATTTGCTGCTATAACTAATTAAATGCTATTACATTACACACAAAGGTGTCCTGTCATTACATGTGAGATTGTGATGTTCTAAAGTGCTGCTTTTCTACTTTCTTTAAAAGGCTCTTCACTTGAATTTTTTTAAAAAATTCTTGTGTTGACTCTTCTTAGGAAGGTATCACAGAAAACCTGATATTTTACTATGTCAGAGTACAGCAAGGGCTTGATGCTCCCTGGGGGCCAAATGCAACTGCTGGTTCCCACACCTTTTGAGTACTACTGTGAGTCATTTAAAAATTAGTGGAAATTAGGTCTAGAAACCTTTGGGTCTAAAATTATGGGTCTTTTCCAAAAGAAAAAGAGGAGGTCTGTCTGTCTTTCCCACAGCTCTGAGGAAGAAATATCTTTCTCATTACTCAAGTTAGCACGACCTCTTCAGATTCTGAGCTTATGCTGTGACTTGTTTTCTACTGTAATTTTGGTACCTTTTCTCTTTAATCATAGCAAAATTAGTTTCACATTGGACAATTACATATGTGAATATCAAACATAACATTATTGCATGTCTTTTACACGTGAACTGCTTGATAATCTTCCCTCTTGAATATCCTATCCACAATGGCAGGAAAAACTTCTGTGGGGCCAAGATTTATTTTACAGGGTGAAGCAGGGCTGATGTGATGTGCGACTACTTGTGCTAAAGTATTCAAGAATGCTCCTTGAGCATGTCTTTTGTGTTTTTCTTCTAACTTCAATACACTTCCAATGCAAAGACCAAAATTAGATACTAGTCCTTTTTGTCTGGGAAACGCTAATAAGAATAGGTCCGTTTGTTGTTAGAAATGATGGAAGCACGTTTTCAAGCCTCTTCAAGTGAGTTCCTCTGATGGCTTGTGAAGTTACACACATTTGTATTACTTCAGAAAGATTTGATCTTGAAATGAAAAACTGAATAGGGGAAAAAAAAATCACAAATGGAAATTCAATCGCGTTCTTGAGATTTCTTCCAGGTCTCTATAGCTCTGATAACCTCATCATACTTGAACTTAATGGCTTAACCTTGACTGCTATGATGCAAAAGCAGAGGCTGGAGGTCAGTGAGTGATTCACTAGAACAACATTTATTATTTCATGATTCTATACCTTACTCATGAAGAAAGATGAAAAATATTTATTTGAGCCACAACTGTAATGTACATATTAACAGAATTAGATAAGAGCTAGAGTGCTGTGTGCATTTATGAAGGTATAAAATCTGCTCTTTTTCAGTATTCACACAAAGAAAATACTAGATAAGAAATAATGTTGCTTTTAAAAGAAATATTCACAGTTGTAATAACTCCTAATCGATATTTCTGCTAAAAAAGATCCATGTTGTTGGGCCAGCAATTGGAATTGATGTCAAATATCACCGAAATGTTTCTGTATTGCTGTTTATTATTATGTTATTTTAACTGAAATGGCTTTGCCTGTCAGAAATCAAGCATTCAAGATAATACCACCGAATATGATATCTTTGAAAGCGAGGCACATATTAAAAAAAAGTCAGGATTGAGACTTTCCTATTTCTCAACCTTAGCAACGGCACAGCCACAGCACAACTTTCATGTGTAATTTTTCTTTAATCACATGTCAAATTGAAGACACATGAATTAAACTTTAAAAAGCATGCTTTCAGCTATCATTCTGACATCTAGTTAGCATACAATAACTGCCTTTCAAAAGCTAAATAAAATGTTTGACATGCTTTAAATGTTATTTTCAGTTTTATTTGCTTTTTTATTTCATTCTTTGTTGTTATTTAAAGAAGCTCAGAAAATACAATTTAATTGTTAAATGTTGCTGGTAAATGTCATGTGAGAGATACTCTTTGTTGCAAGGAGGATTAGAGTCTGGAAACATATACCCATTGAGGTTGTTAATCAGAAATGTGAGAAGTTTCAGGTTTATAATGTTTTTATTCAGTGATGCTTTGGCTAATGAGTCTGTTCCATGACCTCTGTGCTGCAAGAGGGAGATTGGAGTATCAGCTGAGCTTCTAGTTACTTCAAAGAAAAATGGCATCAGTGAAAATTTGCTTCTTAAACCAAGCGGTCTTAAAAAAAAAAAGTTTCTGTTTCTTACCGACATGAAAAAAGATTTAACAAAATTATTTCTTTTTTAATAGCCAATAGCTGAAATATGTAACATTTTTGCATAGCAGTTAGACGCAGTTTTACGTACCTGCAAGAAACAGCTGTAGGGGGATGGAGGTATGATTTTTATAAAGCACCCTGAGTAACTAAGTGTGATAGACTTACGAGATAATCTTGCAAGATTACTTCTCATCACTTGAGCCAACTCTCTGTATAGCCGGATTCACCCACAAGATCTGACAATTTTAAGTAATTTCCATTTGAGTAGGTAAAGGGGCACCGTCCGTTCCACTGATTTGCTGTGGAGGTAGCAATTCTTTCACTGAAAAGCTACAAATCTGTCTAGGATAATCATCCACATTGAATTTGCATTTGTCTGGGCAGTCAACCAAGCGTTTTGTTGCCATTTTGAAATGCATAAGTTATGCTTTCTGCGTCTAAATAAATCAATAAAATGGGCGTAGTTATTTAAAACCATAATAAGTGAAAGCCTAAAACTATTTACATAGTTCATATTACTAAGGAGCAGTTAGATTATTAATCACAGTGAAGAAAAGTAAAATTATTTTTCAAAGCTTGCCCTTACTTAGAAGAAAGCCAGGCAATTTATGTTCCATCAGTAATTAGTGAGGGTGCCAGTTATTGATGTTAGTGATATTAAATCAGGAGGACTAGCTAAATTTATAACAAAAATGTCAAAAGGATTACTTCAGAAGTTTTAAATGTCTAAAAGTGTAGTATTTGGTCAATATTTAAAAGGGTAAATACGGTAAATAGGGAAAGCAGTAGATCTGTGTGATTTCAAAAGCAGAAAATCAGAAGCTGAAGGGGATGAAATCGTTAAAAATAAGACAGCTGCTGATACAGCTGAAGTTGTTCAATAAAAAGAAGGGCTTTTTCAGCAAGGTTGGTCTGTATGAGATGACAGTATTTGCAATAGTTGATGATGCTACTTTTTCGTGCGAGATAAGAAAAAACGGATTTTTAAAGTCCAGTATGTTTAGACGTCCCAAATCAGCCGGATATCATCACTGTGACACACATTACATCTTCCCTTCCCCCAGCAGACAAGCCCTTTAAGAACCCAACAGCAAACAGTCCTGTTCAGGATCACTGCAGGTTGTTTCGAAGAAGTTACAAAAAACCCATCTGCTAAATCATAAAAGATGATGACAGTAGTGATTCATTATTAGTGAAGTGTTCCAGTTGTGGGTAGTAATGGTCACCAAGCGTGTTCAGTATCATTCTAGGTGCCTCAAAACAAAATGGAGGTCATTGGTGAATAGAACTTGGAAAATATTATAATTTGATTGAGAAATGATAATGAGCTATATATATTATATATATTTTGTCCATTACAAAGTAATCAAAATAACATCGTAACTTCTTAGTTACTATTTAATGCTCTGAGCTGTAGTACGTATGTGAAATAAAGACGTAAAAAACTATTGATAGGAACTGTTTGGGCTATAATAGCTGCACTCTACCCTACTAAGTTTAGGAAAATGAAAAATAATAATACTGTCTTTTCTTGAGTCATAGTACAAAGACATGTTTCCAGTTGGGTCTCTCATTGGATCCTTATAAGTGGTTTGTTTTCATGTGATTGTGAGAATTTTACCATGCTAGTAGCCAGATCCAGTGTGTCTCTGTCAAAGCATACGAAACAAAAAGATTTTACTTTTGGAGGAAAAGGTGATAGTTTAGTATAAAAGATTTCAGCTGGAAATTATAGTTTGATTAGGGATTTCTTTAAGAGCTAAGAAGTGGTACAGATCATAACCAAAGACAGTTCTTGTCTGGTTATATAAGGCATGCATTTCATACCTTCCTAGCATTTGTAAGCTGTAAGCAACTGAGAAATTGAATATTAATAGCAAAACTAGATTTTTAAGTTAAAAAATATTTTTGACTATTTCTTCTATTCACTGGCTGCTAATGGTGGAGAAAAATGTTGACATATTCCTATTCTTTTACTTCCGTGCTTACAGCATCTCCTAAATAAGGTCTGTTTTGAATCTGAATTATCATCTAAATAATAGAATTAATTCAACATAAATTAAATAGTAATATGTTTTCTTTATTATCTCCTTTTAAAAGGATATTAATTTGCTTCAATGAATGAAGATAATAAGGTTAATAGTTTAATGTTCCTCGGTTGATATCTGCTGCTTTTTCTATTACCTTTTTTTTCAGTTTTTGATTATAAATTGGCTAACCCCTGGTGTATAATTCCAGAAATCATTCCCTTCGATGTATCCAAAGCTATTTACTTAGACTCATCTTTTATTATTCCCACTGCCACAGTCTAATTATTGTAGTGAAAGATTGAACACAGAATAGTTTGGGGCTTTGATCAGTCTTCATATAAATTTCAATAATGAGAGTAAAAGGTCTGTGGTTTTCTGAGATAATTTGATCCCTCCAGACACACACTGCTATTACAAAATGCAGTTCTTTTTTGGATTCTGTATGAGACCTCTGACGGAATTTGTGTCTGGGTTCCTGACATCTCTGGAAGCAAAATTCCTTTTTTTCATACCAATGAAGAGTAATTTAATATTGTTAAATATGTCAGAGAAATGATATGCTGCTGTACATTTTTCCTTAAATTTTCCCTTCATTTTCCCCTATCAGTTTAATTGTCTGTATTACAAGTTCTTACATCAGCATTTTCCGAATCCACTGAGGGTATATAATGGTTTGCTTGCATTTCTCTTTTTGAGAAAATATGCTGTCAGTCAAATAAATAAAACAAACTGTAATCCTTGTTATTCTATTACTATCGGTGCTAACTCCCTTTGGAAATAAACAGAAAAGCAGCTGGAGTCTGAGGATATTTTGTAATCTTATAAATTGAAATTTAAATGCCTCAAGGAGAAAATTTCCAAAATAATCGTGACAAAAGTCCCAGTTTTTGGCAAAATTTTATTAGGATTACTTGTTCCAGATCATCGCCTGATGCCTGCATGAATTAAGAAAATGGCAACACTGCCATGTAGAGAAACAGCTGGTTTGGATTTTTTTCTCATCTTGATAAATTCTTCTGAAAGTACTCTGTCATCAATATTAGCAGGTGTGACACAGCCACTATCAGATTAAAAATCATGAGCCTTTAGCTGATGACAGCTAAATCATATGGCTTTTATTTTTCCTACTAATAACATCTCAGTTTATGTTACTAAATGTTTACAAGTTTTTACTGAACATAAGGATTAGTCAGTGAGATTTTTAATTTTATTGGGGAATATGGCTTTTGATTTTTCTCACTGGGCTAGGCAAAAGGCTCCATGACATTGTGGTCTCCTTTACTGCCATCTGCTAAAGAACAGTTGCTGTATTTTGATGACAAATCATGAAGGGAAATATTCATTTGTATAAACTTAGTGAATCCCATTTGCATGTAATAGTAACCATTGCATTCCCAGCCATTCACTAAAGCTAATACTGGTATGTAATACTAAAACTTGGGCTAATAAGGTTTTAATACTACTTTATTCTTAAAATCCACTGGTAGCTTATAGAATGCACGTAGTTTTTACAAACGGTATATGCAAGAAAGTTTGATTTTTTGTAGATACTATGAAGAGCAGACTTATTTAAGACATGGGAAATGGTGTATTGCATTTCCACATCCCAGTGTTATATGACTGTGTGAGCTTGGTGCAGTTATGTATGAAGGGAGTGAATTAGAAACACGATGGAAATGTTTTCACTGGATCAACTCCACGAAACCTTAGTTATTTGGACTTTCAGATAAGAGTCAACTGATCCTGCTGGTATGAATAGGGCTCTGAGAGAGAGTCGATAGTTAAGAAGTAGAATAGGATAAGTCATATTAGTAATTTCTCTGGATCCATGTGTTTTTCTGGACTGTGCAGAGACACATGCTGTGTCTCTCTACCTGTGTAAGTAATAGAAAAAGAAAAAAACAACCAGTGGGACAAACAGGACCACTGTCCTGACCAGTCTTCCAGAGAGCACTGGGAGCACTGTCAGGCAGCTCACTATAGAGTTAAATAAGAGTCTTATGGTGATAACAGAAATGCATTAGTGGTGTGGTGTTAGTTGTGAACCTTTCACCATCTGAAATTTTTCCCAATAGGCTCTAAGGTTTCTCCTACACTCACAGGAGGGTTTTCTTCTCCCCTTTCTCTCCTACATGACAGGAAGTTTTCTGTATTCAGGTCTTCCGACTTCCTCAACTGATTTTTTTTTTTTTCCATTCTATTTTTTTCTAAAGATCTGCCTAATGAAGGAGAATCTAAAATCTGCAAATTTGATAAACAGGAAAGCAGAACTGGAAGGCAAAGTGTACTTGATGATAAACAGACAAAATCATCTGGAAAAAACAGACTGACAGGAAGAATAAATGCAAAGTACCATGCTTGGGCTCCAGCTCCAGCAATCAATGGCATCAACCAGAAAGGGGACAGCTAGCAAAAGGTCATTAAAAAAGTAACTGGGCATTATAGTGGTTGGCAAGTAAACCATGTTATGCTGCCATAGAAAAGGCAAAGCAGTAGTGGGGCCTGCAGGAGGCGTGAAATGATCCTCTGCTCTACTCCACACTTTAACGATCTCAGCTGAAGCTGTGTAACGAGTTTTGAGCAGTGCGCAGAGAAGCATGTGTGAGCACGAGTGCAGGAGGGAGCAGTAAGAGACATCGGAAAGCACACGACAGATTGAAATAATAAGGTCTGTTTATTCTGAAGTAGACTAAAGTGCCAAATGCCAGAAAGATGAGTGGGAATAACCAAACCATGATGGATGGGACTGCAGAAATGATTTAATTTCTAACAAGAAAGAGGCAGTTTAGACCGTAGAAGAAAACCTCTCCATTAGTTATGGTGAAGCATTAGAACAGATTTTCTGGGAAAGCCATGAATTTCTTACTGGTAGCTTTTAAGAGGAGTTTTCACTCACATCTGTCAGGAATTGCATAGGTGAAGTTGATCTTGCCATTTTCTTGGCTGTACCACACCGTACAGCAGCTGTCTGTGGGCATATGTAATAGTGTCACAATGACAAAAAGAGATCTTGAAAAATAGAGGAACTTAACTTTTTAGCAAAAACTTAATACAAGCAATGGTGTTCAACACTATTACCTATAAGAGTCAAATATCTAGGGATCTCTGACAACATCTGCTGTATTATAAACAAGGTGTATATAGGGGTTTTTGTATAATTGCATCAAAAATCTGATCTCTGGCATTGCTAATCCTGGCAGTTCTGCAGCTGTAAAATTTTGCATTGCCTTTCAAATGGAATTTTGAGTATCACGAAGCATTTAAAATTGTTATTTTTTGGGGTTTTTTTGCATCTTCATGTTTTCAAGACACATGGAAATAAGCAGGAGAGCTTCCTATTTCTTTGCTCGTATCTTCTTTCAATACTGGGAGAGATTTACATTTCACCTATTCATCTTCTAAATCACCCAGAATCACTTAGTTAATGAAAAAGTCCTATGCGTGATGCTTCAGGTGCTTCACCCACCTGGCCCTTCCTTCAATACTTGTGCTTTCCTTCCTTAGATCTGTTTCTCAGCTTCCAGTCTTTTACAGTTAAGATACAGATCTGTGATATAACAGCAACCAAAGGGTTGTAATAAAATGTCTGAAGGAAAGTAGTGGAATATACTTTTAATTCATTAGTTTAATGGATGTGCAAAATCTATTAAAATTGTTTTCAATACATAAGGCTTGTTATTGTTTGTTCTTTCTCTGCCTGAGATGAGCCCAATAACATTAGAAGTATGTTACATTTTTAGCCCCAGAAGTGTGGAACAGCTTTTAATGGGAAAGAAAATGTTTTTTGAAAACCGGAAAACTGAGCAGCGAAATAAATTGAGCCTCAAGAAGTGATTGAAATCTCCAAGTCAATTCACAAAAGGCATCCAAAGACTTGTGAAGTCTGACAGAATCTCTTTAGTTTGAGGTGTCTTTCATTTTGCATCAGGGCTTACATTTTTAAAAAATAGAAGAAAGCCGTGCTGTCAGGTGAAGCAGGTTTGAAAGCAGGCTGCCTGTTCATGAAAGCCTGAAATTGTGCACAACTCTAGATAATGCGTCTTCAGCAGATAACTGAAATAATACATTTCCTAAATTGCTTGCATTAAGCAATTACTGATACTGTAGTGGAAACCATATAATTTTCTTCCTTCCTTGTAGCCTCAGCGCCGTGTCACGTTTCATCTACCAGATGGCTCCCAGGAAAGCTGCAGTGACAGTGGGCTCGGAGACCATGAACCCACGAGTGGTGCTAGCACATCGCACCCTTTGCCCCTCGGCTTTCCCCAGGAGGAGTACTATGAGCAAGCTTCACCCAACAGCCGGACAGAAGGAGATGGCAACTCAGACCCAGAGTCCAGTAAGTGATGAACTCTGCTCATCTTAGTTGTTAAATCATTTGAATATCAGAAGTGAAATTATTTTTCAGGCAATTATTAAAACTGAATGTTGATTTTAATGCGGCCAAAGAAGTCCATTGCTTCTAAACGTCAAAACAGTTTCTGTGTTTCTAAAAAAGCTGCCTGACCACTGGAAATGAAACATTCTTGAACTGTTAAGAGTTTATGGATTACCTGGTAGTTTTATAGATCTTCTGTGCCATGCGCAGATGAGCTTTCTGATGGGGTTAACACTATTGACTTACAGTCATAAATACTGCTCTGAGGGAGTTTATGCTATTTAATGTGTTTCCCTATCCAGCACTAGCGTGTGTTGTAGTTTATATTAACTAGGAGAACTTCTGGGTAATGAGTAGGTTTGTGAAGGCACTGCAGTCTCTGGAAATAAGGGCTTAGGTAGAATCATTTACGTTAGAAAAGACTTTTAAGATCATTGAGTCCAACTGTAACCATAACACTGCCAAGTCTGCCACTAAACTATGTCCCTAAGTGCCACGTGTACACATCTTTTAAATACCTCCAGGGATGGTGACCCAATCGCTTCCCTGGGCAGCCTGTTCCTATACTTGTCTACCTTTTTGGTGAAGAATTTTTTCATAATATCCAATCAGAATTTCTCCTGGCACAACTTGAGACCATTTACCCTCATCCTATCACTTGTTACTTGGGAGAAGAGACCAAAACCCGCCTTGCTACAACCTCCTTTTGGGTCATTCTAGGGAATGAGAAGGTTTCTCCTCAGCCTCTTTATCTCCAGGCTAAATAATCCCAATTCCTTCAGCTGCTCCTCATAAGATTTTTTGCTCCCTTCACCGTCTTCATTGCCCTTCTCTGGATGCACTCCAGCAGCTCAATGTCTTTCTTGTAGTGGAGGGCCCAAACAGAACACAGTATTTGAGATGCGACCTCACTAGCACTTGAGTACGGGGGGTGATCACTTCCCTGTCCACACTATTTCTGATATAAAAGTCAGGATGATGTTGGCCTTGGCTACCTGGGCCAACAATCCCAGGTCCTTTTCCACCAAGCAGCTTTCCAGCCACTCTTCTGCAAGTCTTTAGCATTATGTGAGGGTGTTGTTTGTGATCCAAGTGCAGGACCAGACACTGAGCCTTGTTAAACCCCTTACAGTTAGTGACTTGATTTGTTTCATGATTTGTCCTGTAAGAACAACTCTGATATGTAATAATAATCTCAAAAAGTCTGTCTTCTTTTGCCATTGTCACTGGCTTCTTATGATATTGAAAAGAGGCAAACCCAAGGTGAGCGCAGGACCACGGTAGAGCTTATGGATGCTTGGATTGCTTTCTCTGCCATGATGTGATAGCCAGTTAGAGACTCTACTGTACTTTAGTCAAGCGTTAATTATCCAGGGGCTCTTTATCTAGATTAAATTGAACTGTGCCATTGATAAAGAGACACTTGAATGTGTGTAAGCCTCTAAGGCCTTGTTAGCGGCCTAATAAGTGATTTGAAAATACATCTGTTCTGGGCAAAACTTGGCCCGAAAGGTGTATTTCAGCTGCTTTAGTGTATCACGAAGAATGAATTAGTAAGTCCTATGCACTTGGAACAACTCTGTGAGAAGGTAGTTACATCTTTTCCCTGACAAATAGGGCATCCAGCAGAGAGCATTACCTCCAGCTCCTTGCTGGCTCTGACAGATTCAGCTGGGCTCTTGAAAATTGCACTGCTGCCTTTGCCTGGTGCTGCCTGAGACTGGACTCTGAGGGGCTTGACTACACAGATGAGGTCCATTCTCTCATTTTCTTTCAGATCATGAGCTATTAATGGCGGATCCTCAGTTTCAGAATTCTAAAATTTCGTAAAGTTACATGGTTCCTGAAATAAAGCAGAATATTATTTTTTTCTGAACCGATAGACAGCTAGCAAGAACCATCAAAGGTTTTGAATGTGTTAAAAACATTATTCATCGTTGGCTTTTGTTTGTGATTATGTATTTGAGGCTGTAATATACCCTTAGGATTATTCGAGGCAGTCAGACTGAGTTCTTCACAGAATGAGGCTCTAAAGGGCTACAAATGTACCCCTAAAGAAATAAAACTTCAAGATACGTATTTTATTTGCTACTGTTGCTATACATATGTATGACCCAAACTTCCTTTCTAGCTACCTTCTCCTTTTATTGCTTATAACTCTGCTATTTATGCTTTACAGCAGTTAGCAAGATGTGCATGAAATCAGTATTTAGGTCCTTTCATGGAGAGGGCATGGGACACAACCTGGTGTATGAGGAAATGATGAAATGGATGTGTGGATCCTTTCTTACTATTTATAAACAGGTTTGGATTTTGGACTTAGGAGCGCTTTCTGAACACAGTTTCTACAATTTCAGAAGTACAGATCATGACTTCTCTAGAATGTTGCCCTCATACCAATGCTGCTTTGATATCTGAATATCATTGGCATATATCACTGTGTGGAGAGTAAGCAGGCATCTGATGTCTTTTCAAGTGTGAAGTTGAAGAAAGTTTAATCATCTGTCTAATTAGATGACTGTTCAGTTGTAAACTTGAAATCATCGTTTAATGTATGTTATGTGAAGATTTTTTGCCCTTCTAACATGTATGTTGGTGAACAGTATTGAAGCACAATACAGTGCAATGAGTACAGTGCTGCAAGTATACTTTGCAGTTCTTTTTAGTGCTTTATACTTACATTAGTGGCAACATCTAGTGGCAAGAAAAAAAGCAGATACAAACTGATGTCTGTTGTGTGCATTCATACACCTAAGTAAATAAGGAGTGGAAGACCCGCAGCATATTTTTATTCTCTGTAGTGCTGCAAAGTGACTTATTGTAGGTAAGAACAACCAAAATATCTTACATGCTGGTCTGTGTAAGCGTTCAGCCTGATTTTCATTTTGTTTGTTTGTGCATGTGTAACATATTTTGTGAATAATGAAATAGTGAAAAATGCTCTGAGTTGATAACTTGCTCTACAAAGAAGCTACTAGGTTTTTATTAATTGGGGTTTTTTCCATGTGCTTTGGAGAGGTAGGATATTGTTGCAGTGTTCCTGTTGTTTCATGGACTGAAATGTTGTTAATGTCAACAGAGAAATGAATATTTGTTCAGATAATCTCACTAGATACCAGAATTCATACAATGGAATAAGCACGACCTTTATTCTGTCTCAAAATCTTTAATATTTGACCTCTCTTAATCTGAAACATTGTCTAAAACATTAAACCTGATTAATCATCTGATGGTGATTTAGTTCAACTTTGCCTACCAAGGAGACATAGACTTGGGATGAAACAACTTCAATAATGTCTAGAGCCTACTGAGACATTAAGTGGCTTATGAAAGCTGATGACAGATGTCTCATCACATAGAGATATATTCAAAAGTGTTTTCTCCCTCTTGCTTTTTCCTGAATACAGTTCTTAGGTTTTGTTAGTTTCTCTAATAATGGAAATGACTGCATTTTGGAAACTTTAAATTTATTAGCAGTAACAAAGCATTTCATATATTTTCTACCTATAAATTGCTCAAGCTAATAATGATGCTCCAATAATTCCCAATATTAAGCCCACATAGTGGCTCCAAGCAGTGATGTTGACCAAGGGGTTGAAAGGTACATGATATACTTGGTTATTTAATACCTGTGTAACATATTTATGACAAATTTTCATGCCTCACCTGTTTTTATAACCTGGCTTTTTTTCGTCCCTCTAGAGAATAAAATAGTTTTCCTTATTTTTATTTGGAAAACATAAAACACGCCCAGTTCAGCTAAGAAACTGAGCAGAGTATGAGGAATGTAATTGTAGCTGAGAGCAATTAAAAAAGTGTAACCATTTTGTATAAACAAAGTTTTTGAAAATTAAAGGCAAATCACACTGAGATTCCAGGGGTTAGAATGAGAGAAAACAGGCATCTTAAGGAGAATGGGCCTCTAAACTGATGTTTTATATGAATTTGACTAATAGGCAAAGAAAGTTGTTTGGAAAATCAGAACATGTAGTGCTAAGGAAAGGATGGTCAAAATGGGAACCAATGTGTATGGCCATATCATGTCCGTTTCGAGCTCGTGTTGTCAGAAGTGCCTATTGCTGCTTGGTTGTTCCAATTGTCCCTTCTCTTGTGGCAGCGCAAGCATTTGTAGAGTTACTTGGGTGAACAGGACAGAAGAATTCATCCAGGTTCAACTGGATCTAGGGGATAAGTTTATGTTTAACCACATCAGTTCCCCAGTTTCATTCTTTACAAGAGGCACTTGCTACTTGTGGACAGCAAACGAGTGAACGAGTCGCTGGGGCAAAGCTTATGCTGGCTTTAAGTGATCATCAGACTTCAAGAGAATTAGTCTTAAGAAGAATTACAACTGTAATCTATGGTATTTAGCCACATAAGAAGGAGGTTTGCAGTAAGGGTGACATCTGCTCATGATTAAAGATATTTCTTCCCCAAAATTAAAAGAACACTTTCACCTTGCCTTAATTTTTGATAAAGATGATGTTGATGAGAGCAAAGACAGGCTGATGAAGAATGATGATAATGGAAATAAAAGTCAGAGCAGGTTCAGTGCATTCATGTGGAGGAGAAGAGATAATCTTCCTCCCAGGATATCAAAACTGATAGTGTTTTCCTCATTTTTCTGTAATTCTAAGAGACAAGGTGTCAAGAAAAAAAACAAGTGTTCAGCCAGGCTTCACTACTGGATAATAGCTGAAAGAAAGTAATTAAGATATATAATGAAGATATATGTAAACAGAAAATAATAAATGGTATTGTAGGTTTCCATAGATTAGAACTAAATAAGCTCTATTATTTCATTTTAGTAATGTGTATTTTTAATATTGGGGAATACAGGTTTAGTTAGTCTTTATACAGCTCAGAACTAATAGCTATTATTATGACATTAAGGAGGAGTATTAGTGGTCAAGAAGGAAGAAACACATTTTGATACAAGAATTGAAAATTTTCCATCATTATCTTCATTAATAAGGTTGGCATTAAAGAGCAGAAACGTGCCAATGAAATATTCTGCTATCTCAAAGTTAAGCACCACTGAAAATACAGAGGAGGAGGTGCCTTTGATGCAAGAATTGGATTTTGCTAAGAATTTGGAGTAATAGTGGTGGGATGAAACCTAACAGTTGAGGGTTTTTCTCATAGGAACTGGTGCATGTAACTAGTATATAAATCACCAGCTCAAAGTGACCTAAAGAAAAAAAAAACAACTGAGTGTTACAAAGATAAACTATAAATCACCAGTACTTGATGTGATTGTGAAAAAAACCCTGGGTTACTCCTAGTACAGGAAAAACAGAAAGAAAAAAACCCCCAAGGCAGTGATGATACCACAACTGGCAGATTATGAATGGTGTTGGCTTCCCACATTAAAGAAAGGTGAACTCACTTGAGAAAGAGATGTAAAGAAATATTATTAATATAAAGGGAATGGGACGCCTATATGAAGAATAAGGATTTGATATCGGCTTGTTTAAACTGGAAGGTAAAAGCTGGCTGGGAGTTGGAACTACTCTCAAGTAACAGCAGAGAAATGGGGCCAGAATGAAACTCTGGATTGCTTCACAGGCAAATGAACAGGTGTTGTCTGTCCACCAGCCAAGGCCAGAAATTTGGGGATTTCAAACAAATTAGTGAGCAAGTATAGAAGCAAGGAATGAGAATGCTAACTAGTTTTAGAGAGAAGCTTGATAAATTTTGAGAGGGCAAATAAATCACCATCTGTAATAGCAGCAAATCTGTTCTGTGATCCAAGAGTTCCCTTTTCTATCTCCATAAGATGAAAGCTGTCAATGAGAGTGTTTGCTGTCTCGGTTCTGCATTAGTCCTTGGCTTCAGATTCTAGTGCCAGGCTGGAGAGTGGGCTGGTGCTCAAGCTGCAGCAGGCGACTGGGGAGCTTTGCTCTACTGCCACTGTGCTGGCAGCCCAGCCCTGCCCTGGCACTGCGGGATCCTTGCCTTAATGACGGCTCACGGAGTCCTGTAAATCTCATTGATGTCATCATGAGGAAGAAAGGGTCAGTACTGGACACCGACAGCAGACAGCTGAAGATAGGAAGCTTGTTCTCCCTGGGGAAAATGGCTACATTATTTTGCTGTGCTGACTTCTCTGATAATCAGATACTCTGCGGTTGCTGAAATATATTCTTTAAACATCATCAATAAGACTTCTTGGGCAGCTGGACTTCAGACCTCATGCTGGGGCACAAGAAAAATAGAACTACAAAGTTTTAAGTATCTCGTCCCTGTCTTAGAACTGGGGCTGGAGTACTTGCTAGCAGATAGGAGTTTTTTAATAGTGTTTTCATTTTTTGTGTTCTCTTCTTATGTCCTTTAAGTTTCTCAATAAGGTTGAAATGTAACAGTAATACTTTAATTCTATTATTGCTGCATTATAAACACCTTGTAGCACTTAGGTCTAATTTGAGAAAAAAAAAGAGAAGGCACTGTCATTAGTTAAAAATAATAAATCTCGGGCTAAAAGACATCCTTATCTCCCACATCTACCCATTGGGTCCCTTTACATCTGCTGTATTGGGTTTTTCTATCCCCATGGCTGAACACTAATAATTAATTCAGAAAGTGCTGAGGTAATTAATCTTTCTGAGGCAATAGAGTTTGATTGATCTTCTACCTTTAATCAAATTAGCTTGTACGTAGGTGGGAGAATGTAATGGCTGAGTACGGTACTGTACCACTTTGTGAAACGCCAACCTTTCCAATGACCTCCTGAAAGCGTGCCCATGAATCACGTATATATAAACCACCACAGCAATCATTAAGTGGCTGTTTGATTTAAAAGATGGGGAACTGGCAGAGATCAAAATCAGAATGTGCTCAACACTCACTTTTTAAAGGGTGTCTCCTTTAGAAGTGCAATATTATGTCTGCCTGGCATATGCTTGAGGGCATTGGAAGTCACAGGGCTGACGACTGTGTGGATTTTCCGGATGTTTTAGCTTTCTTTTTCTAAAATAAGATAACTGCCTAGTCATAAGCATATGCAGTGAAGTAAGGCGACAGAAACTCATATGAAACAAAACATTATGATATTCTTGATTTGTTGATGGCTGGAGAGTGGAGAGGGGTGAAAGGGTCAGATTGGAGAGGTGAATTTACAATGACTCAGATGAGTGGCTTTTGCAAGCATATTTTTTTACTTGTACCTAAGAGGATACAGATTGCACATTCAGAAATAATTCCATGATTTGGTAATTTGATCTCTGAGTGCCTGATTTAAGAGTTGTCAAGGCAGCTGATACAAGGGGGAAAAAATGGGCAAAGCAAATTAAATGAAAAAATATAGAAGCAAAAAGATTGTGCTTCTCAGACCCTATCAGTCAAACACAGCCCTACAAGCACAAACTCTGGTTTTTAAAATCTTGTACTCTCTGTGATAAGGTGTACTCTGTATAAATTCTTCTGAAAGTAAATTTTAGATATTTTATTGTTGATATCAAAATATAATGCCTTGATGTACATTTTCTGCTGTTGTAAGAAAAGATAAAAGCAAGCTCTCCGAGATGCATCTTTCATGCAAAAGCCATGGAGATTGATGGGGAAAATCAATGGGGAAAATCTGTTGGATTTTCTAAACTACATACTGAGATGAAGTAATACAGGCAATAATAATGTGTTTGTGAATACTGCCTAGTGTTATTTTTGACTGAAGTTTATAACAGAAGTTACTCTGTATAAAAAGATTAGAAAGAATAGCTCCACCTTGGAGTTTAGAAATCAGTCATCTCTAGCGAAATAATAAGGAAGGCTTTAAAGTGTTTGTTTTGGGGTTTTTTTTTAATAATAAATGAGATCTGACATCTATAAACAGTGATTTAGTGGCAGATGTTCTGTGATATATATTTATGTTATCACTTAATCTGACATGGTAATGGATAATCCTATTTTTTTTACTGTTTGAGGTTTATGAAGGTTTTAAAATGTATCACTATAGCAAGCAGCCTGGTGGGGCAGAGGTGGATAGAGAACAAATTTCTTCCCTCTACTTTTCCAAACTCCTTTTAGATCAGACTAACTGTCATGTTTGTAGTAAACAGAGGCCCCGGAGTTTGACTGGGTGAATGGAATCTAATTTGGAGCACCCTGTATCCGGCAGTGCATTAGGACTTTGATGGTTACGATAGCTTGAAAAGTCACAAAGGGCGCAGATTAAAACGGGAAGTTTATCCGGAGCGTATGAAAGCTGAACTCATTGATAGAGTTCCCTTCTGGTGACAGCTTTGAAGACGAGTGTATCCTACGTATCTTAAATCAAGTTATGGATGAGATAGAAGTTTATCATGGGGAAGCAGACCTCAGTGAGCAAAGCAATCCCTTATCTTGTCTGCTGGGATTGCAAATGACAAGTATGAAAACCGGGCACGAGTGCCAGGTGGCAGAGGGACTCTGGGGTAGCAAAGTCACCCTGTGCCACCAAGGCTTCTGTTCGAGGGAAGCGCTGGCTGTCCCTTGACAATAAGCCTTCCTTTGCTTCTAATTTTTATTAGGCCACCCACACAGTAAGATAAAGTTCACATGACGTTTTTGTTTCTATTACTCATCAGCCACAAAGCAAATCATTTTATGCCCTTCTTATGTCTGTCTTACTTTGTTTTAAACTTTCACGTTTTTTCTTATTTTGAAGAAAGGAAAACACTGATGATGCAATTTGTTTCCTTTTCTTTTTTTCCAGTTGAGCTCATCGGTGGCACCAGAAGGAGCTTTTAGTACTGTGAAATACTAAAATGCTTGTTAGCATCTTTTCTGTTTTAAAAAATAGACATATAGATAAATCGTTATTATTTTATATAATCTAAGGCATGTAAAAAAAATTATTATTATTTCATTTGAAGCATCATAATTTATTACTTGATTTCACTGTGATTAATGAAAAATACATCGGGAAATATATTTAATGACTGTCCACAGCTACCAGTCTGACTTAGAAATTAAACAGAATTGTATTTATTGAACAAAGGAGATTCCCAACTGACAGAGCACTTCAAGTTACGGCATTTGCTCAGTCAAATCTGATCAGCTTGGTAAGTCTAGTGATTGCTGTCCTTGTTCATCTAGAGTTGTGGGCATCCTTTAATCTGATGTTTTCCTTTTAACTGGGCATTTGGTAGGGAGATGGGTTAAAGTATGCATTAGGAACAACTAGCATTTTTGATTCAAAAAACCCATGTAGATTCATATATTCCTGAGTAAAGGGGATATTTTTTTCCTTTACTCTTCATATATTGTTCAGTCTTCTGGAAAAAACAGCGTGTTTTTGATAAGCTGCTGTTTCTGTATTTTTTGAGGTTGTATAATCTCTGCTGTGATCTTTTTATTTTCTGGCTACTTGTCAAACCTTAGCTTTGCTGTGATGGGGTCAAGGGAAGGCTCAGAAACCTTTGCACAAGCTCTGCATCAGCGGAGTGCAGGGCTGGTGTCCTTGGTACACGCTGTTGATCCGGCTAGTATTACACCAGCTTTTCTTGAAACCTGCTGGTTAGGGATATTTTATACACATTCTGAAGAATAAAATACATCTGTCTGGGTTGAGCTGGAGAGACCGAGGCAAAATATTTATGATGATACATTTGGATTTATATTACATCTGAGGTTGAGATTCTCACCTTTGTGTTTAATGCCAATAAATAATTTTGCTACTTTCTAGATAGCAGCAGGATTTTATGTGTGTTGTGTTTTATTCAGAATGCTGTGTGATTCAGTACTTCTATTATGGAATCAAGTGACATTCTAATTGCAAATGTTTTCAGAGTTAACTCTGATTCTGTAGATTGCTGATTTCAGCAGTTTCAGAAGCTCCTAACTGCCGTATCCCTTTCATGATTCTCATCCTGCACTCTCGCTATCTTGCTTATTTGTACATATCCATTCCAATGTTTCAATTTGAATTAGGTTGTAAACTCCTTGGATTACATAAAGTAATTTTGCCACCTTTGTGGGGCTCGGAGTACAATGTGGCTGTTACACATGTTTTATTCTCCTAGTAGAGTTGCAGTAAAAGCATTCACTAATACTTGTATAATAAAAGTGGAGCTGATTTATACAAATAACATATGCTGTATTAGCAATGCCTCTAAGTGCATATCAAGTCTTTTTGCTTCCATTTCATCCTGTAAAAACAGATAGTTAGCTTGTCTTGTCTTAGATTACAGACATTCAGTCACATTGTTAGCGATGCTGTGAACTGGGTAACTCATCGTGTGGTGAAAAGGCAGGCACCGTGCGTGGATGAGGAGATGTGCTAGTGCTGCTGAGCAGTACTGTGCTGGGCTAGTACTGTGCTGTTCTAATTTGCAGCATCACCCAACTGCCAGATCAGCTCTTATGGAGCTTTTTAATGAGTCAGTTTAACTTTACTGTATAAGTTTTCTGGCAGGTGCTTACTGTACCTGTGCGTGTTAGTAACACTAAGTTGCAGATTGTATTTAACGAATGCTGTTGTGGTCCCTGGGTTTGTTTTACTTCTGCCAGTGTAAGCAACACAGTTGTATCCTGAATAGCTTGTCTTAGGTCGGATAATAGGATGGGATAGTGAGATGGAACAGTACTTAACAGCATGGTCCCTTTTTCTTACTATATGCTTTGAAATGCTTTATGCTTTGCCGCTCCTTGAATCCTGTGTGCAGTTCTGGACCCCTCACCACAAGAAGGATGTTGAGGCTCTGGAGCGAGTCCAGAGAAGAGCAACGAAGCTGGTGAAGGGACTGGAGAACAGGCCCTGTGAGGAGCGGCTGAGAGAGCTGGGGGTGTTTAACCTAGAGAAGAGGAGGCTGAGAGGAGACCTCATTGCTCTCTACAACTACCTGAGAGGAGGGAGCTGGCCTCTTCTGCCAAGTGCCAGGGGACAGGACAAGAGGGAATGGCCTCAAGCTCCGCCAGGGGAGATTTAGACTAGAGATTAGGAGGAAGTTCTTCACACAGAGGGTCATTGGTCATTGGAATAGGCTGCCCAGGGAGGTGGTTGATTCACCTTCCCTGGAGGTGTTTAAGGGATGGGTAGATGAGGTCCTTAGGGACATGGTTTAGTGTTTGATAGGAATGGTTGGACTCGATGATCCGATGGGTCTCTTCCAACCTGGTTGTTCTATGATTCTATGAAAAAACCCAGCATTCTGACAAACCTCACTTCCAAGTAAAACTGTTGCAATGATTGTCCTTGCAATGCATAAAGCTCTACCTAAAACCTTGGTGTGTCAAATTAAAATTCTCTCTAAATAATAATAGGAAGCAGTAACTGATCCAGCTAAAATGTTATTTCCAGGAGAAGGACATAGCTAGCTGATTCTTCATGTTCTACTGTACTTAAATCCCTCTCATCTAAAATAGCTCTGTTTCTTTGAAATATCAGGAAGAACAATGACACTATTTCAATAGCTGCTCTTTTATCCGGTTATCTTGACTGATGTTCCGAAACCACTGTCCCAGAAGATGCGTCCTCTGTAGGATAAGACGTTATAAAGTCTAGCCCTCAACTAATACTTTAAAGGAAAGCAAGTATTTCTCTACCAAGAAAGGCTTTACTCATGTCACATACTAATCATACACCAAAGAACTATTTAGAAAAAGAAAGACAACCTCTGCCTCCCCTCCTCAGGAGCAGCACATGTAAAGAAAAACAGAAAGCACTTTGAAAACTATAAAAGCAAAAAGTGTTTTTATCTTATTACAACTGATATTAAAGCTTTGCTTTAAACACATGCTTATTTTTTGCTGGGGGTCAAGTATCACTGATTATAGATTCTGCTGGGGTGGAGTTCTCACACATCTGTTTCTAAAATTATCTCCTTAGCTCTCTTTTTTTTTTTTTTTTTTTTGTGTGTGTGTGAAGATCACAAGAATCTCTTTGCATTGACCCTTTATCAGTCAGCATTACTCTGACCTACTCCAATATTGGAACGTGTTCACAGCATTGTGAAAAGGACGTGTGCCAGAAAAGATCTGCAGATGAAACAGGTCCTTTACCTTTCATTGCTATAACTTGTGAATATAATAGCATTTGGTTATGTCTGTATGTGAGGTCTGAGTTGTTGTATGCTTGTTGGGACTTTAGATGCATAAAGTATGGTTTGTATGTTTTGTAAAGAGTATTAACAGATGAATTATCTGTTTGGATATTGAACTGATATATGATTTTGGATATTGGACTATCTGATTTTCCATTTAAGGATTCATAATTACAAGATATTTAGCTTTTGGAAAAAAAAAGGATAAGGTACTCTCTTCTCAGTTTCATTTTGTATTTTTGTTTACATCTGTTAAGCTATGGAAGGATTTTGAGAGTGTAGTGCTGTGAATCACTCTAGAGTTGGAAAATGTCAATACTTCTTTTTTCCCTTCCCCCTGAAATCTTCTGATTTTGTGATACAGTGGGGATATTTCTGTGGAGAGAGTTTGTGTCTCAATCATTGTATGACTCCTGGCCCTTAATTTGTGTCAGAATGCAGCAGATCACCAAATATGTGTCACAGCTTCAGAAATGTTACTCTGTCTGTCATCCTGTAATTGGCACAATAGAAGAAAGCACCAAGGAGCGAGCGGTGGCGTTAGTAGGACTTCCTTTGCTGCTGGTATGAGCTAATATTGTAGCTGGTAGGGCTCTAACATTAACACTTAACAGCTCAATAAACCTAATGAGTGCACTTGGTTCTTGAAACTGCCTCTGTAACAGGAAAGCTGACTCACTAAACCTTAATGTAGTGGGAGATTTTCTGTCTGTGAGCTCAGGCGAGGCGCGTGTACTGAGTCCTTTCAGGAGCATTTCCTAGGAGTGTTTGTTTCCAGCAGAGACCTGCTGTGACAGGCATCTTGCAATCAGAGCTCTCTGCACAGAGCTCCAGCAGTTGAAAGCAATGAGAGGAAAAGTGGGATTTACAGTGCGTATTTAAAATTGCCAAGGAGATCACTGTCCACATTGTGGTAATTCAATGCACTGACATAAAAATTAAACTCTGATAAACTATGCTACCACAGATGTCAAGAGAGGCAAGATTTTTAGCAACAGGGAAAAGAAGAAAATGCCTTGACCCTATTCTAGCTCCTGGGTTAGCAGTGAATTATTATAAGGTTAACAAAACTTGAGATATTGATACAGCCACTGAAGATGTCTTAATAAAAAATTCCCTCTTAATTCTTTCTTTCTTTTTTTTTTTCTATAAATACTGTCTTACAGGATTTGTTTTCCCTTTGAAACATACTTACAAAGAAACATGGTTCTGCTTTGTGCCTTCATCATTAACCTCTGCTATCAACTTTGTATTTCTAATCTAAGGAGTTCAAGAGAAATTATAATACAAGTGAGCAGATGTTTTCAATTTTTTGTAACACCTTTTCTTGCTGAATAAGGAGAAAAGATTATATACGTAGAGGAGCATTAATATTTCTTGTTAAAATGTGCTTTGCAGGCTGAAGAAACTCATATGCATAATGATAGTCAAAAGTCAGGGAGTAAAAATAGGAATTTGTTAAAAACAGCTGTGCTGCACAACCCTTTGACAGGAATAGAGGAATGCTTCATCCACTAAAAATTTCAGAATTTATTTGAAAGAAACTGTAGCTGCTAATTTTCATCAAGACAGAAGGTTAAAGAGTCTGCGAACGGGGGTTGGTTTGGTCTTGTTTCATGACCGTGAAAAAAGAAATGATTAGCTCTCCGATAGAGCTGCGATTTTCCTCATAGCTGAATTCTCTGTGGCATCAGACTGTGGTTGTAGTGTATTGTTAATGCTGCCAACACCACTGCCATCGTCCTAATGTTCCCTGACAATCTTTCAAAGAACGACCGACACAAAATAATAATAATAATAATAATACTGTTTTAATGCTTCTCCTGTGAGTTATTTTTAGCTTTTTTCCTAAGGTGTTATAACAGCCATTGCCCCATTTCCCAGTGGAAGGCTGAGGAGTGCAGCCTGGGGTGTCCGTGTACCCAACGTGGTGCTTGTACGCAGGGCAGCGCTGCAGACAGCGCAGGTGATCGCCACTGACGTGTGGACACAGATTGCTCTCTGTACGATTCAACTGGAACTGGCATTACCTAAGTAGTTTTCTAGGTTATTTGGTTAGTATAGACTGCATGTCAGAAAAGATCTCGGCTTTTTAGCCAAATGATTGGCAAGCTGAATTACAGACGGTCCAGTCTATGAATTTAGAAACCAGACCCAGACAGCTGCTTGCAGTAGAAGATAGTTTCTTAGCTGCACCACTGATGAAACTCCAGAATATATAGCACAGTATTATGTGGCATTTCTGCTTTAAAAATTGATAGCACTCTAAGCAAATACTGGAACTGTATCTTTTTATTTATGGTGACTGAGAAAAATTGAGTCTAACATCCTGCACTAAACAGTCATTGACTAGTAATGAAATAACCACATAAACAGATAAGACAAAGGATGTCACAGGAAGATTTTTCTGGTCCAGAAGCTGGAAGTGAAACCGTGACCCAGCCAGCCAGCATTTCTAATTCGCAGTCGCTCTATTCATTCCCTTCTAGCAAAAGTACTCTAATCCATAACCATTTTGCATGCTGAGGTGAGATGTTAAATACAAAGAATTGCTTTTAAATAACACACTTATGACAAAATACAGCACAAACAGAGATCTCAAGGTTAAAGATGTCATTCCTCCTTCAACCTAAGCTGCGGTAAAGGAGGAAAGAGGTAAAAAAAGAAAAAAGAAAGAAAGAAATAAAAGCTGTGAATGCATCAAAATACATTACAAAAATATTTTTTTAAAAAAAAAATTATGTCTGTGTGTATTTCTAGCTAAGATATATTTGTCTTCTGTTGTTAAAATACTTGTGTGGAGACAAAGTCTTTCTCAGGTGTAAGCTCCATATGTACCCATTCAAATTATCATTGTCTTTATTGCATGCATAAGTGCTTGCAGAAGGACATATTTTAATGCAGATGGCAACTTTTTTTTCACAACAGTAGAAGATGGTTCCAGTAAAAACACACTATCTTTATTCAGATGTCCATAGTAACAAAAGGAAGAAAACAAACAGGCTTTTTTCTTAACAAAAATCCCTTTGAAAGGCAAATGTGGGGTTTTTTTGTTGGTTTTTTTTTTTTTTTTTTACTTGAGTATTAGTGGTATTTCTAGAACATGTCTGAACATTACACACTTTGCTCTGAGATGATCCTTTCTCATAAACAAAAGTCTTTCCTGCTTTGCATTTGAATAAGTTCTTCCTGGAAGGAAATTAAAAAATTTTTAATTGATTACATAGAAGCATAGAATCACCAGGTTGGAAGAGACCCATCGGATCATCGAGTCCAACCATTCCTATCAAACACTAAACCATGTCCTTCCATACATGAGATAGGCTGCAAAAGGGGGCCATATATCTGTATATATATTAAAAAAATAATTCTTAAGAATTAAGTTGGATTCTGTGGGTGAGTCGTAATACACTTTTCCCCAGTCATACTGAACTTAGAGTTGCCTTTCAGCAAGGCCCTGATTTGCCACCTGGGATCTTCTCTTTAAAATATACCTACTAGTGAGTAAGTCTCTGATATTGGTGTGGTTTTGGTCAGTCCTGCTCTGCCTACTGATGGATACTTATTTCTAGTTGAGCTTTGGTTTCCATAAAGGGGCATTGGGATAGAAGTTATACATGACACAGGTTTAGGGGATGGATGCCTTCTGCCTCCAAATATGGTGAAGTTGTGGAGTGGTTAATAACAAGAACTATCTATTCATAGATCATAACAATTACTATTTTCAGTTATGAATCATAAGGCATAAATTAGGAAGCTCTGGGCACCAAGATGACATGTACAACTGCAGCCAAACTTACGATGAAGTGCAATGAATAAATAAAGTGATAGATCTGCACAAATGACATTTTCTACGAGTAAATGCAAATAGATTGAGCATGAAGGGTTTTGGGGAGGTGGTGGAGATTACTTAGCTTTTCAGCAGTGAAGGAAATAGACAATACACCCTTGCTAGCATACAACAGCATCAAAAATTGACTGGATTAATGGGAGGTGCTAGGGCTGTGAATTACTGACAAACCTGAGGGTTTAATTGTTCATCCACAATATTTGGTTCATACGTCAAGTAACAGCAATCCTAGGCTGTATTTCCAAGGGACATAGGCATAGTTTGGCTTTAGACCTTTCAATGTATTAAAATCTTACTGTCGTGGGTTCTTGAAAGATGGATATCTCTCCAGTTCCTTCTGGAAAATGAAGTGAAACTATCCAGGGAAGTTTCAAAGCATCTAGCAGATATACTGGTAATGCAGTATACATTACTTACAGGCAAGATATCAACCCAAGATCTAGTTAATGTGCAGTGTCCTATAGACAGTTTCTCCAAAGGTCTGTGTGCTGGAGCTCAGAAAGTTAAAAAATGTATTAACTTATGTTTCAAATAACCTTCTACATTGAGATTCTGCAAGTCACTGAGTACTACAAAGGAAGATTTTTCCAGTCACCAGAAAAACAAACTTCTCCTACGTTTAAATCCAGCACATTTCATCGGTAGAAATTGTTTTGAAGTGTATTATATATTCATTTTAACACTGAAACTTGTACGTGCTCTGAAAGCTGAACAGTATCTCTAGCTTTAGTCTGTGCTCATTTATAATGAGTAATTATCTAATGACGATAGTATTCAGCATGCATGAGAGCTCCTGTAGCAAGATTTGGAATTTTAAGGCAACACTGTAGATCAAAAGATAATCTCTCATTTGTATTCTCTCAGTTCCCTAGGCTCTATTGCACTTTGTAAAGGAACTGCAGAAATGGATTGCAAACATGCATCATTTTTGTGTGAGGTGAGAAAAGGCGCTTAATGATCCTTAAATGGTCCCAGTAATCCCTTTCACGCACCTTGCAGTATCAACCGATACTGTTCTAAGCAAACCGCATGTTCTATGAAATATGTTCTCAGTCCTGTCTAGGAGCTTGCTGCTGCTAAGGTCTTTGGGATAAACACGTGTAGCTGAAGGCCTTATTGACTCCGAATGACTATGTGGACATGCAGTAGAGTGTTTGCCATCTATCTCTTTGGTTGGAGACCCTGGCAATACCTTTTCTGGTATTTCCCCTTTGGGTCTAGGATTTAAGAGCATGGGATGTATAGGATGTATGTATGAACTCTGACTTGAAAAGAAGTATCCACTTCCACTCTAGATAGTGAAGGATGTTGTTTGTGAAATCTTCAGCATCAGTTTTCTTAAGGCTAATGATGTAATGATGTTTCATGTGACTGTATGTTGTCTGATTCATTGCCATGTAGATCAGGTTTCAACCTGGATGTAATGGGCCACTGGAGAGAGGACAGGTCTATTTCCTGTTCTAAGGGCCCCATGGGTGCTCAACTAATGAATGTGCAGATAGAGCAAAAGCTTTTTTTCTTGTTTCTGATGTCACAAGTTTCCACTTGTCACAAGTTTGCTACCCCACTGGGGAAGTAACTGAAAAGATGGCACAAACATAGGAAAGTTTGAATTCACCAGAGGACCAAAAGTGGTGTGTATTTCTAGCCATCAACTGTATCTATGCATGAAATTGAGTCTGGCCGACTGTATTGTATCAGAAGGAAGATGATTTGGGTTTGCTAGGGTCTACGAAGCTGCGCTTGTCTTGCAGACTCTAGGAATATCAGCATCCTAAATCACGATTACTGCTCAAGACAAAAATTTCCTGGAGTTTCAAGTTTTGTCCCTTGTGGATTGTGTGGATAAGGCAGTCTGTGGCACTAGGATAAACTTATTTTATAATATTACACTCTGTTTCAGGAGCTGCACATATTTAGTGCCATTTGGGGTATTCACATTCAAAGTCTGTTCTTCTTGTAGCAACTGCTTTTTGGCATCTCTCCATTGAGAGTGACGAGTGTTTATCTGCATCTGTATGTTTATGTTATGGATCCATCACTATGATATCTGACACCAGGTTTTGACAGAGAGGCTGTTTTTCTCTAGCATTCCACAAAAATTGTATGAGAAGAACTCAAATGATATAGTAATGCTATGGCATACATAAAGTAAAGTGAATGTAACTCTGTTACTCCCTGGACTTTGTCCTTCCGTTGGGTGGTTTTCAGGGACTCCTGTCACTAAGAATCCTCTATGATTAAAGCCAAAGTTGAGGTAAAAGTATCCCTTATTATGGAAACTGTTCAGGTCTGTGTATAACTTACTACATACACTGTGGTATCTCATGCTAGCCGAAATCTGGGAGCATATATAAAATTATTGTTGAGGAACTTGATATCTAGCATTAATCCAGTAGGCATAAATAACGTGATGTAGGGGAGAGAAGATTTATCAGTCTGAACCAATGATGCCTTTGCACTGTGTAGCATTATTCTGTTAATGACAGTTCCATAAATGACACTGTGTTGGGTGAATCATGGATTAATTCTTTGCTGAGTCAGATGCTCTTTTTCCAGTGTGTTTTTAAATGTGAAAAAAGTCACCCTTTGACATATTATAGAAGTTGTTTAGTTTGGCTTTTCATGGTGTGGTTGTTCATTTCACAAGGACAGAAGGGCTTAAAGGGGTTCTGTATTAAGCCTCAATTCTACAATTATTATCAGGATGCCCATGATTTACATTAAGAGTCCCTTAAGGTTTTAAAGCCTAACATGAAGAAGAGAGTTAAATGAGAATCAAGACTTACGTAGTTTTAAATTAGTGTCTTTTGCATATATATGGTGCGTGATATTAATTTGATCTTTGGGTCAAATCTTATTTTTGTACAAAACATGTTGCTTATTCAGTCATAGGATGGACAGTATGGCTTGCATGAGCAGCCTCTCAATTTTTATTGTAAATCTTTAATAAATACTGCAAATATTGGACACTGTTTAAAGACTAGTCTGAATAAAGACTAGTGTTCCTCTTGTTCCTCACCACTTCCTTATTTCTAACACAGAGAGCTTGGGAGCATAGTGGAGATATTTCTAGATAAATGCTCCAGCAGGCACTAGCACAGCTGGCAGTCAGTGATCTTTGGGATACTGCACAGACAATCTAATTTTGCTGAGCAGAGGAATGGGACTGGGACGTGGTGATGGAATTTAGCTACATGTTTCTAACAGGTCTACAAAGGGGTTCTGTATGCCCAGTTGGCCAACCACTGCCTCCAAAGCCACTGTTGGACCTGCCAACAGCTGAGACAAGAAAATGTGTTTGATCTTTGCCAGCTGGCTGACCAACCAGCACCAGAGGCTGTACAACCAGAACAAAAATTAGAAATTATTAATGGGAATGTGAAGAGTCTGGAATATATTAAGTTACGGGTAGTCAAGGCATGTACTGTCCTACTTCCTTGCCTCAATCAGTCTCCTCTTTTACATAAAGTGTGGCAATTTAGGAAGAATCTTTTAGAAAAAGAACAGCAATGTTAGTGAGGTTTCTTTAACAGCTGTTAAGTTCATTTTCAAAGCATGTATGTGTCAGAACTTTCTGATGGCATTGTAATGTTTATAGCTAAAGCAGTGGGGGAAAATAACAAAAACTTGAATGGATGCTTATAAATTAGAAGCTTGGTAATCCTTTTAAAACTCTTCTCTGTTTGTAACTGTTAATTAAACAAATGGAAATCTGTTTAGCAAAATAAAAGTGGTTTAGAATGTTAAAATAAATGAACTATAAATGTGAGTATTTTATTTTTAAAGACATATAGGGGGTTTTCCATTTCCATTGACAGCAGACAATAGTTTGACTCTATTCTAATGTCAGTGGTTTTGATGGTGTAGGAGATATGCTTGTATACATGCTCATATATGCATATTTATCTGCAAATTATGTGTGTGTCTAAACATATGTATATGCAGATGCATACATCTCATCTCATCCACCCTGGCCTTGAACGCTTCCAAGGAGGGAAAGTCCACTGTGGTTATAAGTTTGCAAAACTGTGTTCGCTGTTCAACTTCTAACCTGCAACAGTCTATGTGCATTCTTTAGTTAAATTACATACTCTGAGCAGTTCCAATGAATTCAGTGGGTCTACACTGAATGAGCAAAGTTAAGTAGGTGCATAAGTGCTTTCAGGCTTTAGGCTTTACAAGCTTTCATAATTAGTGCTCTAGACAACATTAATTAAAGAGTGCTTTAGAAAGAATATAGCTGTTTAAACCTCTCTAGTGGTTTTCATCTTATTTAAGGATCCCAATCAATGCAACACATGGATAATCGACTCAGAAAGGGACGTTGTGTTAGGATGATTATAGTTTAATATAATCTGTATACATCTTTGAAATTGTATATATCAAACATAACTTCATACAAAGTCACTTAGGTTCAAGGATAATTAAATAAAAGGTAGTAATAATGAAAGGCAACATATGTTTTCTGTTTTATTATGGAATTTCTTGCAAGTATAGTGATCTATGATAATCAAATGCAATGAAGAGGAAGAATTCCCTGAGGCGAATAATATTTCTCTTGTTTCCTTCTCTAGCCTTTGGACAGAGTCAAAATTTATATCTTACTCATCCTCCTGTTATTATGTAATTGAGGGAGAATTTTAAGAAGCACAGCAATAGCTGTGAAATGCTTTAATGACCAAAAAAGACTTAATGAAATGCTAAGCTTTATCTTCTATCTGATTTATGGTGAAAAGGCTGTTCCGATTTCTTTTTCCGCTGTGTGCGTTAAATAATAGAGCCCTGACTTCATGAAACCATCTTGGTATCATGTGGCAAAGCTTTGATGTATGATTGGCAATTGTGTTTGACAGTGTACGATCCCCTGCAGCAGCTCTACTTAAGGCTTACATACAGTTTTAATTTCTGACACTACTTGCCTTTTATACTGTCTTTTCCTCCCATATTGAGGTAATTTTCAAATGCCAATGAGGAAAATTACTGCATCTTGTACTGATATAGTTGTAAAGGCACAATAAAATTTGACATCTTCCATTTAGTGAGTGTGTCTTGATCAGAAATAAGACTATCACTCAGAACAAATTATTATGAAGCCTAAAGCAGGATGATATAATAGTTAAGCACAGAATTACCTGATGGGTCCTTAATCACCTGACAGTTACAGAAGAAAAGATCTCTGTCCATTACTGAAGGAGGGAAATAAGACCAGGAATAGAAATAAAGACAATGACAAACTAAATTATTGGGGAAAGTGAGGGGTCTTCTATCTAAAAACTCTTATCAGTACTTGAAGTTGTTCTACAATTATGGGGAAATTCAGACTTTTTTTTTTTTTTTTGTATGCTGGGCTTTGTATTTTAAGTGTTTTAACAAAAAGAAAATACTTAAAACTCCCTAGAAAATAGTAGTGTCTGCTTGTTTTCGTGTAATGTTTCCTAAAAAAACCAGTAGTGGTGGACCTAGAGTGCCTTCAGGGTTTGAGGTATGGAAACCCCCAAGACACCAGCCTGGACCCTGTCCTGGAGTGCCAGAGAGAGCAGGACTGCGACAGTCCTTGAGCTTAGATGGTGGAGTTACCCAAACCCACAGAAGTTCATCTTTAAAACAGTCATAGGATTCCATATTAAATGGGTCAAAGAGATAAAATTCTGTTAAATACTATTTTCTTTGAAAGACTTTTTTTTATAGCATGTCCTTTCCACTCCCTGTCAGCATTGCTCCCACAAATTCCGTCTAGTTAAATTAAGCTCCACTACAAAATCCTGATTTGGCATGATAATACAATAATTATTAAACAGGTAAGATTGGATCATAATTTTTTCCTCTGGCCTCAACGCAGCACCAGTGACTGCTGATTATAAATACTATTAGTGAAACAGAAATCAGCACAGTGTACTCAAGTTTCTTTTCAAATAAAGGACTTTTTTTCAGCATTCAGCTTCCCCATAGGCTTTTAATCAAGGTTATGGGAAAGTCCATAAACTTTCTGCTGAATATTTAACAAGCTGGAGGTCGTAGCAGACATGAGATCCCAAGGACAAGTGAAATGAGATTGTAATCAGAAGAGCAGAGGAGACCTGGAGATAAGCAAAGCTTTGTCCACAGGTAATATCGAACAGAACAAACACCGGAGTCACGTTTTCAAGCTTCTTTTGCGAGACTTAATTTTCCCAGTTATAAACAGGATGAAAGGGTAAATATAAATAGGTGGTTGCACTGTTTTTAGTTACTGAAATTCATTGAAAGGATGATTGAAATCCAGTTTGGGGGAAAAAAAAAAAAGGTTTAAAAAATGGAAGACATTTCATTAAGGTTACACTCATTGCTGTTTTTACTGACCAGGAATCCCAATTCCCTAACACTTTTTTTAAAATATATTCTGTAAACAACCTCTATTATACCGATTTGTAATGCCTGTTTACATGTGTTTAGCTGAGAACATTTGTTTGCTAGATCTTTATAATTGAACTATTTTTACCGGTATGGTAGTAACAATATTTTTCTGCATAGAAGTGGGAAAGCAATCTTGCAGAAACTCTTATTCATGCCGATCCGGCAGCTATAAAAGTATAATTATAATACTCTGCATAATGTATTGAGTGAATATTCAGAAAAGTTATCTGTAATGACAGCCTGATGTGTACGTACATGGAGTTTGCACCATGATTTGGCTTTGCAGCCACAGAGAGAAAGGAGTGAGATGGTGCCAGGGAGCAGCGGTGCCTGCAGTGGCTACAGGAGCTGCCCGGGAGCACCAGCTGCAATGAGCAGCTCTTGGAGACAATAGCAACCTGCAGCATCTGCTCTTTTTGGTGATCCTTGGAATTAACTGCCCAAAAGTGTTTTCTCTCCGTTAGTGAGTGCAATTTCCTGAAACTGAGGTTGTGTTTAGTTTCATTAGTAGCAAAAAAAAGTCCCTGAAAAATTTTTAATACTTGTCAATATAGATTCACAGCCATTAATTTATACACTCAGTAGCTATCTTACCGGTGCAGTACAGGACATTTCAGTGTGAAGGTTTAGTTTCCCCCTGTAGCAAAGCTTAATAATCTGATTATCTGTGATTAAATATGTTTGTCTGCCAGAGAAGAGCAGATGGATTAAAGATAAGAAAAACAAAAAAACTTTTCAGCTCTTCTAACCGACCTTATTAAACTTTTTAATAATATATAATAGTTTTCCAGTCTCTGTGGAATGTTTCCTAAATTTAAATTTAAACTCAATGGATTAAACTTAAATCTATTGCTTTATTATATGCATTTTAAAGAACATGTAGAGGTTGATTTGTCTTGGAAAACAAGTGTTTTACGGAACTGCTTTATATATCAAGATTTTTAAAATGCGTCATAGAATATATACTCTAACAGGACTTACTCATATTTGTTCCATATGACAGATCATACCAACTGTTTCTCTTAGACTGGTTTGCTCCAGCAGCAGCACAGCCACAATCTCAGTTCTCTTCTGCTTTTGCTTTTCAATACAGGCTTAGAGTTGTCTGACTTTGAAACAAAAGCACAAATGTCCATAGAGAAACATGATTTCCCAAGCTGCCTCTTCTGAAATTAGAAGAAAAAGGAAGAGAGGCTGAGATTAGACACTCTCAATGTGAAAAACTTTCAGGGTATCTCTACAGAATATTATAAATGACGTGCCTATGAATAACGCAGTCATTGCAGGGTTTTCATTTATTCATACGGAGGTGTTATACACTTAGTGCAACAGATACCATACGTAGGTCTCATACGTGGAGGTGAAAGTGATTTTTTTCCCATTCTTTGCGCTTTGCATTTTCAGTTTGTTTTCTCTGAAAATATAAAATGCTTTTAGGAAATTTAAATTACTGGAGAATTTGCAGGGGTGGTGGTGGTTTTGTCTTCCTTTAAGGATCAGGAAACATTAATAAGCGAAGTGAGAGAAGGTATCAAAAAGGATATAGCAAAAACTATTTCAACATGAAGCTGACTGAATAACCATTGAACTTCCGAGAACTGGAAATTCAAACTTATCTCTGCATAAACTATAAGACGGGTATTAGATAGGTATGTTAATCTATCGTAAAGAATATATTAACGTGTTGATAGAAATGAAATGTTTTGATAAAAGTGAGACACTTCCATTCCACATTCAAAACAGTAGAAGTATGAATACAGTATCTGATTGTTGTTTCACCTAATAGAGAAATAGGAACACTGGGGCTAACAAATACGATCAACAAGCTACAAATGCTAAATAAAGAACAGTATCTGAAAAGCTGGCAGGAGTGTGACAAGCCTTCCAGATAGCTAAAAAGAAGCAATGAAGGAATGTGTAGTTTTGTCATATTAGAAATATTCATAAATCCTGCATAATGTGACAACGAAATGGGCTTCAGCAGGATTAGCCAAGGATGTGCAAAATTATTTATTTTTCCAGAAACTAAACTAGGCTGCAAAAATGGGCAGCATGACATCCTGTCAGCATCTCGGAGAACTTTATTTAGCCCATGTCCTTCATATCTGATCTATATTTACAAATGAGGATATTATGGAAGGATATGTGAAAGTTTTCCCTGTTACATGAAGTTTGATGCTGTGTTTTTACTTTATTCTAAATGCCCGTTTATCAGCCTATCTTGATGTAGTAGAGAGAGATATATTGGGTTCTGTACTAGAAAACAGAGTGGATGCTTTCCTGCTCAGACTATAGGCAGGATACTTAGCCTCCCATAAGATACTGATCAATATGAATGATAACTTAAAATGAGATCTCTTTTTCAAGATGAGGCAGATATGAAAAAAACAGTGTCACTAATTTATCTTTGGTTTTATTTCTGATTTTTTTTCCATACTGTCTCAAGTGAGAAAAAACCCCACTGGTTTTGCTCAGAAAGTTAAAACAAGTTTAATAGGTTTTCATTTGTTTTTATGAGACAGTAATAGAATATCATAAAGTACAATAAACACTGATAATGCTAAGTTGAAGCCTGATAAATGAGTTATGAAAGTATGAAAATGCTGTTATATCATGGGAAAATTGTCAAGTAATTATTTATAGGAGCATTATCACAGTGAAAATTAGAGGGATTTTCAGAAGGTGAGAAGTCAATATGTGTGTTTCTCAAATATTTCTTCATCTTCACATTTTCAAACGTTCATCATAAATGTTTATTGGAGTCAAATGATTTACTAGGTTGCGAACTTCATGTTATGATTATATCAAGGTAATGTAAGAAAAGGTGATTATATTTTGAAGAGCTTTATTCAATTTCTGTTGTTGACATGCTTAAGAGCTGGAATTTTCCTAGGAATTATGAAAACAGACTTTTTTTTAAAGGGATGTTTTGTTTTAAAAGTAATTAATTAATAAACTCGCCCACCTTTCTGTCAGTGTGCACTCGATGACTACATTTTCAAATGAAATGGAGTTTCATTCATGTAATTCCAATAATGGAAGGTAAGAAAAAGCTAGAATAGCCCTACAAATGGAAAACAATAAAGAAATAATTCTTCAGAAGTGTTTTTCAAAGCTATGCTGACACTTTTCATTTTGTCAGTCTGTTGTTTGACATCAGTCATTGTCATTATTCTGAATCATTAATCCAGCAACGGCATCTCTACCTTCATAAACTTCCTGGCATGATTGCTATATGTCATCTCTAATGCCTGAGACCAAAATAATTTTAAGAAAAAGTTATATATGTAAGATTTGTTGGTGAGAAAGATGCATTTCATAAAAAATTTAGTCAAAAAAATCATCAAACCTTCTCCTCTGAGATGGTTCAGAAAGTTTCTGGAATAATGGCCATGGAGAACAATTCCTGGGTTTTGGCAAGAGACAATAGTGACTGACTGGATGTAGCGTCCAACTACAAATGTTAGCTAGACACAAAGTTAGTGCCAGCATTATAAAATAATTTACTGGGCAATCTGAGTAGTAAAGGTGACAGTGGAAATTGGAGCTGAGCGCTGTATGGCTTGCCAGGGACCCATAGGCACTGTTGTCCTATAAATCTTTATTTGCTTGGTTTGGTTTTGGCTCGATTTTATTATGGCATGTGAGTATCATCTTACTTGTGAAATTACAGTGAAATTTTCTCCTGTATGCTCACAAAGGCAAACAAGTGATATTGTGCTCTGTCTCCTACTTGTAATTCAAATGCTTCTGAAATAATGTGGAAATCACAGATACATATATATTTGTGCTATTTCAGTAAGAGAATTATTAATTCAGCATGGTTAATTAGTTTTAACTGTAAGAAATTCTAGGTAACACCTCTGAATTCAAGAGATGCAAAGCTGTTGTCTCTTTAATGGGTTTTGTGACCATGCAGTGGTTGATGTGTTAGGTACCTACATAAGGATTTAAAGTAACCTATGGTTATTGCTTTAAAGATTGTGATTCAAGACTTCATAAATGTAACCTGTTACTTTTAAATCTGCCTTCAAGAATTCTGAAACTGATATCTGTCATTTCAAGTTAGGTTCTTGCCAACTTTCTAGGGTATCCAGACTGTATGCGTGTTTTGTGGGAGAGAAGCAGCTATGCATACACACAATGAAAAGGAAGAGTTCCTGATATTGTTGGTTAATAGTTTTTAGAGAAGTCATTATCTATCTCACATAAGAAATTTTTGCAGGGTTTTCCTTTTCCACCTCAGTGCTGTGAAACCCCCAGTTAGACCGGTGCCCTGTGCCTTTGCTAACAGAAAATCATGCATTTATATTGCAATTCCCAGCAAGGAATTCACTGTTTATTAAGAGTGAATAGAAGATAATTGGTGATTGGTTATGTTTTCAGCATCCTTGACTTGTGAATTGAAGCTTTCTTCAGAGTTCAGCATCGCTTTATCAGTACAGTTTTCATAGCATGGACTTCTGTTTCATCAGCAGAACAGAAATCTTGCTAATTTATTTTACTGATGACAGTGCCTGGTAGCTATGACTTAGGCTTCTTTAAACTATTATATTACTGTTTTCTTTAGTGTAGCTCTCTGCTTAATGCTGTGAGTAAATGTCATCTGCAGATGAATTAATAATTTGTTATTGTTTGTTGAAGCAAGAAATAAGAGAGCTGGAATTCAGCTAAATAAGTAGGACCAGTGCAATGGCAGTATCCTGGTAAATTTGACTTGTAGTCACCCCTCAAAATATACTGGTAGAATGCAATAAAACTGAAATAGTTTCTCACAGTTGTTTACCACTTTCAGTGCATTAATAATAGTTGAGCATTCAATGGTGCTATCAAGTTATGTTTGGGTTTTTTTGTCAGTGTGCTCAGGGGGAACATCTGTATTCTGAAATGGAGCATGATGTGGTGTAGGCATGCATACGAAGCTGTATCTTGCAGCAGAAGAAGCAGGAGTTTCATCCTCTACTTAACTGTGCTTCTGAATGCTCTTTTATAGCTAGTCAAGAAACTAAACACATACGTAAATGATCTTTTAATATATTATACAATCATAGAACAACTAGGTTGGAAGGGACCCATCGGATCATCGAGTCCAACCATTCCTATCAAACACTAAGCCATGTCCCTCAGGACCTCATCTGCATGCTCCAGACTAGGAATTTCTGAAGAATCTGAGAGCTTCAGGTAACTTGTGTCCATTGAATACTGAAATAAGTTTTTTACTGTGTTCTGTGGGAATGTCCTCTCCCAAATAATCTGCATTATATTATCGCTTGGGGAGACCAAGTGATCTCTCTTTAAGATGCTAAGTCCCTTCAGAGTGGTTCGATGTGGTTCTTGTTCCCTACAGTGTTCAATCAGAGTTTGATCAGCGAGTTATTAGCTAGAGGTGAAGATTGCACTTGTGAGAAAGTACTTTCTGTGCTGCAGGATTTGATCTTGCCATGCAGAAGGACTTGGTTGTAGAGGAATCCATTTACGTAGCTGCAGTTGAACATAGCCTAGCTGTCTGGCTGCTGCTTTTAATTAAATCGACCATCAGCCAAACAACTTGGCTTGTTTCCATGGCCTTGCTTCTTACAGGGCTTTTTTTTTCCCCCACCCCATTTGCCCAAGGATAATCTGAATGCTACAGCTTATTTGTGATTTTGACTAAATAGTGTATTGCTTTGCTCTTGGTGGTTTTATTAATCTTTATTAAGCTCATGACCACTGTGGACATAGTCCCTTGATTTTGCTATTTTTTTTTTGTTGCAGTCCTTAACAGGTAAAAACACCTTTATCATTGGCAGAGGTACTGTAAGGAGCAAAAAATGTCTCAGAAGAAAGATATTTGTAATGAATAGGTGTGTTTGTTTTAGAGTTGTAAAAGATCTGAAAAAAAATGGAAGCTGATTCAGTACATCATTGTCTGCTGGTACTTTGATAGATTAGCTTACCAACTACTATGATCAGGCATATCCTATTATTTATACAATGGCTTTTTAAAAGAAAGTTCATTTTTAAGGTAAGCAGTCAAGGAACTCCTTATATGGAGATGGGGGAATACTTAACCTTGAGTACAACAACATTAACTCCAGTGAGCTTAATGAATTATTCATGCTATTATCCACCTTCAGAGACATCAAATCGCTCTGCAGTCGCTCGCACTTTACCAAAAATGATAGCTTGGTGAATTATATTTGTATATCTGAACATTAAACTAAAGACAGTACTGTGGAAAGTCATTGGTGGATATATCTGTATAATCCATATAGAAGCAAGGTACTGCAGGTCATTTCCTAATTCACTTGCAGTCATATCTCATTAATAATTTTTTTGCAAGGAATGTCTCGATAGACAAAAATAATTTAATATTCAAAGATTCTTATACCAGCAATGGAGGGTGTAATCACTGCAAGCACTTACCTTTTTTACAAATGAGCTATTTGATATGGTTTCTGGATTGGTTAGATCAAGTATGAAGTTGCCTTTAGGATGTATTAGTTGTATTTAGGTTTTTACAGATGGAAACCAAAATGCAATTTGCCTTTCAGTGTGCAGTTCCAGAAGCAAAGTGACTCTTTTAAAAGCTTAGTTGAGAATAGCACTGGCTTTTTTTGCTGACAATAATTTAGTTTCTTCAAAATGTTTTAATGAGGTCTTCAGACATACACTCTTAACAAATACTTCTTGCTTTGCTCCCTCCGTTCTGAAGTCCCAGTTTAGTATGTTGCTTAGGTACATACGTTTAATTATGGAGCATACAGAGAGCTTCAGTTTGAGTTCTGTGTGCTTTTTTACACAGAATACTTTATTCCATAATTTCTTTATTTAAGAGCATATATGTCTGTTATTGATATCTATAATATTACTATAGATTATTTTGGAGAAACTTTATTCAAGGAAGTCAGGCAAGAGACTTGAGGATACCTTTTCTGAGTTTATTTCTTAATAGTAAGTTGTAGAAGGTTTTTCAAATTATAACTAAAAGAGCATTTACACAACAGTTTGAACAACAGGCAGACGCACAAACACAGACATGCACTGAATACAAGGGCACGTGAATAGTGTTTTGCTTTTTCTGATGACTCGTATTTATTACATTGTTGTTTAACAAGTAAATTATGTCCATAGTTTAATATTGAATTACCACTTTGCTGAAACTACTGATTTAAACTGGTTGCCGGTAATGAGTGCAACTCCTTAGCCAGCTCCCAAATTAGAAAAATGGCTTAAACCACTTTGGCTGCAAAGATTTCTACTTTGAAAGATCTGGAGCTGTGGCTCTCCAAGCTTGTTGGCCAAGAATCTTTGCACACCATACAGCCTACACTGAGGACAACATGGGAAATGCTTGCAAATACAGCAAGCTTCCTTCCTCCCAGCTTTCTCACACTGAAAAGAGTATTTTCAGATAGCTTCATTTTATACCAATTGAATGTATATTCTGCAAAGTCATGCAGACTATTTTTCTTACTAGCCTAATGTTTTTAAGACATTTGATATATGACAATATGCATGTAATATATGCATACATGTATACAATTTTAGAATGCTATTAAGAATGCCATCAGTTTTCAGGGAATATGGGAAAGAACAAGAACATATATTACACTGTTTATCTTCCCTTCAATAGACTGCGTTTTATAATCTAGGAAGGGCTTAACAGATGATGAGACAAGGTCTGAACACAAAATGATATGCTTCTTTCCAGAACTTCCCCTCAGTAGTTTAAACATATCTATATGCACTTATTTACATTTTTCAGTTTCTCTATGGGCTGTTCATTGTCTGGACCTTAGCACAGAATTAATATAATTTTCCGTCATATTTATCACTAGGATTTTAAAAATTATATTTCCTAATTGTGATACCTACCCATGAAGAAGGGGAGAGGCTGTTTGAAGACGACATAATTTTGCTGCCTGAATATGGATAGATGCAGAGCTCCCCCAGAAAGAGATTAATCATTAACTAAAATTCAGAACATCAAAAAGACTCAAACTGAACCCTCTGGCATCCTCAGCTATATATCAAGATGATATTACCAATTTCTGAACATAGTCACTAATTGCTTTTGTCTGTGAAACGTCTTTTAACCCATTAAAAATGCTCAGGGCAAAACCCATGTGTTTTATGGATTTAGTTCCTAATACTTTGTAACTTACAAGATCTGATAACTGTGATAAATCTCTAAAGACTCCCATGATCCAAGTCACATCGTTTCCCAGTGCTCTATGCTTGTAGCATTAATTATGATTTTTATATATATGAGAATGCATTTGCTAATTTTGAAAGAACCAGATAACTTAAAATCAAAATGCTTATGAAGAGCTGTTTCCCATCTGAACATCCAAGTACAGATAAACTTTCCTAAACGTAGAAATATCAAAATAATAGGGTAGATAGCAACTCTTGCCAAGAAACTTCTAGTCAAAAGACTTAGAAGTTCTGCAGTTGGTGTCTAGACTGGCAGGAAGGTGTTGGGATCACAGCAAATCCTTGTCTTTCAAATTATTATGGACGGTGAGGGATTGCAAAAAGCAATTGTAAATATCATACTTGAATCTATGTCACAGTGTGGACTCAAAGGGGTGAATGCAGCATTGAATGGCTTTGCAGCCACCTGGAGTGGCCTGTGGGTTATTTTATAGGTTTCTCATAAAGCATTTATCAAGTCTACCATTACAAAGTATTTTTTTTATTTTGCTTTTCTCTGTAGAGCTAATTTCATTTTGTGTTTTGAATAGTCAGTGTTTTTGGAACATCTTCTGACTGATTTCAGAGCTTGTAATTTCAAACTTATATTGTCTGGAATATGGAAGGCTCAGTATGATATCTGAGAGTTGTGTATCTCTACAAAGAAAACTATTTTTTTATAATGAGTTAAATAAAACTATGTTTATCTGACTTAACCTTTTTGCCAATAGAGATTTTGCTCCTCTTAAAAATGTTTAAGAACGGGAGGAAGTATCTTTTCTTTTTCTCCAACTAGCATAAGAAATAATCTGCAAAAATGATTTATTTAAATCTTTCACTGCTTGGCTGGGGTTTTTTTGTATCTCAGTTGAGTGGGACACCCCAGGTACCCGTTATCTAATTCCATGGGTGGTATTCTGAATATTGTCTCTGTAGCAAAAGAATCACAGGTGGAGAATTAGTACATTTGGACTTACAGAGCTGGCCATGAAAAGAACGGAGCAGGACTATACAGCAAACCAGCTTTTTGTTTGTTTCACAGTTTTGATTATAGTATCAGCTTTGCATTAATCAGTTGGATACTAGAACAGAACTTTGCTGACTACATGAATTTGAAGAAATTATTAAGCTTCCCCACACCAAACACACTTTTTAAAGTGTAATACATCATCTTAGTGCTTTTGTCTTTGTTTCCAGCCTGGGTAGGAGTTTATTTCAGGTAGATATTATTAGGAGAGGTTGTATGTGTACGATATTATATATAATAGTATATCTGTATGTGTATCTATATATGTATATTTATCATTTCTCTTATCTATCCCTTTTATTAACTATGCTGTTTGTAACTTGTCAATGACTTTCAAACGAAAAAGGAGGGGGAAATGTTAGCTAACTAGGGGATGAGAAATATATGTTGAGAACTATGCTCAGTTGGGATCATGCAAGTGTAATATGTTCCGTGATTCATACTGTAGCAAGAAACTTCCTCAAATTTTGGAAGATATTTTGGAAAAATGTTTACTTTCGGTGTTTACTATATCTTCAGTATATTTACCATGTTTTAAAAAACAAATACAGTAGCAAAGAGTGAAAACTTTAGTGTCACCTGAATGGAAAGAAAATGTATTTATTTAAAGAAGACCTATGTGAAAATCTCAAATGCAGATTTTTTTATAAATTAAATCACAATAGTACTGATGGGCATGGGGGAAATGGTCTTGAGGTGTTTATCTTGAACTGACAGAGTGAAACCCATCAGGATTTGCTATTTGTAAATCACTGCACTGTTGCACAAAATACTCTGGTAAACAGGTCTTATAAGATGATCTATAACCATCTACTTTTTTGCTTTTAGAAATGCAAAAGACTTATACCTAGTTTTCTTTTTGTTAAGGTCTCATATCTTATTTTCTTTGACTGTATGGGTATGTACTGAGATCACAGGAAATATGTATGTGCTCCATCCACATCTTCCCTAAGGCTTTTCTGGTTTTTAGTGTTCAGCTTAGTCCTTTTCGCAGTCTAAAACAAAACAGTATCTACTTAATTTTCTTTTGCAAGTGAACCTGAGGGAAAAAATCCTTGCAGGTACCCGCAGATATCACATCATATTGAAAAATATATAACTGTTGCACTTATCCCATTACTTTTGAGTAAGGTAATCTATCATAGGATATGTTATTGTAGGTTGTAAATGTTGTTAGCTACTACTGGAATTTATTTTGTATGTTTTAACCAGTTTTGAAATTTAGTTGATAATTGTTTGATGACTAACAGTCACGATTAACATAAAATAACAAAAACATATAAATTCTGTCAGTTATGAGGATGAGGGAGAAGAATAATTCTCTTCAAATTGAAAATTACAGGTTTATGGATTGCAGTTTAAAGCAGGCTCAGCAGATGGACATATTCAGTCACGTACAGCTACCTGATATTTGGTTGTCAAGGACCTTGGACTGAGCTGGAAGCAGACATATTTACTTCTCACATTTACAGGCAGGTCAGGACTGAGGTCATGAACAACAGAGTGAAAGAAATCTCAGGCTTTGCCTGCTAGCACTGTATCTTGGGATGCAGCTCTGTTCTGCCCGAGTTCAATTTCTAATGCTCCCTGACCCCCACTCTGTTATAAATAATCAGAAATATTCATTACAGAATGGCGAGAGCTTTGGAGAAGTGATGGAGTGTATATTACAGAAGGAAAAATACATCCAATTCTCATAACTCCTTGCAAATTCTATTGGAAAGCCTTCAGCTGAATATATTCACATCTTGCTTTAAGAAATGCTACAAGTAATGTGATGAGTTGAATTATCCTCAAATAATTCAGCTCATGTAGATGTGTGTGTACCTATTTCACACTGCAGAGGGTTATAGTTTTCTGGTTTTAGACTGATATGAGATATTGAAATATTGGGAAAAAAATCCTTTAATTTAAGGTCAGCTTTCACTATTAAAGTCATAAAGTCGAATAGATTCTGGCATGCTAATATGGTATTGCTTTGGTTTTCTATTTCTGTGCCTTTTGTTTGTTTGTTTGTTTATTTTCTCTTGACTTTTTTAGCATTAACAGTCTGGAAAATTATACTTCTCCAGACATGAATGAAAAAACCCCTTCTGATTCCTGGTTCTAATTCCACAACTTGGTCACTTGCAATGGATACAAAAGAAGAATGTGCTCTTGGTAATGTCATTCCTGTGTAATCAAATTCAGTGAAGGTTGCTCTAGAAAGAATCATGAGACTCTTTTTACAGTACTATTGAATTTTGGGGATGGCTTGCTTTGGATAGTTTTCCACTTGTTCTTGTGAAACTTGTTACATTTTCTGGGCTTTTTTTTTCTTTGCAGCCATAAATGATAGAAGTGCTCTTGGGTTTGGAACTCTTACTGCTGCTTTGTTTTTCACACCACAGAAAATGAAATTCCATAATGTATTTGCAAGCTGATGCTTTAATAAAAGAAATGAATTGTACAGGAGCAAGGAATGCAAGATTCAAAGGCTTATTCATGCTGTATTATGGTCTGGAACATACCACACCAGCTGAAATTCTGTTAGGAATGCTAGGTAAAAATTCTTTTTTGCTTAGCGCAAAACAAGAAAAGCAGTTATTAGGTTTTGTTAATTATTTTTTTTTCTTATATAACCTAATTAACTCTATTTATTAAATATCTACCTTCGGTTTCTAGGGTCAGCTTTTGCTTTTGAATAAGACCGTGAAAGGCCACTAAGCTGTGGTATTTGTGGATGTTCAACTTGCTACAGTAAATAATGCAAATCTTCCCTCATAGGCTTCAAGCACCAGTGGAACTTAGGAGCTGTAGCTGAGACAGTCCTAACAACTAAGTTCCCACTCTGTGCTTTAACTCTTTAAAGTTCTGTGCACTCGTCATTATTAGTAATATTCAGTAGAAATCAGTATAATACGGGCAGGTTCCTGGGAGTGGCTCTGCAGTCTACATAGTGTTTTATAAAACATTGAAACACAGCAGGACTCTGAGGGAAAAATTTTCTATTTTGCGATGGTTCTTATTATTTATGCTTGTATTTCCATATTGATTTAGATTTTGTTTTGGCTCTTTATTAAAGAGGGTGAAAGGTAATGATGTTATGTAGCAGTGAGCAGTGGGGACCTGGGTTCAGGAATCCCGAGCGCAGGTACAGAGAGGCTGCAGCAAGTGCTCCAGCACATAAAGGTTGAAGTCTGCTACTCTTTCTACACAGGCAGATTTGTATTTGTGAGGAAGTAAATGTAGATGGGAAATAATATCACAGTCAGTGATCCATACTGCTATCCCACATAGATTCTCTGCGCTCAGTCTTGTTCACTTTTGAAAAGGGAGAGTGAACTCTTACAGAGGGTTCTTACGGCACATTAAGAATGTCTACAAGTGGAGTAAGTGCAGAGTCCCCTATAAATTTACAGCCTTATTTACTGCATAATAAGTTCCCACGGGAGATAAACTCTCAAGTGCAACGATCCATAGAGACTGAGAAGAAATTGGAGGCAAGCAGACTTACCAACATTCTTCAACTTATTACTCATAAGCCTTGGAAAAATACCATTTTAAATTCTGAGACAGCCTAATTTTATCCAAACAGCGCAGTGTTTTAACTTCATGTTAGCTTAGAAATCTTTCTGTGTTGCCCAGGTAATTTATGTGATTTGCCTTTGGAGGAAGAAAAATCTATATTATGCTTAACTCTTTTTGATAATTTATTCTCTCCCATCTGCTTACAGTTGGTGTGCTAGAAATGTGCTTCCATTTCCTTATTTGCTCATGCCTTGGAGTAATCTTTTAATATAAATAGCTGTGAATCTCCCAATAATTTTGAAATGGGCCTTTTACAGTTTCTGGCCAGCATGTCCAAATCACATTCCTTGTTGCAATTTTTAGTATGTTGTTAGGGGAATGCGTCCTGACATTTTTATACTATTTAATTGGAAAATTCAAACTTTACTTCATATATGATCAATCCTGCACTTGAAATATATTTGTATTACCAAGAACCTATTTCATTTCAAGTTGTTGCATAGGTAGGACAAAGAGGACATGGATGTGGTTGCTTATTCAATCACAGAATGGGAAAAGGATATATTGGGGCTCTTATTTATGCACTTATCTGTGTAGTTTTTCTGAGCAGTCCATAAATACTTCCTGATTCCTCTTCTCTAACAATATAGTGACTGATTCGATCAGCCCATTGTAATGAAGTCTCTAAGAGCACAAGTGTTGCTGCTGGTGGTGATACAGTCCGCTACATTCAGTCAGCTTATAAATATCCCTCAGGTTTCAAGGGAATTTCCTAGAATTTGGATAGTGAGCACCAATTGTTTCCTAATTCCCACAGAGGAAATGGAAAATATAATTTTCCTCCCTTTTTTTCTTATCATTTAGATGGCAGCATAGGAGATGCAAGGTTTTGTGCTGCTGAAGCATCTACAAAGGGTACCTTTAGTGGAGCAGCTCTGAGCTGTGCAGAGCAGCCACACTAACTGGGGCATTGGGATCATCATTACCCTTCCCTGCGTCTATGGGTAGCCTGCTCCATTACTCAAATTTGCCCAGATATCTCTTTGCCCTGGTCTGGTGTTTCTAAACTGCCCCAAATTGTGTATCCGTTGTACAGGCAGCCAACAGAACATTTGTATATGAAAATTAAGCTTCAAATGTTATCCTGGTAACAATTCTTTCTGGAACTAGTGAAGCAAAAGTTGTTGATAATTATAATGAGCCCATTAAGCCAAGTCATGAGTTTAGTTCCATCAGGAAAAGTTTTAGATTATTTTCTCATCTGTTCTATTCTGTTGAGTGTAATTAGCGGCGTGGTAATCTGCTTACCTAAAAGAATAATAATAATAATTATTTTCTAATCCCAAAACAATGTGTGATTTAAAACATTACACTTTTGAATGGGTTTTTGCTTTTAAATTAGAAAAGCCATAAGTGTAAAACAGGTGATACGGTCAGTTAAGTTGTTCTGGGCTGCTTTTCATGAGCACAGCACCACTGAGCTTCCTTGTCTCTCTCACATCTAATAAGGTTACAAAAAGTTCCAGAGGCTTCCAGATATGACAGATTTGCAACTGCAATTACAAGGATAAGTCCCCAGCAAGATGACTGTTCAGGTATGTGCTTAACATGGCATTAGATTGTAACAAGTAGTAGTAGCTTTGCCCTTCTGATTGTCATTGCAGCTGAAGTATGTGGAAACAGACACCAAGGGCACTTATAGGACTCTGATTCCAAAGTGAATAATCTGCTACATTAACAATAACATTAGGTATTTGCTGAAGATACAGAGTTACCTTGTAGTGTTTATGACTAGGAATGTCTGCTGTCTAATGCTTCAGCTGCTTTATACATGGTAAAATCAATAATGATCCTAGACAGTTTTATAGTTTAAAATACTTCAGGTACCTTGGCTGGTACAGGAGCTTGTTGTTTCTGAGGAAAAAAAAAAAAAGGTATGTGTTTGGTGTCTTAAATGCTGCATACAGTAAGAGCTATTATTTCTCTGAGAAGCACAAAAAGATACATGTGCAGAAAAAAAATGTGTCACAATGTTCCTGTGACTAAAATAGGCGATTCCTGAACTTATCCTTACTAGTTTTTTGGTCGCTTATAGTAATAGGTGCTTTGTTTCATGACAGCTCTGGGTGATTACGAGCGATTTCTGTGTTGTTCCAAAGCTGTTTGGGGTTGGTTTGAATAGCTCATTGCGACTCAGCTTTTCTGGTGCTTTCTCAAAAAAGGTGCTACTCTAAATCACAGACAGGGAAAGACCATTATCGCTTCAAAATATGAAAGTTATGTATGTAATTTCTACTATTGCTTAGAAAAGGTTTTGATGCAGTGATGACTGCAGAGTCAGTGTGCACATTGAAAGTGCCTAAAGCAAGGCAGCTTGGTCCCTGAATTGTGCGCAACATCTTTGTGTCATGTAAATCCTACCTAATTTTGATGGAATAATGAAAAATTACTGTTTCTTTTCTGGAGCACTAACAGGTAGCTGTGCTTGGTTTCTTATATTCTCTGGTAGGAAGGTGCTATTTTCTCTAGCATTGATAATTACTAGTTACAGTTTGAAGGACACTGTGAGGGGAGTTCTATGTGTACTACAAACAAATACCCTATTACAATAATGACCCTGTTTTCATGTAGAACATAAGAAAAAAAAAAGGACTGGTACCACCCTGCTGCTATCTAAACAAAATTTTGATTTCTTGTTCAAAGTACACCAAAAATGAAAGATACCTTGGAATTAAAAATAAAGGATCTCTGACTGAGTGACATAGAGTTTAACAATAAAGCTCAAACATAAACAAGCTTATACATATAGCAACGAGCATTTATTGTGGAAAAATGTGCTGATAAAATTGCATAAGCTTTTTAACACTTTGCTGCTCCAAAAAAAACTGAACATCAGTACCGAGTCTCCTTCTGTGACTCGTAAATATAGTATAATTTTTGTGATAATGTTAGAATAACATTTCTAGTCATGGTTTCATGATTCGTTTCTGCATCGCTAGGGAAACTGTTTAATATGTGCAGAACAGCAGCAAAATTGTTAATAGAAGTAGCTCACAGTGTAAGGCTTAAACAAGAGCTATGGATAGAACTAACAGTGATCTAGCCTTGTAAAGCACCACTATCTGACTGAAGAAACTTGCTGGGTTTATGTAAATTTTCACAGAGAAACAGACCATGAAATATGTTCTCTGTAGGATATTTCTATGGAGTATGTCCTTGCTGAGACTGCAGTGAGATGCCTGCTGCATTTCTTGGTAGACAGTTTGTGACAACTCCAAAAACCCCCAAACCCACGAGCATTTCATGTTAGATGACTTTTACCTTAGGCTGCTTTACCTAACTGCTTTGTAAGTGCTGTGTAAGTATATAGCAGTTTTAGGTTTTATGGTGTTAACAAGTCAGACGATAGAGCCATTTCTTCATTGTATTATAGGTACAGTCTTGTTTTGTATTCACTAACTTATGTATCATATTTATGTCCTTGTTATTTTAACATCTGCACATGACTCAGAGAGATCAGAGGTTATATTAAGGTAGTTTGTCTGCTGCAGAAGTTACAAAGCAAAAATGATTACATGCTGAAAAAACGGTTGTACCTAATTGCAAGAATAGTGTACTCACAAAATCAATATCCTTGAAAGAAAAAAAGAATTAAAAGCAATAATAAAATCTATTAGAAGTTAAATTGCTATGATATATTAGGCCATGTTGTTAAATGCCTTCCAATCTTTTCAATGGTGCATTGAAAAGTAAGGCAGGATGGATGGGTGAGTCATAATATCTATTATTAGGAAATGGCTAGGATTCACCGATTCCCTAGGGTCATTAGGCAGCATAATGGGAAATAATTCTAGATTCAGAAAAGGACTCCCTTGCCCCATACCTTCTCAACTGGGTGGAGTATCTATAGCAACGCCTCCTTGTAGTCCAATATGAACACAGTGTAACTCAGGTAGGGTTATCATCCTGCTTAACAAATAATCTGTAATGCTTTCCTGAAGGAATAAAAGAGAAATAAGAATTTCAGTAAATGAGTAGAATGGCTGCCGTGCATATAGGAATGAAAAAGTGAAGTATGTAGCAGGAAAGGAGAACTTGATAGAATGACTAGCAGCTATACTGGCAAACTTCTTAAAGCCAACCTGAATGTAACCATGTTCTTCTGTATCTTTCCTTTGAAGAGCGGGAAATATATTTAATGAAACAGATGACATGAATATACATGGATCGCAATTGTCTTTTTCCTTTCCGTATTCTGGTAATATTTTTTCTTACCACTGCTACACTTATTTTGCTTTCTGTTTAGCAAAATGCTGGATTTATTTGTATATTTCTTGGTTGCTCATTTCTAGTTTAACAACAAGGAGACTAGGAACATCTCATCCTCCTACTATACTTCGAGTTCAACGTTATGTAAGCACAGTAAGGACCATCATTGAAATGAAGGTGCAGACTTCTGAAGTAGGGTTAAGAGCATTTGGGTATAAAGATTATTTACATCATCTTGCATAAGGGGAGATTTAGGTTGTGATTTAATTTTCCATTATTTCGTTAATTAAACATGAAACCCAGATCAGGTCTAATTACGTCAGTGAAACAATATGTTTCTCTATACATGTTACCATTTTGTTAAATCAATGATTTCCAAGTTAAAACTTCCCTGTAGATTTTTTCTGACAAGCTTTACTGCAAAGTCCCCTACATACTCTGAAATACTGAGTCTTAACTGCCTCCGACTGCTCATCAAAAATTTGTGAGTACCTTTAATCTTAATTTCTGTCCTTCAGTTAATTAATCTTAATTCCTTCAGTTCTTGTCCATCACATATTTCGTCTCACAAAGACTTCATGAAAGCAGATTAATTGCTATTAGTGGAGAGTCAGATATACTAGTGATGAAAGTTACAAAGTGATAGTAAAGAGATGAATAATTCTCCCATGAAGAGGTGAACAGGTCTGCCCTGAGAGCTGTGTTTGAAATGTGCAGTAAAAAATAAACAAGTCACACGCTAATGAAGACATGCCAACAAAATAAACTAGGCATTGAATAAAAACTCTGCATCTAAGACCATATAAACAAAAACCATATTGAACTGCATACGTACAGACTCCTCAGAGCCTGCAAACACAAGCTTCATACAGGCACATCATCTCTTTGAGTACTTAACTTTTTCAGTCTTAGCAGTGATCTGTCTGATATTTGTGTATGAGGGAGTTATATGTATATACACGATTCCTACTGATTGGTCAAAACTTACGTATTTCTGCAGCATGTGGGAAGCTGGACATACCATAGTTCATAATTTTAAAGGTTTTTCTTAAACTTGCAAGAAATAAAAAGGGCAAGAAATTACAACAAAAGTAATTAAAAATCATTCCATCAACATCATGCACTGTTGCAGTGGTCTTATGACTCTAGTTTTTAATTTCCTGGATATTTGGGGCCTAATGACGTTTCTATAATTAATCAAAGGCTGCGAACTAGTAATAAAGACTTGGAAAAAACCCCAACAACCTCCCACTCTCCCAACTTTAGGTGCAAGCATGTAGAAAATGATTCTATGTAGGCAGTAATGTAAAGGCTACTTATCGCTCATTTTGTCTCAGCAATCACCTTGGATTGAGGCTGGTTTTTTTTTTACAGCACGATAAATAATACTGCATTTAAATAAGAAAGCAAAAATGAGATGAGAATGCATAAAAGAGTAAATTGTTTATGACCCAACCAATGAACAGTGCAGACAGTACATGTTCTGAATAAAAGTTGAGGTGGTTAACTCCCTCTGAAAACTAATGCAGTGCTTATGAATAACTCTTGGGAATGAACAATGGCAGATAAATGGTTGTTTCTGCCATTGCGGTTTAGATTCTTAACCCTCAGAAAAGAAAGACAAATTGCATACAGGATTTTTAAAAGCCTAGATGGAATTATCCTCATGTTTCTCTTAATATTCCTTGAGGTAATCATCATATAACTCATTTTTAAATGAGCAAAAATCGCTGCTCCTTCTATGAAATAGTTTCAGTGTGAGATGCAGAAAAGACTGACTTACAAGAAATATTTCTTCCTTTTCTTTCTTTACTAAATTAGAATTGAGTGTATTTGAATTGCTTCTCTGGTTCTGCATATCATAGAATGAAAAAGTTTGAGTCTGCCGAGGTGTGGGGAGCATTAGAGTGATATAATGTACAGAATCACTATGGACCTGCAATTTGCAATCCTGGCTGAGTTCAGATCTAGGTAGTTCAAATAAGAAAAAGTTTGACACATATCTGTATATTCTCCACCTAAAGGAATAAAAGAAAATGAAGACCTACAGGCAAGCTGGATGTATGATTATGTACAAACATCTTAGACACATCTGAGTGCAGTAGGTATACCACAATTGTATCTTAGACAGGCTTGTACAGGAAAGCATTTTCACTTATCATTTTGGCCTGAACTCAAATCCTTCTTGGATTCTTGACCTGTTGGTTAGTGATCAACAGTGAGTGGTACATAGATCTTACCGTGAGTTATGATAAAAAACAATCATAAATGAGTTCCACTCAGTTCTATCACACAAACTGGAATGTACTTCTGTACCTGTCAACAGGTGCCTAAAAACTGCATTACTTGAGTCTGCAGCTTACATGTTGCCTTTAGTAGAGGTCCTGCTGGTTCACAATCAGTTAATGTATAGTTTCTCCAGAAGTGAACTCAGTCTTCAATTTAGCCATCATAAATACATGAAATAATAGGAAAGCCATATGACTTTCAAGAAATACTTTTTATGTTTCTAATAAATCTGGAGATGTAAAATAGTATAACTTCTAGTAAATGAGAATGTTTTCCTTTTTTGAAATGTTTCCATAAATCTAGTACAGATGAAAAATACCTTTCTGAGAAAGTCAGGATCAGTCACTTCAGAAACTGCGAAACTCAAAGAGGTTGTTTGTTGTCTATTGAAAAATTTCAGAGACTGTTGTTCCTGCTTTCAGTGGAAGATAAAAGGTTCTTACTGCAAATATGTTATTTAATGAGTTACCTTTTCCAATTTCCAAATAAGTTCTCTTTAAAATATTTTAAGAAGTGTCAAAAAATTCACATAGGATAGTATGAAAGCAAAGGGGATAAGTACATGAAAGAGAATGTGTTTGCACACAAAGAATGAGTGTCAGTTCAAAGATACTTGTGACCTTCCTATTTAATGAACACAAACCAGGCATAGTTCTGTTTTATAATTGCAGTCAGACCAGCAGCAATCTGAACTAATGTTATTCTTTATTCTCTAAGTGCTCTGATTGTGGTGAAAAAGCAGCAAATTCTCAGCCAAAGTAATGTGCCTAAGATGAGGAAGAAAAATGCTAGTTCAAAACTACAGCACTAATTGTGTGTGGTTATAACACGTGAAACGTAAAAGAAAGAACATCTACTCTGATGAGGATCTAAAGGAAAACATTGCATTCTGATTCTTTTCAAAACTGTTTAATTCAGGGTAATCTACCTCCAATGTTTTTAAAAGTTCATTTTTTGGTAAGAACTATGGGTTTTTTCAGGCAATCTCCTATGTCTTGAGAGAGCGACTGAATGCTATGGTGAGCACATCAGCTTTGAAAATATTTCTTTAAATTAGTCTAACAATCATAACCTTATTCAGCTGAATGATATTTTCTCACCTCTTTTTAGTTTTATATATCATACAGATACACCAATAAACACTGTTTTCAGCTGCAAGATGAAGAAGCTGAAATAGAAAGAGGTTAGATATCTGAGGTCACACAAGATACCAAGTGGTAGATTTAGAAATCACAAATGTCTCTCCTGATTCCTGTTATTTACTTTGTCACAGTACTTTATACCTCTTCTTTGTAACAGTAGTCAGTAAGTTTTGCCCTTGCACCGCACAGTGAGAACTCCATTCAAAATCTGCATCATTAAAACACATTTGCCACAACTTTTTTCTAAGAAAAACTAGTGTAGCAAAGGTTTATACTTAAGAAATGTGATTCTTTATCAGTCTAACAGTAGTACTCAATATATAGCTTATCTCTGTCAGTTTGTGTATCCATAATTAGTAAGACTCAGCCATTAGGCAGATGTTACTGCAATTTATAATTATTTTGATGTTGAGAAGTATCTGCATGCTGAAAACCACTGCATAGTGGTTCTGGGCATTCAGTACACTTTTCTTTAGTAGTGTCTTTCAGTAATAAATTTTTTACCAATCTACGCGTTCCTCAGTTTTGGTATAGATATGTAAGGAATTTTCACAGGAAACAATATCCTTAAAAGTAATTTTAGGTTCTTTTTATTACAATTGTTATACAATTATGCTTTTTGAATAATGTGAGATAAACTGCCTATGACATTGTACTCAGGCTTATTTCTAGCATTTGATTTAGAATACCCGAGTTATACCTTTGGATTTTGTTAGAAATCCTTTCTCATCATCCATTTGCTGAATAACCTCAATAAATATTCAGCAGGACTGCTGAAAAATTTATTTGATCTTAATTTTATGTTACAGAAGTCCACATTTTCTTGTGTGTTTTATGCTCGTTGGTCTTTATAGAAGCTTGGCAAACACAGCATATATTGGTTTTTGTGAAGTACCTTGCAAACTTCTGCCTTTAGCATGCTATTATTTCAAAGACAATTTCCATTCACTCTCACCCAATTTTTAGTACAATTGCATAAAAAGGATTTTCTGTTAGAGGTATTTCTGTTTCTAAAGGACCTTAAAACTTTGCAGAGCTAATAGATTAGTGGCCTCCATTATTCTGGATATTGTGATCATCCTAAATTATGTCATAATGAAGTTTGTGTCTGAAAACCAGTCTGACAGTTTTGATACATTATTGATATGCTTAATGAAATGGAATGAGGTTGGAAGTTTTAGGATCTCAGTGCTTGTTTACACATGTATACACAGGAAATGGAATGCAAATCAGTTCTGAAATGATGTTAATTCGTTTTATCTTTAGTAGTGAAAGAAGATAAACTAAATTAAGATCATTTTAATTCTAAATACAAATATGTACACAAAGTCTTAGGATAATTTAATTAATCCACTTCAAAGTTCATAAATTTTGGTTAATTCAAATGAACCTTCTTTTGTATTGTCATGTTGTTAAATTCCTATGAGCAGCCCATCTCTGGTGTAGTAATGTAGTGAATTGGAGTGCTTCTGCTATCTCTTCCCAGAATGAAAGGAGAGAACAGCTTTCTTTTGTCTGGGATATATTACTCAGCTTCATCTAGTGAGGCTTAGTTTCTGAGGGGTATTGCAGGTTTTTTGTTTTTGATTTACCTTTCTACAGAAGAAGAGAACACCTCAGATGCTGCTATGTTTACATAACTGAATGTGCAGTGCATAAGACTCTAATTTCAGCTTTGTCCCAAATAGCAAGAAAGAACTCTTTCTAGACTTCTAAGCATTTCTATTAAAACAAATGTATACTTCTCTCATCACTTACTGTAGTTAGAGTCACACTCCTTTGTCATATGTACAGATATAACCCACTTTGCAGTTCAGGATGTTGCATGGTTTTTAAATAGAGAGAGGCTGCCTCATCTTTTTCTAGTCAACTAAGTCAATTGAGTGAGACCATTACCTTTTGTAGGACTGTTAGACCTTATGACTCACCTTGAATCCTCATTGCAAAGAGAGTGGATTCTAATTTAAATGAAAGCAGGACCTGTGTTATAAGCTGTACATTTGCTGTTAGAGTCTGTCAGGATTAAAATCACTTCCAGTGCAGGTAAGAGGTTCTGAGACAGATAAGCTGTGATGTAAACCTGAGGTAAATCTGCAATGCTGACATAATCTAAATGATTAAATGTTTTGCAAAACACCTAAGGAAACTCTTTGAAATTTCTAGCTTCATGCTCAGATTTTGGAGCAGAATTGCATCTTTAGTCCCACTCAGCCCTACTCAATATTTATCTTATCTGATCTTGTCAGGTTCAGAATTTTATCCTTATCTCTTATCTTTCATGCCATAGACAGATTGCAAGTTACCAATTCCCTTTTACTTACAGGGTGCACGCTTGTTTGTTCATGCACAGGGAATAGATCATGGAGATCACATAGTTTTTGCCTAAAAAGCAGATACATTTGAGTGAAGAGAAAGTCATTTTGTCATACATTCCTTTCAAACTGAATCAGCATTTAATTGCACAGTGTAGCACTTAATATTTAATTGCTTGGCTCTACATCGACTCTGATAGGTAGGCCAGAAGTGCTTGCAAGAAGTGGAGTTAATCTTCAGCTCTATTTCTCTACAAACTTTCAAAGACCACTTCATCAAAAAGCAATAAATTTCAAATTTATAAGGTATTTAATTCAAGACCTTTAAGTTCAGGGCTCCAGAATCATTTTCTGTACTATAGTATGACCAAACATTTTAAATGTGAGAAAAGTCTCTAAAATAAAGTAACCCATGATCTGGTTTGGGGGGTTTGGGATTTGGGTTTGGTGGATTTTATGGGGGTTTTTTTTGTAAAGTTTAGATGCAGTCATGTGATATTGGACAGGTTTTATTCATACACCCCACATGAAATAAATTTTACTTTGTTTTCCAACAAGTCTGCTCTCTTCACATGGTTTCTCTTCCTCAGAGTGACATTGCAAACAATGTCTCTGTCCTTTTCTTACTGTAACTTCTGACATATACTCTTTGATCAGCTCTTCACACTAGCAGTAACAGATTTCCACCTGGTTCTCTGTTTTCCTCCTTGCAGTATTCTACTCTCATTCTGAATGCTTCACCTTACAGACTAATGACCAATTCCTTTGAGCTGCGTATTTCCTTGTTCATGTTTCCATTTAATCTGCGGCCCTACTACAACAATTCTCTGCACCAAAATAGCCTTTTTTTTTTTTAGTTTTTTATTGAGCATTCTTCTTTGAGACATTTTGTTTCTCCTTTTCCGCAGATGTCTTGTTCAATACTGCCATCAGCTTTTTCCTGCATGTAGCATGCTACATTTTTTGGACTTGTTTTAAAATTCTCTCAAATCTGTGCTCCCTTTTTATTCTTCCTTTGCTTCCATTTATTTTTATATCACTGCATAATAGCTTGTCACTTTCTTCTGGGAAAAAAGTGACAAAATGAGGTGTTTATCTTTGCCTTCCCATTGGTTTGACATTCTTTTCTCCATCACAAACATCCTTCATTACAAAGAAGCATGTTTCCCTTCTACTTCCTATTCTAACTGTTCTGCTTGTCCCATCACATTTTCTTATATGTCTTGCGTTGTTTTTATCTTTTGTTTTATGTCCCTCGACAATAAAAACATGATTAAACCTTAAGCTTCTCAACCTTTAAAAAACCCAAACACCTGAAGCACTGCTTCGGCTCTTCTCTCCATTTTCTTCTGGTTTACTCAGTATTCTAATTAAGATTGTCTGGTACTCTCTTGCTCTCAATCTTGCCTCACTACAGCTTCTGCACTCAGCTAAAACTATTGTTATGAAACATTTAATCATACAGTTTTTGCTGAAAGTCATTCTGATCTTACCTAAGCTGTCAGATGTGTTTACTGGTCTGCCATGCCCCCTTTTATGATATTTTATTATTCTTTGTGTTCACTTATTCCATCCTGCCATGGAATTTGTCAGCATCTGTCTTCCACTTACCTTACAGTATTTTGTTCTTTAAGAGCACACACCTTTTCTTTCATAATTAGAGCTTCTATTTTTGTAATAATAGAGTTCGTAAAATATTTAATGAGCTTGGCTTTTCTTAAATTACGTTGTTTCATTCAGAGAAGCTACTAAAGTTTAAGTAAGAAAAGAAATTTGAGAACTTGTACAGAAATGGCTTATAGAAATAAAATGGTTAATGCGAAACGTGGTACTAGCATCAGCGATTTTAGGACATTATCTAAAAGTGAAAGCTAAGTAACATTTCCAAGTGGTAAGTAGCATACAGAGTATTATAAATTAGGGCTAACTACAGGGTAATAATCACACCTACCTGGAGGCAATGTAAGTATTTTATCCAGTAGTTATGATGCTATGTTATCTTCTTGTTATACTTGTGATATTTCATCACATAAGCAAAAAAAGAGAGAAGAAAAATGAAACACAAGACACAATAGTTCATCCTAGACTGCATTCTACAGCGAGTTGTTCTAAGTAATTATGTTACATTTTTCAGTGACATTGCAAAAATCCCGAACATTCGCTTGTGTCCGAGTCCATAAGCAGAAATCCAGGATTTTCAGACTGTGTGAAGTCTGTGGGTATTTTTCACCACTCCCTTGTGAGAACGGTTTACTGAAATCCAGCATAAATCTTTGAAAAACTACCATGGAATATCATAAAATCTGCATACAAAAGCATCTCACTATGCAAACAAAGTGTTTCTAAAACACTTCATGACATGAGAGGAATGAAATGACTTGTACAGCGTCAACTTCTGCTGTTGACTAAATGAAGCAGTTTTAATAAGAGGAGCACCTGTGATTCTATGGTTTTCAGTGAAATAGCATTAGAGCAGCCAGAGTTGCAGTTTGTAACCAGTCAAAGGCTTTAGTTTAAAATCTGCTGGTGTTGCAGTCAAAGTAGGTTGAAATCATACCTCATCTTTTAACATATGCATGTGAAACTTTTAAGTGACCTCAGGCTTCCAAATATTCTAGTTTACAATAAGATTTTGAAAGTAATATTTCCCAAACCTACAACTGGGAAGTTGATCTAGTCTTTAAAAGTTTTGGCTGAAACCAATATCATGAGTACAAGATAACTGTTGCATATGAGTTTTATAAGCAGAATGGCCCATAATAGACATCAGGACAGACTGACTTTTTGCAGCTGATATACTGTTAGAATATTATTAAAATTATTTATTTTTCAGGAAAACCAGATCAATATGACACAGCATTTTCCAAGCTTTTTTATTTTTATTTGGACTTTTCCTCATGATTTGGCCTTTATTACTGTAAAGTTTGTTCTTGAACATGGAGAAAAAATGTTCCAAGGTCAGTCCATAACAAATGAGAGTATAATTTCGAAGTAAATTTAGGGCTCATCAGAGATTCTCTGCAGTGGGAATTAACATATGAGAGTTTTTATATGAAGTTAGAAAAGAAAAACAGCTTTGCAATACATATTCATAAAACTATATCCTAAAGCTCACTCTAAAGTGCAAAAGTGTAGGATTATTGCTTTAAAGTAATTCATCTTTTCAATGAAAGTGTCATTAAACATCAAATAATAATTCCTGCAATCTCAGTTATTATTGTCCATATATAATTCAATAATAACTTTCTCAGAGTCTTAGATTAAACTCGTTAATCTGTGATCTCAAATGTTGTGGGGTTTGTGCAACCTCAGGTAGAAAATAGACGAAAATTTACTTTTTGTTTAACCTTAATTAGAAAGTAATGAATTATATTCTTTCACACTAATACTGATATAGAAATGAAAACAGAAAGAAGAGGCATTCTCCCAGGAAAAAGATTCACTGTAATCTAGAAGAGTAACGAGAACAATGAAGGAAAAAAACTGTTTCGTTACAAATGCAATCAGACTCGGAGTTTTATACATCTTGTTAATTCAAAGCTTTATTAAAGTGGGTTATTTCACTCTTTGTCTTTCAAGAAAAACTCTGCTGTGGCAGGAATATCAAGTAGAGAATCATATCTGGGAGCTCTTGGGCTGGTAAGGGAGCTCAGGGCAACAAGCTGTGAGGTGGGGTGAGGGAGGTGGCTTCCCCCACTACAAGGCACCATCTGGTCCAACCTGTTGGACAAAAGTTGTCTGTTTGAGATGGCATAGAGGGAGTACAGACTTTGTGATACAATTCTATTTGAATTCCCTTGAGTTGTGTATAAACCAAACTGCTCCTGAATCAGCTTTTAAAAGATAGTGATTGGCTACATACATGAAAATATAGTATGCACAGCCAGAACAAAACCAAAAAGTCAAACTTTGAAAAAACATGTGGCTAAATATTGTAGTTTGCTGCATAGCAAGGATCCCTAAGGGTATGAGAGACAGAGGACAGCAGATGCATGGAAAGAACAGGCACATGATTTTACTAGAGATCCCAAACCTGTAAATGCAGATCACAAATGGCCAATTAATAGTCACTGAAGAACTGCAGCCATGAAAGTGGAGCTGAGTGGAACTGGTTTGGGGGCATAACAAAGAATAGGTATGTATGTCAAACATTTTAAATATCTTGTGGTGAAAGAAGATTAAAAGAGTCTGTTGGAAAAAAAAGAGATGTGCAGCCCTTACAAAGCATGAAAATGGAGGAAGAAGAGAAAGAAATGCCAGGCTCCAACTCTTAAGGAAGTTACATCTGCTATTTTACTGTGGTGGTATTTGTTTTGCCATTAAGTACAGATTCCTACTGCAGATTCACTAATCATTTGTAAAGTACTACCTTTCCCTTTATGTGTCTTATGGGGCTTGTGAAAATTTGCACTATGGGTCAAAATCCGTGCTTCCGTAATTTCAGATCATGCCGTGATTTTCCTGGGGCCTGTGAGCTATGTGGGATATGGTTTTCATAAGCTGGCTGTTTGAAATGCACTTCCAGATCTTTCCATCTCGCTGCAGCATAAAAATTCAAGCAGAGCTAGATCATCTGCTGATGTAAATTACTGTCTGAAGTCTGTGTCAGCTCAAGATCTGCTACCAGAATTTTATGCAGAAATTTACACATAGCCAGAAGGTTTGCTTTGCAGAAGCAGTTCAGGCTTTATTTTATACTGCTACTTGGAAGAATATGTAAATTGTAGAGGCACCAGATTTTTTTTCTCTTGCCTCCAGATGTACTGTTTCCATTCTGGTATTGCCAGTTTGTCTAAGCAAGGTTGGATTAGGTCAATACTTGCTGCTTGTGGTGGGCTGACCCTGACTGGATTCTGAGTTCCCACCAAAGCTGCTTTCTTACTTCCCTCCTAAGCCGTACAGGGTAGAAAAATGTAATGAAATGCTCATGGGTTGAGATAAGGACAAAGAGAGATCACTCAGCAATTACTATCACAAGCAACACAGACTCAACTTGGGGAAAGTAGTTTAGTTTATTACCAATCAAATCAGAGTAGGATAATGAGACGCAAAACCTACATCTTAAAGCTCTCCCTTCTTCCTGAGCTCAACTATGCTTCCATGGTGCAGGTTTTCCATGGGGTCACAGCCTCCACTGGGCATCCACCCGCTGGAACGTGGGGTTCTCCCTGGGCTGCAGGTGGATATCTAGCCTGTTGCTAACCTCTAGGAGTTGCAGGGGGATAACCTGCCTCACCATGTGTTTGGAGGCACTATTGCAGACAACATGTCAAAAAAGTGTCTCCTTAATTTGAAACGTTTTCTGGGCAAGAGTCAGCAAGAATAATAAACACTGGAAAAATGTTACCAAAAGAAGTTTTTCTGGAACTATGTGAATATAGAAAAATCTCCTGTACTTTGGTATATATTCTAAATTCAGTATTTATCTACCAAAGAAAACCTATACAACCTAATATGTCAGTTTTGGAGAGTGTAATAATTGTCACTGAAAGATAAAAAATAATACTTCTAAGGAAAATTGGTTCCACTCTTTTTCTGCTAATATTCTGTGTTTTCAAACAGATTCTGTCTTCTGCTTCTTATATGTTTGACTTATTATTCTGATAATGACATGAGGAAATTACTCTATCAATTCCTGCATTAAAAATTATTATTAAATGGAAAATAGTTTCATATATATTATTTAAGCCCATATCATAGTGTTGCCTCCTCATTAACGTTGCCAAATACTCCGCTTATTATAAAACTTTTTTACTTTGTTATAATTCTGGTAGAATTTCTAATCTTATTCATGTTAGGTAACTGCTAAAAACTCCTGACAAAACACATCCAGCAGCTCTAGCACGATATTATAACAAACCCAATGCTTAGTTGTTAATACTAGAATTGTGCATAAGAGGATGTTCTGTTCTGAAGCCTGAAATGGAAGATCTATGAGTCTTGTCATTGTTTGTCAGGGAACAGTTTTAATGTTTCTCATTCAGACAAATTCTTGGTTGTTGAAATACATTCCAATTTGTTCAGTGTGATTAAATTTACCGCAAGGCAAAAATTCAATATACAGCTGAGTCAGATACACCTGCTGTCAGCTGAGGCAGAAAATTAGGGAAAAAGTAAATTAATAAAATAATACCTTCTTTTAGGCATTTTATTATTAAATTGTACCATATATAATTTTCTGAAACATAAAAATAATCATAAAAATAGGAGCAAAGCTCAATTTATTTTTTCTTATGCATGTTTTCTGTGTTCTGTTATCTATGTGTTATTAAATGTGTCATCATTGTATTTTTATTTACACTCTTTATATAGTGATAGTTAAATGGTTGTATTTGATGAGTATGTGGAGTACTTTGAAATGTACTTGTATACAGTATTATTTCTCTGAAACTCCAGGAAATTGTGAATATTCTCACAGTTAGCATAACAACTCAAAAAGAGAGCAGACACAGGGGAGGGACAGTTCTAGTGGATTCTGCATTCTGAGATACTATTGCAGAATAAAATATATTTTTGGGAAAGTGGCAAACGCTGTCTGAAATTCTACATGCAAATAATGAACTTATCCCTGTCAGTGGCATGAAAACCTGAGTTGTTTTCTGTTAATTTGGTTGCATATCAGATTCATACTGTTATAACAGCACTATTTGAGAAGCACCAACTTTTAAATAAGCAGAAAAGAAATCATTCTAAGCTTATTATCAAAATTCCATTAGCTAGCATGAAGAAACACTACTCAAGTGCACTATGCTTTAAATTGAAAAAAAAATGCCCTGTAAAATATGAAAGTTGTATAGAGATAAATAAAATAAAATTCATTCATTTAGCAAAAAAGCATACCAAAAAGTATGGTTGTTAATTAGTAACACTATCACGTATCTTCTCCAGATGGAATGTGAGACAGGAGGTAAAAAAGGCAAAAAGCTACAAAAAATTTCAGACAAGGCAGAATTTAAATGAGATTTTTAGAATGATAAAGGATATTACTAAAGTAACAGAGTTATACGAAATAATACCTAACCCGTGCACACACACATACAGATATAAATATCTTCTCTGAAATGGAAACCTTGATAATAGTTTAAACAAGCTTATGTAGAAAATCCTAAACTTAATTTTCCAAATCTTTAGCAGAATCTGTGAAGAAACTTGTGCTTTGTAGTTGAACACTGAACTTCACACCCAGAGCCATTAAGCAGGTTCTGTCATTTGCACAACAACAATAAACACTGTTGGATTGAACTGTGCAAATTAAGGATTTTGTGCAGTTCCTACTACCCAGAACATAAAGCAGCATTATAAAGTCACTCTCTATCATGGAGGCCAAAGATAAATTGAGACTGATGATCTTACTGTCATACAGATAAGAAGCCTACTCTCTGGTGTAGATCAGGTCTGACCAGTACAGGATTCTGAAAATCTGTTTTCTTGCATTTGTTACTGTCCATGCCACTAGGCCAAAAGATCTCCCAGTAAGAGTTAATACATATTGTTTGAAGGAATCAAGGTAGTAGTAATTCCAACCAAAGGTTGAAAAGAAAACAGCTCTTGGAAGAACCTATAAACCAGTTTCCAAACTGAGATGTGTCATAATTGTTATGACTAGGAAGAATCTAATTTTTAAAACAAAGGGATGTGTTACTCTCAAATCTGTGATGAGCAAGAGGTCATTAGAAATATAAATATCAGATGCTTTTCACTTGGAAAATCTCGAAGTTGAAAAATTCAAGAATGACCCTATTGCAGAAATACGAGGCTGACAGCTGCAGCAGTATTAAAGGTTTCTGACTTAGTGCTGGAGGTGACTAAGAAATGGTAGAAAGATTCCTCGGCAATACTGTGAGACGTGGGTCAGGGCACACTTCTGAAATGACTAAGTAGTTATTTAAACATACTTTGGCTGGTTCCACTAGTGGTGGTGTCACCCATGTCATATTTTGGTACATCAAACACACTGTTATTTAAAATAGATTTCTAATTCATCAACAGGCTTTCAGATCAGCTACTCTGCGAGGATTCATGTTTTTATCATATCTGACCTGTCCTGACAGATAGCATTATGACATCGTTCTGCCAATCTCTAATACTCAGAACATACAGAAAAGTTTTCTCTCAACCTTCGAAGTGCAGCAAAGTTGGCGTGCAAGGAAAAGAGTTGATGTGACTGTATATTGCGGCAGGGCTGGGAAGTTATGAAGTAAATGATTTTAAGCAATTATTTTCCACAGAGAAGACAGGAGGGCCAAGAGGGAAGACTTTAAAAAAAAATCTCAACTAAGTATTTCCTCAGGTCTCAGTGTCTCAGTCAGAACCGGTTTCTTAAGTATTTTATAAAAACTGTCTCAAGAAAACTCATCTGTCAGAAGTTTACTCACTTTACACAGCTAAACATCGAATGCTTTCTAAACTGTAACAATTCCTTTAAATAGTTGCACTTTCTTGTTTTATCAACAATCCCTTCAGGAGGTGAGGGGTTCTGGGAAGTGATCAAAGCCTAGTGCCAGTGCCTTTACTGCCTAATGATTTTTGTTTCTATTTTTAACAAACTCTTTGTACCTTCTTCTTAAAGTAGCAATAGAACTCTTCATAAATGCAGTATTAAATCTTGGTAATGGCATAAGTACTTTTCTTCTTACTGTATTTATTTGCCTGTTGTTGTGCAAAAAAGACTCAATAGTAAACCAAAGGCACCCTGTAGGGTGCACAACTCTTTCCTCCCTGGGGAGAGAGAGAACGTTCGTTATAATAATATACAGCACAGGTGAAGGAGTCTCATTAAAAGCATTTACCCCCTAATGCCATGCCAGGTAAAACTGCCTAAGTGTCAAGGAGAAAATGACTATTTAGACTGTAGGAAATAGAACGCTGCTAAAATTATATTAGATTCAGGAAACAGAAGCAACAGACAAACACTAAAGGAGATGAAAAATGCAATTTATAGAAAATGTGGTGACAATTCTAAGTGTTTCCCTTCAAGTCTTTACTAATTTTCTATAATGTTCTGTACAGTTTTTTTTCATGTGCGGTCTTACGACTTAGCATGGAGAAATAGGGAAAGCTGAAGAGCTCTATGACACAGAGCTTAGAGGTAGATTTCAACATTTAGTAGGCCCATGGGAACTGCCAATTGTTTTGACACATTAAAAAGAAATAGAATGTACAGTTATAAAATAACACAAGTAACAGTTTTCATCTGTGCCTCAATAGGTAAAAGAGTTTCTACTGTAGATCATTAAAGTTTACTGTGCTAGTATGGTTGAAGTCCATCTACAGAAAAATAAATGAGCTGTTTCCGTAATTTCTTACTGGTTTTGCTGGTTTTATACAGTTCAGGACTAGCTAGAGTATGCTCCATGAAAAACACGTTATATGTTTCCTGGCATCTGCATGAAACAGTTCCGCTTATGCAATCTACTTACACTTTTATGGAATGCCTATGGACTAGGACCATGCTATGAAGAAAGGGAGAGGAGGACTTAAAAATTGGGGAAAAACCCAAACCAAGTGAAAAAAACAAACCAAACCCCATTCCAGAGAATAAAATTAGTGGAATTTTTGTGGGGAACATCTTAAAATTTGGGCTGAGAGCAAGTATTGTAATTTAGAAATTGTTGCAACTTTCAAAAGTAGTGATCAATTGTCCTTGTGGTTTGTGTTGGTGAATTTGAAGCATCACTAGAATAAGACAGTAGTCTGGGTTAACCACTTCCATGTTTTTCCAAAGACAGAGGAAACTGCTACTTTCGGCGTTTTTTTTTCCAAAGTGAGAGAGGAAAAGTTAAAGCATTTAAGTGGAGAAAGAACAAACAACGAGATTCTAAGAAAGAACAAAAGCATTGCAAAATATAGTACATCTCAAAAGTATCGCTCACTGTCATAATTCTGTTTAATACAATGAAATTATCCTATTCTATTTGAACTAAAATAAATAGGCAGAAGAGGTAGAAAAATAAATCAAAAAAAGAACAGCTAGGCTTAGCAGGGAATGCAAAATTTGAATACAAGGTAATGTCCTGTTAATAGCAGCTATTTGCATCCCAACAAATCAGTGTGCAGAAGTGGTAGGAATATGTGGAAGTTGGTTTGTCACCATTTAGACTTTTATAAGATTAATGCAGTCAGTGATAATGTGGATAGTGAAAGTGCTAGAGGTGTGAGAAACTGAACTACCCACAACGCATGAAAAAATGTCCTGTTTCAGTGCTGCATGTGCTATCCAGATGTGTTTTCAATTCAGGCTGTATACAAGTAGCATTTCTTTGCACTTCTCTGAGTTGTTAGAATTCACTGGATACCAGATCATCTGCTAAACTCCGTGTAAAGGGAAACATCTATAGATACATTCCACAGGAGCTTTGGCAATAAATTGGTAAAAATGAGTTCTTAATGGTAGGTTATTTTGTGGGATGGAAACTTGCTATATCGTGACCTTGCTGCCAGTAGATACACTGTTCATGCCTGGATGGAGTTTCTGACAAAATCAGAATGTAATCATGAACATTTTATCAAAAGTTCAGAGAGAGAAGATACAGTCACTATGAGTTTGACAGGGTCACTTTGAAAATGCATTCAGCGTGCACTCTTGCATACCTGCTGAAGCAATGCAGTTCAATCACAGGCATTTCGAAAAATGACTCCGTCACTAGATGATGCTTCATCTGTGGCAATATCTTGGATCTCATTTCCTTGGAAAGTTAACAAGGCATATTCTAAGGAAAGATGCTTTTGGCTAGGGTGTATATGCAATTTTTCATGCAAAGGAGTAATTCACTTAAAAACTAACATGTAGGTATGCATTCCTTCAATATTGAGAGCCGCTATTAAATATGGTTCTTAGTACAGAATATGCTGAAAAGTAGTGTGAGGGAGAAAGGACCTAAGGCTGAAGTAGTAAAAACTGTTCTGCGTATTTTGGTCATTTTTGGTAACCTCCCATATTCTTCAGCTGCTCAGATATTACATAAATAAATGCTACTGACTGAACAGATAACTAAAAGCTAAAATGAAATTAGCCTCTAATCCTGTCAAATTGCCAATCTTTCTCCTCATAAACAAAGTGAAGAAAGAAGCAGTATCTTGCCAAAAGCATCCAGCCTGGGATCCATGGTTCTGATGTCCCCTGTAAGGCACTCAGCAATGAGTGGAGATGTAGCCTAGTGTCTAATATTTACTGCTGAAGGCTCTTTCCCTTCCCAAAATAAGTGAATTATAATTATATTCCTCTTTCTGGAAATACATTATACATTATATATACTTCACAAAGTTATATACATTGGTAGCTAAACTATGATAGTGAGCCAAAAGTTACAGGTGCCTCAGAGCAATCTCTTTCTTCTCGCACTTAATTCATGGTTAAAATGAAGGAAGCCAAGATTAATCATAAAACTGAGAGAAAATTAGAGCTGCAGGTACTTATATTCTGGATTCGTATGGTCTCTGCTCAGGGCCTGAAGCCTCTGGAGGGAAGGAATCGCCAAGACCCAGCAGCCCAGCATCAGGTTTTCAGAGCAAGTGCCTATTTTCCATGCAGACGTGTTGTGCATGCAAAGTAAACCTGATGTTGGACACATCAGATTTATTGTGTTTGCACAGAATGTTTGCATGTCACATACACCACAAATCTAACTGGGACATACAGACACCCAAACAGCGCGATGCCAGAGCTGTGATGACAGCTACAAATTTGTATGCAGAAACTGTTTGAGAGTTGTGCCGTACTGACAGAACTAGAGACCGATACATATTTTAAGAGCCTTTTCCACAGAGTCAGGGAAAACAACGTTGAAAAGTTCTCACCCAGCAAATGCAAAGTCTCAAGCATGAGCCAACGAGAAGCAACTGGGTGCAGGCCCAGAGTGTAGTTCCTCTAGAGAGTGGCTGATGTTCCTTACCACATTATTACTTTGTGATCCTAACAGGAATGGGCATTGCAACGTTAGAAAATCTTATTTTTACATAGCTTGATTTGGTTGAATAATAACTTGTGTGACAGTAACGTGTGATTATTTGGTTATTTCAAATATTCTATGATATAAATAAAGCCTGAGGCAGGAGTTGTCCTTCAGTTTCAGGATGCATCAGTAAAAGCAAGCAGTATGTGCCAATGTCTTCCTTGAACACCGCTCACCCAGTAAATGAAAACTCATCTGCATATCTGTCATTGGTTATGTGATAATAGCTAGAAATCTAACATTAAAATTTCATTCTCCCTCTTCTCCAAGATGACATGACTCTGGATAAAAAGTAGTCATAGTTGTAGAAATTTCTTATGATTTCATTTCTGCTTATACACTTGCAAGTTAGCATGACTTTTGGTAACTCTGGTCTCACATCATTGTATTCTATTTTATGACCAGCATGTTAAATTTCTCCAATACTGGAGAAAATATTGCAGATATAGTACTAGAACCACAGAAACACATCGGTTGGAAAGAACCTTTGAAGGTTATCTGGACTGAAAATTGAAATGCTGCTGGAAAAGTACTACAACGGTGTTTGTAAATAAAGATTCTATTCTTGATCTTTATTTATATAGAAAATCCAAGACAAATCATGTTGTTCTCATCAGAATGAGAAAAGTAATAAGTATTTTTGTATGCCACAGGAAAGGCTGTCTTAACTACAACCTGGAAAGGGCAAGCTATGCGGAGTCCTTTATGGAGAAGTCAAAGTAGTGGATCGGTATTGAAGTCAATGTCTATAGGAGTGATATAGATCACTCCTTGCTCTTAGTCGTTAGAAAGAATCTAATTCTTAGATTAGAATTTGTATTTCCCTGTAGAAAGACTCTGAGAGCAGTAAAACTTCAAAAAAATGTCATAGCCTGTAATGCTATTTATGAAAGAGTGCTCTTAGTGAACATAGGCCATCGTATGGGTGCTGCTGAATGCTGGAATTGGATGCTTCAAGAAGAAACATGATACATATGTTTATCTTTCTGCTACTTCCCTCTATGTGATTGAAAGAGTTTTAAAAGTGCTTTCATTTCTGCATCATACATTGAATAAATGTTTCATACTAGTGATTGGCCACGTCCTTGATGTTAATGATTTTGGGTGGTCATTTCTAAAATAAAGATAATTTTTAAGCACATCTATAGTGGGCAGACACTGTATGTTTTCCAATGATATTATTAAGTTTAATTAGTTTATGCTAAAGGTCATAAAATGCCAAATTTAAAGTAAATGTAATATATAATTGTTTTTAGAGTGGATTCTTTCTAAGACTTGTACATTGTAGTTTCTACCCACAGCTTTATTTACAAATTATTAATTCAATACCAGCATTGCAGCATATACCATTCCCATTGCTTGAACTTAATTAAGAATGCATCCCTGCTAATTGATTATGGTAATGCTTTCATAGACATTACTCCCTAATGGCTATCTCAGGGTATTTCCTGCTAGCTAATTAGCAAATTTATTTCCTTTCCTACATTGCCACTGAAAGCAAAAACAACCTGGACTTCACCTTTGTGCTATAGCAGCTATAAGTATGGCTCTTATTAAAGAAATTGCATACCTTTCCTTATGGCTTTTGCTATTTCTTTTTCAAAATCAAGACTTTTTAGAAATAATTTTCTTCTGTTTTGGTTTTCCTAAGAAATTAACCGAATTTCTAGTGGATTTGCGAGAATGTTTATCTATTCTATAGGAAAAGGGGCCAGACTATATAGAGGCTAATTTACGTTTGGTTCAGAGCCATCAGAAAATAAAAATTACTGAATTCAATATTGCAGTACTTTCCTCTCAAGTGAGGAAAAAAAGAAATTCAGGACAAAAAGGAGGTAGTTTAGCCTACAAAATAGTTGAATTTGTGTCAAATGGTAGAACTTTTTGCAGATTAAAGTATCATTTCCCAGAGTTCACATCTGACATACAATGTCTGCATCACTTATTAATGAGCACCTAATCTCCGTAAAGGAGCACTCAGGTTAGTCATTGTGCTATATCCTCTGATGTTTGTGTCTGATATAATTCAGTGACACTTTCACCTTGTTTATACTTGAAGATTTAGAAAGTATCACAAAAGCTATTGCAATGCTGTTAGCTGCATTCTTCATCCTTTCAAGATGTAGTGTATATTGAAAAAAAGGACTGCAGTAATAAACAAATGTTTTAGGGTATACTCATAGTTTCATAACTATATATTTCTTATTTCTTTGGTTAAATACGTCTCTGCATCTGATATGAAAACTGACAAAAGTGGACTTAGCCCCCTGCATACGGCAACATATGCGATTAAGATTCCAAATTTGAATTTGATGTGATTTTTTTTTAAGATTTCACAGCTTCAGATTTGAGACAAATGAGAAGTGGCCTAACAACTGATAAACTCTGTCAAAATAAAGACATATGTCTGTGCATGCTGTGCAACAAAATGTGTTTGAGAGAGCTGATTTTAGACATGTTTCTCAGGCAAACTGTTGCTTTCCTCATAGCAACTCAGTAAGAAAGGTGATCTCACATTACCGAAATACCAGCAGGTGACAGAGAGCATTAACGAGCGAGCTCTGATGAATCTCACTGCTGGGTTGATTTAAGTTCACTATTCAGACTTTGCACAGAAGTACCGAAGATGCATGCAGACATTTGCTTTTGTCGACTGCTGTGGGTGTGAGAATCCATGGAGCCACCAGCTGTTCTCACTGTTCTTCCACTGACTCCTTTGTGTGCAATAAATTCCAGGAGAAGCATTGCAGGAGCAGTTGGTAACTCCTTAGATTATCACAGGAAGACTTGCCAGGACTTCTCTTCCAGCAGCCTCCTTAATGCTTAAGTTTTATGCAACTGCCCATGTGCTGGCTCTGGTGACTTTTTCCAACAGAAGTTTGAGTATCTTCACATATAAAATTATGAAGATTGTCAAAAGTAGTGATGCATATATAAAAAATCTGTTTGAAGGAAGCCATTAGAATAAGTTATGCAGTGAAGAATATTTATATTTCCTTGAATTTTAAAGGAAATGGAACTATAGTTCTCCCTATCCATGTCTTCAGATCAATTTATCTATAGGCTTGCTAGTATTTCACATACAAATCTGTCAATTTGCTACATGTCATAAAAGCACATAGAGGTTTTGTGTCTTAAGTTGTGACCCATTCGATCAGTCATCTAATAGAAATCGCAACACATGTAGAAGGGAGAGATCCACAGAAGAAACAGAAAGGAAAGAACATATCCAATACATGATTTTTTTCTTATGTATCAATATATTGCAGTCCTCTAAGCTGAAAAAAGGAAGTGCATGTATACTTGTTTCCTGAACTGAATTCCTCTGAAAGGTGTCCCAGAAATAGAGGGGGGGTTGTATGAGAGTTTACAAAAAAGATCATATTATTAAAGATACTTACGTGGTCATACTATGAAAAATAATCAAAGCAAGTATTTGGCATTCAGCAAATATCTCATTTCTTTGGTAATTTTCTTCAGAACAGACTGTGTCTTAGTGTAAGCCTACTGACTTTCTGATTTGATTTTTTCCCCTCTTGCATTTATCTTTGACATTTAATTTCCAGATGGGTGCTTAGTATGACTGATGCTTTTTTTCTCTGTGCATGTGTGTGTAATTCAATCCTGAATTCATTTTCAAGGCTGCAGAAAGTTGATGGCTGCCAGTCAGGTACCAATATTTTTTTATATCTACATATGAAATCCTAATTTGATTGATTAGTTATTAAATGCAAATTAACATAGCAAGAAGCACACAATCTTCATACATCTCTGTGTCTTATCATTTTTATCTGATCTGATAAATTTTGATCTGTTCTTCGTTGACATCACTATCACCATAGTTACCACTAAGACAAGTTACAAAAAATTTCAGTTAAAACAAAGGAGAAAATATCACCAGTGGAGGGTCTAAGACAGCAAAAGATTGTCTGATGGTCAGAAATTGTAGGTGGTATTCAGATTTTTTGCTTTGTGAGGTTGTTACAGTCACATCTTATTTAAAGTTGATGGACAGGAAATTTGGATAAGTGCTTGCAATTTCAGAGTGAGAATAGCCATTACTGTGGGCAATTAATTATTTTTATTTGGTTTGGAAAAGCCTGAAGGTGAAATCTTGAGATGAACATAACCAGAAGAAAATATTTCAAAATGTTTTTAACAAGTGAAGGCCTTTTGTTTTTTATTTTTTTAAAGACTGGTCTCTTGAGTTATTGACTATGAGGAAAACAATTTGGCAATTGAATAGGGAGAATGAACTTCAAAGGAAATGCTACTTGCATAAATTTTCTTTCGATAAGTTGATTAACATTGTAGAAAACAGTTAGTTAATTTGCAATAGGCCAAACCTAATCTGAGCATAGGAATAGTTTTGCATGGCTTGTGGGAGCATTGCATACCTGATATGGGAGAGAGAGACAGACAGACAGCATATACATACCTCTAGCTTTTGTTTCCATCATTTACCTTTTCTTCTCTATTTCCCAAAATTAATATTATAGTACAATGTTGTAATTTGGAAGATTCACTGATTCTCTGAGTGTATATATATTAGTTAGGAGATAGTGCATGTAAGTTAGTAAATAATGGAATGTCTGTACTCTTTTGGATAATGTTATGCAGCACTGAAGTCAAATTATCTAAGTTAGTTCACTTTCATAGATAATTCAGTAGTCCCTCTCCAGTCTAAATGAATGAAAAATTAACCATGACATTTTATATTTCTTAAAATATCTGAGCTGAACCTTTTCTTTTAATCCCTGCTGTGTACTTTGTATTGATAGGTCCCACTTAACCTTGTATTTTGATGGAGGAGTACTTCCTTTCAAATTGCTATGAATGTGTTGGTATATGCTGAGTTCAGCAGTCAAAATTCAAAAAAAAGATAATTATTTTTAAAATAATAAGTTATTTTTTTTAAAAAATGGAAGATTGTACTAGGTAAGATTCTGGACTCTTTTCAAATCAGGTGAAGACTATTCACACTACAAGTGGATGTGGACATAGAATGGATAAATATGTTCAAGTTCACACATTGAAATGTGAAAAGAGGCATAAAAGTGAATAATGCTGTAGATTCCATAGTGCTTTAATAATACTGCTTTGGAGAATCAAAGCAACACCAGTTGCTTTATTTTTGTCCTTCTACCTTCCTCTTCTAGTGCAAGATCTGTCTGTAGGATTAACAATGCTTGATCATATGCTTAGTGCAGTCTAGATATTTTGACTTACAGATCTTAGTGATAACCATTCTAATGTGTCTCTACGTATGTGTCAACTAGTAAAACTTGTTTTCGAGATCAGATTCTCTTGTACTCTTAGCTGGCACTTCAGTTATAACAAGATATCGTGTTGTTACTACAGTACAGAAAATCTAAAATATTTTTACTGGTTTATGTAGTTGTTATTTCTTACATCATCTCTTCTGTTCATTAAGCTGCTAGTTAGACTGGTATAAAGCATTATGATGCCTTTTTTCAGTCATCTTCTTTTGAACATCCAGTGATTAAGAAACAAAGTTCAAAGTATAATTTTTTTTTTTTAAATAGTATATTTTTCTTTTATTTAATGATAGCATGTAGTGCAAGGACAATCAAAGCTTCATTGTGTTTGGAGGTGTATGTATATAACAAACCAAGAACACTACATTAATTAACCAGCAGTCATCAGTGTTGCTTCACCTTGTCAAATACCTTCTCTGGAAACAGATCTGACAATAAAAGGCTGTAATAATAACAGCTTCCACAATGATTTATTCTTTGTCATACACTTGTGATGTGAAAAACATTTTGTTGACTTCTTTTTAAAAGGCATAACCCAATATTAATGGTTCTACAAGTTAGAGCTTGTATGTCAAGTTTCAGCTTTGCATGCTTATTTTTATGACCGAGTCACAAATCCCATGGTGACTGAAGCTAAAAATGTTGATAATTGTCTAAATCTACTGTCATTCCAGGGCTTCAGAGATCAGTAAGGTTTTTCAAGACTGCAAAACTGTCACCATCTCTGACCTGCAGTCGTGGTGAGGATGTAGGAGTCAGTAATTCACCGAGTTATGGGGCTTAGAAATGGCAACGCATACAGTACTTGCAGGGCAGAGAAAAATATAGACACATTCAGTGAACATACGATTATTATTCTACTTTGAAAACTCCGTGATAGTTTTACAAATTGTCACAGGGCAAAAAGAATTCAGGAACAGTCAATTTGCTGTTAGCACAATTACAACTCAAATGGCTGACTAGAATTTTGTTGTGTGACAGGAATCTGATATCCTGCCACAGCATATTATGCATGGGAATTTCTAACCACAACCCATTAGAAAAAGCCACAGTACTGCTCTTTTGAGTTACTAGCTGCAATTAGGCAGCAGTGTGACACCAATGTGAAGCCTTTATGAATAGAAACCAGCATGCCCCTGGGCAAAAGAAGCATGTGAAGTGAAGGGATGGCTCAGCAGCAGCAGGGGACAAATTCACATTTTGAGCAACACTGCATATTGCCTGAGAAATTATTTTTTATGTGAACAGGCATCTACGTTCACCTGGGTATTATAGGAGACTAACTCCCTGACAACATCAGCACGGACGCTCCTGACTCGAGCAAGTAACAAGCATTGCTCTTAAATAACAAGGTGTCAGATTCATCTGCTTGTGGAAGTTCTTCCACAAGTTAACCTCATAAATAGAGTTAGTAACACAATCAAATCTTATTTACATACTACATCCATCCAGAGTGCTCCTCGGGTTGGCTCTAAAACTGAGGAAGAAGTAAAGAAAACCTGCTGTAGAAAGGTAATAGTTGATTCAGTTTGCAAAGTTTGCCCGCTAAGTTTTCTGTTTTGTTACTGATGGCTTTTGATTTGTGGTAATTTCTTTCCTTGAAGACTGAGAGAGATTGGGTTGTACAGCTACAACTGGGCAGATAAGAATAAACTATCAAGAGCTGTCAACATATGAATGTACTTAACTAAGATAAATCAATGAAGGGCCTTAGAAAATGTCAAAAGCTGCAGAGCTTGAAACAACTAAGTTATAAGGTTACAAAGTCTTTGCAAGCAACGTGAGAAGAAAAAAAAGTCAAGAGTGTGAGGAGGCAGTGTCTTCATACACTCTCCATTTCTATTGTAATTTAAGAATTCCTGACTCTGTTGTTTGGGTTTGTGTTTTAAATAAATGCTGTTCTGTGCAGTCCCAAACATCAACTGGTTGCAGAGATGACAAAAGGGTAAAACCTGTGAAATGATGTTTCATCAAAAATAATATAGAACAATATTTACTAGGGATTAAGTGTCAAAGGTACAGAGTCACAGGGGAGCGACCTCACCTTCTTTGTGAGCAGAAGAGTTGAGGTATGCATAGTTTTTAGAAGCTGGAACCGAGCTTACCTTGGGGATACTAGACAGATATGAAGCTGAAGTGATGTTCGTACAGCATGTTAAAAACTCCTGTTGCTACAGAAGTACCAATAGGTCAAAAGGTGGTGTTGCTGATACATAGTACCACCTGTTTAGATGAATAGTTCTGATGAAGTCAAAGCAAAGTTAGCAAGTCCTAGTAACACAGTTTATTTGTCCGTTATCTGCATATATGCTATACTTATTATCTAACCCTCAAGGACATATATAGTACCACTGGGGGTACTCACTCTCACTGGGTGAGATGTCCCCAAGTCATTTTACCATAGTACATGCTAATTCGTTAGGCTTGAAAGACTCTTCATTTTAGATATTAATTGTTAAGGAGTTTTAAATCAGAAATATTTTGATCTCTTATAGGTGTTTTAATCTTCCCGGTTTCCTCTCAGATCCAAAAACCTTCAGCTAAATACACGTTTGTGCTTTTACAATGTTAGAAGGTAACTGAAACTGCCAGTAAGGCAGCAGTATTACTCTAGAGAAGTGGAAGTTACATAAAATGCAAGACGAAAGACACAAAAAGCCTGTTCTCCCATTTTGAAACCTTAGATTTATATTGACTCTAAGCTAATGATAATTTAAGGTTTATCCTTTGTCAAAAATGGCCAAGTGAAGTTACAAAAAAGGAGGCATATCCCAAGAACTAAGTTCCTGAAGAGGTACTAAATGCTTCGAGAGAAAGTTCTAATGGTGAGCCCCATCAGAAACATTCAATGTGCAGGGAGCATTTATTATGAAAATATTTTTAAAATCCGTCATTCTCAGAAATGCTTTTTTTCTGTCAACATAGCAAAACTTGAAACTATGTAAAAAGCCTCATTATCCCATAAACACAGATCTGAAAGCCTTGTCAGCCTGCCTATTGAATTAGCAAATACAAAAGTTGAGCACCCTGATTGATGCTGCCCTGCCAAAGCAGCAGCCAAGAGGATTTAGGTAGCTTTATTAAAGCTGGGTTGTACGGCAAGACTGAGTATTAATTCTTAATATGGACGAACACAAGGCTGGAGCATGTCTGCTGAGACTACTTTTTCCTTCTGTTAGATTACCAGATTCAAGCTTACTGTCAAAAAGCAGAACAGAGGTTTAGATGTAAAGTACTAACTGTATTCCACAAAAAAAACCCCTCTTTCTGTTTAAACCATATGACAGTTCTAAGAAAAGGACCCAAAACCCACCCCCGAACTGAAAGAAACAGAATGCATGAAGCAAAATGTAAAAGATGAAAGGAAACCCCTTAGATAGCATCTTCAACCTTTTTGAAGGAGGACACTTGGGTCTTCAAGAAAGAAGAGCGAAAAGAACAGGGTCCATTCTAGTTACTAATAGAAAAACAAAGAAAGGAACAGATGTGGCTGCACTGTCTTATTTATTCCAGAGCTTCAAAGAACTGTGCCTACTACAACTGCTGCACCAGCAAAGTAGGGTTAGGGTTATGACAGCCTCTGCACACTACCATTTAGAGGAAAAAAAAAATGCTAAGGTGTGGCTACAGGATTTTCCTGTGGATGGAAAGATTGAGTTTGTCTTACGTTCAGAAAGCTTGGAGTAGTACTTACGTTCTTTTGTAGGCTTCACTTGTGTACAGAACATTCTGATTAAAGGCAAGTTAACTTACTCCTACAAGAAAAAACTCTGTAACAAAAAGACCATCATGGTTAAGTTGCTAGTTGTTAACGGTTGCAGATAGAGCAAAAATTTAATAGGATAGAAACAGAGTTTTCAGCTTTGAAAACAATTCTTAGGTTGCTCTTATCATGTCTTTAAAATGAGTTAACTAGGAAATGCTTACAACTAGAGGGCTCATATGTTTTCATCAAATGCTAGTTTTATTGCCTCTATATTTTTGTACATTTAGGAAGCGGTAGAAAACAAGAAAAATGTTCAAGTACAAGCTTACTGTTCATCAGCACCAGGGCTGTAAACTATTAAAGTGTCTGGAAAGATATATCTCTATGAAATGTATCTGATTGTGTAGACTGTCATGTTCCTATCCATCTATCCTGAGCATTTGATACTGTGTTTGTGTCCTTTATACGCTTGGCACCAAGTGCCCAGTGTTGGAGTGCCACAGGCAGGGGATTCTGACTGGTGCTATAGTCCATTGTGGGGAAGTTTGACTATTTTTTAAGCCACATTTAAATTTTCTGAATGACTTTTCAACTGGTTCAGTGTTTTTCATCGAGATTTCAGAGTCTTGGTTGTCTGGGGCTTTTTGCCTCTTTCTCAAAACTGCTAGTTTGAATGAGATTGTGTGAGCTTCGAGCCCGTTAGATGTTCTGCCAGGGACTTTGCGATCATTTTCCCATTATGCACAAGCCTGACTAATTTTGCAAAGTGTTTTAGTTTGTGTTTTATTTGCAATGTTCTCTCTAAAATGTGTGGCTGTAGGCTGCTGTTTGTCTTGGCCTGCTGGCTGCAAACTGGGTCACCTAGTGAGAAGGGGAGAGAGCAGTAATTCTGCCATACCTCCTCTTCATTTAAGAGGGCAACTAATCCGGCTCTCAACTTGCTTTGGCATAAGGTAAGAAGAGGAGAAAGAATTGAGAATGAGAGACAACCAGCAGGGAGCCAACATGCAGAGAAATGTGGAAGCCTGGGAGGAAGCAGACAGAAACATCTTAGGGACTTAGCAGAATGGACAGAGCTTGTAACAGTGTCAGGGTTGCTAGTTGGAATAAGGCTGAAAGAAAGGCTCGTTCAATATCCTATAAAGACACAGTGACAAAGAGGGTGACCTGTTGACAAATCTTTTGATTCTATTGTCTCATCCAGATTTTGAACTATTGAAGAAGTTAATAGCTCCAGGTGTGTTCTAACCAAACTTGGCTTTTGTGTTTGAAAGCTCCTTTGTCCATTGTCCTCATTATAAATAGAAAATCTACATGGATCCAGGCTCCCAGAGCATGACTGAATTGGAGTCTCGGGCTTGAAACATTGAAATAAGTGCTGCATTGTTGAGACATTATCACAGCACACTGGCAGCTCTCCTGGGACTAATGAAACAGCAATTTCTTACCACTTTAACATTTTAAACAGGTTTCTCTACTCTAGTTTGCAGCCTGAAAAACAGAAAAATAAAGAACCCCTCGTTTATGCTGAAGAAACTTTGCTAGAGATTTTAAGAGTTTGTTTAATGAAATGTCAGCTCGGTTTCTGGGGGTTGCATGCACTTTGGGGTAAGTTTAAATCTGAATGATGATCAAAAAAGGTCACAAAATATATGGACAGTCAGGATCTAGAATAGTGTTATACAAGTTTTGAAAAAAAAAATCACTCCATTTGTGCAAAATAAAATCAGGATTCCACAGTTTCTTTTTCAGAACCACAATGCAAATCGGTATTCTACAGTTTGTTTTTCAGAACCACAATGTACCACTTAAAATCCATGTCCTGCTATACAGTGTGGCAGTTTCTTCATAAACTTCAACTAGGACACCTACATTGAGAAGTGTTTGGTGTCCAAATTCATATGAACTAAAAAAAACTGAGAACATCTGCTTAAGCCCTAAGGCATAGCAGTAATGTATGAGCTGATCTTTGAAGAGAAGCATATTGTAAAATCAGGAAACATGTACATAACTCAAGCTCAGCTCATACGGTTCATAGCTAATATTTTGCCTGACAAACAAGGATACAAATTTGATGAGCTTTAACATACAAGATAATAAGAGCAGTCCCATGATAGGGAACATTACATAAAAAGAAACAGAGATAAACATGAAAAGCTAATTGCTTTAAATTCTCAGCAGCTGTAATGAAATACAGTGAGAAACATCCCCAAGCCATACTGCATTAGATTCACTTGCATAGAAATCAAGAACTGGTTAAACAAGCAAAACTGAGATTGAACACTTCTTAGCTCAGTGGCTCCAATTTCAACACAGTTTTTACAAGAAAATGCATGCTGTTTACCCAGCACGCACAAATTAAAATTAGCTAAAAATGTTTTTCTTTGTTCTTTTCTTCTTTACTTTCCGATGAGCAATTTTTCTTGCATAAACACTGTGCAGATCAAATAACAAGCTCATTGAAAATATGAGTCAAGAACAAGTAGTTGATTTCTTTTTTTTGCACTGTAAATTAGGCATACAAATCAAGTACAGTGTTGTCTTTCTTAAAATGCATCTTTAAGTATCTGTAAAATCATCTGTATTTCACAAAAAAAAAAGAGAGTTACTCTACTGGCTGAAAGATATGTTTTTATAGTCAGTTTTCCACTTCTATATTATCTTGGGTTTAGGTCTTAAATGGAAGCATAACACTCAGCCATGGAATACTTACCTGGGAGTAATATTCACTTATAGTTGGGAGTCAGTTCTGGTGCAAGTCAGTCCAGGGTTTTTTATACCTCTGAAAACAATGTTAGAGTTCAGGATGCAAGACCTCTCAGATGGAGAGAACAAAACCAAACATTCCCAAACAATTTGCTGCTGGCTTAATCAAATTGGGAGAATTAACCCAGTCATACAGACTGAAGGATTTCAGTGTTAGGTCATTCCATGGTAACTTAGCGTACCATATGCACTAGTATTGCTGTCCTATCTATCTGGCATAAGGGTTAATGCCCATGGAAGTTACTCTGTCATAATGGTAAGATATAATCTGAATTTCAGCTTTTTTTCGGTCACTGGATGTTATAAAAATCTCATACTTTCCACTCTGAAGTATTAAACATAACAGTCAAGCAATATTTGTTTCTTGTCTATCTGACATAACAGCAGAGCAAGTTTGTGGAAAAATCTATAAGAGGGTCTGTAACTCTCCCCTGCACTTGCTGCTAAACCTAAATTTGCAGTTATGACTACTTCTTACTCCAGACATTAACTAGCGAAGAAGGTATTTTGTAATTTGTGAAAATTGGGTATACTGAATGTCAGGTATAGTTTAGTTCTCTGTAGTTGACTGGTAAATCCAAGAGAGTGAAAATGTTATGTTTTAATGACCTGCCTCTGTTTAAGCATCTGTCAGTTTTTCCATTTAACTTTTAGAAGTCTAACTAGTGTACTAAAAGTCATGCTACATAGTCCGTTGCAGTCTGATTAACATCACCTTCTCTTAGGAACTCATTTTGGTGAAAATTTCCGTTAATGTTTTGTGGGAAAGTAATTTCCTCTTATTCATTTGGCAGTTGAAATAGAGATTTATTAAATAAAAAGCTTGTAGGTGTTAATTCTCATACTCCACATCTTTTCTGCAGTTGACTAACATGTTGAACAAAAGAATTATGGCCCTTTCTTTTCCAAAAAACATGTAATTAGTCATTTTCCACTTGAATATCAGGTGTCAATAAAATGAGGGCCTCATAATTACTGTTGTGCTGTAATTTCCATTAATTAAAATTATATTCATAACAACATGTTGTTTCTAAATTCCTCCTCAGAAAAACAGGATTCCACTTTTTAATTCTGCAATTTATTTTAAAGGTTAACTTTGACTTGAAAGCAAAAATAGCATTACACTAATATAAAGCTCTGTTTGTTATTACTTACACTAAAAAAAAAAAAAAAAAAACTTGCTAATTTTATTCTAACACTTCTCATCCTGTACATGATTTTTGATAAGTTGAATATATTTAGTGCAGGACTACTTCAAATGTTCTTATCTTGATGGAACAATAAAAAAAACAGTAAGTAGAAAAAATATTTAATGCTGCTAGCAGCTGCTTCTATTGTAGGGGAAAAAATGTGATTTTAAGTTTGTTTTCTCAATATCTAAGAAAACAATTGTTTGCTGGTTTACACTAAACTGGCATGAAGCTGTTAGAATATTTACATAATGTATATTGTATACTGACAAGAATATTTTAACCTTTAGTAACCTGAAGAGTTCAATTATTACATAATCAACCTGAAATGCTGAGAGGTTTTGGGTTGCTTGTTTTTAAGCAGTTCTAGTGGCTTCATTAACAAAGAGCAAATTTTGAGATTGGGCTATTTCAGTATTGTTATTGAACAAGTGAAGTACTGCATTTTATATCTGAACTTCCACTTTCACCATTTCATTATCCTCATTGCAAAAGTAAATTGGATATTTCTTCTTTAGATAGGGCTGGTTTGGGTGTAAATTATTATTGACTGACATAACAGAAAGCCAACACTTACCAATAGAGTCTGTGGAGTGCAGGAGATGTTTTATTCAAGTAGCCATCCAAGTAGGGTGGATTCAAGGAACCTTCCAAGTAACTATGCTGCACAGCAGGCAATTGACCTGCTCCTGAGTGGCATTTGCAAGGGCAGCTTGTTTCCTCTTCTGTGTAGTGACACAGCATAGGATCAGTAGCTTGGCAAAGCCAGCTGCTTTATAAAAACTAAAGATTTCTTTTTAAATGGTGCATAAGCACTGAACTCACTGTGTGTTTGATCTACAATTCTCCAGCTATTGTGTCTGAGGTGAACTTCGCAGCACACAGACTTTAGTCTTATTAAACCGTCATTTGGGAAAATAGTAAGGAACTCTAAGATTAGGTCCAAGTCGCAGTCTTGCTGCAAGGATGTCTTCTAGCTAGTGCACATCTGATACTGGAAAGTTTTCAGCGAAAGAACAGACATGGTCAAAATGGGAAAATAATGTTTGTCCATTAGTATGTGAAACAAGTGTAATAATTTCTTCTGTGTTCCTTGAACTTAGGGGACATGTTGATTTGTTTTATGCTAATTATATGCTTAGCAAGCCTAACAATGTCAGCAATTCAATAGTTATAAGGGAATATTGTGTGTATCCAGCTGTGCAATGGGACTTCCAAGTACAGCACAAACCTAAATCTTTGTATTTGGCTGACTTGCAATAATGTGCCTTTCAAGAAATGAATGCCACAATCCTTTAATTGCCACACATAAGGAAGGTCATTTTATCAAGGAATCAATAGGGTAATCACATAGGTAATTTGCATCATTTCTGCAGGTTTCACACATATGAATAAGCTTTTGCCTCAAAATAAAGTAAGGCCTGGTCTTCCTTAAGTTAAATGGTTCAGAAAAAGCTCCTGGCAACCTAGGAGTTGTTTTTATGATCCTAACATACAACTAGGTATCAAAAAGAAGTGAAAGTAAGTAATGGAGATGCTGGTTTATGAAAAACTGTTGCTGTGGACTGTCAGTTCATAGCCTTACTACACATGATCTAGGTAAAACTGGGGCCCGCACAGGGTTGCTAGCAAACCACGGCACACAGGCTTAGTTTCATTAAAAATCAGAAAAAAAGTTTCTAAACTTAAACACATTAATTCTGTTTTCTAACCTCCCTTGGCTCTGATTTCATAGGGCACAGTCTAGCTCACAGCTTTCTTTTATCTGGCCTCAGACAATTTGTTTCCTTTCAAACAGCAAGCTAGAAAACCAACAAAAGACAAGCCGCAACGATGTGCGTGAATTGTAAGCATTGAAATTAATATTTTAATAACCTTTCCTAAATGATTCTTAGGATCCCTGAAACGCTTCCAGTTGCCAGTCTGAGGATGATGCTCCCCCAGTTGCAAGCAGGTAAAGGCCAGATGGACCAGGCTAGGGGCACTTTTGTCTTGTTTTTAAAAAAACTCCCACTGCTCCAAGAATGTTCTCCAGCCCTGTTCTGCTGAGAGGATTTTTGACAGGCGGGAAGGGGAGTTCATTCTCCATGGCCCATTCAGTCACTGGCTTCTTTCTTTTCCTGAGGCTGCCAGCAAAAATGCCAATTAGTAGCAATTGTGATGGTGATTTCTGAAGTGCAGTTTAAAGGATTTCTAACTGGGTTGGAGCTGTTGTCAGTTGACTGACTGGAATAATAATAATAAAAAAAAAAAGCTTACTGCTTCAACAGAAGCTCGTTAGACTTTCCTGCGTGATCTGCTATGGATAGCATGAACTGCAACAGCTTTTGCCTTCAAAAGAGGGATTTTCCTAAAAGCATCAGTGAGCACTTGGCTGTTTTATCTCTTCTAAAAAAAAAAAATCTTAATTTTAAATTCTGTTAAAAACATAAATAAATGAGAATCTGGAAATAGGAGAAGAAAACCCCAAACTAACCTGTGGGGAATGCATAACTGTTGCAATACACCAGGATCCCTTAAGTGTAGTCTTGTCAAGTGGAAAAAATGTTATGTATTTTTTTCATGTACACAGTTACTGAGAGAGAATCGTAAGCACTAAATGGGTTAAAACACGAGGGACATGATGTACTGATGCTTCATGTTGATATTTTATCATAAACATCACAGAGTGACAAGCCATCCAAATAAAAAAGCATTCATTATTTGCACATAATGCTTAAGCTATATGTGAATCACAGAAAGTAATCTTTTTAAGACACAATCTTTGCTTAAAAGATTTTCTGTATAGGACTGTGCATATTTAGCTTGCCAATTTCTTTTTGTGGTTGCTCGGTTGTTCTTACAGCGCTGAGACCTGTTCTCAGGGGTAATGAGCTCACAGAAGCAACCACTTAGCAAAACCAGCAGAGGTATGTGTATTAGTTGCATTAAATATCATACATTCTTTGATGGTTCCTAAGAGATTTTTTTTTTTAACTTGAACAAAGAAACCCACCGAGTTGCACCTGTGCGAATTGCATGTCCCACACAGGCAGCCTCACCTTGTGGGACACGGAGTGTAGCCCCTGGGTTGTGCCTCTGTCCTCCTTCCAGCTCTTCTCTGGAGGGCTTCCACCTGTCCCTTAAGCCCTGAGCAGTTTTCTCAAACTCTTGAAGGCTTCTTCTGAGAGAAATAGGACATGACTGAAGCAGCACAAGCAGAACAAATCCCACATCAAGCACAAGAGTGCTGCCTCCACCATAACCTGCCTCTCCTAGGGAGCTCCTGGGCTTCATCTAGAGCTCCCTTCAATCTTTTTATCAATGTGCTAGTTAAGTCTAGTAGGAGGGAGCTGGGTTTAAAGTCACTGTCTTCTGAGCAGGTGATGTGAGTTAGTCAGAGTTTGTATCTGTGAGTTAGTGTTCCTGCTGTGCCTGGGGCTGTGAGCTGCCATGAGCCCTCTAAAAACCAGCCAGTGAGTGGAAAAGTGGGGTTTGCATCCGTTATGTCTGTGTTGGGTCAGTTCTTGCTTACTTGGAAGCAATTAAACTGATGCTTTAACAAAGCTAATGCCATTTGTAATGTTTGGGGTGTTTCCAAAGCAGCAATTCAGAAGACTGATATGTGAGGTGTTATGCACTCATTGCATGGAGGTGATTTAAGGATATTTCTCCAAAAAGATTTAGGTAAGATATAGATAATGCTTTTACTTTTATGACTTATAGTAGCTATTGCCTATAAAACATCTACTTAAAGAATAAAACTTTTTTTCTATGTATATCTGTTTCATGAGGGGGTTTAAACAAGCGTAAATTATGAAGAGTTTTACAGATGTGTGTTCCATGACTCCTGTTCCTATAAATGGGGGTTAAAACTAATATTATAATGCACTTTTCAAGCTGCTCATCTAAGTGACAAGTGCCTCAGAGGCTTAGGATGTTCTGAAATATGAAGTAGCTGTCATTTGGAGTGAAAAAAAAAAAAGAAAACTGAATTAATGTTATTTAGAAACAGGGATCACTGGTATAAAAATGAGGAGAAAAAAGACCTCTAAAACTTTTGACCAAAAATACAGGATTTTCCCTATACATCCTCTCTAGTAGCTATTATAATAGAAAAATCAAAATCCTTTGGTTTACTTTTTTTATCTGAAAAAGGGTGCTTATTTTTTTAATTAAAATAAACATCAGGGCTAAGTTGTTTCTTGTAGAGTGAATTTTCAAACTGCCAGAAGCAGTACAGATTTCCACTGGACATGCTCACACCCCCTCTGCTCCTGGCGGAAGTGGCATCAGTAAAATTAGTAACCAGCTGGTCGTTCACTGAAGTTTTACTGTTCATGTTCATAGTTGTAATAACCAATACCTTTAACTGCAAAAGTGGATCCAGAATAAGACCAAAAATCTATGGTTATTTTCCAAGGATACACACTTTTTGAAATGCAGTTTTGTGCACAAACACGCACACATGTGCTTAAGTGCATAACATTGCAATGGGTATGCTGCTTTTTCATAAAACAATAGCAACTGACAAATGGCTTTTATGTAAAATTATTCATGCAAGGATGTAATGTGTTTCATTCTGGCTAAACCTCCTCTGAATATATACATATTTTAACATAAATGACTTATGTGAATATTCTTATATATACACCAAGAAAGATCTCCGAGATTAAAGTACGTCACGTATTTTAGGCACAAGCAGTTAGCCAAATTCAGAGTTATGATCACAGACCACTTCTGAGTAAACAAATTCAGATTCTGTTTCGTGCAACCATATCACATAATGTCTTTTATGTCAGGCTCTGTCTTAAAAATGATTCTTATGATTGCTTGGAGCTATCACATTCCTTTAATGGTTCGTAAGTTTTCTAATTTCCATGCCGTATTATTCATAGCATTTGTTTCATAGCACCGTTATTCTTTTAATTTGATAATTTTTATTCTTCTGGTGCATTTTTTAAAAGTAAACTATAATTGTATTTTGGAATTCATTTTACTAGGCATATGAGCAAGCATCCTTTAGTCTACTTTGTTATAGAGTTCTCCATTCACCAGTTAGCCTTAGTTCTTCTCTGTACTCGTGCCAGTCTAACTTTTCTTTCTCTCCCTTCTGTTGACAAGAATTGTATAAAACCTAGATAAGACCCACATGCACTGAACTAGAGGATGAATGCCTCCCAGTATCTATAGTAAAATAACAAAAATGCTTGTACAGAAAAGCAGGGTACGTTTAGCTTATTCTTGATTGCGTTAACCAGGAATGCTTTTAGAGATAGGAGCATCTGGGGCAGTTCTATAGAGACCCATTCTCTCCCAGTCAGAAATACCTCTGTAATTCTTTAAATATATGTAAAAGAAGGAAGAACGGGATACCTCAAAACAGAGGTGGGAAAATGGAGGCATTAAAAAGAAATATGAGAGAGTAAATGGGAATTGCTAAGGTGGAAGAATTTTGGGACATAGTCATCCTGTTAATAGTCGTAGTCATCATTAATATTCAAAAGATATTTTGATCTTTTTTCCTGTGAACTACCCCCTGGGCTACCATTTCCTGTTATTAGTACACTTAAATTTTAATAGTGTTAAGTTTCATTCTACCATCATTTTCAAGGTCATCTAGTTCGTAGTGTTTGATATTGTAGTGCCCTTCAAGCTGATAGCTTCCAACTTCCTGCCACCAAATAATATTTTCTTTTTGGTTTATACCACTTAAGTAAAGTTGTGCCATAGGGAAACAGTACTATTTGCTCTCAGGATTCCAAAGTAATCCCTGTCCTGTACAGCACAATGAACTCTAAAGGGGTTGTTTTGTTTGGTGTGTGTATATGTCTGTATTTCTCCAATTACTTTCCATGGATTAAAGTAAAGAAACCATTACCTTGCAGAATTTTCCTTTAGGGATTTTGTAAAGCCCTCCTCTCTTTGTCCTAGTAAATTAAATATTAAATATAATTCAAACTAAAATGTTTGCCATTGATTCGTTGGATATATGACTTGCATATTCTAAAGGCAAACTGTCAGAAATCTTGCACTTGATGTTCTAGGATAGTCAACATTTTTTTTTTAAGCAGAGTAGTTAGGTATAATGAATGTGAGTTATTGATTGATCTGAGAAAATATTGTGATTATAACCTTTACTGTAGAGTAATTGAACAAGTGCATAAATATGCAAGTTGTAAAATCCTGTCTATTGTCTATGAAAAAGTTAGATTTTACTCTGCCCTGACACGTCTAGCCTGTTTTTTCATCTAAGCTGTCAAACATTTCCATAGATTCTAAAATCTGTCCCCTGTTCCCCATATTAAATGTCACTGTCATTTTACTCTATGAAAGATGAAGTTTATTTGATGTGGTTGTCATGATAGTTGTAGAAGCAGTGCACCTATCACTTTTTTTCTGTAAAGAAAAGACTGACAGGATGTGTAGTCATACTTATTTTCTTCGGTGGCTTTTGCAGAGCTAAACTGTAGTTATGTATATTTTCTTTACTCAAACAATTTACAGAATACATAAACATGTAATAGTCAAAAGAGACTACTTGCATTCTACGCAATAGGATTTACTCTGTCCAGATCAGTATAGCTGGAAATGCTGCTTGGAAACAGCTATATTCAATGTGTGTTTGTTCTTGCCTATAGCAAAAATCCATCACCAAATAGTTATGAGAAATAACGTGTAAATAGTCACCCCTAAGCGTTTATGCTGTTTCTTTCACTGGGATGAAAGAGTAACTTAGTGAACAATTAGTGGTAAGGAACCTCTTGGGATGTGAGTCATCATTCCAGTCAGGCTGCAGAGTACTGAGAAATGAAAGTATTGTCTTTTTCTGTGGAATTCTTTCAGATAAGAAAACTTCAACAAGATTGTCACAACAAGATCGTGACAGTCTCCATTTCGCTTTCATACTCTTGTGCTTGGATGGCATAAGATCTGCGCAGCTGACTCCTACACCAGTGAGTCTGCCTGTTGCTCCCAAGCCCATGTGGTCCTGGGAGAATCAGATACCTTAGTTTTATCACTTTTGAATTTTGTGTTTTCCATACATTTCCTCTTGTCCTACTACTAGTTACTGGCTGCCAACTAGCTTTAACTCCATTTGCCACAAGTACTTATGCTCGACATCTACATTTGCAAATAAGGCACGGGTGGATGAGGTCTTGAGGGCCTTGGTTTAGTGTTTGATAGGAATGATTGGACTAGAAGATCTGATGGGTCCCTTCCAACCTGGTTGTTCTATGATTCTAATTCAGTTCTTTATTGTCTGTAGGACACCATTTAACAGTACAGATCTGTGCAGGTCCAAGCCACTGTTTCGGGAGTACATGCATATGCTAAAGAATGATAATTTTCCCATAAAAATACGTAGAATCTAAAATGACCAATGTCTAGTTGGCCAAATGGTAGATACTAGCAAGACCTGTGCATACATTACTGCACTAATCTTGCTGTCTGTGGGTGTTTATTTTGTCTTATTTATTAAGGAATAGTGTCTACTGAGTTCACGGAATGCCTTAATTCAGGTCTTGTAGCATGACTGGGCTTCACGGAAATGCTGTACAGTTGTTAACACTGTCCTTTATTATGACATGACCCAAATCACCTGTCATCAGCATGAAGAAAAAGAGTTATTTAATGAGCCTCATAGCAACCAAGCAGCAAATCCCATACCTAAGATTAGTTTAGGTATAAACTTCCTAACGAGTGTTTACAAGTTATCATGAATGAAGTGAGATTTGTTGTTATAATTGAAAACCTTTCCTACTTCAGGAAGCCTAACTTAAAGTATTAATGTAAGTTATGGCAAACACTCACCTGCAATATATTCTGGTAAATTGAGGCATCATTTAAGTGAATATTTTAGTCTGTCAAACTTGCCTGAGCAGTTATAATAAATGTAAAAAAAAAATTTGCAAGTCTAGCTGGATTATATATTATTAATAATAGCCTCCAAGATATTTCAGGCACCATACAAAAATGTAACATTGACTGCGATGCCAAAGGGCTTGCACAAAATAATCAGGCAGATGAGAAGCATTAGATATGACTAGACACTTGTAGATTTTCCCTTAAATCACTATAATTCACGCTCATTAGAAAGAAACATCAGTTGCCTATACTTGTCTCCATCTCTTCTAAGTTTGATTTCTAGAGTACAGCCCTCACTCATCACAACAAAACAGGCCTGATTTGTTTATCCTAATGTGTGTACTTATATGTTCCCCCTTAACTTTCTATTTGAGTACTTCAGAATCCTTCTGAACCTCATAAAGCAACGACGAGGTCAAGGTTTAGTATAGGAGAGAACTGAGAGGAAAAAATAGTGAAGTTGTGTAGAAGGTGCAGAAAACTAGAAAGGGTCTACAGATGTAGGGCAGCTCTCCATCTAGTCATGGTCTATTCTCCCATCTACTGCCTGTCATGTTTTTCTCATTATCTGCTTGACATCACTTAAAACTACAAAGTACCTATTTTCACCTAATAGTTAAGCTAATACATGTCCAAAGAAAGCGATCCCCAGTCTATTTTTAGCAACCTGTTTGGGTCTTCATTTTTGTTCATTGAACTAATAGAAGAGAGAGAATTAATTTTAGAGAGGAGATGTTGTAAAGCTGTGTTATGAGATCATAAATTGATGTGGAGAGGGTAGATTCATATTTTCTACGCTCTTCGTGTTCTAAGGAGAAAGAGCACGGGAACGGAAAGCTGGCCATTCAAACCCAGCACAGGGAGATTGTTTTTCTCTTGGGACTAATGATTAATCTGCATCACTCATTGCCATATGGTATCCTGAACTGAACATTAATAGGAATAAAATAACACTCTACTTGAAATGATTAGTATTTAAAAATATGTCAGAGTATTGAAAGGATTACACATCTTCATGCTTCCTTGCATAAATGGTCTTGTGTGGCAAAAAGGACACTTTTCACAGGGTAGATTTGTCTCCTAAATAAAGAGGTTTGGAGTTTTCTTCCTGTTAAATGTCACTGTTCAAGACAGGATTTGGGATTAGATGAGTGCTTTGATCTGTGCTGGCCATTCCTCTTGACACTCCAGTCGAGGAGTTCTAGGAGTAAAATTTGTCGTCTTGAAGAAGTTTTGATCATCTGGCTGCCTTGGGAGATGGAGTGCTGCTCCTGATCTGACAAAGTGCTGTGATGGGTTGAGATTTTCAGTCAAGCTTTAGGCAGCAGTGAACATTTTCTGACAAATTATTGTGTACTCAGAAGTAGTTGCTAGTAATGGAAATGCTAAGGAGTGACTAACCGAGTAACATGTGCTACTGTAATTAAAAGAGTATCAGAAAATCTCCAAAAGACTATTTCATAATCTGCTGAAGATTTCTGTTTTTCTTTGTTTCATGTCTTTAATAGTGCCCTTAATAATGCCTTTAAAATTGCCCTTGTTTAGACTGAGAAAGCCTTGAGAGAGGATAAGCAGATGTCTGAAGTTACTTCCCAAATGCTACCATTTTAGATGTATTCAAAAGTGTAATTATTGTTAATGAAGGTCAGTGTGCCTTAACAAATAGATAATGTCAAAACCAGGACTGTTAATTTTGGTCGAAATACCATATTAATTCCCTTAGGGATTATTTTTTTTTTAATAATATGTTCAGCTTGATTCACAGAGAATTGTGTATGTACTTTTACAGCAGCACACTAGGGTGTGTGAAACATGCAGATGGCACTTGAGGGTGGTTATGAAAGATCATTTGGAAGATCGAGCTAGGAGGAGTGATGCGTGATGCAGCCTCTGCCATACTAGTGTGTAGGGTAGTGCTAAGTTTCATCTAGTGGGATATCTGTTGTTTCCAGTCTAAGAGAGATTTTGGAAATGAATTAGCACATACATAGTGTGGACTGGAACCTCAGTGCAAGATCCAAGGATGATCCACATTGAGAGCATTAGCTACTTTTCTCTTGTTCAACAATATACAAGTTGCAATGTGACTTAATTGATCCGGTGAGCTTAACATTTTTCCCTTTGTTCCTTTAATTCAACAAAAGCCCTTCCACTGACTTTAAGTGGATTCTGGATTGGACTCTCAGGCTAACCCAGAGAAATAATTGTGGCTACTACGGGAGCTGAGACTGAAAACCTTTTAATTTTACAGTACTTCCCAAACAGTTAGGAGCTCAGATTCAATAGATGTACTAATTACTTTGAATTTTGTTGTTGTTCTCTTTAATGTTTTCAGTTATGTATTAATTTAATAAATACTCCATTGAAAGATGATCCACAGTTATGTACGTGAATAAAGTGAGGCCTTGTTTCGATGTTATTAAGTGGTGTATAAATAGGTAATTTAAAAAAAAACCACCTTTGATTGAAGATGCTTATAATACACACATAATTAGAATGCACAACGTTCACCTTTTATTTTGCAGGTACTGAGTATTGACTGGCTTTGTCTAGCCTAGCAGCTCTCCCAGACTCTCCTTTGTGAGTGGCAGAGAAGAGATAGCAGTGAAAGAGGAGACAAGATGCAAGTGTTATCTCCAAAGTACAATCAGATTGTCATTTTATTTTGTGTTACCTTTTGCAAATCACAGTCTGATTGTTTAAATGCTTCTGTGCTTGAGAACACTTGCAGCCAGGGAGTATTATCAGAAAATACGTAGTTGTAAAAGAAAAATCCTAAAAGAAAAAAAAAGTATTGCAAAGAAGTGCTCTGGTTACTTCATCATGGTTCATGATCTCTTCAAAAGCAAATTATTGTTTAAATAAGAGTTTCTTTTTTTAAAAAAGAAATTCAGGTGTAAAAAGTTTTCTGTACAACCTTTGAAGTAACCAGCTAGTAGTTTAAAATCTTAATTTCAGTTTCTGGCAAGGACCCTGTATAACCTTGAGAGAAGTTAATTAACATTTGTTTTATTCACATCTAAGATATTTGAACATCTGATGCATAAGTTGGTAATCACTGTGTGTTACTTCTTAGGCCCTTGTGAAGGTAAATACCTTAAGCACATTAAAAAAACAGGGATATGCATTAGCTCATAACTCAGATTTTATTTCATACTATATCTTGAACTGATAGGGCAGAACGTACAGAAACAGATTGCTTATCTTGTTATAAACTGTCCCAAAACTTTCCAATTGTTTTAGTCACCTGTTCATCACTCCCATCTTAATTACACTAATGTTTATTTACTGTAGCAATAATGATACAGTAATAGTCATTTGTTGTAAGTGCTTAGTTGTGACTGCAGAGTAACTCAGCCAAACTAGTTTTGCAAGGACAGACCTAGGTACTACAGCAGACTGATCGTAGCAATTGAGACCTTGGTGTAAAGGGGAGTTTCTCAGTGCAGATGTGTAGATCAGCACTTTTCGGAGTGAACACTGGAAGCATTTCATTGCACCCATGACCTATGGCAAATATCTGCATGCCACTTCTCTGTGGATACTTTAGATGGAAAAAGACGGACCTTACACAGTGTGTTTTGTATAAACCTATTTTTTATTCACTTTCTTGGAAACCTCCTGAGGAAACAAGACATATTGAAATTAAAACAGCAGCAGAAGAAAAAAAAAATCAGTTACTGGGGTGAGGTTGAGAAAAGCAGAAGTGACAGCAGTTATACGAAGAAGCGCTGGCTCTTGAAGTTAAGCTGCTCTGTCACATACCATCAATTGGACTATTATCTGGCACAGGAGGACTGTAATAAATTGTCAGATTTTCTTCTTAGTCGAAATGATGGGATGGAAATTGTGCTGCGTATTTTTGGACAGGAATGGGAGGAAAAATCCAGCATGTAGCTGATTTCCTCACATGCCAGACCTGCCATGATGTACAAACCCAATTTCCAAAATGCAGCTCTTAGAAATCGTGTATGATAAAAGCTGAGATGGTTAAAAAAAAAAATCATGTCTCTTTTTCGAGAAAATAAGGTGAAGGAGGAGAAAAGTAATTAATGAGAGAGAAACTTATTTTATTTGTTTTAAATATGAAAAAAAAACCCACACCAAAAGCCAAACGTGATTCTACATAGATTTTTGTTCCTTGTCAGGTCAAATTATAAGGAATGCAGGATTTTGTTTGTTGCTGTCTCTGGTTCTGTAGTATTTTCATTTGAAGTGAACTTTTAAAGAATTATAGTACCAGAAGAGTTCGTTCTCAAGTAGCTGGATCTGATGAGCATTGCTTTTGTGTGATTCGAAAGATGTTATTACACTTGGAAATACTCTGTGTACTGGGTCAGTCAGAAAGGTGAAGACTGAAAAGACTTAGCAAGCCTGTCAGAATACTAGGAATCAGAAAGCATAGCTGAGAATCATGTGATTGTGAAAAATGGAGATTATTTACTTGCATTATTCCAGTGCTATTAGGAACTGAGCCAAAACTGGAGGTGCCAGATCATGTTGAAAAAGTATAAAAAGTCATCAAGCACAGATTATATTGATGTATGCATTTCGAAGAAACATACTAATATGAGCAAGCTGTTAACTGAAGTGTGTAGTTTGCAAATAAATATAGTGGTAGAAGGAAGAAGGTAGCAGCTGCTCTACCTAGTTTGTATAAAATGCTGGATATAATGCTAGAATCATTTTAAAATGAGAAAACTTGCTGAGAAAGTGTTTCAAAAGATCTCAAATCTCCCATCAACGTGAAAAGATTTCTAAAAACCTTAATTGTACCAGCATAGTTTCTGTCTAAGTACAGTTTCCACTGTGCTGCTTAAGGGTTTTCTCAGTTTGTTGACTGAATAACAGATGCACTAGAACCTGTTGAAATAATTCCTTGGAATGTTGAAAGATTAAAGTCTCTGACAGATTGATAGAAAAGCAGTTGTCATGAATTGTCAGGTAAATTATTGCTTTGGATTAGAAACTTGATAAGACTCTAAAAATAGGTTAAGAATAGACAGTTTAGAACAGTGTTGCCTCAAGGTTCTACTCTGCCACACTAAAAAAGAGGTCTTAAGAAAGAACTTGCAAGGTGATAGATGGCACAAGAGAAAAGAGATTAGTGAATGTCAGAGAGGTTCGAGGGTGTCCAAAGATTTGATCTCAGCTGAGAAACTTTAGATTCACCAGTGAATGATAACTGGTATATTTACTGTTCATACATGTACAAGCTATAAAACGTTATGGTACTGTGTGTTTTTTATGGTTTTACTCTTTTTTTTTAATTATAATGGCTTCAGAGGAATATGAACACAGTTTCATTTTTTTGGGTGCAGAATTTCTTATTCTCATGTCAAAGTCCATTATTTAGCTGAAACAGTGTTTCTTTAAGAATAACCTGGATTATTTTATGAGATGGTGCTATTACAATTGATTTTTTTTTTGGTGTTTATGGTGTGGGTATATATCTTCATATTGTGGGTAAAGCAGTGGGCAACAAATCTTTACAAGCCTTTACAAAGCTTACCAAGCATGAAAGAGATTTCACGTACCATCTGCTGTGTGAAGGGCATGTTAAAGGAGTCCCCCATTTCTCCAGAGCATCAGCACATTCATGCAAATTCCTGTTCTCCTACCTACGCTTCTGAAAGTGATGGAGTGTACTATCTACACAGTTCATTGACTCAGATTTGAACTGTACAGTCTTTTTCATAGGAAGACTGGATAGCTGTGTAACAGCTAAAACACGCACACTCAGGTGTAGTCAACACCCTTCTTTGCAGCAGAAGCAGTCAACTACTTAATATGGATAATTACACTGAGAATTAATTTTTTTCTGAAGTCCCAACAAAATTTCATAAAAGTGGTTAAAACTTCTGGAGAAGGGTAAACTCTTGACATTCAATACTGAATTAGTAGTCGTTCCTCAAAGAATTAATCCATTATTTGTCACAATTGAAATAATTGTCATTATTGAAAGTCTGTTTGAGCAGCGAGATAAAAACCAAAGGAAAAAAAATGAAAATGCATTAGTAATGAGTTCAGTGCTCCTTGTTCTGGACTGAACCAAATCATTTAACCTGCTTGAATCAGGTGTAAAGATTTTTCATCCACATTGATTACAATGACTTCTGTAAACTGGAAGAAATGCTTCTTATGACACAATCTCATGGTACTTAAACAATTGTAGACTATGACTTTGTTGTAGGCTTTTACTTGTCTTATACTAGCAAGATCTCAGACTGAAAGAGCTCACACGCTGCAAGATTTCTTGACAATCAATGTTTATTACTTTTACTCTAGTGCTCAAAACCCCCCGCATTACAGTTAAGTCATAGAATTGTAGCAACATAGAATGGTTTGGGTTAGAAGGGACCTTAAAGATCATCTAGTTCTAATTTTCTTCCATGGGAAGGAACACCTTCCACTAGATCAAATTGATCAAAACCTCCTCCAACCTGGCCTTGAACACCTCTAGGGTTGAGGCATCCACAACTTCCCTGGGTAACCAATTCCAGTGCTTTACCACTTTCAGAGTACAAAATTTCTTCCTAGTATCTAATCTAAATCTCCCCTCTTGCAGCTTAAAACTGCCAATGTCCTTCTTATGTTGATGGTCCCAGAACTATTCCATCCATCAAATCCATCTCTTTCCAATGTAGAGATGAATGTCATGCAGGACAGTGATGAATGCTTTGCACAAGTCCAGGTAGATGACATCAGTTTCTCTTCCCTTATCCTCCAAATAGGTGGGATGGAACTTGGATTGAGGGAAGTCTTCTGCAGATATTTCAGTTTGATTGCTTTACTCAGAACTGTTATTTTGGAAGAAATAATTTCCTTGTTTAAGAAGAATAAGGAAGGTCCCTCCTGTGTAAAACTTTCTCCTTACTTGCTTTTATCTTTATTTTGTTGTTGAGTAGTGAACTAAGTTAAAAGAAATTAAATTCCGTATCTGGAATTCCTGGGTTTACTACAGACTGAATTGAGAAGTTTTGGTGTTTGAAGAAGTTTTCTCTTTTATTCACATTTTGCAGCTCAGAGCTATCTCCATCATATAACAAAAGAAAACAACTAGATAACAGAATGAGTCAAAAGAGGCAGATTTTTATAAGTGTTAGCTGTGGGGCTTTCTTGTCCTTCGACATTGATTTTTACTAAATGCCATAGGCATAATTCTATTCATGCTTGGGAAGCGATTCCCTAAACTGCAGTATAAAACTTGGCTTATCACCTTAAACAGAGTCTTAGTCATTCTGTAAATCTCGTAAGGTAGTCTCATAGGAAACAGTCTTTTCATTTGCTTATTCGAGTTGAGTTTCTCATATAATGCTATCCAAAGACAGCTCGCTCAGTTTTATACGTTTGTACCCCTGTTCTAAATTCTGATGCCTCAATTATAGCACTATTAATTATATTTTAAAAGGAAAACACAAAATAGGCAGTAAAAAACTTATCACCTAGTCCAAATTTCAAAGCAGAACGTATTTTCCCCAAATCAATGTTTCGTTGGCTGTTAACTGTGGATTAAAGGGAAAAGTCATGCTTCTTTCCAAGATAAAGTAATACAGGAATTGTTTCAAGGTCCACAAAGTCATCTCTGTCAGTTAAACTTTACATCAGGCTGTTATTTTTCAAATATATAGCCTGGGATTTTCAAGAAAAAATAATTGTGTATATTGCTGGAGTGTTTAGGAAGTGAATTCAGCATAATCACTGTTAATAGTACAAGTAGTTAGTGACAGTGTCCTGCGCTTCTGTCATTTGTCCTGCTTGAGTATGGTTTTAGCATTAGTTTATAAAGATTTGAAGTCTAAAGCTAGGAAAACACAACAAAAATTAGAGAAATAGCAGATTAATCTCTCTTTGACTGTGTAAACATAATTCTGTATATTAAATTGAGGGGTTACTAATCCCTTACAATCATGTTTCTTCCAATTAAGTTGCAGGGCTTTAAATACTTTGAATCACAGGAGGCTGAAGAAGCAAGTGCAGTGTCAGAAAGGGGAGGAGGGTGATAATCCTAAATGAAAGTAATTTTATTAGGAGAGAAAGCGAGCAGCACACAGAAGTTCTGAAGTGGAGGAGTTCAGAAAATAAAAGATTCTGCAAAATGCTTTGACCCCCTAGGGAAGTGAAGAAATAAAATTGGGATTTTCAGCTTGATTAAAGTTTGATTTATGAGCTGCTTTTTGTTAACAGCAGTGGAACAGGAGGAGGAGAAAAAGGATTTAACTTGTAAGGGAGAAAATTCTTTTGGAAATTGCCTTTAAGTTCATGGAGTTAAAAAAAAAAAGACAAATGAAACTGGTTTGTAGGTACTCCCCTTCTAGCCTCTACTTTGTTCTCCACTCCCCCCAATCCATAGTTAGGAATTTTACACAATAGTGATGTAATCAAAAAATGTAGCAGATGACTAATTTGGTATTTATTATTGTTCAAGAGTAAATAGCTTAATATTGAGGCATATCTCCTGTATTTATATTGCATGTTATCTTACTTAGGTGACACAAAAATGATCTATAAGAAGATCACAAGTTTATTTGCATACATGGAGGTCTTTTGCACAGAGGTTTTTGTATGTAGGAGAACAGGAGGTGGAAAATAAATTTCAAGAGGTGCTGAAGCTCTGTGCAAAAAGGTGCAGTCTTTCACAAATGGAATTAAGATGAAATATGAAATAATGAAGGGTCTCTTAGATTTTTCTCCTCCTGGAAAGAAAGAACATGGCTAAAGTTAGGGTTGGTTGGGAGTGGTAGGTGGTAAAGCTGTCTTCTTGCTCGGTGCATGGAAAGGTTTCTCCATCCTTGTTTCATCAAGCTCTTGCTCCAGTTTCAGTGTTGGTGATGTGAGCTGTCAGTCCACAACAAATGGCAGAACAAATGGATGTTTGATCCTGCGGTCTCTTTTTCTGCAAAACATTAAGTAAGTGACTCCTGGACCCAGCAACTTAAAGCAAGATGCTGTTTCCACAAGTCTAGTTCTCCGAAATGGAGTCATGATGACATCCTACCTTAGATCCAAAGTGACATAAGGTATTACAATTACCAGTTTTTTAGTGCACTGAAGGGTTAAAGAAAATGCTGTCATGCTTTGTAAGTAATAATGGGTTCACATTGGCTCACAAATTGCAAGTTACTATTGTAGAATACCTTTTGAAGATAAATGTAGGAGTAAAATTGCTTTTCAGTTTGAATTGACTCAGACGCTGAAAATTCTGAATTGTCATCATAAAAATTCAGGCTTCTAGTGCTTTGCCTTCCACTTTTAGATAAAGCAGCAAATCTGTGTCAAGTAATAACACACAGGAATATTTTTTTTTCACTGAAAAGTTGTTATAACTTGTTGTTCATCAAAAGTTGTAAATGATGAGATACTTGATGAGATAGTTTTGACCACTTTACAAATACATGAAATCTTTTCTTAATTTCAATTTAACTTGAATTCAAAATAGACTCCCAAAGTTTCCTGCTAATAAGAAGCTAGGTGATACAGTTATTTCCTCTATAAACACTCAGATCATACATTTGTCAGTAAAATGAGTAGAACACAGTAGCTCTTGAAACCATCTGTCACCCATCATCAGGACTTCTTTATTTCTAAAAATTTACCTGTTCACTCTAAGCCAAACACTACCCAGTTTGCCAATACACACTGTATTTCAGTAAAAAATGGAAAAAGTATAAATGACTGATTTTAAAATTGTTTTCCTTTCCTTAATAATATAAACCAGCATATACTACATATTTTTTTATAAAATTCTTGGATTTAATGTTATGTTGGCTGTATATCAGCAGATGTTAACATCTGCTGAAAAATAACAGTACAAATATGCATGATATTATGTGTCTGTTTAACCAGCAAACTCTGTATTTCACTCTTGCAACTGGAGTATGATATATAGGGGTTTCCCAAGTATTACCCAAATCAAGATTTTCAAACTGGGAGTTAGTAGGCTGAAAACTTTCTCTAATAGCTGCCTGCTGATAGGCAGTAACATTTCAACACTGTCAGTGTATCACGATTTTAAACATTGTCTATTTGTTGTTCTTATGGAATGATACTCTCGTAATGCTCAACGTTATGTGCATGATACCAAACCATAGCAGAGGTGGCAGGCACAGGTATAACAGCAGTATATTCTTGCCTCCTTTAAACCAGAGTGCAGAATCTGGTCTAATTCCCAGCTCTCTTGGCAGTGGAAAGGGAGGAGATGTGTGGGTGGCCATGTCCTCTTTCCTTTCACCAGCCTTAGGCACCTTCCTCTTCCCATTGGTGGGGCACCCGTGGACAAGGTGGATGGGAGGCTGACACAGGAATGGGTAAGGGAGGAGGCTAATCGTATTACTTCAGCTCACTGAAATGGGAGCCAGAGATGTTTCCCCTCACCCCAAGTTGCCTATACTAGTGACTTCGCTATATCAACATCCTTAGAAGAGGTTATAGCTCTGTAATGAGAAAGCAAGTTAGTGGAAAGCAGGAGAGAGGAGAGATTTGAAACATCCAAGTTGTTCACAGATATGTTATATAGCAAATATATTGGCATGAAATTTATATTTCATGTCTATTAAAAATGCAGTATGTTTACTGAAAAAAAATCTTAGCAAGTGCTGCCACCACAATTGTAAAACCAAACTCCACCTCTGTGGGTTTTGTTTCATAAGTGTTTAGGTATGGGGATAAAATCGGACACTGTAAAACCAATTAGGATTTCATACCGAATGATTTTATTCTAATAAAGACAGAGTACTTTCTCTTCCATCAGTGCACACATACAGTGCGGGGCTGGATGCAGCACCAGCAAGTACTGGTGTATTTGTAAATTTACAAATATCAATCTGTAAAGCCAGTGTCTGAGATTTTAAAGTACAATGTCATGTCTTCTCAGCGTTGAAGAATTGTCTTTATTACATTATATGCAGTAGATGGCTTCTGAATGTAGAAATTTGTCCCTACAATCACTATACATTTAAAACTATCTTCCTGTCACTTGGGTGTTTCTAGGCTGTCTCTTTACCACTTAAAGAAACTGGACTGTCACCACATTCCTGGCTTCCACTGTCGAGCTCTTGGAAGAGAAGTGGGCTTAAGTACTGCAGATGAGCGTTATCCGTAATTTACCATGAAAAGCAGAAGCTTCGAGGGCAAAAATTCTGCCCTCTCGCATCTTTTCTGGGCACTATTTTATTTTTAATGTACTCTTACAAGGTAGCTTTGAACTTGTTTCACAGAAAAGAGCCTCCAGCTGTGCGTCTTACAAAAAGCACGTAGACCTCAATTAATCATTCTTTTTGTTCCTCTGACTTGAGTGTGATCTCTGTTCCACTCTCACTGATGGAGCTGACACTTTAACTTCATCTAAATTTATTATTGATCTAATTCAGTAGAACACACAGCAGAACAGATTTCCAAAGTGTAATAATAGCCACTTAAAAATTAAGTCCACCACATACAGAGACAACAATTTCAGTTTCTTCAAAATTATTTACATCTTCCACAAACATGACTATTCTTCCTCCTGCTTATTAAGCTACTGTCTAAGTTGCAGCATGTCCACTATAGGTCAGATATAATTTTATGTGATTATTGTTATACCTTCTATGTTGGGATGATTTTTAAAGTGCTTGTCACCGTGTTGAAGAATGGGTTTTGTTTTCCTTGAGCAGAAACTGGGACGATTCAGATAAGCTACTGAATGGGGAGCTTCACTTATTTGTACTCATTAACAATGGAATTTAGCATTCTGGGTCACGTAACTGTGGTTCCCAGGCCACAAAATTCTTTGCTAGTGTGAATTCCTGCAGCTGTTTCCATCAGATTGGAGTGGGTAGATCAGCCGAAATGCGTTTATTCAGTTTCTCAGAAATACTCTGATTACTCAGCCTACGGAAGAATAACGGTTTGAAATTTCTTACTGTCTGGCAACCGGGTCAGGTGGGAATTGTTACCTTTTCCTATCTACTGCTGTATGAGTAGAACTGTAGGTCAGCTGGAGTAGAATTTGATTAAAAAGTTGGGACAGCTTTTCTTGTTAGCCTGTAGGTGAAGTAGCAAATAGACCTCCATTGCATGCATTCATCTGTGTGAAATAACTTCTCAGGAAACTTTTTTCATCAGCAGTGTCCCTTTCCATTCTTCAGTAAGAATCTCTCTAGACAACAAACCTAAAACAAAAACATCATTAAGGCAAAGTGTATCCCAAATAAACAAAAATTCGTTCTTGTCCTCTAGGTGGCATTTCTTGGTGTGCTTTTTGCTAACTAGGGCAATTTTTATTATTTTTTTAAATCACTCAAAACCAAAAAAATCACGAGAGAGCCCAGGAACAAGCTGTCTGTCAAAGCAAATTCTAATGCAAACATGGAATACTCTGGCCGTTGGCCTTGCAGTTGTACATGCAGAAGAGAATCACAAATGATCGCTGAGTTCATAAATTAGCAGCAGCACAATTGTGCCATATCTATGACATGTCATTTCCTCACTGCAATTATCTGTGCTTTACCAGAAAGCCATTTTTTGGTAGAACAAAATGGGAGAATTAAGTTTCCTTTATATTGCGCTTACTTCATTGTGATCACAGGCTTCAGTCCGCCTAATCCAAATTGGTTAAATGTTAAAGCAATTTGGCCTCTTTTCAGCTCCAATTTCTACTTTCAGAACCTAAAGACTGTGAACTCTGTCTCACTAAAGGGTAAGCTTAATTTTATTTTCTGTTATGTGAGCTAATTTGTGAGGGGTTCTCATAATGTCATGTCTTCAAGGAGATTGCAATGAGTGTCTTAAAGTTCAGGCCAAACATGTGAATTTGCTGTTCGTGTTGTAGTATTAATTAGAACTAACTTAGATCTTTTCAAAATGTCCAAACTCTACAGTTCAGAAAGCAGAAAGTCTCATCTACAAGTGATCTGAGACCTTGGGCAAATTCCATCAGAAGTGCATTTAGAGGAGAAATCGGGATTCCTCTGCTGAATTGCTGTTCCATTGATACATTATTTTTCACTTAGCCTTCTATTCATTCTTAGTGGCTGTCGTATTGTTTACATTTTTATAGGGGCAGGGCACCTAATTACTACATTCGGCAGACTCTATCACAGCAGAATGCATTTTAATATATAATAAGGTGTTATGATTTGAATGAAACCAGAGCTTTCACTGTGTAGTGTTGCATCCATTCTTAGCAGTGAGTCCTCAGAGATAACCAGACCAATCAAATACTATGCAAGTAACCTTAAACCAGATCCTAAGATACGGTTCCTTTTAGTGACAGTAAGACAAGAATTTATCTATGAAAAAGCAGTGCAGTGAAGGCTATCAGTGTGATTAATTCTACTTAACCCAACTCTGAGGCAAAGGGAATGTATACAGCTCATAAAGGTTGTTGGAGTATAACCCAAGCAAGCATCTTGTAGACACTATGGTCTCTCCTAACTTAGTTAGCTGTGAACCATCCATCGAGATTTTAGGCTAGAGATTAGGAGGAGGTTTTTCCACAGAAAGGGTCATTGGGCATTGGAATAGGCTGTCCAGGGAGGTGGTTGATTCACCTTCCCTGGAGGTGTTTAAGGCACGGGTGGATGAGGTGCTGAGGGACATGGTTTAGTGACTGATTGGAATGTTTGGACTCGATGATCCAGTAGGTCTCTTCCAACCTGCTTGTTCTATGATTCTATGAGATGTATTTTTCACTCAGTAACAGATTAATGATATTTTGAACTATGTCTTATTCATAGTTTGCTACGCATGGTCCCACATTGCCTTAAGATATTCGTGGCCATTCAAACGTTGTAACTCTAGGGCTCCTGGATTTCACAGGATAACCAAAAATTCATGTTAGGTAATAGCAAAAGAATATATACAGGTGTGTCTGTAATGCATTTCAAACAACTTGGTACTATCATATTACCATCTCATGTAATTCTCAAAGATATTTTCTTAATATGATTCTCTTCAGGTTACAACAATACATGCAGGTTTGATTTTTTTTTTTTTAATTAAAATTAATATTCCTAGAAACATAGAGCAAGGAAAAGGCTGGAAAGATGTATTCTGTTTTGGAGGAATGGAAGGATTGAAGAGTTTTCAAGGTAATGAAACAGAGGGGTTTGCCATCATCCCTCACATAAGGATAAAATAAGAGCCATTTTATGCATTTTTATGGCTAGTTCATGCTAGATACATCTGAGTTGGCATATCCAGTACCGATTTCAGTTTACTCCATGGCTGTGAGTGATACACTACGAAGAAAAAACAGCTGTGATTCCCTACACTGCAATGATAATCATGATTCACTGCAGTGACCAGTGACCATTCCTCTGAGGGGCCAGGTGTATCCCCTATAACTCTTTATGGTGGATGCTACCTGGTTCACTTGCTCCTAGTTCACTGTATTGGTAGTTTATGCTTTTTTTTTCCCATATGACTGGGCAGAAAGCAGGAAGGCTGACTGGTTCATCCTGGCTGCCGTACGCGATGCAGGTGAACACCCTGGGTGGAGGACCAGTGTGCCAGAGCATGGCAGGTGTATTCAGCAACAGCTCAAGTCCAGACTGGTTCATCTCAAACCTCTAATCACTCAGGACCCACCACGTACTTACATATTACTGTTGATATATTTTGATGAATGGCAGTTGTCGTGCACATGATAGCAAAAACATTAATTAGATTCTTGATCATTTTCATTACTCTGGCCCTGCAATAATAAAATACTGTTACCTTAGTTATTGCTTCCTTAATTGCCACTGGCTTACAGGTGAATGCACAGTAGATTTACAGCTGAAATATCATACATACACATTTACAAGCAGCCAGTGGTGTTTATATAAGGTGAGTCAAACAAGGAAACCTGTAACGTGCAAAACCTCTGACATTTCAAACAAGACAACAAGAGTTTAAGGAGCTCTCCTGCTTTCTGAAAACACTAATCACAGTGATATTTTACTATATAGAGGTTCTGTGCTTTCAGATATTTCACATGCAATTTTACCAGCCTTTTGGAAATTTATTCTTCACCTTTCCATCTACATTTCTATGTAATCTTTATATTCCTATCCTGAAGATATTCTTTGTTTTCTTTAGTTTACTTCTGTCTAAATATTGTATGACAACAGCTTGTGCTGAAAACAAAAAGCTGCAAAACTGAGGAGAAAGAGTAGAGAAAGCTACTCCTACTCTATCGGTTAAATTATGGAGACTGAAGAACTAGGCTTAATCAATGAGTATCCTTTGGCAAACATGATAGCATAGCATTGGCTATGAGTTTTCTTCTGAGCTGTGTAAATGAAAGTCAGGGGTTCGGTGGAGGATTGTAAAGTGCATCAACTGCGAATTTAGAAAGAGAAAATATGGCCAAGGGATTGAGTCAAAGGATATGGTCAAGGATTGAGTCCTGTGGAATACATATTCCAGCATATGAGCCCTTAGAAATTTTTCACTTTTGTTAAAACAAACTGAAATGTTGTTGAAGGGTAAGCTGAATTATTTTTTCACTCCTATGCAACAAAAAAAAGTTCTGAAATAGTGACCGCTAGGAAAGCATGCATCAAATGGTTAAGCTGTTTTTCCATTGTTTACAAATCTCTGGCCTTCTTTTTGATCATCTGAATAATACCTCTGCAATCCTGTAACCCAGAAACAAATCCCTGCCCATGGTAAGAAAGCTGAGGAAATCTCATTCTTCTGAACATTTTTTAATTAGTTTGGATGGAGGATAAAAGGCAATTCAGGCAAAACAAGATAGTTCTGAATATAACTTGTGGCTATATACTTTCTCTCACTTGACTTAAACCAGAAGTACATGTTTTCAGAAATGAGCTTATGTTAATTACAAAATTTTCCAAGTATACTCTTTTTTTTGTGACTAAGTTTATTTCCAAAGGATGTGAGATGAGTCTGAAATGTTAGTACAGAGAGATATTTTAGCACTTTGGACCCTGGTTTATCCCAGTGAAATCAGGCATATGGTTGTGGACTACCAGGGATCAGAATAGCCCTAATCTCTGCACCTTGGCCTTATGTTCCTCCTCCCATTCATGTATTTACTCTCATAGCCAGATTGGTTCATTCGTTTTCAAGCAACTCTTTTATTTCTAAATATCTGTTCAACTTAAATCTACCTCTATTTTAAAGCTACTTTTCTTTTAGCATTCACACTGTAATTTATTTTTTATTAATTGACCTGAAAGCCTCAGTTGTGCCCGTAAATAACATGAATGAAACAGAGCCCAAGTTTTAAGTCTTCTTCCTGACAGTTATTCGCTAACATTGGAGGTAATGTAATTAATTACTCAGTTTCTTAAGGGAGTTGTAACGTGGGATATCTTGATACAGCTCAGATGGAAAAGCAATATTTGATTTTCTGTTGCTATTGCTGGATTTCTCTATAAAAAAAGGCACACTGCAATTACTTATACTCCTAAGCCGTGGCTAAGGGGTGATTGCAGATCACCAGATTTACAGATAGCAACCCACTCATCACTCAGTGTTTTATAAACAACGTATTTGCACGTTCTGATAGCTGCTATTTATCTGCATGGGTACCAGAAAGACTGTAGGAGAAATGTTATTTATGTTGACAAGAAACGGAATTTAAAAAAAGGTTTAGAGGTGACTGGTAAATGTTTTGTTGTATTTCTCAAAAACAGAAGCCTCTGTTTTGGTGTAAGGCTAAAAGGCTAAAATTCTGATTTCCCTCCTCCCCATTCCTGATAATACTAACATGGAGATAAGCTAATAATTTGGACATGGATCCTGAGGTGGTGCAATTTAATACAGCCTTCTCTTTGTTTCTCTTGCCTGGCTCCAGAATGCTTTTCTCTGATCTTTGAATCTCTGGCAAATGCTATAGTCTCTCAAGGTAAAATTTAACTTCATGAAGGTGAGATGCAGGTTTCCTAGTACCTGTTCTAAGAAATAAAGCAAGATAGTTGTTTTATTGAAGACCCCATTGGCCCAATAGTTATGGATTATACCTTTGTATTTCCATCTCATCCCTCTGGTTGAACTGGCAGCAACATGGTTAGAAATGAGTGTGCTCAGTTCCTTGAGGTAAGGATGGAGAGAACTGGCACTGCATCTTCAGCAGGAACCGTTTCCTCCAGGTGAAGGAGACACAGCAGCAAGAGCTTCTGAGCTCTGGGTCATTCTCTGCTGGATGAAGCGTGGCTGGGCCAGCTGGGCATGTGGCAGCAGGGGCAGATCAAATCTAGGTGCGTGGAATTGCACAGGGAAATGACAAAGCGAAAGGGAAGGGAAAGCTAGGTTCCTGTATTAAGCATGAACTTCACCTCTTTAACTTTGAATTCTGTCTTCCTTCCAATTAAGAGAGGTAACCGTTTAATTCCACCTAATTAGAGGGCATCTTAGATCTATTCTCCATTAGGGGCACTATACATGGAAGATCAGCGTCTTACCTCTGCCGTGAACTCTAATGGATTAGTCATTTATTTTGCATAGTCTAATTACTTTAGTTCACCACTTATTTACTTTTGACTTCTAATTGACTTTATGAATGCCATTATTTGTATTGTAAAACTCCTTAAGGGAAACTGATAACATTGTAATTTTTTTCCAGTAAAAATAACAAAATACCTGGAGGAAGTATTGTTCAAATAGAGTATTATGTGGGTAAATTTGTTTTCTGAGAGAATGTAATTTGGACAATTTACACATTTTTATGTGTAGTAGAAGCTCATGATTTTGTGGTTTTTCAAAACTTCTGAGTCTCAGTTCTGTTTAGTAGTTTCCCCCCTTTTGTTTTCATACTACTTAATCAGGGTCTCAGCTTTCTGAAAATGTGGCAGTGCTTTTGGAAAAGAAGCTGCTGCCAGCGTGGCTTGAGAGACAAATCTTCAAAACATGAATCCTGAAGATGCAAAAAATCATATAGGTACAGGTGACTGCAGCTCTATAAAATGTTCTTTAAATGTGACACTTTGCTCTGTTGTTGAATTTGGTTTTCTGAAAATCATCTAGTGGCTTAGGTGTGTGTCATTGCATGTCTTTGATGCCAAAACATAGCGTAAAAATGTGCTTTCCACAAAAAAAAAAAAGAAAGTGGGCAGTTGTCAGCCTCTTCTGCTAACCCTACATATCCTTCTTTAAGGACCTTGAGGTACAAGTTGCTAATTCTCTGTCTAGTGTAACTATAATGAGATGAGAAATCAGGGAATAATTAAAGTTTCTCTTCACTTTTACTTCCTCATGCCTTGTTGCCCATCAAGGAGCCAAGGTTTGTCCTGTATCTAGTTTTTAAACTGATTGTATGAGAAGTTTTGACTAAGTTTTATATAGTTCCCCCATAAATCCCAGCTAGGCAAGGAAACCTGACCTTCAGCAATACCATTTAGAATAATAATCCCCATAATGGCCTGTACACATAACAACAAACAGGGTTTTAATTATTCTTGCTGTGATTTGATTGTCTTTTACATGGGATTTGTTTTCCCTCTGGATACCTACATGTTTTTTCAGTGGAATGGTGAAATATTAAGCCTCCAGCCATAGCTAAAATATTTCCTATATATTTTGCAAAACAATTAATAGTCTCTGGATACATGGCATTCAAGTGATAGTTTATTATTTTGTCTCTAATAAATACTTTATTAATCCATCAATAATAAATGTATTATGTATATCCTTTGCTTTCCTTAACTTGCTATCATTATTGATAAGGCAGCAAAGTTTTTTCCTTTATTTAATTTCTTTCCTGCCTAGGACCATTCACTTGAACATTTAATCAATTTAGGCAGTGACCATCCTCTACCTTGAAAAGCAAGAGTCTTCTACTTAAAATATGAGAAATACTTATTGGCACAAAGCTTTGTTTCATAAAGACAATGTTTCCTTGAGAGAGTAATTGTTATTTTTTCCCTGCTTACCAAAGGAGCTTATCAAGTTATTTTATAGAATCCTTAATATCATTGTTTTTATTCCCTGAATATGAAGAAGGGCTACAGCCTGGAGGCAAATTGATTCCTAAGTTATCTCTTTCTTGAAATCTGGAGAGTCTTTCACAAATGAGTTTTAACTATGTTTTCAGAAACAAAAAAGTATTCTGCATTATTGAGTCTCGTAAACAAGATGATCACTGTGGCTGCAAACTATATCGGTTCGTGGCCCCTTTAAAGAACAAACCAGCTTAGAACAACATCTAATAATGCAATAGAGTTATAGGTCAAATTCGTTGGGCTGTAGAATGAGAAAATATTTTAAAGGATGATGTGCCGATGGTCTGTCAATATTAGGACTAAAGTGGGAATCAGGTAGACTAAATCTACTGGGCATTTATCTAATTAGAAGTGACCTTTATTAAAGCAGAGCTGGCTGAATTGAATTAGTTATTGCTCATCTGGTACTAGCTTGCTTTATATATGAGAATTTGGTAAATCTCATCTAGAATGCTAATTCTATCCTTCCATCTTTTCCACTGAGGCATCTTTTCATTTAATAATGAGTTTCTTAATTGTTTTTAAATTTAGGACAGAGCCTCTTTGTTTTTAATTTTTTTTAAGAGCATTTATTTAAGTCACTAGCATTTAGCATCCTCCTGTTCTAAACCTCTAATTTGGGGAGTTTTACGCTGCTGTTTGTTTAGATTTCTCCAAGTGGGCAGAGCTAGCCTACAGCCTGAAAGGGAAGCAAAGTCATGATCAGGGAGAGAGAATGAAAATGTAGCTCATCATCAGGTTCTCAAAAGGCTCGTTTTCACCTTCGCTAGCCATTTGGCTAGCTGTTAACCACGTTAATCAGCATGTGCTGGCATTGGGGTTATTTTGGATCACACGCAAGATATGCGTCTCTCTATAGGATCTACACAGGCAGCTGTTTATGCTCAGAGAATACCAACTTCAGATGCATCAGAGCTTCATGATACTATCACACAGTGCGTTGTAGCTGTACCGTGAAAGCTATTCTATTCTCTTCTAGTTAGTGTTTCATGCACAAAGTACGTCCCTTCAATCTGTTGCTCTTCTTACTCTTTGGGTTAATAAATTGTTCTTGTTTTAATCAAGGTGATTTTTCTTGTATTTTCCTTGAGTTGCCAGCCACCCAAAGTTTTAGCAGTTTTAGGCTCAGCTTTGAAGAAACTTGAGGGAAAAGCAAAGTTACTCTGAGCTCAAACTGCCAAGATGCCTTGATAAACTGGGAAGGAAATGAATATACAAGGGTAGAAAGAATTACAGATAGAGATAGAAGGATTAGGCTGTGAACTAGCAGGAAGACTTGCTGTAAAAAATGTTGCTTCAGGCTTTTGTTTATTCTTTGGAGAAATTCTATTTAAATGCAGATTAAATTTTCTACCTAGAAGTACAACTTATCCTTTGTTTAGGAGCTCTACAAAGAAGAATGAGTACAGAGTGTTTCTGTTTTCATTTCTTCATGAACTTTGACGATCACGTTGCTTATCCTGTTATCTGGATTAGTTTTGCAAGCTGTGGATATAGGAATTTTAACAGTTTGTTTAGAGACCCTGGTTTAATTAATCAGTGTAAGATTACCACGTTGCCTTGGGACGAAAAACTATGTCTGAGAAGTTGTAATTGGCTACTGACTAAACAAAAGAGCCGCAGCTCCATATGGGGCATTTGGGGAGACAGGGCAAAGCCGGGGAAAGAAAGGGAAAGAGAAGAAGAAGGAAAAACAAGCAATAAATAAGACAAATATTGAATTTTTTGTGAACTGAAATCTTTTCATTCTCTGTTCAGCAACTTAACTTTTTGTATTGCTGTACATTCTGAAAGCAATCACCTGTTAAAAAGCTAGTTCATCTTCCTTAGAAACAAAACTGAAATTAAAACAATTCTTTATCAATCCTGTTGGGTGTATGAAGAGAAGTCTGAAAAGTCTCCACTTTAAATAGATTCCCAAATACACAAAAAAATTTCTCTTGCATGTTGCAGGCATACTTACCATAGCAATATCAGTAAAATGTGGCTAAAGGAAATATCCCGATCACATTCCATGGATTTTTTTTTTTATTCCTTGATCCATTCTTCTTCTATCTTGTCACCAGCATCTCCAGCACCGCTTACTGATCTTCTCAAAATTTCAATAGCATCACGTACACACCTAACAGACCTTTTTGATTAATCATGTTAGCTGTCTGTACCGAAAAAAGAAAATGTGCCAAATTCAAAACTTTGATTTCAAAGGATTGGTTTTTTGTTTAACCCTTTTCTTGTTTCCCACTGTAATTTCTGAGTTACTCACCATATTTTATGGCAGAAGTTCCATGCAATGACTGCCATGAGCTGTCACTAGGATTCATATACTGAATATACGGTTCTGGAGCTGAGATTTTGACCCAGTTTTAGAAAAGTATAAAAGCAGTATGAGTTCTTTGAAGGCCACGTTTGAGTTCTTTGAGGCCACATTTGGCTGAGTGGAAATCAAGTATGTTCTCTTAAGAAGATCTACTTCACTAGCTGTTTAGCACTATCACTCATTTCGTATTGATCATTTAGCATGGAAATAACAGGTTAATGTGATAGATATAATGTGGTGTTATGGTAACGACATACTATTTAGCAAGGTAATATTTTATTATTATCAGGTTCATAAAAGCTTGTCTGGTGAGAATATTATGAAGATTTCTCTGTGTATTACCTGGCTTTGCTAGAAAGTGGAAGAAATAAAAAGATCAAGCCTTTGCTTAAAGGAGGTTGATGAAATTTTTGGCCTCATACTGGATCCATTTTAGGCACCCTGTGGTTTTTTGTTCCTTTCTTTATTTCTTTTTGATGGACAAGCTAAAGCAGTAATGAATATAAAAGGTGGTGATTCTTCAGGATATGAAGAACCATAGGCCAGTAATTTATAGAAAGTAACATACTCTTAAGAGCTCACACAGTCCCATTCAAGGCTTCAGGGCCAGTTTAAAACCTGAATTTAAGTAATACTTCTCTGTACCTCCTCTTCAGCAAACCAAATGTTTCCCTTTGTACATTTTTTGGTAATATGATGAGCTGTGCATAAAATAAATCTCAAACAATTGGATCTCTTACGAATAACGAATGTCTGGTGAGTGATAGAAAATAGTATATATTTCAGAGTAGAAAGTAATGAATCACATGATTGGCAGTATATGAACATGTCAGATTCCAATATGATATAGGGTCAACAGGCAGACTTAAAGGCAGTTATTAGAACAGTTTATTTGTCCTTTAACGGATCATTTCAAGGTTGCTTGTACTCTGGGGTTAGATCAGACATTGACATTCTGTTTCAAGAATTCTTGTAACATTCTGTTTTTTGACTGGAATACAGCAATTTTTAGCTTTGATTTGAATATATACTTGAAATTCTGCACTCCAGGACATTTTTTTTTAATATGCATTTTATTTTTTTTTTCTGTCTATATTTGTGCGTTACCATTGCAGGCTAGTTGGTAGGATTAGCAAAAGTTATGAGCCCTAACATTACCTGTGTTTAAGTCGTCAAGATTTCGTAACATGTTTTTTTTGGTTTTTTTTTTTTTTTTTTTTTTTTGCTGAAGGAAGAGAGAAGCTCACATTAAGGATGGTTACTGTGAGTCTATGGTATTTCTGAAGCCAAATTGTGCCCAAACATCTTTGGACAAATGGCCTTTCTAGTCAGTACTTAAGACTCAAATTAAAAAATAGTTTTCTGAACAGAGCCTGAGGTGGCCAGCAAATTGTTGCTTGTGAAGTTGAAACCTTGTAATGAAAAGCCTGGCATTAAAACCTGATAGACCAGAACTCTGAAAGAGTACATCTTGCTTTCTCCAGATTTCTTTTTTTTTCCCTTTTATGAAAGGAAAGACAGTAATATCTGCTATTTTTCTTCTTTTCTTTGGATTACAAGAATATGACTGTTCAATTCAGAACTTTGATTCTTCAAGTTGACAGAAGTATAGGGGTCAAATATAAGGCTTTTTTGTTATGTGATAAGAGTTAGATACCCCTTTCTCTCCCTCCTCTTTTGTAGCTGTTCCCTAGTGCATTTACCCACTCTGTTACATAATGATAGTGATATAACCTATACTAACGTGAAATACCAGGCTCTAACCCATTTTGCTGTTTAGTTCCTCTCTTTCTGCTACATAGTCTTTCTAGTGAAAAAAAGCGCAAGCTTATCCAGGGAAATTCGCGTGTTGCAGTGCAGTAACATGGACATAGTTTAAATGCTTCTAGGCAGTCACAGAAAAACTGCACAGTTGCTGCTCGGAGCTCCCTGTTGCTGTAGCTGCAGTGGTAGTTCTGCCTGAGCTGACTGGGGTGTAACTAATTGAGCTGAGTATCCTGTGCTTACTGCAGAATAGGTCTCTGTGTTACTGGATGTAGCTCTACACAGCCCTTCTGAATCAATTCTTAACTTCCTGCCATCTGTATGATAACAATTTGTAAGATTTACTTTTCCACAGCTGATGATTTGTATCAGAACTAGAAAGGACAAACAGACTTACTGCTATCAAAAGTATTATATACTTTCTTCTGCATATGTCTCCTTCCCTTCGCTTCATTATCTGTCTCTTTATTCGGTTTGTTCCCCGAGGAAATAAGTGTTTAACTTCACTGCATAGAAACTGTAGCCTTTCTATAGCAAGTAGGAAGGAAAGGTTACAAACCCTATCAGAAACATACAGAAAAAAAAATCTTCAAAATGAAATACTCATCAGCTAAAGGTAATAGCGCAGGAGTTCTGAGAAATATTGATGTGTGTGTCCAGTTTTAATTACCTATGGACAAACGTACTTTTAATTTACGTACAAGACCATAAAGATTTTACAAAGGGAGCTGTTGGAACTATAGCCCAATATATTTCACAAAAGAATTAAAATTTAATTCCAAGAAGCACTTTGAGGAATTTATAGAAATTGGTTTGCCGTGTAAAATTTTATGAAACTGTTAAATTTTATTAAATTAGAGTTAAGGATAAATTTTAAGATATGTCTTTTGGAAAGATTTGATACCTCACCAGAGCACATATAAGCCTGGGTTTTTTTGTGATTCATTAAAATAATGAGCTCTTCATCACCGGAGCACTATTTAAATTGTATATATCATTTTCTGATGTTGGATTTGCCTAGATCTACTAATGACACTAAAGATAAATCATTAATATCTCTATTTTTTATTCTGCATCTCAAAATGTACAACACAACTCTTTGGGGAGGGAGAGAGAACTGAATTTGTGCTGATATGTGGTGCCCTTCAAGTTTCTTTGGGAGCCAAGGGCATCAAGTAGTGTAGCAGATATAATTTGAAAACTTAGTATGGTACCAAATGCTCAAGTGTGCAAAAATCTGGTTTAAGCTACCTCAAGTTGGGCCCCCAGAAATAACGGAGACTGCATAATTTTGCTTGATTTCTTTATGCCTCAGTTTCCCAGATGCAAATGGCCTCAGTCAAGCAAATAATGCAATGGGATATTATTTGTGTTCATGAAACTTTTGATTGTGCTGTGAAAACAACAACAAATTACACAAGGAAATTAATAAATCTACATTCAAGAGAAGGCTTTGAAAGTATTAATTAAAAAGGTGTATGGCCACATGCTGATTAGAGTAGATAAAGAGTAATATTGAATAACTATTTAGACTCTGAATTGAGCCCAAGGGTCCTATGAAAAAAATAGTATATGATAATTTAATTAAAGTTTGCGTCAAAACACATTTACACATGGGAGCTGAATTAATACTGCAGAAGTTGCGCTTCCCAACTTCTCAGTGCTTCACTGGGAAACGTTAACTCTTTTTTAATACAGTGATTTTTCAGTGTGACATAATGTACTGATCAGATACTTAGCATATTCACCTCACTATATTTCTTAGATTCAAGGCATTAATATATTAAGGTGAGTATAGATCTTGAATTGGAAACACCAAGTGATGATAGCAGTGTACTTAGAAGCAAAATTCTATTGGCTCTGGAATATGCTAGAAGGAAGGGGGCAAAGGGAGCTAGGATGTATATTCTGATTGAGTCAGCCAGATGAGCCTATGTATTTACACATACTTACTGATACTTATGATTGTTTATGATTATTCTCATATTTAAGATCTTCTGTAAATATCTAGGAACAGCTTGATGAGGTTTGTATCCATATTCTTGGGCAGGTCTGGAGTACTCACTGTTTCCCCCTCTCCCTGAGGAAGTTTAGTTACTCAAGTCTTAAAGCTGCATAATTAGTCAGTGTAACAGGACAAGGAGCAGGGAAATGGCTTTGCTACCTACGGAATTAGGATACAGGTACATGAAGTGATAGATAAATGAAATAACACTCCCTTGGGGAATTGGCTCCTTCAAATATACAGCAGCTTTTAGTACAGGGGAGGGCAAATTTTCGCTATGCTGCTGTCGGGGATAAAACAATTATTGGGTGAAACAATAAAAGCTAGAATATTGACTATAATGTGATTAATCAAGTGTTTCCAGGCTTTAAAATAAATCTCCACAACCTATATTACAATTACAGTGGTACCACATTCATGACAATATCATAATTCTCTCCAATTCTACTGTATAATAGACTAATAATGACAAAAAAATTATTCCATTGTAATAACACCTGAAACATGTTATAAATGCTGTTATATCCAGCTGCTTCTGGAATTCGGATAATTTATAGATACATAGAAAGTGTGTTATAACAGTTAGAGTAATAGATTACACCAAGTCTATTAATTGCTATTATAAAAAGGATAATTACAACAAATTTTAAATAAAAGAATTTAGTATTATGTTATGCAGCATTACTATGAAGCCCTTTGCTGTGTGGATGTGTTGACTAACAGTTTGTGACCCTCTGAGTATCAGCACTATCTCTGTTCAGCTTTGAATGTCACTCTCACTCCTTGTGCCTTGAGATGGTGCTAAAGCTCAGTGCTATGCAAATGATAGTGAGCAGAGTCTTAATAATTGCTCCTGCCTAAAGGCAGTGCAGGGGGTGAGGGGAAGGACCTCTGAGTGTGAAAATAAGAGAGAGTCAGTGTCAGGAAGCTACATATTTTGATCTTCAGACTCTGAAGTTTGTTTGTTTGTTTTCCCGTTGACACTTTCATGTCCTTTTCTGCAGAAGTTCTGCAGTCATTACAATTTCATCTCCCAGCATTCCGACAGCCCTCTTGGTGGGAGGCTTTTTCCCAGCCATGATAAATTATTCTCTGTCAGAGTCCAAATCTGCCTTTTCAAGTCTCATCATTTTTGATGAATTTATTCTGTTAACTTGAGCTTGAATAGAAGCAACAGATGATAATAAATTAACTTTGAGCATATTAGTGTCATCGCTAGGAGAATATGGATGAATTGCGGAATAAAAAAAATTAAATAGCTTCAATAATAGGCTGGTGAACGCTTAGTCAGCAGTTGACTGGTAGCTTTTCACTTAGCTCCTTTTACATCCTATGGTTAATTAAAAACTATGGAAAGACTTTTAAGCAACCTTTTGGAATACAAACTAAGTATGAGCTCCTCCTACCATCCATACTTGCTGTAGATAAGGCTGATGTCATATGTACTCAACTGAAGCTTAAGAAACATTAGCTTCCAAAACTGAGGTTTATACCCTCTTAAAATAAATGTGTGCCGTGTGTGGTGAGAGCTTTCTATACTCATCTGCCAGAGCAGCACTTCCTACAGACTTAAAATATCCTTTCTGTAGGGTTTAGGAAAAAATAAACATAAATTATGGGCTTTTGTGGATTTGCTTTTATAGAGATTAGGGTAGTATATGAACTTCCATTCCTAACAAGAATATGATTTGATCTTATTTGCTTAACTTTAACATATGCCTCCTATGTCCAAGATTTCCAGACTCGTTTGAAACTTAGACTTTCAAAAGAGCTAAATGCTACGCTTCAGTGAATTTATAAGAATTGAGTGTTTCTTAAATCTGTTTCTAAGGGATTGTCTGTCATGTGCAATAGAGAAATGCCTGATTGAGACTTACATACTAAAGAAAGTGATAAGTTCCTTGAGAAACTTGAATGCTAGTATTTAACCTCATTTAATAATTTAAGTTAGGCTTTTATTAGCTTAGGAATACTCATGTCAAAGCTTATCAAGCAGGAGCGAACATTACTTTTTTTGCAAAGACAGTTATGGTCTATTAAATGTATAAAGCAACAAATTATTGTTTTGTGCTAGGACATCTTGTTAGTCAAAACTTAACACCCACTCCCTGAAATTTGCAGTTTGACAAATACACCTCTCTCTTCAGAATCCTCATTATTGATGCACATAGAGAGTGTGTGATTAGAAGATGTTTACGTGATAAAGTTTATAAGAACGCACTTTAAGTATTCACTAGTTTTTATTCCTAATTTTTAAACACTGCTGTCTTTGAAGTAATGGAATTTCTTGAACAATGAACCATACCTAGAACCATACTTAGAACAATAGAACCATACCTAGAAGCATAGAACAATACCTAGAAAAATAGAACAATGAATTTTAACTCTTCCCTCTGTCTAGTTTAATGTTTGTTGTGCTCAAAATAATTTCTTAAAATACAGTAATAATAAATACACTGCCCTGTTTTCACCCATCATCATAATCCTCAGGATTGCAGTCACAGAAGTTGTCCTGACAGCTGTTGAAATGGGTTGGAAAGATTACTGTCAGCAGTTCCTCAATCCCATTCTCTTGACTGATATTAGTAGCACTGAAATCTTCCAGAATAATCACAGCAATGACTAACAGTGTTCCCCAGCACTGTCTTTTTAGAGTTACATATGCCATGAGAAATCCTGTTTTGTGAAGAATTGCGTCACATGTTGATCTGGCCTAAATAATATCCATTGTATGTCAGTTGTCCAGGTCCTGAGAATCATCTGCTTTAGAAAAGGAAACTAAACGTTTACTAAGGCTACTAGCTGAAATTAGAATATTTTTATATTTTAATTCTAAATTACTTTGGTGACCAGAAAGGAATATTGAAGAAAATCTCAGTCATTATATTATAAATGTAATATGGATAATATATTTCTATCTCACTAGCAGAATTCCTGGACGCCAAGAACTTCTTAAAATTTGGGAAGGGCTTGAGTGAAATCGTATGAGAAACTTCTAATCAAACAGCAAAATTTCGATGAATAAGTTGGTCACAATTCAATGCCTAAAGAAATGAAAGTAAACAATGCCTCATCAGGGTAATGCCAACCTTTCTGAAGGTGCTAGCAATGCCTGTAAAGGCCCAATTAGGAAGTCATCACATAGCCAGCACAATAAGTACTTTTGAACAGCTAGGTAAACAGGAGAAATTAATCAGGCATCCTTTCTCTTCTTTCAAATATCTGTTCTGAATGAGGCTCTGAGCCACTGTGCAAAGATTGCTCCAAATCAGTCAGAGCCTCACTTCTCTGCCTGACTGGAGCACAATGAAGTTTGTATTATGCTGTTTTAAATTATCACCCATTTGAAGTAATTTTCTTTATAAAACAAGATTAAAATGACTGTAATTCAAAACATTTTACCTCAAATTGATGTGAAAATTGTAGTATTCATGTTATTTCCATTTTTCAATTTGACAAAACATTTCACTCCATGTATGAGCTTTTCTGTGTTGTCACTATCTTAAGAGTGAAAATATGCATTTTACTCTTTCCTCGTGTGTCTTATTTCTTAACACTACTTATTTACATTTTTAAAGAATGTCTTTCTATATAATCTATTGTGGTACCTGGAGAAAATATAAACACATTTAGGAGGTTTGCTTACCTCCTTTCTCCCCTACACATTAACAGTTTATAATTTCATAGTGTCAAATTTGTTCTCTGTTCCTTCTACATGCCTGATGGTTAGATAAGTGTGGATGATAAAGCAAAGCAAAGAAGAATTTGAAGTTCTAGCTTGATAGAGTTGAATCTCAGATGATGGTGACTTTTATTTACATGAAACTTCCTTTCATTTGTTTTCATATTAATGCCATTGTAGAAATTTCTCTCCGTACTTTTTCCTTCAGGTTTCCTGTGTCCTAAAGAAACAATTTAGGAAAAGAATAGTCTTTTCTTCAGAAGTTGATTTCATAGGCAGGCAGTTATTCTATAATTATTTTTTAAAATCTGGCAAATTCTGATCTGTTTACTTGATTTTCTGATTAATGAGGGTACTTGTTTCATGTTATATAGAATGTGTCTTAAAGGCTTCTTGTAGTAGTGAAGTACAGAATAATAATGAAAAGCCCTGGAAAATTAAGAGACTTGTAGTTCATGGCTAAACTAATGCCAGAGAAAATTAAAACTTTAAAGATCCTAGCTTAAAAATACCAATATACATGTTTACTTATTTTAAGTTATACTGTATTCAACTCTAAATGCAACAGACCCTCAAACTCTGTTAAAGAACTACTTTGGGTGCTAAAATTGCAAAGGATAATTCATTCCTTAATTCATTCCTTGATTGATTCCTTAATTCATTCCTTACTAGGGAGTATGATTTCATGAGCTGAAAGGTTTAACTAGTACATATGTATAGGATAGATTTAAAGTGATTATGGAAATGTCACCACAGGACAATACATTATTAGGAGTCCCTCATATGTTGTATGCTGTCCCCTCGTGTTTGCTGATAATTAAAAAGCAGATTGGGATGTCATTATAAGAATGAGTGCAAAATGTCCTTTTTATCACTTGCAATAAATATGAAATAGTGGCCTTTCTGTATCCTTCAGTGATTGTTCTATTTGTGTTGGTGACAAATGACATTTTTCTCCTTGTAATGTGCCTGTAGGGTTAAATGACTTTATTATTATTAATGAGTCATTGCTCCAGCTGCCCAGAAATAGAGGAAGTAGCAAACAGAAGAGATTTAGACCTGAGTAATTACAAATGTAATTATTACCTTTCAAATTTCATTTTTTACAGCAATCCCAAAGTTGTTAATCAAACGTGGCCCTTCCCATGTGTTCACAATTTCTTGGGGTCTTTGTCAAAGGGATGGAGAGCTACGTGGTTCCACTGAGGTTAGTCTATGGCAGGTTGACAAAGCGATCATGACAGAAAACTGCTGTGAAAAATTGTTTAGGAAATGTTGCCTACTCATCAAGGAATCTGTGGTTCAGAGTGTTTTCCAAGAGAAAAGCCCTTCTGAGCTGCAGCCAGATGGAAGAGATGTCCTCTTGGGGAGGACAGAGCTGCAGGAGGAAAATCCTTTTGTCCTGTGGAGAGATGAAATGTCAAAGTTTCGCTCCTCTGGTCTGTCCTTGCGCAAGGTTGTAGATTTTCACTGAGAAATCTAAAAAGCACAACAGAACTGGCAAGCTACTGGACACTTTAGGGGAATTAAAAGGTCAGTCCCCTTAACCCTGAAATAATTATCCTAATTACTCATAATTCTGCATTTTCAATTTTTTTTTTTTTTAGGAACACAAGGCTTGTTCTTCTGTAATAATGGTAAGGGAGTTGGGGAGAATTTAGTAAAGGAAAACTGCTATGGATTGTTAGACCATCTTGCAGATGCCATGGAATGCAAGTAGTGTTGTTTTGCAGAATCATAATCTGAACTTGAAATATATTGTGAAATGAAAAATGTGAGGAAAAGCTTTGGAGATGACTTCCACTTGCATGTTGAAGAGCAACTTTTACTGAGCATTTGAAATTTAATCTCTGGAATTTGATATGAGATGTACTGGTCTTCATGGATTTCCTGTATCTCATATTTCAAGTAGTGTTTAAAGATATTTAAGAAAGCCTAAAATGTCTATACACACGTGTGAGCCATTAGGCTTTAGGAACATCATCATATTACAGTATTTAATGAAATTAGTGTTGCTGCAGAATCCCTAATAATATTTGCATTACTACAATTTTGCCTTCCTGGTCACAGTAATAGCAATGAGAAGAAAAGCTCATCTTTCAGAGGATGGGAGAAGTTTTTCAGTGCTCTCAACACTGCTGAGGAGGCGAGAGTGAGCGAGTGGCTGTGTGTGCGTAGCTGCTGGCAGCAGTCAGCTCCCCACTCTAAGATAAAGCTGTTACTTGAAGAAGCAGTCATTCCAGGATGATAATTGCTGGGCACCTACAACTTTCTATAGACTCTTCTTTCCCTTACTGCAACTAAGAGTTGTATCTTGAAAGGCTTAAAATGAAGTTTTACACATCAAGAGGGAAAGTCTGCTGTTATGAATGCCCTACAGAAAACTCATGGTGAAAATGCTTCCTCTTCTAGGCACCAGCTGAAAAAAAAAAGGCAGCCGAAGCCTTTTTTCATCAAGTGTATTTTCACAGAATGCTGGTTTTATTACAGAAAGTTTACAACAGTAGAAGAGCTTAATATGCACCTAAAATGCACAGTCTTCTCAGGGATGTGGGAAGAAATGCAAATTTCACTCTTTGCTATGTTTCCAGGTCAAAGGTATTTGCTGGAGGAGAAACTGTTTTTCACTGTATAGTTTCACCTTGTTTAATTGATTTGAATTTAAATTTATATTCTGTGTTAAATAATGAACGATACATTAATAATTAAGAGGCCTCGGTACAAATGTGAAGCAGTTAATTAAATATTAAATAAAGCACATTGTATCACCTAGTGTTGTAATCAATATACTAGATTTTAGGCTATTCATTTGAGGTGGTCATTATGCTTACAAGTTATAGTTAAAGTTCTCATTGATAACACAATATACATTTCATAGGCCAAGAAACATGCGTCCTTTGCAAATTACCGTATTTGTTTTGCCATAATTAACAAACAAAACACAGACATTACAGTTGAATACAGTTGCACTGTTGAAAGAATAAGAGTCAGTGCTGTGTATTATACAACACTCATGCCTGTGTTTATTAGGCTGAAACAGAAGAGATTATGAGGGCTTGGGGGGGGTCTTAAAGGTTTTTTTTATTAAATCCTTCCGGCAGTTATTGAAACTTTTTACAGGGTCATTGCTTCTAGACCATTTCTTGGTTTTGATTAGCACAAGATGGAAATTGTAGTCATAATAACACTAAGAGGTGATTTAAAGATTAAGGTGCTTTATTTATATGGCTATTATTTGTGAAGGAAAGATTCACTTCACAAGTGTATTTAATTTTACAGGAATTACCATAAGTTGTCTCTTTTGCCTTGATATTTCCTCCATTCCCTGTGTTCATCACCAGCTTTACCAACCCATCTTTGATAGTGCCTGCTTGACTAATGGAAACGAGGTGCAAAATGCCCACACCTTGTACCGCTGGGATTTTAGAATAAGAAGGCTAACTCTTTACAATTTTTAGGATTAAATTCAAATTTAAACCATGGATGTTAAGACACAAACTGTGTTTACTGGAGTGGAAGAAGAACCTATTCTTGCAAGATGTCTGGTACAATCTGGCAAACCTAGGCAGCATATGAAAATGTGTGATTTCCTGCATGCCTGTTGATTCCTCAACAGTTGGAACATCTGGAGGATCAATCTTCCCCTAAGTATGATTTCTCATAGCCTGTAGTAGAGACAAGCTCTCTAAACACAGCTGAAAACTAAAGGAAATGGTGTGTCCTGCTTGTTCTTTGAATAAAAAGGTTCGGAGGCTAGGACTTAAGTAACTCTTTCAGGTTTTTAATTTATTGAGACATGTACAGGAGATAAAATATTCATAGGACACTTGTCCCAAAGGTGTTTTATTATTAAACCCCAAAATGTAGAGTATATTATAGCAGCAGTTATTTAGGTTTTTTACGTTCATGCTTCCTCCTCCTGACCTTATTAAAGTAACCCAGTTTACACTAACAGTTATTCTCTCCTCCCTTTTTTATTGTTAGTGTCGTTTCTGTTCTCTTCATATAGTGGAGACTGCTAAATCATGTTACCCAAGTGGCCACTTTTGGTCACCAGGGTAATTCTGGACTATAATTTCCCCGTTATTATGCTTGAATTCCTGCTTAGATTTAGTACCACATTTAGTAAATACACAGGGGCAAAAAATGAGGGGGACACAACCCATTCCTTAGGAGGTATTGGCTGAGATGAGTGCTCTGAGGTTGTCATCTTCATCACTCTGGTGGGTTCCTGCTGAGCAGAGAGCACTGGATGTGCAACGGGAGCTGTTTAATATGAAACGCTTCAGTAAACGAGAGGCACTTCTGGATGCTGACAGAATAGCATTGGCACTGCAAGCCATGTATTCATGTATGTGCTGTGTTGTGAAAATATGAAAAATAGCTCAGCAATGGCATAATTATGGGCAATTTGCTTAATTGCTTGCTAATTGTTGCTTGCTTTATTATGAAACAAGAGTGTACTAAATGTAACACTGGATGGTTTGCATCCAAAATGTGTCAAATTTGGTACTGGCTTTTCATTAAGACTTCAACTACATAGCTTTAAAATTCAAGCACTCTATATTCTGTGGTTTTAAGTTCTTTCCTTTCTTTTTTCAATTGTTTTTGAATTTTTCTTTTCACAGTTCATAAACCCCTAAGTCTGCATCAGTGCAGTGTGGTCTGGCAGCTTTTGAAGTTCTGATTGATCTGAGTACTTTGCTAATGAATACATTTACAAATACCTTTTCGATCATTATTACACATGTGGATAAAGGTGGAGATGTTTTAAGGCTTGTTTAGAAGCTTGTGTTCTTGCTTATTCAGCTCTTAGAAATACTTGTTTCCCTTTTAATGTATATTATATACAGATACATGCATTTCTGTAAGTTGGGCCTGAGTTTTTGGAAAAAAACCTCTTCTATTTTGACCAAGACATCCTACTTTGAGCAGGTTAGACAGATATCTTCAAAAGTCCCTCACAGCCTGAATCTTTATGTGATTCTGTGATGTACGTGATGACTTTTGCATCAGACTAAGAAAGGGGTCATCCCTCTTGATGTTGTCATAGTAGTATGTCTCCCTTTTGCAGCTGGAGGGGAGGGCACAGGAAGAGAAAAGAAAATGTTTCTTTTATACACCAAGTATATTCTTCCGATTTTTACATTTTTAACATTATGAGGTTGCTGATAAGAGTCTTACCAACAGCTTACCTTAGTTTGAGAATTGTCTATGAGAAATATTGTGAGAACTGGAACATAATATTAAGCTGGACGTGCTAAAGTATGCAGTACTATGCCTCCTATTTTATATATCTATAGGCAGAGTCACATTGTGGAGTTCTTTGGCTTTTAACCCCCAAAGGGAAAGCTAATAACCAATATTTTTATTTACTATCTATAAAAACCACCACAGGGTTTATAACCACAGAAAGTGTCTAAACAAAACAAACAGGGAAAAAAAATATAAAATGTTATTTTATTTAATAGTTGTTTTGACTGAAGGATGGCTGCCTGGCATGGTTGGAATTCCACGTTTTCTTAAGTGAAAGTAAATATTCTTACTGAAAACTGCTCTGGCCTATAAATGATAAAGGCTGTGGAACAATGAAGAAAGTCTTTTAACTATTGTGCTTTTAGTTATATTTGACAGTTCTGATCTAAACATTTCATAAGAGCTGACAGACGCGCTCTTTAAAAATGTTCTTAGTTCTGAGGCAGACAATTTAAAAAATAGTTTCATTTCTAAAACAATCTGGAGTTCAAACACAAGTGGTGAACTCACATGTGCATGAGTGTGATGTATTCCATAAATTCAAAATTCTCTTTTATACTACTTGTACATCATGGCTGTAGAGTCTCCATGTGGTATGAAAAAAATGTATAAAATTAAGGGTTTGATACTGAGTAAAGAAAGAAATTAGGTAGACGGATAAGAGTCTGGAATGTATTGTTTATTTGTAATGTATGGGGATATGTATACTTCTATTTCCATTTATAAACCTGTCATGTGAGAAGACATTTCTAAACACTGAATTTCATCAGTGAAAGCCACAATTTCTTCTGAAAACATTCAGAGACAGCAGGAACCTTCTTTTACTTGATTGGTAGATGCAGATATCACAGATGTTTCCTACCACTGAGTACTTATTGGACTGTGCAGAATAATCACCTACATGACTACTTTTGAATGAGTGACAAGGCTCAGAAAACTTTATTTCCTCACACATTTAGTGATGTTTCACTAAGATGCAAAATAAAAGGAAGCTTAAAGAGTAGCATCTAGAAAATATCACGGTCAATTTACACAGCCTCTGATAAACAGCCACTCGAGCCCTGAGCTTCACGCTTACCCAGCTGCGTGGCTTCCATTCCTCCTCAGATGGTCCTCTGGGATGGGTGACTGAGCCAGCCAGAGAATCCTTTGTTTAAAGTAGGCAGCAAGTTGTGGAGGGGAAGCCAGACATGGTGCTGGGGACAATGTCTCAATGCTAGTTACAGTGACCTCTTTATATGTTGAGTCTGTAATAGAATATTTGGGAATCAGCTGCATTCTACTGTAAGTTGGCACCTTTACTATATAGCATTGCTAGCATAACGCTCTCCTATTTGATAAAACAGAGAATGCTTAATATATTTTTAACTAGTAAAGCAAAGCTTAGATGCAGTGGAAGGCCAGCGCCAAGTAGCTTTTTAGGAGGATTTCAGGTACTAAAGAAGCAGGAGAATGATGATATATTAGGAAAATAAAGAATGAATTAGACTAACACAAACAAGCTACATTTCATGGCCTGAAAGAGCAAGCAAAGAAGATAATGTCTGATGAATATTCAGGCAGAAAATTTCTACATTTTGTTCTAGGTTCATTCAAAACCAGAAGAATTATGCTGCAACAAGTCATTTTCACTTTATTGTGATAAGGCCATAATATTTCACACTGCTGATTGTATTTATTTTTACTTTATACCGAAAAGAAACTGTTTTGCATCCCAATTATCCTTGCTAGTACCATTTACTGCAACAGATCAGTTGATGAGATTTTCTAAGCTTCTTTAAATGCAGATATTGGGGAACTTGCCTGCCTCACATTTTATTCATTGTAACACCCTTAGTTAATTTGGTTTCCCCTTTTAAAGCTAGTATAGAAGTTTAGGACATAATTGAGTTTTAACATTTTTAATTTTAAATTTTTTTTAAACAAGTTTAATATATTATACAACAAAACTTGACTGTTAATGTTGGGGGAAAAAAAGGAGTCAGATGTCACATAGAAAAGTGTTTGTGTTTGCTAAAAGCTTTCTCATTTTTTGTTCTGCAGTGCTGCAGAGGTGCTTAGTAGAAAAGGGTCTCAGGTCTTCAAAGTTAATGAGAACTGTTTATACCGTACTCTGACCATCAAGGTCATGTATACCAGGCCCCTACATTGAAAGGAAGAAGGTGATTGCTACAAAAAGTTTCTCTTCTAAACAACCCTGCATTGTCTGACTGTTGTATAACAAAACCCCAAATCAAAGCCAAAATAATTTGTATGCATAACTTATGATAATACCCGGGATTACTTTAAGGGTTTTATTGGATTTGATTTGGTTTTGGTTTGGTGGTTTGGGGGGTTTTGGTTTTGGGTTTTTTTTTTTTTTTTGGTTAATCTTTTTGCGAGAAGTAAAACTCAGATAAAAGTATTCCTTTATTAACAGAATAAACAAGGCTGCCCTTCTGAGAATGGTAACGGTCTGAGTCTACAGGTAGTCTGGCAACACATGGCACAAAATTACTGTCCTACTGATCTGTTGAGGTGGTGTAGAGAGTGTTTTATAAGTGACCTTTTATTTCTGCAGTTGCCTTGTCTGAAGCTTAAATGTTAAGTTTTTGCTGCCAAATGTTTCTTTTGATGGTCTAGCTTTGTTTACTCTCTTATTGAAGTCTGAGAGAGATAGTACATTATGAGTATTGTAACCGCTTGCTGTGAAGAGCTATAAATGCCTAGTTTTATCAAATAATTGTGTGTTTTTCAGTTTAACCAAATTAATAGCGTTGTAAGAGTGATTAGAAAGCCTGGAGATAAAAAGAAGCGCTGAGGTACTAGGTATCAACAATTTTTTTTTTTTTAATAAATACAAAAAAAGATCAGTTTCTGTATAGAATGAGGATAACTCAGCACTCTGTCAAGGTTGTACCTGATATCAAAGAATTGCCTTGATCAGGAGAGAAGCAAACCTGGATAATTCAAGAGCTTAACAAGACTTGTACATACTCAGATTTATGTCTCTAATAGCAGATAGTAGAACACACAAAGATTAGACTAATCTACCAGTAGTAACCCTTTTTGCAGGAACTATTGCCTCTGCCAAATTATTTCCATATTTGTGTCTCCTACAGCCCATCAAAACTGGATTAGTTTAACAGCAAGGTGCCAAAGTATTTGTCAGTATTACATTGAAAAGCACTAAGACAAAATGACTGAAGACGTGTTGAAATGCCAGTAATAGGGCAAAATAGCATTTATGAACAATCGTTTCTCTAACTGGCACATACTCATACAATGTACTTAAGGAAGTAAATAGCATTCATAGTTCAGCAAGTAACCAATCGTCTATGTAAACGCAGTAGCCTTAAGAAAGATGTATCCTGTATTGTGGACTGCAGCATTGTATATTTCAATGCCTGAAGTTAAAAACTTAATTCATTTGTATTGCAGTGTAACATGGAAATATATGCTTGTGCCTTGTACCTTAACATAGATTTCAACATGTAAAGCATTTATTAAAACAGAAGTACAGCACGTGTTTAGACAGAAAGTTGAGAAGGTGAGAGGTTCCTCCTCGTATTGCTATAAGTATTTGCTAGCGACATACCTTCTCCAGTGGCTATGATACAGAATGCAATTTTAAATGTTGTTTTCATGAAATATGTGCGTATCCTTCATAGGAAAGTTTTGTGAAGACAATGCAGCGAAATATCTAATCAGATACTCTTCTTCACTTCTCATGTGTTTAAGCCGTGTACATAGCAAAAGAATATATATAAAAAATCTGTAAAATAACACGTCATATATCATATTGATATCATATATCAATAACATATATAAAATAACACATATCATGAAAACTCTTTCAAGGAATGATTTGTAGACTTCTAATTCTTCTAGTTTGGATTTACACATGCTAAAGGTGTAGTTTAAATGAAACTGATCGAGATTGTTTATGAATTGCAAATCACTTCTTTCAAATTTAGTAGTTGACTTTGCTTTTGAACAAATTATAATTTCTGTAATCTTCAAGGGCACAAACCTTGCTTCTACTGAAGAAATCTGTTTCGATTACTAGTAAACTACAGAAGTTACAGCTTGTTTTGCTATTACCCTTTGATTTTTCAAGGTTTCAAGTATTGAGCGGTTGGAGAAATCAATTCTTTTTAAAACAGCTTTTACACTGTCTTTCATTCTTGAAGCTCTTGAGTGCATCTTTGAAGCTAATATACCATCTTTGGCTATGTGTCCAAATTAATTTTTTTTTACCCTAAGCAACGAAAAGAATAAAAAAAATCCAGTCTTAAGAAAACATTAGAAAAATCCTAATTTTAGAAAATTTTTTCAAGTAGTTGTGTGGAAATATTATACAGAGTTCTGGTATTGGATTGTTATAAAGCTTTTGGCTTTCTAATAATTATAATTTCAAAAACTGAAAAGGTCATTGTAAGTAGAAACTACAAGGGCCTTAGTTACATAATTGGTATCATCTGTTGTTTACATATTAACTGTTGTCTGATGATAGCCAGTGTGGACCCCAAAACTGCAAACATCTAAACCTTCACTGAAGTTTTACACCCAAAATTATTTTCTTTTCAAACTCTGGCCATTATCATAAAACTGAGATTGCTTTGTAAACCCTGGTTCCCTGTGCACGTCAGTCTTTGGACCTCTGATAACGTCTTGTCTTTTTCCATCCTCCCAGCTATCGAAGTAAATCTCCAGAAAGCCCTGGCTGAAGCCTCTGAAACCTGCACACAGGAGTGTCTCATCCTGGGCCATTCTGACAACTGCTGGATGCCGCCCTCGTTGACGCAGTATCAGCAGTCCAACACCCCTTTGCCATCGTTTGGGTTCCAGCAAGGCTGGGGCCGAGGAGCCAGACCTGAGGGACGACACACGCTTGGGAGGCCCCTTCCAAAGGACGACACTGACAAGGGCCAGGGTGGCCCCAGGCCCCAGTTCTACAACACCTGCGAAAGACATTGTGCCAGTGAAGATCCCGTCAAAGTCATTCCTCTGGCAAACTTCGCCGCGTCCCACCCGCCGCCGGGGTCTGCGACTAGCACTACGTTTATACACGAGCACCAGCTATAAATGCGTATCTGACAAATCCATTATTTCAGGCTTTAAGGGTGACTGTACGTGGTCACAGCCTAACACTGTTCTTAGTGCGTAAACAAACTTGTTAAGCTTGTGAATATTTATGTATATAGAATCCTAAATTTGAAATTGAAAAGCTAAATCCTTAGGACTTAAGTTAAGAGAAATTTACCATAGTTCTTGGTAAAATCCACAAAATGGAGAAGAAAACCCGCAACGCGGAAACGATCAGAATTAAAACACAAAATCCTGTTCGTTTTCTTAAATGGGCCATATAGTGCAAATATCTGCCAGCAGTCCTTCCTCCCTGTAGAAAGTGATTTCTTAGTACAGTTTGGGGAATATTACAGCCTAAATATACTCAAATTTTTCTTTGTTGTTACAATTTGTAGCATATTCATGATTTTATCTGCCGTTGTCTTAGCAATTGAGATCAAGTGGGCAACTTCTCATTGATTACCTTAAAATAACAGAACGAATAAGACCCCAAAATCCTTTTCTTAAGAAGGATGGTATAACTTTCCACCAAAATTTATCTTCTATGTAATTAAAAAGGAAAATTTACTTAAAGATATGAAAACTGCTTTTGATTTGAATTTTTATTGGCTCAATCTACAGATGTTTGTTCTTTGAAAGAATACAATATGTCAAATAGAAAGCTCTTAACTAGGCTTTTCTGTGTGAATTAAACAACGTGACAATGATAGGGCATGCAAGATCAAAACTGAAAAAAATTGTAAGTATTTTTTTTTTAATTTCTAAGATTTTCCTTCCTATGATAATGCAAGCAACAATAAGATATATATTGTACATTTCAAGCCATAAGTCTGTTTCTAATTTTTTCAGTTTTATTGTTTTTTTTCATCTTGCAGAGCTTGCTTTGGCTACTGTTCCTGTTAGCTGAGAATTCCATGGGCACTGCTGAAAACAGTAGGAAAATGGGGTAGTTTTTTTGGCTGATGTGATGTTGTGGCTGCAAGCTACTGGTGTTTAAAAGAATATTATCATGATGTATACAGTTTTGGTTTTTTTTACAGCTATGTTCACCTATTGTAAGTATTCAGTAAAAGGTTAGCTATAGCATTAGTTACTTTCCACAAACCTATTATATATGGGAGTACTCTTCATTGTGGCTTAGTTTATTAGAGGATGACTGACAGTTCTTAGCAAAGAAAGATGAACCTAGGTAATGAAACCTGGATAAATGTAATAATAAACACAACCAAATCACATTATTTTATAAAGTCTTAAGATGATTCTTTTTAAAGATGAGGGATTCCTTTCAGTGCTCTGGGTACCGGAGTGTATATAAGTAGTGGCAGGAAAAGCGCTGGTAAATTCTATAGTGGATAAAAAAGGAGATTCCTTTCTCATATTTTGTTTCTAGTTTTAGCCATTTCATCACTCACAGTATGTACAAAGCAAGATTTTTTTTTTTCCTTTAAAAGACTGCATAACTTTGTTTAGTTTTATGACTACATGAGGTATGACAATTGAAGTTGTATGGAGGGAGAAAAGAAGACAGTTTGTGAATATTTCCTATGGATAGAATTCTGTGTAGGCTTCATATTGTAACTTAAATCTGTAATTTATAAACAAAACTGTGTGTAAAAATGCTGTAATATTAGCTGCTTGTAAAATCTACAGAATTTCAAGTTGTTGAGGGTTTCCAATGAATGCTAAAAGAGCTTCTCTTATGTGCCCAGCAGGTATAAGTAGCTTTATATATCGCTGTCCCCACTGTAAATCTATTCAGATCACATTTAGATTTTATGTGCAAAATAAAAGCAGCTTCACTTTTAACCTACTGATAGGTTTTAATTAAGGAACATCAGATTATCTAATGATGTACTACTTTTTTTCTTTTATTTTTTAATGTAGTTTTAAGTAACGTTTAGAAAAGATGTGGCACACTGGCTTCCACTTGCATGTGAATCCTGGGAAAAAAAATAATCCTTTGGGTACTGACACACAATAGATGATACAACTGATTTCCAATTCCAGGACAATTATAAATTTGACAAATTAATTCACACCTACTATATACAAAGCCCTTGGTTGTTTGCTTTGGAGAGATCACAATGAGAAAATTTGGCAGCCCTTTTCAGGGATATGTGAAAAAAGCTTATCTGTAGTTTACATAGATTTACCAAACATATTAATTGTGCAAATTTAGAATAATCCTGACAGCTAATGCTTCCTATTGTAAGCAGAGGGCTTTAGTTTTTATTACAGAGGGCTGCCATACCAAATGTTTACAGAATTGGCAGCTGCACTGGAAAACTCTCATTTCTTTTGCCTGTAACGTTTCCTTTCTGGCTGAAATTTGTAACTGAAATTTCAAGGCAAAGAATTCATTTTTTACATTTTAGGGTTTTCATAGGAAAATGTGAAATAACCAGAATTAGTGGGTTTTTTCATAGGCAGGGAAAAAAATAACACAACAAGCTTTGCATTCCAATGTTTAAAGGTTTGTGGGGTTTTTTATCTCTGTAAGCAATTACCCACCGCCCTTTCTTTTGAGAGCAAACCAAAACACCAAAGCCAGACAACAACAAAAAGTTGCTTAAACAAGAAGCATTGTAAAGGTGAACCTGATGACAGGAAGTATTAATGAAATTGTGTTGTGATATTCTAAAATCCTGTCAACAAATACAGAACAATTAATTGTAAATACATGCTAAATGGTTGTATCAGGAGTTGATGGTGCCCTCATTTTTACATCTTACATGCCTACTATACAAAACTATGCATTTGAGGCAATATTTTTCTGAGTGGCATGTCAGTATCCAGAGGAATATAGTTTCTAGAGAATCTTTAAACAACTTGCCATATATATATAAATAATTTATCTAGTACATAGACTGTCTATTTTTGTGTCATTTTTTTTTTTTAGTCATTTAACTTATTTTATCTTACTTGTGTGAATTTGTGGAGAAAACAATCCTATATACGATATACAGTAAAATGGTAGCTACATGATTAGATTTGTTTCATACAGTGTAACAATAAAGGAAAACCTTTGCCTTCAAAGTAATGTGTCACACAGTCCAGCCTAGATTATTCCCCCACCCCACACCAAACTCTTGTTGCAATGACGCTGAAGTTATGGGTAAGTGGTGGCAGAAAGATAATTCTTCCCATACTGTAAAGCAGTCAATTATAAAAAAGAACTTTAAAAAGCAGAACCGAAGTCAAACTGTTTGAAATAAATTATGCTGTTTCTTTGTTTTCATCAACTGTGCTGTATTTTGAAGTGTGACTTAATTCTAAAGAAAGAATAATTCAGGCATGTCTGCTTGGCCAGACAGAGACTACTGAGCACCTGCTCTCTGTGGGCTGTGAGCTGGCCGGATGCAGGTCATTTACCTAATTATCGTGGCAATGAGCCCATGCTAATAGGACCTGAGCGCTTATGAATGTTAGCATGACAGCTAACTTGACATGACATTAGTTATGTGGCTCTGAATCCAGCCAGTTCTTTTTGCTTAGTGTAGGGCTAGATGAGAGCAGACAACTGTGACCCTGGGCTGTAGAGATCTGTTTGGGTTTTTATTTAAGAGAAGTGCAAGCTTGCTCTGCTGTATTCTGAGCAAGCCACAAGCTGGGGTGGAGCCCCCTCAGCCCTGAGCTACCACTATTAACCTGCTTCCAGCATGGCCAAGCCAAAGAGAGGACACCTAAATAATTCCTAGTCAGTAGTGGTTGATTAGCTCAAGGTTGGTTGATTCAAGCTTATAGTTTGAGTTTCTAAAGCTTGAAAATTGACACTTGACTTTATTTGTTAGTTGAGGTTATGCTTTTTTGCAGATTTAATAGCAATCCTTAATAAGCGATTATCAATTAAACGATTGCACTGCGGTTTACCACCGTTATTTACCTGGATAAATAAAAAGGAAGGAATTGGTTTATGCAGACACAAAGTAAAGTTGAAGGCAAAGATTTTATTTGGTATACGTAGGAAAAATAATGTGTATAACTTATGTTATCCCTAGTGAAGAAAGAGATTGATGATTTCTTGTAAATATTTGAGTTTGTATTTCTGGGAAATCTCCCTGCTTTATGGCATACTACAGGATCTGAGAGTGAGCAGTGTATGTCTGTGTATTGAAACAGCCCTAACCACACTTTTCAACTCATGCAGTTGGACATCATATACCACAGTCCAGCAGCATTTAAAGTCCAGTATATTTGCAGTAGTTCTATTTCAGGTTTCTGTACAGCATGTTGTCTTGTTAATTACAATGCTTATTAATAAACTAGATCCACAAATGCAGTTTTCACCTTTGCTCTGTTTTCTCTGTGTTTCTGGAATATAAGGGGTTTTTTAAAGTATTCCTCCAGCTACATTTCTCTCCCATATCTGGATTTTCAAAACTTATTTCTTTGTGAAGCCCCAACCAAACTATAAGAAAGTCAAGAAAATTTGACTTCAGTTGCAATTGCTTCATGCAACCGAAGAGCAGGCTTATGATAAACAGTAGAAATATTCACGCACAACATGTACATCAATCCAGCTTTACATTATCAGGAATAATTTGATAGGAATGGTTGGACTCGATGATCCGGTAGGTCTCTTCCAACCTGGTGATTCTATGATTCTATGAATATCTTCCATTTCTGTGTAACTTCTATTCATATCAAGCTCCCTCTTTCTACTATACCACTTTTACACTTATAGGAAATCATTATAAGCTGGAGGCAGGAGTGTTTATGGGCTTTGTTTTGCTAGAAACTAAGCTATTTCTAATTGAAAGAACGTGGTTAATAACTTGTTGAGCTAAAGGGATTATCCTCTCACAACGAATGTGATATAATGAAATAACCAACAAACGGGGAACTAATGAAACAACATTTTATGCATTTTTCCATGTTAATATTTAAAAAACAACCCTTTTCATAGTTGTCCTGACACTAGGGCAGTACTATCTTGTTTTTTAATGTCATTATGGCTATGCAAGCTTAGCTTTATTATCTTCAGGTGTTGCATTAGGACTAAGCTGTAATTTGATTGAACAGCAGCTAACCAGCTCCTCCTTAGATATGCTATGTATCCAGCAGAAGAAGAAGAAAATATGAGCAAAATAGTGCTTTCTACAGCAAATAGAAGAAAGCTCTCCTCCCTCATGTGGTGATGAAAGTCGTGTTTTAAGAAGGTACACATGGACTCCACTTGCAAATAAGTATTTTTCCAAGATGTAATCTTTTTGTCCTGGTCCTTGCATTCTTTATCCCATGTGAAAAAAATTATATTTCATAACTATAGTGAGATTAATGATATATTTCCATTTTTATATTGATAATTTTAGTAGTTTAGAGGTCTTCTGATGGCGCTAATTCAATGGTTAAACTAAAGCTCTGATAGTAAATGCATTTATGATACGAAGGCTATGTCTTCATATTTAATTCAAGGCAATTCAAAGCAGGAACTTAAATCTCTAGGTCCATGCTTTCTTAATAACTTTTAACTAGGATTGATGCTACCTCTTGTTAGACTTTTTCTGCACTGGGATTAAGAAGTCTGTATTTATAAAAGGAAAGCTGGTACGTACACCTGTCAAAGAGACAGATGAATGAAGTGCCTGGGAGCACTGTACTAGATTTCAACCCATAGCTTTAAACCAACAGCTGTGATGTGTTCTAGACCAGACGAGTCGGATGTGCAAAGAAAAAGACATTTTCTAAGGCACCGAAATGAAGTTATTCATTGCTACTGCAGCTGTTATGCATGTAGTAAAAGATTTGATTAACATAATGAGATTAAACTAAGAGAAGTTTCTTTTAACCTGTACTTAGCTTGAGTTGTTGTTCAGTTATCAGAGATGATAAAAGACTATACCCAAAAGCTTGTCTAAACTTTCCAAATGTTAGCTGTGCTATAAAAGACGTATTTATGCTTCTCTGCTGCGCAGATCAAGTTTAGATTTACAGGTGTATTAAACTACAATAAGCTATTGTATAGTTCTCAGGAGACTAATAGAACTGGGGAAAGTTAAAACCAGGCTGAGAGATGAAGAAATTACAGGTGGGGTGGGCAGGCAGTGGGAAAGGTGAATACTTTGAATGCTTTAGGAAAAATACTTGAAAGATACAAGCAAGAAAGTAAAATGAGCAACTTATTCAGGTAACAGACGTACTAAGATACACCGGGTTGTCAGCAGACTTGTGCTGCAATGCTGATTTTATTAGTTAACATTCTGTAGATAGGGAACATTTTTGTTTTGTGTAAAAAGATCTGTTAAACCAAACATAATCAAGATCTGTAACAGTAAAGACATACCTGGAATATTTTTAAGCCTGTTTAGAAAGGCAGCAGTACCAAGTAGACCTACAGGCTAATTTTTAGTAAATGTAAAAGGACTCTGGCAGGAGCTAACGCTGTTAAGTGATTCTAACTGGCAAGAGCCGAAGGGATTATGATGGTTTAAAAACTAAAGTTCAATGAGAAAATAAAGATGTGTTATCAGTCTACATATAGATACACAACCTCTCAATTTAGTTCTTTTGTTGTTTTCAAACTCTGACTATGTATGAAAGACAAGTGTCATACCTCAGCATCCTATTAATTACTATATATAATCTAAAAATATTCATTAGAGTATGTAAGTGTGCACAGTCAGAGCAGCCTGTCTTGGCAGATGCAAGTTGTTGTTTATTTGTTTTAATTGCAATGGAGACATTTCGAACTGTGCCTGCTTGTAGCAGCAAGTATAATGCAAGATCTTGACATCTGAGAAGATTAGACTGTCTAAGCTGACTGGCTCATAAAAATGATCCTGAGGAAACTGGAAAAGAAAACAAGCCTCTGAAATTCTAAACAAGTGTTTTAAATGCAGAAAAATAATCTGCAGGGTTATATTGGTAGCTTGTGCACTGCAAATAATGTGCTGCACAGCTATATCCGCATAAAAGTAAAATTTTCACAGAGAAGCATGGTAAGAAAGCCTTTTGTTAGCTGAATTTACTCTCTTGCAATGATTGCACATTATCAATCTACTGGAATTTTTAAATGCTTTTATTAGATTTCAGCCTATTGATTCATATATGTATTTTTGTCAGCATAATACTACTGAACATTAAAGCAAAGCTCAAAATTTCTGACCTAAAAGTTGTCACCTCAGTCTACAAAATGTAGTTATTGAAGCCTAGTGCTGCTTTGGAAATGCCTGTCTGAAATTCTCTTAAAAATATGCTACCAAAATATTCAGAAAGACCAAGAAAACACTAATATTAAAGATTTATGCCATAAAATTTGAGTCAATTTGCATATAAATGTTTCATAGGATATATGAAAAGTAATGAAAATTCAGGTATGTTAATGCTTTTTCTACTCAGAACATCTGATATAATGGGAGTCTCTGAATCTAATTATAGTGATAGTAAATCTAGCTACTAGGCTGAATAGAAACAAATTTACAAATATATACATATTTGCCTGTTACTTACTGGTTAAAGAAAATTATTCCTATGTACTTCTAATGAGACATAATAGCCAAGGACAGATAAATCACCCTTAATTCTAGTGAGGTGCTTGGTCAAAATTAATTGTCTAAAGCATCTCTAAGTTGAGATGTTTGGGGAAAAGGCACCTGCTGGGATGATTCCTTCAGTTCTAGAATTCCAGGATCTGTACATGCCCAACTGATGAGGGAGGAAAGCTGGGAATTTAAGACTACACCTCTGTCTTTTACATGGCTAAAATCAAATTAATCCACACCCCGGTATTTAAATAAAAGGTCATGTTATAAGCATGAAAATTACTGTGATTGATGGATATCAAATAAAACAAGCCCAACCCCTCTTCTCCCACCACGGATGACTACTAGCCTCTTCAGAATGGTTTGCCTGCCACATGCACCTGGCTTTGTTTTGTCTTTCCTGCCAGCTTCCAGTCAGAGCAGTATAGAGACACCGACATTTGATGTATGCAAAAGAACAAAGCAGATTTTGTGTTAAAGCCAAATTGGCAAATATTTTGTCTCCTGTGACAAGTTTTGCTTAACTAGCACAAGAGCAGCCGTACAGAGAAGTGTGCTGCTACAGCGTAAAGCAGAATCTATTTAAGAAGGTAAGTACAGTTGCTGGGTTTCCTCTTCCCTTTTTTCCCTCCCTTGCTAAGTGCCGCGTTGGCACATCACTGTCTTTTCTGTGACAAGTCTTTCAGAAAGCTAACAGGGAGCCGACTGTGCTTAGGCATGTGCACCTGTACCATAGAGGAGCCGAATGAAAACATTGAATAATGTTTCTCTTTGTCTAGGAGAAACGTCACGCACAAAAAAAAAAAAAAAAAATTCTACATGAAATGTTACCATAATGCGGAGACCTTGGTAAATAGTCATGTCTCGTCATGAAAAAAAGAGAAAGCTTTCTTGAACTAGGAAGGAATGTCTTGTTTTTATGAGTTTACCTATTTGCTATGTGCTTACATCTGGACAACCTGTGACTGCAACAAACCAAGAAAACCATTATGTCAGTGAACTTGCTTTCCCTTATCTTCAGTTTAAGAGCTGATTGCCTGAGGGAGGGTCATGTGCAGGGAAATAGCACTTCAGTGAGGAGGTCATAGTGGACTGACATAGTTAATACTGCCAGGTCTCCTTTACTTGACAGCCTCTTGCAATGCTACCACCCACGTTCTACAGTCATAAATCTGACGGTACCATTTCTAACAGGGAAAGTACTAAAAACTTATGGTTTAGCATCTCCTCCTATATACATTTCAAACTCCTCCTCGCTTAAGTTTCTCAAGTTTACTCCAGCCTGTACCATTAGTTTTGACAATTTATTGGTAGTTATTAATTGATTACTTGCTTTAGTAGTATTCTCCATGTCAATTCTTTGATGATAAATGCCCTGAGACTTAAGTTTAAATTGAGAAGTGTGCATAGGCAGTAAAAGTGTGCGTGATATGAAGGAAATTATTAATGATGTAAGGATTACTTTTCTTTGGTTCTCAATTCAGCAGGACTTAAATATGAACAATAATGTAAATATATACTGTGTATTTTTTAAAATATTTCTTTCCATCTTCCCCTTAACTTTAGTCTTTATATCAAAAATCTTTTCAACGACTCAAAAATATTCCTCTTACTGTGAGTTATTCACCTCTTTCTCAAATTTTTCCCAAATCCTTACAACTTAGGTGCCCAGTCATGGTTACCTTCACAGAACAGGTATGGTATAAAAATATAATAATAATGAATATAAATTCAAACAAGTTCTGCTTGTGATTGCACTGCAGAAAGTTCATACCCAGAGTACGAAAATTATTCTTTTATATAGCTAAATTACAATTCTTAACTTGAAGTGCAGGGACACGATAAAGTTCCATATTCATATTGCATTTCACACAGACTTTATAAGCTTGATTTGCTGTTTTCTTAAATGGAGTTTATGGCAGCCGTAGTAACTAAAGGGCTTACAGGTTTTTCTGCAGAAAATGGTATTCATTTTCACACAGCTTATGAACACTAATTTGAACAGCCATAATTTGTGACTATTTATTCTGTAACTGATAGTTTGCATAAAGGGTTTTAAAAATAGTTATGAGTTAAGTGGTCACCTTCTAGAGAGGCTTTAGCTGTTCAGCACAAGCTTGAGAAGTTTGACGGAAGTAGATTATAACAGTATTGCTCAATAAAAAAGCTGAATTAATCAAGGTTACTCCAACTATTTATTTTTAAAAAGGGAACCATTTATTTATTATAATATACATTATATGAGGTATTAAAAACACTTTCTTTGTCCTAAAAAGTGTTATAGTAGCATTATTACTATGAAAAAATATGTATATCGAAACAACTATGACAAAAGTCAATTGGTTAAATCAGTGACATTTATTTTTATCCTTAATTAGCACAGATAATCAAAAACAGAGAAAAAGAAAAGGCCGGGGTAATACCTTTAGTTACTGCGGCAGCAGTTCCTTTCTGGCCTTTCCATACAACTACCCCAATTTCAGCAAAAAAACCCCAGATTTTAGCAGAAATGAAAACAAATGTCTCAATTTCTGTTTAAGGGAGCTTGCATCCTTGAGTATGTTGAGTGTGATGCTACAAGTGAAGCTGCCAAAAGTAATTGAGCCTTGTTAATATTAATATAATTACTAACAAATGAAATGAAGAGAAAAAAGCTATCAAAACTGTGCTCAAGGAAGGCAGTCAATATGGAAATTGTCAAGAAAAAGGACAACCTGCTTTCTAAAGCTGTCAAGAAGTTTTAGGAGTTGAATTCCACGAGGGAATGAAATTAGCATTAAAATTTATGTTAACATAGTAACTTCTACAGTCAGCTTCTTACACTGCAGATACTCCCCTTTGGGCTCTTTATCTAAAAAAACTTTGTCCTTAAAGAGATGTAAATATTCTACTGTTAAGTTTTAACCTTGTTCTCCTCACACCGTCACAACTTAGGCTAACATGAAAATCTTATTTTCTAGAAAATTAAGCACACATTAAGGTTATACTCACAAGGGAAAGCAACATTTTAATTAGTTGCAATTAACTTACCTACATCCTTACCTGCTTATCTCTCTTAGGAGGCTGTAGAGGGAGACAACATTGGCACAGTCAATAAGGGATTAGGCAAATTCATGGACTGCAGATCTAGAAGTAGATACTAAGGGCTGGACAGGGGTGCAGCTTCTAACATTGCTAACACAAAACTGTGACTACTAGAGGATTGTCTGGGGCCTGGAGAGCAGAGAATATACTCTTTTTATTTGCTCCTTCTAAGCAGCAGGCCCAGCTGTCCCTGTCAGAGCCAGTACACAGAGCTGGACACAGTTCTGGTCTCACTGCATAGGGCATCTCTGATGTGCTTGTACAGTCTGTCAAGGACATCTGGACAAACAACAGTGGTCACAGCTCACTGAGATTAATCACGTCTCTCAGGAGCCACTTCTTTAGTATGACTGCAGAAACAGCCCCTCTTCAGAAGAGTTTCTGCGTAAGCAAATGTTTTTTAAAACTTTTCCTCTTATTAGGATGCAAGCTTTAAAGTCCTCAGTCTTTGTAGCTGTGATTTATTTTTCATTTGCCATAACTAATATTACTACTGGTCCTGATAATTTTCTTTGGCCTTTTCCCACTGCAATTTTGAAAGAGTACTTGATAATCCAGGGAACTTCTATGTACAACTTCATAAAATACTCAAAGCTGTTCTCCAAGCACATACTCATCACAGTGAAGGCGTGAAATACGACTGCCTCTCTTTCAGTTACTGTACAGAAAGCAGTGCTGTAATTCTCTGGCATCGCATGATCTGTTCAACTGAGGTTACTCACCCTTTTGCATTATCAAGACTGTATTTTTCCTACCCAAGAAATAGCAGTTATACTGGACTATTTTCAAAATGACAGCTTAAGTGGCTCCATGGTTCCTTACTGTCTATTCAGAAGTCTTGACTCCCTGCATATTTTTTTTTTTTGATTTCTTTAAAAAGCAGCTTGTGAGAAAAGTAATACATTATTAATGCTACATGTCATAAAATAAAATAAATACTCACTTTTTGAAGAACCTGATCCACTAATCAAGAGTAAATGAATGCATCTGAATTATTCAAAGAACCTCAAATAGTGCAACTTGTACTCAAATTGAATATTGTGAGTAGAATATTTGCAATGTAACAAAAACAATCTCTAGTCATATTAACTACTCCATTTTCATAATAGGAAGTGGGATTTTTTTTATTATAATTATTATTACTTTTAATCAGTATAAATCTTTTACCCACCCAAGGGCAAAAGATTCCAGATCAGGTTTCTGCACTTTGTTAGCTTTAACCGGCCTTCTGAAGTTATGTGTATGTTCATAGAATCATAGAATCACCAGGTTGGACAAGACCCACCAGATCATCAAGTCCAACCATTCCTATCAAACACTAAACCATGTCCCTCAGTGCCTCGTCCACCTGTCCCTTAAGCATATTCCCCTGAAATATTTGGATTCCACAGGTAGAGATTTCTTCAGGGGAGGGGTTGGGGGGAACAAACCTGCGCCACATTTCTAAACACATCTGTAAATTCTTGTTCTTACAAGTAGAAGCATCCTAAATCCTGTTAAGGAGTATGTTGTGTTCAGATTGCTGATTCATTTAGATGCTTCTGTTGAATAGGTAGATTCTGTATTCAAACAGACCTGCCCATGAAATATTTGGATGTCAAATTGGTAAAAGTAATGGCACTTGTCAGAAAGTAGTAAAGCAACAAATTGCTATTGGAGAATGGAGTTCCTTATTCTATTCCTTGCTCTTTCTGTGATCCAGTCGTTAATTCTTGAGATAATCAATTCTTCCTTCTTGGTTTCCGTTTGCCCACTCACACATGTGTGATTCCCTAATATTCCACAATCAATGATGTTTTCTCCGTGGGGAGACAGGGCAGGAAGGGAGTAAGAAGTCTTCAGGAAGACAGACATATTATCTCTTAACATCTGAAAAGTATTAACAGGTTGCTTCACTCACAGTGATTGGCTTCATGTCATTGGGGGTAATAAGGAAGATATTTTAGGAGTTCTAATATGAATTTAACCTGTGTGTTGCAATATAGATCATTTTTGTTATTAAACTAAATCAGCAGCCTGGAAGTAGTACGCTTCTGATTCTGATGTGAGAATGCAGCTTCTATTTGAGAACCTGAGATTTGGCAGAAATGCCTTGACCCACAATCCTATTGCCAGGTATATCGAATTAATCCTCAAATCAAGGAGCAAGTTTGAGACCTCAAACCTGATCCAATTCCTATTAAAAGCAGTGGATTGTTTTCACTGAATTCAGCGGCCATCTGTTCAAACCAAATGTGTTTTTATTTTGAGGCAAAAAGAGTAAAGAGCAAGAGAATTTTTTCATCTGAAGTAGTGTATTCCCTAGAGGAAAGCCACAAGCTGGAGCTATGGGATTTACGAACCCCTTTTGTTTAGTCCTGAAGGAACAAAATGTCTCCAAATGCCTATATTCCCATTAGCTTTATGTGCTGTGTCTCTAGAATAAAGATATTTTATCTGGTTGTGTTTCAAAAACACTGGAAAATCTGCAGTAATCTTGAAAGAAAGAAACTTCTGCCTGGAGAATATGCAAATTTCCTTTAAAACCTAACATTAATCTGGAAACATGAAATGAAGTACTTGTTGAGCTCTTTCTAGATGATTTAACTGATGTAAGAAGGATTCACTTAAGTATTAATATGGGGTTTTTTACACAACTTTGAGCATGTTTACATAGATTTCATTAAAAATTCTTTTCAGTGAATAGTGTTACACCATATGTCTATATATACATACACACAAGTACTTTTTCATTACAATATGAGCAGATCAAAGCAGAGGCAGAGTAAACGTATTTGTCACATCTCCTATTCGATCTCATCTGTTTTTCCATCTAAGTGTATTCATCATCAATCTAGTAAAACATGCTGAAATGCACTGGAAGGGCAACCTCAATAAAGTCAGTAGATTTATGTGTTAGCAAGAGTAGGTTTTAACAGCAGCATTACTTTCCATTTCAAGCCTGTGATAAAACTTTTGCAGCAGTTTCAGAGAGCTATCTGACAAAATATTTCCTTGTTTCAAATGTGGCAGGAGGATGACTGATTGACTTGGTAGAATGCAACAGGTAAAAGCTTAGGAAAAGTCTTTATCCAGATATTTTAATATATCTTGGAGTGAAATATAGATCATCTCGCTTAAATACTGAGTCTGTATCCATATTCTTTGCTGGAAGCTGGAATTCCCGATAGCTGAGATATCAGAATCAAAACCTAGTGAAGGAGACCAAAAGATGTTCATCAGCTCTTGTGGAACCTTGACTCGTGTACTTAATGAATAAGGCTTCTTTAACAGCAGTGAAAAATGATTTTTTAAAAATTATTTTTAGGAGACCTTATATATCTCTTACTACCTGTCAGAAATATAATACACTTAGTATTAATTAGTAAGAGCCTTTTTATATTAATATTTACTTTGAAGATTAGTCCTCTTTCTTCTTACCTTCCACATTTTGAGTGTGGTTGTTGCTTTTCCGGTAGTACCCTACACACAGCCTTTTTCCTTTCAGAATAATCAGGGCTTATGCTGAACATTAAAATAAAAGATTTCTTTATTTGCAGTGTATTTTTATACAAGAATACATCTGCACAGAGACTTACGAGTGTACTAAGTCTTTTAAAGTGTTATGCTCTGATTTTGAGACAGATATTTAGCAAACGTTTGTCTAATGTAGGTAGAGGCTGAGCTTGGGAGCTATTCGGGAGGAGCTCTGTGTGGCTGAGGTTGCCTGGCAGAGGATCATTTTCCAGGATCAGCTTGGTGTCTCCTGATTATGTAAAAGTTTTGGGAGGGACTCAAAAACCTAAGAGAAATAATTTGTAGAAAATGGTTTCTTTTTAACTGTAATATAGAGAACACAAAGCGTTGAAGCTGTTGGGGGAAAACATCTCAGTTTCCTGTCTTACCAGTCAGTCATAAAGTATAATTGGCCCAGCAGCAGCACATGGCATGAATCATTGGGATGACATTATCCTGTCTTCACTCATTTCTTTTCTGCTATATCTCACAAATCTGAGCTGGGCAGCAATTTTTAATACTGAAAGCTCTCATATGTCTGGTCTAACATGAACTAATACTGTCCTCTATCTTATTCAACATCTGTCAGATCAGCAGCGGGTAACAAGAGATGTTCCAGACTCAAGAGCCAGTGACACTTGACGATACAGCTCATCTATCAGGAACAAACACAGCCATGACCAGGTCCTTGAGTGACCAGAGTGTATGCACAAATGAGAAGAAGTTGTCTTGGGACTTTCAGACAAACCAGTACTCGTACTTTTCCTCCTGGCAAACCTAGCTGCAGCAGAGGTTTGTATAGCTAAGTCTGAATCTCTAAGCCTACATCTACCCTGCAGTCACAGTTTCATTGGATTCTGTCACTCCGTAATGGCATGTATAAAGTGGCAATAAACTCAAAAGTGGAGTGATTAGAAGTATATTAGAAACTGATGAGTGGTGGCTGACAGGTGAAGAGGAATTAATTACTTATGAAAGAACTAGAACAAAACCAGCAGGAGTTCAAATTGTGCAAAACGAGGTGGTTCACCAGGTTGTTGCAGTTCATGTCTGGCATTCTTGGTCACGGGATGCTGTCACTGCTTGGAGCATAATGGGTTCAGGAGGAGACGCAACAAATCCTCAGAGAAATCCCCTGTAGTTTATTAAATGTATAGCAACAACGTCAGCTTAGGAAATGCTAAAGCTACAAATGATTGGATCCTGACAGAGCAGTAGGAGGAAGTACTGTACGTGCTTTATCATTTCGTTATCATTTCATGAAGATATACCTCCACTAGGCTAGTCGGACTCTTGGCCTGAACCCACTACAGCTTCTCTTATGCTACTTATTGACAGCCATCCAGTTAGATTATTGAGTTTAGGTATGTACTGCCAATTAACATGATTTGTTTAATCTATGTGAGTGCAATGGTACAAACCAGAGAATGATTTAAGTTGGTTAGAAAGGACCTTTGGAGACCATCTGGTCCATCCCACGGTCTAAGGCAGAGCTAAGGTTAGATCAGGCTGCTTGGGGCTTGCCTGGCTTAGCCCTAGTTCCAGCACCTGATCAAACTGGATTTTGTTTTTCCAGGTGCTGGGCTTCCCCTTTTGATTGCTTCTGGGAGCTTCTAGAAACCTCTGTGGGCTGTGATTGGCAGGTTCATGGTTGTTGTCTGGCTTCTGATTGGTTGGTTCTTGGATAAAAGAGGCTTGCAGGGCCAGGTGTTGGGTTGATGTTTGCCTGTAGTGGGATGGTTGTGTAGCTGCTGAGTGGGGCTTTGGAAACCATCCTGGAAAGTCCATGAGTGCTTCATGCTGCTGGTGCAAAGCTGCAGGCTTGGTTCCCAGGGCCATCAGCCTCCATCCTGTTTGGGATGACAGGTGTGGATGGGCAACTCTTCCAGAGCACTTGAACTGACCTTCCTTCAGCTGCTTGCATGTTCTGGCCTAATGCATGAGAGTGTGGATGAGTTTTCCAGGTACAAAGTTTACTCATAGTAACATTGTAGATAAGAAACTTTGAGAAAATATTTCTTTTGCTGATTTTTTTTAGGGGAGAGGTTGTTCTTGTGCCTTATAAGCTGTGCTTCTACTAAAAACCTTTTTAAATGTCCATCCTATGGAAACAGAAGGATCTCCCTGAAGGGCTGACACTTAATACTGGTTATAGACTGTTTGTTGGCTATTGTAGCCATTTCTCTGTCTTCAGTAGGGTCAGAGAAATCAGTTTGTTCAGTCTTAAGAAGAGAAGACATAGGGGTGACCTTACTGCTGCTTATGGTAACTGGTATGAGAGAAGAAGCACAGCTGGACTTTATTTTGAAAATGCACAGGAGTCAGGATGAGCCACAAAGGTTGAAACAAGGGATAGTCTAGTTAGATACAAGAAAGCTTTTTTTACGATGTGAGTAGCCAGACCCTGGAACAAGGGATCACGTGGGTCATGTAATCTGTCTGTTGAGACCCTCAAAACTCAGCTGGGCAACGCTGAGCAACCTGATCGGCTTAGCTGTGATGTGAGCTAGATGACTGGTTTAGATGAGCTCCAGAGCTCACATCCAACTTAAATTATTCAGTGATTCTATGAATCCTATTGGTAAGCCTTTAATACATCTCTTCATTACTACGCATGTAGTAGATTTGAATAAAAGTATTCACAGAAATAGTCTATGTGAAATTTGAATATCCTACTTAGCATTGCCTTCTTTCTGTTTTTTTTTTTTTTTTTTTTTTTTTTTCCTGGCTGTGGTTCCTCTTATTGAAAGGAAATTTAGAAATACTTTCTTGCAAGAGTTCCTGAATAACATTCAGGAAAAAAACCAAAACCCAAGCCCATACAAATCTCAGCCCCCAAACCAAACTTCTTTTGAAATTTTGAAAGTTTATCAATGGCTTTTTTTAATTTACTTTTAGCTATCAATATTCAGATTTTAATATTTACATTGTTAATGAAAGAGATGAATGAGGGGAGACTTTACTGGTGTTTGAGGTCAGCAATGAGTGAAAGAGTAATTTGTAGAACTACTAGAAGTATGGCCCAAAATTATTAAGAATTTTCTCTGAGATTAATTTCATCTAATATCTACCTGAGGAAAGATCCTGAAATCATGTAAATAGTAGTCTTGCCCAACCAGCTACCCCCTCACCATGCAGGTGTTGCTAAAAGCATGTAGGGCACTTTTACTGATTCACTGAAATTCTCCAGCTTTTCTGCAGAGGGATTGCTACTAAAAGAAAATAGAGGTCTCCATTATAATGTGTCTTTTTCATTAAACCCTTGCAATCAGGCTCTGTATCATGCAATGTGGGATGTCCTTTTCATTTGTTCCTTAATGTGTTTGTGTTGGTTTTGGGTCTAAGGCTCTTTTTAGGATTCCCATTACAGATTAGTATGAAAAGCAGTGTCGAAAGGTAGGGACAGATGCCTTTAGGCATGTGCTCTGCTAGGCTGATTCCCAGTCTTCCGGGGTAGGTAATTAGATAACTAAGATAAGCAGTAACCAGAATAGGGTGCAGACGTCAATCTGAAAAACTCTCAGGTTGTCCTTGGGTATTTACCCCTGGAGATAAGGAGTGTTTCTAGGGCCCCCTCTTTAAGTACTAATCAATTCCAGGACCATCTTACAAGCTCTATTTTACTGCAACCTAAGACTGACTGTTTGGAATTGTGTCCAAAGTTCATATAGCCTAGGATCCCACCTCTCAGAGAGGCTGTAAATGGATGCTGAAGAAGAGAAAGATTGGTTCCTCTAATAGCTGTGTTTGACACTTAATACTTTCCCTGGTTTCACCTATTTTTGTCAGCTGCTTACTAAACCCAATGCAGTTTCTGAGTGGCTAGTAATGCATAATTAATACAATTTTTTTCTTCCATGAGCTTATTCAGACTCTTCCTGAGTCCAGGTAAATATTTGTCATCAATGATATTCTTTGGCAAGGAGTTCCACATCCTAATGACGTTGTTGTATTTATAGTGGATTAATGTAGGTTGGAACCTGCATCCTGGTAGTTTTTGATGCTTTTTAGTCCTTTTATGTGAGGGGCTACAAACTGATCTGGAGCCACCTCCTCCTTGCCATGATAGCTACAGATTTCTGTTCTATCTGAAGGATAGAAAGGAGTCTTCACTCCCTTCATCATTTCTCATGTGGAAGCTTTTTCATCAAGCTAGAGATTAGGAGGAAGTTTTTCACGGAAAGGGTCATTGGTCATTGGAATAGGCTGCCCAGGGAGGTGGTTGATTAACCTTCCCTGGAGGTGTTTAAGGTGTGGGTAGACAAGGCGCTGAGGGACATGGTTTAGTGTTTGATAGGAATGGTTGGAGTTGATAATCCGATGGGTCTCTTCCAACCTGGTGATTCTACGATAAGCTTTGATCATGCTTGCTGTCCTCTAAACCTTTTCAAGGTCTAGGATATTCTTTGAGGTGAGAGGATCAGAAGTGGATGAAATAAGCAAGATACCAATGAATCATGGATTACTTCTGGTTGCTTGCTTGTGGTACTTTATCTTGTTTTCTTATACAATGATTAACATTTGCTTTGTCTTTGAGGCTGTTACTGAGCTGGTATTTTCATGGAACTATTTGTAACTTACAGTGTTTTTGTCCTGAATGATAACTGTCACCTTAAAGCCTGTTCTATATGTGAAGGTGGGATTGCTCTGCTCACCCAACATACCTCACTTCATGTTTTTCATTGAGTTTTGTCTGGTTTTAGTGCCTAGCTGTTCTAACCTCAATTCCTTCTGCAGTTCTTTACAGCTGCTCTTTGTCCTTATCCCTTTGAATGACTTTGCATTGTTGAACTTGTATCACCTAACTACCTAGCTGCTCAATCCCTTTTCCATCTTGTGAATGTTCAACAGTCACAGTACACATCCCTGCAGAATGCCATTAGTGACCTCCCTTCTTCATGAGGGCAGATCATTTATTCTTACATTTTTGTTTCCTATCTTTTAAACCATCATTTACCCATGACATTCCCTCTCATGCCAAGGCTTCTTAGCTTCTTTCAAAGCCTTGATGGAGAAATTTGTTGAAAGCCTTTTAGAAATACATGTAGACTTCTATCAACTGGATCACTTAAACTGCACAGAGGTGACCTTTTTTGAGAATTCTTTCAGGTTTGTAAGAGGCCATTTCCTTTAACAGAAGGCAGGCTGACTCTCTTGAAGTATATTATTTTTGTCAAGATATCCATTAATTTTTTTCCTTACAGTTTCTGTAGATGTCAGATTTCCAGACATGTTATTTCACACATCTCTCTTGGCTCCCTTCTGAAATTTGGTACCATATTTTCCCCTCCCTAATGCCCAGATGCCAAGGTCATTTTAAGTGAATGGTTATACACTGCTGTGAGTAATTTGTCTGTTTGACTTCCCTTTAGAAGTCCTAGATGAATATAATTTTATATTTGTGATTTGATATTGTTTGTTCTTCAATAATCCCTTCAGTTTCAGACAACCTTTGAGTCCTCCACAGAGAAGGATTCTGCATTACAAATCTCCGCTCTTTCTGCTCCAGAGAACACATGGAAATAATTTGGGTTTTCTGAAATAATTTTAGCTTCTCTAAGTGCTTCTCTTGGAGTATATGTGTTGACCTTAAAAGATTTTCTGCTGTTGATATATATGAAAAAAAGATTAAGTTTGATTCCTTTTGCTTCTTGGTTTCTTCTTCGGTTGACTTACTCTGTTTGTACATTTAATGTACTGAAGTTTATTGTAACTTTTTTTTAACGGGATGCCTTATTGTGTCCAAAAAGCTGTAGGGAGTGCTAACATTTTGAAGATCTTTAACTGTATGGAAACTTGTTCCTTTATAATAAGATATGTTTATTTCCACTCCCCCAGATAACTTGATTCTTTTTAAAGGTAATTTTTTCAATTTTTTTTCCCATATATAATAGTCAGTACAATGTCAAGCACATAAATGTGTATGTACATTCCTTTGCTGAATAGGAAAGTATTTAATTAGAGGCTTAAACATTCTGCTGAATTGGAGTTTGATAACTCTAAACTCCTAGCAGTCTAAGTGATATCTAATGTCTCAAAGATGAAGAATAAAATTTACTCCCAAGCACCTTGAAGGTTCTAGTTAAAGCTAGTTGAAGAGATCAACGCTCTGTTTAGCTACTTTCATTGGTTTTCTTTGTCCTTTTCCTTTAATTTATGCTTAAATAGCTAGACATGCTTCTTTTAACATTACAATGTAGCATACGTTAAAACAAAATTACCCAGAAACCTATTTTTCTTTCATTTCTAATGAGTTATGAATCATGGGACTTGCAATGGTTATCATGCACTTCTGTTTGTTATTGTTCATTAATTGTAAAACCACTGTTCAGGTAGAGATTTATCAGGTAAACAAGGTGTCTCTAGTTTTCATTTTGGATGACTTGTTTTAGATTTGTAGTAGCTTGTCTAGATCTCAAGTCTTTCTTTTAAATTAGCTTCCCTAGGGTTCTGAGGTTTTATCAGATAGTGGAACGGTAAACAGTTGTTCAGACTTCAAGCCCTAATGTTTCTGATTAAAGCCACAAAAGATTCGCTTCCCTATTAGAAGTTTCAATTGAAGCGAAAATGTCAATTCAGGATTTTCTTCATAAAGAAATTCTTTGGAGAAAGAAAAACCAAGCCCCTGTGTTTATTCAGCTTGTTTAGATTAAATGAACTTGGAATATAAACTGCTTACCTCACAGCTATCTACTTGGTTTTCTACTTACCATAATTTACCAAGGTCTTGTTAAAATATAGTTGACATCTCTAGTCAGACTATCTCCAAAATAGCTCTTCAGACACACAGTGTTACGTGATTTTGGTTAAAAGTAAACTCTGCATCTCGAGTCTTCCTGCCTAGGCAGAAATAATAGCTTAATGTTTACAACTGTGACATGAGATATAGAAGCTACAGCACAAGTTTAGGCAAATGTAGTTAGAAATGCCTTCTTGCTAGCAAGAGGTATCCTTCTGGGAGGGATACATATATAAATGGTGTAGAAATACATATGACCTTTGATTCTACAGCATGAAAGTAAAAGCCATCCAATATGCTGATGGGGGCCCTCAAAAGATGAATTTAGCATCACCTAAGATGAGAGACTCCGAAGTAGGCTTACGGGTAGACTAAGTAATGGTAAAATTCTATAGAATGCAGGCAGTTATTTTTGATCTTACTACTTGGTGAAGTTTGGGCTTCAAAAAAAGTTGTACATTCAGCTTGTTACTAAGGTCCTAATGTTTAGTGATGTTTACAGCTGGCAAAAATTTGCTTGATGATGAATGTACAATTTATACAATAAAGTGAAGGATTTGGTAGCACGTGTGACAAGTGCCTCATAGGTGGTGATAATTGATGGAGTCTGTATGGTCTGAGTTTGTGAGACTATAGAGGTTGATCAGTGATTGAATTATAGCTTTTCTTTGTCACTGAGGCTAAAGGCAGGGTTAGGTTTTATTGTTGGAATTAATTGTTGACATTTAACATTATTTTGGCTTATCATTTGGATGTAGTTAAATCCAAGGTCTGGGTAGGTAAGGATTTAATTATTGAAATAAGTGTTATTTACTAGAAAGGTCAGTTCTTGATCTCTTCGTAGCTTATTTGTACAAAACTCTGATAGATGGCTTCTTAATTTTAGTCACATCCTAATGCTTGTAGACAGGCTTCGTTTCATAGATAGATCTTCAAGGGCCCAGAGGACCAGGTTTGGCTGCAGATTGGTAGGAATCATTCAACGTTCTTGAACTTTTCTAAATGTCACTTTACCGTTGTGTTTTGTGTGTGTACAAACATATACGTGCCAGTCTTTCTTCCAAATAAATAATTGCAGTCAGTGGCTTACCAAATATAACATCCTTGAGCCTGTCAAAATTTTCAGTATTGTCCCATTGCCAGTTCATTTCCCCCATCCCAGACTCTGTGTTCATTTCTCATACAACACTGATCAAAACAGTTGGAGAGTTTGGCCTGCATACTAGGCTTTGGCAACCTCGTTTAAATGTTAAATTTGATTTTCTTTTCCAAATTAGAGGTTATGTGTTCTTGTTGTCTCCTGACTCCTGCTGAGTTTCCTTCTCAAGAAGCAAGATGCTACTGATTTCTTCCTTAATGCAGAGGTAGATGGTGCCAATAGCACTCCTCCAGTAGATTTGGAAGAGAGTGGAAGCCAAAAACTAGGAGAAGCTGCCTCTCACAAATTTGTTCAGCATGTCATGGCTCTTGGCTCCCTGTTCTGTGGTGGTTTTACTATAGGCTGCGATAGAGATGATTAGACTGCCTCCCACACCATAGATTAACCTCCTTCACCATAACCTGAGCAGTGGTCACTTTAAAAAGCAGTAGTTTGTTTTAAAAGCATTTCACTAATATGTTTAATTCCTTTTCATCTTGAATTCAGTCTGCGCATTAGTTCTACTTGTGTTTTTTTTAGTTACTTGCTCACTCCAGAGCCAGCACCATTTGAGATGCAGACAAAGATAAATAAACAAAAAATTCTTGATTTGCCTTTTGAAGTAAAAAGAAGTCAGATTTTTAAATTTAGGTTTCTATTTACACCCACCAGTATTTGTGTTTCATTATGTTTTCCATCAAATAGGCGGCTTTTTTTGACATCTCCCAGTTTTAATAGTTCTAGAAGGGGGTTACTAACTCTCATTTGTAGAGATATTCTCTACATAATGAATAAGAAAATCCAAGGCAATAAAATTAATGAGAGAAAAAATTGGTAAGAAATCAATGACAAGTCAATGACAGCTGAATGGAATTCATATAAATGTGACTGGTGCTAAGAGCCATCTGTGAAAACCTCAACTAGAGAATTAATCTGAACTTCCTGAACTCTTCACTTTTATTTCTGCTCTTCTTCATATGTATTTTATTCCTGTCAGGAAAGACTTTGCTTTTCCAACAGTTTTACAGATGATGTTAAGAACTGCAGTAAACTAGCAGACGTGTACAGTAACTTTCCTGCAGTCTTTTAAAAAACATTGATGGTGCCATCTGGAGTCCTGGGAGGATTAAACAATTTGGGTTTTAAAATGTGTTTGATTGCATGTTTAAAGTGTTTTCTTATACATATTGTATTATCATCATAATATTAAATCTGGCTTTATCAAACAGCAGACAGAATAGTTCACGAAAGTTTTAATTTATTGATTACTGTAAGGTATGGCAGTAGAGTTTTGTAAACGTGCTTTGGAATATACAAGCATCGTGCTACACGGAGCTTGCAGTTTAGTGCATTACATTACAGTGTCTTTAGTGACTGGAGTCTGATATTTCACTGTGACAGCAATTGCAGTCATCTGCTCTAACATGATTCTGCAGCTCTGCTTTTGCGTGTACCACTTCCTGATGCACAAAACAATAGGCTATAAGATATTAAATAAGCCTCAGCATAGCATGAAGAATGTTGAAATGGGGAAATTTGGTGATGTAGCAGTACTGATATAACTCTCAGCATAAACGCATTGTTTCAGGATTTACAGAATTGTTTAGAGTGTTATTTGTCTCCTTGTAAGTGGTTCAACTCTAGCAAAACCCACTGAAAATAGAGAAAAAAGGAAAGAAAAATTAAAAAAAACCCCTGTTATATTGCAAAGACAGACCTCTACTAAAGTAGAGAGTGGAAGGGCATGCACGAAGGGCACTGTAGCTCAGCCAGCTTGACTGGGGAACCATGGTATCCACCTGGCAGAATGCCACAGCCTCTCTGAGCTCTGTGCCCACCACAACTGATGCAGCTTCCCAAGCAGAGCTTCAGTGGGAACATGCTGCCACCCAGGCTTCAGGCTGCAAGGTTAGCTCTGCTCTGATGCCAATACTGGATGGCAGCTGTGAGTACCCCTGTGCCAGGTGTGCCCAGGTAGAGGACCTCCTTTGCTCTGACAGAGCTCTGGTAGCAGGCAAGTAGGTTGAGGAGTATCCGAAATAGCACTTGGACGTATCAGCTCAGCCCTGACAGGGACACACTAAATCTGAGTACAAATTTACAACAGCATCAAAATAACTGATAAACCTTTCTTCTCTGAGGAATTCAGCAAAGATCATCAGCCGGGGAAGGACTTTCTCCACTCTTGAGGATATTACATCATGTTATCCCCGTGAAGGAAAGGTGTGTCTTGGGATTAGTGATGCATAATATGAATCTAAAATACTTTCTCTTACTGGTAGAAGTAACATTATCTGCATTTTTTTCTTCCATCAAACTGTGCACCAAATCCCTGCAGTTAAAAATATACACAGAAACTATGTTAGTACTTGCAGAAATCTTACTGGTACAAAATCCATCTGCAAAACTATATTTTTGTATACATACATATGTGTGAAGATTACTTGGAGGAGGCTGAAGCGTTTTATTCTAAATAAACGTTCTATATTTTCATAATTCTTAAACACTAAAAAAAATTTTTCCGCCACACCACAACCACCCCAACTCTCCTTCTCAAGAAAGGTATTGATGACTTGAAAGTCTACAGGACCAATATGTCATTAACATGGTTAAGAAAGGGAAATACTGCTATATATACTATATATATATACACACATACTATATACTAATATAGTACTACCAAAAGTAAAGCAAAAAGTCTGAATTTGAAACTAAAAAATACTGAGAAGGTGTTGGAAATTTTATGAAAGGTCTTAGATTGGATCTTCTCTTCCAATTTTCTACCTTTTAAAGCTCTTGCATTAAAGCAGAGATGGTTTTATAATCCATTATGTGTGGTACCTATTAAAATAAATGTGGTTATTTTTCTTCCATTTAAAATTTGGAAATCAATATTTCAAGTTTATCTTTAAATGAAGTATGACAAGATTTGGCAACATTCCTGTGAGGTTTATTTTCACTTGAATATCATGAAATATTATATTAGTCCTCTGCTTTAGTTCTGCCATATATTTGGAGTTCAACTCAGTTATCAAGCCAAATGCTGAGAGCAGCATGACCAGCAGTTTCTTACCCTACAATGAAAGGGAATAAGATAAACTGAAGAGAAACGTTTGCCTGTTTGGTCATAGTGATTTTTCAGTCTGCTTCTTGCATCTTTACCTTAAGGCAGCAGCCCTGTATTGTTCAGCAGTGATTTGTTTATGCAGTTCAAGGAGAGATAGTAAAGCAGCAATGAAGACAAGTAGCAATCCGGTCACCTCATCGGTACACTGTGCCGTGTGTTGTTTAAGAAAGCCTGAGAACTTGTGGAAGGCTACAATTTGTGTTTCTCATTCATATTTTATGGATAACAACTTTGATTTTCAGTTGTGAAAGCAACAGCAAGTGATAGCTGGGAAGCTGTCAGAATCACTGAAGTGTTTAGCAGTGTTATTCCAGTGACTATGCTGAAGACTATCTGTGGAATTCAAAGCCATGAAACGTAACTAAAATCAAGTCTCTTGCTTATCTATTTAAAATGGTTGAATTCTTTGTTTGGAGACAAATGTGAAAAGCATAAAAGAAAAGGGTATCTGAAGAATGGAAATAAATAGAGATTATTTCCCAATGCTCTGTTAACTAGGACATTTTTGCATTCAGTGCCAAAATATTCATAAAATACAGTGACACAATGATAGAGAAATTTGTCTGAAAGGGCTTGCAAAGTCACTAGTATCATTCTGTAAGCTACCGGTCTAGGCAATGTGTTTAAAAATTTACCTGTGTCTATTGTTGCAAAGCTTTTTGTAATGTCTGACTTGAGTCTGTCTTGCAGCAATATTAAGTGACCCACTGCTCTTTATTGTGCTCCTGTGAATGTGGAAAGCATGACCTTTGTCTTTGCAATAGTCTTTTATACCACCGCACTGCTACAGCTTTTGCTAAACTCAATCCTTCAGTCTATCTTCTCAGATACGGAGCAAGTACCTCAGGCTCACAGGCATAGAGACCTGTTATCTGCTTTCTGCTAAGTAATATTCATATCCTTAGCACTTAAGGCGCTTCTAGATGAACTATACAGGCTCCTACAGACTAGCTGTTATAACAGGATTCTTGACAAGCTGAGAATGTTAATGCTGATGTTTCATAATCAAAGAAAATTCCTTCATTCTGCATGAAAACTTAAGATGTTTTGCTCATGAAGTAATGCTGAATTCTGAGTAGTCCTATGAATTTATCACAGAATAAGCTATTCCCAGGTCAGACTGTGTGTAATCCAGGCATATTGTAATATCTCCTAACAGACAACATAGAAGACCTACTATCCTGAATATATCTCACAGCTGCAGCAAATCTTCCAAGTTCAGTGTTAGAATGTTCTGGATAAAGTATTATCTGGGGAGCAGGGGTGGAAAGAAGCTGTTGGAAAATGGTGCTGTAGGTGAGCTCTGTGGAACCAGTGGGCATAAAGGAAGACATGGTGAAGACAATAAATTGTCAGTGGATAGGAATTGGGTAAATAGGATTATGGAAAGCGACAACAAGCATTTAAGTGTTACAGAAATCAAAAAATAATTTCTATCATAGTGCAATGATGGTGCCAATAATCTCATCTAGATTAATAGCATCTCTGAGAATTAACTTCTGTAAAACTCCAGAACCATTTAGGAGCCAGCTTCAGAATCTGTGTGGTATGACAACCTGTATGCCTAAAAAGACTTAACTATAGCAGGACTACTAAAAATAATGTAGACAAGCTTTGAGAAGCACAAAGAATGATAATATTGCAGTATCTTCTTCTCAAAGAGTTTCTTGACCACACTGTTATGCCAGTGTAGTTTTACTTTACTAATTTGTCAGATATTAACAGATTTTAACTGGTGAATTTTGCAACTGGTGACAAATATGTTCTGCTGCAAATAGAATTTTATTTCTAAAGGGAAGTGTATATGCAGTTTCATTTTATGCAAGAAAAATGTAGAGAGATGAGCAAGAATTTTTAAGAGTGATAAAGTATAATAATTGTGGTGAATGAATGTCTTTCACGAGGCTCTGCCAGTCTCCTGATTTTGATGTAACTGTTAGCCTATAGGGATTTTTATGCTAGTTTGGGAAGACAAAGAGAGAAGAAAGCCCATTTAACACCCAGAAGCTTAAAGGAAACAGGGTGAGGAAATGCATTCTGGACCACATCTTCAGCAAATTCTTAACTTACGAGGAAGTAATAGATTGGCTTATTAGTTAAAAATAGGCCACTGCCACTTTGGATATTATACTGTACAATTCTACACTGTGATATCTATGACCTAAAGAGTGTATATTCAGATTATCTTAAGAGGTTAAACACTGATTTTTTTTAATATGATCACATTGACAAGATCATAGTGCTATTGTATCTGGACATGTAATAACAATGGCTCAGTTACTGAGATCTGTGCTTCTAGATGAAAACCTGTTTAGAAAGCTTAACAGGTTTTGTATTTCTGGGCTTTTCTTGTAGATTCTGACACTGTCTTTTTCTCTTTGTTTCTTCAATGGAAGTAGTGTGCTTTGGCATAAAATTAAATTGCTTGTCCCTCCCCATCTCCCATACAAGACAAGTGTACGTATCATGTCTTGTAAATATTGAACCAGTCAGTTACATCACTTCAATGTTGTTGTCAGAAATGGCCTGTGATAGGATCAAAAGCAGCTTCTGGTACAGCTGTGCTGTTCTCTCCTTCAGCTAGAGTAAAATTCCTAGAAATGATGAAATTCTCCCTTATTTAGGTCAGGTGGAGTAAACAATCTTGTGGAAGCAACTGTAAGTTCAGGACCAGAATCCACTTCACTTCATGTTCAAAAAGTTCAGGTTACAGTTCATTGCCAGTATTAAGACTACAGTTTAGTAAATGCTATAAATCTGATAGAAAAAAAAAAGTGCTACAATAGTATAGGTTTTTTTCCCTATCAGATTTAGCTCTTTTAGGGGCTTTCTAAATCCATGAATAAGCATGTCTATGTATATTAAAGTCACAGAGTGACTATGCACTTTTCAGTGCTTTTAGTAAGTTTAGTAAGTGGATCAAAATTAATGTAGTAATGCTGTTAGAAACATGACGCTTAATTATTCACTTAAAGAATTTTCAGAGAATAGAAATGTATAACCCCCTCTTTTTTTTCTCCCTAGTGAAGGATTTTCTTCCTACCCTGCAAGGAAAAAGAAGGGGTGCATGAATTCAAGCTGTTATACTTCTTCCCATGGTCAGAATATTGAGCAGAAAAGTTATAATACATTAAAGTCATGTGGAATATAGAAGTAGTAATAATCATGCGGGGTTTTATGTTCGGAAAGTCTAAACAAAGACCATTCTCTGTCATTCCTTAAGTGAGAAAAATACAAAGAAAGCAGAGATTGCTCAAATAGTATCAGTTATTGCTCTTAATAATGAGGGAGAAGAAACCAAATGACCTTGAGAAAGCACAAAAATTTACTCAACCTTACTACTTGTTATTCCCATATCCCCTCCGCATAGGCTTTGCTCCATCTCCTAACTGGGCGGCTTATGGATTCGATCTGTACTTATGGCAGGCAGGTGGTATTTGGTGATAGGCTATCTTATTTCCTCAACAGTAACCACAGGATGGTGCTGCAAGGCCAAGTGGAACAAGAAAGAATCTGGCAGACTGTGTAGTAAGCAGTGACCCATCCAAATATATCCTCTTTATCTCTCTGTAGTCCTGAGTAAAAGAAGGCTAGCAGAAAAAGTTTTGTAAAAGCAAATGAAAGTCTTTATGTGAGACTTACCGTCTAACTGGAATCGTCCAGTTCATTCCTCTCCTACTTTTCTAACTTTTAAATTGCTATCCTTTTTCTTCTGTAACTTTGAAGGTGTTCTAGCATTAATGGTGCACTGGCACAACTTTATCCTCAGTCGGGTAGTTCACTAAGTAAATAATCTAGACAATGGCAATGTTCTCTTCAATTCCAGCTGTACTCTGCTTTTACAGAGCAGTTTACTTGCAGCTGAATCACACGTACCCAACAGACAGAACAAAGAGTGCAGTTACATGTGCAAGATAATAATAATTTGTCTTAGGCACACTTTTATACTAGGTCAAAATACTTAGGAAGTTTTAGGAGAGCATCTTGCATTTAGCATACTGCTGCCCTTTTAGGAATAGCACTTAAGAGGTTAATAACCATGCAAAACTATACACCTTATGGACATTTGATTTTGGACACTCGATGAACCTTAACAGGCTCTCATAGCAACAAGATCTCATTTTTAAAAAGGAAACTCCTTCCAGATATTTAAAGGAAAGTGGAGGAAACCAGAAATGGAACATCAAGCTGTTCAGAAAAAGGGAAAAGGGAGTATCCTTATTCCCTAACTCATTAGCCTCTAGCTCATCAACCTCAACACAAGACGTGTTTCCACACAGCAGCACAGGGTGAAGAAATAGGATGAGGTTGGTTTGTTTGTTGTAATTTTTAGGCAAAGACTATCTGTTTTCCAAGCCCATCTGCAAAGTCTGTGGAAAATGTGCTTCAGCTCACTGTTTCTGCTCAGAGACAGACTAGAAATAGAATTGCTGAGAAGTCTAGAACTCTGGGAAATGGCATTCTGATGCCAGTAAGGAACCTGGGAAAAGTTGGTTGCTTTCATACACCAGGATGATGTGATGGTGATATCCCATTTCCGTGGGAGGGGAGCACAGGTTGTGCTAAAGAGGCATGTCAAGAAATTAAAGATGACAGTGCTGGTCAGCACAGGGAAACCTGAATGGATGCAGTTCCAGCATATAAAGTCCAAACAAAGAGTCCTGGGCTGATTAAGTGAAGGGAGTTTTCATCTTGAGTTATAAAGAAAAAGAATACAAATCAATGTATTGGTGGGAAATTATCAACAGGAGTTATAGACAGAAAATATTTAAATGTTTTCCAAAGGATCAAGCTCTGTTTCATTCCCTTTCCTGATGCATGACAAATCTTTCTGCAAGATTTCCTTACCAGACTCCCCTCTGTGAGAAAAAGAAGTCCTTATCCTGCTAAAAGCCTTCAGATTTCACTCAATGTTTCAAATCTTTCTCATCCTCTTAAGTTTTTCTTTGTAGCAGTATGAACTATTGCTATCAAAGCAACCACCTAGTCTGTATGAGAGCAAAGGCAAGCATTTCACAGGTTTTGCATCGTGCTATGCAATTCAGATGGCTGGATGTCTAAATAATTTCCTGATGTCTGGAAAGGAACTGTAGGGCAGGATAAGGTGTGAGGTCATTCTGGAAGCTGTATAGGAGACAACATCATCTTGATTCACCTGAAACGGGAAGTAGAAGTGATTAGTCAGGACAGTGATTACTGGTATTCTGTTTGCTTTTTTTTTCAGTGAATTAATAATTTTAATGGGAAAGTTTCTATGAATAATGTCACATCACAATGTGAGACAGCTTTGTCAGAGACAAGTGGTTTTTCAGCTTCCAGGCTTGTGAACTGCGGTGGTGTTAAACTAAGAGATCAATTTTCCTTTGAAAGGGACACAAATCTTCCTTTAAGATGACATGGGTTTAGTTTTGTCATCTGGTTTGCAATTCTTACTGTCTTAATGGGATCCTTTAGAGTCTGTCACAAACTAAGCAGTGGCAGATACCTGTCTGACAGACTACAAAGACCAAACAAGTTCAGTACGGAGTGGGCTCCTGTATGTTGTTGCCTATCAAATTGACCCATTGTGTTGACTGACAGCATATTTTCATAATTCTAATGCTTTGGCAGACATGGAGAAATTGCTATTGCTCAACCTGAAAATATTTCATTGGAAACTATGAACTAGATTAGGATTCAAATTTCTTTGATTTCGGAATCAGTGGATATCAGTTGATGGCAGCAGCCACTAAATACTATGGAGAAATGCAACTACCTGGTTTTAGTCACCCTGTCAGGAATTTGACATGCTAGGCTTTGCAAATTTTCTGTTACTTTAAACAGTCACTGGCATATAAGGATCTCTTTTTTTTTCCCAGTAGTGAAAAACACATGAACACTGAAAGGTAAGAAGTGGCAACCCAAATAGCATGTTGCATTAAGTCATCCTGCCCATGTGGAAAAACTTCTAATGATAACTGATGAAATTAAACTGTAGCAGATTTCTTAATAAATATTAATGTAATTGAAGTGTAATGCATAAACAACAGCTCTCCACTAATGACCTGCTGGCGATATGACTCAGCCCTGTCATATACCAGATCAAATTCACCTCCTCATTATGGTCTCCTAGGTAAATGTAGGTTGTTTATGCACATAAATCCTCGTTTTCCTCTGAGAGTACATCTGTGAAGTAAGAAATGTAGTTTGTTTCTTCCTCCAGTACATGTAAAGGTTTTGTATCTATGTTGCACTACCTGTATTTCATCAGTTCTTCAAAGACAAATCTGAAGTCCCAGAATATTACTAGCCCATGATTATAGTTTGGCTAAAATATTCTTTCCCTTAGCTTTAAAAGTGAAACATGCTATTTCTTTCAACAAAACGTATGTTTGCTCACTATCAGAAAGATGATTCTCTTACCTCTTGCATTCAGCTAGACTGGGAGATCTGGCAGTGCAGAGCTAATCACTGCTGTAAACATCTACTCAAGCAATTAAAAAAATATCCAGAATTGTGGAAGTTCCAGGTAGCTGACATGGTGCCTCTCCCTTTTTGAAGACATTTCCTTCCTATGCATTCTGCAAATTAAAACTTTAGGACAAGAAGGTATTGCAGAATTGTCCACAAGGCTGCAGAGATGGGATTGACATTGCACACCTTAGAAAGAACAGAAGTTAAGGGTTTGGTGCCAGCTTCTGTCGTGTTTGTCCATCATAACCATTCTGTAGCTCTTGGTATGATCCTCTCAAATCCTGGGAATCACCATATACCTGACTAGAATGTGCTGCAAAGAGCACTTTGGAAAATAGAAAACAAAGTGCACTAGAAGCGGTGGATTGCTGAGTCCTGATATCTCACTCATCCCTATCAGCACTCAAACTGTCCATGGAAGATAGCACCACTCTAGCAAAATCTACTTAAATTGTTACTTTTCGTAGCTGAGAAACCAAGAGTTCATAGTTGTTAGATTATAGCACAGGAAGGAGAAATGCTAATCATATCCTACTGTGCTACAGTAGACCTGTATGAATCTCTTAGGCAGATTTTCTCATCTTTAAAACTCTGAGCATAGGGCTGGGCCAGTATGCTACTCGTGGAATTACCTGCTGGCTAAGACAAGTGATGATTCAAAAATATTCTAGGCTTTTTGTTGGCTTCAAGACCTGAAAGGAAAACTGAGATCATCAAGAAGTGACTCATTACAGAAAACAGACCTACCATCCTCTGCTACTGAAAATATTTCCACATTTTAACATACTCCTGGCTTGGAAATGGTCTGCTGAATTTAGCAGTTTTATGTGGAGCTAATCTAGAAGCTTCATACCGTGTACAACAAAAGAAAATCCTTTAGAATTCATTCCTTAGGCTGCCCTGTGACTTTAGGGGGTCTATTTAATTGGCAGTGCTTCTTTCACCCCACCCTGTTCTGGGTTAGAGGCTGCTGCAGTAGCTTCATGTATGTGCTTATATTCAGGTGTTGACCACTGATACGATCACCCAAGAAACAAGAAAGCTTGATCTAGATGAGAAACTTAGATACTTCTGCCCATCAGTGGGTTTTGCAGCTTAATACCAAAGATAGTGAATTAATAGTACAGTCTGGGTCTTCCTCAGTACTTCAGGAGGGCTCAGAAAAGTAGGAAAGCATGGGCTGGGAGGGCAAACTTGTGAATGAAATGGAGGAACTCTCCATACTAGTAACAATGCCAGTGTGATTTTAGGCAGATTTTCCAGAACTACCTCCTCCTTGCAGTCCCAGCTCATCTATATGTGGTAAGAATGAATGAATTAATGTCAGTGCTGTGAAGATATTAGTCAAGATGTGTGTAACTAAGAATTATGAACGACGTAGATGAATTCAACTGTGTCTGTTAAAGGGGAAATGTGCTGTTAAAAATGTTACACGGAAAGGATAGGATGTGTCAAGACTGAAAACAAACAAGCCAACCATTTTTAACCTTATTAAGGTCTGATGCCTTTTTGTCTAGAGGGCTTAATCTTTTAATACAGAGCTATAAAGAACAATTACTCTTTTTATAGGTTACGATTACAATCTAAGATGATTTACTATTTGGCTTATATTGCTGATGAGAGTCAGGCTGTTAGTTTTGCTGGATATTTTTGGTTTGGTATTCTATCTTGCTCAGCCTCTCATTGTATTTTCTGCCTCCTAAAACTCTTTCATGCTTTCATGTCAGCAAGTAACTCAGCTATGTACTACAATTTGTTGAGGATGTAGCAGTAGAAAAAGCATTACCCCCTTCAGATGTGACATTTGGTGTATTACCTTCGTGTGCAGTATTGTCAGGGGTGTAGTTTCTGACCTGCTATGCATTATCTGCTCTACTGACTTCGGGGCTGTTTATCACCGGTGACATATTTCTCTGCAGGAACCTGCCATTCTTCTTGTGTCTGCTTTAAAACGCTAAAAGCAGACATATGATCTCAAACTAGGTGCAAATTTGAGAGCGGAATGAAAGCAGATTTTTCTTTTTTTTAACAATTCCTTTCAATGTTGTCAGCTAAACATGGTGCCTAGTAAGCTGCTTTTGCTACGGTAACAAATATAATGCTAAAGAGCAGAGGCTCTGGAAGAGTGAAATTAATTATGTATGCTTTATGCTTGTCCAACTAACCACACTGTATTCCCAATGAAATACTTAACACATCTGTGCATTCCTGAAGTCAAATAACATCACTATAATTTGAGACTTATTTCGAAGAGTGGAGAAAAGATTTTGTTACACCTACAGGAAATCTATTCTTTTGGAGTGCGCCTTTTTCATTCATATGCTTTGATCGTGTGCTGCTGAATTTAGTCAAAAATCCTAATTGAGCTTATTGGCAGGCTGCCTGATATTTGGCACGGTAGGAATCTTTAAGTTTGAACCTTTGGGGATGTTTTCAGAGGAACGTATGTCTTCTATTTCATGCTTTATTGTGGCAGACTGATGAGAACTTTTAAAGCAAATGACAGTTGACATAAAATAACTCACACTGGAGTTTTTTTTCTCCCACTGTTGCTTTTTAAATGATAAATTTCAGACGTTTTATTTCATTTGGAATACGTGACTATTTGATATGATGGTAATAGATGGCAATGGCAGCAGAATAATTCAGTCATGGAACAAGAGGTTAAGTATGAAAAGAACTCTTTAGAGGACTGATTTATGACTAAGCGATCCATGGCAGACACCAGAGCAGTATCTGAAGGAGTTAACAAAATTAGGCATTACTTGACAGAGCAATATGTGTCATGGTCTAAGCAGACATAATAGGATGAAATTAAGAAATATGAATATTTAGGATATAGACAAGAATATTTCCTGATACTAAGACCTGTTCTAGTTTAAATGGTCTATAAAGAGTCAAAAAAAAATGCAGCTCCTAGCAGGGAATATTTAACACCATGCTGAACAATATGCTAATCCTCACAGGAACATTACAGAATTGTCAGCAGGATGAACTAGCTGATCCCTTCCATCTCCCTTCTGTTTAATTTCAATATCTCTTAAAGTTTCTGCTTAGGAGAACATGTACTTCTCTGCCTCATTTTCCTGCTTTCTTGAGAACTGTCATGTCTGTAGCCTAGAGAATGAACTACTGCTGCAGGACATCCTCTGTTTTCTTCACATTGCCCTTGATTTTCACATGTAGTTTTGTCAGTGAATGGCTCCAGCTGAAGCATTTGAGCTCAATTTACCTAGTTACATACTAAGCATCTCTGTGGTATCAACCAGATCCTTCCTACTGACCTGGAATTATCAGCTCTCCAAAGCTCCAGGACTCTGCAAATGGATGTATACAAACAAAAATAGTCCTTTGAAGACTTGTCATCTCCCCTCCACTCTCCCAGGGAGAAAATGGAGCATTTGCATAAATTTCTGCCTCTCTTTTGCCTTTGGATACATTGAGATAATTCCATTTAAATAGGACTTGTGTGAGAATTGAGACAAAATTATGCTGAGAATGCTTTTAAAAATGTTGTCCTTAACTCTCCAGAGCTTTTTAGGTGAGATAAAAGTATTTGACTTTTGTGTCAGTTCTAGGGTGTTGCATACATTGCTTTTTAGCCCTGCTAGTTACTGCACTCTTCATATTTTAAAGGATGTTCATGCACTGGGGGGGAAAAAGTGCTAGATTTTAAACTTTCAGGTTGATGACATAAATCAAATGGATTAAATGATTTCAATTTATTAAATGAAAATATATTTAATGTTAGTGGAAAAAAACCCCTATAGAAATAGTTGTTAGTATATGAATTAAATATATATTGTGTCCTGGTACAATTTACTTGAATTCTTATAAAGACAAGTGGCTTTAGAAGCTCTGTTGGCTTGTGGTTCCTCACAGTTTTCTGTCCTTGAATTCAGTGACCTTTTGAAATGTGGAAATCCATTTATATGGTTGAAAACCCTGTTGTCTTCAGAAAGCTATTTTATATGCTACAGAAAATTACTATGAATTTGGAAGTTATCCAAAGTCATCAGAAACCTCTGTAAGGATAAGGTCTTCTGGTCAAGTTCATAGTGTTTTGAAAAGCAGTGGGAAAAAAACCAGTTGAAATTAATCATAGATGTTGGGTATCCAAGTCTGAAAGGCATCAAGTTTTAGCCCCTTTTTTCCGCATTTACCTGAGGCATATCTCTACGTGTTAATCATAGTGTTGCTCACCCATAGCGGGTGGTAAACGTTATTTTTGTCAAAGTAACAGCTTGCAGCTTCTTTGCTTATTGCTATTGAACAGAATAATCATACATACTTTCACAGAAAGTAAAATAACAAAAAAAAGCGCTGTGCAATAAATACCACTGGAAATATATTTTCAAAGACATGATAGATATTTATTTATGATAAAATTGGAATTTTACCTTCAGTTTGAATTAGACGTCAACTGTAATGATATGGTATGTACTCTTAGGGAAATGAAGTAGCAGCTAGTAGTTTGAACAAGAATATTTTATAATACAATTGCAATGATCACAAATGTATGAAGTCACAACTCTAACAAAATAATGTAAATTTAACATAATGAAAAGCTATTGACCTTTTAATAGGTATGTATAGTGCATAAACATTCTAGTCAAAATAAGGAATGTTGTTTTAATAAAAATAAATGCAATACTTTGATGATTTCAGAAGGTATTGGATACAGAAGGTATTAGTCTCAGAAAGACTTCATGTAAAGAGTAGAACTTATGCCTTAGCTTTCTGAGAAAACCCTTCTTTGGATGTCACTATCTGAATTCTGGAGATTTTGCAAGGTTCTGAAAGTAGAGGCAATAAGAGACCAGGGAGAGAAAAAGTTTGCCCATCCAAGGAGAAGGCATTGGCATGTTTTTTGGTACTGAATAACACATCATAAAACTAAAGACCAGAGAGGAAACAGAAGCCCAAAAAGACCTGAGAAATCCATAAAGCACACATTTCCCAAGCACCACTGCTGAGCAGGCACTTCCTCATTAAGAGCTTGTTACAGTACATTTACATAGGCTCAATCAATTTGTTTTATTTTAACAGGGCACCAAGTGCTTCCCGTAAATTTTGAGGGCACTCAATATTTAATTGAAATCAGCCACATATAACCCTTGTACTCACATAAATATCTAGCTTTTCAGAAATAATCAACTGAACCTTCTATACATCAGTATATACAGAGTAGAAAACAATAAAAAGTTATTCTTTTTGTTAATTGATGAACCTGCACATACTGTGTAATGTCTCTTATAAAACTGCTTAGGTTGTTACAGTCTTGATGAAACTTTATGCAATATGCACCTGAAGTGTTGCAACACTTTTATTTTTCAAGCTAGCTCATGTTTAAGTGTAGTTTAAGGTGGCTTATGACATGCAGTGCTCAGATTTTGTCTGCATGTTTCCCTGAAGCTATAGGTTTCTAGCTTTTGACCCTTTAACTTCAGTGTCATTCCCTTTCCCTGGTTTAGGACCTTCAGCAGGTTGGCAGTGTTTGTGATCTTTGGAGCAGCAGGACCTCCATGAACAATAGCCTGTTGTAATTCATAGAATCACCAGGTTGGAAGAGACTCACCGGATCATCAAGTCCAACTCTTCCTATCAAAATTCCACACATAAGCCTACTTTTGTTTGATATATTTCATTTACTGAGACAAAAGAAAACTGAAATTATTTTCAAGGAAGTGACTTTGATTCTCCATTGGATTGCACGTAAAATAATTGCTTATACCTCCGCAACTTTTCCATGTGACTATTAATTATCAGATTGTCTAGGATATACTGATGCCAGTAAATGTACCCAGCACAAGCAAAATATGCTCATGCAAAATTCATATAGTCTAACAAGATTCTTAATTTCATTAACAACTAATAGGATGCAGTGCTTTCATTTTGGACATTCTGTAAGTATAGAATAAGTAGAATCATAAATTAACATTCCCAATAGCTTGACTGTTGAAGTATAGAGGATCTGTGGCTGGAAGATATAAAAGGAACATTTATTTAATAGAGTTCTGTAACTTTGTATACATATTTGAACATTTAAACTGCTACCATGTATTACAATGTAGACAAAATCCAATATGCTGTGTATACAATCCCATCTGTTTTAAATGTGAGGATTACTGATCATGACAGAAGGCACACATAGTGTAAACAGTTTGCTACACACAAACCAATATATTCTAGTTACAAGTCAATAAATTTCATATATAATCCAATTAGTTCTCATTGAGAGTCTTTTATTTAGCAAATGGTCTGTTTCAAATTACTAATTAAAGAAGACTATTACTTAATTGACAGGCCGATAGACTTGAATAGAGAAAAAAGGCATATCATACAAGAGGAACAATACCATAAAGTCAAAATAATACTTCAAAGTAGTATCTAAGTTAGTTTGATAAATCAAGTAATTTCATATGGGAGAAGATACAATGAACACCATTGAAGTCCTCTTCCTACCCATCTCTCTGTAGTACTTTGTTTTGTAGGAAATTATCTCTAAATCTGTGCAAAATACACTATAACTAGAGCTTCAGGATACTAATACTTGTGTCTCAACTTTCACACATGGACAAACCAGCACCATCATGATGGCAAAAAGTCTTATTCAGAGATGTGAAGGAGGAAAGATTTAGGATCAGATACTGTTGTACTATGTGTTTAAAACACAGAATTCCTGTATCTCCTAGAATGGTAAAGCGTTTCCAGAAGTAATAGATAACTTTGAGGAGAAACAATTAGAAGGAAAACAAAGCTCTTCATAGAAGTTTGATCCAATTATCAGTATAAATCCAGTAGGAAGGTGGGAGAAAAGATCACCTTTTTTCTTTGTTTCTTCTGTGATGATGTTTAAAGTTTGATTTATGAACTGGGAAAGACAGCAGAGATGGCTCCAGGTTACCCAAAGAATGAAGATGGCATTAAAGGGGAATTTATTTCAAAACAGAGTTGTATTGCTTGCAAGAGAAAAATTAATAAAATTGGGAATTCTTAGCAGAGAAACCTTAAGACTCCTCAGCTTAAAATTATTCCTCTTTCCCATTCTAGTCTGATTTCTGATGAAGAGCAAAATGATGTGAAAAAAACCTCTGCATAAATAATTGATTTCCTTTACTCTAGATGTGGATTCTTCCTGCATAAAAATCTCGTGGAATGTAGTTTGTAAGGTTAGAAGACTGAAGGATTTTTTATTATTATTTTATGGTTTCTTTCAATTTTCCTAGCTCTGCTACATAGTTCTGGGTAAGGTGAGTTCTTACATGCCAATGTTTTTGATCCTGGGCTAGTGATTTGAATTTGTGTCACAGTTTTTCTTCCAACTTTAATTTTTAGCTCATGCCATGGTTAGGTCTAGGCAGATCATTAAAATTAGACCCCAAGCATAGTTTAAGAAAATTGCTTTTTATGAAACCCCCAAATGAAGAAAGAGAAGCGTGTTAATAGTGCCTTTGCACGTTTCTGCAGCCCAGAAAGAAAGGGCTTGATTTTATCCTCTAGAGAAAGAGCAAATAGTATTAATTATTAAGCATAAATTAATATTCTTTGAGATGTAGATGCTGTCACACAGTCTCTGATAATGTGCATTCCTGTACTTGATAACTCACAACAAGAACTGTTATTTTCACAGGGCTCTGTGCCTGTAAAGAAATATTCTAAAGATTGTCAGCAAAACTTCTATCACACATTCTAGTTCTATTTTAACAGAATTGGATCACAATTGTAACTCATAGGGAACAGCAAGGAAAACCTGAATTTGACCGGTATAGAAATAGAATATTGAGAATTAGCATTTTGTGCAGTTTTGTAGTCTTCTGCTGCCTTTCTGCCAACATGGAGAGGTGACTGGTATTACCTCTGGTCCACCTGGATCTTGGGCCTGTCAAAAAAAGACAAATAATGATATAAAATAATCAGCTCATGAAAAATTTCAGGCTAAGATTTGTTTCTCATTTGTCACATCAAAACATGAAACCTTTTATTCGGGAAGCTGGAGAGCATTTGACATTAATCCTGCTGATATGCAGAGAGAATAAATGAAGAATTTCTGTTGTTCCTGTGTTCATGTAGCATATTAATGATTTTGACAACAACATTGAGGATATTTGATTACAGTCTAACGTTAAATTAATTGTTATGACCTTAAGGCTGTTTTTGTCTGCTGTTGGTCTAGTAAAGTTCTAACAACATATGACTGCAAAGAGTTGGAGAACAGGACCAAGTGTAGTTGAGACTATATAGATTTAATGAATCTACTTAGGGAGAATAGATTTTACCATATTTCTTGACTGACATACACACCAGTTTTTATTTTATTTATCAGCAACCTCCTTCATAAGCTATATTTTTGTGATGTGTATGTGCAATAATTATTTAATAACATGAATTTTAAAAGGAAGTAATCCAGCATGCTAAGAAGCAGCTATACAAAGAAAAAGCAAAAAGCCAATTCCCTTCTAAAAAACGTGCTCTTATTTAGACTAACAGTTCTCCTTCAGAAGGTGAAAATTGTAAAATGGATTAAATTTAACTTTGCTGCTGTCACCAGAGATGATATTATGGCCGCCTTCCAACAAAATAAACTAGATGACACACACTTGACTAATATTTACCATCAATCAGGTCCCACAAGAAGGAATATCCATGAGTGCTGGTAGTTTGGAAAAACAAATATGTATTCCTCATCTTGAAAAGACACATTATTGAAAGAGACTTACAAACTGCAACGTGGAGGCAAGCCACAGAGTTGTCTCCTGAGCTATTAGGAGTTGGTTTTGTCAGATATTAAGACCAATTTCCTGCTGCTGAGTGATTAAGTACAATTGTTACAATGCAACATCCTCACAGAAAGAAGCACCAATGGAGTTTGAGGGCAGAAAATCCAGTTTCTGATCTGTTCAAGTCAGTCTTCAGCACTGAAAAGCTTATTTACGCAGTAGAATCAGAATTTTTTTTTTTTATTGTTACATTGCTTGCAAAACAATCCCTAGTAGATGATATATTTTAATTTTAGCTGAGAATAACCTGCTCCTCTTCCCTTTAGTTAAAGAATCTCATCTTGGCTTTGGCAGTTAGGAAACATTTGTATAATCAGGTGGTCAGTTAGAGAAATGCAGACCTGGAGCCAGACAGAACTCTTTCAGGGAGAGAAGGGTGCAAACAAATAACTGATGGATGTTGCACCATATTTAATAAATCTGGATGTCATTTGCAGCTGCAGGTCCATGAGAAAACAGCAAAATGTGAAAGCATGGGGAAAAATCAAAAAATGTCAGCATAAGGAAAGAGAGAAGGAAAAGCAGACCCTTAGTATTGGCATTGTACCTCTCAGGGCAGAGGACTTAGGGGTTTGATCAGGGCTGGATGATGCTGAGGGGCATGGTTTAGAGATTGGTGGGAATGGTTGGACTCGATGATCCAGTGGGTCTCTTCCAACCTGGTGATTCTATGATTCTATGAATTGTCATCTCAAGCCTGCAAAATTCTACACAGCATCCCGTGTCCCCACTTCATAATTTCTCTGCTGTGCATGTAATCATTGTGCTGATTGAGGGAAAAATCCAAAACCCTGGGCCCTTCAAATAAAGCTTGACCTGACCTGGGAGAGAGAGCCTGACCTGCCTTAGTCCTGACACCCTGCAAATTCAGAACAAAGCCTGTGACCCCTTATCAATGGCAATTTTGTAGTACAAAAAAATGATTTCTTTTCAGTCATGTCATGAAGATTATAGCTTTTAAACTCGAAGGCTTGTAAAAATGTGGAAGCGAATGAAAAACTCATTTTGGTGCTGGTCGTTCTGGAGCAAAACTTCTAGCAACCATGAGTGAAAAATTAGGAGTTTATTTAAGATAATGAGCCTTCTAGCATTTTCATCATGTAAATGCAACAACCACATGCAAATCAATATAACTAAATATTATTGCATTTACTTGTTAAATTCTTGTAATGGTATTAATGTCAGTAGATGCACTTTTCAAAGCTGTCTGCAACACAACAATGGTCAGTAACTTACATAGGGCTCTGGTTTCTGTCCTGCTCTTGACCATTTTCATGTAGGATTAAGCAGTTCAAGAAGCACATATTGTATAAAGGACAATCTAGCGCTGTAGCTTGGGGATATTTTTCCCTCCTAGCTGCCACATGTCCGTAGTGTCTCTTTCAACTTGATTCAGTTTCTCTCAAGGTGAGAGTGGGTCAACCATTATGATAATGTTGCATTTGTGTACATGACTGAATAGACAGCAAAATTTCACTTGCATTTTTCAGTGCCTAGTTATGTAACAAATAATGTCCTATTCAGAAGGAAATAAGTGATGTAGCAAAGATACTGCTGAGTAATAGTCTGAACTTAGTTAAATTTGAGTAGTTATAATTTAAAATTGTTTAACAAGCATGACAGTTAACTAATATTTATGCCATACATGTGATGTTAACTTTGTACTTTCTGGCCCCATTCACAAGTCAGCTTTATACTTGAGTGTCTTGGATGAGCAGCTAAAGAGAGCCAGCAGGCACGTGTCAGTCTGTGCTCTGTGCTTTGTATTTTATACAGAACACTTTCATTGAAAGTACCCAGAGCTGCGAGTGCTTGAACACAGGATCCTCCCGTTTCTTTTGTAGTCATTAGACTTCAATGTCATGCTTAAACTAGCCAATATTTAGCTCAATTAATTTTTATACCTTAAACTGAAATAAAGTCGCTTCAACGGGACGATAAAGTTCTTTACTATGCTCTGTTAAATTGCTAAAATGTCTTAGATAGTGGACTGAGACACCAGAAACTTTAGTTCCAGAGACCTCCCATTCACAAAGGGAATTCATCTCACTGTCTCGGGTATAAACCATGTGAAGAGATATCTCAGAAGGGGGACTCTGAAATGCTGGGCAGAGAACATTGAGGACATTGAGGCTGTTACAGAAATCTCCAGATTATTACAAAAGTGTAAATTGTGAACTCAAACAATCGTGTCTGGTTCTTACAAGTATAAGTCCTGTTCAAGGTTAAATTTAGATGCCACAGATAAAGTTCTCTCCATGTATTAAAGGCACATGAGTGCCACCAATAGAGAAAAAGATTGATAAGTTCTGTTCAGTTTCCACGTGTTCTACAGATCAATCTGTCCTTGCTTCCTCTGATTTTACTGCAACAAAACATAACTTTAGACTTGAATATAAATCTGACTTGCAAAATTTACCCATTGAAACATAAGACATGAGACTACAAAAAAGTAAGTCATATAACAGAGTGCTTTCTTTACTGAAGCAAATCCTTTTTTGCTCCTTAGAGAGTGAGATAGTATAATGTAGGAAGATTGTGCTTCTCACATTCTGGAAGAACAGTTTATTCATTGTTCTGACAGCATTTATTTGGATCTTGAAGAAATAGGTTATAGGAAGCATGGGGAAAACATCATTTGCCATGAATTACCCTCCTTGGAAATATGTGATATGGAATAATTCCAGTCAATGTCTTTTGAAGAATGTTTATGGCACCAGGTTCTGATTTTGAAGAATAGATGCTAAGGGCAGTCTCATCAGAAAAACTGAGCATCCCAGCCCCTAGTTCCTTGTCACCTGTAAGCCTGCACAGGCTGCCTTTTGCCCACCATTGAGGCAGCCAACAATGAGAAACGTGAGGGGATGTAGTAACTGCTTCTAAGTAATGCCACGTATCATCAGACTTCGAACAGCTGATGCACTTGAGGTCTGAATTTTGTTTTTCATTTATTTTTAGAGTGATGTCTTCATCTATTTAAGGAGTTACAGAAATTAACTCTCATTTCAGTATTGCATATGATAATAATATTAGTTCTTCATAGAGCTCATTGAGAGTAGAGCTAGAGTATTGCATACAGAGTATGGCTTGATTATCTATCTGTGCATTCTCCATTCATTAAGGCAGTGTAGAGTTCTATAGGTGAAATTTGTCATGTTCATTTATATTTTAAATGACACAACAACATTATAGGAACAAAGACAGAAAAATGAAGAGGTGTTGTACGTTTGTATCTGAAATTTCTAATTTGGGCTGTCTTCATGGTACTGTAGGGCTCTCAGACTTGTTTTGGGAGCCAGAGGCAAAAGGAATCCATAGTTTTCACTGTCTGTATATGTTGATTGGCTGAGAGCTCCTAGAAGATCAGGTGACCCAGATTATCATAATTTTTTATCTCAGTTCTAGGCTTCAACTATAACAATCTTCATCTAAGAATCCAAAAATCAGAAACTTTTTAATTTTTGATTCTGAGACAATAGTTTCTCGTGTTAAAAATAATGGGAAAAACAAAGAATTTTTAAAAGTGTTAGAAATGGTGTCCTTTCACTCTGCTTTATTCCGCCTTAAATATCACTGTTCCTGACATGAATGCAGTAGACTGTAAATAAGAGACCTGACCATGCAGAAGTTAAAACATGTTGTAATGAGATGGCAACACATTCAAGATAGTAGCCGTTTGTAATAAACAACCCTTGGCTCCATTTATCACTACTCTGTGATATCTAGACACAGTCGCTAGTCTTGAAACAGGACCATAAAAGTGAAGCCAAACGCATCCAGAAAACCTGTTTCCGATAAGCACAATCTCACAGAGGTTTTTGCATGAGTAAAATGAATGTATTTGATTGAATGGGACGAAACAGTAGATAGGAAAGCTTGGCAACAGATTATCAGCACTTTTGGGGAAAAAACATCTAGTTATATTAGGAGCTGAGGTATGTTTGGCAGTAAAATAGTTACGCCGTGAAAAATAATTTACTCTTTTTAAACCAGCTTGCCGGAACATATATAGATTACTATGCTCTTGAGGCTCCGAAAAGTCACACAGTTATGTCAGTCTCATTGAAGGACATAAACCTTCTAAATTATAAAATTCCAGTAAGGAAACCACGCACAAGCAAGCTGCCTTAAAGATACAGGCTAATCCAGACAAGGATGTTCATTGCATTATTCTATAATCATAAGTTGATTTAATCAAGTGATTTAATATACCAGGTATTAGGTTCAATTCTTAATGTATTTAATTCAATCAGATGATGTTTGTGTTTTTAAAGGTGATGCATCTCAATTGAAGGGAGGTGCTGGATGTTGTGGAAGCTACATCTAATGCAGCAGAGGAAGTGGCTGATTTGCTGAATGTTACATAGGATTTAGGGAATGGCATCACGTGCTTAACGGGTAACATCATTTACAGTATAGTGCACTGCACAGGCCTTTTTACTGCACTTCAGTATGAAATCACACATGAATACAGCATGACAGTTTATTTTCTCTCTGAAATGTATCATTAACTTGTTCTAAAAACAAAGAGACTTAAAAGTATCATTAGAATAATCAGATTGTGAATGAGCTGCTCTTTTTGGGTGTGCAAACACACTATCTGCTTTAATACCAAACAGGATTGAGAGACTGGAGATGTCTGGGGCAAAGGAGAACTCACATAGTTGACAACCACCTTAGATTTTGAGGACTTTGCCAAATTTTTTTCTGCTAAGATAGCAAAATAATTTGAGGAAATACTTTAGCAGATAAACAACAAAATTTAGTAGATTTTAAAATCCGAATAACAGATGAGACAAGCACAGTCAGTCCTTCAATCTGCCTGTGGATCTTAACATCCAAATTTCAAGGATCAGAAAGGTGAGAGAGGCTGGGGGGGCAAAGACACATAAACTTTGGCACTGAACTGTACACTTAATAGGTCAAGTTTAAATGAACATGGATATTTTTCAATAACAATGGTTTGATGGGGTTTTGTTTTTACAGTTAGACAAATATTTTTCTTAGCTTTCTACAGAAAATGAATGTTAAGGATATATTGAACAGTATGTAAGATGGAATAATACAAAGCATGGAAGATGGAATAATTCAAAGCCTTGATAGGAATGGTTGGACTCGATGATCCGGTGGGTCTCTTCCGACCTGGTGATTCTATGAGTCTATGAAAAGCAACAGACAGTGTAAGTAAAGTTCTGTTCTTAAAATTCAAACATAAGATGTCCAGTCCTTTAGGTCTCTGTGTGTGTGAATTGCTACTCATACACTGTAGAGTGCGATAATATTAATTTCATTAATTCAATTTAATCATAGGACTATGAAAGAATTTTTAAATTAGTCAAGATAAATTTCTAAATCAATGAACCCCTGATTTTCAGTTTTTAATTACTAAATTCTTTCAGATAACTCAGAAGGAGGAAAGATAATACAAATATTGTGTCTCCTGCAATGTTACTTTATACAAAATATTTGGTTTCAATAAGTGGCCTGTTTAAACATAATGGGATACTTCCACAATTTCAGTTAAGTTTCTGGGCTGCTTTCCAGATGAAATAACCAATTTGCAACTAGGGAGTGTGACGGTAAGTCGTTTACAAATATGCACACAGGGTGGTTATAAAAGTGACACTGAACATACACTTAGAATCTCTGTAGCCATTACAACTCAGAGTGAACCTTTTGTTGCCAAGATCACAAAATTATTGCTACGTGAATGCACTAGGCAAAAGCCACTTCTGGAATACATGAAGAGCATTCTTAACTCCTGATTTTATAGCACATACCAAAGGGAAAAAATATTTTTTACTGAAATAGTACAGCTTATACATACTGATCAACCAGGTCTGATACACTTAACGATTAGTTAATTCTTAGCTAATTAATAGGCTATAAGGTTCTTCTATTACTAGAAAAGGAACAGGAAAAATCTGTATTTTCAGTTTACAGATGGATACTCTGTCTTGTGATATGCTTCATCTTCTTTGTGTGCTGTTAATTTGGACCAACAGTAGAAAGTTTTAGTCTCCAGCCCACAAGTCTCTCTCCCTCGCTTCTCTTTCTCTTTCCCCTGTTTATATGGGAACTGAGACCTCAGCTGCCTTGATTTAGCTGCTGACCAGGCTGGGGCAGGTGACTGCACAGTCACATGTCTTTGGAGGGCAACGATGCTGCAAATCAGTGGAACTCTCCAGGCAGAACTGCTGTAAGGAAGCCATTGGTTGCTTTTAGAGCAATGTAGAGTTTAGTTTTCTGAGGGATACATTCAGTTTTGCTTGGGTGGGGATGGAAGATGATTCCTGACTGGTTGCTTGCTTGAATTAGGAAACATAATCTAATACATCTTTCTTATAGTGAAAGACAAAAAGCAATAGCATAAACCTTTTGAGAGCTTCAGCACATTTTCAATAGATTTGTATTGGGAAAGAGACACGTACAGACAGGTTGTCCTCTCCACATGGGCACCTGTACACGAAACTATTATTCTGAGCTTGTATATAAGTAAATACAAGATGGAATGTTTCCTGATTTCTTTTTTTACCTAAACTAAGTATATTAAACTGCAAATTGAAGGATGACAATAGAGAATGCTGATGACAGCCTATACCTCTAAAAACACAAATTTAAACTCCCTATGTTTTCTCTCTTTTTCTTTCGTGTTTTAACTTTCCATTTAATACATACATATAATTTTTCAGGCTTTATTATAAAAGTAAGTTATTATGAAACTCCTCATTTTCTTCGTGTCTTATTGCTTGATGAGTCTCCAGATTGTTACCTATGTACAGATACATATATTCACAACGAGGAATAAAATGAGTTGTTAAGAGAGAGGAGAAATACTTGATAAGTGCTTTCTCGTCTCTGCATGAATTCTCTTTACAACCTAGATCCATGCTTTGTTGGCAGTTAAGGTTGTTAACCAAGAAACCAAATAAAAAGAAAGTTCTTTCAGTTCCTTTTCTTTACTTCAAGGAATAATCAAGTAAAAACCTTCTTAGTTATGCATGTTTCAGTAGACATCATGTTATTAAACACTGTGAATGCAAACTGAAAACTTGATATTTTGCTGAGGCAATCATAGGGTGTAAGGTGAAGAAAATTTGGCGGTGAAGTCAGATAGGAGAGAAACATAATCTTTTTTATGATTCATCTTTCACACATTTAGAATGAAAGAGAAGCTCTGAATATTTCTGCTTTGGAAAGAAGTGGTCTACCAAAGGCAAAAAACATGAGAGGCTTGGACTGAAAACATAATCATCATCAAGGCTGGACTGTGAGTATTGTGTTCGTGATGAGCAAAGCTGCCAGAAACTGTTTTTTTGCAAGTGCTTCCCTGAAATGGAGCAACTTAATTTGGTTGCTCTGCAGGATTATCTCATTTTGAGGGTGCTTAGACATTGATTCATCAAACCCAAATTACTTTTAACAAAAGGTCACAGGTGCCTACTAGTTCGTAAGACAACTATTAGCCCTGATTTAGATTTGAAATGACTATAGATTTCTCACGTCTTAACATCCTTAACAAGCCTTTCCAGGAACATACCAAAAATAATGAAATAACAACTCAGGAAAATCACATTCATTAACTTCGGAACTTGTCCAGGATTTAAGTCTTGACTACGATCCCTTGTAGTTATAAAATAATTCCTGCCTTCTCCAACGCTGTTAGGAGAGTTATGTATTTTTTCTCAGTCATGTTTCTAAAGGTGAAAAGGCTACTGTTGTTGCCTGGTGGTATAAAACTCTGATAACAGATGAGTAGGATACAAGTTAGAAATGGCAAGATTTTTTTTTAAGAAAATGAAATGCTAGCTAACAGAGTTATTAGGCCAAATCTTCCTGATCAACTCCCACAAGTCCTAATTTCTGAAGGTGTTCCTTTTCTTGGTGTGTGTATCTTAGTGTTTAGCACAAAATAAACCTCATATGTGCAAACAAGTTCATTAAAATTGCAAGAGCCTGTAGCACATTTGTAACAGCTTGCCCAAAGGTTAACATTTATAGTTTTGCACTGCCAACATCTTGCTTTTATGGGGCACATTTATATGCTAAATTGCCTATTATGTTAAGCTGTAAGTTCCCATTTAGCAGCATCAGGAATAAGATTTGACTATAAGTGTTTAGATTTTATTAGTGCTGTGCTAGTCTTCTTAACAGCTTAAACTTCCTACAGGCTGAAAATTTGTTGCATCCTCTACAGAGGTTCTGGTGGATGAGATGTGTTTAGGAACAGCTGAGGATAAGGAGCATGGGAAGGAATGTAAGGCAGTGCTCGCTGATTGCAAAAAGGTGTCTTACTGCATCTCACCTCTAAGTGAGTCCCAAATGTCATGTTTAAGCAACGATTGCATCTAAAACAACCTCAGTAACATCCCCTTCTTGAGTTAACAAGACCAAAAAGGTCACCTGAATAAATACTCCAAGAAGAAGGGTGTTCTTATGGGTAAGTAAATATGTCTAGTTGCTTTGCTTTTGCTGTAGGTTACTTCCCAATGCATGATCTAACAGAATGAGGTGTGATATACCAGCCCCATAAAGCGAAGTGGCAAATTTTAGCTGTATATGCAGTTCTTAAAGGTAAGAGAAATCTATTTGCTAATGAAATTGCATATCACTCAGTCTCGTCTTGCTAATGGGTAGTTCTCAGGAGAACTTGGGACTAAAGGAGTTATCAATATCACGAAAGCCTTTCAATTCGAGCCTGCTGGTTTGTCAGGACAGGGGCCTGAAGTTAGATATTGCTTTAGAAACATCCATAAATATTTGCTCTCTTTAGTAATGACTGAAGTCTGACAGTGGTGACTGACTATTGAAAGTGACTCGATAAAAATAACAGAAGCTTGAGTCCTTAGCCCAGACTTTCTCTGCAATTTGAAAAAAGAAATAGTGTGAGAAATTTCACTTTGAATGCTTCTGGCAGAAATGAGAGTGTAAGAACATTGAGATGCTACCCTGCTCCTGTGGTTTTCTAGCATGCTGGAAAATGGCATCCGAGAGAGACGTGCTTCGCAAGCTGACCGGGGCACTCGTACAGAATTATTTAAGTTCATAGAGTGGGTGTTTGTAGATTGTCAAAGACCTTTGGAAATACAAGCCCTTTAAAACCATTATTGTTGTCACTTTTAGACTGCAGCTAGCTATTCACCCCAACCAGGAGTGGAGAATACAAAAATGGAGTTTCACATTGTTTGTACAGAAAAAGAAGCATTTTCTGAGTGAGAATCACAAACATATTTTGATAAAAGAGGAAATTCCTACTAGCAAGTAAGAATGATAATAATAATGAAAAATTTGTTCACACAATGCATAGTCGAGGAGGTCTACCTCAGCTACTGATTAAGTAGGATTGCGGAGAGTTTTGAGTGCACTCTGCAGAACTCAAAATTTTGCAGTGATTGTAGGAGTGGGAGTGAAGAAGGTGCTTTCCATGTAAAATACAATATCATTTCCAAGAGACAGAGGTCCCACATGAAAGCTCAGAGGTCTCTGCAGGAATCTGTCTAACTCAGCACGCTGACTTTGTAAGGGCTGCAACCCCTAGCAAATGCAGACGGTGCTTTACTTATTAAGACAATCCATGCCAGGGAGACTTGAGGAAAGTAGCTCAGAAAGCTTTTTAAAAACATGACCTATTTAAAGTTACATTTTTCAAATCATTTAAGGAGAAGTCTTAGTTAATGCTACTTAGTCAAAGTTCTCTGCAAATAACTTAAAGGTGACAGGTCAGCAAAGACAAGCTTATTTAAAGACTGTATTCTAAGATTTAAAATGCTAAGAGTCTTACCAAGTCTAATCTGCTAAGAATTATAATAAAGTATAAGAGAAGTTCAAACCTTATTTATTTCAAGATCAGATTTATTATTTTTGAAGACCTTACAGGCAAAGAAACAGACAAGAATTAACACGGCAACTATTTCTCTAAAATCATACAGCCTATTTACACTGGTGGTTAAATGATGATTGGTCACTTTAGGTATCTAGAATAATTAGGATTTCTATTTGATACTTCTCTATGACCTAAATGGGCTTCTGTGTTTTAGGTAGTTGAAATTATTTACTTTCAAAGTTGTCTATTTTATGTAGACATGGCATAACATCTGTAAACACACTGCAACACTGCGCTAATTCCAGGGTCTTCTTGACTGTAAATTTATATGTTAAATAGCTGTTGCTGTAGTTTGAAATGAAAATGTTGACCCTAACAAGCACTATTATTATTATGCCTTCAAGGGACTTATAAATGCTCTCCTTCACTCTGATATGCTATATTTGACTAGTTTGGTGATCTGGGCCTATTATTTTGCTGAAGTCATTGAAAAAAAAGTGGGCTAGCGTTGCCCTGTGCTGCTTTCTGCAGATACGTTTCATAAGAAACCCCTGCACAGTAGGATTCTGGTTTCAAGTTAGTAATTGGAATGGTATTTTAATTAGAAATGTGTGCCTAGAACTTTACTTTTCCTATGTCAGAGTTACATGGTTAAAATGTAATTGAGGAGCAAAGCCCAAGCGATTTTCTACTTTTTATTAGGATAAGAAAGAAGTAGGGTCTATCTGGTGAATGCACTGCAAACTCTTGGAAGGAGAGAGAATTCATTGCTGTAATGTGATGCTCAAAGCTGAGAAGGGAGACAGCATCAGCTAATGAAACCACAAGTTTAAAATGCTAAAGATGACTTGGCATAACAGCTGATATATTTCTAGCCTAAATCCGAAGTATAACTCAGTCTTGCAGTTGGGCCTGTGAGAGCGACAGGATCTGTATGCCTTTTTTATAGCTGGATGCTATTTGAATAACAACAAGCTCAATAAGGGAAGAGAAGGGGTTCTGAGAGAGGGGAGGGAAAGATTACACCATTGTGCATTCTCTAAGTCATTGCAATTCCAGCAAAAAAAAAAAAAATTGAGGACGTGTTTTAGATCCATTTAAAGATTTGTGAGGCTCGTGTCAAGCATATTAAGAACAAAGTAGCAGATCCAGACAGCTTTTAAATACCAAATGATGTACTTCAGTTTAGAATGAAGCAATCAGTGTCTGGAGAATGCTCTTAATAACACTGCTCCTCCTTCTGGAAACAACCTGTTCAGCGCAGGGAATTGCTGTCTGTTTATTTCTACAGGTAAGCATTGTATTTATTACATTCAGAAAACAACAGGAATTTACATAGTAGAGCCTACATGCAGTCTTGTAGAATTTTCCTTCTCCATTACGTTTATTATAAACATGAATTATATATGGAGACATCCATGCTTTGTTTAAACTGCTGCACTAAGTACTCCTTGACAGAGGTAAATCAATCGTTTGCTTTCTTATACATTTGAATGAATGTAATAACTGGGATAAACAATTAATCTGATGGATACACAGAGACCTTTTGCAGCTAAGCAGAACTAAAAGAATAATACTGTTCTATTGTTCATACAATTGCCATTTGCTGATGATCATACGCTATTGACTTCGTGTATTTTTTGTCTAATAATTTGATTCTCAAAGGTTTTTCCAACAATGTATTCAGTGTTCATTTAAACCAATGTCTGAAAATTTTTTTTCTTGATCTCCAACTAATAAACCAATTAAGATCAACTTTGAAAGATATAATTCAATCTAATGCTCCTGGCACTATAGTGGCTCTCAGGCACTTTACGTGTTACTATTTTTAAAAAAGATTGCCAGTGTTTGCGTAAAATACATCCACATACTCATATATATATATTTTATACTAAACATGTAAATAAATACTGAAATGCTAACTACTACTCACTTATTAACTCTAAAAACCAGCTCCAGTTGGGCTATAAGGCTGTTTGGATGTATCAGGACACAATAAGTGAATGAAATTGTTCAGAAGAGCTTTCATTAAGCTTCTGCTACCTGGTGCCCCGAAGGTGCCATACACATCATTAAATTAATGGAAGAAACAAGAATGACTGTACAGTGATATTCTGTGGGCAAGCATGAAATATTAGATAATAAACTTACAGAGCTTGTTCCATTTTGAGTCTCCGCATTTTAGAAATGAGGGAATTGGAACCACTTATGTGAGACAAAGGAGTTCTTGGTGGAACGTTCCTGTTTCACCATCTTCCTGCTAGTGAAATCGAGGAACGAGGAAAATTATCCCTTTAGGACTACTGCCAATCGTGCTTGCTGAAGGTCGTGAGCTTCTTCATTAAGTGCAGAGGTACTAGAGAAGTTCTGCAAAAATTTTGATTAGGAGTAGCCTTGCACGTACAGAGATCTGATTGTTGCCTAGTCAGTGAGTAAATTTAGTCAGTTAATGTCCGAGGCAAGCTATGGTTTAAGGACTGCATCAAGCAACCAAGATAAATGGACCTTACATCTAGAGAGCAAAAGTTAGGTGTTTCTTTCCCATGGAGCTTCTCTAGTATAGCCGACATCCTTAAATTAAGAATGTTAATCATAACTTACACAACCACATAACTGTGATCAACGTAGGGCACACATTTTTGGTTTCTATTTCAAGGCTGAAAGTGACCACATCTGTTTGGGATGGGATGAGTCCAAAGGCATGATCTTCCCTTTAGAGGCCTAATTGATAGCAGTTCTATGAAAAAATATTTTTCTTTGCTTTCTACCAACCCTGTGAAAATATTCTGAGTAGTTTGTATGCAACAAGTGGTCTTGATGTTTAAATGATCAAGAACTCAACTTTGAACTTGTTTCGTCTTGAGGTGTGGGTAAGTACTTATGAAAAAAATGAAAACAATTCATCATATAGTTTCTGAAGAAAGGCAAACCAGGCTCTCGTGGATGAACATATCTGTCAAAACTATAAAAATCCTGGAGTCACTGCAAGGTTTAGAACACCACAAGACTTCTAGAGGAGACTTGAGTTGCAGAGCTGTATAATTGAAAAATAACCTACCTGAAATTTGAAAGCTTGTCTCATGTTTAGTTAAGTATCCAGAATCTAAACCATTTTCGGATTTCATTTGTAAATAGCAATAAAGGACAATTTTGTATAGGAATTTTCTTTTTGTAATTAAGTGAAAGGCTAGATTTTTAGGATAATGGAAAACTAGATTGTTTTCCTACGTGTTTTGACTTTCTGTCTCAGAAACAAGGAGGTGTAGTGGACATTATAATATTCATTGAGGGGGAAGGAGCAGGGATTGCAGTTTCTCAAAACTAATTTTATTTTTTGGCAGGTCCTTTTAACACCTGAAGTAAAAGTCGATTAGAATAAGCTCTGCATCAATGTAGAGGTTAAGATGTTAAAAGATATTTTTTTTTGTTATTACAAAGGACATTTCCTGAGCTATCTAATTTTAAGAAGTTATCTGTTCCACAGAGGTAATATCACACTTAGTGGAGCCCAGATTTTAGATAAAAAATTGCTTCATATTCCAAAGTCAAAAATTGACTTTTCTAAAGCAGATGGGGAAATATTACTAAAACTCACTCCTATTTGGAGTGCAGATGCTACAGTTTTGCTCTTTATGTCCTGGAAGTGTTGTATGTTTGGGGAGTATGGGGCAAACCATGTCACAAATTCCTTCTACTAGGAAGAAATAACATTAAGTTTGTTTTCGCCTTTTAGTATTTATGAATAAGCACTCAGATTTATCCAGAGGTGAAGAAAACGTCAACATTTCATTAATTTCAATCTTTTTCGCTCTTTTGTGTTCTCTCACGTTGCTTTTCCTTATAAATAGTGAACCATTTGTTCATATTGCTTGTGGACTCTTTCACCTAACACGTGCTTTTATTTCAGGTCTATCACCTATTAGTACGTACCCCAAATAGGGATTGGAGTGTGGAGTTTATCATGCCCCAAACAGCATCAAGATGCTTGCAGGTCAAAAATCCCTGCAGCTTGAATTTCCTTAAAGCCAGTATATTAAAAACTGCATGGAAAAAAGCAGCCCAGCAAACGCTCTTCGTTTTGTCCTTGAAACCTCACAGAGAGAGCTACTTCATAAAAGCAACAGAAGTATTTTTCCAGTAACTGCCAACAGGCCTGTGTCACTTGCTGTGAGGATCAGATGCACTTTAATCCTTAAGGTTATTTGCTTTATTTCCACTTACTAAGGCACTTAGGCTGTCTCTCCATGCCTTTTGTGCTGCAATACACATTAGTGTACTTATAAATGCAAGTAGGCATACCTAGCTGAACTATTAGCATCAAAAGATAATATTTCATTTTACTTTTAAGCTATGCTAGTAGATTTTCTAGAAGTTGTCTTAAATACACAACGTGTTGAAGCGGATGGATGCAGTTACAAAATTAATATTTTGATATCTGATCATGCATAATAATTTTAATGTTTAATCCTTCATTTGGTAACATAAGAAGCTGCGGTAGCTCATTATGTATTTCTCCACATGGATATTTCATTGAAAAGGTCTATTTCAGAAGGATGAGAAGCTGGGTAGTTAAAAACTTCCAAAGGTGTTTTACTTGTTTATGAAAACATAATTACCACGTAAGAGAGGCAATGTAAGTATGATGGTTGGATAAGGCTGATGATTAGCAAAAGCCAAATGGCAATGAAAATAAAATAGGGCCTTGAATTAAGATGACATAATTTTATTTCCCTTCTCCCACTGACTGGCTTTAATGACTTTTAAGAACAATGCTGTTCTGCATGACCACGCTGGCATTGCATCCTCTTCTAAGATGCGAGTCCTCCTCTGCATTTTTATCATGAAATATAGTGAAATTAAAGTGAGTGACAATTGATTTGTGGAACGCTTTGACAATCATGAAGGTGAGCCTAGTTTTGATACAGCCAAGAGACTGACTGGCATTAATTTTTGTTACATTCAGTGAAAAGAAAAAAAGCCAATTCCCAGATAACATTTACTGGCTAATCTAAAGCTCGGGTGTCCTTACATTTTGTTTAACCTCTTTACAGATGTTTGATGGAATGTGGACAGATAATTGAGTGCAGGATCAAATCTTATTCCAGGAATGGCTTTTAGGGCTACTGAAGTAAATTTTCTCAGTCCGATAACATCAAGAAAGCTTTAAGTAAATGGAACATCTTGTATTGTGGTCAAAAAGATATGAAACACAGTACTGTAATAGCCAAGGGAGTCTTATTATCAAGAAATATGCCAAAAGGAAGTCAATAGCATTCTCATATAATAAAAAAAAAACAATCAGAATTCAGAAAGAGAAAATTTATTCCACTTTTTAAATCCATGAGACTGCATGAAGTAATAAAATGTGTTAAGTCCGGTAGCTCCTAGTCACTGTTTCCTTTTCCCTGTATATACAGCATACTAACTGTCTGCTTCACTTCTGCAGAAGGTGACAATCACTTGCTGCCAAACCAAAAGGGGAAGCAAACTGTTATTATTCTCATGGCAGTAACAGGGTTTTTTTGCAATGAAGGAGCATGTGCACTCCAATTATTTGACTTCCTGTCAGAAAAACTAGATGTTACTATGTTTGTTTCCAGCTTTCCAGTCAACGTGCTTAGAGCACTGCATTTTCTAACCTTTCTGGTGCACAGGCTGACATTGCAGCACCACACTAGAGTCTGTTTTCTTCCTGTCACATCCACTTACATCTAGAATAACATGTATATACTAAGACACAACCTGATGAAACACAGCGCATCGGCAACATAAAGTCGTGCTCTTACTTGGCCTTGGGGACAAGTGTCGAAACTGAAATTCCAATACGAAAGGCATTGCAGGCAATAATGCATTTGTCTGCTGGTTTCATCGATTAAATGACAGTATTCCATTTTCAATAATGAAAAATGTTACTAACTGTTAATGAAAATATTTGCTAAAATACATAATATCAACATGTGTTTTTTCTCATTGCCTATTTTGCAAATGTTAATGGGAAAGTCATAAATGAACAAAGGGTGAATCTGAGTCATTCCTACTGCTTATTAGAAACAAGTTCAATATGTGATTAAACAATGTACAAACCTTGTTCTAATGTTATTCATGAAGTAAATTTTATTCTGTAGAAATAATTTTTCTGTAGAAAGATCATATATAGAAAGCATGCCATGACAGATATATCAACAAATTCAATTAAACTAAAAGCTAGAACGTCTGCTCTAGCAGAACTGTACAAGAGAAATTGCTTCATGAAGTTAATGATGATGTATTATGTCTAGTGATAATCCAACCTTCTGATTCTGGGTAAGACTTAAAAAGAGAAAAAAAAAAAAGCACAAATCAGAATCCTTTGCTCTGTCTAAACACAAAAGAATATGACCCTTTTAAACTTAGCATGAACTGCAGTTCATAAAGTCCTTACTAAAAAGGAATTGTGTTTATTACTGGTAGAAGATAAGGGATAGGTATGTTCAGGCAATGAAATTACTTCAATGAGAGGGGTCTTCGCTGCAACCGTGGAGGAGACCTTGCATAGAACGGTGCATCCCTTGTCTTTCTCAAGTTAGCAAAAAGAAATGTTCAAGTATTATAAATTCCCTTTTCCCTGGTAGGAGACCAAACTGGGGGAGATACATATTATGATTAATATTTATCAAAACCTTTTATTAATTAAGCTAGTATTTTAATTCATTCCAACTTTTATTTTTCATTCCAGGTAACTGTATGTCCACTTACTTCTTAAGCAGTTCAGTTGTACGTATTCTGGCAGGAGATCATCTGCACTGGAACAAAGGGGAGGCCAACGACATTGACAGCCACATTGAGTTGGATTCGATGATCTGGTGCGTCTCTTCCAACCTGGTTGTTCTATGATGCCAGCAGCATCCAAGTAGGTAAGGAATGTGCTCAGCTCTGTGTGTGCTATTAACATTAGCTGCCTTCTTGGATGTGATATGAATGATGTGTCAGCTGTTTATGCTGATGTATCCTGGTGGCTTTGGACTAATTCAGAGGCGTTTTGGTGTTTTATCAATTTTTGCGGTTTCAGGCAGATCATTAGTCTCCAGAGCTTCTCAGACCTTGGAAGGATTTTAAACACTGTCTTGGAACATATTCACTCTCTTTTGAGGTGTTTTCCAGTAACTTCCTCTCATCCATACACATAGCACCTCTGGACCCATTTCACACAACTTAACGCATAAGGGTGTGGTTCATGACTGAACTTTCAAAGATGCAAACACAAAATGCTGTGATAACATTTTATTCGTTATAGGTTATGCACAGAGGGCTGAGATGCATAACCATACCTTGACTACCTGCACTACAGTGACAATGTTAATTTATGATCACAATTACTTTTCCATGCTCTGCTACCTTAGCATATTTGCAGCCCATTTTTTGACAGGCGCCTGAATTCAAGTAACTCATATATGCTGAAAAGCCTAGTAAGGAAAGCAAAAAAGCTGAAGAGCTTCCATTTGGATTTATTTCTTAATTTTTGTGTTCCAGAGGGGTGAAAATTCCCCACCTATCATATTTAACTATTGACCATATCATTGATACTTGAGAAATAAAGCACTCTCCCTTTCTATTGGGGTACCGCAGAATCTTGACTTACTCATAGTAATCGTTAGAAGAAGGAGAATGTTGATTTTGCTGTTTGAGCTCTGGAACCTTATTATTGTTTCCATGTTGTGTAAAGGTTGCTGTCTCTTTGTTAAAAGACAAAAGGAAATCAATACAAGTGTTTAAAAGGAATCTTGTGTATTCAACTTTACAAGCAAAGTTCTTAAATAAACACCAAGAAAAAGAGTAATAGAAAAAATATGAATGTCAGACTTAATTACTAGTGTACATATAAAGCAATAAAGATTTTTCAAGAGTAGAAAACTGAGTAGAAAAAGCAAAAAAAATATTTCCAACAAAAATATAAATGGCCTGATACTTTAGCATTTCAGCTATTTTTAGGTCCTTTCATTTGATACTGATGTACCTTAAATGATTTTTTTTGATATGGGGAAAATTAAGGGAGAAAAAAATTCTTCATACTTAAAATTCAAAGAAAAAGGCATGAATTTTATTTCAGTTGCAGGCAAGAATTATTGAATCACCCGTATAATCTTTTAAGTTCTAGCCTCTGAATATTTCAGCAGATTCATCTGGGCACTCTAAAGATGAAGAAACTTTAAATAATTTATGATCGTCTCAGGAAAAAAAAAGGTGAGTCTGCAATCCTATGTATTGGTGGTTTATTATTATTATTATTTTTAATTTTAGCTAGTTCTACAAGAGAAGCAATATGTATGGATATATTCTCTGCCTGCTCCTGAATTAAGATGCTCATTAAAAGTAAACAAATGAAAAAACCTGAGGTAATAAGCTGGATATCAAGTCACTAGATAGAAGATAAATTAATTGTTTGATTTGCTATTGTGTCTAAATTTCACATTGATTTCTGATAGTTATAAGAATATTTTTTATATACCTTAATTGATATCACAATGCAGAATGCTTAGAAAAAGATACAGAGAGTCTTTTTAGGTAAGAGGAAGAATGTATCATTCACCTGAGAAACTTACCTATTAAGAGTAGAATTAATGACGTTAGGTTTTTCCAAGATTCCTGTCCCATATCACGTATAATTTGTAAGTTGCTTGCCAAGACAGCTGCTCAGCACAATTAGACTTCCATGTACTAACGAGTGCCGGAAGGGCTGCCAGCAAAGAAGACGAGCAAAGCAGTCCTAAAATATCTGAGTTTGCTGTGAGGGAAAGCAAAGGTACATCTAAGGATGACTTGGGGAAATAAAAAGCCAGCTATGTGGTCTTCTCTTCATTGACACCATTTGACAGGTGATATGTAATACGAGAGAAAAGGGGGAAGGACACTACTTATTAGATATTAGTATTTACCAGTTCTGTTGTTTCCAATTAGAGCCTCTGGCATCTACTTTATAAACATTTAGATATTTAAGAGAAGCAAGAGTGCAAATGCAAGAGCAGTATTATCTGCTGTGATGGACTAGAAGAAGATTTAAGTTCAGTTATCTTTCCCACCTCTTTGTCAATCTTCTGGTCCTTCTTTCACCTCCCCAGCCTGATCTTCTTGTCATGAAATCATTTGATTGTTGATACTAAATTCTCAGACAAGGAGTGAGCAGATGGAGAGAACTGTCTCTATAGTTGCTGGGGATATTTGAATAGGGAACATCAAAACCGGTTGGAGGAAAGTGTCTTGTAGCTTAGTGCAGACTCATACACAGAAAGGTTTGTGAGCTTGTGTTTGTTTCATGAAGAGGTTTGTTAACCTCTGCCTTTAAAAAGCTGACACTGAAGAGCCACAGCTTAGTCTTAACTTCTGTTTAGTTTTTGGTTTAGATTAACAAGATTTGTCCCTTAAAGTCACCGGATACAAAATGGGATCTTAAGATGTAGTTAATTCTTTAGGTCCTGTATAAGTAATGATTATTAAATTATCATATAAGTTATTCATCTGCAGTTAATTTTGTACAAAATAACCATTACTTTGCTGCTGTGAAACTTAAAGATTTGTTAGTTTTATTGAAAACTCATTACAATGAACACCAAAATGATTATTCTGGATGACTTTCAGCTTTACTGCTTTCAGAGACACACTGGTAAGACATCACCAATATATTGCAAAATGAGAGAAAATTCTGATCCACAAGTCCTTCTCATTCAAGCAGTTAAAGAGGTAAGTTCTGAGCAAAGCACTTTGTGTTCATACTGTACAGGGTATGTAATTAAGAAAAAATAAATCAAAAGCTCTTCGGGACTGTGCTTATTTTTTAATGAAATCAATGTCAGCATCTAGTTACTAATAAGAAATTCTCAATAACAGATCCTTGAAAGAAAGAAAGTTATTTCAGCTTCAGGCTGATAAAAGGCTTATTAGAAAACAACTTTCTCTCTGTGTGCATGCATGTCTGAATATTTAAACAATCTTGAAAAATAATACTTTGACATCATTCACCTCAGGCCCATATAAACGAGACTGTCTTATCCCACAAAAAGCAAATGAGGACAAGCACCCAAAGGTGAGGGATTCAGAAGTGTATTTTGGATTAATGATAATGGCTATAATAAGCACACATGAACAATAATTCTTTTCAAACTGTAGTCGTGGTAAGATTTTGTGAGAAGTTTCCACAGTAGGTTTTTTTTACCAACTTACCATGCTTGCTAGGATTTTCTGCAGAGGCACAATGCACGCTATGCAGTAGACCTACTATGTAAAACACCCTCCAAAAAAAAAAAAAAAAAGGTTGACATAATGACTCATTACAATTTAAATCTTATTACACAAAGCTTCATTCAAGTCAATATCCATAGTGCAGAACCGCAGGGGTACATTTTAGCCTGGTGTGAGAGGAATGAGTCATGCAATTCTCATTATGGTTAATACAAGAAACACATCTATTGCCTTGTGCAAAACCCTAGAAGTGCACCTCACAATTCATATGCAAAACACATCGAGCAGCGGCTACTCCAGTAAACAGTCAAATTAAAATTGCTATGTTTCAAATTTTAAAGTTAATCTGAGTCTAAATTTTTCGAAATGACATTGCACTGTATTCATGACTTAGCTCAAATATCTCATTGGCAGTGATGATTACTCCCAATTGCCTCAGGAATAAGTGGAGATTTTCAGAAGCTTAAAAAGGGAGGGATATAAAACACATTGATAATGTCTTTCCTCTCTTCTCCTTACATTTCCCGTCAAACTTTACAACAAACTTTTCCCTTATAAACTCTTATAAACATTGTCCATATAGAAATAGTTACTGAACCTGACCACTACTTTATTGAATTTTAGGATACATTTTTAATTATTTCTTTTTAAACTATGCTAGAAGACTAATAGCTTATACACTTATGGGTTTAGTTGCTTGTTTTACTAATGGCTTGTTCCAGCTAATTAAAGGAAATCTCCAGGAAATCTCTTTCTTCTGATAAGTAGGTTGCACAAACAGCTTCAAGGAAAATGCATCCTTGCAGACATAACAAGATAACAAGAATGATTCTCCTTTCAGTGCTTTAGTGCAATTATTTGTTCTGTGATGTGAACTGCAAAATCCAGATGATCCTTCCAACTTTAAATTTTTCCTAGATTTTGCAGAAGATGAAACCCCCCACCAAAACGTTAATTCAGAGAGTTCGCCCAGCTTACAGAACTTGAAACTATAAAAAGATACAATCTCCTGTTATCAGAGATATTTAAAACAGTTACTTGTGTTCTGAAAGCTCAGTCTAGCTCAAAAAACACCCCCAAACCCAGCCTTTATTAAATATGAAAGCTATGTAGAATGTTTGTTTAAATTAGTTTCCAAATGAATTCAAAGGGCTCTTGCTATATCCTCAAAGAGTAGAAAGGTGCAGGTTACCAGTGCAGTGCTGCTTCATCAGGCAGCATCATCAGGAATTCAGCTTCATTTCTGAGATTTAGCAGAGAAGCAGTAGAGCACCCCTTATCCAAAGGGCTTGCAATCATACTTTCTAAAAGAGCAGGATTTCCATTGTGTCTGTGTTGTGAGCTTGGCAGAGGTATTCATCAGCCATTATTGATTTAGAAGAAGGCAAGGCTGCAGTGAGGAGGATTGATCTGAATCCTCCCTTGGCTAAAAGTTAACTATTGAGGGATCTATTAATATGAAGATGAAGCACTGAAGAGTGACCTACAATCATAGGAAACTGGTATTTCTGTTTTTCTTTTCAATGCATGTGAAAAACTCTGGCTTGTTGCTCTTGGGTTTGGGTTTTTCTTCTCCCTCCATTAACTTTCAGAAATAAGACCTTTGCTAAGTTAACTATTTCTTGAATTTGCTGAGCAATTCTTTAGGGAACTGCAGAGTAGCAGTTTCCTCTGATGTTCTGGCAAAGGGACGTGGGAGAATAGCTACTGACTTTTAATTCAAACTGCAGTCTTACTTGTGAGAAACTAGATATAGCAAAAGGTATCCAGTAGGAGTCTGGCTGCACTGTGCTTTCTTAGTCAGCCCTTTCCGTCCCCAAATGTCCCAGCATCTCCTCAAGTTATTTCTGTGGTTAGTATTGCCATCCTTGCCTTTCCTGTTTATATAATGCTTCTCTTTCAGGGGCATCTGCGACTTGTCTTATGCAGAGATAGGACCTAAGTGGACCTAGAAGAACCATTCTTGCATTCTCCTTGCTGAGGTCCTAGAGAGCAGCTGGGCTTGGACTTCTTGGCTCTGTGATCACGTGGGTCATATTTCACTTCCCCAGCTTTCATATTAGACCTGCAATATCTTTCTGCAGATGTCACAAGGACAGATTTGCCTTAGTGACAGCAGTCCGAAGTGCTTTGGCAAGGAGCATTTCTCTTTTCCTCCCTTTGTATCCTTTCCTTTTATTTTCTTTTTTTACCCATTTCTGCCTCTTCACAGATAACCTGACTCTCATGTGCCTTTATGGCCTTTCCTCCAACTCGTCATTTCACATGAGCTACTGATACATCAAGTGCCACCACTGATTAGCTTCTGATCTCAGCTTGTTCAGCTGTTTACTGGAGCTAGGGACAACCACATTTGTTCTTTGTCTTGGGCTGTTCTTCACACTCTAGAGGTCCTTGTACAACAAACACATACAAGGCCATTTCAGGGTTTTCCCTGCAGTATTTTTCAGGGAGAAATAAGTACCTTTTGCTTGTATACTGCTCACTCCCTCTTTATGGCTTCCACTTGACTGAACAAAGACACTTAAGGAGATTTTTCTCTCCTACGAAAAATCCCCCAAACCCCAAACAGATGTATCTTTAAAAGACTTCGTTAGTATTCCCACAATAAACTGAGCAAAGGTAAGACTGTGGGTGTACAGAGTACATCCATTATAGGAATGACGGTATTTATCATCTTCAAATTCTGCACATATCAATAACCTGCTTGTATTTTCTATGCAACTTGGGATACCTTTGTCTTTCTGGCTATAACAATGACTAGCACAAAAGGCTCTCTTATCTGTAAGTAGGGCCCTTATATACACACTATAAACAAGTAATAACATTATTCATATTAACAAAGATATTCAAAAGCGAGAACAAGAATTTACAGTGTAAGTCTGTTTTGTAATAACAGAAAGAATACAAGAAATATGAAATTGATATTATAATTTAGAATGCTACCTTATAAAACTAGATTATTCAGACCTGACAACTTCTTAAAGCAATAAACAGAAGATAACCTTTTCAAATAAAGAATAAGCATGGAATTTAATGGTTCTGAGTAGATCGAGATTGCAAGATCTTTACTTGGTTTATTTTATCTCAAGAGGTACATTATTTTAAGTACTTCAGTCTTAACAAATGTATATATATATACATGAACTTACTTTCCTCACTTCCTTTGCTTTGCTTCACATGGTGGAGCACCAGCTGTTAATGGGATTTTAGTCCCAGGGACCAGATTAAAGTCAATCTGAAGTAAAATTCCCTCAACCATGCATAATGTGGTTGTTGGGTGTGCATTTCAGGGTAAAAAAAAAAAAAGTATCAGACAGAATATCCCTTTGAAATTGTTAATCATGAGAAGGAAGGCTACATGCCTTCATTTGCATAGATGAAATGTGAAATGGACAATAGAAATCACTCTTTTTATGATTGATTAAAGCAGGAAGGAAATACCAGTAGTCTAGTTCTTCCTGAAAGAGGATGCAAGTTCAAGGTGGGAAAGAGTACTGAACTCCAGAACAGTGAAGGATCCAATAAGTGGTTGACATACATACTTTCAAAAAAGTTTTGTGCTATAACCTACAAAAAGCTCTCCCTTTTGAGAGTTTCATTACATTTTATAAACTTCTCGTCTTGCTACTGAATCCACGAGACTACTTATTGTGTTCAAAATAAAGTGATCATTGTGGTGAGGTCATATTTAAACCATCTCCTTTCCTTTATGTTGCCTTTGCATTTATAAGTCATAGCACATTGATTTTGCCCTTACATTGCACTGAGTTTCACTCTCCTTTAGTAGACAAAATGACTATTTGCTTTCCATAAATCCTATTATTTGTATTTCTTTTCTTCTCTCAGCTGTTATCTGAGACTTACAATCGGCCACTGCTCAGTGAAGTGGTGAGGTACTTGTTCAGCCTAATACTGTTAAAAAAAAAAAATTCTAACTGCCAGTCTGTTGTTGCTAGTACTTTTCTCCTACTTGCTCTTTAAATTATCTGACTTCCCAATAAGTTGAACAGTGCATTATATTCTCCTGAAAATTGTTCAGGTAATTATCTCCTTTAATATTTGATCCTTTCGCAGCATTCAGTGTTGGCTACTGTTCCCTGCACCATACTGTGCAGTTCCAATTTGTCATTCCCCTTCTGCAATGTTGACTCTTACTCTGAACTACACACCATACTGCACTTATTCCTTTGCCGTCTCGGATATAACACACAGGACTGGAGCATCATTACACAATCCTTCATCAAATTCCTTTTTTACTTCTAAGACCTTTCTTGCTCCTCTATGGTGGTTACAAGTTTCTGATCTATGACCTGAAAATACAGCACCAGCTCCATTTCACACAGCTAACAAGTGAATGAACTCCATAGCATTTGTTACAAGTGCAGATGTCGCTGGAGCCCCAACCAGTCGTACCTCTTCCCTGGGTCTTTCTGCTTCTCAGCTTACCTCTTCCCTGTCAAAAGCTTTTTTCATATTTTTACCAGGAGAGGTATAACATCGACCATATCCATTTTTCATTAAGAGATCAAGTGAGGTATTAGACCTCGGCCATTTCTACCTTTTCTGCTCTTGTGTAGAAAGAAAAGAGAATTTCAGGCAGGATAGATTGGTGTCTCACACAATGGAGAAACGCACTTTTAAAACAATAGTTTGAGGCAGAACAACATGTAATTAACTCATTATTCTTTAAAATTGTGGACTGTCTCCATACTCAGCTTAGTGCTAACACATGATCCTGGTGAACGAAACTTGGGGCTCCTTTAAACTAAAGAGAAATACATAAAGATTAGCCCAAACTGATTAAGAAAAAATTGGCTCCTTTAATACAGTTGCAAAGAGGAAAGAAAAAGCTATTAATAGAAGATAGTTCCATTTTCTTTCTTCTGACTATGAGAGCCATGACCAGCTCCATTCAGAGAAAAAAAAGACCTCATTGAGCTTTTCCTTTAGTGCCAAATTATTGCAATTGCACAGATCTAGTAAAATATCTTGGTTTGACTGTGTTTCACTCTTGAGTTATTATTCACCGTCTACTGCCCCCAACCTCTTGTCAGCTTAGGTCTTCTTACAACTTTTACAGATTTCCTTTGGATAAATGTCTTCTCTGAAATGGAAAAGATCAGCATCTGTTTTAGAGAATTGTCTTTCCAACTCACTGAATAATGAATGCAAAGGGACAGAGTGTTGAACTGATGAAAAAAGTTTCTGTTGTAGACCTCATTGGTTTTGATTTTCTTTCTCTCATTACAATGTAACTGAATTAGGAACTATGACAATCCTTTTTTTAATTTGTTTTAAAAACAGATGTTTTGATGAAATGATAAATGCGCCAGGAATTTACATAAATGTAACGAAGAAAAGAGGATTATCAGCTCTCACATCAGCAAGATTTATTGGTACTTCTACTAAATTGGAAGGCTTGACCTAACTTCTTAATAATTAGGACTCTTTTATAAGTTAATACAAAGTTGCATTTAACAATAGTAAAATTTTCATTTCCTTTGATTAAAATAGATTTTAGCAATATAGTCTCATACTTCATACATCAAACTCCAGAGAAGCAATCATCACAGTAGTTGGTAGTAAAACCACCTATTTTATTATGGTCAATTTATAATATGAAATAGTAATGGAAATTCATCTTTGCTTAATTATAATCGGTGACTAGCATTCCACTAGGCCAACGAAGTCAACCAAAAGAACAGGTTAATCAAGTGGAAGGCACAGTGCTTGCATGTAGAATAGCTGCTCAGTTTTCCCGTTCTTAAACAGAATAAAGGTATGACTGCTGCAAATCTCCTCAACTACGTGTTATTCCTTATACTAGCTTCTCAGTCATTTCTCTGATGGTCTCCAAACAGTAAACTGCCCATTGCTGTATAATTAAGTCTTGAAATGCTCTTGTTTGACTACTTTTTGCTTCACTGAGTATTCTCTGCCTTCCTTGGCCTCCTTACTTCCATCCCAGGGCATGTGTGAAGAAGAGCCTTCAGCCTGTCTAAAAGGCAGCCCTCATTTTTGATAGAAGTTCCGCACCTATTATTGGACACCTATTTCATTTAACCTTAAGCACATACACGGTAGCTACCAGATAAATTCAATTAGCTTTCACGTATGGAGTTATGAAAACATGCGAACAGTGGGGGAAGCAGTATTATCACAAGGGAAAAAAAGCTGGTCTCAGTTGAGCTACTCATCTACCTCTCTGACAGTGAGGCGGGAGGGAAGCATGGCAGCTTTGTTACACAGCACCTAGATGAATGATGGCTGAACAGAGCTTTCAGGCCTTTTAATCTGGTTTTTGATCATCCCTGAAATAGATCAAGGCAAACCTGTTCTTTTCCTCTCTGAGAAAAAGTACTTACAGGCTTCTCTCTATTAAACGTAGCCTCCTATTCTGGAAACTAGGCTCAGGAGTATTATACACATACTCTATTTCACTGTGACCCTAGAAGAGCTTTGGACATAGTCCTGTGTTACTTCACTGAGTAGCCAGTGTAACTTGGGTATGTCCTTCCTGAACCGAGGCAGGTATGATCGATAAAGGAGCCATAAAGAATGCTGAAAGGAACCAGTAAGAAAGAACTGAACTGTTTGTTTATCGATGCAGACAGCCCTCGAAACTAAACAGAGGAGTTATAACAAATGATGTAAGTCATGAAAGTTGATATTATAAGAATCAATAGATACCTAGTATGAAAAAGCAGTGATGACCGGAGTACATTTGTCAAAGTCTTTGCATTCTCAAGAACGGGTAGTGTGCCATAGTGTGCGTTAAAGATGGACTAGGACATAAAGATAGAGAGGCACAAGAAAACAAACCATTTGGGTCAAAATCACTCTTGATGAGTGATAAATAGCCATTGAGAGACTATAAGGATTCTTTGTAGGTAGTCTAAAAGGTTACCTTAACTCATGATTGATCTCTTGATACTACTTAATTACACAGAGAGGCACAACCCATCTGCAATTGTTTAATTTTCTCTCATTGGGGAGAAATGCAATAGGCTACAGCGAGGCCTAGATGTGCTTTGCTGAGGAAGTTCATAGGGTTCGTCAACAAGTCATCAAAACCACAACATAGGATATTACTTTAGTTGCTGGTTTGGTAACCAGTGAGGACATTAAATGACCTATAAAAAAATAACCCCATTGTCAATGAAGGCATCCAGAGCTTGCTTAGTTTAAATGTACTGAAGAACAGAGAAAAGTGGATCTGTGACAGACAACTCCAATTTCAAAAGGGCAATGAAACAAAGGTTAGAAAGTGTTCTCTTAGTTTATTGTTCATCTCTGTCTTCCTGCATTCACAGGTTTTGTTCTTGAATTTCTTGAAACAAAGCATCTGGAGAATGCAAAGTGCCATATAATGTATAGTGAGAGAGAAGACCTTTTATCCCAATGCTTTCTCTACTTTTTCCCTACGTTTAATAACTGATGGTTTTGAATATTCCTGCCATACATATGCACGGGTATTCAGTACTGGATCTGAAAATTATTCCCATTGCACCACTGACTAATGGATGCTAAACCCCAAACCTCAAATAGCTTAAAATCCATCAAGTTAACAGTAGCAGCATTGGTACAGGGCATAAATCCATATTTTGACATCCTAAAGACAGTGTTAAGTTTTCTGTTATCTTATTAAATTGTATCAGACTTGCCTTGCATAGAGTACAGCCAGGCTTGATAAATGTTTGGCTTCAGCTACGCTCTCCCATTTATTTTCACACTGTCAGACTTAATCCGTAACGGCTGTTCGAAAGCAGAAAGTAGGAGACGAGGGTGCATCTTGACTCAGCTGGTAGCTGGCTACTGGCAGCCAAAAGCTGCAATAATTTATAATTATTCAGACTGATTCTTGACATAATTTATTTTCATTTTTTTATAATCTATTCTCAAAGGATAAACAATTTATAATCACATGATTTAATTAGTTTTTATTTTGTGTCAATTTGCTTAATCTCATTGACCAGAAAGCATGGATTTTTAATGAAAAAATACCCAACTCTTTTATCTGAAAAGTACATAAAGGACATAAATGCAAAACTCGGATTGCTAGAGTTAATATGAAATTCTATGAATACATCTTTTACTCCTACTGAACACAGTACAGATGTTACTGCTCTATTGCAACATCTAGGCTTGAATTTTCTTGAATGTATTGTCTCATACTAGATTTCACTTCAGTGCAGTCTTTGGCTGGCACCTTCTCCATTTCCTCTGTAAGAGGACAGAGAGCTTAGTGCTATAATAGGTTGCTTGACACAGCAATATAAAATCCCTCTCACCGGAGAGTTTTAAGATTAGATTAGACCAATCTCTTGATAACTGAGTCAAAATCCCTGGCCGTCACTGCCAGTTCTCCTAGTGTGCCCTCGCCTTGGGTAGCAGTCCCACTGCTCCTTGTGGAGCCTTTCACAGGACGCTGCGAGGGTCTCAACACCCATCGCCTACACGTGCTGGCCAGGCATTTGCGTTTGTCACCACACTTCTGTGCTCTCATGGTACAGGAGTCTACCAGGTGTCCCCTTCAAGGATGCCTCAGTTGGACAGAGGTTGTCAGAATGATGCAGGATGCTAATCCTGCCTTTGACTGGTAGTGTGGGTGGACTAAACCAGCTCTTCACGTTTCAGACCTTGTTTTTATGCCCTATGACATACTGCGATACCTCTTCCCCAAGCAGAATTCGCTCAACACAGCATACACATGGGCATCCGTATGGCATTGTTCTTCAATAAGATTCCCTTTTGTAAGCACAGCTGTAGAGAAGAGAGGAGGATAGTTATTTGAGCCAATAGTTACCACTTTTTGTTGAAACCATACCGAATGGTACCAAGTCATCCGACCAGGTGGCACAAAAAAGAAGTGTGCAAACAAGTCCTGTCTAAGAGAAAATAAGGAATGTTCTGAGAATGTTCAGTCAATTTCTGAATGATTCATGGGTAGGAAAACAAAAGAAATCAAAATAGACAGAATTTGTCAGTTTGCTTTGAAATTATTTATATCTGTGGATTGCTCTACTTCTAACTCTGGTAAGATAGTCATTGCAGACTGTGGCACAAGTGGTGTAACTTCAGACTAAATCTTTTAAATCTGAATTCAAAACATAAAGCACACTGATTCAAAGAGACTTACCATGTGATTTAATAGCCAGGGAAAGAGTGAGGTATGCATTGTACTGATGTGCTGTGTCTTTGCAGTGAATACACATGACAGAAAGGTCTTCACACTATAGGGGACCAGGGAGGGAAAGGAATCGGAAGGCAAAAGGGAAAAAGAAAGATAACACAATTATTATTATCATTGAGTAGTGCAGAAATGGAATTACACTGCAAATCATACTAAATATTAAGAAAGCAGCATTAGGGTTTTGTGCTCATACACGCCAGGATGTTAGAAGAAGGTAGGGTAGGAGGCAGAGTCTGGTGTCACCCCGACACACTGCTGGTTTGTAGGAAACTCCTCTCTCAATTCTGAGTCCCACCATCCCAGCAGAACCTCTGGAGTCTCTATAGATAATTTTGTGTAAGCAGTTCTATTCCTGAATCTTTGTATGAGGACTGTATAACTAGGTAATAAAATCTGACTCCGTGATATTTCTTGGCAAGCAGAGTTGATGCTTGAAAGCAATTTTTTAAAAATGGAATTTATATTTTCATGGATATGAAAGTGCACTTATATGCACTTGCAGCTGTCATCCAAGCTTTGTTTTGTTTGGGAACCTGACAGCTTTTATAGTTCTATTGGTTCTTAAGGACACCTTCTCTCACCACCCCCTCCCTTCTCCCTTAGTTTGGGAAAAGTTCTGATAAGGCTGTTTTTCACTGTTTTGTACTGAGCTTTGCATAGGCTGGATGGCTTAGTACTTTGTCAGCAGTGACACCTATATTCATTCCTTTTAGGTAACAGATGATCAATGGCTCTATAATAACATTTTTTCTTATTCTGACTTTTAACTTGTCTTGCCTCAAAAATGCTCTATGGGGGGGAACTATGTCACTGTGATTGTATCATAATTTTCCAGCTACTATACGATAGGGGGAGGAACATTCTCAGTAGCACATAGTATATTTCACTGTTTCATCAGGTATATTTATTCATAGAGCTTTTTTATTATGAAGACAAGTTAAAAGTGAAAATAAAACAAAATAAGTGTTTCTGGAAGTTCCTATTCATCGTTAGAAGCCATCTGAATTGCAAAGATGCTGTGGTATCAAGCAACCATTTCCTTTATCCCTTGGGCTTTTGAGAAAATCTTATTACAGCATGTGAATTGTTCCCTTGATTTGGGATGTAAAACAAAAAAAAGGAAGAAAAAAGAAAGATGTTCTATTTGCTGATTCCTTTGCAATTTAAATTAATCAAATAGAGTGTATTGTGCAAATGACCCCTCCAAATAGCTTCCCTCCCACCAGCAAACTGCTAAAAGCTTCTTTCATAGTCTATTATACAAGTGTTGCCTAAGCTGCTCTGAAAAAGTAACATGAAGTGATTGATGGAACACCTTGTTATCTCCTTACCTCTGCATTCTGGTGCTTTTGGTGCTGGTGGCTATCACCTGCTCACCGCAGGACCAGCTGAGACAAAAACGCTTCTACAGGAGCAAGGTTTAGCAGAAGCAGATACTGCATCATTGTATTTTCGCTCTGTCTTTTCACTTCATGTTGCGGGTACCAGACCGGAGGGTTCTAGAGTTAAGAGCACTAACATAGCCTGTGCCTGTTTCAAACTTCTGTAGAAATCCTATGCATTCACTATCTTTGCTTAAATTAGGCATTCAACCATGTTGCTTTACAAGCAGTTTTGACCTGCTGAAACCATCCTGCCTCTAATCAGTTGTTAGTTGAGTTACTTGTCACCCTGTAGGCAGCACAGCAGTGATGGTCCCAAGAATTTGTTCAACAACAAGCTGAATAACAGAATCAGGAGGTTTAAACCCACTTATAGAGACAGAAAGAACCGAAACAAAAATTTAAGGGGTTCTGTTCTGTATCAAGAACACTGACTCACATGAAACACAAGATAGTCTTTCCCCTCAGACTTTTTCATCAGCATAGTTACAGAAGAACTATTCTGCAAACTGAACCAATTGATAACCACTGTTGCAAAACCACTTAAAAAGTTGGTGACGCACTAGAGAAATGGAGCAGAGGATAAAGGAGAGGCAGTACTGAGCTGCGAGCATTGTAGCAATGTGAAGATCTATTCCCTGCCTATTCTCATTTATTGAGGCAGAATGGTGAAAGGAGCCCAAAACTAGGTATTCACATTCATTACCAGGGAAAAAGAGGGGAAAAAAGAATTTTCACTTTATTTCTTTTGATTTCAGGAGTGATTAGGTTCAGTTGTGTCTCTTAAATTGCTTGGTAAGTGTTCTATCTCTGTAATTTCTATAAAAGGGATAATATATTTCATTCTAGCATTTTCACTCTAAAGAGATTGGAATCATAAAGAACTAGAAAGAGGGGGGGCCAGGTAGTATTCTGAGGTCATGAGGATGTTTTAAGAGCTGTTTCATTGTCTGTCTAAAAGCACTCTATCACCCCTCTTCATACCCTGTAAATAGGAGAACTGCTTCTCCTGAAAAACAGCATTTATGGTCATCTCAGGATTCTTTTTCAGGATCTATTAGCCTCTGCTAAACTATGGAACACAGTCATCAGGGCATTCTTCTTTAGCATCAGACTGAGTTAAATCTTACTATAAGCAGCAACACTCTGTCACAAATGGCAGTTGCACCATGCTAAGTGCTATGTAGCTAACAACAGCAGAAAAGTTTTTGGAAAGTAGACGTCACTTGCCTTAAGCATTGCAGAAGCAGAAAAGCTGAATGCTGCAGTAACATTTTTTTCTTCAGAGCTTCCTTCTCGGTTACAAATCCATTTGCATTTCATGTGTGATGTCTGCTCTGCTGCTGCAATGCCACACGAGCCAGATCTGATCAGAGAATTGAAGTTGCACCTTGTACCTGTGGTCTTTCCTTGGTACTGCTGCTAAGTGAACACAAAAAAAGGAAGTGTTGAGCTTACTTCACTACAATGGGATGACAAGCTTTGCATAATAATTGTAAAAAGAAAAAATGGGAAATTATTGAGGAATAGGTAATATTAAGAATATGTAAAGATGCAGGTTTTGACTTGCTCATAAGACAGATCAACAGCATCTTAGCTTCAATTGTGATTCCTTTGATCCCAGAGTTTGAATTAAAGAACAAATTCTTAGGTAACAACATTTTATGTACCAATTAAATAAACTCCTTCTGACACCTGTCCACACCTATTTTTAGTAAAAGGTTAAATAGAGAAAAGAAATTTAAATATGCTGGTTTAGAACAGACCTATAAAGTAAAAGCTTCCTTTTTTTGATATGAGAGTATTTGCAACTGCTTCCCAGCGCAAGCCGAGAAACAGATAGTACCTATTAAAATTATATTCTGTTATTCATGCATGACAGCTTTAACTACTCCTTAATACATGCTGACCTCACAACAGAAATATGAGCAGGCTAAATATGAATTATTCTCAGAGCCACCGATATAATACTTTGCAAGTCAGACTTCCAGACCCGAAGGAGATGTCTTTGTATTTAATAACCTTTAACTGATTTCCCTTTCATGAATTTGTTGGCTCATACAGAACCTGCAGACATGCTATTTGTCAGATCAAACACAGATGGAGTCTGTTTTATGCAACTGGTGCTCTTGCACACTTGATATATTACTTGTTGAGTCTCTGAACGTTGTTTGAAGAAAAGATGCATCACATGTTAGAAAAGACTGTTTTGGGATTTCAAAGACACAGTCTTTCTAATTAATATATTTTGGACATATATTTTAGCCATGTGAACAAACACTTTATAGTATTCACCAATTTCAGATGCAAAGTCTAACTTCCTTACTATATTTCAAACTTGGATTTTGTCCCCAGCTTCAGGCTCTGTGCTGGGAACACAGAAACTACTTGATCCTTCTAACTCCTTCAACATATTACAAATTTGTATTTCTTTATTTTTCTTAAAGCAGGAGGAGACAACAACAATATTACGACTGCACTATGCATTCTAAATTTGTTTAGATGTGGCTTGTGACAATAAACATATCATCTACTGTACCTGTTAGGGAAACCTAAACATATCAACAGTATTTTATTGAACAAAAGAAAAAAAAGGGATAGAGATTTCATTAGTAACCATGATTTGGAAGATTCAAAGAAAAAAATCTTACTTACGAAGAGCCATTTAATTCTTCCATTAATCCATCACTCAATTCCCTGACTCAGGCGTCAAACCTAGGAAAAGTGCATAGAGTGTATAATTTGAAATAGACCAATAACCAATGTCCTTTTTATTAATTTCAGAAATTAGTATTATTGTGGGTGTGAGGGCAGTCTTTGAGCCATAAGACATGATTCCAATTTACTGTCAGCAGTAAATTGTTAATAAAGTGTTGCTTCCGGAGTGCAAAAGTATTACATTGGATAGACGTGAAATCAAAAGTCAGAAGCAGCCCCAAAAATGTGAGCACTATTGTTTCTGAAGTTATACAATAGCACCAATACTAAAATTTTACACTGTACGGTGAAGGCCAATAGATAAAATATTTGTAACTTTTACTCATGAATATGTATAATTGGTTACTGCAAATTATTTCAGTTACATTTTACAAAATACAAACCTTCTTAAATCATTGTTCATTCTAGCATAAAGTAAATCTTGCTGTGTTTGAAGAGAACCTAGTCATCTTAACAGCCTCCATTTTTGTTCCTTTTTATTTTATTAGATTAGAATTCTTAATAACTTTCACCAGGGTTGGCTGCAGTGGAAGCTTGAAGAAGAGTAAAATTTGCACAGTGGATTATGTGGTTGGGACAAAACTCAGTTCTGTAATTACATTTGGTCCTGTTGCTTAGGTTTGCACAAAAGTCAAAATTACTGGTTCTTTTTTTCCCCCTAAGATTTACACAGAGTTGTACAGAAAAGTAAGGCATTGTTAGAGTCAGACCTATTATCTGAATATTTGCCAAAAGCATAGTTTTTTTTTTTAATTTTCCTCCTAAAAACATTCCAGTTTGGAGGAAAAGAAATAGAAATACTTAGTGATTAAACAGTCATCATTTAATTGCAAATAAGACAGAGACTAGAAGAGCCCTGGAATGCTCACCACACTTCCACTTGTCCTTGCAAAGACTCACAGAACTTCCAGCAACATTCTCCAGTACTGAAGGTCTAGAGCTGTATGGCTGCACCTTCAGAGCTCTACTGCAGGATGGTCTTGGGAAAGATCATTGAGGCTTTGCACATATCCCCCTAAATTCTCAGGGAATGAGCATGGAATTCTTTTTAACACAAGTTTCATTTTCATTAAAAAGAAAAATGTGTTCAGGCAAGTTGATGGAGAAATGAACCAATTTGAATGTATTGAAGTTCTTTGCTTTGCTACAGTGCTTTTTAAATGGTGTCTAAACAGTTGGTCACAGAGTTATTTATGTTTCCATGTAAAGAAAGAAAATATTAGCATTTTCTATATGGGAAACAGTTTCCCTAATTATTTGGCTCCTTCTTCTACCACATAAACATGGCAATTTGTACCCCTCTCCTTCAACTGGCTGCAATTAGCAGCTACATTGCAATAAGCAGATTATGTTAATTAAAAACTCAAAACTATGTAAACAATGGGAAAGCTGACTAGCCATTTTCTATTTTTGCCAACTGGGAGGAATGCAAGAGAAATTAGTAACAAGCTTAATTTTGCTGTTTATAATTCAAGTTATTTGTAACAAATAAAAACATTTTAAAAGTATTTCTAAACAATTGACATTTCTATACAAATTTAACTTCATCCCACATGAGAAGATTTACATCTGTATGACTTGGGGGGACAAAAGTTTCAAAACAAATCTACGAAGGTGTTCAGGGAACAGGTTTGCACTCATTGTGACCAAACTGGAATATTAAACACAAGTTTCCTTCCATACCCGAGTCACACTCTCAAAAAGAATAAAAGTAGAACTTAGTTCTGCTTCTTTGGGAAAACTTTGTGCAAACTCTAGTATAAACATTACCCAACAAACACAAATAAAAGTTTTAAGACGATGTTGCAGTTTCATAGAAGCAATAGTTTGGTTTTTGCTCTTCTGTTGCCAAACAGGACTGTTTATTGAAGAGTGGAAGGCAAAAGTGGATTTTGACTGTTAGTCACTGTGCTCCCTCTCCTCCAGTATCACAGACTAAGGGGATGTCAACGTCAAATGAACTGCATGGACAGATGACTGTGTACATATATAATGTATTCACTACAGCTATGAACCTCCCAATGATCACATTTTGAGGAAGAAGAAACAGAATGAAGAACTACAGCCCTTCTTCAGCTTTATGTTGAAAAAACTGTCCAGGTACACGAAGGACAGCAGGTTTGCACTGCTACTGGGTATCATTGATTGACTACAAAGATGAAAACATGAGTCTAGGGAAAGGTCACAGCTTCAGATGAGGTGTTAGGTTGTTTCTATGAGGTTTTCCAATGACAGTATAGGAAAAGAAAATTATACAGAAATATGTAATGGCTCATTCACTCTGGGACCAGACTTCCAGAGTGGCCAGTATAAAAGCACTAGTTCCATGTATGGTTTCATTTACACCTTTGACCTAAACTCCTTCAGGAAATGGGAAGATTCTCAGAAGATGTGAAAGTTGCCAATAGATGTATTATTCGCAAACCCTCAGGAGGTCATGTAGTGCCAAATGTATAGGAAAAGACCAGAAGAGCATGGGAAGTTTGAAGAGGGCAGAGATTTAAGAAGAACTGGCCATATCAATAGATTTTGGAGCTACTATCTTTCAGGCTTTAAAGAGAGTGCAAATACCGAAGTGCTTCATGTATATTATCTTAGAAAAACATCTCTTCTGTTTTAAGGGCAACACTGATTTCCCATCTCCTGCTCCCCTACAGAGCTCACAGTCTGTGGGAGGGCTATTCAAAGTAAAAAGTGCAGTTGATCATTTTGCTTTTTGTGTTTCCACTATTTTCTTTTTGGAGACATGAACTTTAAATGAGCTTCTGTACAAGCTTCTTGGGGTCAAACCAGAGGAAATCTCATCCACCACAGAGATGTGCACAGCAGAAACCCCAAATACGGCCATTATGTTCAACTCAGCAGTCTTTTTCCTGTTGGTAGGTTTTTGATACAAGCTTAGCATCAAGCCAGGCTGTCTGACCCAATGAAATCTATTTCTGTGACATTGAAAAGCTCTTGGTGAAAGTCAATCAGTTTAGGGACTGTTTTTTTTTCAGAGTACCTGGAATCATGACAGGGGAAGGTTTGAGTTTTAACAGAATGGCTGCATTTTCTTCTTAGATTGTGAATGGTGAGGAATATGTGCTAAGTAAACCCATTTATTCTGCAAATAGTACATGTATTGCTTGATGCCAACAGGTACATTTTAGTCTATTTGCTGAGAGACTTGCTTTTTACCAGAACTAACCCTTTTGCCAGATTATTTTGAAATAATTTGAAGGTTTTAGCTCTTGATGGGACTGTTTCTAGTTAAAACACATAGCAGCCCTCAGGCTCCTGAGTGAAACAATTTTTAGTTTTCATACTATACAAGCAAAAATATCAAGGGAATGGGAATGATAAACAGGAGCAACAGCAGCTTTGGCAATGCCAATGAAACTGAGTAACTTTCCTGTATTTAAGATTTCACAGAATTTCCTGTACAAATACGTGTTCATTTCAGTAAGCTACTGCTATTAAGTAGTGTTAAAATTACTACAGAAGGCTTTTGCCTGCACATACAGGATTCTTGATGCTTTCTAGGCATCCTAAACTTACAGAATATGAATATGTAATTCGTAAGATCATCCAACTTCATCTAGTCCAGAAGATTTTTTCCAACTACAATTTAAACGGTTTGTTTACTTCTAAAAAATTTTATGGACTCTTTGATTCTTACTGAAAAAAGGCGGAAGATAAATTTCACAGCAATAAATACCCATTTGGTGGTGTTATGAACTCTTGTTCCTTTGCATGGATTTCCCCAGCCTGGAAGCTAATTATGACTATTTAGAGATGATGACTTTAGTTCACTTTTACATCTCAATCCATTCTCTGCTTGAAGAGAAATGAAAGAAATTTCTCTTTTCTCCTTTATAATGAAAACATGACTTAGATATTGACCTCATCAATGAGACCAAGTTCAGATGAGCTAAAAGTAAATCAAACAATCTTTTAATCCCAGGAAAATATTTCAAGGCTTTCCTTTCTTATTGTTTCAAGCTCACTTTTAAGACCTTAGTTTATGACACGGTTGTGATTCATGCAATTACCAAAAGAAAACTGACAAAAGAATAAAACACTTTTGTAGCGCTGAGTCAGTTTTATGGTTTGTTAAAAGCAAACTGCACCTTTTTAAACAACTACTGATTGTTACTTAATTTATCAATAAAATAAACCTACTGGCAATTTTCGCACCCAAGATAAATCAAACCAATACATCACTTTACACTGGCTCTTTCCTCTGCTCTCTCTCAAGCTTTTGATACTCAATCTTATCCACTGTTAATATAGATATTACATTTACTATTTAATCCAAATACCTGTTCTCTAGCTTGTTATCTCTGAACTGAAGTCAAAATTAAATTCAGAGCCCCCAACTCTACATAGGGGGTTAATAGACACTTCAGAACAGAATTGAAGCTACCAACAACCCTAGCTATTAATTCTGCACACTCTGTGGGTAGAGCACAAGTGCAGGTTAAATTATGCAACCTCTTTAGAAGGTTTTAACGCTGACACCATTGGATCTGCACATTCCAAGGACTTATTCAGTTAACCCAGTCAAGGTAAGAACCCTGCTCAGTACAAGTGCCCAACACACCAGGAGGTCCTCAGAGGAATGTCATACCAGAAATTCCTCAGAGATCACATTTTCCCATTTGTGAGAAAGACTTTGTTATTTTTAAGATTTGGGGTGAAGTAGTGTTGGCAGAGAATCATACAACCATTGCTATTTTCCTCCCACTCCCATTCCATGCCCCACAGGAGAGATGTGCCGAGCTCACCTTCAGCGTGACAGCCCTGAGTGACCAGAATTTTGAGCTGACAAGGACATAAACTCTTGCAAGTGAAGTGTGTTATTGATTTGTATGCAGCTGCAGTGCAGAAATCAGGGGAAGTTCAAGGCTATGCACTCTTGTTAAATTTCGCTCAGATTAAGAAAAAAAATCTAATTACTTTCATTGAGATACATCAAATGAAAAATCTATTTTGGTATTTTGAATTGAAAATTGATCAATTCCTTTGTGTAGTTTACCTCTTGAGCTGATAGAGGCTTTGATCCATTACTTAAAGAATAATTATAACTTAAAATAAAAGCAAACATTTTATTTGTAAAACTGGATCATCGATGTTCTGTTATTGTGGACATTTTAAAATAAATAAAATCAAGATCATGATTCAAGAAGATACATGAAAAAATATAGTTATTTTAAATGCTCTTATACTGTGAATGCAGATGACCCAGAAGTGATTTGCTCTCAGAGTATAATTTCTCATTTTATTTTTAGTAATTTTCAGGCTGACTCCAAGGTTCTTTGCAGCCCCAGGAAGGTCTGAATGGTCTGGTGGTTCATTTTTGTTACGCTCATTTGTATTAGTATTTTACCCACCACCTGCATTATCATCAGTGCTTAAAAAAAAATGTGCCCTCTAAGAAGTATCTCGAAATGAATTAATTCCACTTGATTTTTAGAGTCTTATGCCTATTTAAAATAATCTCATCTGCTTGATACAAATAAGTCCTGTTTAGCCCTTCCTCTCCCCCCAGCTTGATTCAGCTTTTCTCTATTGTTGTGGCAGACCTCTCAAAATGTGTTTGATCAGACAGTCTTTCCGCATGATGTTTTGTGCCAGTGATTGACAACAGTCCTTTGTGAGCGAGCATTTAAGTAATGATGTATGGACTTGTTAGGGAGCTGCTATGTCAAGAAGAGAAATGAACAATAAATTAGAATAAAATGGAATTGCATTTGAAACTTGGCTAGAGGATTTTGCATTTGTGAGGACAAAGGACATTTGACAATCTGAGTCATCTTGCAGCTTTGCCTGTAGCAACTGTCAAATTAGTTCTTAATGCTACAGGGAAAGGGATTGAGTCACAGCATTGCTTAAAGTTAAGAGGCTCATCGGTAAATCACTGGCAATATTAACAATTATGAGCTGCACATTCATATGGCAAAACCGCTCTGAATATTATGCTTACAACAGAAAGCCAAGAGGTGAACATAATTTTGCTTTCAGATTCCTGTGTCTTCTCCCAGGAACTACAGCTTAAATTGGGGAAGGTAGAGAAATAAAACCAATTCAAGACTGTCTAGACTGTATTAGAAGAAGAAAATCAGGCAATAAATCTGGATTTAGCAAAGTGTAAAAGTGAGGTGAGGAAGGGAAGAGCTTACCTGCATATAAATTCAAGATTCACATAGAGGACTCTCACCCCTAGCAGGATCCTGCAAGTACTCCTCCCTCCCCTCAAACACCTTTGATTCTATTCCTTCTCTGCAACAGTTGGGAGATGCGACCAGATACCACAGCTGCCTTCCCACTGAAATGTGGTCCAGGTAATGAATTCAGATTGTGTGTCCACACTGGGGGTGAGGAAGGGCTGTGTCACATACACCAGTTTCTATCCACTCTAAAAGAAAAGCATAAATTGTGCATTATAAACCATATTAGAGAACAATATTGTCTTTTCAATTTCCTGACATATGCAAAAAACTCTTACAGTGTTATACTACATCAGGAGACAGAGACGTGTAAATTGCTTCTGAGACCGCAGTCCTTTGGTGGACTTGGGTAAGACTCCAGCACTCTAGTGCTACAAAGGTTCGCACAGAAACCTTTGGATTTGAACTATTTTTTTTAAAAATACAGTAAATTTTAAGGTCAGCACTGACTTTCATGATAATTTCATGTGCCATTTTACATTGTCTCTGTCAATGGAAAAAGGAAAAATGTACATCCATGTTTTATTTTTAAGACTGAAGATAAGACTTAACTCCCATCATGTTTTCATCTCTTTCAAAATCTCTGTAGGTCAAGCTCAATGTGCTGTATGATATTATATGGAATCTCTTGTGCCAGGCTCTATGTCACTTTTCAAAGACACAACTGCACAACATCTACCATTTTCTGGCATGAAAGGGGTCAGAGGGGAACAGAATTAGATGTGTTTTGGGAATGGCCTTAGGTACAATTACAGTGACACCTCATAATGACACTATGGGATATCTTCTTTCATAAGCTGCCTAGGTCTTTCACACAGTATATACTGCCCTTTGAAGTGCTTGCACACTGTAATGAACTCCCGTAACACTGACAAAAGAAGAGCGATGAGTATATTCACCACCTGAAGAGTCTCTTTTAAGTGATGCCAGAGAAATTTCCTGAGCTCTGCAAACACTGCACCAATGAACCCTCAAGTGGGACTGGTTGATCAAAACTCATTAAAAAATGAAAAAAAACACCCTAACAAACCAAAACCTCTAACAAAGTCTGGGAAAAGAGTTCTTTGTATAGGAAGTAAGTTCAAAAGGAGCAACAATTCAAGTTATTGACTCCTATAACTTCAGGTACAATATACACAATTCCTTGTTAATTGCAGCAATGCTGAATGTGTGAGCCTTCCTCCTCTGACATAGTATATTTTCTCCTAATGTTGGAAAGAATTGCTGAGAGCACTGAAAAGAGTGAAACATAATGAATTTAGAAATAATTTCCTTCTTTTCCTTCACTGAAAGTCAAATAGTCAGCTAAGTCGCTTGTTTTTGACCATGTCATCTATTCTCCAAACCACCCACTCCCCATGCATGAAAACACTGGAAGCTCAATCCAGAGTCAGAAATTTTATCTTTCTGGTTGTCTTTTCAGAATAAAACTAAAGAACTCATGTTGGTGCTGGTCACTCATAACTCAACACGCAAGATCTGACAAGAGTCTAAAGAACTGACTATAGAGCTGTGTAAACTAAGGAATATCAGCAATGTTTAGACAAACTGTTAGAGAAAGGGAAGGATGGACCTAAATTTTTGACATCTTTATTTTTATTTGTTTGCAAGTTGAATAGTCACATTTTCCTAGTCTCTGTCATGCGGATAAATAAGCAAGGCCTCTTCTGCATCTAGAAACAGGTTAAACACCCCAGAGGAATTAAAAAGAAAAATCAAACCAAGCAACAAACAAATAACTCCCCCCACACGCCAACAAACAAAGGGTAATTAAAATAATTTGTTTCTTTTGTAGTAAGAGCCCTGAGGAAAGGAATCAAGCTTTATACACTCATTTGATATAGGGCCTTTTCCCTTTTCAGGGAAAATATCAATGAAAAACATCCTGAGGGACAAAAAAATGGAAGATCTGAACATAATGAAGGTTGACAATGACTATTATTGATGTCCTTATCACAGATGACAAGAGGTTTAGAAGAGTGTTCTAGCATATTGACACTGTACCGGTTCAAATGCTCTTTTTTTCCTTCTTTCTTTTTTTTGTTCCCAAGGCAGTGCTGGAAATTCTTGATGAGCAGAATGACATTAGTCACCCTTTGTTCCCCAGCTAAGAGCACTATCTTCTTTTTTGTTGTCTTTCAAACTGAATAACAGCTGCATTAACACAAATTATTCTCTGCCCATCAATTTTAATTTCAAGATGAAAAGCAAAGGCAAACTCCAAGTGGAAGAAGGTTTCAAGAATAGTTTCTCTTCTACCCTCCTACCCACTTACTTTTGCAAGAATATGGATTCAGGTACTAGAATACAAGATAAGTGGGAAGTAGAATTTAGAAATATTTTTATACTAGCATGATTTAAATTAGAAAACTCTGTAAAATATTCTCTAAACGATATCATCAGTTAAATGCTAATAAGGAAGTTAAGAAACTGGAAAAAAAAATCTGAAAAAGCCCAACCATTTTCACCTCCAAACATCAAGAATGGACAAGATACATGTTTTTTCCACAAAACAAATTCTGAATTTGCACTGATTACGACAGGCAGATTCAACCATCCTTAAGGAAAAAAAAAAAATCTCATTCTATTTTCCATTTTAATAACGATTGTTATAAAAGAAACAACATTTAATTATTAGTATGGCAAAATTTTTCAGCATTTATATATAGTTTTAATCTATACTGACACTTACACTAGAGGATTAGAACACTAGTGTGTATTTTATAAGGGAAGTATTAAGATTAAAATATGCAGACCAGAAACTGTCTCATAAAACATTGCCCAAGTTAAACATATGTACACCTCAGGTTGGATATCTTTGAAAAATAATTCCTTTCCATGTAAAAAATTCTTTAGATCTTTTCTTTGAAACAGGACAGGACTCAAAATATGGCCAAGAGTCTTATGGCAGAGATACGATTTGAGAAATAGCTGCAAAAAACTCCCCTCAATTTATCCTGGTTATGAACCTCTTAAAAAACAAAGCCCTAGTCATTTGCTCATATTGAAGACTTCTTTGTGATGTTTCCAGAGTCTATTTGCACTGCGATGAGTCTTTCTAGCAATGTTCCTGCTGGCTGGGCCGGCTATAGAAATTTACTTGGAAAACTGAAGAGGAGGACAAATAGGCAAAAGGATTTCGGGGAACAAAAGTCTCTGTAGGCCCATTAGATAATCAAAATAAATTCCACTAGTCCAAATAAAACCATCTCCCCTAAAGCAGACCCTTCTGCTTTCTTCACTCTCCAAAAGCGTAATGGCTAAATGTTCAAGTAAAGGAGCATCTCTGAAATGGAGAAGAATTTATCACAGGGGAGGAAGGGGGAGTAGAGGGAGGAGAAAAAAATCGGTCAGACAACAGCTGGTGGTTCAGTTCTTAATACATTCTATCTCATATTTACATCATTAAAAGTGTTTTCTTTGATCTTTGTCTATTACACTGAATATATGTTTTAAAAAAAATGATGTTACATCTATTTCACAGTTTCCTAGTAAATCCGTGTCATGTTGGAATGACTATCTAGTTCAGTATCGTACTAGGAGTTTACCAAGTCTAGCGCATGTTTAGGCAAGTAATCAAAACCCCCCAATTATCTGATGGATTTCTTTATTTCCACGAGAGCTTTACAGAAATTACAGTCAATGCAGAAGTAGCCAAGAGTTATGAACTGTCAACATGCTGATAGGAAAGTAAACAATGTAAAAGTGAAGCTAGCATTTGAGTCTCCCAGCATGGTACGCTGCTGTAATGGTTTAAATCATAAGCCAAATGATTGTTATTACAGAGATAGTGAATGTCATGCTTACAGAAAAATTGTGCATGTTAAAAATGACTGCCATTAAAAGGATAAGTCTCACAGAGGGAAGGGACCTCAAGCCAGTAAACAGACAAAATGCATTACAGCAAAAAAAAAAAAAATGCAGGACAGAAAAGGGAAGTCTTGTCTAATTACCAGACTCAGCTATGATTTATAGTACTCTTTACTACCAAGTATAGGCTGAAAGGAAGACAGATACAAGGGCAGTAGACTTAATTATTTTTTTTTATAAAACAACAGAATCTCTGTTAGAATTAGGAGTTTGGCATATAAAATATGTATGTCTGAAAATAGATATTAAGTTTTTGTTTGGTGATGGTAAGAATTCTGCATGTGAATGGCATTCTTATTTAAATGTAAAAAATAAAAAATGAGAGATAATGCTGACACATAAGAAACAAAAAAATCATATTCCCCCCACCATTAAGACAGAAATGCGTTCCTTAGCTCAGAAGAAGATATCTGCACAATCACTCCATCACTTAGTATAACAAGATTAAAACACCAAGAAAGGAAATATCTATCAGCACAATTTAAGATGTCAGTTTATTGTTCAGGAAGTCAGAAAAAGAGGACTTCCTTCATGTGACAAAATACAAATTACCTTTTTTAGAGTTCTCCTAGCACAGAGCTCTGGCCAGAATAGAGTTTATTCCTCTTTGACTTGAAATCTTACTGACAGTTGCATAGTAGTTGATGTGAAAGGCCAACATTTTCAAGAATGCTTAAGAGCCAATATTCAAAGATTTAAATTCAGACTGTGAGATGACTGAGAAGTGCAGTAGAAAACATCCCAAGTGTGTTGCACAAATTTCTGTCACTTCATATGTGCTCCCTATCCAATGTACAGTTAGCAGAACCAGACACTTTACTCCTGTTATTATCACAGCCACGTTAAATGAAAAGCTCCTGGAATACTTCTATTTAATACTCTCTTCTTCATATAACTAAGAAGCATATCAGACCCCCTGGGCATTCAGACAGGCTTACGACTGATTGCACATTCGAATTTGAGTGGGTTATCCACTGTAGCTGCAGATTGCTTCCAGAATAAGTCTAGGGAGTGGAGGGGATTCTGTAAAAAAGTGTTCATTATTCCTAGGAGCAGAACTAACTTTACTTCTAGCCATTTCAAAGACTCATCATTTATTGGCACCAAGATCCATTTGGAAACTAATACGTGAGAGAAATGCTCAGTATAGAGCATGAGTTGAAGGGTAAAAGTCATCTTTATAAGTTGTTCTCAAGGCAATAATTTCATATCTCTTTTCATTATGCAGCATATTTTTCAGGTATTCATTTTGAATATATTTTAAAAAAGAAAACACTGAGCTCACTATATTTTAAACCTCCTAAAATACTATTATGCATTTGAAGGATTTTGTGCTCCAGGCCAGTAGTTCGTCACCCCTGTTTCTCTGTTAGTTGCAAAACTAGATGAGAAAATCAGATTATCACTCTCAAAACCCTTTAGGAGAAAGCTGAATTAACATGACAATTCAAGTTCATGGAAGAAGATACTCGTGCAAAGTGTGCATGACTTATAAATTCATTTAACATTGACTCTGCAATTAAGTTAGCTCACTTCCTTTAAGACACCGTAGAAGACTCGAGAATGTCATAGGTAAAGAAAGTAGCAATGCAGAAGGCTGAAGTCAGGCGTTACCTTTTATTACCATTTGGATTACTGTGCCCCCCAGAAGTCTCCATGTCTTTTAGAAGTCTGCAGCACAAAATTATGACAAAAATAATAGATTGGTATGAATTGATGGGAATGGTTGGACTCGATCCAGTGGGTCTCTTCCCACCTGGTGATTCTATGATTCTATGATTCTATGAATGAAGTATGAATAGAAATTTGCTTATATAAGCACCAGATGAAGCAGCAGAACAACAATATTATACCCAACTATAAAATGAGGAATGTACTGCTTTTGTTAAAACCATTAATCCTGAGCTCTGATATGGCCACAAGCACAGACCATAAGCTGGCAGAAGATCCTGCATTCTGCAAGTAGGGTAACAGCCTCTTACTTTTGCCATTAGCTCAGCAGGAAAACAGACTGTCATAAGTGGCTCCATCCCAAGCAGGAACAAGATAAAAAGATGGCAACCTTGCCTGTGATTTATGGACATCAATGCAGTCAAGATTTGGAAGCAAAGGCTCACTCCACAACAACTGTGGACGCCAAAGAATCTGAAAGTCCAAAAATGACTTTACTCTTGCCACACAAGAACTTCAGAGACCTGATGGGATCAGAGATGGCATTTAATAGTTGATGTCTATTGTCCTGTGTCAAGCACAGGTGATCCTGGACAGACTATCTGGGCACACATATGTCTGGGCTTGAGTATGTTGGTGCGAGATTGAAGGGAATTTTTGAGATAGATAAGAAATAAAGTCAGTTTACTTACAGAATTCGTAAATAGATACCAACTTCGGTTGACCTTAGATCTCACACAAAAGTAGAAAAAGCAGAGCCCTGAACTTTCAGTGGAAAAGAAGCAGTTGCAGGAGAGGAAAGGTGATCTAAGTGTCATTAGTTATTTAGCAAACACCTATAGTTTTTGCTGAGAAAAATGGCCCTTCTTGAATAACGTCATGAAATTCCTTATGCAGGATAAATAGATAAAATTAAGACAAACGATAGTTTTTATGCAATATCAAGCTTAATTTCTCTCCCATGTGGTGGCTTTAAGTTTATAGACACAGATCATAACATCCAATTTAAGGGAGAAAAGAGCTAGGTACCTTTGTGCCATCCCCTGACACAGTCAGCAAAAGCTCTTAACTAAGTTTAAATCTCTACACTTTTAGAGAGATTCCAGAAATAAGAAGTCTTAGAATAATTATAGCAACAGAAGAAAAATCTACCAAAGGGTAATATACTCATGAAATTGCCATAAGCCTGGAGATCCTGTTGAGAAAATGGTACTTGCATACTTCAGAATTAAAAAAAAAAACACAACCAAACAAGCAATCTAGAGCCAAAAGGCCCAAGCGGTCAGGCTATAGACTAGTATAAATTGCAGATTTATACCTAACAGGCTGCTCCCACTCAGCAACCCACCAGCCCAAGAGTCCAGTGTTGGGATTCAAGCTCAATAGAGGGGTGATCAGTGGAATCAGAGAGCATGGCCAGGGCTTGACATAGTCTATTTCATGGCTCAGTGAGTCACTGGCATTGCATTTAAAATTGGCTGTCTTCTAATAATCTCCTGATTATAAAAAATGTCAGTATAGCTGAACTTTACATATGTGACTAGCTTATTAACTACTTGAGTTTAGTGGGTTTATCTGTCCTGTCTTAGGTGAAAACAGTCAGCAAAACCAATTTTTATTCATCAATTTGTTTTCCAGATTAATTTATAAGCTGTTTTTCTATAACTTGTTTTCTAACATTGCTCAAGGTATGATGTAAGTGGTAGGAATAATCATCAATGTAGAGATCCTGCAGTTCAATAAAAAAAAAAAAAAAAAGTGCAACACATCACTAGAAATAGGCAGACAGGACAGCACAATTCTGTTGAGCATAGGATGCAGATTCCTGCTCACCTCGCAGCCAGGAGGCAGCAGTAAAACCACGACAAGACTGAGATGCTACAAGCATTCGGAAACACAAGACCAACTTCCTAGTGATGTCAAAGAAACACGCACATGGCAATTGTAATGACAGGGGATGTTGAAAAGCTGTTACTATAACTGAATCTTGAGATGATGCAGATGTTTGCTGTGACAGGTGTTTCCGTAGACAACCCACACAGAACGAACCTGTAATACATATGTAGGCCTGGAGAAATGTCCAAGTCAAAGAGCAGCCCTTTAAGACAGGCAGAGTGGTGATGATCTCAGTCTGACGAGCAGACGGTGCTGCAGGCTGCTTATTACTATTTGTATGCAGGTCTTGACATAGAAAGAGTCACAGCTATTAAAACCCAAAGACAATAAATTCTGCAATGACTACACAGAGCAGCAAATGCTAATTTCAGTTAAAGATAACCTTTTTTATCACAATATGAACTTCTGAAAGTAAAAGTGTGTTGCAATATTGAGACAGGAAGGGGTCATCATCATGTTCTGGAGCTAGAGCTTTTAAACTCTTTTTTTTTTCCCAAGTCTGGAAGCTTCCTAGTCTTCCACTCCAGATGAGTACAGAAAAGTCTGTCTTCATAATGTAACTGCAGTTGAATCTCACGCAGCATCAGAGACACAGAATATGCAAAATGTAAAGCTTTGCAGTGCCACCTGGTTCTACAACACAGCTGCAGACAGAGAATATCACCATAAGACACCAGAGGTTTTGCCAAAATTCAGATGAATAGAAAATTAATAACTTTTTGTCACTTCGAATCAAAATTTTAAATTTCAATTTTGCACTTGCAATGTGCCTTTGAGTCACAGGAATACCAAAAAATACAATTGTATACAGAGATAATTAACTCCATCACTGAAATGAATCCTCCTTTGGGATAATAAGGGAGTCAAGAGCACACAACAAATTGAGAACATTATGATGTTCAAACATAAATCTATATATATGAGTCTAGCGAGACCCATAAACTTTATTTCCAGACAGACTCAAGCCAGGTAGCTCAACAGGAGAGAGTATATTTGGTGTTTTGAATATCTAGCCACAAAGAACACAATTAGAATGCTGTAGAGCAAGTTCTCTTCGAAAACATGATGGTGCACCTGCAGCCAGAGTGTTTAGGAAGGGCGCATGTGTCAGCCACAGCCAGGGAGGCTTTTTGTGCCATGCAGAAGCTCTGAGGTCACATCAACTCTTAAGTTCTGCCTATTGAACTTTCAGCATAATTTCTGAGCACTGATGTTAACTTAGTCTTAACACAGCTCAGATTAGCTTAAGTGCTCTGTGCTAATAGGATCATAACACTGGAAACCATGACCTTGCCCTCCTTAACCCTTGAAGCCTTCTCAGACTGTAACAGTCTTTGAAAGCCTTCAGTTAACACTTAATTATAACTGCCTTTTCCTGGGTTCAAAAGCAGTGAAATATTGGTTTTAGCCTGACTGAGGCAATGTTAGAAGCCTCAAGAAAAGGTGTTTCTTTTCTCAATCCCCCCAAATTTTTGATAAATGCAGAAAGATTATTATCTTGGTATGATACAAGATAATGTCTTATTACTAGATTACATACCAAAGCCCACACAGAAAAGTATTAACTTCAAGTATAAGTCCATGTTAATAAAGCTTTACAAAAAGCCCAGAAATAACAATTATTGAACACATTCATCACTGTCTAAATATCAGTCTCTGAAAACTATGTATACTTAGGCTGTCTCCTACAGAGACAGCAGCTACAATTAAACAATTCTCACCAAAGAAGTCATTTCCCAAGCATGTCTTCCTAGTATGCTTTATATGTAAATTCATACAAAAAAAAATTAGTAGCCATCATTAAAGTCAGAACAAATTCTTGCTCATAGCAGAAAAATCTGACCAGTACAATCGTGTAGTTTTAAGTAACAGTATCAATAAAACTACGTAGGCCATTCAGTCACAAACATGATTGACATTAAAAAGAGCAGCTCTTTTCCAGGCGCTGTTATGTGCCAAATAAGAAAAACAACATAGTGGTCTCATATAACAGAGACCCAGGAGTACTTACACAAACCTCTGTCTCAGTTTCCTAATTGAATTAAATACTTCAGCCATTCATCTACCTTATCACGTTAACCTTTCACTTCAGAATCATCAAGATCACGTATATAAATCTCTTCCTCTTAGAAGCCTTGCACTGTTCAGCAGCCCAGCCGAATGGATTTATCTCCAAGTCCAGCTACTCAGGGACACTAACTCATTTCTGCTCAATGAAGGTGTCTGACCCTCCTTGCAAGAAAGAAGTGCTACAAACATATGCCTAAACAGACATTCTGTGAGTCTCCCCAAAATCTCTTAACATTTAATTAAAAGAAAATTTGATTTGTCTAGTGCGTAGGGACTAGCTTGGGATGAGGAGGTGTGTATTCCCTCCTTCAACAAACATGCAGTGTGAAATATTGGTGTATTTATGGGAATGAGAATACAAAGCTGAATTTCTCAGATATTAATCTTAAAAGTCATGTTTGTGTGCTTGCTCTTATTTCCCTCCCTCCCTCGCCTGCCCCTGCCTTTCCCTTGCATTTTCTCTCCAGAAAAGATTTAATTATTTAATGCCAAATGCAATAACATCAGGAGAGACCAAGAGCATTCTTCCATAGAATACTTTATAGCACACTAATTAGGACTCCTCTGATTTAACAATCCCTGTAGGCAGAGGAAGGAACTGAATCTCTGCTAATCTCAATGACCATCCTCATTTTCGTGCTGTTGCAAAGGGGAGCAGAGGGCTTCTAGTGGCTACATTTTGTGAGAAAAGTACTGCTCATGCCTCACTCCAGCTGTGGACGGGTACCTGGTTCAGGTCCAAGAAACTGGTTAAGACTGAGACAAAACTTGCCCAGCATTTGCTGTTGTTATGTGGATTGCACAGTTTACTGCTTCAATCCAAGCGTATTACCAGCTCTTCCTCAATAGAAAAAGACACCTACGTACCTAATTCAGAACTGTGAATTCCACCAGGCACGTGTCAGTGTATAAGGCTCTCTCTCTAATGCTTGCCTTGGCTCCTTTTAACTGGATGGATCTTATGCAATATGAAATATGGAAGGAGCAAGCCATGCAGTGAGCACATTTTCATTCAGGGCAGAACATGTGGTGGCAAACACACAGAACCATAGAATAAACAGGTTGGAAGAGACCCACCAGATCGAGTCCAACCATTCCCACCAATCTCTAAACCATGTCCCTCAGCACCTCATCCACATGTGCCTTAAACACCTCCAGGGAAGGCAAATCAACCACCTCCCTGGGCAGCCTGTTCCAGTGCCCAGTGACCCTTTCTGTGAAAAACTTTTTCCTAATGTCTAGAAAAATTGCTCAAGTGGTAATAATATTCAGTTATTTCTCCCTTTATTATGGATCACTGATATTCCTAATGTTTCTGTGATGCCTTATGCCCTTCAGTTTTGCCATTGAAAATTCAACAGTAACTAGCTATGAGAAAAAATAAAGACAGTAAATAAGGACTGTGTTTTATTAAAACACAGTCAGCTATTTAAGTTATTGTAATGCTTATTGAGATCAATATAAATCTTCCCCCAAATTAAACTAATCTAAGATATTTTCATTATAAAAGGAAGTTGCAATTTTAATATTAGTTATGTCACACAATACAACTGGTCTTTTTTAAAAGAGAACAAATGTGAATTTTTAATCATATTTTCAAGTTGCTGCTCTTTATTTTTACCAATTAATGCCTCTTTTGAACCTCATCTCATGATACTTGATTAGCCCTCTTAAAAATACTGGAGGTTATACGTTCTTCATTTGTGTCATTCATTAATCACTGTTCAATAAATACTGTCAGGAAGCTGTTGTCTTTGATGTCTCATCGTTTGTTGCATTCTTTCTCATTGGTAGTTAATCAAATGCTCCCCTGCTGCGGTCAAAGCACAGTTTGATAGCAGTTTCAGAGGTTATCCAGCATTAAAACACAGAGCTCATAGTAACGTTTCATTTCTTCTTATATCATGCTAAACTGAAAGCTTTCATTTTGCCGTCCTTGGCAAATGACATGTTGTTGTCATGCCCTTATGACTGGGTAACTCAGAAAACAGGACTAAGTTCTGCCATCTAACTGAAGCACACTGTAATGACTAACTAATTACCTGCAGCTCTGAAATGAGCTACTGTGTTTCCACTGTCAATCACAGTGAAAAAAAATGTTTCTTTTGTTTGAGATTGGAAATGGAAGAATTGTCAAAATGTGTTAAAACTTCAGGGGGTGGTAAGTCAAATGAAAGCATCCAACAGAGAAAAATTTCTGTCCTGGGATAAAATGAACATTATCATTTCTAGTGTTTGTTCAAGACAGATTTATATTGAAAATATTCAGAGAGAAATTCTGCAAAAGCAATAGTTAATGGGCAGACTGTAAATGAGTGGTGCACCAACTCAGAAGAAAATGAAACAAAGAGGAGAATGAAATGGGACCAGAAATCATCACTGAAAATAAAAATAAATGTAAAAAAAGGCTATATAGAAATCACTGGGGGTAGAGGGGTTACAGTAGCTTGACATTGCCATGCTTATTTGCTTTAATAGAAATCATCAATGTTTGAGGTCTTCATATTAAAATCATCTAGATGAATGATTTCCTGTCTCTTTTTTTTCAGAGATTTTATTCCTGTTTACCTGATCCTCCAAACAATTGTAGCAGTAAAGCTGAAGAAGCAGCACAAAGTAATAAGAGATAAGATTAATACGTTATCATCATCTTTTACTTATAAGTGAATTTCTATACTTATGTAACACCAGCAACACAGAGACAATTATATTTTGAATATTGTAAACATAAAAAAAGAAAATAATGTATTTATAAAACCATGTTGAGCTGGAATTCTAAGCCTAGAGATAAAAATCAGATTTGGATCAAAAGCCTCAAGGAAATTGCCAAAAGCACCAAAATAATGCAGCTTTGGGAATTGTTGAGATAAAGGAATAATTTTTAGCTGCATGATTCAAGTTTCTTGGAAGATGGAGAAGTAAAAATTTATTTCTTGCCTTAAATCCACAAGGATTATTAGGAAAAATGTTCACGTCTGTGCTCATAGCTTTGTATGTTATTGAAGTATTAGTTTTTCTTGCTATTCTGAGACCTAACCTGCTTTGCAAACATGAAATTGTATGATCAGCATCTGAACTTTAAACTTGCTTAAGAAGTTCATGAAAGTTCTTAAAAAACTCACTGGCATCACTGATAAAGAGGAAGTACTTTTAGAAATATGGGTATTATACTGTTGTGGATGCCCCGCAAGTTCAAGGTCAAGTTGGATGGGTTTTGAGCAGCCTGACCCAGTGGGAGGTGTCCCTGCCCAGGGCACCGGGGCTGGAACTGGATGACCTTTAATGTCCCTTCCAGCACAAACCGTTCTATGATACTACATTACTACATAATAATTTTACATATACAAATATAACATAAATAGAAATATATAAATACTAATACATTTAGCAAGTGATTATCATCTTCCCAAGATGAAACTAATGCACACCTAGGCAGTTAAGAACCTGCCCTACTGCATCACTGTTCCTCATCCATAAAAAAAATCTGTTAATGATCACCTATTACTAAAACATTCAAATTAGCAAGACAAGATCTTGGAAGTGTATAGAAGTTTCTTGGAAATTTTTATTTTGTGGCAGGGGTAGGCAAGAGCTATATAGGTAAGAGTAATTTGAAATAAAGTATTGCAAAAGCATCTCTGTAGTATACATTTTATGATCCAGCCATGCTACAGATAATGATAAAACCCGTCTGTATCATTTTTGGATCTCTGTGCTGTGTGCTTTTGCTATAGCTTTCATGAAGAATGCACATTTGTAATTAAAATAAGAGCTTTGTCAACTATTTACATTCTAACATTCTCTTTGCTATCCTTATCTTCCACTTTTCCCTTGTTTGAGACTGAGCAGAAGAAAAGGTGATGTTTTAGCCTGCAGGCACACTCTTTAGATTTTTTGTTTCAAATGGCTGAGGGAACAAAATATTTTCCTTCCTCTAGACACTAGCATTCTACCTGACTCAAATCCCCATGGTCTCAAGTACGCCTATCTTTTCTGTTCAAGTCTAGAAATAAAAGCACTACGTTAACATATAGTCAATCTGTTCACACTTGATACAAAACACCTCTTGACATGCTTATTAATCTTAAGAAGAACAGTATAAAAAGTAAGGAAAGAATCTGAAGGGTGTAAATCCCTGTTATACTAATAGCAGCCACTGACCTCCTCAAAATCTGCCAGTTAATTTGCTGAGGTTACGAGGCAGTAATATCATCTCTATTGACATCTGTAATGCTCCAAACAGTTCACTTCCTTGCAGCATCTGAAGTGCTCTGATCTGTTTAGCCCAGCTTTTAGCTTACATTTTTCAACTTCTGTGTGATATCATAGAATCATAGAATTGTAGAATCATCAGGTTGGAAGAGACCCATCGGATCATTGAGTCCAACCATTCCTATCAAACACTAAAGCATGTCCCCTCAGGACCTCATCTACCTGTGCCTGAAACACCTCCAGGGAAGGTGAATATCACTCCTGTCAACTCACACCACTCCCAGACAGGCAAAATTTGAACAAACGTTTGAAGAAGAAAGAAGTGACATCATCATCCTGATTCCCAATAAGGTGTTTGATGAACATCTGTTGAGTATTTCAGTGCCAAGAAAAGATGGGAATTTGGAAAGATAAGGGATACACTAACATGTTTCCCAATGAGATTTAAGTTCAATTGCCTTATTTTGGTTTCTTCTCCCAGGAATCACATTTTTGGTGTTGTATCAGTGCCTCCAGTGTAGTTACTGACTGTTTTGCAGGAATATCATAAAAAATGACTCAGGCTAAATCTGTTGTCTTGTCTATCAAGCTTCTATGAAATGTAAACCAATAAAATTGCATTAGGATGAATTTGGACCCTTATTCTTTAAGGAGCATGAAGGACATTGCTACAGATGCAAAATGATAGATTGCCAATACCTTTTGCAAATATTTTATGATCTGAGATGCTCGTGTTATTATAATAATTATTATAATTATTATTATGCCAAGCAAAATAAACTCCCCATTGCTTTTCCATGGAGCAAACTGTGAACATTAAAAAAACCCACCCCATGACAATGAGGTAAAGCAAGGAACTAACTAAAAGGGGTCTGTTTTATTTTTTTTGCAAATTGAGCTCATATTTGAAAAAAGGAAGAAGAAATAACTCCCACAGCAACTTTCCAATACATTTTTATCAAGGTGTTTAAATTTTAAGATTTTTACGTTTTGAACCAAATGCAAAAAAAACCCCTCTGGTGAATGCCTGAACCATGGAATTAAGAGGATTCATTTCATTTAATCTAGGATAGCTCTGATTCTTTTCATATTAAGAATTCCTTTATTGTCTAGTTTCAGGAAACACAATCCACCAGGGACAGGGAATTTGGCTCAGACTGCATTATATTTCACTTAGCAAATCTGTGTTCCTAATGTAAAGTTCTCTACACTCCTGTAACTAGTATTCCAAGGTGTAATTATATGGAGATTGAAAAATCTTCTTTGTTTTCTCAATTTAAAACTATTGCTGACAGCTCCTCTTCAGGACAGAGTTTAAATCAGTATCTGTCACACCCAGTAAGATGTCTTTAGTATCTTCATTGTCTCTCTTTTCCTTAAGGTTTTTGTCTTTCTGTGATTAGCTTTCTCTTATTTTCCCCTTTCCCTTTTTCTCTTCTACATTGTACATTATGTCCCTAAGGACTACCAGAAGACTCTGTCCTTGGCTCCCATTCTCCTCCCTGCTTTGTCTGCAACAATTTTCATTTTTAAATGTAATTATGCTTCTTAGCTGCTTTTTCTGCTCTAGACTGATTTTCTTCTATTTTGCCTGTATTTGTTAATCCAATCACATGCACCTAGCTTTGAGCTGCAGCTCAGCCTGGTTTAAATAGCTCTTAATTCTTCACTGCAACTTCATTTCTGACCATCAGACAGCTGCTTGCCTGGCGCTTGTGGCTGTAACACAGGGAGAAAATTTGACACGGATCTCACTTATTACAGTTAGATCTTGTTAAGAGGTTGTAGAGAGGAGGGAGCTGGCCTCTTCTCCCAAGTGACAGGGGACAGGACAAGAGGGAACGGCCTCAAGCTCCACCAGGGGAGATTTAGGCTAGACATTAGGAAAAAGTTTTTCACAGAAAGAGTCACTGGGCATTGGAACAAGCTTCCCAGGGAGGTGGTTGACTCACCTTCCCTGGAGGTGCTTAAGGCACAGGTGGACAAGGTCCTGAGGGGCATGGTTTAGCGTTTGATAGGAATGGTTGGACTCCATGATCTGGTGGGTCTCTTCCAACCTGGTTATTCTATGATTCTAACAACTGCTATCTAACATCTTTACAGTTTTCAAATGAGAGGAGACATACCCACTTTTATCATGGGAAAACTGACACACAGTTACCTACCTAAACCTGTACTAGAAATTGTTAGCTGACCTGAAAATTGAAGTCAAATAACAGAGCTATTAACACTGTGTTTTTTCCATTAGGTGATTTCACTTGCCACAGGAGGCAGCATGAGTAACATGAGTAAGATCAGTGAGTATTTCACTCAAGGCCAATATCCAAGTTACCCTCATACTTGGGAAACAATTTATAATTTTGGCATTAATTTACCCTTTTAGGTGTTATTTTCTGTACTGCAGAAGTTCACATAGTCTGTAGCTTGACAGGATTAGAGTTCAGAAAGGACAGTGGAGGAAAAATAAACAAATCACACCAAATATGGAAGTTAGAATGGAAGCACTGATAGTAGCTTCGTTTAGAAGTGCTTTCAGATGTCACACTGATTAAGCATAAAGCCCAGACTGCTACAGATCTTACAAAAATAATACAAGTATTTGCATAAAATGTTTTTTTAAATAAGAAGTGAAAACATTATTAATAAATGATGCGTTAATTTAATTCAAGAGAATCTTGATAGGCATAGCTAGAAACCCAAAATATCATTAAATGACTCCTTTCCTGCCTTTGTAAGTAATCATTTCTCACTATTACCACTGCAAATGGGATTTTCAAGTGAAATATTCACTTGCTTTATAGAATGCTGCTTCAGCACTCTTGCCTTTTTTGTAATTTCTTTTTTTCCTTTTCAGGAATGCGTTCCCTGAAATGAGAAAACGACCTTTTGATATGTCATATTTTTCTTCTTATTTAAAGTACAGAAAATTTTATCCTACTTTGCAAGGGGGGGATATACGTTGATTTTGTTGAATTCAAAAAAGTGAAATCTGTTATGCTATACTTAGATACCGAAAGACAGTTCAGGCCCTGCATATGCTCAAAGACCCAGAACAGATGAAAAAATTTGGAGAAATTTCAATCTCACCACCTGATAGAGGTAAAGTTGAGTCTCAATGTTCACAGTGAGACTGCAAATCACTTGGATCTGTAAAGCAGATCCTAGCAGCATTGAGCAGTGCAGCCTGTCAGTAAGGTGTCAGGTCACCATGAAAATAATAGTAGCTAACAGATTTGTTTTACTTAGGCACATCAACTTTCCCAATTTAAAACCACTCCTAGCTGGAAAGTTTCTGACAAGTTCTACTTAAAATGTTGTTTTTCTGCACAATATAGCCTCATTAATCATATGAAAATTTCTTATTCTTTAAGTATGACCATAAAGCAGGCTTGTAATCCTTGCAAAAAGGAAAAAAAAGTTTTATTGCATGAAGGAGACCATTTCAGAAACATTCTGTATAATTGAATTGTAGGCCTTTTGGGTTTAATTAATGGCAAAACTCATCTAGATGAGACTAAAAATCAAGATAGGTTGTAACTACTCTTTGTTTCCTACACAGTTCAACAAACTCACGGTAGTGCAGAGAATATAATATTTAAGTTAACAGAACAGTACAGGTCAGATCTCAGCAGCTCTTAACCTAGTTATCTGATGTGTGAGGAAACAGGAGGTTTTAATGTAACCCAGAGACAGCTCTCAGTCCTTCCGTGCTAATCTAAACTTGTTTTGAGACTCTCCCTCTGAGTTATTTTTAGTTAAATAGGAGATGCTTTTTGTTATAATTTCAGAGGGAAGCAAAAGAGCCAAGTAAGTCATTAAACTGGTATATTAATTGCTAAACTGGCATATTCTAATAGCTTGAATTTTAGATTTCATAACAGCCATTTCTTTTTATTATTTTTAAGGGGAAACTTTTAGAGTTGCAAAAACCCCACAACAGTAAAGCTGAAGTGAATGCTCTACAATGCCTTGTTTTCCATTCTAAATTGGGAAATATGCACTTGAGAGCTTCAACTCAGGTGCTTAAGAATACTAGGTTCTGTTACCTGAAATTGCCCAGTAAATGCATGAGGTATTAGGCTGACACTTCAGCACTTCTCATGGCACACCAGCATTCACAACTGCATTACAGTGACAACTTATGCAACACGTTGCGCTCAAAGGATGCTAAAACTGTTGACTAGTTTGTAAGGCTCTCTACTGAGAGCACAAAGGCACTGCTACCTGAACCATCTCTCAAGTGCACTGTCTATGCATTTGCTGCCCGGAGTTCTGCAGCATGGCCAGAGGGCTCCTGCTGGTTCTTACTCAGCTTCTCTGGAGGATTGATGGCAGCTGTCCCTATTTGGATCACTCAGCACAGCAAAGAGAGGCTCCAGGCTTTGAAGACTGACTGATGGCTGCTGGTGGAGTTCTGAGAGGAGAGAAACCACTTTGCGGGTAACACTGTTCTTTTTCTTTATCCTCTTTTCTATGCAAGGCTTTCCCCAAAGGGATTTGGTGCGATACTTTATGTTATGGAAGGCTACAAATAAAAGTTACTGAACAGCATTCAGAATTCTTTTTTTTAAATGCAAATTTCTAGCAACAGTTGTCCAAGACTTTCACACAATCAAGAACTCCTAGTTTATCTGTTTATGAAATACAATAAGATGCAAGCAAGGACTAGCCAACCCTAATCAAGAAGAATGTTTTGGTAATTAGATGGGATTGTTTGTTAGCCCAAGAAATTAGAGAAAGCTCTTACAGCACAAACAATAGCAGAGTTTATTGCCTCTGTAGTAATTTTTTTCCTTCACAGTCTCATGATTTGCAATAACGTTTTGATTTTCATTTTAACTTGTTTGGATTTTGCTTGCTTCCACTGCAGTACTTCTAGGTTGTAATGAATGAAGATAATACATTATCTTAATAATTTACCATCACAATAAGGCTGTGCTGGTTTTTGTAAGAAAGTCAAGAGAATCTACTCTTAATGATGTTTTGTATATGTCACCTTCCCCCTTCTATGTCCATTCCCTGCTTATGTCTCTTCGTCAAGCTGCAGCATTTCTCCATGTGAATATGCTGAACTGAAGCAACAGCTGCAGTAAGAAAAATATTTCCAGAGATGCGACTATGTCAGCAACACCCAAATGCCATCTTCCTAAAAGACTTGAAGAAAGCAAGCAGGAATGCACAGCAGAATGGCAGGTGTAATTCCACTAACATACTGCAAGTTGCGCTGGTAGCTTGCAATCAGGCTTAACGAGGGTCAATATACAGCTTTCACTGCTAATAAGCACATGAGGAAGTAAATCGGGATCCCACTCATTTTTGCTTGACAGAAGGCAGTCACAGATCACTTCCAACACTTCCCTCGATGAATGATATGCCATGCTAGATGAGGCAGAGCTTATTTTTGTCATTACAAATGCATAAAGCAAGTTCCCCTGGGCTGTCAGTGGGTACCTTTTATCCTCCATCTGCATGAGACATGAACGGGTTTGCGTCTGAGTCTCTGAAATTATGCTCATGACAACTTAAGTGTTGCTTCATGAACGCCCTCCAAAAATCAGACTTGCCATGCATGCAGTCAACGGTCTGAAACACATGGATGGCTGCATCAAGTCTTCATGGTTTCTCATAATGAGCACATCCCTCATCTTTGTACTCTCTCCAGCAAGGCCTGCAAAAGGCTGGCACTATGTGACAGTTGTTCAAAGAGATACCAAAGAGATTCATACTGTGATGCTGAATCACCTGTATATAGGAGACCAGAGGCTACCAAAACATCCAGGTTTTCAAAAAATAAGCTGAACTACAATGCGATAAGTGCAAATGTTGTAAAGAATAGAAGGTAAAGCCCAAATATAGTCTTAAATTGAAAATAAAAGAATAGGATAATTGACAGCTGGTTGAAAAAAGTGCAAATCACAAAACTAGAAATGTTCTTATATGCTACGATTGTTTCACTTCCCATCGCATAGTTAACTGTCTGCTGTTATGCTATTGCTTTATCACGTGTAGCGTTATTAGCTATAAAAATTGATGCTGTGCGATTGCATTTTTGTATTGTGCATTGTACTGAGCAGCAACCTGGCATAGTTACACACAATTAAACGGACTGCGGTACTTGGAGCTTAGTAGTGCTCTGCACCTTTATCCAAGATAGGTCCCTAGCTTTTATACTCAGTGCATTGCTTTTGAACATTTACATCAAAGCGGTAGAAAGAGGTATTCAATAAAATTAAGACACAGAGGAGAGGTGGAAGCTATTTGAGTGTGGCCATATCATGTTAGGAGGTTGCCTTGTGCTTGGGACAGGATACAGCAAAAAGTCAGGTTCTATGGGAAGTTAATTATATGCTAATTGCAAAAGTTTAATCTCAGATATGTTGTTCTAAAAAAGCCAGCTACTTCACATTTTGCAGTTTCCTTTTTAAATCTGAACCTCAAAAGAAAAAAAAAAAACAATTTCCCATTGTGTTTGTTTTAAGATTCACTGTTTATTTAATGAAATAAGGAATCTCTTGAGCTGATGTCTGTACTATCTGTGGACTATCCATGTATGGTTGCTTTACTCCTAGATGCAAAGAAAGGTGAAGAAAAGAAAAAGTGTACTCTCCTCAAGTGCAACGAGTATGACAGTGCACAGACACAACGACCAAAGTTGTACTCTGAGCGTAAAATACACACAACTCCCATTTTCCAGAGCTTTCCATCAACTCTAAAGTGGCACAGCTAAACAGAAAAAAGCCCAAACAAACCCAAAATGCCATTGTGTTACACTGACTTTGACAAAGCCAGGCTTCTCTGGAGGTTGTTATGTCACACAGTCACCAGCTGCTTCAAAGCACTAGAGTTGCTGGACCACAAACAGAGAATTGGAAAATACATCCCAGTTGTCTAAGTGCTGCAGACAACTTAGGACTAATGATGTCAAGAAGCCACTGACCACCTCTACCCTGTTTTGCCTCCCTGTACAAGGCAAATCAAATATTTTGTGCTAACATACACCTGCATTCTCTAGGAAATGTTTTATTTTACTAAAAAAATCCAGTGAAATTCTAATTACTTGTACTACGACGATGTTGACACAATGAACTACATGTACGAGAGAGGAAGATTAGGGCAAGAAGTTCTATCCTTACTTTTTTTCTGTGGAAAGCTAAGAATCTTAACGTTTGTAACACTATGCTACAAAATGATTAAATTTTCATAATGAAATGATTTGTTGAAAACCATGACAGGAAAGGGAATTGTTTTGGAAGATGCAGCCGGTGTTTATTCACTTCTCTGTTACTTCAAGTAGTTGGCCTGAGATTAGAGCTGGGGGATGGAGCAGGCATTACACCTGCCTAAATAAACACCCCTGTTCACATTACTCTGAACAAGATTCTGCCTATCTGCTACTTGCACCTTTGTAACACTGACGTGTTTCAGTCTGTGGATGACAATGCACAGTGCTGAGCTTTTTAATTAGGTTTTAAAACAATTTCCTTTCACCCTACACAGGAAATACTGAAAGTACCAAAAATGCTAAGAAGGTCTCAAGACAGAAGGGGAAAAGGACCTTGGAAATAGGAGAAAATATAAAAATAAAACATTTCAGGCACTATATCTAATCATACATGTAAGTCTAGTTATTCTGAGTCTCATTTGAAAAGCAATGCTTTCTTCTAAACGGCTCAGATTAAAGCTGCAGAGGATTTGCAAGCCTTACTCTGTAGCAAGCACAGTCAGAAGTCTAGTAAGAGCCTAATTAAAGTCAACGAAAAAATTAACAAATGAATACCAGAGAATAAAAAGAGCAAATAAAAGAAATGAAGAACAAAAGTCGTAGTTGTCAGGGTTAGCTGGGTTTTTTTGTCTTCTTTGTTTTCCATATGACAAGTCACCCAACCTACAGCTACAGCACCACAAAACCAGCCCTGCCATGCAGTTCTGGGTTCTCATCTCCTTATCACAAGCTGGAAATAGCTGTTACACAGTGAAGCCTTGGAAACAAATAAGCTGACTTCCTGCAGGTAAACCCTCACAGTCAGTCTGGGGGAAACCCTGAAGAAAGATGTTGAGGTGCTAGAGTGTCTGCAGAGAAACTTCATCAGGAACAGAACTTTATAGTTCGGGTTTCCCTTGTACTCAGCATCCTTCAATGTAGTCAAGGACGAATTACCACTGAAAGATTAAGAGGCCTTGGTACAGGAGTTTATACGTGAAATCTGGATCATTACAGAAAAAAGTCAGTTCTGATGACTATTTTGGGATACATCAATAAGATGGAGAGGAATGGCACTATGACCTGAAGTCAGACATGCCACCACTATATCATAAGTTATCACCACTCCTTCTGTGGGTGCTGGAAGTTTGGGAGACTCTGTATCTAGATGGATTTTAGAAAAAAATGAGTCCTTGCTGCTGTCTCTTACTTTTCTAGCGATTCTTGAATTTATTTCCTTTTCCAGACACCTATGTTTTGATATTTTTCCTAATGTTTTCATCAGTTTTGCCCTTTAAATATTATGCACAAAAGGTTAATTATAACCACTTCATAGTATTTCAGTACTTACATATGTAGCAAATGACTTACTGTGAAATTGGCATCTATTCAACTATAGGTGTTTACATCCTACAAAATGACACATTTGAATCATATGCTCTAACAAAAAGAACAATTTATTTTCAGTCACCGTTGCAGAAATGGGAAAATATCCAAAAGGAAGGCTGAAGCAAAAGTCACAACTGTGTCTAAAACCCATCCGAATTGTCCTGATATGATGCATATCTTTGTGTGAGTAAATGAGAGCCCTACTCTGACATCTCTTCGGATCACTTGGTATATACTTGCAAGTATAGCTGGGCCTGTCTACTTCTGATTTACTGCACATGCCATTCAGACAAGCCACAGACAAAGTTCACATTTGAGAGCAGTGTATTTGAAACCAGAATTCTGGAAACATCTTAAGATTGATGCTAATGAAAAACGAAAATAATACAGTAATGATGAATAGGTGAACTTCATGGCAAAAATACCCTCTGCCAATCTAGACCTTAGTCTTAGTGGTGTTAGTGACAGGTTTACCTGTTGAATTTCTGATGTGGGAACAACTTGCAGGAGAATTCTGAAAAATGTTATTGAATTAAAAGTTTTGGTTTGTGTTATTTGAGTTTTGCTGGTATGTTCCAGCAGTTACAGATAGTCATCTATCAAATAAAATTAAAAATGTGATCAGTACATCAATCAGCAGCCAAAGGTTAAAACAGTGAAACATACCTGTTATAAACTAAAACATGCAAGGTAAAGCTTTTTATTTGCTTTATCTACAGAAAGGAAGACACTGAAAGCAGGGAATTTCACCAGTCACCCAGAGACAGGCTGGATGTCAGACTGATCAATAAAATAACCTTTTCGGTATTATCTCTGCATAGCTCATATATGACATTTTAAGGAAGTTCTGCCTTGACAGGTGGTCCCTTGTCTTGTCTCTCAAAGTCGATAGGACCATATCTCAGTCTTCTTGAGGAAGTGACACTATATTTTTATTTTCTATGACTTAAATTAAAAATCTTCTCTTATTTCCATGCATAGCAAGTACAGTTACCTGTCCTACAATCATACTGGCTTTTCGAGCACAGATAGTTGCATTCTTATTCTAGATTTATAATTATATGTAGGTTCTTTCAAGCAAATCTTGGCACAATATATAGTGGTCTCTTCCCAAAGATAATAATTCCAGAAAATAACAGCTTCATTACAGGATTCTGTGGAGCTGCAGATTTCAAACCAAAGTTTCTTAAAAGTACAAGAGTAGTCTTCTGCAAATGGATCTAATTACAATTGCTGTTCAAAACTTGTGAAATTATACAACGCTTTCCTACCCATTTATCTGTTTCTAAAATTGACAGAGAGTGACTTTATTGTCTGTTCACAAGGTAGTGGAAAATATTCAAGGTCTTGCAAGACCTTTTCCCAGTGGGGAAGAAATAAATTAAGTATAATCTGAGTATACAGTAAGTATACCTTGATTTAGATTCAGATATAAGCTATATCTCAAGGATGAGAGGGCTACAAGTGACAGTATATAACAGTTTTCAAGAACTGATTCTACTTCAGGTATTCAAAGACTCTGTTAGCAACAAATTTCCTTGCACCACTCAGAACATCACATTAGAAAAGCGACAGCAGCACTTTGCATATCTTCTAGAAACATACCATTTATTTACAGACTTGAGAGTGCCTGGAACATTCATCTAGGCAGCGTGTTACGCAATTTACATGGTGCAATTTGCTTCTAAAATAAGAGTATAGACTGCCTTTTATGTCTTTATATCTTTATATGCCAGGTAACAACTATGGACATTAGACAGATTTGGGGTTGGAATCTATACCTATTTCTGGTATAGCAAGTATAGTTATTAAATTCCAAACCTGTATGTTATTTCTTAATTTTCTTTCATTCAGAAACACCCTCAGAAAACAGATAGTACAGCTCTATTTAAATAGTCTTTTTGCTGAATTCTATCCTCCTACAGCTTAACACTACAGGCATAAACAATACACTAAAGGGAGTAATAAACTTTAAAAGGCAGTCAGTGGAAATTTGCACATGCAGATTTCTCAGTCTCAGACAGAGTGAATGTAATTGTTCCTTTTCATGAATTACAACTGGAACACAGATTAGGTTTGCTATAAATCTTGGGGAACTCATTTATATGGTTATATTATTGCATATCAGAGAGATAATTCATGTGACAATTGCAGAAATCGCGTTCACCATCAACTGATTTTTTCCAGACTTTATTTAGCTATAACATCAATTTGCATATCTATATTTAGTCAGCATAATTTTTAAAATGGTTAGGCTAATGATAAATGAGGCTGTTTATTGCACATGAGGAGATTATCTCACAACCGTTGGTCCAGTGACCATCCTCATAGTAACGAGGATAAGTCTTTATGGGGCACCACTGTACAGTCCGTGCTAGCTTTGCAGTATTCCTGCTGCAAAGGAAACACCAACTACCTTGCAAAGCAGATACACTTTCCTACTGTGCACTTCCAATGTGAAGCTTTGGCTTTACAAACCAATTTCAACATTATCATTCACTTTTAAATATAAAATGGTCAAATAAGCAAAAAGACTAGTAAGAGCATAGCTCCCTCAAAAGTACATACAACTTTTCATAGAATAAAGAAGTCAAAGTGAATCCTTTTCTAGTGCTTCGGACATAGACAGAGATATTTTGACATTTATCTCTGAGTCCCATTTTTTAACCAATATATCCCTTGTTGTTCTATGCAATTTTTTCAGTGTATTTACTGATTAAAAGGAAAGGATTAAGTACCGTCATTGAAATCCAAAACTACTGGAATCATGGACATCATACAGAAGGGAAGAAAACCAACCTATTTCTGCATCACACTGACTGCAATAAAAGCTAGTCTTTGGCATTTATTCATCTTAGTGAGACATTCTTATTTTATTAGGTTCACACATTACATTTCATGCAAAAAACCTATGCACAAGCAACGACGGACAGCTTGGCTGAATTTCAAACACTGTGAATTTTCTCTAAGATAAAGTTTCCCTTCTTAGTATGTATATGATTTCCTTTGAAAGGGTTTCTCAGATTTCTAAACACATCCTTACTTAAGTGTTTTTACTACTGTTCTATTACCTCTCCCCTTGAATAAGTTAGAGCACATTCCTGCTTTCCTTGGAAATTATTATTATGCAGTAGTGGGTGCAATTAAAAGGAAAAAAAAGGGAGAAAAAGTAAAAAAAAAATCCAATAAAATAAACCCCTAAACACAACTAAACACCCCAAACCAAGCAGTCATGGCATTCAAACTTTAAAACTGAATGACTCAAAGACAGAGTGAAGATAAAGAATTAATGCATCTTGAATGCATCAGGAAAGCAATACAAGTTTTAACACACTTGGCACGTGCCCAGGATACAACAGAAAGAACTGAACCTTGCCTCTACTTTTCTCTAATAGGTATATTTTGCATTTGCTGTCTCACCCTACTCTAGAATATTTAAAAGAGTTGTCAGTTGCAAAAAAATTGAGACTTCTTTCCCCATTTGGTAAATGTTCAGTTAAAACCACAGAAGTAAATACAACTCCTCAAAAAACCCCAAAGTTTCTATTTGGTTTCAAATAAAAACTACTGTTAATCCTAAGTGCACTGTGAAATCTGTTCTTTAATACAAATGAAAAGGATGTTACTAACTGAAAATAATATCTGAGTGTTGTTTCTGTATTCACAGTTGGTTATAATGAAACACATACACCTGCTACAGATGAATCATCCTGGACAAGGAAAACACTATGAGACCAAGGAATTAAGCAACAAATAAAAATTGTAAATTACTTTATACCATCACAAGACATTTAGGAAAAAGGCTCCTAAACCTATCTCATAGCCCAGAATGTAATCAGAAAAATTCCAAAGAGACATAGCAGATAGCACCTCACCTGTCTCATCTGGAGCAGGGCAAATTCCCATAGCATTAGGATTGGAGTGTTGTAGCAAACTACCTCAGACATGGAAGAGATTAAAGAAGAGGCACCAGGAATTGCTGTTATCTCTTAAAGGCAAAGTTCATGTGAGCAATGCACAAAGTTTTCTCATTTTACCCACTTGCAGTATGTAAAAAAACATCTGGCTGGAAACAGCAACAAAACCATATAATGTGCAATTGAGGTGCTTTCGGCTCTAACTGATTCAGAGCAGCATAGAGTTCACAACAGCCTTACTGTAATATTTCAGAACATACTTCCTGTAGAAACTCTTGCTTTTTATCATACTGCAGTTCTGCTGCACCTGGAGGGGTTACCTTGGAGCCCTGGGCCGGGGGGAACCAGAGACCACTACAACCAGCCTCATCCCTCCTGCCCAGCAGCAATTCCCTCATGCTCCACTTCCCTTGCACACCTGAGATACCTGAAATCAGTTCCAGCTGTAGCTGGGTTGAATGGCAGCAATTCCCTGGGAGAGATTCGGTGTTTCACACATTGAGTTTTTCTTAAAACAAATTAGCCATTTCTAAAAATCAAAATCAGCTGTTCATCATCAAATAAAAGAGCCCCCCCTCAGTTATGGTGAAATGCTTCAACATTTCTCCTTAAAGAAAAAGCAAGTCTGTGTTCAAACACAGAAGAAGATAGTTGTAATTCATCCTGTTGTTCCATAATGTATGTGTGCTTCCATACTATAGGCTGACTTTAACATATCACTGCATTGCAGTGGCATATACCTAGGGTCTTACCACAGGGCAAAAACGCTTTTATCTGTTGGGGAATGGATGCCTGGTTCCTTGATACACAAGTCATAGTAACCCTCTAAAGGACAACGTGACATACTTTTCTTCAAACCTGTATTTCTCACCTTTTTTATCTCCTGTTTCCATTTCTATTATTTTTCATTTGAAGAACTCTGTTACTACTGTAAGTTTTCTTTTCCAAAACACTAGCTAGATGAGTTCATCTCTTTCCCTGGGCAGCTTCAGGAGCTTGACCTCCTTATGCCTTCACCTTTGTGAGAGAAATCCCTACCTCCAGATTACAGCTGAATCTTCTGAAGTACAGATAAAGGAGCAAGGAGCCCTGGCCTCCCAATTCATTTTCAGCTCTCTAACCATTAGAATATCTTTTATTTGAAGAAAGTTTAGTAAGCTCATACCTTCCCTGATGGGAACATAATTTGTTCCAACAAAAAAAAAAAAAAAATGAGAAAAGAAACCATCTCAGAAAAATTAAAAGTTAGAAAAGTAATGTAATGTATATAGTATGATATAAAACATAGTATAATAATTTTAACATTCTGATTCCACAGGCTTTATAGATAAAGCTACCAGCCCACTCAAAAAATAGCTGTATTGTCTTTTCACTGCATCAACTAATAGGTTTAACAGAATCAATAGGTATGGTTGGACTTGATGATCTGATGGGTCTTTTCCAACCTGGTGATTCTATGATTCTATGACAGGAGATACCGCGTTATCTTTGATCATACTAGTTTCCTTATTTAGTATAAACATTAACCACAGCTGTTTTTAAACATAACTTGGAGAGGTTCTGAGCAGTAGCATTTGTTTTTCTCAACCTATCGAAGTGAGTTGGAACAAATATATATCTCTACAGTAATGCAAAACTCCAAATGATTATTTAACATAATTATAAATGAACACACTAAGAACCACATTAATGTCTTAAGCAATAATTTTTAAAAAAATCTTATTTGTTGCAAATAATTTTCCATGTTTCATCATGTAACTTGTTATTCAAGCTCTTTTTCCAGAGGAACTATCAGACTTATAAATTATTTAATGGTAACTCTGTGTTGAGCATATTTCACTGCATTTCATACTACTGGTATAATCACATTTTTGTCTAGAAATTATAACTCAAACCTACTTTGACAATTAGAGTGAATCACACTGAGTTTTTTAATCAACTAAGAGATGGGTAAAGCTAAAAGGAGAACTAAAACTACAATCAGAACATACAAAAACTGAGAATCGCAGTAACAGCTCTGTTGTGTTCCACTTTAGCTGTACATATCAATTGCGTAATCAAAACAAAATGAGGGAAACTTTGAAAAACAGGGTTAATATGTAAGTCCAAGCAACTGCATCATTCTCTTAACTATTTACCAGATTTGCCTTGAATCAAGCTACACTTAAAACTTAGAAGTGAAGTTAAAAATACTATTCCTAGGGGGCACACGAAACCCAATAACTTTCTTCTTCATGCTTAATAATATAGAATATGAGGGACCAATCTAATTTGTGGAAACGAATTGTACCTTAGGGATATGTTATTTCAACCCAAACCGAATATATTATTCATTTTAAAAAGTAGCAATGAAGATTGTGTAAGATGTAATTCATTATTTTTCTAAATGCTCCATGATTCCACTGGGAGGTGAGACTTAAATAGCTTACAGGAAAACTACCTTAATTAGGTTGCTTTTCAAATCAAATATCATATAATTTTAACATAAAAATGTCACTCAAGGGAAGTATTCCATTTACTAGGACGATTAATGAAATTTAAAGGAAAAAGAAATAGATCCATGGGTGACAAAACATGTGAAGGAATCTGAGGGAACGATGCACACGTAAATGGATGTATACAAATACGAAAGTAGCTATGAGCTATATCCAGATATCTGTCTCATATTCATGCATGCCTACACACACTCAGAGAGAAAGGCAATTTGTTACCAGAGCAACCACGGTCAGTTGGGTTTTTGTCCTCCGTCAGCGCTGGCTTGCTTTTTTGTTAACTCATTTTAGCAACTAGAAGCTCAGAAGAATTTATTGTACAAACAGATTTATTTAAGCTTAGCGCTCGTGTTTACATTTGTAAGGATTTCTTTCCCACTGTTATGATGAAAAAGGAAGAAAATTAAAATATTTGTCAGTAAATTGCAAGCAGTTCATTGTGAGACCTTGAAGTTATAATCGAGGTAGTTTGCCTCTGTGGTGCTATTAAAATATCAATGTGTATGCCATAGAAATAGTTATTGCATTTTCTGTGTATAAAGAAATGCTTGGGTTTCTGAGATCCCAGAATGCAGAAATTTCCATAAATATTGACTTTTAATGAGGGTTGTGGTCAATGATTTAATTAGTTGACTTCAATTCCACTGTAATTTAAGAAGCAACAATAAAAGCTGAAATTTAGGAGCTTTAATTCTCAATGTATCCCTTTCTAAAGACACTTAGTACAAAGTTTTATAAGTCTTCAAATAGCCTTTAAATGAATTACTCTGAATTCCACTATTACCATGCCCCTGCAACACTCCAGGTACTCAGCTACAGTTGAATTGTCTGCAATTAGGCAGCAAATTTTGAATCTTCTGGCCTTACCTATTCTACATCCCAGTTAACACAGTAAAAAACGTACCGCAGGAAAACGTAGGCACTCTAGGATTTATACATCTAGGTAACTATGGTCCTTGGCTTGAAAGAGTTGTATATAATCCACTTTTTCCTGTTAAGCAAGAAGCTCGTTGAAATGAAGTGGTAATGAAGTGAGTGAGAGAAGCAAAAGTTAAGATCTGATTGTTTTTTTCCCTATTTCCAAACCCTCCCCTCTTACCCTCCACTCCGTGAAAAGTTATAAGAGTTTATGAGTCAAATCAAACATAGAACACAGTATTCTGTGGTATAACTACTCACACATTCTGTACAAGAAACAAATCCATCCTGTAAGTTGGGTCTGTACTTTAAACAAAACACACTAATGCATTTTATTAATTACAGTTGGTTCATCAGAGTTACCTTTCAGGTGATATTGTCATATTTCCTCCAGAGAAATGACAGATATGATGTGGCTTAAACAGCATTTTTACTCACAAATGGTAATACAGATTTGGTAATGTGTTTTCACTTACAACTCAGATATTTTAATACCCAGTGGTAAGTACTTCACTAGATCTGGGAAATAAAAAAATTATTAACTTTTGGCTTGGTAAGAGACTACAATTCTTAGTCAATTATGGGTCAATCTTTTCCTATTTTGCTTAGAACAAACAACAGATGCTGTTTTGAGTAAAATGAAACTTTGTTTTTAGCTGTATATTTCAACCTTAAAATCTGCTATTTAGTTTTAGGCAGTTTTCTAGATGAAATGTTATGCATTTATTTATTTATTTATTTATTTAAAAGCCTTTATGTATTTTGTTTTCAAATTTTGAAATGCCTTTCCAGAATTTCAGTTGATGTGTTCTGTGCAGATAATGCAATGTACTTTCCAAATGAAAAACTAGTCACAACATTTATAGAATCATAGAATCACCAGGTTGGAAGAGACCCACCGGATCATCGAGTCCAACCATTGCTACCCATCTCTAACCCACGTTCATTAGCACTTCGTCCACCCACACCTTAAACACATCCAGTGAAAGTGAGTCAACCACCTCCCTGGGCAGACCGTTCCATTGCCTAATGGCCCTTTCAAGTGAAGAATTTCTTCCTCATGTCAAGCCCGAACCTCCCCTGGCGGAGGTTGAGGCCATTCCCTCTCATCCTGTCCCCTGTCACTTGGGAGAAGAGCCCAGCTCCTTCCTCTCCACAACCGCCCTTCAAGTAGTTGTAGAGAGCAATGAGGTCTCCCCTCAGCCTCCTCTTCAAATTTTGTGTCAGTCTATATGGATCTGCAGACTCGAGTCACCCTGAGCACTTCACCAGCTGTAGATACTTCTCTGTTTCGTTGCCCACAGAAGGTGACTGCTACTCACTCCCCGTGAACGCAGCATGTCAAACAGCAAGCTTTCTACATTCTCAAAATGATGAGCCTGTAGTAATAAGCCATTCTGAAACCTTGAGAGACTTTGAAATAACCAAGACTCTCTTATAAATGAACAAGAAACAATTAATTGGTCCCAGATAGCAATTTGTAAAGCAAATAGGTAGAGTGACAGATTGTCATGCGCAAGCATCATGTACCCAAATACTGATTACATGCTTTGTAGTATAATGCTCTCTATGTGTATTATTATGCAGATTTAAAATAAATTACATCCTTTGTTATGATTAATATTTGATGTACTTAATGATATTTGACAGATGCCAATCTTTTTCTCTTTATTTTGAATTACTTTCTTCTTGTTTCACATTTTCCCCGCGTCTACATATAGCTTTTTATGGAAAGCATCGAAATATTAAGGACTGTGGCATTTTGGACACATCCCAGTCATCCCACAGTAAAACTCCCTGAAACCTTCCCTTAGCAGGGCTTTCAGCACATATGGAAGATCCTTCACTAGAGATGAGAAGAGATGGGAAACCAAAAAGCCTCTCAGAGCCTATCATGAGCACCTTTACCACTTGCATCCACAGAGACACATGTTCATCAATCAGCTCTTCCTCTTAGGCACTGATTGACTTTGTGGACTGAGGAGAGAAAACAGCTTTTGATAACAACAGAGGAAGTTCTACAGCAACCATCTGATCTCTAGTGTTGATAACAGCTTCTGGCTGAAGGAAATCAAAGGCATCGTTTCTTTACATGCTAATGAAGATGGGCATGTATGAACACATAAGTAAATCACTGTCTGACCACATCTTGCAGCAGTCCCAGACCTCCCACCACCTTCTACTTCACAAAGTCTTCATACTAAGTAAGGGTCACAACGTGTGCTTCTAAGACAACCTCAAGGGACTTATAAGGCCTTGAAGGAAGAGGGTTGATCAATATACAAATTTGCAAAGCTCTCTTTGTCCTGAATATCCCTCCGCTATGCTTGGGAGTAGAGGATTTAGTAACTTCCAGTTCTACGTTCTTTTTGTTAATGTGTAAGAGGTTGGGATTTTTTTCAAGGTGGCTAACTAATAAAACAAATACCTGAAATGAGTTACAGACATTCATCTTTTCCATATTCAGACGAATCATTTGGGATTCAGCTATGGTCACTACAGTCTAGGTAGTGGAAATCATCAAGGAATAGGGAGAGGGAAGAGAAGAGTTTTTGGAAGAAATATTTTTCAAAGGAAAGGAGAGATTTCAGTTGTCTTTTTTTTTATTTCTTATGATTTTACAGTCTGCTCTTTGATTTTCTGTGCAAGAAACAGCCTGCCTGTCTTATCTGTAAAGGAAGATAAGGGCACATCACATCATAGTATTTTGAACCAACTCTTAGCCTTAGACTCTGCTCTAAGGTCTCATTATTCCCAGAGGATATAGATAGAAGTGTCTGTCTCAGGGGTACAATTTTTTTTCCTTCAAATTATATGACAAGTCTTTAAGAGAAGTTATTTGTCCATTATGCTACAATATGTCTAGAAATGGTATCCATCATGACTGAGGAAAAATCATTCATTTTCAGACCTGTCAGTCTGAGCACACAAAATAGGAAGGCATCTCAGCATGGAAAAATAGAGGCAGCTCATCCTCCAATAAAGTTTCCTACCATCAAGGGACCTCTGACATCCACTAAGTTAGTTCTTCCTTCCTAGCAGTTACTTTTGCTTTTTTTTAACAGGAAGTTCAAGGTAAGAGTTGGAGTACAGCTATTTTAACTGTGATTGCAGGAGAGATGAAAAAAAAAGAGAAAGCTCGAGTGTACACTCAACCCACACCTCTGCTTTGCATGCAAACAAGCTGACATATTTACACATTCACAGTTTAGTAAAAATATTCAGAATAGAGGCTAATTTTAACTTACTGTATATCTACACAAGAGCTTCAACTTTGTAAGCACAGCGTGTGGTCTTCATTTTCAAATGCATATCATTATGCATATCAGTATTCAATTGTGACCATTTAATTAAATGCTTCAGGTCATTCTTAAGACCAGATGTGCTGGAAGAAAGGAGCTGGAGATTAATGGAGTTATAACTTCTGCCCTGAGGGAGGATGGGTTGGTGCAGTGAATATGCACCACTTGCATGGCTGCTGTTGAGCAGCCTTTTCAGTCAGGTCATCAACTGAATCCCTACCTTACTCCGTACCCTATCCTTCTTATAATTTCTTACCACAGAAATGCTCTATCACTGGCAGACTTCACATATATGACTCCACATATTCTTTATATGTCTCCAGCAAATATTAGCTGCTCACTAACAGCCCAGTTCTTTCTTTTCTTCCCATCAGCAGCTTAAATTTTCTTCTATGAGGGAGTCACCTTTTAATCTTAGTCTGCAAAATATCCTGTTATCCCAAGTATTAAGAGCTTTCATTCACCAAGGAGATGGATACATCCAAATGTTGATTTTGACCTGTTCTGCAACCCTATCAGAGCAGATAAATACAGAAGGTTAAGTTTGAGAAGACAAACTCCACAAAGCCAGACAAGTAATGTAAGAATCAGCATTGTAGTAATCAGTCATCTTTAAAATCCAAACTCAGTTGTTCCTTTATTTTACTTAGAATCAATATCAATCTACTTGATAGAAAATTCCTAGGTCATATTTTCCACCTCATACAGTACTGGGGCAATTTTATTACCTCAATCTTTCATGCAATCCTTGTTTTCTTGTTAATGTTGATATTAAATGACTATGACTTCAGGTTTCATGCCACCTAGGCTACATCATTACACATGCTGTACTTTTACTAAATGTTTCTTCTTATCCTCCCAAGTTATAACTAGGGCTGGAAACAGTTTCTTTATTTCAAATCCTGGCTGTTATTCCTTGCACAGGTTTTACAATGCTATTTTTAACCCAAATACTACTTATTTTGAAAAACTTTCCTTTTTAGTTACCCTATTCACTATTGATATCTTTGTTCTATTTTTTCTCTCCCTTAGTAACTGCATGAACTTTTTAAACAGTAACTTGTATTTAGTACATTTTTCCTGTCCTTATATCCCCAATCTTCTTTTATCACTGCCTTGCACGCTTTAGCTTTATTTTGAGAATAATGTAGAAAATAAAACATCTATGCTAAATTTAATTATTTCCAACGTATGTCATTCATACTGTAGTTAGTATTAGATAGCTTTGCATCTATTGGAGCAAACTTTGCCACTGCTTAAAAAAATTATGATTACTGATACTTTTGTTAAAATAATGCAGCTCTCAGTGGCCTCGTCTGCACGTAATAGATGTAACTTTGTTTACAATGCTCAGTTTGGTGGCTAACCAGATTCAGGCTCTTCCATAAAAACAAACTGATATGATACCACACATGGCTTCATAGCTGCAAGACTTGCTTTGCACTATCTGTGGATTTACCTAATCCTGTTGCAGCTAGTTGTGTAAGTATGGGCCTGCAAATAATATTTGACTTAAGTTTTTACCTTAATTCTTAAAAAAATAATAAAGTAAGAGACCAAACATAATGTAAAGTGTGATTTTTATGGAAAAAAACCAAATATGTCCCATTTAAATGACAAGTTTGTCTGTTGCAAAAATAAAGAACACTAAAGATAAAAATAATAGAGGGATAAAGGTGTATTTTGCCAGTGGTGAACCTGTCTTTTAAAAAGAAAAATCACCAAGATAGGCTTTGTCCATTAATCTGCTCTCTATTCTCATCTCTGCAAGGCATAGCTAGGTATGAGTGGAAGGAAAGGCTGTAAGAGCATTTCAGCACTCTCAGTTCCTGAACTCCCTTTTCCTCCCCTCTTTTTCAGCTGCAGTTTTTAGCAAAGGTTCACGTTCTCAGTGCATGCTGCTTCCTGGTCCACGCTCACCTGTTTTTAAGTGGTGCTAGAGAGAACAAATGGATAGCAGAACAGCAGCTGAGGGCAGGATTGGAGTGAGCTGCAAGATCCTTGAGGGAAGAGAAGCTTCGCAATTGTTAAATTGTTTTTCTCTGTACAACAGAAGAGATAAGGCTTGGTTTTATCTTAATGCTCTCTGGACCAATTGCTTTTCCTCTAGGTGTCCTTACAATACCTTTACACAGCTTTGAAGTCAGACACTTAAAGAGTCTTAGCAACTTCCTACCATTTAAGACATAAATGGCTTTGGGGAAGCTACAAAATATTGTTTAAGGGCTGAATTTAACCTTCATTGTTTGCTGTGTGGTTACTGTGAACTTTATGGTACAATGATCTTTCAACGAATCCAAGGCTCAATTACATACAATTACAGATGATTTAACTACCAGGTTTACATATTCTGTGTGTTACCTATGAACTCTTCAACAGAACTGAAAAAAACCTCAAACATATGTATATGTAATGAAGCTTGAATTTCTTCAATGCGAGCATTATACTTTCATTGATATTTCACTGCAAACCTTTTACCAGACATTAAGACACCTTCCATCAATGCTCAGCCAAAATGATCACCCCTCAAAATAAGGGAAGACACATTGTGTATGGCAATATTAACTTTGCACACATCTGTCTCCTCCTTTACTCAGTTTGAAAGAGATTATTTTCACAAGCCCTACAATTTATTTTTCTAGGGGAGATAATCGAAAGGATGCAGTAAGGAACTACTTATTATATGGGATGCCTAGCCAGGGATTCCTATATTTTAAAAGTACTCAGAAATTCAGCTCTCTATAAATCAGAGTATCAGTCATTTCTAATTCTTGTTTGGATTTGACCTGAATATCTTTTCTGTCCTTCCAATACTTAATGCTGTATAAGCTTTATTAGAGTCACTTTTGAAAGAATTTGAATTTGAACACAAATTCTCTTAATAATGATTATCTGATACAACATATGAGTACTGGAAATGAAGTTACTTGATACTCTCTTTGCCTTGTTACTTTTGAAGCTATTTAAGTGTGATATAAGTCTTAAAATAAATTAATCATGCTGTAATGCTTAGGTAACAGCTTCTTATATATAAGAAGGCAAAAAGAATCTGCTTCTCAAAGATTAGCTCGCTGAGAGTTAATTGTGCTCCAGCAACTGCTGTGCAACATAGCAATATCCAAATACATTTTAACTCTACTACTCACTCTACCTAGGGCAGGCTTAAACTCAGAAAAGGCTCTGAGAAATGAGAAACTTTATAACCTTTCTTCTTCACAGAAATACTCTGAATGACATTATTTTTAGCCTTCATCCTTAAAAGCACATCTACAGAGTTCTACTGAATTTTTATTTGAGTACACCTTAATGTGAAATTGAATGATGTCCATTCTGAGCTCAAAGTGGGTGGCCAAGAAATTTTACAATTTACTTAATTCAGTACTTTGTTCTCTGCCTGAGAACACAAAAAATGCACAAGCTTTTCAACAGACAGAAACTACTTTTTTTTTGTCTGATGGGAGAAGACAAGCAAGGTGTGGAAAACAAGAGGTAGAACATGTTATCAACATAAACATAATAATTGAAACAGACACATCAGTAACTGAAAAGAAGTCAGTAATTATTAAAGGATTCTCTTGGCCAAGGTATTAAGTATCACTAGCAAGGTTAGGACTCAATAAGAAATATATACCATACCATAGAATATGATACCTAGAACCATAGAACCATACCTAGAATGATAACTAGTTGGTTTAGGCACCAAAAGCTCTTGAAGTTAGATGGTGTGACTACCTCTTAATGTACCAAATAGGCTGAGCTAGACACACTGAGCCACAATCTCTCTTTTGTCTACAAATGTGGAATTAATGATCTGAAGTAAAATTTCCAGCATTCAAATTAAACTAAGTCACTGATATTTATTTCATAAAGTGATAGGCTTTGTTAGTGGAAAAAACCCAAAGAAAATAAAAAGAAAAACGAAAAGAAGAAAAATAAAAGATACCCTCTTTGCCAAGTCTGGCAAGTGTCTGCAAAGCATTTTGACTATGGAAACTCTTACTATTTTTCCATATAGATTGCCAGCAGCACTTATAGCATTCCTGATTATATTTAACCCAACTTACTTGTTAAACAGAATAAGGGCATTTACCCTCTGGAAAGAATATGAAAATGAGCAAGCAAACGCTTGTGTAAAGAAAGCAGTTATACAGGAAGCAGATCACGCTGCACTACTTAACTTGCTCTGGGTGACAGAGCAAATATTAAGATGCACTGTGGTTGAGTGATTTTTGTCCAGAATAGTATCAACAACACACAGTTCTGTTTTTCTCACTCACTGCCTGTCAACCCCTTCTGAAATTTGCTGTATTTCAGGTGCTGTCTCTGGTTTCCTTGACATAAGTCAATGATTTGTGTCCCATTCAATTTAGTTCATGTGAAAATACTCATAGCTCCTCACCATATGTCAGTGGATGATAATTGCATTGATCCACCTTGCAGTGGGCTCAGTAAGGGCACTGTTCTGATAACTGAGTAACCAGAGGCTACTGCTTGCTAGAATTAGCAAATTTGACTGTTTGACTGGTTTGATTCCAATCAGGCTTGACAGAGTGATGCATAAAACAGGGACTGCAAAATGTGCCAATAAGTGAATTACTTTTCAGATTATGTTGCTAGTGGAGATATCGATGAGAATTCTTTGTAAGCTGAATATAGCAGTTTGCTACATTCTATTTTCCATTGAATGGGTGAATGTGTTCTGATAAAAAAAATCTCTAAGATTTAATCTCTAGAATGTTTAAAAGACAAGTATTATTTTGAAGAGCAAAATATTTTTTCCTAACAATTCTTACTCTTCTACTTTAAAGGTGTCATCAGGAAAGAACTTAGAATAAGAAAACCTAGCTTAACGGCAATGGGAATTCAAAAACCAAATTTTTAAGATAGAATTAATATAAAGTCATTAAAAATATGGCCAGAGTAGCATCATTTTGGGCTATAAGATTCTTAGTATCAGAGCCCAGGTTCATTTTTTAAAAAAATTATTATATTATCTGAGATATTTAAAACCTCAGCTTGTCTGTCTAAGGCCTTGGAAATCTTTATTACAAAGCACCAAAAAACCAAGTATGAAGATGCCAGCAGATGATTAAAATGTCAGTGTTCAGCCCATGCATTTATCATGTAAGTGTACTTACATTTCAGACTCCTAATCTGAGTAGTAATGACTTTTTGAGTACCTCATCTTCTCTCTTGTATGAATGTCTTGAAACAGTCGGTGAAGTTACTTTTCTAATATTCCACTTAAGCAGAGTAGCTCTATGTCTGGGAACAACTTGTCGCAGAACGAGAGATTTACAGCTTCATTTTGAAACTGTCTCTTAGTACCCTCAGCTCCGGAGAACTTGTATAAAAGGTGCAGATGTTCAGCACCTGTTACAGAATATTGCCAGGAGGATTGTGTTTACACTGTGACTTACAGCATGCCAAACATTCATTAGCATTTGTAGGACTTAGGTTTCTAAAAGGAGAAGTTCTTCATGCTTGTTTTCCTTACATTTTGGGCAAGAGTGTGTGTTCTACATGCAACTATTACAAGAATCAAATATTAGAATGAATCTCATTGCTGTTTAGATTTTTCTGGCCTTTTCTTTTATGCTGAGAGGAGGTAGAAGGAAATGGCATCAATAGTTTTAAAGGTGTTTGGAAGGGGGGCTACCCCTCATCACTTAAAACCATAATTGAAAACCAAACATGTGAGACTATTCCCCTCAACTTTTAAATGAATTTTGAAAAGGAAGCTATGTGAACTAAATTACTTCAATGTGAACTTCTATGAACTAAGTTACTTCAAAACTTTAATCTATATATATTTCTTCAGCTATCAGCTATTGCTGAAGAAATGAATTATAAGTAGAACAGGAAGAGGATGTATTTAGGATTTGTACAGGCTGTTAATGTTAGCAGTAGTCACTGACTAACAGCAACTTTTCTTTAAGGAGGTTGATGTAATCATCCAAAATATGTTTAAAAACAAGACTTAGAATCTCCCAACCCCCATTTACATTAAAAGCACAGACATCCAAAGAAGTCAGAATAATGACCAACAAGGGAAACATCCACCACTCTGAGAAAATTATTGGAAAACAATAGGTAAAAGTGGTTTTATTCTTTGTGTTTATGCTTCTTTGAGCCTTCCTTCTCTCATCTAAGCATTCACCGCCTCTTGAATCACAAGTTATCACAAAATCCTGTTTCTTTAAAATCTCTCGTAAAGCTAAATAACAGCTTTTCAGTTGCATTCACTTCCACTGAATCCAGATTATTTTTTGAGTGGTTTTAAATGGGAAACCTCCTGACATTTTAAACCAATACACTGATGATTTCACTCAAATTGGAACATAAGAAATTCTGAAACGAATGAAAAAATACTAACCACAATAACTGTAAGAGAAGAGAAACAGGACTGTTCTTTATCTTACTCCAATTTCTTCTGTTGAAGTCAAGAAAACCTGAACAGCGTAATGAAACGATGAATCAGGCCTAGTGCCTTTCCCCATTGCAAATTTAATGTTAAAGAAAATCATATTAAAGCATAATATCTATACTTTAGCACTTACCAGAAAATGACTCATGATAAACAGAGTACATTTTTTGAAATGACATTAAAAAATAAATTTAACTTCTCTCTCAGACTCCTTCAGTATTTGAGGGTATAATTTAAGAACTCATCCTTCATTGCTTTCAATAATTTTTCCCTAGGAGTGGGAATTCAGAACTTTAATGGTAACTTTGACGTTCATGCATAAAGTTATGAAGGCAACTAGAAGTAAAAATGAACATTTTTGAATACAGAAGTAAAGTAGCACAGGGAAAGGCATGTTCCTCTTTCTCAAATTGCCTTTGAGTAAGGCAATTGAAGTGACTTGAAGGATTTTTTTAGGTTTTAGGAACCAAATTGAATTTACAGAGTATTAACTGTGTCAGTCTTTCTTTGTTATAAACCTGTACAAGTTCTTTCAGGTAATTTACCAAATAAAAGAAACAAACTAACATTAGTCTTACAAAGAACGTAACAGAGAAGACTGATTGTCAGACAGCAGTTTGCCTTGGACAAGCCAGGTGGCAATGAGGCGAAATCCACTTTTCTCAAAAAAATCCAACTAACCCACCTCTCCCATAAAAAACCCCAAACAAACAACTCCCAAGAAAACAAAACAAATAAACAAAGAAAAAGCCCCTCCAAACTCTACTTGGCTTAAAGCTCCACAGTTACGTTATTCCTCCTGAGTGTTAAAGGGAGACATGTTCTGTTCTGCGGTGAGATATACTATTTTATGATACTCAGCTAAACGAAGAAATAAAAACTTCTGCTTTTTCCGACCACTGTATCACGTATCTTATTTTTGTATGTGCAGATCTGAGAATATGCATCTCCAAGGTTTAGAGAGTTTAGTGCTTTTATTAAGTCTCTATCATGAGTTAAAAGGGAAAGAGAGGGAAAACTATTTGAGACACCTCAACAGAAAAGATACACCAAAATCAATACACATTAAAGGAATGCCAGCCAAATTGTAGCCATGATTTTCTTTCTATCATCACTAATATCTGTATTTTAAGCTTGATTTTTTTTCTTTCCCTTTTTTGTTTTAAATGCCAAGTTAATAAACTTTGAAAATGAAATGCTCTTTAGCACCATATAGTCACAGATCAATTGGTACATTCAGGTAAAGTGCTGGAGCAGAGGGAATGAAAAATCAATCAGTGCAAAAAGTTGCAGAGGTCACTCCATCACTCCACTACCAAAAGTCACTGTCCCATGTAATGTGCTGAAGAAGCATCTGAAGCTGAAGAGAATTTCTCTTAAGGTCACATCCTTTCCGACAGTGGTAATGTGGGAAAACTTGACAATGACAGCACAAACTACACAGAGCTGACAGAAGCATCGCTGCAGGTCACACCTTCTGCTTGTTCTTCCCTCCTGACCACAACCTTAGGCATTCTTGGGAATAGAGTCTGAATGGTGCTTTCAACCATGGTATTGGGTCTGTTTCCCCATACAAACTACACAGACTTCATAAAAGAGTCACACAGCAAGAAAAGAAATTTCCATGACAACATGCTACAGCAACTAAACTCAAAGTTGGAATAATTTTTCGTACTTGTTCTTGAAATCATAAAGTGTTTCTAGGCTATATTGGTCAAACTACAATCATTATTGGTCCAAGATACATTGTTAGAAACCTGTGAATTGAACACAGGGAACTAGTTCAAGTGCAGTGACTTTGATACTTCGCAGTTACTCTTAACTTTGGTATTTAAAGCCTCATCCCCTTCCCTGCAGATCCAGTGTTGACTGATCCAGTAAGCAATGCTACCTGCAGCTTAGTTCTCAGTTCTGTAGCTCTAGCAAGTATCCAGCTGAATCACCAGCCCTCTCCTGCTCTCAGTCTGTACACAATTCTTCTTTGTATTTCTCTAAGCATTGCACATGTCTTTCTTGAAAGAGCAAATGCATCGCTCCTGGAGTCTGGTGTAAGGTAATAAAGCAGAACTCGTCCCTTTACAGCGTTACATGATTTCCTTCTGCGATATTCTCTCCTACCAATGCTGTGCCAACTCCATGCCACAATAGGAGAGATGTAAGGAGTAAGTGTTGTCACAGATCACAGAGCAAGAGCTGGATGATTGCTTTAGTTCTGTGGGGCAGGAATGTAACAGCAGCATTGTTACCACACGTTCTTAGGAACCTAACTGAAAAAAGTACTGAAATAACATTTTTTTTTTAACATTCAAAGCTGCATTTTAGCACATACAGCAAATATCATAGAATTATAGAATCATAGAACAACCAGGTTGGAAGAGACCCATCGGATCATCGAGTCCAACCACTCCTATCAGACACTAAACCATGTCCCTCAGGACCTCATCTACAATATTATTATTATTACAATATTATTACTTACATATGTAGTATTGTATATATTGTAATATGTAGTATTGCTTCATGCAAACTTACCATCCTCAGTGGTCACTGTCTGACTTGAATTGCAGGAGTGAATTTTGTGCAATTATAAAATTGTGCAATGCGGCTTTGACAAACTCTGTTTTATGTCAGCACCATAAATGACTTGCTATGAAACGGAGCAAGCCATGACAGTGTATTCCATTCCTTCAGGAAGATAAGAAATGCATGAAGAAAAAGTGTGGTTTAATTTTGTTCCATATTTAGGTTTACCATATCTGCAACTCTTTTTTTAAGTGGTAAGAACTCCCTAGATAGCGCAAAGATGTCACACACACTCAGATACTAAAATATACTGAATAACAGGGCTAATAGATTGACTTATTTGATTGCCGATACTAATCAGGACACAGACATCTCTGAATTCTGCCTGAATTGTTTGGCTGCTGTATGAAAAATAGACAGTAAATTCAAGTGCTTTGTACATTAGCTCTAAGACATAGCCCTTTTTAGTTACTTAATTCAAACACTGATCAAATAACTATTTTATTTCGGTCACTAGTCAAAAGTATTTAGTTAATAATGAAAGAGAAGACAAAAACCACTGGAATGATAACATGGTTAAAGAATTCTGTGAAAACTGTAGTACTGTTTTAAAAGAAGTCCAATGTTTGATGTATATTTAAAAAAATTCACCTTTCTTGATTTTTGTCAATATTAATCTCTAACTGATGAAGTAAATGCTACTGCTGTTTCCCTTTGAAATGAATGGACACAAAAATGTTCAAAAGGAATCCTTTATAGACATCACATACAGCCACATCAGAAACCTTAAGAAGTTAAACTACATCAGAGTTAGAACATTAACACTGGCCTTCAACAGAGGCATTGATCTGTTGAAACTGAATGTAAACCAAGTATCAAAAGAAAATCATGCCAAAATGTACAATCAATTAATAAAATGGGAATATTCTCCGAAAAGTTATTTGGAGATGTTTTTTCATAATTAAAAAAAAATGCCAGTTCTCTAAACATTGAAATTCTGTTGTAAGTATATGGTCTGTTAAAACAGATAAATCAACAACCTACTTAATCAGAAATTGAGACATATACAAGAAAGTTACTGTTGACTGTAAGACATTTAGTATGAGACAGGTTGTATAACCTTAGTTTTTCAAAGTTCTGAAAACTAAAAGGTTTCTCTAGTCAAGCTTATTCACTACTCAGCCTCTGAAAATGAATCCTAAGAGTTTTACTAACATTCACTAACAGACTTGGTCAAGGAGTTGTGAAATCCCATTTCACAGTACAGTCAGGTCTTTCTGAACTCATGCGCCAAAAAGCCTTGCTTTAAAATGTTATCAGCTCCTTTGAGAGCTGTCCACAGAGACTGCTTCAGAAAGTCAAAGTAGTAGAGCAATATAAGGCTTTAAAAAGATGGGTGTCTACGTTTCAATGATACACCGGGAGAAGGAAAATTATAGAAATGGAGTTGGCTATTATAACTATGAATAAATGAGTTATTGAGTTGATAGCAGAATAATATGTTGAAGCTTTGAAACAGCACAGGTTTGAATTTCATCCATTTTTAGTAACCTTTAATCTGAAGCTGGTTATACTGATTAGGTAACACTTTCTTAGTAGAGATGATACTTGATCATTTTTTCTTCTGTCACTTAAAAAAAAAAAAAAAACCAAAAAAAAACAAAAAAAACCAACCCAAACTCTTTCAGTCCTTCTCTCAGCTCCTTATTTTCTAATTTACTTCATCCCACACAAAACTCTGGGCTCCATTTGCCATTTATGCCAGGACCACTCTCTAATTAAAGAAAAGCATGATGTTCTTAGCAGAATATTCAGGGTAATTGTCCTATGATGTCCTCCTACGTGTTCTATACCTTGTGTTTTTGTAATATTATAAACTATTCAGTATTGTAATTGCTTTTCTTCAATGCTACCTACTTAAAGAGGAAGCTTTAAGTAAAATTGTTCCACTTTCATGGAGAGTAGTTGGAGGGTTTTTTTTCTCCTTTTTAATTTTACAAAGATATTGGGGAAAGTCAGGCAAAGCTGGATAATTCCACTGATTCTGAAGGAATTTGAAGTTGAAATTTTTCAGCCCTATACTGAATTTAGCAGCTTTAGCTGTCCAGCTGTTGAGCAAAGCCTTCCAGCAGCTGAGGAGCTTCTCTCCTGTTGCCCTCCCCAGCAAGCGAATCCTTCTGAAACTGTCACTTTCTGCTTCTTCAGGCACAGGCTGTTTTCCCTTCCCTCAACACTAATAGACTTCACACTTTCACAAAGTTTTCATTATACTTTGCAAGTCCTCTCTTACACAGGCAGAAAAAGGAGGACAACAATATTGGAGAGTTTTTAACAAGGCCTTTCAGTTTTTCAGAGTGGGAGGTAATTTATGGAAAATAGTTTTCACTTTCATCACTGTTCCATATACAGAAGAGGTGCATATACTAAGGCTCTGCAGAAATGTGTGAAGCCTTGAGCTGAATCATACCCTTTAAAATACAGACATCGACACCCACCAAAATAATAACAACAACAAAACTGCTTAATATTATCAAATTATCAATTATTTGGGATTAGAGATTTATCTAGCATTTTTTAACATGCATGCTGATGAAGGCTATGAAGATAATTTCCTCAATATCACAAATGTGATTTGGAGTCCCACAGTCTTTACTGTTTATTAGAAGTCGGTTTAGACCCGTAGTAAAACTGTTCAATCTGATTAGATATGCAGAGTAAACTCATGAAACACTATTAGGCTGAATGCATTTTAACAAACGGCACCTCTTACAGTAACCTTAGACTTTATGCTTTCTTGAGGATAATGATTCAGTCTAAACCAGTTTTCTTTTTTTCTTTTGTGGTACACAAGTCTGTTGAATGAAATACAGAATATTCTCCAGTGAAGCAACTGGTTTCCGTGGTTACAGCTAAGATTACACTTCAGAATATTTTTTTCTTGCAATTCAAAGCTTAGAGGAGATCAATTTCCTTTATTAAGGGAAAAAAAATTTCTTTAGCAGTATGTCCAATACACAGACAAAGGAAAAGCAAATGCAGCATTCTAAAGCATGAAGTCTTATGAGGACTCCTGCCCTTTTAGATAGAGATAACTTAAAAAAAGGTTACATACTCACACTAATACCTATGACAGAAAGTTGGAATTTGAAGACGGGAGGATACGTGCAATTCTAATAATTATTCTGAAACTATAATATGGACCTAAATGTTTTCCCTGAAACACTTAAAATACTTTTATCAATATACCTTACCAAAATCCATTATAGTATAATAGATAGTAGATATACTTTTCTTGATACAGGTGGAATATAAGATAACTGAGTAGAGAATTTTTATTGCACAGAATCATAGAGTCACCAGGTTGGAAGAGACCCACCATTTCACTGAGTCCAACCATTCCCACCAGTCTCTAAACCATGTCCCTCAGTACCTCATCCACATGTGCCTTAAACACCTCCAGGGAAGGAGAGTCAACCACCTCCCTGGGCAGCCTGTTCCAGTTGACCCTTTCAGTGAAGAATTTTTTCCTTATGTCAAGCCTGAAGCTCTCCTGGTGGAGCTTGAGGCCATTTTCTCTCGTCCTGTCCCCTGTCACTTGGGAGAAAAGCCCACCTCCTTCCTCCACAACCTCCTTTCAGGTAGCTGTAGAGAGCAATAAGGTCTCCCCTTGGGCTCCTCTTCTCCCTTTTGTGAGACTTCTAATTTAAAATAGGATTTTAAAATTCCTAGACATAGGGAAGCATGCATTTTTCATTCTTTCTTTAGGTGACCCAATAAAAACTAGTCATTACTGTACAGTTCATAGACTCCTAGATACTTCTGCATCTCGTCATTACTCTAGAGAAGTATTATTTCATAAGCTACAAATATATCTGTGATCTTTAAAGGATTCAGTTACTGCAGCTTCAATTACTAAGATCCCGCCTTAGTTAAATTGGCTCATGGAAAACTTTGTTGTTATAAAAACAGTCAAACTGTAGGTCTTGGCCCTATGAAGGGTATGTGTGTATTCTTATGACATCTTAGGCAATTTCCTGTGGATACTTGAATCAAAAAAAGGATTCTGGAATTTTACATAGGTAGCAAAAGTATTGATTGTTTTTAGTCCCCAGTGAGTTGGTGGAAAACTAGGCTTAACTACAACGTGAAGAAATTCCTATTAAAAAAATATAATGCAAACATTATATTATGTTATGAACTTATGGCTTCTAGAAAGTTTACATCCTACTGTCATGGCTTTTATTAATGCTTTATTCTAATTGCATTGATGTATGTAAAATGCGCACTTTTTTGCTATTACCTCCCTTCAATTTTTAAAGAACAAACATCATCTCTTTCCCATTTATATTTGTTTGAGAAATCTGCAGTAAGTATTATGATTTTACCTACTAAAGTCTATTTCCTGAGTTTGCCTGCTTTCTCCCCAGTTGAATCACTCCCAAGACACTCCAGTTTACCACATCTGGTTCAGCTACTATGACACAATTCTTTTTTTTTCTGCTCTCCAGTGTATTGTTTGCTGATTAATAAAAGAGAGCTCTGTGAGACTACCTATCTGCTGACGGCTGTCGAATTTCTTGATCCTCAGTTCTTATCCCAGACTATGTCATGATAAAATTCAGTAGCGATCAAATTTCTGTTCTTTCATTAGGGCTCCCTTATCTATATAAACATTTCATGTTCTATGTTTCACAATGCCTAAAGGTTTAAAATAGTTTCATGTGTTTTTTGCCACTTCTATCTCTAATCTTGATCCCAGTTGGTTCTTTATAGTTAGCCAGAGGCTTAGGTTTGTTTTGTTTGTTTTGCTTTGTTTCTAACTTCAAATACAACTTTCTGTTATACTGCCTGCACTGAATACTGACAAATTGAAAGGAAGGGATAAAGGAAACACAAGGCAAGACTGCACTAATTGGCAAAACATATTGCAGATAAGTAAGCTTCTGCATAATTAATAATCTGTCAGGACAAGGCCAAAGAATATGAATTCTGAAGTAAATAAATAAATAAATAAATAAGTACTTGAGGACTGCTGCTTGTAGGGTTTGATAGTTATATTTTTTGTCCAGGTTCATATACCATCAAACTGCATTAAAAATATCTTCCATGTACAATTTGCAGAAGGTAACTATATTTAAGCAAAGTTCTTCCAGTGACAAAGAATCATAGAATCACCAGGTTGGAAGAGACCCACTGGATCGTCGAGTCCAACCATTCCTATCAAACACTAAACCATGTCCCTCAGGACCTTGTCCACCTGTGCCTTAAACACCTCCAGGGAAGGTGAATCAACCACCTCCCTGGGTAACCTGGGAATTCTGTTTGATTTCTTTTTTGAATGGATTCTGTAACCTCTCATAGGCAAATAAAACTATCTGATGAAAACATGTACATATTTACCATTACCAGACAACTCTTTCCCAGAGAAAAATTGGTCAAGAAACATATGCTCTTCATAATTGAATACCAAATGGCACATTTAATAAACCTAAATTGTAGCATTTTATAATACCTTACAGGTTTTCAATTGACAGTATTTAAAACAAATTCTTTCCTTTAAATTAGGATTACTAGAATAAAAATAATTCCTCACTTGTCATTCCCCTATTTGTAATCACTCATTCTATATTCAGAAATCTCAGAAATATTTTTTTCATTGCTGCTGCTAAATATGAAATATAAATGTGGATTGTTAGGTTAAACATTCCATTTGAATTTCTACATTGTTATTTTATTAATCATATTGCAAATTAGATGCATCAAATCTTATGAATTACGTTTAATAAAATTTAATACAGTAGTAATAATGCACTTATCCCAGTATTGCTATTTCATTGGTAATTATGATAGATTGTATATATGACATTATATGTGATATAAGATAGCAAACATATTAAAAAATCTCCAGTGGTTTCTTTTAGTACTGTAAGTTTTTTTCTTTAACATAGTTGAAATGTATTTTTCCACATATTTTACTGTAAAATATTAAGTATATAGATGGGATTTATCTTATTGTCTCTAAAAAGCAAAAGGAGAACTATATTTTCAGAGATTTAAATGCATCTTTCCAGAATGAAATTTCATCAAAATGGTCATATTCCTGCAGAAAGTTATAGACTCCTCAAACCTGTCTTTTGCCACAAACAGCACTTCCATTAAAAATGTAGCGACTGCTTCAGGCTATAAAGATTTTGGTACAAATTAACAGGGAATAGAAGTCTACTTTTGTTTAATGTTTAGGTTATATAACATCTAAAAAAAGAAATAATATTTAATTGAGAGTAACAAGGGCAAACCCTGGTGAAACAACGTATTAAATTCAAAGAAATATTTGAGGACTTCTTGCCTCCTGGTATTTTCCTTTTCAGACACACAGCTTTACCATCATCACTGTGAAATTACATTCAGGTTGCTACTAAGTCTTGCCTACTGAAAACAGAAAGTTTTCTATTATATTTTACCCAACAACTCCAGCTGTCTGAAAATTGTTAACAAATCTTAAGTCGTTGAAAGAATTAAAGTAGCCCATTCTGTAGATTATTATTTCCCCACCCTGACCTCACACAACCTAAAAAATTTTTCATGGCCACTGTAAAACAGTTATTGTCCATCTCTTTGTTGCCAGTAATTTCTAAGATGCATCGTTTTTGATTCAGCTCTGTTTATGCCCATAGAGCCCCCTCACACAGTCTTTATGCATCAACGTGCCTGCTGGAGGTACTGAATGGCTAAAACCAGAAACTGTCTCCTGGTGTTTCTCAGCAGAGTAAGTTGTCCCCATCCCCTGTGCACTGCTTGTCATGAAATTTGTAAGAACTTAATTATCTTTGGGACTTCTGTCCCTTTGTCAGATCTGGTTGAAATTGGCCAAGAGATTGAACATCTACCAAAGGGAGCAAGGGAGACCAGACAGAGAGCACTGTCACACAGAGGACACAAGGCTAAAATAACCATGTAGAAAATGGTTTGAAGGTAACTGTCTCATGAATGTACCAATTAAATCACAGGCAAGTGATTTGTTTTGCATGTCTTATCATAAATATGCTGCTTTACCCTGTACAAAATCTCATTTAACTGTATTCATTTTGAAAGAACAATTTCAGGCTGAGTTTTGTTTTTGTGGAAGACTGAAGGGGAAATGTTCACTAATCCTCAAATGTTATTAACTGGAAAATGTGTAACCTATGCTTTGAGGTCCTTATTGCAATTTAGATAGACAATTAGATACACAATACCAAAAAGAAAAAGAGAACTTTGTAGTAGAGGTTTTTCTCCTGGTGCCCCAGGTGACTACAGTAGACTTCATTCTCTGTTCAAATGATTAAAAACTACAATATCCTTCAAGCATTTTCAGAAAGCTCTTTATAATTGCAGTATCAAGTAATATAACTTTTTAAAAATTAGCTTATGAGATTTACATAGGATTGTGCTTTTTACATGAAGGTAAGTTATGTCCTCATTTGCAGTAGTTATGCTATTTCTTGAAGGATAGAAACTTGTAATAGAGTAAACCAAATTCTTCCTTCACATAACTGGATCTGTGAAGAAGAGTTTCAATAGACTTCCAATAGCTTCTGCTACAGATACAATTTTGCTAGTTAAATTGATGTGTATCTCTGGTCTCTTGCAAATCTATCCTTTAGGACAATGCAGAAAATAAATTTCTTTATGCTGTGATGTTATGTTAGAAAAAACAACTTCTGGTTAAATGTGCCAAAGGGACAAAAGATAAGAAAATAATATTATCTCTTTTCTTGTTTCAGGTGTTGCAAGTGTTTATACTTGTAAAGTTTTCACAGGGAAAAGGAACTTCAATGTTTTAGTCCCATGGGATCCATGAGAAAGTCTGTGATTAAGCTGCTGATATTTTTTGTAGCATCTTGCCTGCTGTAAAATTGGAAACAATACACAGCTTGAACAAATACTTCTTTTAGGGATAACTGGCCTCCAAAATTAGAAACATATAGCTATTATAAGTTTAATTAAAAAGCACCCACAAAATCATGCACTTAGAAGAGTTCATTTCCAACCTGATGGTTCTAGGTAGGATTCTGGGTAAGGTTCTAGGTAAGGTTCTAGGGTTCTAGGGAGGGGGTTGAGTCACCTTCCCTGGAGGGGTTTAACGGGACAAAGTGCTGAGGGGCATGGTTTAGTATTTGATAGGGATGGTTGGACTGTACGATCTGGTGGGTTTCTTCCAACCTCGTGATTCTGTGAATTTAAATGTTTTGTCTTCCACTTAGACATTATTGCTATGGAGCAGCAGAATGGAGCAAAGAGTACAATAAAAATAACCATTCCCATGCCAAAAAAGATACAGAAAGAAAAAAATGTAATTTCATTCATTTTCCCTAATTTGTAACTGTATTATTCAATCATGCATAGAATTTGTCAAAAGAAATTTATTCTGACTGAGGTCTACAAAAGGCATTTTTAGATTTTTCACTCACTTTACGTTGGCAAATTTTGTGGGTGTCTGAGACCACATAAGGCGGGTGAAATTATATTTCCATAATCACTGAAAATTGACATAATTTCCTTTTGTTAAATGATTACATCAGCACTACTGTGCTGTATGCAACTCATCGTTCACCTTCGATAATTAGTTTTTGTTTAACAACATTGTTGTTGTGTATTTTTGTTTTAAGTTGTATCTGGGCAGAAAACTTTGGTGTGATGTGAGGGGATGACCCCGTAGAAGACTCTTCCTTAACTAGAGCCCCAAATTCAGGATGTTAATTGGCCACAGAGAATAACATATACAGATAAACAGAAACAGTTTCCTCTGTTAAATGAAAAAATGGACGGGGTAATTAAACTCAATTTAGAAGAATAAACATCAACAGTGCACAAGAATAAATATCTAAAGGTCAATTCATGCAAGAATAATGTGTTATCTTCACCAGGTTGTCACCAGAAAGCTTGGAATACATTTTTTTTTTTCTTCCCCTGAAATAAAGATTCTGGGACATTTCAAAAATCAGCTCTTGGAAGGTAAAGATGAAACTCAACAAGACTAAACTATCGGTAGAAAATGTGCATATTTTCATAAATTCAGGTTTTCTGGAAAATTATACTCTGTGAGATACTGAGATACATATATCCTATGAGACCTGTGGTAGCAAAAATCAGACACTCAAAGCTAATCAGCAAACCAGGCTGTGTTAGTTTGTGGAAGCACATGCTTCACTCCAGTGTTTCCTGTTTGACAGCATCGACTTCCTTTTTACCTGCACAACAAGGATTTCTGTGTAACCTTCTTAACTCTAAGCTTTTCTAGCAAATTCCATTTTCAAATATAAGGAACTCCTTAAAACACACAACATGCTCTCCTTATCTCATGAATTTCAGTCACTCAGTATTGCCATGATCTACTGCAGTTTGTCTACACAATTTCTATCTTTCTGTAATTGCAAATACAGGAAATAGTAAATTGAACAAAAGTCAGTAGGGTATTTTATATTAATAAAACCCTTAACTTTTATTAGGTTTTATTTCAATATGATGTAAGAATAACAGAGATAAATTTTAGGTAGCTTATCTTGTACAACATGCATGCTACAGCCAATACCACATCTAACTGATGTTATTTAGTTATGAAAAATGCAGCCACTTGACTTGGCATAAAAGCTTGTAACCTATGATTTTTCAAAGATTTTTAAACTATCTCACTCATCCTGTTACTTAGAGACTATATTTAAGTATTTGAAAAGTCACTTTTAACCCTTTTTAGAAAAAAACAAACATGATTTGACTAACTGCTGAAAGACTAAGAGAAAAATAGTCATTAATGATACTGCAAAGTGTGTTCAGACTGCAAACATATGGAACGTTATAAAATAAACCAGAACTTACTCACTTAACATATAAGTGAAAAGCTTATCTAAATGTCAGAAAACTGTTGCAGATGTCAAACCAACATTCTGATTAACTTTTGAAAGCTTCATCTTTGACTTTCTTTCTTTCTTTGACCTTTGAAATCATTTGGCCTTCCCCCTCAATTCTCAGTTCCTCTTCATCTTTCTTTTTTTTTAGAGAAACAATGAAACAGAAAAAAAATACCTTCCCTGAGGACAGAAGATGAAGACTTGAAGCTCCTTGCATTTCACTTGGGTGAAATTCTGGAAGAGGATTATAGACTTTGGTCAAGAGGGAAATGTTATGGAAGACTATCAAGCCTGTCCATATAGCACATTAAAAGACTCCATACACTTGACTCTGCTAATCCGTCCAGACATTGTTGGTTTTATGCATAATTTTCACACCGTGACAGCCTTTAAACTACAGTGCTAATGTGAATTTGAAAACTCAATAAAAAACTTTTAATATCAAAATATTTTTCTAAAACATATCAAAGAGTCTCTGTCAGTTATTGTGGCAACTGCAATTTCCCTATCAAATAGTAAGAAAAAGTGATTGTACTTTGATTTTTTTAATTATATAATCCTATCCTTTACACAACAAGGAAAAACATTACCTATAAATTGCAACCTTTTAAAAAATACTTACTAACCAATAGTAAGCCCAAAAGTAAATGTTTCATAACAATATATTTTATGTATTTTGAAAGAAAGAAAAAAAAAGAAAAATCAGAACAATGATAAGCTGATAAAGTAGTGGTCAACTTCCATTTGTTACTTGTAAATCTTCAAAAAGAAAACCATGAGAATTTTCAAAATGGACACACACCTCTATAAAGTCATTAGTACGGAAGGTTATTATAAGGATAATTCCTATTTGAAATCCTTGCTTCCTATTTAAAGTAAATACTGGCAAAATTAAGTGTTTCAAAGGCAGAGACAACCTAGTTGAAACATATATCCTCAATTTAATGGAGTTGTAAATGCTTTCCTGGTAGGGAGTGGAAGGTCAACTTCTTTAACATTTCCTTACTGCATAATAGAAATAAAGAACATTCTGCTTAAATCTTGCTGGTCTGAATTCCTAGAAACTCTCATATCTAATTTTAGAACCTTATTGTCTGATACTGAAATTTTATGAAGTACAAAAGCATTATCTTTAATCATCATACCAGATACACTTTAGAGATGTTCCTTGAGACATCATAAATCTATAAATTATTATTATTATTTTAGTCCAACCCTTAGTTCTAGCACCACGAAGTTGCCACTAAACCAGGTCCCTAAGCACATCTACACATCTTTCAAATACCTTCAGGAAAGGTGACTCCACTACATTTCTGGGCAACCTGTTCCAATGCCCGACCCTTTTAGAGATTACATTTTCCCTCATATCCAGTGTAAACTTTCCCTGCCTTCGAATAAACTTTTCTTCATGGAAAACACTTAAATGGAGCAAAAACGGGGAATTCAGTCTCTAAATGTAATGCCAAAAATAATACTAGCAGTCAGGTGCTTAAAATATATAAACATAAAGAATTTTATCTGTCGAAGTATAAAGAAGGTAACAAGATGTAATTAAAACATAGCAGCACTGAGGTTATGAGTAATGTGTAATTTGTTTTAAAACACACGGCAGTTCAGCTGTTTGCTTAACTGACTGGATGTAGATCTAAACATTCATTGTGTTACATAGTTCTTATCTAAAACTTGTACTACCTTGATATTTAGCCAAATGATATTTAAAAGCTAAACTTCTGAAAAACATGTCTTATGAGTTAAAAAAATCTGAGAGAAAATACTGCTAAGACAACAGATCAGGGGATGACACTCTGCCCTTATTACAGAGGAAGCTAGTACTTTACTAAAAAGAAACCAAAGCCGAAAAGACAGAGTTTTCCTTAGAAGACCCTCAGCATTTTGTAAAAGAAAGTTGAAATTATCATTGTTCATAGCATTAAGAGGTCCATCTGGGAAAAGAGATCCCATTTAGCAAAAGCAGAGAGTCTGAAGAAAAAAGAAAGAGGAGATTGGGAGTGAAATCCAATCCCTTTTGAAGTCAATGGGAATTTTGCCATTGATTTTCACCGGGTCAGGATTTCACGCAAGGCGGATGAAAACTGTGCTTTTTTTGATATCCATATTGAATTGAGGTTTCCAATTTCAAAAGCTGTAGTAAAGTCACCACCTCATGAAACAAGTGTAGCAGAGTATAGAATAAAGTCCATTCTTTTTTAAAATGAGAGAAAATGAAAAGATTACAATTAAAACCTTATAGTTAATATAATTAAGCATGGGCAGAAGGAAAGAATGCATATTACAGCATTTATCTCCTATAACTGGGTTTTTTTTTCTCTTTTAGTCTTCCTCCTTGAAAACTCTTATGCCTCCTTGCTTCACTTTTTATACTCATTGCAATGTTTAACAGCAAATTCCAATGGGGAAAGTGAGCTGACAAAAAGTGTACTCCCATTTATGTACTATCTAACTTCTTAAGGGTAATGTTTGCTATGTGCAGTTTTTAATATATATTTTTATATACTTTTTTTTTTTCAGAAAGAAAGAAATACAGTCTCAGATGCTTTCTCTGTTATAAATAAACCAAATTCAGACATGCCAGTAACAAATAAGAAAATGTCAGCTTTCAATAAGGTAGCATTTGAGGTAAATGAGTAGCATTTAAGTGCTATTTTCTGCTATTGTGAACAAGCAATAATAAAAGTAGGTTATTAATAATGTCATAAACAATGCCTTTTACAAAAGGTAAAACCAGAACACTAACAGGATCTTTCTTATGAAGCACATTCAAAAGCTACAATAAGCCTCATGCTTTAGATAAGCTGCCTTGGGAGTTGTTCAGCCTGGAGAAGAGAAGGCTCCAGAGAGACCTTTTAGCGGCTTTCCTGTCCATAAAGGGAGCCTACAGGAAAGCTGGGGAGGGACTTTTTACACTAACATGCAGTGATAGGACAAGAGATAATGGCTTCAAACTGAAAAGGAATAGATTTAGATTAGATATAAGGAAGAAATTCTTCACTCTGGGGGTGGTGATGCACTGGCACAGGTTGCCCAGCAAAATTGGAGATACCCCATCCCTGGAAGTGTGCAAAGCCAGGCTGGATGGGGCTTTGAGTGTGTGGTCTAGTGGGAAGTGTCTCTGCCTATGGTAGGGGAGTTGGAACTGGATGATCTTTAAATTCCCTTCCAAATAAAACCATTCTATGATTCATTCTGTAATTCTAAGATCTTTCTAGAGAGCCTTTTATGACTATAAACATGTATAGTAGGTCACTGTCTTCAAGTCACTGAAGATATTTGCAGATATAAAGTTGTGAAAAATAGTTCTGTGGTTGGGGATATTATTACCAATTCAATGAGTACACTCTTCTTAAAGACTTCTTTGCATCAGTTCAAAAGAAAAATAGTAGCTTTTGATCTGCGCTTTGAGTTCTCTCTCAAAACTTCTGTATTTAGAATACATTATAGTACATACCAGGTTCTCAAATTTGTCTAGTGAGACAGCTTTGGTTTTGACTAATTATAGTAATGTAATAAGAAAATCATAATTATGGGTCAATATCGAGATCTACAGTTGACTCTGACAGTCAACCTTGTCAAATCACAGAGTTCGCAGTTCTTCATAGGCATCTTCTTGTGATCTTTCTAATACTACACATTCTAGACCTTCGTCTTGGCTCTGTTTGGAGTGTTGGATTGTTTCTAAAGGCTGACAATAGACCTAGGCTGGATAAGTAGGAATGGAATGAAGAAGTAGCAATGCTGTGTTCGGGACCTCTAATGAGGTATTTACTGCTCATGTCTTAAGGGAATGGGCCTGTACATAACTCTAAAAACATTCTTACTTTCACTGGAGCTGCAGGGCTCAAGCTAAATTGGTGCCAAAACATCAAGCTAAAATTTGTTGGCATTTTGGGTTCAAGAATTACTTTAAGCATCAGTTTAAATACACAATAAAGTTTATTTATTGACTGAGTAACGGTTATTTGCAAATATATTAGTGATAATAAACACTGAGGGGGTGGGGGAAACTGTTAAAACTCCTGTTAAAGCAAAGAAGAAATTTAGGCTACAAATAAGAAGCTGGTTTGTAACTCCCAGAAGGGTGAGATTCTGAAGCAGCCTTCCCATGGGGTAAGGGGGGAGTGAGAGGAGGGAAACACAAGAAAGCAAATACATTAATTTTAAAATGAAAGTTGATAAATTCAAAGAACCAGCCTCAGCAAAGGAAGGTTGTATTCCCAACAAGATTAAAAGGATTGTTGAAATCACTTCCAGCCTGAGGTGCTTTCCAGTGAGACTGCAAAGAGATGAGCCCATTTCAAAAAAGGCACGTGAGTTTTGGGAGGACTCTGCAGATGAGGTCAGATTTGTCTATGTATGAGTTAACAAGAAAACTCTGCAGCTTGGCTGAGAATGAAACAAACCTCAGGTTGTACACCAAATTCAATGAAAACCACAAAATTGTGCTGTCTCCACTGTAAAGGCTGTGCGCATATAGACTGGGAAGGAAAAATGAGTATCATGAAGTTAATCCCTGTACCAGTTCATCAGATGGTTTGGTTGCTTGCTTTATTTTATATTTTGCACTACCCTAGCTCTAAGATTTAAGCCTTTCTATAAACACTGCTTCTCTGAAAGAGCAAGGTATGAATGATGTAGCAGTTGTGATTTAACAGTATTGCTGTGTTTTTAACCATTCTGGAGCCTTTCGTATAATGTCAGACTACTAATGCAGTCTGCTCTCTCTGCCTCTTTTCTAGTGAAATTAAATAAATCTGACTTCAGTTATTGCAGAGAAAGACTAAGGTAAATCCAAATATAAGACTTGTAGGCTAACTTCTGAGCAATTGAAAAAGGACATTAATGAAGAAATTAATATAATGACAAAAAAAAATTCTTCATTAGAAAAAAACTATGAAGTGTTCTCTCATTACAAAACACCGAAGATCACAGTTATTGTTCACAAATTATCATTTGCCTAATTTCAATGTAAGAGAAAAAAAATCCTTAGAAAATAAATGTGTGGCTGGTGCCTTTCTTGCAGAGAAAGTGCAGACTGTGGGTCTCATAGCCAAAGTAAAAAAATGCTCACTGATTACACATAGAACAAGATGGTTGTGAAGTAATGTCCTCTGCACCATGAATTTGACACTGGTTCCTTGGGATCAAAGCAGATCCCAGACACCACAAGGTATGACATCAGATGGACCTGCTCAAGTCACAAGGATAGTTGTTTTATGCAGCAGGTTACCATAGCAACTTGCCCCAATTTACATAGTGAATAGCTGCATTAGTTAATGTGACTCAATATAAGCATTCACTCCTAGTGGAAGATTCCAGCTTGTTAGTGTAAGACAGAACTCCTGTGTAGGAGTCAGAGGTTGAAATGCCCAGGCACAGCCATCTAAATCTCTCAAGCCCATCTTCCTAACATGAGTTCTTTCTTTGCAGTTTATACCTTACACACATTCTCTGCTCACAGTAGTCAATTGCTAGCTTGAAATCTAGTTTGCACAAATTGAACGAGAATTTTTTTTTATATGAACTTGAACAATGTCTTCCTCCTATGCTGAGTGGGCAATTATCCACCCCATCCCCACCCCACCAAATCCAATGACCTCAGCCCCCAAGCTAACAAACCCTAACAATTTCTTGCTTAGAACTTGAGACCAGAAGTCAAATCCTTGTATGGAAGCACTAAGCCTGCTTCTTTCCTTAATTATTTAATTCAGTCAGACAATGCAACTTCAAAGTCTTACCTCTAAAAGCATCTTAAACACCTTGTTGGACTAAGGGCAAGACACTGAAACTCAACAACTCCCAAAATTTTCTGTTAGCATGGTGCCTAGTCTTAATCAAGAGCAAATGCTGACTAACATTCATTAATCCTACTTACATATTTTTGTAATCTTGCACGATTCTACACACACATTTCTAAAAGCAAATTTCATTGTATGAAGGGGCAACGGAAGTAGGGCTGATCAGTTTTGCAAACACACTATAAAGGATCAAAGATTAGATAGAAGTCCTTCAGAATAAAACCTGGGCATTATTTTACACTGCGAATATGATTCAAAAAATAAGTCAATGTCATGATATTGTTGAAGGCAAATATCATACTGGGATCTACAAACAGGAATTAATACTAGCAAGATATATGAAGAAAGCCTTGTTTACACAGCATGGATAGAATTTCTGTTGAAATAGGAGTTTCAGACATTGTGTTCCAAAGGATACAAGGAGGAGAACAATGAGAAGGATGACAGGTCAAGAGAAACATGTACTAGAAAAGAAAAGAGTTAGGTAGTACTCAGCTGAAAGGGAAGACTGAGTTCTTTGTGAATTTAAGAGGTCCTTGAAAAGAGGAAGGAAATAGTCTGTTTTTCATGTTTGTGGGTTTAAATTACAGTAAGAAAAATTAGGGTTAGGCCTTGAATGGATAAGGAAACATTTCTTACAGCAATGACGGAGCCCTAGACTATAGAAAACCAGAACCACTGTTGGTTCTCTATCAGTGTACAGCTAAGGAATACGTAAGACAAACTCTTACCAGGAAAGACAGAATAGTCAACAGGATAGTTCTGTTTCAGGTCTTTCAAGCCTAGCACATTTTGTTTTATATACTTGAAATTAAGATGGTACTCATAAGGAATGTGCCAAGGAAAGGCACCATCTCTCCTGTCTCCAGACGGTGTCACCTTGCCTGATCACTCCTTTTCAAAAGAAATTATGATGCATCTTTAGAACAAAGAACTCAACAGAATGTTGTCTGTCACATTGCAACTTGACAAATTCACACACACAAAAAACTAGACAAAGTACACAATTTAAGATGAGCTTGGAGTCCAATTTCACAAGTAGACTGTAATTATTTTTAAAGTATTATTAAAAACATGATAAATTTGGATAAGACTTCATAAATTTCAGTAAGTGTCTTTCCTGTGACATGCCAATGTATAATTGAAGAAAAGCCCAGGAGAGGTAAGAGTTTAGTTTTCCCACGATAGTAATTTCCTTCTGGTTATGCCGTGACAGCTGGAGAGTAAGTCTTAATTTTTTTTAGAAGTGAATTTAATTGCTTTAGAGAGTCAGTTTAGTGTACAACTTCAGATATGCCCCAAAGCCACAAGAGAACCCATTGTTAGCCAAATAGTTCCTTATTTGTAACATTCTCAGTTTAGGGATGTGGTTACCAAATTGTGTTATCAATACCTTACTGAGTATCCCACAGGTGGCCTCCAAATCTTATCCCTTCTGGAACATTTTCAATTAAAATTTTTGTGAAAAGGATCCATGATAGTCTGAGAAGTGTTGCTGGTAGATAATGGGCTATAATCCAATGAATTTGAGAACCTGTGACTTAAAGATCATTCTGGCAACAAGAATAATCCACTGAGTTTAAACAGTTCTAACGAAATAATTGTTTACAAACTGATAATAATTTTTTAAAGTGTTAATATTCCTTTTCTGAAAAAGATAGTGATTTTCAGCTTGAGATCAGCTTATCGTAAATGAAACATATATAGTTTATGATTAATAGTGACTTATTTCTGCTGAGAATAGGAAAAAAGATCTGTTTTAATTGTAGAAAGTTTTCTAATCATCCAAATATCATGACTATACGTTTCCCACTATATGCAGCTCTTGGAGAACCCTGTGATAGATACTTTATATAAGCAGATAAGGTAACTCTAGAGACAGCGTTGTCTTCTGGGAGCATACCACGAATTTCCAAACACACACAAACACATCACCACCGTGAATTTAAGGAAAATAAGGTAAGGCAATATAAGAGTAGTGACAAAAAATATCGCAATTATGCTGCATGTTTTCCTTAAATTACAATATTTTCTGAGATTAAAAAATAAGAATATTTAATCACGACTTTGTATTTCATTTACATCTCATATCTTGATAACTGCTTTCCACTATTTTTTAAAAACTGCTCGTTAATTTGAATTTTTTTTAGTATGTTCAGAGTAGTAGGAGAGAGCTCAATTAGCCATAGTTAAAAATATGCATATGTATATATCTAATATATCCATATAGATATATTGTTCATTAAAATGTGACACAGTTACTATTCAATGACAGATTGTCTTCTGATTGAATATCTGCTGATATCTTAGAATCATAGAACAACCAGGTTGGAAGAGACCCATTGGATCATCGAGTCCAACCATTCCTATCGAACATTAAACCATGTCCCTCAGGACCTCATCCACCCGTGCCTTAAACACCTCCACGGAAGATGAATCAACCCCCTCCCTGGGCAGCCTGTTCCAATGCCCAATTACCCTTTCTGTGAAAAACTTCCTCCTAATCTCTAGCCTAAATCTCCCCTGGTGGAGTTTGAGGTCATTCCCTCTCGTCCTGTCCCCTGTCACTTGGGAGAAGAGGCCAGCTCCCTCCTCTCTACAACCTCCTTTCAGGTAGTTGTAGAGAGTAATGAGGTCTCCTCTCAGCCTCCTCTTCTCTAGGCTAAACAACCCCAGCTCTCTCATATGCATATGTATATATCATATATATACATATAGATATATTGTTCATTAAAATGTGACACAGTTACTATTCAATGACAGATTGTCTTCTGATTGAATACCTGCTGATATCTTACAGCTAATTCTTGTAGAAATCAATATTGTACTCATTAACCAATTAATAGGCCCTATCTTATAGGTTGAATTTGTTAGTAATTATATTTCTCTTCTGAGACAGACAGCAGAAAGGAAGATAAAATGGGGAAAATGAGCTCAACGTGATGAGAAAACTCAGAAAGCACACCACTTGTGTTCCAGGGAACACAATTTTTTTGTAGAAGCTTCTGTGGTGTGGGTCAGCTGGCCACATGCTTACAGGTTAGTGGGAGTCAGCGTGCAAATACTGTTTGCTCTGATCGTTGGAATTGAGTAAGAAGCCCCACCAAAACCTTAAATCTAAGAAATCAAGGTCACCTCATTGCAGTTGAAACAATGGAAAACACCTGCTAAATGCAGCATGCAATGAAAATTCATACCATGATACTTTCATTTTCTGACAGGCATGAAGGGCTTTCTTCACTACATTTAACTACCATTCTACCAAATTTCAAGCGCTGCAAGCAGACTAGTGATCACAATTGCTTTAATACTTCTCTATCTACTGCACAGAATTACAGCATTCATTTTTTTCTTCCAGCAACACAGGCAAAGAAAAACTGCTCTTTCACCTCACAGAAATAGTTACTTCCCAGATATTACAGAAAACGTACAAAAACATCTTACAGAATAGCTGATGAATACTTTACTTCTAGCAGTAGTTTTGGTTCTTTGTACCATTTATCATGTGGCTGATTTCTAATGCTTAGCTCTCCTGAGAGAACCAGGATAGTTAAAACAGGAGTGGGAATTAAAGAATCTACTAATTCATAAAAATACTCTCAGTATAAAATTCAGACCAAATCAGCTATCGGTGCTGTGTCTCTTTGCTAAGACTACTTTTGTATTTCTTGTGGCCTATTCTTTTCCATCTCCCTCCCAAGCAGAGTTCTTTCCATAATTGTAACTGTTCATTGAATCATAGAATAACCAGGCTGGAGGAGACCCACTGGATCATAGAGTCCAACCACTCCTATCAAACACTAAACGATGTCCTTTAGCAACTCGTCCACCCGTCCCCTTAAGCCCCTCCAGGAAAGGTGACTGAACTACCTCCCTGGGTAGCCTGTTCCTGTGCCTAATGACTCCATGTGGGATGGGGAGAGGAGGGAATAAGACTGTTTCAGTTAGAAGGCACTTACAATGATCACCTAATCTGAATAGATTATGAATTACAATCCATAAGGCATCCAGTAGCAACACAAATGATGTTTAAAAAGGTGGTCATTTTCTTACCGTACATGAATTTATATCAGGTACCAAAAAACAAATTGCAAACCCAGCAGATTAATCTGCCATTTGGAAACATCTTTGACAAAATTGCTAAATTAACACTTTGCCATTTTCGAAATTCAGTAAAAAAAAAAAAAAAAAAAAAATTAAAAAAAATCCATGGTCCTGTGTAATCCATAGTCAAACGCAGTTTGCTGGTGGCACATCATGCCCTGTTGAGATTACCTTAAACTGTTTACAGTCTCTTTGCTCCAGATGTGGAAGACATTTGCATTATAATGGTTGTAACATATATTTGGCATTGCAACTAAGGAGGTCAGAGAACATCAGGATTAATTTGCTCTCGGTTTAGATGGCAACACATGAATTAAAATAATGGATAAAACCTTCTGTACCAAAATAAATTGATTGGTCACTCCTGAAAGTGTTAAGCGTGAGTTTGCATGACAAACACTGAAGAAGCGGTTTTCCTGTGAAAGGACATGATCTTGAGTATAATTTAGAAAGTTTTTTGAACAAATTGTATCCGCCATGTCTTTGAATTCATTTTAACCCTGTTTTCATTGATCCTTGCAACTGCTATTTCAGAGCAATGTTAAAAGGCAGTTGCACGTGGGCTGAACAATAGAAACCCTTTACAAGTTTTCTATTTAAAATGTCATAGGAGCCTTAAAAAATAATTGCCAAGTTCAGCATAGAGGGGTCATACCTTTGTTCTCATTTACCTTCCCACACAACTGCTTAGGACAAACAGAAGGTGATACAGGAAATAAATGAATTCTTCCATATACAGGAACCATGAGAATGTTTTAGAACATTGTGGATAACAAAGTAGACTCCAATGAATGATACCAGCATAATTCAGAGACCCTACATTTACTTTCAGTGGAAATGAAGAATGAATTTAATATCTGAACCTTAAGTGCAAATTATTTATGTTATTTCCAAATTTTAATGTATGTTTATATAACATTAACTGATTACATAGGGATTTGAATGGCACTTTCATGCTGCACTTCTAAATCTTGTTAAACCACAATGTAAAGCTATGCTTATGTTTACACACCAAATATATATAGCAGGTATCTGAATTCTTGCTCCAATTTTAGATTTAAAAAAAAAAAAAAAAGCTGTTTTGTTAATATTGACCATCTATGAAGAAAATGAAATTTTCATTTCTGGAATAGGCAATAACTCTATGTCCTGTCATTTCATAACTAAAGATTATTTTTTACACCTGGAGCTCTCCTGGTAAATGCCATGTTTTTGTTATTCCAACCTGTAATTTAGAATTTAGTGAAAACTCTATTGGGATCTATCAGTTAAGGTGTGAGAACATGAACACATTACCACATATTTGGCTAAGACAGCCATGTTCTTCCTCATATTAAATAAAGTAACAGGACTTCACAAGTGGTTTCTATGCTAAACTAAGTTTTTCTGAGTGTATACGTTCAGAACCACATAAAAACTCTCACAGCCTCACCCAGTGCGGAGCCTGGGCTGGAAAGCAGAGGTGCAATTGCATCACTACTACCTAAACCACAGAGAAAGTGGCATTTCATGGACTCCAAAAGCTTTGGAATGACAGGAGGGAATGTAACTGCATTCACTCAAGCTCTAAGCATCTAAGATATTTTTACTTCATGTAAACTCTGCCATTCTCAATCTTTTTTTTTTTTTTTTTTCTTTTTTAAAACCCCCCATAAGCTGGCTATGATTGAATGCACGAGGGCCCCTAGGCAGAGACTTCTCTTCACAGTTACAGAGGTACTTATCAAAATTGTCAGTATTAAGGTTCTGCCCATGGTATAAAATTTTTCTTAAGGAAAACAGTATATCTGAATATTCAGCTGATTTTATTAAACCAGTTCTCCCAGGCCACGTTCATATCCTTTGGGGTGTTTGATTTTCATGAACATTTGAGTGACTAACTTATTGGCATGCACATTTGTGCAAAGTTAATTTCAAAGGCGTATGCCCCAGTATTTGCAAAAGGAAAGTAAAACCCCCACACACAAAGTATTTGTGCCGGAAGGGCTTACTGCTGTGGGACTTATTTGATTTACCAAAAAATCCCAACCTCCAGCACTCAATACCTACTGAACTACTCGTGATCTCTGGAGTTCAACATTATTTCAAAACCTCATTTTTTTCAGACCATTAACGTTTGAGGTTTTTAAGAAAAACTCTGCTGGTAAACAACAGCCAGGAAAAGAGAGTTAAGATTTTATAGTGAGCATGTTAACTACTTAGCTCCATCGAACTTCAATTATAATTTCAGCAGATATAATTTTTCATGGAGAATCATATATGTCGAAATCTATTGGACAGGTTTTTTTTCATGGTTACTTTTTGCACAGGAACAACAGAAATCCCACGTTAGTTAGAATGCTAGCTTTGCAGGCACTTTATCCTACCTTCCCTTCCATATAGGAATGGTTGGACTTGATGATCTGATGGGTCTTTTCCAACCTGTTGATCCTATGATTCTATGATATCAGCCCCTTTAAGAACATATCCATTTTTCCCCTCCAGATGACTGAAACAACAGGTGAAGGCTATGGAAAATACAACTTTATTCAACTTACTGAGTGAATCATTGCTTCTCTGGTTCATTAAAACGTCTCAGTAAGAAATTCCAAATTCATAGACATTTTTCTCTATTTTCAGGTGCACATTTGAGTTGTGTTGCTCATATACTTTCAATATAAAAGATGAATTAAAACATTAATCTATGCAATCAGCTTCTAAGGGAAGCCATGATAGTTTCATGCAAAGTTCACTGTATAATGCTATAATCGCATTTTGAAGAAAAGAGCCTCAATTGTTGTCCTTATAGGACTTTAGTATTGTTTTCTGACTTGCAGTTGCTAAACTAGGTTGTAAACATATCCTTGCTTATATTTCCACTTCAGAAAGACATTTGGATTCTACCAGCTGTGGACATTGCCAGGAAATATACAAAGTAAAAATTAAAAGAAAAATTAGTTAGAGGGCTCAAAGCAAAGGTTTTAGCCAGGTTTCATATTCTTACATGAAGATGCTTCTGCTTTACTTATCACAGCAGGTAATGGAATTAAAAAAAAAAATATTAGATCCTGCTACTTTGTTTTTCAGTGATTGATGGGAAAGTCAAGTTTATTTTCAGTTTTTAAAATGATAATAAAATAGTCTCATAAGAAATAAACTTAGATGTATTGTTTGGAATGGAATCATAACTAATATTTAAGATACAAACATCCATTGCTTATGTATGAGCTATGTTGCTATTATTTTCAGCAAATTTTATACTGAAAATGAAAGACTGGAAAAGCTCAGGAAAGAAGTTGGCTCTTCTCTCTTTAAAATCTTCACGAAAGTAAATGATAGGGAGATCCCAGTATTTGGCTCCTCCTGAATCAAGGAGGCATATAAAATAGAGAATCTGAGAGTAACCTGGACAGCTCGTTAGAAGAATGCCTCCAGCACTCCTGTGCTGCTCTGCCTCTGTAAAATCTTGCACTCACGCACAGCAAGTGCCTCAGAAAGCAGCATGTCAGTGGGATTATTGGGTAGGCAGAAACCTTGCCTGGGGAGAATTGCACCCTTTTTTATTCTTTTTAGAATGTGATGTACAGGGCTTACAGAAAAGAAAGGGGAAAAAAAAAAGACCAGAAGAAAGGAGGAGAGATGCTAACCTGCAAAAATGTGAAAGAAAATAAAAGGTGCTCTGGGAGCTAGCACAAAACACAGAATGAGCGAAAGATTTCTTATTCATTCACATGAACATGGCTACATTTCACTTCCTTCACACAGGACTATTCCACTTCTTTCTGTACTCCTGCTTAACAGGCAGGCAGTCTCTAGGGAATCCTCCCTCCAGGAGCTTGTAAGGAACATTATAAGTTTTCTGACCTTTACACTTCTCTGCTTCAGGGACTCACGTCACAATTATCCAGTCTTTAGTCATGGACTGAAGGCTGCCAGTCAGAGCTAGTTAATACTACTCCATCCAGCCAGGTCAATGTGGAATAGTAACAAACGTTTAATTTGCTGGCCTAACACAGATATTAGGGCAAAGCCAAAGACTGTTTCCAATGCAACATGGTATAACACATCAAACTGTTCCAAGTTTAAAATCTACATCTGATTTTTATATTTGAATACCATTTCTTAGGAGTTATTAATCTGTGAGGGTTTAGTAAGAATGTACAACGATATCTTTCAGGTCAAAATTTAAATACATTTAGGACAAGGAGCGATTTTAATATTTATACTTTGCGAACACTTAATTTCTTACGATTGAAATCTCACTTGCCTATTCTATTTGTCTGCCCACATGAATGCATCTCTGATAAATCTAGTGTATTACTTACAATAAATTCCAGCTACAGTTAAGGTCAAACAGTTTGTCATTACAGTAATAGATAGGGAAAGGGAATTGGAGGGAGACAGATAATTAGCCTTTCTCCCCTCCTATTCTGTCTTTCCAATTTGCATCTTTCTCTTCCTTGGATCTCCCCTACTGTGCCTCTTCCTGGCAGCCAGCCTCACCATGTAGGCTCTCTTGACATGGCAAAGGGAGAAGCTCCAGGACTGAATGTATTCACATCGGGGTCACGTCCTTCCCTGTTCACTGTTACAAGCATTTTTAACTGATGCTAATAACATTTAAGTAGTTCTTCTTGTAAATGTGAAAAAAAAATCCCATATTTCCTCCAATAAATACCATATTTGGATTAAAATTAAGGTTTTGCTATTCCAAAATTTGTCAGAATTAAACACAGAAGTCCATTAAGATACATTTACTCTTGTTGTATACAAAATTATCTGTCTTTTGGCTGCTAATTTATCTTTTGCCATTGTAAGAAATATCCTGCCTTGAACCACTGACTTTGACATTGCAGGTTAATTAATCCATTGTTGTTTTGTGTACAATTATGCAAATGTTAGCTGGAGGTAGTAGTTACATTGTCAGATAGGTACGTGCCAAAAAATCACTGTTCAATGTCTCCTCTCCATTGTGGATGTCCATTTGGATGCTGAAAGATCTAGAGACAAGAAAGCTGCTATTGCGCTAGATTTATATTTCCTAGGGAAACAAAACTCAAATGCATGCATCAAATTAAAAAACCCCAAACAAACTGGGAAAAACACTCTTACAGGGACTAGAACCTGCAAGTTCGGGCTTGAACCTAAAAATTAGATAAAAACTGTTTAAGCCTTCACGGTACAGATTTTCCTCATGCTAACTGTAACTCCAATCAACTGAGTTTTGATTACTCGTGACCCTTCCTGGCAATCTCTGGGTCAGACGACTGGAGGAGAACAAAAAAAAAAAATGCTACCTGATGAAAATTCAGAGATAATAGATGTCATATAAAGCTGCAGTTGCTATCTATTGACATATTGGTTTTGGGAAGCTTTTCAAAGATTAGGCCACACCAGGCCCCTGAGCCTGTGGCAACATCAATGGATGTTCTGCAAAGACTCCTGCCTTTAGCGTTGTCATCCTTTATCTTAGTAAACATCAAAATCTGAGCACAAAAGACAGAAAATGAGCTATTGATTTTCCAGTATTGTCTTAACCTGCAGCTTAATTGAAGGTCAGTATATGTATTCCTGTCAAAGGCAGACTTTTGCTATTCATTGTGGGTGTCTGACACAAAACTCTCGTCAAGAGCACAGATACTCCAAAGAGGCAGTCCACAAAAGGAGAATATGCAACCCAACACTTTCAAATATTCCCAAAGGAAAACTAAGACAACAAATAAATTGTCTCTTTATAGAAAGTAGATTGTCTGCTTCATTCTATGTTGTTCTTTCTCACTAAGCAATGTAAAACTGCAAATTCCCCTTTTCCTAACACCATGAAATAGCATCTTTTGTACCTAAGATAGTAAAGAACATTCACCTTTCTCTTTACTTTCTGTTATTGCTCTTGCTTTGCTCTCCATCATTGTCCTCTCATGAGGTATTATATTTTGCCGTTTCACAGCTGTAATTCAAGAAAATTGTAAAGATTAAGTTTCAAAATAAAAAGGAAAATAATAAAATAAAAAGAAAAACAAGAATAGGTACTTCTATTTCCAAGACTTTTCAAATCATTTATGATGCTACTTTTCTTCTCTCATTAGTCTTTGTTTCTTTCTCCTCCACAATAACTGAAATCATTTTCTCCTATGTATGTCAACCAACATCATCATATAAGCCTGCTTCCACTCTAATTACTGAAAACCTGAAGAGATGAGCAAAGGGAAAAGCTTTATGGTTATTTAGCATGACATTTCAGTGAAACTCCTTTAGATGGTGATAGTCAGCCTGAAATGTTTTGGTAAAATCATGTAGTACTGTAAAAACTCTTAATTTCTCTCAAGTGTAAGACTTTCTGAATGAGCTTTAGGCTGTTATTGGAGGATGATTTGCATGATCACAAGGATAATGAGTAAGAGCGATATTAAGTCATTCACATTTAATTAACAAGATTTTTGCAGCTGTGAAAGCATTGGGATACCTGGCCTTACCAAAACATTTAAACATGGATTGCTTGGTAGTGGATGAAATGTATTTATTTAACTGTTATTTGTTCGAGAATTAATATAAAGCTGATATCTAGTAACTGTTTATATTTGAACTTTCAATCCTTTTCTGTTAAGGTTTAAAAAAACCAGATAAAAGTAAACCTAATCACAGCCATTGCATAACATCTCAAAAGTCTTACTAGTCAAAAATTGTTCACTAGGAAAACCAAGTTGTCAAGTCCTGGAAGGAGAGAACGATACATAACTTTTAAAGGTACTAAATACTTTCAGACAACAGTGTTCTAGGGCCAGACAGACACAAAATAAAAGGCGAATGTTTTATTCAGCAAGTAAGAATTTGTTTTTCATATCATCATTTTATTAAAGTCACACTTTTCATTTGACCTTCAACCAATCTTTGGACCTTTCCTGGCTCAGATTTTTGAACAAAGATTGGATGGATGACACTGTACATCTTTCATAAGGTGATTATCATACTGAGTTTGTCACTGCAGATTGTGATACTTTATTCTTGTTTTCATTGATGATAGCTAGCATATGCTTTTGAATGTTTATTAACAAATAAACCTGTTCCTTATTTAAAAAAAAAAAAATACATGTGCTGCCCTTTCATTAGAAGGGGTCTAAGTATGTGAAACTCTATCCAAACCAGTCAGAGCGAGATTTAGGACATGTCTCAGGATTCTGGGCTTTCTAGCACATAATCTTGTGCTCAGACTCCTGCCATAAAGCATGCACAATGATGTGGAACAGCACAAAAGCTAAAGGAGCAGGTGTATGATATTGGAGCATTATTCACAAGCAGCAAAACTTATGAGCCAGTTCTAGTGAGCATCCTAAATGAGTGCCAGTGAAACCTTTGGTATGGCATCTTCATGTACACTACACATCTTCATATAACAAGAAAATCTTTTATGACCATTTGAAATAATTTAAGTATCTTAACATTCTCCATCTATACATGTAACATGGTAAAATGAAGTTGTTCTGGAACAGGGGAGTCAGGAAAAGAGAGTCTGATAAATGAGTGAGGATTAGAAATTCTTAGCTTGCTCATACTGAAAAATAAAGGCTTCACAAAGGTAGAGTTCCCCACAAGTCCAGGAGGGTGATAGTCACCACAGAAGGAAATACCAGAAGAATTAGGATGTTGGAAGAAGAGCAAGTAGGTATGAACCACCAATGAACAAGTCTTTTTACCATACTAGAAAAAATGTTCTGCCCTGTTTCTTTATGCTTTTTCAATCCAGAGAAGGGAAGCATTTATTTTACTTTTAGTTTAGTTTACCTTACTTTTAAATAAGTATGTTACTTCAGAAAGCATTTCTAGTTCAGCATACTGGACCAGATAATAACAGGGTTTCTCAGTCAATCTTCAGAAAAGAGCATCATATAATAAGATTATTTGATTTCAGACCACATCTCAAAAAGAGTATACACAGCACCTGATATGCATAAGACCCACAGCTCCAAGGGTCAAAACTAAGCCATAGAAAAGGTCTCTTCTTTTAAGCAGTAGCATACACTGAGCACTGTGGCATGGATTAAAAAACATTTCAGAGACGAGGATACAGATGATGTAAAAAAATTACAAAGCAGCTTGGAAATGTTTACATTCTTCCTAAATGATTGTCTGTAGTCTGAATTATTCCTGTAGCTATAAAAGTAGAGAGGCATACTCCTTGGCAAATCACAGCCAACTTCTTTAGACAAAGTTAACACTACAGAAACAAAGCAAACAAAAACTTCCCTAAACACCTTCACACTTAAAGATAGATGAAGTTCTGTGTGATGCCATAAACTAGTACCAGTTCCTTTCACAGCACGAATTCAATAGAAATATAAATAACACATTCCGTCTCATCTTATTCTCCTGATAGAGAATCCTATGGGATTTCTTATTGCTTCTTTTGAAAACACTTTTTCCCCGCTCTGGTCCAAATCATGAATTGCGATTACTACAGACATCAGTATAAATTGGCATTGCAGTGGAGACTTAGTTGCACATCTTTCTAGTTATATTTATAATCCTCCACCACCTGTATATTTTGGATCTAATGCAACATGTAAAATGTTACAGTGAGATTCTCTTTGGGGACTTCAGTCACCTATAGGATTGCCTGTATTCTCTTCCCAGGCTCACAACTCTTGACAGCAATTTGTGACAGTAGGATTAACTCACAGTATGTATTTTCTGAATGATGATAATTAGACATGTTTTTCCACATCCAGTAAAGGTCTTTTGCCTCTTTTTTAATATACATTATGTAAAATAGAGATTGAATAGCCACACCTCCAGTCAAGGACTATTATTGAATACAGAATACCGAGTTTATATATTTTTTAAGGAAGAACGAAGAATACAGAGAACTGACTGGTAAACTAGAAAACAAAACTGAGAAGCTTAAAAACACATGAATGTTTTCATGTAAAATACAGCTAACATACAGAAAGCAAGCTGTTTTTCAAGAGGTGGACTTGAATGCATAAAACATACATTCTCACATAAAGGCTCAAACTCAGAGTTACAAAATGCTGCCACACCAAAAGGCAATCAGTAGCTAGAGTATGATCTAACCAAAGCACTAACTTGATTTTTGTGCCATACCAAAGCCTCTAAAATCATTCTGTTCCAGTATTCTAAAAAAAACCTGATATATTCCTTACTTTCACAGTGCGAGTCTTTTTTTTATTCATTTTAATTAGTAGGAAACTGGAAAAGACTTGACTTCTCAAGAAAGAAAGGATTTGAAACTCAGCCAGCCATCTACAAGTGATCCTACAAAGGCAGTACAAGCTACATTTCTATACCCTGATCAAAAGCCTGAAAGAAATGACTGGGAACACACTGAATTTAGAAGTTCCTATTTCTTCTTTGAGACACTTGTGCAAAAATCACAGATGCTATATTTTGCCTCTAAGCACCTCTGGAAAAAAATTATAAATTATATAAATTTAAACTAACATTATTATCTGATTAATGCCAATTTTTCTTTTTTTTTTTAAAAAAATATATATTTACATTAGAGAAATTTCACTAGAGGTGGTGGGTGGAGAAAAGCTGTCAAAAAGTTCACAAATAATTTCATTATCGTTTTACCTCAAAAAAGTCTCAGAAATACCAGAAGGAAGCTAAATATATTAAAATGAGTTTAGTTTTGTGATGCCAATTGTACAATGTGCAAAATCACAGGGATTCCTATTACATAGCTATTATTTTTATCTAGAATATATAAAATGAAGAGTCATCATTGAAAGCTGAAAGAGGGAAACTAGAGACGAGATATGTACCAACAGAGTTCTTAGAAAAAGATCTTGATAAAATGTTTAGCTAGATGCTATTCATGTTTATTGAATTGCAAAGAAATGTTTATGTAAAGAAACCTTTCCATAGATGTTGACCTTTTCCCCTTATCTTCACTGTATCTTAAGGCTCTTGTTGCTTAGTACCTTTACAGCAGCGTGAAGATCAAAACTATGGTTAGGGTTTTATGTTTTAATTAAAAAAGTAGCATTCAAAACATCTCCACAGATCTCTTACACATTAACTTGTGAGGAGTCCCTGTATCAATTAAAAGCCCTGGCTATTTTTAAAACACTCAGTGCTCAATTTCTCCAAAACTTATTATTTAATTACAAGTGGTTTCTGTCCTCCGTATTCAGTCTTAAATAAATAGATAGATAGATAAAGACATAAAACATTTTACTTTGATCCAGTGCAATAACAGGAGTAGATGTTTTTTTAAAGATATGGTCAAGTCCACTCCTTATACATAATATTCACTGAAAAAAATACAGCCACCGCACTCAACATGGATTGTCCAAGCTGCTACAGCTTTTAGTACCAGCCATGAGGTCTTAGTCATTTTGGGGCAAAGTATTTGAAAGCATAGAGCAGGAACATAAATATCACCAATGTTCATAGAGTTCAACACCTTTCCATGACTTTACTTCCACACTGCAGTGAAATGACAATGCTTGCCTGCTCCTGCACACAGTTATTACAAGCCTTCATCAGTGTCAAAACCTTTCTGAAATTCATCTCTATGGTTGTCACAGCTGCACCTTAACCGTTGCTAACTTATCAGGAAAACGTATCACTCACATTACTGGCACTTGTCTGACATACGTAACTAAAAGAACAGTAACATTTCTACACATTATCCCAAAGCATGAAAACCACCCTTAAACTAATGAAAATAAAACTCTGTTCTTCCCAGTTGATATTGTCTCTGTTCAACTTTTTCAGGGTAGGTAATCAGTCAGCACACAACCTCTTATCTTTGTGACTGCTATTACAGATAAAACCCGTGTAAAAGAAAGGATTCAATGTAGAGTTCACCAAGTATCTCCACTTTTGGTGATGACATACCTATAAAATGTAACAGCTAAACATCTACCACACTTGTTATTTAACATATTTATAAAATGCTCTGAGAGGTGCAAGAAAAGTCCAGGTCTTTTTATTTTTTTATTATTTTAGAATTATCACGCAAATCCTGAAACAGGATTTTAGTTTTTAGGTGGAGGAAGACTTTTTTAAATATTTGACTTCTATTGAGGAAAAGTCACTAATAGAAACCAATATTTTCCCAAATGTGCCAATCACAATTATCTGTAGTTATGAAGCTTTCTGATCATTCTTGTGATTTAAAGCACACAGAATCTATTGACACCCCTCAGACTTTTGGCAGCCATCAGGTTCTCCTGATGTAGTGCACAGGTTCTCCAGCTGTGCACAACTGTAACAACTGTGTTTGAAGTAACAGCTCTCCTTTAAATCAGATGGATCCCTGCCCAGGCTGATCCACTGGAAGAGAAAGTGGAGGAGGAAAAGTACATTTGTTTTCCTTCATGGAAGAGGCAGCCCTAGTCTCAGATTTTATTCACATCTACCTATTATCTGTAAAGAGTCAGGAGGAAATATTTTTAGTACTATGTTTCACCCCTTATGCAGTGCTAGAGGATTTTGGTAGCTCATGCATGAGCTGTGACTTGAGACACACTTTGCTTGCTCTTTGACTGGCTCAAATCCCACCCTCAACCACCTTCCCTTTCACAATCTCCCTAACAGCTCATAGCAACAAAGCTGCTGAGGAAGAAACTGACTGCTATTTTCCCTCCCCTAACACTTCTTAGTTTCCTACACAGGAGAACAGGACAGTAAAACTAATTTGAATACATAACAGCACATACCCTGTTACAGTTGCAAGTCTGCCCATATCTGAAGCAGCCTAACTCTCCCATCAAGCATCAGGAAGATATCCAAGGAAAGATAGCTCTTAAGAATGTTCTCAAGCCATCTGTGAAAATTTTCGAGTGTGTTCCAAAGCTCACAGGAGATGATGGCATCATTTGGAATGCAAGTGAATGCATGGCACATGGCTAGATCCAAATAAATTCCTTCTGTAGGCAGGTTAATAGTAATCCACACAGTTCTTTTGAACATTATTTTACCTTTCAAGAGCTGTGATTGGTGACTATTAGACTGCAAACCTCCACTCTCACAGATGAGTATTTTGCTCCATTAATAGCCTCCTGTAGAAAGGCAAATTGTTACGGGTTTTCTTATAAGAAAAGCCAGCAGGGTCCATAGTGATGCTGGATCTTTCCTCTTTCCATCTGCCACGTACAGAAATAACACATTTTGAATCAAAGAAATAAAGCGAAAGATACTATTGAACACACTCCTAAGACTAGAAACTTCTGTTTGAATGAATTGCTTTCTTTTAGAAACTATGCCAAATTGATTTCTTTAAATAAAGGTTTATTTTAAAGGAGGTCCTGTTACGTTCATTGAGAGTAAACTCTTATGGTAACAGCCTGTCTTTTGCAGTTAATTGCTGCTTGTCTCCTTGGATATCATAATTTGCATAATTGTGATTCTTTTCACTAAAAAGGGATTATATAATCTTGGAGAAGCAAACATCATAAAATTTAAATTTACATGAAATTAAAGGAATAAGTGTTCCATGGTAACAGTGCTATTAACTTCCACCAAAGAATAAAATCTTTAATAGTATAAAGTCAACATATTTATGGAAAATCACTTAGATTATACTGCTTCTCAAATGTCACACAAAATTAAAACATCAGACCACACTTTGAAGCAACTTTACTGAAATAAATATTAATGCCAACTTTAAATGTTTGTAATAAGGACATAAGGTTCTCTTGGGGTCAGTTTCACATTTCTGAATTGGAAAATTTGTACCCCTTGTAAGTACAAAATAAGCAATTGGATCACAATTTTATAAGTAAGAATAAATTTGAAAACATCGTAAGTTTTCCATCCCTTCCAGTAGACACAGTTGCACCCCTGGTTACACAAATGAACTGCAACAAGTTGCAGTAAGACTCTGATGTTATAGCTCTTCCCTCTGCCAGGGTAACCAGACTATTTCTCTTCCCTTTTTTATGTATTAATTAATTGCTTTTTTTTTTTTATTGCCATTAACATTTTAAATTGCCATGAGCACATGGCAGGCTAATCTAATTAAGAAAGTGCTTTGTAAGTTGAAGAACAAAACCAAATTAGTTCAAAGGTATGACACTGAAGAGCTACTAACTTTAATTCTCTAACATTAAGTGTCAGTGAATTCTTAAAAAAAATATTTCACAACTTATTGTAGCATATTTAATACTCTAAAACTCTAAATTCCATCTTATAAACACAAAACCACTACTAACACCCTTTTCCCAACTTGCTTAGTACCATCCAGCTTCCCACAAAGTTCCTCCTTTCTGTCAAGTCACCTATGATTTCGTATTTTAAGAGAATTTATTTCAATTAAATACCAGCGACAACTTTGAATGTTGTTCATGTATGCAACTTCAAATTAGTCGGTATGGAGATCATTACTATAGAATGTAACTCAACACTCTGTTCTTGAAAGAAGAGTCTCAAATGTTGGAGTAAGATGATGGAGACACAATTCAAAGCAGAATATAGAAACATCCGATGAGAATGAGCAATTGAAATTTCTTTGAAGGTCAAAAATTTTGTTGCTCCAGCCTGATTACAAGTATTTCTCCTTTAATCTTTATACAGTTAAGCAGGCATGACAGAAAACTAAGCAGGCTAAGTATTCTAGACATCATCAAGATCTGAGGGTGAATGAATATGAGCCTGTTGCCTCAGCACACGACACAGCTCCTCAGCTTGGCACAGGGAGCGACAAGAATTCTTCGTAGCAAAAGCTATTGGCCACATATCAAGGAGACTTTGCCTTCTGGAATATTTTTCAGTTAAAGACTGTTCAGAAAGACAGATAAAATCACATAGCCTTCTCATGTACTTTAGTGCTCAGGAAAGAGCATCTCTATGTAAGAATCAATGTAGTTGATCCCTCAAATGGCAAAAGCCTTGAAGCCCACAAATCAGAATGTTCCTACCTACCCTGCTCTGTCATGTCTGCTGTGAGGAGTTGTGAACTGATGTTCACAGCAAAGTAAACAACTTTGTCACAATTCAGCATACATACTGAAGGAGAAATCCAGAACAATAAAAATAACTGTATTTGTTTTTGGCACGGAACTTGGCTAACGTAACGGGCTGGGAATACAGAAAATGCAGAAAATCAGCCTGCAAGTGCTTTGTATTTGCCTTTCTCATTGCAGCCAAATACATGAAATGTTACTGTTAGAAAATAAGCATCAAGGGAAAAATAGTAACTAAAGACTTGGTGGGGAGATGCTGTAATCATTCCTTCAGGACACACAAAAGACTAATTTCTAGTCTACAACTGCAAGACACTGAAAGACTTCCTTTGAAAAGAAACAACTTTGCAAAGTGCAGTAGCGTTAAGACCAACAAACCAAATGAACAACGGTTCCATAAGTATCCTATTTTCAGTTAAGAATATGATATGGTATAACAATACAACAAGTTTCTCACTGAGGCACAAATTCATATTTAACAAAGCAAGGAGAGAAATGACAGACATCCACATGTCTAGATTAGAAAAAATTTACAGGCGTGGAAGAGTGACTTCACATAAAAACCCAATAAATTTATGTTTTTCATTACATTGTATTGGACCCTGGCTGCAAAGTAACTTGCATGTCTGAAGTAATAGTATACAGCATGTTAGACGTGCTTAATGAAAATTAATGATCATAGACATATATTCTGCTATGATCCAGAAAAGTCCTATAAGTTGTTCTTTTGTTTAGAAAAGAATAAATATGGAGATAATGTACAAACTTTACATGTCGTGCAGGACATGACATATACCCTGTAGTTTACAAGCAGGTTATTTCTGGTTTAATTTAATAATGTCACAATTACTCTATTAAATAGGAATTCTACAAAAATAAATTATTTCAATTTTAAAAGTCTTGGGATATTGCAAATCCATACCTGACTAAAACGTTTTGTGTTACTTATGTTATGTTACATATTATTTTACAATCAATTATTGTCCTTAACCCATATTAGTGTGCGTTTCACTGTATGTTACTATACAATGCACACCATTTAAGGCAGTATTTTCATGAATTATTCCAATCCACTTTTTCCTGGAAGAACAAGTGTATAATCAGTATCAAAAGTGTAGTATGAGTGCAGAAGCTATAGTTCTGCTCGTGTGCCCTCAAGAACACACAAGCACTCGGTCGTGTTTTTCCTATAAGAATATACCACTGATAAAAAAGTAATAACAAAAAGACACACAGTAATGCAGCCGTGTCACCCCTGCAAACATCAGAACTAGGGCCATTTGTCTCAAAATCTTGACATCCATGGCATATGACTGTCCTATAGTCCAGATTCAGAAGCTCACACAAAATATTAGCTGTATTTTACAGCCAATGTGTGATTTTAAGTCTGGATTAAATAGATATTAGGAGATAAGAATCAGCGCAGAGTGCTGAAATGCACAGCAAGCCTGTTATTAGAGAGAATCACTACAGACTGCGTAGTAGCTGTGTATCTCCCCAGCTTCTAGCACGTTAAATATGCGATTGCTGCCACCAACAGGACATTCCCCAGTATATGTTATCCTACTATTTCTCAAAATTGGCCTTTCTATGCAAACATCTGTATACTTGCATTCAGATGTAAAGCTGCTACTGGTGTGCTATAAAAATCACAAACAAAGTCAAAAAAGCTGTTCACCAAATAATTCACGTTTGGTAGCAAACTCTAGAAGTACAATACTTTTCTTCCTTATGAAACCAGCTTACATAAAACAGCCACTGTTAGAGGTTCAAGGCAATTGCTCTAACAAAATCCCAGCCAAACAGAAGTCCCCACCAAAACAACAGAGGAAGTAAAGGGTCTGTAAAAAGGATGAAGGGTTCAATCTGGAGAGTCCCATCATAAGCAGCAATCATTCTATGTGTTTTTTTTTACCGTAGTCTATATACAGGCAAAGCAATTGTGATATGACCACATTTTGCATAAACTGATGGAATAGAAAGCAAAACATGGGATGAAAATCACTGCTAATGTAGACAGGTGTAACTACTTCTACGTATTCTACTGATCTGGCTTCATTTGGCATACATGTTTACAAAGAAAGAGAAGCAGAGTCCAAAAAAAAAAAAGTGTTAGAGGGAGGGGTACTTCAAAAGTGACATGGTCTAAGCATTGGAGAAGGATAGAGAACATGGCTGAGGAGGTGCCCAGCAGGGCAGTACCATGCAGATCCTAAAAAAAAAATTAAAATAAAATAAAAATAAATATAAAAGACATCATTACGGCTGCTATAGTACACTGATAAGTATCAGCACTGGCTAGATGAAAGAAAATTATTGTCTCTAAGAACAAAGCTTTGACAAGACTAGCAGATTTATAAACAAATCAATTCTAATCTCTTGAAAGGTCATCTTTCCATTAAGGCTGAATAGGAATGAGATTAAATTACATGGTTGGCTACAGGCATCTACAACAGGGCACCAAACAGGGAGAAGGTTAGGAGCCGAGCTGCATAAATAAAATGCAAAGTGATCTCATGAAGAGCTCATGTGAAGCTGGCTAGCACACTTTCGGTGAGGCTGAGTTTGAAACAAATCTTTATGATGGCTAAATGGAAATATCTGACTAAAGAAATACTGCAATGATAGTTCAGTCTATTCTCACAGAATGAATAGTTCCTTCCTCCTTCTCTATACATTGTGTCCAGCTGCTCAAACATGCAAGGGCAAGATTCAACTCCAGTGGATCACGCTCCGCTGTTTATCTTCCTTGCAAATATCACTTGTTCATGAATTAATGAATTTTAAAAAACATCTCTTTTTAAAAAGGAGACTGATTTTAAAAATTTGCAATATAGATGCAGAAGCAAGGAATGTGTGTAGTTAGCTATACTGGAAAATCGGGAGGAGAAGCAGGAAAAGGACAGGACAGAACCTTTGCCATCATCACCCCAAATCCTCACAGAAAGGTTATGCCATACCTAAAAAGATAAATTGGGAAGAGATACAATTAGCATCTGGATTACTCGGTTCTCTCTATATGTCCCTGGAAAGTCAAACATGAACAGGACCAATGCAAATAAGCTCTTTTTGCTTAGTTAATGGCTAAACTGCAGCAGATGCTAGAGGATTTTTAAGCTGCAGAGACCTCGTGTAGAGGCTGATGCAGTACATTGCCCATTCTGTATGCCAGCTTGATTTCAGCATTCCCTTTGAAGAAGACAAAAAAGTACTTTGCAAATGACTGTGAGAAAATGATTCTACTCCACTTCTGCCCCCAGAATATGTTGTAAGACTGCTTTCTTGTTTCTAAAAGACAAAGAAAGAAGACAGATATAAAAAGAAAAAAAATCACTAAAATAACATGCATTTTGTTGGGGTTTTTTTAAAAGTGCTTTTCTAATGTTTGTTTTACACCCATCATTAAATGCTTCAGCTTAATTAGCTTATACTGGCACCTATTGGTAGAAAATAATACTACCATGATACATTATCATTTATTGCTTGCTCTTTAATCAGGTACAGAAAGGAGGCTTATAGTAATTATTGGTTTGCGCACTTCCCACTTCATTAGGAGACTATTTTCCATTGTTTAAATTGTCCTGCAGTAGTTTGGTACTGAGAATAAGAGGGAAACCTGTCATAATAATCTAAGAATTAAGTTGTTTTTTTAAAAAATAAAAAAAAAATGTTCCAAGAAGTTTCTTAACTGATTTATGGTTAGACTCAGAGTCTTTGCAGAGCCCACTCAGTCAGTGTGATGGGATGGGGATCAAAGCCAAAACCAGAGGTTTTAACTCAAAGCAGAGCATCTCTGAACCTTAGCAAGAAACCACCATCTACAGTAACCGTAGAAGAAATGATTGACAATTATGCATTGAATATTAACTAAACAGAATGTTAATGCTAAAAAGAATATCCTAAAACAAAACTAATAATCAATAAAATAGATGAAATAATTATTATGAAATTTATTTCTGAATGGGACTGATTTAGAAAGTTTTTAGCTTAATTTTATGGCCCCTATTTGATTATATATCCAATCATTTATACATAAGGGAGAAAACTCAGCTCTTCAATGGCAATTTATTGCTTAGCAGATTGTATCAGGAAACTAAAATGATTCCAAAGATCTCTGCAACAGTGCAACTCTGTGTACTGAAAGGGTATCATCTCCACATTTGTGTCCTGACTTGGAGACACTCTTTTGGACCTATAGGCTTAATAATATTTGAGATTATTAATATATATAAATTTTGAATCCTACTACTTTTCTGCTTTGCAATGTTTCCTGTCATTCCTGAAGACCTTTTCTTTTTTCCTGGAATCCCAAATTTCACCTGCTATAAAGAACATTACTCAGTAATTCAGCTGATTAACTATAGGATTCTTGCACCATTCTACACACATGCAGCCTCCAGCTGCTGCTCCAGAAGGGCACTGGTTGCCCATCCATCCTGACCCAAATGCTAACCCCGCAAAGCTGTCTTAAATGCCTATAAAAATAAAAACAAAGATTTAGATTTCCATATTTAGTGTATTTTACACTTAGTATCCAGATTGACATAATAGCTTCTACTGTCAGCTTGCACTTGGTCAGCCATGCAAGTAGCTAATGTGAATAAAGAAATTGATGTAAAACTGAAGTTTCATGGAGTGTGTTCTGCAACTGCTTTGTTACTTACCTTGTCTGGTTGTTTGTTCTTCAAATGGATCGTTCAGCCAATCAAACGAATCAAAACAAATAGCTAACTTGCACACTCCAACAACTATTATATTTATGTAGTGAATTCAGCTAATTTTCAGATGTTGGTTGTATTCATTACACTGGAACTAGGACAAAGACATGCAACAAAGGCAAAAAAACCCCAACTCCAAACCATGAAATGTATTTGTTGAAGAGTATTGGCCAGCTAGCAATAAAAAAAAGAAGTGCAGCAAAAGAACACAGTGTCTACTAGATATTTTGACCGTATCTTCTTTCACTATGAGCTCTGTAAAGATGCCCTAAGCACACATCTTTATGGTATTGTGGTTGTGATTTCATTTCACATCATAAGCTGCTATCAACACAGCCTTGTCATTGCAATTTGTCACACACAGTAGCGTGAGCTTTCTCTATCTCACTGAAATTTTTATCTCACCAGTTACAATCACAGACTGCTAGTTTAAAGCAGGGCTCTCAGACATTATGAGAAGATGAAATCACAAAAGATAACATTAATAGACATTGCCACCACCATAGAGACAAATATTATAGCTTTTCTGAAGCTTATAAAATCAAAGCTAATATGGTGTAATAGTCAAGTTTTCACATGTGTATATATGCATGAGAGGGAAAGAGAATCCACTTACAATAGTCCTGAAATTTTCATGAAACTTATCCAATGTTGTTAATGTGAAGTATGAAATTTGCCTTATTTTAAAAAAAGGATTATTTTAATGTCTCTCCTCTTCCCACTTTCACACTTCTGTGATAAACCCTTATACGTACAGTTACATTAAATAACAAAAAAAAATAAAACAAAGAAAGCACTGTTAACATATTCAGGGGAAGGGAAACCCTAAATAACAGCCTAAAATATTGTGCATTTTACATTATTGTATCACAATTTCTTCTACCTGACACTGAAGTACCAACAAAGATAGGTAACTATTTTGCTCTTCAAGCAAATTAGTGACATTCTGTGATGAGTTGAGATTGAGCTGAGATACGGTTTATCACTTCAAGAAAGAGGGTAAGACTTCCCTATCCCAAGTGGATGCCAGGTGTTCTCACATATCCAACAAGAACAACCAGTATTTCAAGTAGAACTTCACAATAACAAACTGTTTTCATTTTTTTTTCTATAAATGACAGTTCAAAAGACACCATACCCATGCTGAGTTACACTTGATGAAGTCCTTAAAAAAAAAAAAAAAAAAAAGAAGTTTAACACACAGTCATTTGATTTGCCACACACTGAAGCCTCCTATTAAAGTACTTCTCACAAAGGGATCAAATTAGCAGTAGAGCTTCTGAAGGTTTGGAATGTTTTTTGCTACCATGACATTTTATATGTTGTGTAGTTGAATTTATTCCAGCTTTTGCTTTCTTGATCGTTGTTTGCACTGTAGAAAAACAGACACTTATCTAAGGGTTGACAAAGCTGAACTTTTACTAGAGAAAGTGTTTAAATGACTCCAGAAAAAGTTTTGGGGCCTGATATTGGAGTTTCGTTTCTCTACAGAAAGCTGCTGCTTCTGAATAAAAAACAGTAGCATAGTCAAAACCCACAGTTTTTTTTAAACTGTTTCTATTGTTGGGTATAACACTAATATCTGGTATTTTCAATACTGTGTATTTTAAATCATATTTTTTCCTAGAAATTTCACTCATCTTCAAAAAAATAAAGAATCTTTAAATTAAATCATTGGTTTCACAAATTTTTTCTGCTTCAAGACAAACAAACCCATTGACTTCTTGGTTTTATAAAACATACCTGCTCCCTTAATCCAGAGTATAGCTCTTTCATTAACCTAATTAGAAACGTTTTGGCTGTTAATGGCAAATTTTCCTTAAAATTTGGGAGAAGCAGCCAGAATTGTAAATACTAGCATGTCTTGATCTAAAACATTTAGAACTATGCCCAGATATGACAACTTTAAGTGCAGGTTCTTTGTGCCGACTATAGGACAGTGAATTTCCTCTGCACTGATGCAGATAGTAAAGGAACCCATTAATGATGCCAGGGCCTTCAATTATAACATTTTCCCTCAAGCACCACGACAGACAATATAACATATGAAGGCGAAGAGTCTGAAAATATCTAGGCCTGAAGCAAATGGTTTTCAATGAACTGCTCAGACAGGTTTCTACCAGTGTTTCTGTGCTCTCACAAACCAGAAGCTGTGAAGCTTATAACTTCTTCTATTTGGGAATGTTACATAGCTTAGAGGTGCAAGTGTGAGGGATTTCTACCAAGATGAATGCCTACTGGAGCAGCCAAGCGATGAGTGCGTGCACAATGTAAGCCTCTGCTATGTTTTTAGCAATTTTATTCTAAGAATGAGCTTGGACAAGGAAGCATGCTCAATATTATATACTCCATGATCTCCACGTCGTTATCTATCACAGAAGAAAACAGAGCTCCAAGGTACAGAGGTTGTTCTGCTCCCAGTTTGCCCTAACTGGAGTACAGAAGCTAAGGACAAAGACCATGCCGCCCTCTTGCCACAGATGCAGGCTGCTGAAATACCAGTACGGGTGGCCCAATTCCATCTGCTACATGGATACAACAAGACAGAAGATAAGCTCTGATGATCAGCAGGCAGCTCACGGAATGTAGATGCCACTATAAGAGTAAAGGTGGAGGCAGCTATTTAGAACTGTAGTTTCACCCTATGCTTTGCCCATTCTAACTGCAGACTCCTGGGAAAAACGGACATTTCTTCCTCCTTTTCCCACCCATTATTTTTTCTTGAGCTAAACCTCATTACCTGTGACTATGCAGCACAGTTCAGGAGCTTGTTGATCTGGAGGAATATTAACTCATCTAAACTAACCAACCAAACACGTCTGGTTTTTTCTCATGTCACTGGTTAATCGCAACAAACACTCTAAAAAGCACATAAACTTGATGATACAACTCATCTTGCCAACATATATGCTGATAACAGCAGTTTTAAAAATCTCCAGTATATTAATGAATTTGTTGAAAAATTAAGAAGTGATAACTCCTTATATTTTTATTGTGAACCTTCCCACCTGCATTACAGGAAATGGTTTCATCTTCTTAATGCTTTTTCTGGAACTCTGATAGAGAATGACTAAAAGCAAATCAGTTAAAAACTGAACTAAATTTTTTCTTCCCAATTTATCTACTTATTAATTGCCTGCTATTAGGGACATTACAGTTTAAAAGTCCACCCTTACCCTAAAAAATACGGCAGTAAAATAGTTTGCAATCAATTTCATGAACAACTCATATTTTTGCTTTCAGGTGTGATAAAAACCAAGCTTGACTCACTTGGAAAGTCTTCCAGCACAACTCCCACACTATGCTGGCAGATAGAAAAATCCTAAAAAAAAAGTCAGGGCAATAAGTGACCTCAATATGCTTTCAAAATCCAGAATATTGATATTAACACATTAATGTTAACTGTAAAGTCCTGAGCAAAATCTTGTAACCCCTAAATAACTTGACTGGTAAAAAAAAGCGCAAAATTATCCTTCGTGATAATATCCTAATTACATAAGCTAAAATGATCATCATGTGCTTTTATGGCTTTTGTAATCTTAAAAAACTTGTTACAATAGTTATAAAATGCAAAGAGCCTTTTAAGGAAGCGGAAATAAACCATAATGTCAAATAAATGGAAATACTTTTACTTCAATTTTATTTGCACTTATTTTAAAATGTCATATAAACCAGACTCCAAATTTGAGTACACAAAACTCTAGATGAGGAGAATATTCCTTTTAAGACAGTGCTTTTATAAATAATATAATTTTCTATGTTTTCCAGTTAAAAAATAAAAATTAATATTTAAAAAGCACAGAAGAGTAATGCGAACACTTGAAACTGGGTCTCTTAACAGTTTGCAGAGCCATTTCCTTTTCATATGTTAAACCTTTCTGCTTTGTTTTTAGTTCCAAATTTGAAAATATAGTTAAAATTAACTTGGTTTTGTGCTGCCAATATCACTGGCAATACAAAATCCTAGCTCTGTCTATAGAAAGGCAAAGCAGATAAGCAATTCTAAAAAAAAGTCTGCAAAACTCTCAAAACCTGAAAGTCCCAGACATTGGAAAGAGAGTAAACTCAGCCTGTGGCCCAAACTAGAATCAAATAGATGAATATTTTTCCATGAAGTTGTGCAATAAATAGACATACTTTGTTTTCTGATAAACTAACATTTTTTCTGAAATAGGTATGTTTTGTAGTAGTATTTCTTTTGGTGGCTAGTTAAAGTTCCTGTAAAAAGACACACAGATACATCTACAAGTCAACTACAAGTCAGCTTCTGCACTAGAAATAAAGAACACACTGCTCCAGCCACATTTAATTAGTTTGCCTAACGAGGTCTTTTAACATAACTGCTGAACTATTCACTTGCTGTACCTTTCAGGGAAAACATTGAATACATAATTTTCACTTTGACAGAAAAGAAAGTTTGTTCTTTTTTTCAGTAAACAGAAAATTGTTTGAAATTTTGAGACAACATTGGAAAGTCATGAAAGTTAGTTTGGGATGCACCCATCCCAACTAAGTTTACATTTCTGGGCTTTTTTTACTGGCAGCTAAAATACATGAAACAAATAAACACACATTTACTGAAATTACAGTTACATGGAGTGTGAGTAGACAGTGTGAAAAGGAGGCTAGAATAGCCACTTGTGAATGAGTATTTAGTGTTACAGAAGGAACTGGACACAAAGAATTCCCATGGGCAGAAACACATTTTAATAAAAGCTTAACTTCAATCTTCTGATTGAAGAAATTTAAAGAATTTTAAAAAAAGTTAAAGATACAGTCAGGACCATACACCAACAGAAACTGATCCTACAAGAGAACCTTTTATCAGACAATGCATGGAATCATAGAACAACCAGGTTGGAAGAGACCCACCAGATCATCAAGTCCAACCATTCCTATCAAACACTAAACCATGTCCCTCAGCACCTTGTCCACCTGTGCCTTAAACACCTCCAGGGAAGGTGAATCAACCACCTCCCTGGGCAGCCTATTCCAATGCCCAATGACCCTTTCTGTGAAAAACTTCCTCCTAATCTCCAGCCTAAATCTCCCCTGGCAGAGCTTGAGGCCATTCCCTCTTGTCCTGTCCCCTGTCACTTGGGAGAAGAGGCCAGCCCAGCTCCCTCCTCTCTACAACCTTCTTTCAGGTAGTTGTAGAGAGTAATGAGGTCTCCCCTCAGCCTCCTCTTCTCCAGGCTAAACACCCCCAGCTCTCTCAGCCATTCCTCATAAGGCCTGTAACTTAATGTTTCCATTAAGTGTAATATGAGGGTATAGTTAGGGTGAAAGGGCAACACATGTAACTAGACAAATAGAAACAAGGACTAAGATGAAGGAAAGAAACTGTACCCAAAAGCCAGAGATGAGACTGAATTTTTTTACCTGGTAAAGTAATAAACAGCCATCAAGCTTAAAGGCAAGTCCTCAGCAGGTCAGGAAAAACTCAGAAAGACTAACCCACAGGAAGTCAATGCAGGAAAACAACAGCTGAAGTGCCTGAGGACCCTTCCTTCCTCAGGTGTGCTTTATATGCAGCTGATTACAAGCTAGGCTGCCAGCTCAAAAGGCCAAATTATTTTCATGTTCTCTGCAAAACGTATCAGATATTGCTTACCTGAAGGTTATTTTCGATGCCTTTCAAAGACCTGGCTGGACTTGGGCAGGAAATTTTGGGATTTGATATAGGCAAAATTTTATACTTGGGTAAAACAGGAGAGTGAGACTATAGAATCACAGATGGTCTCTGGTAGCCTTACATTTTCTAAGTATGACATGTACTGGGGATCTAAAATCCCTGGGGATCCAAATCTACAGACCAAAGAACTACCAGTGAACAATACATCTTGATTTAGTATCTGATATTTAGTATTCCAAAGACTGACACCAAGCAGAATGCTGAATGCACTGAAAGCTACGGATAGTAAATTGTTAATACTAGCAGCAGTGTTTATTTCACTGCTTATAGAATGGAACAAACTAAAAATGAAAAAAATTTAATAATCTAAATCTGTTTTGAGCCCAGAAGTACTCTCAACCAAGAAAAAGAACAGCTATAGGAAGAGGGAAAAATAAGCCCAGGAGATGGTTAAACCTCATATTTTTTTTTTATACTTCACTAAATGATTCCCCTCAATTACTGGTTTTGATAGGTACAGTCTGCATTGCCTCACATAGTGCACAAAATAAGAAACAGAGCTTTCCTAGACCATATTAAAATAACATAAATTAACATATTAAAACATAAGCCTTGCAGTTCAGGTTCAGGTAAGTATCTAGAAATGGAAATGCAATGCCTTGCTCTGTTCTCTGATATCTTCACAATCCAACCCTAAGCCTAACAAGAACAAATCGTTGCAGAGTACACCTTATTAACATCCCAGGTAGAAACCAGTAAGCTATCTACAAATACATGTTAAATAATTCAGGTGTTGTTCCAATACGGATACTAGTTAAGCATTCCCTAATAGGTACACATATGTACGCTTACACATCCCTCTTCACTCTCCCTTTGCCAAATAAAGAAAACCACAGATAAAACAAGGTATTTCTTATGGCTTCTAAGGGAGATTAGAAAAACTTGTTAGAAAAATATCATTGAAAACTTCCCCAAATTTATCCGAGGGCATTCCTCAGTCTCTAGAAAGGCATTTGAGGCCAGCTGCCACTACACGATTTATCTTTAATACAGAAAAGCATACTGAACACTAACTTGAATAAATAAAAAGAGTTTTATAAAATGTTCTGTAAACCAAGTCCTATGGAAGCAAATTCATGGGTATAAACACACACATGAAATAGCTGAAGGAATTTGCATACAAGAGGTCCCAGGGATTTTGTTACACTGTGAGCAGGCTAAAAGGGGAAGAAACAAATGATATGAAGAAAGCTGATTGCCAAACATCAGTTGCAGGATTTGTAGCCTCAAGCAATGTAGGGTCCTGAAGGAACTAAATTAAATTGACAACTAAATTGTAAATTATAATTTTCAGAACAACTTGAGAAGTTTACAGTCCTGTCCTGCTTCCCAAACATTTCATTTGCTCCAAACATAGTATTTGCATACTGGGGGAGGGACTTGAAGAAACAAATAAAATACACATCTCGGCTGCAAATATATAACAGAAGGGGGAAATGTGCTTTCCTGAAAACTATGTACTCCACTCAGATTTATTGCAATGAAGACTGAGTAGCAGCTCTAAGTAAAATTGTTAATCCAATTATTAGTTCTCACATAAAGTCCCAGTTTCAAAAATCTTATATATGTATTTATCTCTCTATTACTGTCCCTGGACAAGGAGTAGAAATAGCATGAATATAGTGAAGTAAACCTGTAGAACTTCATAACAGCTTTATTCAAACTTTGACTTTGATTACAGCTTAAATGAATATGATCATTTCCTATATGTGAAATACAGCTCATGCAAGTATTAATATTTTTTATTTAATTGACTAAGTATAAATTAATTAAAATCTAGTCTACTTTTCTCTAAATTAATAAGTTTGTGCTGAATTAAGCATGCAATTTCTTGATTTTCGTTGTCAGTTTTCTATATAACTGTCATATCATTAGAGACTGCAGGTATTTTTTCAGTCCCTCAGTCACTTTGGTAATTTTAAAATTTAATCATCCTTTCCATCATTTGGGATACTTGATTGGCCCATGAATTTAATCGGAATGTTTATTAAGCATGGCTGTGAAAAACACGGGTTCTCATTAAGAGGAACTGGTCAAGCTTTTACACTGACAGCTGGTATCCACTCAGGTCACCAGAGGTCCTGGACCAACACTGATTAAAGAAAGGTGGTACAAACTAACTTGTTGTTCTGACCTTGATTCAATTGCTTATTGTTCAGTTCTTCAGGTTTCTCTGTATTGCTGTCTGAATTGCAACACAGAAATGCTTGAGTAATACAGAGGAATGACCTAGTTTCAATCTTGAAAGCAGCTAACTAGGGCAGTACAGAGCCCAGTGCCCCCTTAGCCAACTTTTTTTGGTCATATTACTTCCAAAATTTAGCCTCAAAGTTATCATCTAGGCACTGTTGTCCCATGAAACCTTTCTTTTCACAAAAGGACAAATGGTCAATTGAATACAACCGCATTATGCTCATTTTATTATGTTGGCTTCCAAACAGATCCTCAGTAGGTGAAGGATTCAATGCAGTATTGAAGTGCTCAACATCTCCAGCTTACCAAGTAGAGGCCTGTATTATATTATTCTTTGTACGCAACCATTTTTTGAGACTTGAAGGGCAGAAAGGTTAAAGAGCAGGAGGAAAGGTCAAGTCAGATAAGTAAAAGTCCATATTTCATAGAATTACTGTTTTACTTATCACTTTCCTTGAGATTTGACAGGCATGCTAGTGATTAGGTTATCACCTTCAAATAGATTTATAGGCTCTAGGGAATTTTTATTCAACCTACCCTTGGGGATGTCTGGATATAATGTCTCTGTGTTGGCATTTCTGATTTTTAAAGGTCTCATAAAATAATGAAGACAGCAGCAAACACTTTAGATTCACTAAATATTGCGATAGAAAATATTTAACACTATTCTAAATATGCCTGTTTACACTTCACATTGCTTTTGAATGCAATCTGCTACTATTCAAAGATAGTTTTAAGGCAGTGAATGAAAATCTGCATGCTCACTTTTTATTTGACTTTTGTCATCACAGATCTTGTTTTATGCAACATTAATTAACTTCAAGGGATTCTTTCATATTAATTGGACAGGTGAGCACTGAAGCAAACCCAGTAATGGATCTAAGCTTCTCATATACAGGAACAAGAGTGCACACTCAGTTACAATATATCCAGCAAGAATTTAAATAGGGACTTTTGCAAAAGCTTGTACCCTATGTTAGAATCAAACGCAGCTGAAGCATTGCCTTGCAACTACACGTCACAAATCCATGGATTTATTCAGCAGCTGACTTCTCAAAATATTTTCAGTCCATTATTGACAGAGCTGTAATCTTCACTATAAGTTCTCACAAAAAGTGGTCCTGCCACTTCTTCTCAAAAGACATTCGCATCTCTACCAAGCAAAAGAGCATCAGATACCATTTTATGCAAAACAAAAGTCACAGCATTGCTGCTAGAAGCAACAACCAGAAGTGACAACAAGATTCACAGGCAGCTGTCTGTTCAGCAGTAAGACTCCCCTCTGGCTGATATCTGGACTATTTCCTTATTGTGGATTTCAGTGCTGGTTTTTATTGGTTAAATCAGCCAACAGCATATGAAAGGGCTAATGTGATACCTGGACAACCAATGTCAGATTCATTTCAAAAGCAAAGACTTCACTGTGGTTTGAGTGATCAGCCTGCCTAGCAAGAAGTCTCTCAGATTAAACCTAATTTTAATTTTTTTTTTCAGTTTCATAGGGTCATCGAGTATTGCTTATACAAAAAAAATGAGCGAGATCTTTTTTGTCCTTTGTTGGTAACACTCATCAAATATTCACGTGGTTAGTACAGACATCTCACTATTATGAGAAAGGACATTTCCCCACAGGAAGAAGCTTTCTCAACTTACTGTTTCTTCAGCTTCAGAAAGCAGGTACCTACTTTGGGGGCAGGGAAGAGATGTGGGGGAGAACTGTCACCATTCCTTTCACCCATTTGAGACAAAAACATTGACCGTCAGCTAGTTTCTGACAATTGGCTGTTATTAAACTCCAACTTGCTGGGGCCAGCTGTGCCTAATTTGAGTCACTGGTGCAAAAATAACCAGTCAGCAGGAATTGAGGCAATTATGGGTAATTCTGCTGTAGAGCCGTCCTGCATCAGAATCCCAGGATTAACTTTAGGCTGGCACTCCAAGGTGATTGAATGAACAAAAGGCTTCAGTAAAATCATCAGTAGCTGGGATCAGTTTTTATATAAGCTGATTTCTGAGGTCCGTAACCTGTATTCTAATTTATTTACAGGTCGATTGTTGAAAGTCTTTTAGTGCCTGGTGGCGCATAGAGATACATAGTAATATCTTCAAGGATCTATTTGTTTACTGTTAAATATCCAGCCCTCTTGCCTATATGTTTGCCTATAATCCTTTTGCGACCAAATCAATCTCTAAATATCTTTAGTGATTTCTATACATTGCCTTGCACCTGCCTTGCTATATTGCAAAATAATACATTCAGTTTTCTTTTAAGAACTTTATTTTAAGAAAATACTTCCTTCTTCCTAGTTGAAAAACATATAAGTCTATCTGTCTTTGTAAGTACTTCTATGAACTGAAATTCATAAGTTCTGTATGTAGGCAAAAAAAAAAAAAAAGTTAGAAATAAAATTTTAAGTAACAAAGTCATTTTGACAAAAGACCCCGGAAAACATGGTACAACTTCATACTGCAAGACAGTATATCTTAAGTTGTTAATATGAAACCAGCAATTAGATGTGCTCTATCACCTAAATATCTTCATTAAAAACATAAGGTTTAGAAAAAATAATGAAAATAACCCAGCAAGCATTTTAAATTTCACAGACTCCTAACATTAATAGCAGTATTAGCAAGACAAATATACATCATCTCTAGCTTTATTTTTAAAGACAGTACCTTATGCTCAGCCCCTCTGACTCTGTTGTATCACTATTACAGAGAAAACTTTTCATAGAGAAAAATCTTAATTGTATGTGAGAATTATCACAACTTCCAAATTTCCAGCTGCTTAGGATACATATGACAGACAAAAATAGCAGGTATAACTGAAACTGTTTCCTTGACTCAGCTCCTGTTGAAGAAAGCATAAGCTCCCTACCTCTAACAAGGTATAATTTAGGACATCAAGCCTCTATTCAAGCTAATAAGTAGATCCATGTCCCTTCAATTATTTATTCCTCTGGCAGATAATTCCATTAACCCCCTCCTGTGCAATAATTTGTTCTGCCACATGTTAGAAAAATTATTTTCCAGCTGCTCAGCAATACTGCTACCGTAAATTTTAAGTATTTCCTGGTAGACAGCTGATACTCAACAGAGAGGTGAACAGTGACAACGGATACATGGAGGGTAATGTAGTAGTAAATAGCATAAGACAAATGTTAAGTTCCTGCAGCATGATGTTTGTGGACTGACAGCAAGAAGACATGCAAAAATACTGATGAATTATTCACTCAGCTCTAGCAATAAATTAAAGATTTTTCTGTGAGGTGAGAGCCAAACATGAAGTGAACACGAACACCTGTTACATAGAAGTTAACTTACTAGTAAATAGAACATCACAAAGTTGGTTAAGTCCATCCACCACGACATTTGTAGATTTACCATAACAAAATATGTAAAATAGAAAAGAATTATTCGGTTAGCTTAGGTAAATAAGAAACAATTTCATTTTCTACACCCTAGAGGACTGTCTGGTGAGTCCGTATGAAGAAATACATTACAACAGCAGCCTTTGCTTCTTTATTTTGTTTTATAGGAAGCAGCACAGCTTAGAATGCTACATACTTAGTGGAGGTTTAGGAAAACATTTTACACCTACACTAAATGGCATGTCCACAAGAGGTACAAGTTCCTGAATGGGTACCCAGCAACACAAATTTCTTGATCGAGAGTGGTAACAGCAGAAGTGTTCCCACTGTGCTGGAAAGGAACCACCAGGAAGGCAAGAAGATGTCCCATCCTTCAGTTCAAATGGAATAAAGATTACTAGACAGTCATATGCTTACCTAATGTATTACGGAGAAATAAAAACTAAGCAGCAGCTACAAAAAAATTAACACCACCCCCTCCCCATTCAGAAAGTCCTGTCTGACAGCACACATGTCAGATATTTCTAGACAGAGGTGGTATTGGCAACTGGTAAATCAAGATCAGTTGGCTGCATTCCTCTTTTCTCCCCACTGTTCACATATTCCTGGAGGACTTACATGTTTGTACTGTTTCTACAGAATCATTTCCTATGTAAAATACAAATATCTCACCTTTTGGTTTGAATAAACACCCATACATACATACATATATATACACACACACATATGATATGCGCGTGAGTTAATCCTGTTCTATGGCTAGACGATAGAAGAGCATTTTTAATTAGCAGTTTGATCAAAAAAAAGAATTACATGGTCTGAAAAAATATGGGTTTAAAAAACGTAAGGTAACAGAAATCCAGCCACTGGTTTTAATGTAGAGAAGAAAAGGCATGGCATGCTTTACGAATGCTAATGCATGTGACAGAAAATTATCAGCCTCATTTCTCAGTAAAAAAATTCAAAATTCCAGGCTTACATGGTTTACCAAAAAATACACAATAAGTCACTGCTGAATTCTGAAAGTAATCCCAAACCTAATCCCCAGACCACAGCGAGTCCCTAGGGAATTATTTATGGATATATTTTTCACTGAAATTGTGTTTTCCATTCTTTCCATTGCATTTAATAGAAATCATGGCTCAATACCCTTTAAATTTATTATATTTCATAAGCAACGGAAAGTGATGAGTGCAGACTGAAGCTGCTCCCTCCCTCTTTACAAGCCTATCAGCCCCATACAAATCCCTTTCCACCCTTAAGATCCCGGGACTTGTAGTTGCCCCCTGTCTCTGCCAAGTCCTGTCAGAGAGCTGGTCTGCAAGGTGGCCGAGCCCTGGAGGCCCAGAGACCCTGGGACACTGGGAAGTCATGTCTGGAGTCAGGGATGCACAAAGTCACTCAGGTAGGAGCAGGGTCACAGCTGAGACGGGTAGCTCCTCTCTGGCCACCCATTCCCTGTGTGGCACCGAGCACAGGCTGCAAACCACCCACCCAGCCAGACTGCCACTTTAGTCCTTAAAAGAGCCTCTGTAAAAATTAAATCCAGGTTGGAATGAAGAAACGAGCGTTTGGGAAATTTTTTACAAGTGACTGCAATGTGTGAAGAAAACTGGGAATTCTTACAATGGGAATCATAGAGCCAGAGACCTACTGCAGTATCAGTTGTTCCTCATGCTGAAATGCTTCTTAATTAACTTGAGAAAATGTGTACCAAACAGCATTTTTAAGCTGTTTGCATCACCTGTTTACTTGCTTATATTAACTGCAGTTAAAGCCATGGTTTTTTTGGATCATTTTAAAGGAAATCTAGGCTGCCATAAGGAAATGTTATATATCCCAGCCTGATCGTACTTAAGCGATAATGAAACTATAGCTGAAGAGGGCTTGGTATAATCACATCACTGAATTCAACAACAACAAAAAAATCATTTTATTCCAGAATTCAGGATGTTTCCAGCCAATGGAAAAAAGCAGAGGGAATTACTCTGACAGTGTGGGAAGACATGAAATAGCACTTATGAGCTTATCACCCAGGGGGACAGTCAGAAAGGACTGAGCAAGGACACTGGCATGGAAAGCCTGTTTCTGGATACAGAGGGACTGAGACAGCTAAAAATGAGTCTAGGAAAGAACCTCTGGCTAGGTGAAGAGAATGAACAAAAAGATAAGCGAATGTAGGGAGAATTGGCATGCATAAAGCTGTCCATTGGTGTGGGACACATCATTTAACTCTTCTTGTCACAGAAGATATGTGAAATCTACCAGTAAAGCATTCTCTCCCGTCCAGGGCTGGTTGATATGGCGGTAGGAAGCTGTTATCCTCAGTGAGGTACCATAGAATCATAGAATCACCAGGTTGGAAGAGACCCATCGGATCATCAAGTCCAACCATTCCTATCAAACACTAAACCATGTCCTTCAGGACCTCACCCACCCATGCCTTCACAGCCCCGTACCATGTAGGGCTGTGAAGCAAAGGCTGAACACTACATTGAAAAGCTGCAAAACTGATGCCAAAAGTGAAAAAAACTGATGATGAAAAACCAATGAAGAAATTTCACTGAGGAAAAAAAGACATAGTAAAGTCTTAAGGCCACAAAAGAAAACTAAAAAAAAACATAGTTGTCTCATATTTAGTGACTGATTAGTGGATGATACCCAAACCTATCATACATTTGTTTATCCTTTCAGTTCCTGAAGAAACTGGAATGTAAATGTACCATTGTTATAAACGTCTTACATGCAGAACAGCTGAATACTGATTTAAAATAGAAATTAGTATTGCCTTTGTTGCACAATTCATATGTAATGCTAAGTAATTCCTTTATTCAAAGTTTTTCTACAGGTGGTCCTTTACCTCCTGGAAAGTGTTCTATCTTCATTAACTCCCTAGCAGAGAGCTTTAAAAATTGATCTTGCTTACAGATATGCTATTGCAGCAGTTAATTAAGTCAATGACGTTATGGTACAAAAATGAAAAATAGCAAGTAATAATACATGAATATACTGAAAATATCAGCATTTGCTTTCTCATTTCAGCGATCCTTTATGACAGAGTATTTTTATCTTCTTTCTGTGACCTGATTCCCTAGTTATAATTCCCTAGTTACATGGAGAATTTATTTTTCATCTTTCTGTTTTGGCAATAAATAAATTAATGTTCTTAAAGCACTAAGACTTTTCGAATTCTGTACAAAAGCCAGAAAGAAACTAATTCCATCTTAGCAGTGTGTATTCACTTGCATATCATAATTTTGAACAAGAAATGGAGCAGAAAAGGGCATTTCATGACCACTGTCTGTCTTTTATAGGAAGTAGAGTCCTACCAAAATAACGTGATCATTGTTTTGAAGATACTGTAATTTCACATTAATAAAAGTCTGATTAAAAGTGAGCAGACAGCATCAATTAAAGAAATTCTCAACACTGTTCAATTTGAGTTGATGTTTTAATATAGTATTTTGTTTTCAATGCTGTCTGTGTCTCAACACTAGGCAGTGTTTAGAAGAGTAGTTGGACTAGAAATAGTAGTAAAATAATAAATCAAATAAAAAAAAGATAAAGCCTATCAGTAGTGCTTAGAAGCTTCGCTTCATGATAAGAATACAAATGAAAAGTTGTAATTTTTTTCTTCTTTTCATTTAAAGAAAGTGGGTTAGAACAAGCCCATACAAAGATGATTGATGGAGTATGGTGGTATTACGAGCAATAGTCTGAAAATGTCTCAACAGAGAGCCTATAAATTTGAGTTCACACATCTCTGCCTTTCACAGATCACAGTACCACAGAGCAATGTCTTCTATATGACCTTCCTCTGTCATGTTTGCTTTATGTATTGTCTCTGTCTTAATGCAGACACTTGTACTGGGGTTTTTACAAATCGATAGGGAGGAGCAAAAAAGGGACCTGGCAAAAGGTTACCCCAAACCTTCAAATGAACTGTCTGGCTAGAGTCCAGTCAGTAGTCAAGAAATTAAATACGCTTTCAAACTCAGTGGGTCACACTTAGAGGAAGACAATGGAAGAACACTTACTAACGCTGGAGAGAAAGTCAGGCTGATATTTTTGTCTTCCCTTAGATCCACATACCATAGAGACACTTTGGGCCAGTTGCTAGAGCTTAGAAGGTTAGGAAAAAACTCACATGTCCTAGTTCGGAATTTATCTGACTCGGCAAGACAGCTGAAGGTCAATAGAGTCTTTTGGGAAAAAGAGCTTGGTAGTCAGGAAAAGCTTAAAAAATATATTAAGTTTTTATTGGTTTTGACCATGGAGTTTATAACACTAAGATGCTATAACACTATTTGAATTGTCTCGCTTCTAAGACTAGTGACAGAGAAATACAAAGGAGAAAAGTTATTTCCATGTGTGCATAAACAGGAACGTCCAAGGAAACTGATTGTGCCTATCCCAAATCAAGGATTCCTTAAAAAGTAACAAAGTAGAGATAACCAGACGATAAGGAACAAATAGAAAATAAAGGGTTACAAAACCAAATCTACTGTTTTGGTGATCTTATTTTTGTAAAAACATGTAGTTTTCTGAGAGATGCTGTAATAGCTCTTTAACTGTCATAAGCAGGAGTTGAAACTACTGACTATTCTGCTCAATTATACTCCAATAGCTTAAGATCAACATAGATAAATACACAGCTCCCATCACTGTGACATGTGAGCACACAGAGGTCCATCCCATTCCATGCATTCATCAATGCATCGGTTTCCACCAAAACCTATGATCTCTGTTAATATTTATACAAGATTTTAGGCTTTTCATATTCCATATATCACCTCTTTTCCTAAGCCACAGATAGCTACAGTCTTGCTAAATATTTTATGATCATCAAATAGGCAACTACAAAATGAATTTGAACTTATTGTGCTTGCAGTAATATAAGTAAAACTCCTTGAGAAGTTTTTAGCAATTATTTCAAATTCTTTCCTGTATCTAGTCAGATTTCGTTGTCATTAAGTTTCTTCTTTCTTACTTCTAGAATGAAATATATTTGAAAGGTGTTTCCACCTAAACAGAAATTTAAAGTGACTATGGTGGTTCTTTGTACATTCCCAAGACAGAAAAAGTGACGTTAATAAAATGTGAAACGTCATGAATTAGAGGTAGTAAAATATTTAAACATAGTTGTAGTTATTCTGTAAGTATGACACCCCATCCATGCCAGAAGTATACACGAAAATTAATCAGTGCTTTTTTGTCTTCTTCTTCTTTTTTCTTTTCTTTAATACATCTTTTAAACACAGTGAACCGTTCACTAGACATGTTCTACTCATTTCACAATGGAGAAATTTTAGAGCATTACATTTATGCCACTGCATCCCAAATCTCTTTAAGCCAGTATCTGGTAAATGGAAGTAATAGCATAGAATGACACAGAATTCTTAAGATGCCATTATTCAGCATTTCTGAACTGACTTTCTGCTTCATCATACCAAAGCTGAAAGTAAGGTTTTAGAGTTTTTGGATAGCCTTTTGACAGCAATTGTTAGGGATGAAATTTGATCAATTATACTATAAAGCTTGCAATATTTACAAATAGGATTATATAATTTAATTCCTAATAATACAGGGGCCTGGTCTCCTTACCAAGATACCTGCTATTTCTAGTGGTAACCGTTAGTGTGATTAATTCCACAGAATTAACCTGCAGAATAGACTTTATATAATTTGCAAAGTATGATTAGCAAAGCTAATTTTTACTGAAATCACATTCTATGCTTTTGCTCATGAATGGACCATGTTCTTACTTTAATTTGAATGCAAACAATCGTAACAGATTTCACAGTACCTATTTTTAATCTTCTCTCCCCTTCCTCAACGAATATGACTTTTATATTTCTTCTCTGACTACATAGTGAACTCATTTATATCCTGTTTCAGTTTCCTATCTGATTAGTTCTTTTCCCTACAGATTTAGTTTTGCTGAACCATGATGGTACCACACAGACAGCAGAACAAAATATAAAATTCATACATAATCATGCAAGCAGAGACAGAATACCTGCAACTCCTATTCACTTCAAAGAAGCTGCCATTGTTTAATATCTTTAGAAGTTGCACCATTGTTTATATTCAGCAGAATACATTATCCTGGCATATAGCACTGAATAATTATCAGCAGATGAATGCACACTGTAAAATAAACACCAGAACTGCCACAGAAAGAAATACTGTCTTTGCATTCACTCTTGTATCCAGAACAATCACGCAATCTTTTTTTTTTTTGGGAGGGGGAAGCCTGAAAAAACCATTGAATGAAAACCTTCCCCTATCTTTAGGTTTAACAAGAGTACCACTGAAAGAACATGTACAAAGCTGGGGACAAAGCTCTGAGAAAAGCATATTGAATTTCCATCAAGAATCCCAAAGATTTTACTACTATCAGCAGACTCAGATAAAACTCTATACATAAGCACTTCTCTGTCTTGCAAGAGTGTATAATAGAAAAAGGAGCAGCAAATTTTGTTATCATCGTCAGTTCTATTCAGATAGGCATATAGTGATACTGTTCCCTCACATGAAGCACTTTGTGCAATTTATAGGGCCATTTGGAAATGTGAGCAAGCTGGCATTTATTACCAGCTGCATTTGCTGTAGCAGAGATGGTGCAAGTAATTTCCATCTAGAATTAGAATGAAGTGATGGCAGTATCCCACTGCCAATAAACACATAGTCTAGTAGCTCAGCAACAAAATTTAGGTTAGAATAGACCTATCTTGCTGATAACTTTAGTCACAGAATTAGAATCTCCTACATTATCTAGTAATCTTTATACAACATGTTGATTCCACAGCTACAGTTAGGACACTTGACTTTTGCACATCTGTTCCTATGCTCTACGTTAGTTCTCAAGGAAAATAAACTCTTTTTTTTTAAGGCATTGTGTAAAGTAATATCTAGCAATATCTCTCTATAGGAACTGGTTTTTGCTGGCAGTCTTAAATTAGCACTGATATTGGTAGGCCTTAGTTAATATAGCCCAGAAGCTTAAAATAAACAATCAGAACAGCAGACCACATGGATGAAACTAGCTTGAGGTATCAGGTTCACTGAGCTTGAGTCTGAATTTTTCATAGAATCATGGAATCATAGAACAACCAGGTTGGAAGGGACCATCCAGTCCAACCATTCCTATCAAATACTAAACTATGTCCCTCAGCACCTCATCTACCCATACCTTAAACACCTCCAAGGAAGGTGAATCAACCACCTCCCTGGGTAGCCTTTGCCAATGCCCAATGACCCTTTCTGTGAAAAACTTCCTCCTAATCTCTAGCCTAAATCTCCCCTGGTGGAGCTTGAGGCCATTCCGTCTTGTCCTGTCCCCTGTCACTTGGGAGAAGAGCCCAGCTCCCTCCTCTCTACAACCTCCTTTCAGATAGTTGTGGAGAGTAATGAGGTCTCCTCTTAGCCTCCTCTTCTCTAGGCTAAACACCCCCAGCTCTCTCAGCCGCTCCTCATAGGGCCTGTTCTCCAGCCCCTTCACCAGCTTCGTGGCTCTTCTCTGGACTCGCTCCAGAACCTCAACATCCTTTTTGTGGTGAGGGGCACAGAACTGAACACGGTATTTAAGGACAGTTTATTTTGAACAGTTACTAAAGTCCATATGTAAAATTGATCTAGTTATTTGTAAATCTTGGGCCAGTTTAAATCTCGAGATGCCCCTCTTCCTTACCAAATGGAGACCTATTCCTCTCTGCCCTTTACTTTTTAATTATTTAATGGTGAAACTAGAAACCATTGTGTGAAAATTTGACTACGTGAATGGAAGGATTCTTCAGAAGAATCAGAGGAATATTATAGCTGAAGTTGCTTTGAGCAGCAAGAAGCACCTGGAAGTGGCTTACACTTGTGCCAGTTCCCATGTTGCCATTTAAGGATAAGATGGCACTAAAAGTAGGTCACAAATGTACCACTTCACTTTGTGAGAATTGAGCCCTAAACAATTAAAGTAGAGCTGCTGGAATAACTAGTGTGTGAAGAAGAAATGAAAAAGGTTAAATATTTGATGGAGTGGTGTCAAAGCATCCCATTAGTATTATGCCCCTGCTTCATGGCTTTTCTGAGAAAACTTGTAAGCTCAGCAGCAGCACTTCAGCAATATCATCTGAATACATAAAAGCGTTCTAGTGAAACTTGTGACCAGCAAATCTGCATGAAACTGAGAGCAGGAGGTAAGTGAAAGAGAACTTCTGAACATCTACAATTTGATCATTCAAAAATGAGATATTTGTTCAATTTGCATAATTCAGGGTAATAACCTAAATCTCAGGCTCCCTCAGCTTCTTGATCAGACTCCAGTATACTTAATAAATGTGTTACCAACAACTGCTAACTTTTGCAATCTAAACCCCCACACTTTAGTGATGCAACTTAAGTTTAAGAGTTGTTGCTGTTGAATTTTATCCAAAGACAGTTTGAAAGCAGGACAGATGTCTCAGTCCTGCATGCAGATAGGATCCTCCAGGTAGTCATTTGAATCAGCAGTAAAACAATTAAGCTGTGGGTTTCTCACTTTATATCTATAGTTCAATGTAAAGAAACAACAGATCTATTATTAACTGTGACTTCATGGGGTAGGCAATGAAGACAACCTTTCGTAGCCTTTTTTCCAGTGCCAGAAGGTGGTGGATCTATTCTCCACATCAAGGTTTTTTGGGACCTAAACAAAACTAACACTGCAATCTGTTATGTGCTATTTGTTGGAAGAGATGTTATAGATTCGGGTTCATTGCTACAGAGCTCATGAAATGTTTTGAAAACAGATGAGGATAGCCAATGCTTTCTGGCCATCACATCCTCTATCACACAACACGACTGCAATATACCTTCTGTCAACAGAAATAGCATGTCATGCTGAAATCTACTTTAGCTATATCAAAACTGTCACTGATAAGACAGTCTCCTCTCACCGTTGCTCTATCTTTACCAACCGATTCCCTCAAAAGATACTGTATGATTTCAGACAAACTTTATTATAGACTATAGAGTAAGCAGAATCCTTATTCTTTCCTTTGAGCTACCTGCCATCTCATTTTGAACAGAGGCAAGTAGTCAGCAGGTTAGCTGCTTAACTTAAGGTAACTGAGTAGGTAGCTTAATTTGTTTCCTGTGAAACTTTACAGAGCTTGGAAGTAGCATTTTTTAGATAAATATTATTTTAAAATAATAAAATACTAATAACTCGAGACATTTCCAATAGTGTAGAAATAGCTACGAGACACACAAACCAATTATCATGTAATCAATGTTTTGCTGAGCAGTAAACTTACTTTGAGGCTTCTTTCAAGCTCCACAATGGAATTTCAGACTGACCCAGGACAGAAATATCTTTCCATAACCCAATAATTTGGATTCTTTTCAATTAAAACATTAGAGTGAAATATTCTCACTTTACCTGGCTATAATGAAAAGAGAATGATGATGAAACTCAGGCGAAACAATATTTTCACAACTGGCAAGTATGTAATAGGTTCCAGGCTTCTTTCCACATGCTTCTATGTTTCATCTCCAGAGACAAGCTGAGATTCAGTATATCAAAAATACATGAAACATCATGAGAAAGAATCAACTCCTTGCCAACATCAATAGAATGAACACTTTTTCTGACCAATAAAAGTGATATTTCTGTAGGTTGTTATGTTATTTTAGATAGCTTAGGGCCTGATCGTGCAAGTTAATTGGATTCAAAGGAGTTCCTCAAAGATTAGGTAGTATCTGCCAATAATAACTGTTGCTAAAATCAGAGAGATGTTTTAGAAGTAAAAATAGAGAATAGATAATCCAGGGATGGTTTTTTTTTCCTGAGAATACAAAAAATATTTAAGTGCTTTTTTACTTCTATAGCAGATGTCATATGGTTTCTGATTTAAATTTCTTGCCAACAATAGATTTCTCTCAGGCACACATTAAACCCAGCTTCAATAGTTAATTCCACAAATTAAACAATTCTACTACATTTACCAAAATGTCCTCCATATTTTCTGATTACACAGACAGATACAAATAGGACATCAAGAACTGAAAGTCAGAAGACACAAGTATTCTGAATACCTTCTGAGAGCTTGTTCATTTAGGGACCCCACTACCCGTAGATAATTTATGTGTGCTCATTGCAGCTATTGCTGATTTAAGATAATAAGACAGCTCACTAACCTCAGTAAAGAGACTCATAGGCTTGAAAGATGGGATAAGACAAAAAGAACAAGCGTGCTGAGCGTGCTGGATTAAAAATTTATAATTTTAATATCTTCGTATTTCCATATTCTATGTTCATCAGAATCTGAGGCATGAAATAGCATTACTTTGTTTCTTTTCTGCCTCCAGGTATACAGCATCAAACTGATAGGCTGGTTCGTATAACACCAGCTCTCTTATCATTCCATTTATAATGAGAATTGTGTTTTCTCAGTATGATGTTGATGCAATATGACCACCTCTTCAGCTTCTAAAGATGTGGACATGTTAAATGGATACAAATATTGATAAAACATCATTCCACCCATGACAGCAGATGTGCCATACAAGGGGGGCTCTTAGGGATGAATCCTAGGAAATAAACTATGCATCATCTGATTTTTCAACCCAAAGAAATACTTCTTCAAGGTCTGTACAGCCGAGCAGCTTTAGACTGTTTGCTTCCACATTAATTAGCTTATTCACAAACACCTCAAGTCTTTCACTATGTGCAAGAGGGCTATTTATTTGGCTTATTTCCTGCAGAATGGGCACCGAGGCTGGATTTGGAACTCAAGTTTACAGAAATACAGAAGCATCTCTGTTCTTCTATGATCTCAAATCCAGGCATTAAACTATAACATGTAAGGTGGTCCTCTGGAATAACAGGATGCACAATACATAGAATCAAATAATCACCAGGTTGGAAGAGACTCACTGGATCATCGAGTCCAACCATTCCTATCAAATATGCACAGGTTTGGGTCAGATGTTACACTATGGCATACGATGAGAGAAATAGGGTGTTAATTGCAGATTGTATCACACCGTAGGGCACCTATGTGCATGTTTTCAGGTACATGATCATTATCAAGTACAGGGTAGCTTCTTGAGTGATTCCTGGCAGAATCAGGGTCCTACCATAAAAGTGAGAAGTGCTGGAAACAATTCAGTTGCCTACTTTAACATGAAGCCAAACAAATATTAAGAATCCTGCTTCACCTTACAGACTATTTAGAGAACTGAATGCAAAATCTTTCACTTACAGGTTGCTGAAAGTAGTTCTTTATGTGGCATTTAATAGATGCATGTTAATTTATATAAATGAGGTTAATGGACACAAAAATAAAGGAAAACAAGCAAAATAAAGCTGTATACATTTGAAGGTATACTGACAGTTAACATACTTTTCCTTATAGGAAAATGACCTTCAGATTCTGTGATTCTATTAAATTATCAAAATATGTGAAAAATAATTTAATGTCTTTAAATGTTACATTTTGAAGCTTTCATTTAGGTTGGGTAGCCACTGAGGTGGTAAATGTCCTCACCTCTATTTAAACTAAGCCCTGTGCAGTAGAGCAGTTTTTCCGACTAGGAGTTAAGTGGTTCACTTGGAGATTTGGTTTATGCTCAAATGACTTGGCAAGACTAAATTCAGTGATTATGAAACTTCACAGATTTTCAGACATCCTAAAAATAGTAGAAGGGAGTTTGATATTATATACTAAGGCGTAATAACAACACTGACATTTTTTTCATTAAAATATTTTTTGAAAAGATTAAGAGGAAGAGGCAGAAATTATTCACAGAACTGAACAGTCACAACAAAACCCCAATTATTAAGAAGAAATTTTGCCACCCCTCAAAAAAATGACATATTTCTTTGAATTCACCATTTCAGTAATTAAATTTCAAAATACTTAAGTTTCAAAACTTTTCAAATATTTACTCTAGTATGTAAGAAACAGTGACTTAACTGAAAACATTATCAGGTAAGCTCTGCAGTAATTAGCAGTGTACGTTAGTAGTACTTAAACACAGGTCATGATGTCCTTACCAGATATCACTCCCCAAAGATGCAGAAATGTAGTCCTTTTGGGCAGCAAGTAATTTAGGATCAAAACCTAGGAATAAAGGAGCTTGTATATGTCAAGGAGGGTGACAAAGTATTCCCAACACTTATAGTTCACTTGAGAACATATGAAAATTATGAAGACTAGTGACATTCAGAAGAGTGTGATAAAATAAAAGCAATTTAACGTACTTAAATATATTTTTATTCCTAAACCTGGATTTTAAGTGTACATGATAATCTATATCTACAGGAATCAGCCAACCTGAATAACGTTTTCTCTCTCTGAATTTCAAACTCAGTCTATGACAGTTTCAGAGTCTTTCTCTAAAGAAAATTATAAAATCCATCTGTTCTGACAAGCAAAATAAATAAATAAATCTGAACCCTTTTCAGATTCCAAGCATGTCAGTTAACTTTCTCTATTAACACTCTTTGGATAGAAACAGAATATAGAACGCTCAAGAGCTAATATTGGAAAATCTAAACAAAAACTGTAATCAGATTTTAAGACAGACAATATAAAGCATTGTAATTAACTGTGTTGGAATAAAGTGGTCTTTATTAGTGCAAATGAGCTCATTTGCTATAGGAATGAATATTTCACAATCTAATCCAGAATGTATTGACATCAGCCAAACATTTACATTTCTTCCATGGACAGATTTTTATTGACCTTGTGATGTGACATATCTACTGTCACTAAGCTACAAAATGGGAATCTCACCCTGCCTCTCCTCTTTTATATACAGAAAGCAACTAATTTGTCAGCATGCCAGCTTTAACTAGCTGAGATGAAGGTAAGCTAATTTAATAGGAACTGTTCAATAGCTTCGACCCACCTGACACTGTCAGTTAAAGCAGCTCCACATTGCAGTGTCTTTCACTATTTCCAGCTCTTTCTTGAACAGCAAGTCAAATAATATGCTTAGGAGTCAATAGGCCTGGCTTTTTCTCAAGGACATTCTTTTGATGCCAGGAACTGTCAAGTGGGAAAACACGTAGCGTGAAGGTGAGAGGACGCTAATTAAATATACATAGTTCTGGCCAAAGAAGAATGAGGCACAGCTTGCTATCTGAAAACTCAGTTGCCTGCTTGACTGAGGTCACAGCTGTTGACTTGTACAAGTTCTTAAGTTGCGGTCTCAGTATGAGATGCTTTAACACTCTTAAATACTAGACAAAGGCTATCTTCAAGGATTCTGCATACAGTTACATATGCTTCTGTAGTTTAAAGGGAGAGATAATAGAGTCCTTATTTAAGCCAGCTAGAATGAGTATGTGTCTTTTATCTATCAAACTTTGAGGTATTACGGTATTTCCTGAAACCAGAGAATAATTTATGCTGGTTACGACATGAGTGATACTATTAATCATGTCCATGCAGCAACTGACTTTCTAAGGCTTATTTCAAAGTGTGATTCTAACCTCAACACCCTTCAGATTAGATTTGTTATAGCGAAGAGCAATAAACAACAAGTAAACTGTTTATATACATTCATTTGGGTTATTTAACAGAGGTGAGTGTCTGTGTTCCCATCCATGTCAAACAATTTCATGCCATGAAGCTAACATAAAAATATCAAATGGCCTAATGCTTTCCTCCCTTCTTCCCTTTGCTTTGCATTACTGATTGGTCTCATTTAATATATATTATCTAAAATCAAACTTTCTACTACCTAGAGATGAATGGTTATTTTATTTATGTTATAAAGTATAGGTACATTTTTTCTAATGATTGCTGTTGGACATAGTTATGCAGTGCAAGTCCTCAGCAGAGCTCCCTGAACGGTGCATCCTTACATTGGCAAGGCTCAGTGCAGCCCTGTGCCGATGTGCCAGCGAGCATCCCATTCATGCAGTACCGTAAATGAGCTCATTTACGGAGTCAGAGTTTATTAGGACTTACTGGCTTGAGCACTCAGCCTTCTGAGCACAGCAATACTGCAGGTGGGCTGGCATCTCTGCCTCTGCTCCACAAAGCCTGGAGCACCCTGGTTTAGACTCCAGTCACTTCGACTGTGATACAGGTACATCTTTTGGATGACCTTATTGTAACAGTTACAAAGTTGAAGTATTTCTTACATATCCATAAGGCAAAAAGATCAAGTATTATTACTGGTATTTGCTTGCACTTGGGAATACCACTCCCAAAAAGCTGTCAGAAGACTATAATTTTGACCTCAAAGTTGTGGCATTTAAGGCGTCTTTCCATTTTGTGAAATACCATCCTGACCAGCAGAGTCTACATGCTGTGTATAACATATGAGGATTTCAGCCTTCCACGGACGCCTTGGTAGCAACAAATCTACAAATGCGTTCATTTTGCTTACATATTTGTGCAGGAAGAAGAGATTTTATAAAGTAGTTTACAGTTATGAGGACTATCTCTCCCTTCAGACTGAAGGGTAATCACATCCCACATTATCTGTAAATGGATAGATGAGGAAGTGCTCAGGACTGGGCTTATATGAGTGAAAAATTATGCAAGTTAACACTTTTAATAGTTACACCATTTCACACTAACAACTAAGCACTTCAAACTCCCAAATTTCCTATTCCTAGTACATAAATATAACGGTCTACCATTCATTATTGCTTCCATTCTCTTGCAATTTTATCAGTCTAGGGCCAGGGAGAGAGTGCTTCCTGGGAAACTGAATTCTTCCAGTTTTCCCTAACAAACACACAAATGACACTGCACATTTAATGTCTAAGATTGACCTTTGTTAATCAACATAACAAAGAAGAATAGGGGAAAACAGAAGTTCTTGCTTTCTTCAGGGGCTGAACTTGACTATCCTCTACCAGAATGTTTTCAGGTCTGAAAGCTGAGGGTTTAAATATAGTCTGATAAATTACTAATATGCTATTAAACTAAGTCCCTTGGATTATTTGAGAGCAATCACAGGTCTCAGTTCATAAGCTTTTCAAGTTAACAGCTTTTTTTTATTCTTTTCCCAGGCTGTAACTGTATTACTCTCTGAACACATTTATATATAGGTTGAAAGCAATATAGTTCATATTCCTTAGGAGCAACATGGTATTGCTGAAGGCAAAATCTTCAGCAAGATTAACACATGCTTCACTAGATCCTGTTTTTCACTTCCGTTTACCTTTGGTTGTATTTTTCATGCTTACTTGGTTACCAGTTTCTGTATATATGCATCAGTCCCTTGAGTTCAAGATTGGGCTGTCCATGGATAAGTAGGTTGCACACGACTGAGGAATACCCAGCAGCTGCCTTATTTACCTTGCTTGATTTCAATCTATTCACGTAATATTGTTAAGATAAACATACTGAAATCGCAGGCGCTTCCTGCCTCACTGCAATTACAGTCTTGGGTGTCACACACAGTCCATGAAAACCTGGCTGAAGCAGTTGGCAAAATTAAGCTCTGTGGGTCTGCTCTGCCAGCTCAGAAGAGCCTTCCCCACAAATCCTTCTCCCATTTACTGTGAACTTCCAGCAATGTAGCTCAGTTGATTGCAAAGGAATCCCTTATATTTATAAAAATGTAACTTGTAGCAAATTTTGTCCTTTTGGGCTTAAACACAGACAAATAGTGGCTGCATTTGCTAGTTGCAAACCCTTTAACACATTATGCTTTGTATTCTGATACTGTGCTACAATCAGGCTCGTATCCAAATTTACAAAAAGAAAAATTACATGCTTTGGTCTTTTCCAAAACCATGTTATTTCCAGAGTATTTTTGAAATGCAGCCACAGAGAGAGGAAATACAAACATAATCTTAAAGAAAACTGTAAGTGACAGTAGCTTGTGATAGGGGCAAACAGGACGAAGATAAAATGTTCAGGAAAAATATTTTTGACTTACCATTCATCCTGAAACAATTATAATATATTGATGGTAAACAAGAAATGTGAGATACTATTATTTCTACAAAAAAAAATACGTCAGCTCTACCCATTGGCTGTTCTCTAATTAGTGCACCTTAGGCAATGACCCACTTTAAAAAAAAATCAGAAAAAATCAAGTTATTTTCCTCCTTCCATTTCTTTGGGGCAGGAAGCACGTCAATGTTTGTAAACTGTTATGTAAATGCATAGCACTACACAAATTTTGTTAACAATGAAAGAATTCTTTGTACAAAATCCAGATATTAAGAAGTAACCCTTTTCTAGTCAAGGACTCTATTACATAGAGTCATGTATCCCAGTATGGCCTAATAAAGCAAACCCCACAACAGAAGCTTTATGCCACACAATCTTGCAGCTTCATGAGCACATGAAGGGTGGTTTCAAAATTGCCTTTAAGTGTAAGTGCTCCTGAAGCAAGGACTTGGTGACCACAGCTGATTGTGTATGAATGGCTCGGTCTGTCAGCGGAGTACAAGTTCTCCCCTGTCATATAACGTCACATCTGTATTTTAGAGGTGGAAAAAAATCACCTTCCTCTTTCTTTGTCACTTTTGTAACATGAGAACATTTCTTTCTTTTGTCTCATTTGAATGTACAAGGAAATATCGGTTATCTTTTTGTGATAAATAGAACTTGCTGCATAGCAACAACTGAGTTGGAGATCACATTGTAAGTTAGAGTGGGGAAATGATTCATTGGCTCCAGTGAATCGTTAAAAGCATTTGACTTGCAAGCAGCCTTTATTGTGCAACTCAGAATGAGATTTTTACAGAAGCCCTGTGCTAGCAATGCAGTGCCATTCAGGTCTCTGAGCTTAGAAAGAGCACAGCCGTAGCAGTAAGGTGTGGGCTGGAAATGAACAAAAGGGTCTCTGCAGCTTTAAAAGGGTATCGTAGGGCAGCTGTAGAGCATCCTAGTGAAGTTATCTGCCTTGTATAAGTCATTGATTCGTGACAGATCTGGCCGATAAATAATGTGTTATTATCTTCTTTAAAACTGAAATTTTTGAATGGAACATATGTTTACAGGAACTTTACGTAGAGCTTTCTAAATTTTCTGGTACTTCAAGGTTTGATGAGATATTAAAAATTTAGCAGCCTAACAGAATGTTGAACAACTCACCAGTTATAACAAGGGCACAGGCCATAAATCTAGCTAATGTGTTCAATTTTGGCTCAAACTTGACTCAAGAGGATTTTCATGATCTGTGTTTCTTTCATAAAATTTGCGATTTCATACCTGTTGCCTAAACAGCTATTTCACATGAACTCTAGTACATAATCACATTTGTTTGTTTTGCTTAGGGAAGCGTGGAGTTTGGATTTTTTTATTCCAAATAAAGGCAAATAAGAATTTATGCCACTGGTAGTGTGTGCATCAAGATTTAGGGTCACCCATATGATTAAATCAAAGCTTGACTTCCAAGACTAGTAGTGAAACATGTATAATAATCAGTCCTTGCTGAGAAAAAACCAAACCAAACCAAAACAAACAAGGCAATTAATAACACTTATCTATATCTTTTACAAAACTCTAAGAAGTTTCATATTTAAAAGAGAAATAAAAAAATCTGATGTCTGATTTCACATTTCATAACAATAACCTAGACAACATGTTGATTTAACCTTATTAAATAGAATATCATGTCCATGTAATCTCTCAACCATATGTACATTCAGTAGTAATATTTGTTTCTCAGTGTATTCCTGCACATTTTCTAGGACTCAAGGATAGATCAAGTTATAAACATTTTTTAAGTTAAATACAAATACACAGCTGCACAAACGCTGTTTTTCCTATCCATACCAGAGAGTAAAAAATGATATTTTAACTGTTATAGCAGAGAAAAATTGCATTTACACTAGCTTTTAGGAACCTTACTGTGTGTCATGCTAGTTAAAGTCAGAAGCCTTAGCAGCCTTCTAGTAGATAGTTTTAAATAGGCTGGAGCTCATTATGTCTAGTGATCACTTCTCACTAGAGATATTTTCTCTTTTCTTACTAATTGTATTTGGAATTATGAGTGTTGGCATTTGACCTGTTCCAAACTTAAATTTGAATGGAGCCGAGTGCATGCATGTTCTCACTTCATCAAGGAAAACTAGCTACTAACAGAAGATGAATTTAGATTATGGTATGATCTTCAACAGGAGTACCAGCAGTATCAACCTGCCTGAAAAACATTGAATGAAGAAATTATAATAGCACTTCCAATTTAATTCCACTCCTTAGTTATAACAACCTACTGAGAGTATGTTATAGGGCCATTTGATCAATTGATGGTATTTAGAGATATTAAATATTCCACAATATTGGTCAAATCATGAAACCAAGATGCTAAGAATATCTTTCATGCTTACTACTCCAAGGCTACTTTTGTTCAGACCATGTATTCATCAGAAATGATCTGAGAGCTAATGAAAACAGGGAAGTAATTATTAAAACAGACTATTTTTTAAAAAATATAATACATAATTAACACATGGAACTCATTGCTGCCAGGCATCATTTAATGAAGTAGTTTGAGGCTAGGGGTGGGGCTAAGCTTTGTGTGGGTAATAAGAAATCTAACGTATATTCCAAAAGGCATATTCTGCTCCAAGATAAAGACAAGGGACATAATTGAAAAGTCAAGACTCAAAAATCAGACTGATTGAATACATACCCTTAAGGTTTATAAGCCACTAAATCATGAATATGCACAAACAGATGCACTTAACAGAGTTTATCATTTTATTGAAAAACATTTCTGCTTTAGAAGGGAGCAAATGACAAATTATAGCTCACTTCAGAAAGCAGATTATTATAAGCTTCATGCATCAAGGCCTAGAAACACCATTGATAAACCTCAACTTTTCAGTCTGGAATATGGCATCTTAGAAACCATTAAGAAGAACTCAAGTGAATGAGATTAAAGAATCCTCAATGGCAATGACCTACCTGTCTCAAGGTGCACTCTCAAGGAAAAACGTCTTTAGCAATAGGACAAGTTTAAAGTGATACTTGCATGCAAATAATTGAACTATACAGACAATGGAAGATCTTAAAACGAAAACAACACAAATCCATACTGCACTGCAAACACAAATGCACCGAAATTTGGGGAGTGTTGTAACCATCAGCTACAGCCAGAGGTTTATTCCCCCTTTTGATGATATATGTTAAAAAACCAACAAAAAACTCCACTAAAGTTTAAAGCCTAACCAGTTAAACTAATATTTGAAAACCTAACTTGGGTCTCCGTCATCCTAAAGTCATGCTCTTATCTTTTGGATAAGAGGAGGAAACATAATCATAAATTCACAGTTACACATCTAGCTCATCATTTCCTTCTATTTCAGTGGAGATAATTAAAAGGTGTAAAAGATCCCAGTTTCTCTTCTGCAAGGCAGCTCATGACACAAAAGATGACTATAGGGAGAGGTTAATTTTATTTGGAAATGGAAAGTATTGTTAGAATAGATTTGATTTGGTCTCCTTAAGTTTCAGATTTGCTACCAAATAAAAAATGCGATTTGCATAGCACCAGGATGGATTCTTTCTTTCAAAATAAGAATAAATATAAATAAGAATAAATTATAAATACCAGCAACTGACAGCTATAATAAAAATTGGACTGAAACTCATAGCTATCAATCTCTGCTTAAAGAGACCTAGGCAGAATTCAAAAACTGCAAAAATTCCTCAAGTTTCATGGATGGAGAAGGAAAAGAACTGATAAGTGGTACCAGCGCATAATAAAGTATTATGCAATATGCAGATGGTAAGAAGCTGATTTTCATCTGACTATTTTCTCCATTGTGTAATTGCACTCTCCTCAGCTGAAGCTTTGTGTCTGCATTGAAAGTAATAGCTAGTTCTTCGAGTCACCTACTTTGTGCATTGGGACAGGGGGAAGTGAGTTTTACAGAAATATTTTTTATCTTTTTTTGGTTCAAACTTTTGTGCTGTTAATTTTACTTCAAGTGGCTACTGTAATTACAGGTTAAACCTGGCACCTACACTCTACTAATCTAATATTTTGCTAACTCATTTAAGCTACAACATAAGAGGATAGAAAATTAGTTTCAGGCTTCTGTAATGTAACTATTAACTTTTAAAAAAAAACAGAAGTGTGCATCCAATTAGTAAATAATGAATAATAATTTCCTTTTGGTAGCTGGCAAAAAAATGTGTAATTTCTGTCTTAAATTTTATTTTAAATTACCTGCTGTACACGACCAATTTGTCTTCCTTTTACTAAGTTCTGTAAAGACTTTTACACAAATAAACATCAAAATTCTATAATTACAAATTAGAGTGACTGATTACATGTATTTATCGTAATTACGTAATTAGCAATAATTACATTAATTACACAAACAATAGTCTGTACTGAGTAGCAATGAAAAACAAGAACATTCTCCCATATAAAAACATGCTTTGAGCTAGGGAAAAAGCATTTTATCGCTAGCACTAAAACATAGAACTAAAGCACAGAACAACATCACTGTATTATGCCCTATTTTCAGCCCAAGCGCTGAAACTTCCCTTAAAAATGTTGATTACAAACATGATGCAGTATTTTGGGATAGATGTATGCCAAATACAACATATGAAGAGCTAGGGAATCCACAATAGATGTGGAACAGGTTAAGGATTGCTTTTTCAAAAGCACCTCACTCCTATTTTCAAGAGCCTAACCCTGTGGCTGCACAATCAGCTCAAACTGATCACACTGTAGGGCTTCCAGTGAAAGGTGCGACCCTGCTTGTGGTACTGATTCATGGAATCATAGAACAACCAGGTTGGAAGAGACCCACCGGATCATTGAGTCCAACCATTCCTATCAAACACTAAACCATGTTCCTCAGCACCTCGTCCACCCATCCCTTAAACCCCTCCAGGGAATCATAGAATCAACCACCACCCTGGGCAGCCTGTTCCAGTGCCCAATGACCCTTTCTGTGAAAAACTTTTTCCTAATGTCCAGCCTAATGTCCCCTGTCACTTGAGAGAAGAGGCCATTCCCCTGCTGCACGCACCCACTTTTTCTCTTGTGCTGGTTCTGGTGTAGCCACTGAGCTCAGGCCTTCACAATGCCAATTATTTTTATTCAGAATTGTTAGTTTTCTGCCAAGCTTATCCAAATTATCCTATGGCTGTGGGAGCAGCACAGCTGATACCAGGAAGGAGAACAAAACTCTCCTTTTGAAAGGTAGTATTATCTCTCATCAAATTAGGAAGACAGTAAAACTGCAAATTTAAGTGCTTGAATTAGATAAACATGGATATGGCATCAAATAAAGTCAACACCTGAAAGATAAAGGCACTCTAGGGACGCCTCATTGCACACTAGTTGTAGGCAGAACTCAGTGCAAGTAAAGTAAGGGGAGGTCACTGAAAGAAAGCTAAGAATTAGGCATATGTTCTCCTAAGAAAATTAAACACCCTGTCCTCTCCATGACTTCACCTGTCACCAAAGCATGGTCACAGTTAGTAACTACACATAGAAAGAGTATTTTTAGTTTGAATCTTGCGAGTAAGAAACTATGGTTACATCCACAGCGCTAATTATGTCCCTATCAAGGGAAAAAACTGCAGATTGCGGCCAACTAGTCCAGAGTGACTCTGGGTTCCTCTTAGCCTCACATCAAGCCATAGCCCATTCTTTCTGGTGAGGGATATTTTTCTTTTTAATGTGCATGGCTGGGATATGAGGACTGTGTTGTAGCCCCCCGAATAAAGGTATCTATGGCCTGAAATGACAGATATGCTTTATTTACCTGAGTGTATAGCTTAAGAGCACCTGAGTTTTCTGAGTGTGAAACTTGCCACAGTGGTGTCCAAGGGAAAAGACAGCCAAACCTGGATCTATCTCCTCCGCACAGCTCACTAGGAGAAGTCCCTGCAGCAAGCGATTCCCAGAAACACATCTGTATTTGAAAGAGCTTAGAGACAGAGAATTAATTACTTCTCACCAAAAGAGAGATAATCAGCAAATTAATATTTATGCAATGCAGATGATCAGAGGACCAGGAGATAGGATTGAAAGGACTTAAATTATTTGACAGCATTGTTGTTCCTATTACATTTATCAGAGTTGTAGTGACTAGCTTTGGTGCTTCGTTACATTTCTCTCTTTATTACAGCTTTGACGTTCAGAAACCTTGGCTAAGTTAAAATGCACATCTGCTTTTAGCTGGAAAAAATGAATTGCAAATCAAGACTGTTTGTTAGGTGAAGGACTACAGGAAATCGTGTGCTCAGAGGGCTGAGGGTGAGGCAACCTTGGGTAAGTCAATACAGGCAGCTGCTCTGTGGGTTTCACTAAATCTGTGACATCTGTATTTCCTGTCAGACAGGCATAAAGGAATTCAAGCCAAAAATTCCTGTTATCTGGGTTAGAATTCTCTCAGGTGAAGAACACATGTAGTTTTGTCGGTGTGACACTAAGCTCAAGCTCTTCATTTGGAATGTGCTGTGCTAATACTGCTCCACGGTTTCTGAGTTACAGCCTGTGGAGTTATGATCAGTTCTCAGCTAGTCCAGGCTTCGATGTCCTGCCATCCATTCTTGTTTGCTAAGGAAGAAGGCCAGGGACAACAAGAGAAAAACATGACTCCTGAAGCTCATCAAGGTCAAGGAAGCAGAAGAGCGTATTTATTGAATGTGTGAGGTTCTCTAGAGCAAACCAGTCAGCAGCTGGTAAGCAATGAAGGCAGAAATAGTCAATTCCATGTATAAAGGCATTTTCTCTGCTAATTAAGATTTTGATATAAAGTAAAGAATCTAAATAATAGCTGCTTGTTGTGACGTCTGAGCTGATATCTATCTAAATTTGTTGCTTAACATATATTCAATGCTGGTGTTAAGACAGGTCCACACTAACGTTATCACTCACCTTCTTTTAACTTTATTGCCAAACGACCACCCCTCAAAAATCACAACATTATGAGACTACGCTTATGACATTAAACTAAGGATTAGCAGGACAACAGGACCACATTTTGGTTTAGTTACTGGAGTACCTTGACATCAAAGATAACATATAGAAGATCTGCTAGTTCATCAAAAGGCTTCTGAGGTTCACTAGGATACATCTTGCTCATTTTCTGCCTTAACCCTTATTCCTCAAAACCAAAATGATTTTAAGTAGAGCAGTTACTGCTTAGAAATTTAGCTACAGCAGTTTGACTTGAACACTTTAATTATAGTGTTCTCATGCTACCTTTGTATTTGGTGAATGACAGCACCAGTGAAGGTTTAATGAGCTGTGAATGACTTTATAAAATGCACAGGATCACAAAACCTGCTGTTGGTAATTTACATGAACAGTTACATCTAAGTGCCAGAATCTATGTCATAATTCATTGTTAATATACTCTGTATGTTCCTTCTTAAGACTGGCTGCAATACAATTATCTTCAAATCTCCAAGCTAAACCTGTCCATTCTAGTTTTCATTTAGCTGAATCACTCCTTGATACACAAAAAGCCTGCCCATGAGCATCGGTTCCCTAGAGGTTTTAACAGTTAAAATATTTGATCTGTTCATACTTCCCACCTAATACGAGTGTGTTGCGTTTTTTTCTTAAAAGAGAATATTCTATATTTCTGTAAAAATCTCAGTCACCCTCTGCTTGCAAATTTGTAGACTGCCAGTATTCCCTGCTAAAGTGTCTTTACTCACTCATCTGCACTTCCATTTCTACTTACAAAAAGGGTAATTTAATTTAAGAAATTCCTCTTATTAAGAAATACCTCGTTTGTATCTCTTTGAGTCTCTCAGTTCAGGAGATGACTTCACATCATCCACTGATGTGAAGATGGAGAAGGGAAGGTGGGGTTGCTAAGTCAATTTCCAAAAGACAAACCCAAAGTACAGGCAAGCATTCCCCTTCTTGCATGGCAGTTCTGCACGTTAATCACTTTATATGGGACAGAGACAAAAACCAGGAGAAAATACAGTGCACAAATAATTCACCTCCAGAATGCCTCAGTTTTGTACTTCTGTGTAATTTTGCTCTGTGATCCAGTTTGTCCAAATGACACATAGCTACACTTTCAATTTTTCTCTATGTACTTTAAGCATAAGAATTATTGATTACAAATATTCAGTGTCAAGTATCCAACAGTGTTTGTTCGTGAGCTGTTACAAAATTCTGTGTCTACACTGGGATTAACCCCAGCTTTAATTATGCTGTGTAGGGAGTTTGTTTTAATGTCACAGCCACATGTTCTCTGGCATCTTTTGCAAACTGAGCATGCAGATCGGTGGACAAAGCCCAATTAAAATAGTACCACAATTCAGCAGTAACAAGAGTATGGTGACCTTCCATGGTGTTAACAAGTACATCATGTTTTGCCAGTGCTGATACACTCATCCCCAAAGTATTTCATTATCATGATACTTTGAAAAATGATAACCATCTTGTTTTATGTGATGCTAGTTACAGCTTGCTTTCTTTTCTATCTCTATGCCTTTTCAGAAGAAAAATCAAACAAACCTCAAAAATCACTAAGATCTTTTTCTCCATCTAAAGGGTGAAAAATTAACACACTTGGAAAACAAACAGAAACACCTTGTTGTATTCTTGTCCCTGCTTTATGTTTCATAACTATCCACTTTTCAGAAATCCAACAATTCAGGTAATGAGTTCCCAACACAAAGTGTACAAAGACTCATGCATACTAGTCAGAAACAGCCTGACCGTAAGGATAGCAGGACAGAGTAAGGAAGAAGATGTTTCTTTCCCTCTGGACTACTGTCTTAACACTATCTGTGTCATAGAATCATAGAATCACCAGGTTGAAACCTATTGTTTGGATTTATAATTCTCATCTGGAGCTAGTACTGGTCATACAATCACCCTTTTAAAGCAACATCTTCTTTTTCTCACTGTTACATCATCCTTTCTTTAACAGAACTATTAAAAAAAACTTTGTTTAATTCAGAAGACATCATTTGAATATTCACTGCACACCTGGGACAGTTGGTAAATAAGATGATCAATTAATCTGAAAAGGCATTAAATTGCTGTTTAACTTCTTCTGAAAAAATACAAGTGAAGACAGTTTATTTGAAAACAGAATTCTGCAACAGACTTCCATTAATTAACAATCCAATGTAACAATAATCCTGATTCCCTCAGAACCTGAAGATCAATGTTATAGTATTTTTCTCACTGAAGCATTTTTTATTAATACAGTGATTTTAAATTATTTTTTCCTGCAACACGATGTTTTGCAAAGATAAAATATTTTCAAATGCTTTACCTTCGGTGGAAGATGTTAAAAAAACCCAAGACAGAATAGTCTAAAGGGCAATTACTAACAGAGAGGCACAAGGCTGCCTGAAACGCTGCAAAATTTGTTATTGTAGGCATATAATCAGGAGCAAACTGCCTCTCCTGTATCTCAGGCTAGTAGCCTAATCTAGCGCCTACATTCTTTCATTTCTCTCCTCTCTCACCCCTAAGAGACCTACCAAACAACCCCCCAGATTCAAAGTTCTACTTCAATAAAGAGAGCCAGTTTAAGAATATTTGAAGTGTTTGAACTGCTAATGTTTAGGAGATGGACTTTATGCTCAGCTTCCACATGCATAAAGATATCTCATGAATGCTCCACTTAAGCGAATTACAGCATAACTACAGCTTTAAGACCTTTCACATTTCATCAATCAAAATCTATATGAAGATATGGGGAAGTTTAATAAATAATATAGTTAATCACATTCAGTTTTAATCAATAACAGAACTACTGCTCTTTCAAAGCTGAAAAAGAGTTCTGCTAGGTAAAAAATAAAGTTCAATTAAAGCTATATAGGTAGGGTTAAAAAAGCTGTCATAATTAGTTTGTTTAAAACTGCAATTGCCAAACTCCCCTTTACCTTTTGCAGACTACTTAAGTACTAAATTCATTATTGGCACCTGCTGCAAGAGAAAATTGGGCTGTTGATGTACAGTACACACATATGAGACTAGAGAGATACAGGGATTCTCTTATCCTTCAAAACCCATTGAGAAGCCTTCTCAGAAATAAGTAGACAGTACTCAGAAACCTGAAAGTTTCTGAAGATGAATATTGTCAATGGAAGATGCAACAGAGTAACTTACCTGTGTCCAGCCGAAAGCTGCTTTTATATGATCAGTGTGACTTTCTCTTGGCCTCCCATTATTGTTAGGTCACATCATGGAGAACAGAAATTTCATCCACTGCAAGTTATTAGGAAGGAAAAAAAAAAAGGTTCTTCTTTATCTTGGGGATCAAAAAAGATAAGTGCTATCCATCACCCCACCTGATCTCCTGAGAGATGTCAAACTGAGCCTTTCTGTTTCCCTTCATGCTTGAAAGAGGAGGTCACAACATGGAAGTCAAATGTTTAACAACCTTCCAAACAGCGTACTCAGTGCCAGAGGACCTGAGTCAGGGATGAGGGGTAAACCGTTATGTGAACTTTCATGACTGTTCTTTCCATTCCAGTTCCGCTAGTAGGTGTCTATTTTCACACATTATAAATTAAGTAAATGTTAACCCATTCACATTGACAGTTGCCTATAATGGTATGTTTCACACTCTGTGTAAAGAAAAGAAGAAAAAAAAATCTGTTTCTTTTACCAGTATTTCTCATTCACACTAGCAAATGTCAGTGGTCAAAGGACTGTTTGATACCATATTTTTGGGTGAGAAGCAAGATGACAATGTGCTCTGATTTTTACTTGATTAGAATCTAAGACTTGCTTCTCAAAGCTAAAATCTTTGTATATTTTTAATGGCTAAAAACTGTAATTCTCCCATGTATTAAGTCTTAGGCTACTTAAGTGCTACTGTAAGAATTAATACTGCAACACATACCGATATGCTCAGTTTCACCCATTTGGATCATTGCCTTGAGCTCACACCTAAAAAATTAAGCAAGCACATACAGATTTGTGAGCTCAAGACCTTAATAATGCAACCATTCTCTAGCAATCAGATTTGACTGAAATCCAACAGTAAAAAATCCTGTAACATTAAATAAACAAACAAAGGAGAAGAGCACAAAATAGAAATTCGTGAGTAAGTGTATCACCACATGCAATAAAGAACATCGATTAACTGACTGAATATTTGTTATTGCTCTTTTGGTTTTTTTCTTGTTATTGTTGTTCAGAAAAGTAAGCAGAGAGAAAAATTTGCTCTGTAACTATTTTTTCTGTCCTTAAGCATCCCTGATTGCTTCAAGATTCAGCCTTGTTAAAGTGCAGTCTTGCATCATTACATATTTCACTGACCATTTGCTGTAATGCGGAATGACTGATCAATTGGCAGTTAAACTGCTCATTAAGAAAAAAGTACAAGTTTCTCTAAACTCAACTACTCCATTTTTCTCCCAATCATTTTCTTGGCCTATTAGCAGACAGCTTTTGTCCTCCTGTTCAATAGTGCAAAGTTATATTTGCCTTATTTTCTTCAGTGTAAAGCACTTAGGCAGTTTTAAAGCGAAAGTACTTCTTGAGAAGTTTCTTTAGAGCAAAAAAATGACGGTAATAACATATATCTTAAATGCTAAATTTCCATGTTAAAGCATCAATTCAATAATCTGTGATCTGTGAAAAAGCGAAGTTATTTTACCATGATTTTATTTGTTACAATGAACTGACTGCAATTCCCAGGAGCAAATATGCATGCTATAAAATTTAAATTTAAAAATCTGACACTAATGGAAACTTCAATACACAGATAGAAATCTACTTAGTCAGCAGCCACAAATAAGGGCTACCATTTTCTTTCAATAACCTTTGCAACTTGTCTTAAAAGTCAAAAGGGTTTGTCAAAGAAAACAAAAGCCAATGTTTCTGAAGGTGCAGCCCCTGAATTTTCCACCCATCCACTTCAGCATTGCAAGGTGGAGTATGTACACAAGGACACATCTCTACCATCACAGACAAGCCCATTCGACATCATATGAACATTTTCTTTTTCTCCTCGACAGAATTTTATATATATATATATAATAAGAGAGAGGAGACCTCATTGCTCTCTACAAGTACCTGAAAGGAGGTTGTAGAGAGGAGGGAGCTGGGCTCTTCTCCCAAGTGACAGGGGACAGGACAAGAGGGAATGGCCTCAAGCTCTGCCAGGGGAGATTTAGGCTAGAGAATAGGAGGAAGGTTTTCACGAAAAGGGTCACTGGGCATTGGAATAGGCTGCCCAGGGAAGTGGTTGATTCACCTTCCCTGGAGGTGTTTAAGGCACAGGTGGATGAGGTGCTGAGGGACATGGTTTAGTGTTTGTTAGGAATGGTTGGACTCGATGATCCGATGGGTCTCTTCCAACCTGGTGATTCTATGATTCTATATAAAAATAAAATTAAATAATATGAGTAGGTCTTCAGAACTGTGATATTGGTGACTCATGAAATACAGGTTAGTGCTTGTCTGCATAAAAATCATAAAACCTACGGTTATATTGAGTATTGTTCTATTTATTATATCACTGCACATTTCTTTTATCCAGACAGGTGGATCTACAGCACTTTGGCTTGAAGCTGGAGGACCAGATGCCAGAAAGATAAAAGGTACCCATTTACTAAAGCTCAGAAGCAATTCTTCCATCTTATAACATTGTTATCAGTCAAAACTTGCTAACTGTTAAAAGTGATGAATCTCCATTCACAAGCCATCAAAGGAACAGAACTATCATCCCAAACACCTGCACTTGAAAACATGTCATTAAAAATCCCCACAGGCCACAGGATCCACAGTAATGCTGACAAGCTGATGCAGGAGAATGAAGCAGTGAGGTTACAAGTGAGGAAGGATTTATGAAAGCATGAAATAATTTGAAAGGAATCCAATAGGATGGTGAATAGCACAGAAAAGCAAGGGAACTATAAGAAACTGGAAGATGTTGGGCAACATCCTGACCAGAAACAAGCTTAGAAGAGCAAAAGCACTGCTCTTGTTCAGTTCTTTTGCTTCTGAGGAATCTCAGGCACATCATTCTTCATTCCTTCTCTAGAGGGAAACTGAACATTACACTAAAAACTGGCGAACCAGTAAGGCTAACTTCAGTTACTTACTTATTGTGAATAAATGTTCAGTCCCAGAGCCTTATACAATCTTATCCTCTAGGTAGGATAATTCAAGTAAAACATGCAGATAGCTGAAGAAAGCACTGACCATCTGGGAAGACATACAATCTGCTTGTAAATCCAAGAAGCTCTTCTCAATAGTAACAGGAAAAGATATTTTACCTTTACAGAGTTTTGTTCTTTCATTTTGAAGAAAATGTTTGCTTTAACCAGAAAACCACACTTTAGCTCCCCTCAATTCACAATTTTTTTTGCATGATCCTCAGACACGGAACTTAAGGAGTAATAAGTATAAAGCAACCACCATAATCTTTACTGAGATCTGAAAACATCATCTGACAGTCACCATAATAAAGTCAGGCAGGAACAGATAGGACTTAGTGATTCTGCTCTAGAACTTTCTGAAAAAAAAACCCCAAAATTTTTTTTCTAAAAATCAATGCAGCTTTTAATATTCGAGTCTATCTTAAAATGAAAACATAACATGTGGCTTCATTAGTCACCTCCCTCTCCTTCTACATTTGTATGTGTGTATCTAGATACATATTTTAAAAGCCTGTATTTCTAGTTCCTATAAAGATACAATGTAAAACAATTAAATGTCAAGAGGTGGATTTTACTTGGTCAACTTAAATGTTAGGCCAAAAAATTATCACTACTCCTTCAACTTTTAAGTGTTAAGTCTTTTCCACAATAAAATAGTCAACTACCTCCCCGCTGAACTATAAAGGATAGATTTAGTGGATACATTATGGAGCACTACTCTGTTCATGCAATTCTGCAGTGGAAAGCCAAATTAAATGCTGGGCTAAGCAAGATCAATTCAGTTGTAGTCAGCAGAGATGCATCAGCTCACCTGTGATCACAACACAATTGCAAAGGAAGAGCTGCCAATGTTGTGATGAACATTACCTGAAGGGTTTTTTTTTTTCCTTTACATACATATGACTCTGCAATTAAGTCCAGAAGTAATGATTTTATTACCTAATTGAAAACAATGGCTTTTAGGGGATATGTATTTTAACGTCCTTGAGAGGTAGCTCTGACAGCAATTGTGTTAGCTTACAATAGAAGGAATTAATACATGCCCTTCAGTGGCAGTCATTAGGCACATGGCTTTGTCACACTTTTCAACACAGCAGGAAATGACAGAGATATTAAGGAGGCTTAAAAAATGAAGTTTATAAGTGACAAGCAGGTATGTGGGATATCATAAGGTAAAAACTGGAATGATCCTATTGAATGCAGTAAAATAAATGAAGGTCAATGGCTATATGAATAAATTGAAATAAAATTTAAGTTCCTTGGTCTGTGGTGTTCTGGAGCAGATTTCAGCATTCTGAAGCAGCAGAGTCAACATAAAGATTCTAACTACTTTTGAGATGTAGCTTGATAAATTTATTTTACAATCCCTTTTCTATGCCTGACTACACTAGCAGGAAACTGGATTCAGTCATGCAGGCTGCTCCTTCCCATACTCCTGCCTGCTAAGAGATATAAATAATACCTTAAATGCTTGTATTGTTTAATTTAAAAAAATCAGTGGAGTGAATTTTCTAGTTAGCTGAAGATATTATGCTGGTACTGAGCGAAGGAGGCTTTGCCAAGGTAAGTATATAATTTGCAGCGACTGCAATTTGAGTGCACCTGGATGAAGATGCCCAAGGAACTCTACTATGAACTGACAAGATTATCTCAAAATGCACAGAAAGTAAATAGTTTATCCCACCTGTGCACGTACTTTTTAAAAAATAATGTTTTGGCATAATTCTGAAGAGATTAATCCCGATACATCAATATGTAGAAGTATATTCTACAATGAAATGGCATTTTTTCCTAAATCCAAATTAAACAATGTACCAAAACCATTTAGAGACATTCTGTTTTAGAAAACAGGATTTTGATATCTCTCCGTGCTCATATAACTAGGCAGAGGCAGACTTATGTCCAGACAATCTATACATAACTTCTGAATCCTGGTCTGAAACTATTTATGTCATGTTTGTCAAATTAAAAGCTCGGTTCTGCTTCTGGAGGCAGTCAGCTGGATAAATACCTCTATTCCTAGTTCACAGTAGAGATGATGGTGATGCACAGTTAGGTTTGGGAAGGGAAATAATTAAAGCTACACCTTAAATTTAACTTCCTGTAAATATAGAGTTGTATTTTTACTCACAGCTATTTTCTTTATTGCTTTTCAATAAAAATGGAGATAAATGCTCTTGTGCTTCAAGATAGCTCTGAAGTACTCAATTCAGACACAATGATGATTTCGCTAATTTTCAGAACATTTGAGATCTTTTCTCCACTGACCTGCTGAAATCTTCCACATTTGTTATCAACACCCATTGTCCTTTGATTTATAGCACTTTAGAATAACCATAATGGATGCTGAAGTATTAAAGGAGTAAAGCGCAGATAATTGGTGCTTGTATTTGTAAACAAGTTAGAAAGTTAGGACAAGAAAGATGATCCTGATCATCTCCAACTGTTACTTTCATTACCAAGATTTCACAATGTCTTCATTTTTTTTGCTTCAGTTTTTTTAAAATACATTATCTGTTTCAAACAAACTTGACAGAAATCTCTATTTTTAATAAGATTGTCCTGGAAGTAACAGGAAAGCCAACTATGAACTATGGAGAGATACTAAAACTTTACGTTATCATAAGCCACAAGTTCTGTTACTAAAAATCCAGCAACATTAATATTCATGTTTCTGCAAAGTCTTTTGCATTGTGCAAAATTTAGACTCACAAATCATCAGTTTCAGATTATACACTTTCAAGTCTTTTAAAGGAACAAAATAAACAAAGATTTGGTCTTCCCTGTTGTGATTTACTACAATCCTCTTCTAAAATGCTATGTCATCAGGTTGGATTGTATCAGCATCTAACTTGGATCTTAGCAAATACATTTTTAGTTACTCACAGGGTTTTTTTCCCCAGTTTATCTAAAACACCATAATCCAGAAATTCTTCCATGTCATATCATAAAGCTAATAACATTGCTAACCACTTATTTGCTGACAGAACACACTGTACTCATTTGTAGAATGTGAAGAATTCAGAATTTGAAAGAAAAAAAGAAAGGAATTTAACAAGGCACATAGCACAATTTTTGAAAAAAGCTTCATCACCTAGCTACGTTGAGACAATAGCCTCCTCTCCTCTAAAACCAGTTTAATTAAATACAGCTGGAGATAGCACAAAAGAATTTCATTAATTAATTGGCAACCTGCTGACACTAATTAAGCTATGAAAATTCAACTCCCTCACACCAGATTTCAAACATTAGTCAGTTACATTTGTTGGGAAGTTTGCCTTGTGTCTCTAACACAATCAAAAAAAGAGAAAATGAGCTCTGTGGTTAACATGTGTGGGAACAAAATGACCCATTATTGGAAAAATTAGGTTTTAAACCTTGCACTGATACAGAAAAGAAGTTGTGCTACAGAAGCTCTTCACTGATAGATTCCCTTATGAGTAGGATTAAGGGTTTCACAACATCCTCCTTCTCACTATATAGGAAAGAATCCCAAAACACTAATAGTGCAGCAGAGGGTAACCACCTTTATTTAATCCTCAGCAACACCCTGTGTTAAGATGATGCAAAGCTTCATTTCACTGTTGTTCATGAGTCTGTCTGCCAGTCAAAATTTCATGCAGCAACTAATAGAAAGCATACCAATGCTTTTCTCTGTATTCAATATTGTCTCAAAAACATCAAATGAGAGCTTACCTAACATTTTAACAGTTAATTACACTGTAAGAAGGGAGATTTATTATTTCATGTCTCAAGACTTACTGGCAATGAGTGCTTCCGCTGTTATCTGAGTGGACATTAATGAATCCAATCTGGTGCGACCTCTTCCACTTTCCAAAAACTCAGCTCCATCTCACGACGTGAGCAAGGTTTCAACACCATGCTGGAAATTACCTGTATGCACATTATTTATTAACAATCTGATAAAAAGAGGAAAATATTACTGTTAAGTGCATTCATTAAATGATCATGAAGTATATATGGCATAAAAATGAAAAAGGAGTTTCTGATAGAAACTGATAATTTTGCTGTGGGAAAAACAGCAGACGATGACAACAATTTAAACTAAGATCATTGGATCATCCAGCTCCCACTGCTAGCAATGCTTAAAAGGAAAAAAAAAACCCAAACCCCTATTTATCATGATAAATTACATAATTTACAAAAGAACCACTGAACACACACACACACACTGCAAATCCGTAAATACATATCCTGGTAAACAAATTATTGTGATTTTAACCAGGTCATTTAGTATCTGAAGCCCTTTACATTCCATTGTGGTTTATATCATCAGTATTATCTCACAATACAGGTTATAACAGATCCTTTGGTCAGGGTTTTGACACCTCTGCATGAGATTATGTTTAACACTTCATCAGTTGGTATCCATATGCTAATCGTTGATGTTTAGCACCTGTTTTCTCCTTTCCTGCTGTTCAGACACAACACACAACTACCACAACTCTGCCTTTGCAGTGTTGCAGAGGTATTTCACCACTTCACAGAATAAATTGGATCTATCTTTTGGAAACATAGCAAAGAAAGTCCTGTCCCCACCTAAAATAAAGTGGTAGAACGACTGAGGTAACCACTTCTCACAAATACTTATTTATTCACTAGTTTTGTTAATATATCATAAAAAGAGCAGGTCAGTTATGAAGAATGGGAAGGGACTGGCAGCGCGTGAACCTCTCCTCACCAGGTTCAAGACTTCTTTCTGGGCATTGTCCACCAATTTTCATATCATCCACACACTGGAGCTGTGTGGAAACCCATAACACTTGTTAACTGACCATACTTTATTATAAAATAATCCATGGATTAAAAACAATCAATTTATTCTTATGAATTTTCTGTCATGGATTTCAATGACTAGTACTCCGTGTTGCTGGAATTAAAGTTGTCAAAGATCAGATGCCCATATCCATGTTTTTTTTCTTGATTCCTCAAGGTTTTAGTAGAACTTAAAACTCACTTTCTGTTGTAATGTCACCAGTGTTATGAGTTTTCTTCTTGGGACATAAATGATGAACAAACAGAGATAACAGTTGTTAGAATTTGTGACAAGAATTTATGCAGAGCTTTTGATAAGATAGTTTTATGGATAATTTAGATGAGATTATATAAATTCAGGGTCAAAGCATTGTATTTGGTTTAGAGTTTGCCATTATTTTAAAAAACATTCTGGGAAGGCCTGACTGCTACGAGTGTAAAGGAAATGAGGGGCAGAGTCACTGCTGCTATGAATAACTGTTATCCAAGAATATACTAAATGACTTTAATATGACTAATCCTCATGAATATTGCCATGATATACACTTGAATAATACTACTACTGTTACATTTGTCAATACTAGAAAAATATCAATGTCCTCTCTCATATCTCTGCAGTCAGGCCCAGCAGACTCTTTTGCAACAAATTTCAAGTACATTCTATCTTACGAAGGCAAAAATAAAGGTTTACATTTTCACATCTTTGATTGGCGTTGATGGGCACAGCCATAGGGAACAGAGTATATATGGAAATGAATGCTGGGAACGTGGTCTCTCAGTGCTCTCCTGCTTTATTACCAGCCAATCAAAACTCACTGTAATGTATCAGATTCAGACATCTCATCTAACATCCAAGTAAAATCCCAAAGGGAGGGCCTGCAAAGAATCAAGCAAGATAAGAAGCCTTTATCCCATTTACTTACAGCCAAGTAATGTAGATCATACTCTTTAACAAAAAAGTTTACTATTTACTTGCTGTAAAAACGAGTACAGTAAAGCTCACAGAATGCACGGCCTTTGCTTACAGAATTCTTAAAATATGAAAGGTGTCAAAGCATACCAAAAGAGGAGAGACAAATGGTCTAATTTATGTCATTCAACTAGCTGTCTGCATCAAAAGAAGTCAGTGGAGACATAAGCAGTAAGACCAATGGAGTTTGAAATGTTATTCATCCAACAAAATATGGGTAACTCCACAGCCTTTACTGACAGGTCCCAATTTAGTATAAAGGGAGGCTTTGATGACTAGCTTAGACGCAGAAACTTCAGTACAGGCAGTTTAGAGTTATTCAGATGAATCATACTCAAGAAGACCTTAAAAGTTACTTTATTTACCTGCTCTTTACTGTTTGACAAAGTCTTTAATAAATTTCCAGACATGAGCTAGTTTAGTGTTCTTTTTACTTCCAGTTTAATAACATTTAGTGTTAGTTACAAAAAAAAAGTCTAATTAGAGAATCATAAAGTTTTACCCTGTTATACTTATTAATTAGGACAATTGCATATCTGTGTCAGACATTAGTATATACTTTAAAACTCAGAGCAGAAGAACAACAACATCACTGCTTCAGGCGCTGCTGCTTGAGCTTTCAAGATAACCTGAAGCATAATTTGGCTTCGTGTTGTAAGCAGGTCTAGAGCCAAATTCAGCATTCCCTGCTGAGCTAGTCTAGATATCACATGTAGCTGTGGCATAAAAATGTATAAAAGAACAGAAAATTGACCATTTTAATTTGAAAACAGAATACATTGCATAAAGCTTTCCAGCTCCTTGACATTGAACATAATAGTGCCTGACAGTTCTAGGGTTAAGTAGCCACTCATTCAGCACAGCAGCGTTTATCTGCCAACACTATGTGTCTCTTGTTGTTACTTCAAAGAAAAAAATTCAATAAAAATTTAAATAAAAACAGATCTGTCAGTATAAAGCTTTAATATTTTACAGTATACTCAATCTCTTTCCTTTGTAAAGTGCTTTCATACTTCCTGAACTCGTCCTGCACTACACAATTCTTATTATTTAAAAAAAGAAACAATGAATCACATTTAAACATCTACATTTTCCTGAAACATTAACATTTATTTTTAATAGACATCACTCTGAAACTGGCTTCACTAAGTACTGTAGAATGTTTCAGAACTCTATGTAGATTGAGAGAGCTATAAGAATATATATGTTAAGTACTTCAGCATCGTTATATATATAAGCAGGTTACTTGGTTAAGCATTCATGATTCAGAACACAACACTAATGGCTTCATTTCCAAGCATAAATCTTCTCTTCCATGCACATGAAGTATACAGCAGTCCTCAATTCCATATACTCTCTCATACAGAACTTTTGCTGTTACAAACTGCAGACTGTACTATAAACACACTTTTTCCCTAATTTCAAGGGAAACAAAGGATTCTGTTACTCAACACAATGACCCCTCTGTGTATTTTTGACCAATTTTTCCTTTACCCACCCACACATTTTATGAATCTAACAATTAAATACCGCAGTTTTCACTGTTTAAGTCGGACTTGTGTCTCAAAGTTGCTAGATCCAAGAAATCAAAGACATTTTATGAGACATAATTAATGTTTCTCTTCTGTAAGTGCATACGGCAAGGTATGGTCTCTCCACATTAAGCTTTCTCACATATATATTTTAATAATACAATGATTAATCTATTTAGAAATCTCTCATACTATTTAATAATTCAGCTCTGGAATGTAATGACTTTGAGAAGAAGTGAGCCACTGGCCCCATGTAACAGATTCAGATTATTATAGCTTTGATATAACATATTCTTTAAATTTGATTGCACGCTCTAAAAGAAAAATTAACAATGTGCCAAAGCCAATATGTTCATATAAAAAAAAAGATTGTAAAATAGGATGATAATTATATGCATATAAACAGGCTCTCTTCTATTTGATTTTATAAGTTTCTTCCAGGCAAAAAATACTATCATCTGTTTTCTATCCCAGTTTCAAGTTTATAACCATACTACAAATTACAGCAGTAAAATTTTGTGAAGAAGATTATGATGAAATTGCCATTTCATATCAAATTTACTGGGCAAAATATAGGCAGTAATAAGATAACAGGAATAATCTATTATCTTATTCAAGTATCTTCATTATATGAAAAGATAGTTGCTCCACACTATTTGACAAAATGCTTGGAGTGTTTTTAAAAGTCATAAACCTCTGTCACTCTCTTCCTTACACAAGTGTTAACTATGAAGTTCTGCCATAAATTATGAAATAAAAGGGTTTATGTGAACCCAATAATATTAAATCTCTTCTTTCAATGATAAATTTCATGCAGTTTGGAACCACTCATTATTTATTTAGTTCCCACAAACCAGCACCTGAATTTGCTTCCTTCTAACTTCACTTAACTGCTTATCTTTCTTTTCTTAGAAGAAAAATTGTAGCTGTATCTTCTCACTCCTGTATGTTGCACTATGGACTGACCTGTATCATCTCATTTTGTTACCAGTTATGAACCCAGATAATCATCACATAACAGTCTAACTGAAAGCATGTTCCTATCCTTATCACCACTGAAAATAATCTATCTGAAATCCCAAAATAACCTATGTGTCCTCTCAAGACACACAGACCACAGTATTGCTAATTACATAGACTTTTCATTTGTTAAATAGCTCAACTGCTATTCTAGCAACTGGTTATAAGTTCCTGCCTTTTCAAGTTTTAAGTAAGTGTTTGATGACCTATTCTGAGATCCTCAGAGGGAAAATGTTTTTAATTGACTGTTATTTACAGTGGAAATCATGGAACAGAATCATAGCAGCACCAACCACTTCCCTTTGAGCTGCAAAACCCACTCCTGTTTTTTTTTTTCTTAAAAGAATACCCTAAGAAATGCTTGCTTTAGAAAATCAGGAATAAAGTATATAAAATTCTTGGCACTGGAAAAAAAAAGTTTCTTCCCTCTTCCTGATTAATATCTGGCAATCATGCCATAATGCATACATCACACAAAATTATATTTTATGGTTTAGAAATAATACACAAATAAAGTTTGAAATCTTATTGTGGAATTGTAATCATGCAATCAATGAAAGCACAACAGTTAATCAATGGCAGTTTCAGCAATGATTAGTTTTTTTGTAGGGGTAACCTTCCTTGGGTCCTTGATTAAAAAACTCGAAGTTAATTCAAAGCAAGACAAGGGAACCAGAAAAGCATTGTCTGTTCCCTAAAAAGCCATGATTTAAAAGTTATCTATCTGACAAACAAAAGAAAAACAAAACAGCAAAAACCCAGCCTCAAACCACTTTTCATATCTGCACAAGTGTGCGAAAATAGCAACTGGTAAATTTAAGCTTTCAACTAGTAAGGAAACAGTGAACGGCTTGCTGACTCTGCCTATTAATTATCTGCTGTAACATTCACAAATTTTCAGTATTTCAGACAAGCTCAGATGAAGATCTAATTCCCTCTGGAATTCAGAGGCATTTATCAGATAAAAAGAATTCATCTAAAAAATTCTTATTGCTCAAAAGTATTCAATGCTACAGATTTTATTTCAAACAGCAGCTTTCATACCTGCCCTGTAACAATGCAGTGTTAACAGATTTTTGTAGTTCAGGGAAAGTTTGGATGAATTGGTAACTCGCTGTTAAAACATAAGCTTCACAAAAACACATATAACAGAGGAGAAAAGCTGGGAGCAGCAGTAGGATGATCCTGCAGCATTCAAAGAAATATCTGCCAAAAAGAGAAGGAGAACATAAGCCTAAAATGATGGACAAACTGAGACTAAGCATCAGTGCAGCTCCATCTGAATGAGGTGGCCTCTATCTTCAAGGCTTCTCTGGACTCACTGATTAATCGAGGCCAAGATATTACAAACAGCTTATATGAAATATCAAAGTTAAATAAATGCAAGGCTCTTACTGTTTTTCAATCTTGCTCAGTTCCTCGATTTCCCTTTTCATTGACTTTTCTACTCTACTTCACACCTTTGCTGTGGTATGAACAGTAACCGTTGTCTAAAAGTCAAGAATAAAAGACTGATTTTGCTTTAAAAAAAGAAAGATGAAAGGCACAAAACTTGCACCTTGAAGCCTATCCACTTCAAGGCTAGGTCTTATTGACCTATTAGACATATGCTGAAAAGAAGTTCATGCCCTTAAAGTCAATCGTTAAACATAAATATCTCTCTTAAATAAGTATATAAAATATCTACATGATTTATAGTTTCCTTAATTCTATGACACTGACACTTCATGCCATTTTATGTGAAGACTATAGGAAAAACCCACTCCTGAACACTTGCCATTTTCCATAGGCAGGTACCGCACTACTGTGAAAGCAAAGTTATGAAGCCCTTGGTCTTGTTTAGAGAAAGGAACTCAACAGTTAAGAAATTTCTTTACTGTAGTAGGCAAAAACATAGCATAAGAAAGCTTAATCTCTGGTGGTACTATGCACACAGTACCATCTTTACAGGCATAAGAACAGAAGCTGTAATCAACAGAATTAGTACCATCAATGCATAAGGTGCATAAGACTATAATTTGTATGACAGAAACTTAAAATCTAAACCACAGACTCTCTAAATTGGATTGGTGACCGGAACTTAGTATTTATTAGTATTTTTCATTTTCTGCATTCTGTAATATGATTTACACTTTTTAAAAAAGAAGTGCTGGTGCATGTTTTTGGTAGGTTAGCTTAACAGAGCCACTCGAAAAGAAAATTGTATCTGTCCTGGTATTTGCTAGAAGAAAGACAATAAAGGAATCATGGGTCAAGGAAATACACACTGCTACGTGCCCTTTTTGAAACTTACCTTGGGTTGAACTAGATGTACCATTTTTTAACACAGCTGAAGATAAGGAATAGCATTGTTTTTATAGAAACTGAAAATAAAATAAAATAAATTAAAGCTGCTATCTTTTAACAAGATCAACAAGGCAATTTAACTACTAGTGAAATAGAGATGCTACTTGGGAGTCACTTTAACCTCTTCAATATACTGCTTTTCAAACTGGCTTGACCTGTGGGGTCATCTGGTAACAACCAGTCTTCACTTGTGAGTATTCCTTTTCCTGACCTCTTCTGGATGATAACTATCATCACAGGCCCTATGAGGAACGGCTGAGAGAGCTGGGGGTGTTTAGCCTAGAGAAGAGGAGGCTGAGGGGAGACCTCATTACTCTCTACAACTACCTGAAAGGAGGTTGTAGAGAGGAGGGAGCTGGGCTCTTCTCCCAAGTGACAGGGGACAGGACAAGAGGGAACGGCCTCAAGCTCCACCAGGGGAGATTTAGGCTAGAGATGAGGAGGAAGTTTTTCACAGAAAGGGTCATTAAGGCATTGGAACAGGCTGCCCAGGGAGGTGGTTGATTCACCTTCCCTGGAGGGATTTAAGGCTCAGGTGGATGAGGCCCTGAGGGACATGGGTTAGTATTTGATAGGAATGATTGGACTCAATGATCCAGTGAGTCTCTTCCAACCTGGTGATTCTATGATTCTACGATTCTATCCTCTTATAATAGTCTCACTCACCCTCCCACCATTAAAACCTGGACAAAATTTATTCTTCAAATGTTGATTTAAAAAAAAAAATCTATTTTTATTGTCATTTGTTTCTTATTTGCTCATTTTAAAATTATTTTGCTTCTACATTTTTAATGTTTGGTGTCATGAATGATTTCTATCTTTATCTGGGAAATTAAGAAAAAGATAAACTCTCCAAAAAGATCACCTGCAGTAGGAAATTTTCCAATAACAAGCAGTAACTCCTGCCACCTACCAGTGGATATGGCTACTCAACATTATTAAATACCTCTAGTTCCCCTCAGCTAGACAAACCCTGAAGTACCTTCTTTATTGCATTTTTTTATTGATGAGGTTTGTCACTTTATGGGATGCGGTATAATAGAGGGCAATTTAGTCACTGATGCACACAAATGTTACCTTTTTGCAGTGCATCAGCAGTAGTAATCTTTTTTTTTCCAAATATGCTGAGAAGCTGCTATAAACCTTCTCTGCCAGAGGCAAGCTCCAGTGAGTCATAGTCAGCTGTGCTAAGAGATCTTCACAAACTGCTTTTCTTAAGGTCTACATTCATCAAATAAAGCAATAATTAAGGCACAAAAGCAGTTCAGCTTCGCATGGCCCAAAGCAAACAGCCACTGAATTATCTATTATAGTATTTGCCTGTATTGATCATCTGGGATGATTAGACAGGTCATAGGGATCTATGAACCCCAGGAAAGCCTGTTAACCTTCCAGCTGATAACAGAAGACCTGTGAATCAGGTGTCAGGAGTAGACCCTTCAGTTCTATGGAGCAAAACCTTTTTTCCCTTAACCTTGGTGAAAGTAGCACTTTTAACTTTACCAGAAGCAAAAAGAAATGAAAGTAATCCTCTTGTCAATCTTTGCAAGTCATCTAAATCAAAGGCATTACAGCTTGCTATTGCATGAAGAAATAAAATTCATTGAAATGAAGAATTTTTTCCCCAAGTACTAGAAAACACTTGATACCTGCTAACAGAAATATTTCATGGAACAAGTTACAGAAGCAGTATTTTCACTAGAAACAATCTGAACTAAATCATTCAATCACAATTTATATCTGGAAGCGAAATGTTGGACAGATTAAAAAACGTGAACTTGTCCACTGAACTTGTTTCTGAATAAGCTGAAGCCGTAAACCATGATCGTCATTCACGGAGAAATAGCTCGCAGGGCCAGTAATTCTAGAGTGACAGACAGGCATGGGAGACCCTGTAAGTATTGTTACAGCCCAGGTATCAGGCTGAAATCACAAACTACTCAGTAATAAGTTTGATTCCGATTGCAGCTTATGGCCCTGAGGAAATCATTTCTATCTCAGTTTTTCTCATTTTTATAAGGAAAAGGATGTACATTTTCCTATAAACCTGCTTCAGAGGGGTAGTGAGCAATTACTTATGACTTGTAAATCTTTCTGAGGTAACAAAACTCTCTTTTCCTCTGCTGTTGTATTTTAAAAAGCCTTCAATTTTCATAAATCTGTCTCTAAACAGTCCATGGCGCTAGAAAAACTAACCTAAGTTCTTATTATACTTCCAGACTGAAATAGAAGTGACCTAAGAAAGTATAAATGAAATGTATCAATATCAAACATTGACTCACACTCTGCCTGAGGAGCATTTCCTTGGTAGCTATGATGGTGATGTATTGCAGGACCACTACAATTAGCAGCACTGAAATCTCCTCATTTAGCAAGAATTCCCTGCACTGGGAAGTTTTATACATACCTGTCTCCCAGATGAGTTTGTCAATGATTTTTTTTTGTTAGTTTTGATACATACATATTTCCATTTCATGTTGAAAGAGATGCCAGACAACAACTCTGAGATACTGTTTTATATTGTATGCTACCCTTCATTTTTATTTTTTCTCCTAAAGGAAATAATGTAACAATAGTTTCATAAGCTGACAGTAAGTAGGTATCTAATGAAACACTTAAATCTACAGTTATCAATCACACTTCAAGTATTTAACTGCGGAATTAAAAGGAACTGCTGATTCTGTGCATAACTCTGCATAAGGAGCAGGACTTGCAGAATACAATTCGTCTCAGATCACTATCATTCTCCAGATGAGCATCCCTCTTCTCTGTAATGACTACAAAGGAAATCTATGGTAATGTAGTTTTTCATCTGGACCTAGAATGTTACACCCTTCTCCCCTCACTATAGCCTTTTAGTCTGTTTATGGGAGTAATCACTGATAGAGCAGATTAACTACAGCCAATATCAGGAGCATTAAGCTCTCAGAAGCTAAGTGCTAGTAGATCTACCAAGTACTCGAATTAGACATTGTCTAGGAATCCTAAATGTTTCAGGTATAAGATATTGCTTTCCGTGTTACATTTTTATATGTACCATTGTCCTCTAAAAATGCACACATACCGTGCTTATTCTTTCATGGACTAAAAGGCAAAATGAAAATAAAGCCTGTACTTTCTCAGTATATTAGATATTCTGATAAACTTAGTCTTTCTCTCTATTAGCAGCTACCTATAGAAAGCTACCTCAGTCAACAGTGAATGGCTTGAGAGACTGAAAAGCACTTACTTCATCCCCTGAGACCAAAAGCTTCAAACCCCTACTTTTAAGTTGCTCTAGGCTTGAGATGTGATTCCATTCTCCTAAACGGCAGCACTATACAGTGCTGCAATTCCACTGGGTCATCCTTTATTTAAATTCTCATTAAGAGAGACTTGGGTAACATTACATTTGCAATATACTTCTCCAGATTCTGCATTTTGAAATCCAGCTACAAGGCTACAGCGGCTCTTTCATTAACTCACAAATGTCAGACAGAACACTTGGTTTGGCAGCCACTTACAAGTTTTTTGGAATATTTACAGACAAAAATCCTCTCCCTTGACCAAAACAATAAAAGGAATTATATGCACAGCTTATTTTAAACATTATACAGCTTGAACAGAAAGTTAATGGTAAATTAATGCAGTCTGGTGCAGCCTCATACAATATTCTGGTCCCACCGACCTTTTGAGGATAATGTAGCACCATTATTCATCCAAATTGTGGACATCTCGAGAGAAAACCAGTACGTTTGTTATTTCAACTATTATTTTTTGTGCATTTCAATGCAATGGAAAAAACAAGAACAGAATGCTTGTAGAAATTGAGGTAATGAACACATATTTTAAAAAGTACAGCTAGAAAACCATTAGAGATGAACTTTCTACAGACTTTGAGCTACTATAGATGTTAAGTAAGCAATGGTTCTCTGGCCCTTAACCTACAAGCCAGTTTCCACCAAATGTTCTATAACTAGAGTGCATAGATCAGTTCTTTGTAAGACTGTAAATGAAATACTTTATAAAGAAAAGAAAGAGTGAAATGTTAATCTTGCTTTTTGCTTTTAATATGTAGGTCTTCATTTTGATAACATGCCATCATGTCCCTATGTTGCTACATTTAGCAGAATGAATAAGCATTTAAGAATGGACAGGAAGAAATTGGCTGATATGAAAGAGTATGATTTTTTGCTAAAATTTGTTAAAATTTTCTGGCTATGTGAGTGTTTTTGGAAACTCCGTCACAGACACTATGGGTTCGTATACAAACTGATAAAACTCATCACAGTACTGTTGCTTAGCTGATAACAGTGTCTTAAGTGCCACAGTACAGAGTTGTATAGAGCAAACAGAGAATTCCTGAGAAAATGCCTTATCCGAGCTCCCAACACTCATTGCGCCATACTTCAGATCAATGTGCCAGGTCCTGGATGTGCTCTATTGCAAGGGAAGTTTTTTGTTTCTTCGTTTAGGTTTCTTTCAGGTTTGCTCTGCTTTGCAAGACATTGAAGTCAGGCCTCACATTCCAGCTACTCCCCTAATTAGGCTAATTAGCTCTATATATTTTCTTCCCAAGAACTGATGAACATTATATTATTTAGAATATGGTCAACTTCCATAATAAGATGATCCTTCTCCAGAACTGTCAGTAGTTTCACCTCCCATCCTGTTGTAAACATGTAACTATGTTATAGCATAACATTATGTTCGATCTTTAAAATACAGCTTTGTGTGGTTAACTCATAAATATAAGTCCTACAAATTACACAGTGTATTTTCACTTACAAGAGAGTTCTAAATAGGAAAATAAAAAAATATACAACATCCTAAATCACTCTGACACATAAGCCAATCTGTTAAACCAAATCAATATAAAAGCAGTAAAGCCAACTATCACAAAAAGACATCCAGCATGGTACAGAATTAAAATCTGTGAAGACAACTGAAATGATACTCAGCTTTTGTCATAGTTGAATTTTGCTTCTTACCTTTATAAATATGAATGTAGCACATGTAACATTAGAACTTCATTATTTGGTCTAACAACTATTAATCAAAATTACTGAAATTCCAAACGCAACTAATAATAAAACACCCTTTTAAAGTTTACAACTCTACTTACAAATAGAACTAAAGTTATTTTGAGAAATTCATTAAGAAAAAAAGTGAATCCTGTAGACAAAATGCACACTAAACTGCATGTTACAAATCCTTAAGCCAATAAATGCACATTGAACATTATTCCTTGGAAAAAAATGGCAGAAAGTCATATTAGACTCATTCCAGTGGTACATCTCTTTCCACAGTCAGCCTCTATCTTTTGATAAGTCATTAGAAAAGATGACATGTGTATCCTGGCACAACTAGGTCCTGGGGAAAAGTTGACAGATGTTACAGTATGAATCAGTTCTGATGCACATTGTGTTGCCTCCAGAGGCATCTTCTGGTCTTCTACAAAAGGTTACTGAACCATATATAATACAAAAATGTGGATACAATTGTAAGGAATAAATGTAAGGTTCTGCTTTACCCCACTTAGAAAGTCTAATGCATGAATAATGTTCCATCTGCACAATGGTCAAATGTGACTGAAATTGATTTTAGATGTACCACACGGAGCAGCAGAGACCTTAACAAGATTAGTGACATAGGAGACCTTGTCAGGAATCTGTACAAAATTCATGATACAAGAAATTTGTATAAATGAGAATCTGGGACAATGAAGAAAGGGGGTTACATTACAGGAAACTTTTGTACTGAGTAATCAAAATGAATCACATACTGAAGGCATCCCAGAGTAGAGTATAAAAAAGTTTAGTCACATTAAATTTATAATAAACATGTGAAACTTGTCAAATGTGCAGCTACATATCCTGACCATTAACTTATCTGGATGCGCGAATAAAACGTGAGCCATGGGAACAAAACAGTCTTCTGCTAACATGTTTAGCTGGATAGATTTTCTTTTGCCTGCAGCTCTAATCTTTTCACAACCTACCCTAGTCAACATCAGGTAGCATATCCCACCTGCATCTGTGATAGTTCTGGAGTTGCTCTGGGCTTCCTCATGTCACTCCTAAAAGGTTAGACAGTGATCCAGTGACATCTGGCAATTCTGCAGAGGAAAGAAAGAAGAGATAGAGTAATAATATTCTACACTTTATTCCTCCTCTAATAGCAAATGTTCCATGATGGTGCAATACTAGGGGGAGTTGCCGTATTCAGAGTTGCTCTCAGCCTCTTGATTCTCCATTACGGTTTTGCTTGTGTAATTCTGTAATCATTCTGAGCAACTATATTAAAGAAGGCAACAGGAAGAACTTCTGTTTGATCTGTATTCAACAGGAGAGAAACTATGTTACAGCAGTGCTTTACTTCAGTACTTTTTTGCACACTGAAAAATGCAATTTTAATTTTTCCACATCCTATAGTGTAACCATATTCAGAAAAACAACTCTCAACCCAAACAGATTTTCAGTTGTTTTTTTCCCACCTAATGCCCTCTTTTGCATTTCAAAATCCCAGAGAATTGTTCATCTAACATACGAATGGCATGAAAACTGGGAGGATGTGGATACAGTTTAAGCTGCACCGGAATAATAAATGGAGAAGCCTAAGGCTCTTCCCTACTTCTCTACAAGATAATTGTTTCAGAAATCAAGCTTCTAAGTAGACTGACAAAATATGTCTGAACCAATATGTTCTGTTCAGGAAGGCATTCAGGCACCACAAATTCAGGATCTAAAATGTCTGTCAGTCACAAATTTAATACAGTGATTTATTCTTACATCTTGTGATGGTATTCTGAGCCTCATTCTACTTTGCTTTGAAAGAGAACAAGGGCAGTATTTTTCAAATTGGGTTTGAATTTATACATTGATTCCATGATGTCTCAGGCTGCTTTGTCTAACCCACTTCAAGATTTTGATTATAGAACCATAGAATTTAAAGGCAAGTAACTGAAATAAAAGTTAATACAATAAAACCAGTTAAGTGTTTCTTTCTACCATCAGTCAATTCAATTTTCACAGATAGGAAACAGAAATAATCTAAATAGTCTTTCACCCAGTCGTCTTTTCTGGATCTCGACATTCTTTGTTTCGCACTCTTCTAAATGCATCACACTTTGAAGTGTTTAGGGATCATATTCCCTGGCATATAAAGATTCTCTGGTATAGATTTATACAGAGGAGACTGCAGCATCTTGAACGATGGAAGCTAATAACATCAACACAGCATGCGTATGATTTTATGCACAGAAACTTGGCAAGAAGTACGAGTGTTTTTAGTGGAATGTGGCTATGCTAATACTCCCTCCTGTGAATAACTCCTTTTCACTGTATAATCAAGATCTCCACATAGTGATCTGAGATGCCTTTTCACAGAGCTGCTTTCAAAAATGAAATTATCTTCATTATTATTAATTTTATGAAAATAAATTGCCTTAGAGTTTAGTGCTAATTACTGTCCCTGTCATAACAGCCCAGTAAGGGGAGGTGTAGATTTTTATGCAACAGAATTTCAAAGATACAGGCTACAACCTTGCAGGGTAATAAAATGACTTCTAATAAGCATAATAGAAACCTTGAGCTAAAATGTCTCCAGCTGCAATTACCTCACAACAGAACACAATGCAAAAAATAATTCCTCTTTTATTTTAAACTCAAAAAATACTACTTTTATGCTCAAAGAACACTTCAGAACAAACACCGGCTCTTTTCTGCTGTGTTTTACAAGTTGTCAAGAACCATCCATGAACAACCATGCATATGAAAATCCATTATGTCTCAGAAGGTTCTGCCCTGATTTCATCTATAGATGAAATGTTCATAAACACCAAAAAAACCTGTCCCAACCTTGATCCCTGTTACCACTTAGGAGCAGGCCAGATAAGCTCTTGGATCAAATTTAAGATGCTTCAGCCTAAAGTCATCCACCAAGTGCTCAACCACAGGCTTAGGCTGAGCTTATGTCTAAGACAGTGTTGTCTTATATCTCACAACTTGACGGCAGCAAAACATGAAATAGGAGCTATAGCACAGCCTTGTCTACACACTCCTCAGAATGGCCTTTTCAGGATTCATGTATAAAATTGAGTCCCAAGAGGCTCTAAACAATAACCTGAAGAGATCTGCTTGATGAGACCAAAAACCACAATAGCTTATAGAAAACTGCAATATTTACAACAGTTTGTCTCCTCAAAAAGTAGTGATTTTGGAAAAAGTTCTGTTTTTTTTTTTTCTCTGACCCTATAGTCACAAAAGAAAGAAGGTAGAAACAGCTGAAAAACCTATGAAACTCTACAAAATCCTAATTCATGCTGGTTTATTCAGAAGAAAGAACCAAAACACTGTCTGCACGACAAGAGGTGAACGTGGAAGCTCCTGCTGCTTTTAGTGCCTTTCTGTAAACTACAGTCAGCAGAACTAAGCAATATAATAAAAGAGTTTCTACATAAAAATAGTTTAATAACTGCAAGGTAAGAGAAATAAAAGTGAAAAGAAAGTAAGTTTTTGCAATTCTCTCTTCCTCTCTCCCCCATTCTACCATGTATGCAACAAATGAAGTTAATAAATCTTATAATAAAGAAAAGAGGAAGAAATCACTGCTTGGATACTGATGTAAATTTTACTTTAATTCAGAATCAAACTAAATGCAGCACAAATCACCAGCTACATGAAAATAGTTACCACTTAGAGCAAACAATATTGGAAGCAGATATGTGACACTGTGTATTCTTGACACTTTGGACTGAAAGGAAAGAAAATGTGGATCTGCAAAACATCACCTCCCTAATTCTTTTTTTTTGAAACCTAAAGGATTTATTTAATGTACTGTATGCAGTGAACACTTCAGTTTTAAAAAAAAACCATCCTGTTTATTTAAAGTGTTTATAGAGACATCTGATTAAATACATTCAGCACTTATTTTTCTTACAAGTTCAGAAAACAAATGTGAAGTTCCATTACATATGAAATATCAAGCAAAATAACATAAACATCATATCTGCCACAATATTATTTGATTAATTAAATTCAGATGCTTAGCTGAGTAATTTTAATTAGTAGCACTGGACATATTTTCAAGTTGTGTGGAAGCAGGAGTTTTCAATAATTTATCCTCCTTTTCTTGGAACTCAGAAATATATTTCACTATTTGATTTTATATGATCATGCCCATAAATTTTTCCCATTAACCATGAGTTATTGTAACAGTTTGCTCATGATTAATGTGTGGCTAAATAGGAATGGAACCAGGCTACCATGTGTTAACTGTAACTCATCTTTGGAAGATGTTAGTTTGATGGAGTCACAGTAGATGATTTTTTTTTTTCTTAATCAAATCTCAAATGCAGATATCCAGTAAAAGCACGTTTTACTTTCAGATGAGTTAAGGTTGCATTTCAACTCACAGCATTCCCAAGTGGCTTCATGAAATCATGGATACGCTTTTTCATCTGGAGCGATAGCTGCACTTTTGACCTCAGCAACTAACTAAGAAATACTGACTCTGGCTTCATTTTTTCTTAGAAGAAGCTGATAATGGATACTGAGAATTTGTTATTTTACAAAATATGACTTCTCAAGAACAGCAGAAATCAAACGCAAGAATTTCTCCGTCCAGAGCAAGAAAGCCTGTTCAAAAATCTTCTCAGAAACCCTTTGCATTATGTGTCTAGCTCAGGTTGTGCACCGTACTTGTTTATTGTGTGCACACAAACACACACATTTGCACACACACATAACCAATGATGACCTAAGAGGATCCTTTTCTACCTCACACCTTGAGCAGTCCTACCTTTGTCTTCAATCATACGTGTACCTACTCCTGTTTTGATCTGGCAACTCTTCATTTACAACAGCAAATTGTAATGATTTCTAATAGCTGTTTTAGACGGCATATATCCTGCATTCTTTGCTAAATTATACCTAGCTCATAATTGCTTAATACACACCAATTTTTTCAGTTAAAAACATTGCTAAAATTGCTAATTTAAATACTGAAGGCTACGAAACGTCCCCAAGGTTACCTTTTCAACCTTGGTTTACCTCCTAGGCACCATTAAATATGCTTAATTTTTAATAGTATTCTAATATCCTTTTTTTTTTTTTTTCACTGACTATGTTTCTGGGAAGTCATCCACCCACCAAAGGATTAATATTCTGCAATCTGAATGCCATCATTTTAGTTGGTAGCAGCTGAATGATACAGAGGATTGTAAAAAAAAAAACCAATGGACAGATTTATCAGCAGAATACCTGCCTCAGCCACAGATTTCTTCAATTCATTTACCATTATCCTGACATTAGACAAGCCTGAAGCATAAAAAATTTGCCAGAAACGTGCCATCCTATGCAAGATTTCCCAGTCTAATACAGTTGATAGAGCAGCTGATAAAACACTGTATTTGTTGTTTACAAAATCTGAAATGCCAGGCGCTCACTATTGCTAAGCTTCTCACAGATAATTTTGTTTCAACAGTCAATGTCGTTAATGTTTTTAGAGGAAGAAAGTAGAGTGTGACTGCATTAGTCTGCCTGCATGAGAGCTCAACCTGAAATCACAATGTTCCACTTTTTCCTGTAGAACATCTGTGAACTACAGTTATAATTAAGCACATCGTGAATATTAATTGTTCTAAAGTCACTGATGTAATGGCCTAGGATACACTGAATCAGTTCTGTTTCTAAGTACTATTTTATTTCAGAGCTTTGCCAGATGTTCTAATAGTTTTACTTAGATTTTTTTTCCACAAGGAAAACAGTTGCTGAGACTTGTAAATCTCCTGCCTTTGCCAACTGTCTTGGAAGTAATTTCCTCCCCAAACAGTAGGTAAAATCTCCAAGAATATCTTTTTTTTTTTTTTTTTTTTTTTTTAAGTAATGTTTCACTAACAGTTGTATTGCTGTTGGCTTGTATAAGGTTTGGTCGAGAACAACGCAATTACTGTAATCTTAGGCAACAATCAGTTCTTTTATTCTTTTGAGTAGTCAACTTAGTTTTTTATTTGTGTATTGTTTTCACATCAGAACATGCAGCAGAAATTCAATGCAGTCTGTTTTAGAAATGAGCATTTTAGAGGACCATATCCTTAACTGGTAGATCACTGGATCTTTATTGACTTGAGCTGTCATACACTAAAATAGAACATCTGAAGATCTGACCTGTCTCTAAAAAACAACTTTTATAATGGTAGGGAGAGACTACCAAGATCTCCTCAAGCTTAAAAATGTTTTATAGTTACCAATTCCAACCCTCTCAGGCCATAGAATGTACACTCATTTGCATCACTTCATAGCTGCACTACCTTAGAAATGTTATTGCAGTTTATATATAAACTACAATAGAAGAAAGACCTTTGCATCAGAGTTCAACAGTGACAATGAAAGACTAAAACATTCAACTATCACCTCAGTCAGAAGCCTATTCTTGACATATTTGTTATAAAGGATTTGATTAAGGATTAATTAAGGAGTTGATCTCATGTGTTGACTGCCTTTCAAGAACCAATGATTTTCTTAAAATGCATTGTTTTCCACAAAAATATAGGTTCCATAAGTTACATCTTCTAAAACCACATGAGATTAACATGCACTTGGAAGGTTTTGGAATCTTGAGCGGGTATTGGACCAAGATTACCTCCCTTGCAGTCCCTTGCAAGTTCAGCCATCCCAGGATTCTGAAAGATTTGTTTGTGTGGACAGAGAGGTAGCAGCTCTAACTGTCAGAATCGTTTTCAGGATGAGACAAATTCAAGGTGCAGACCAACACCTGCTCTGGTTTTTGTACTGTGAGATTTTGAGTAAGCATGCTTGAAGTTCATGCACAGGGAAGAACACTTTCAATTACAAAAGATAAAAATGTGCCCTTCTTTGCTGTGTTCACTTTATATAGTATTCGCTTGCACAGAAATTATTTTAATCAGCATATGGTAACCAAAGTGAGTTTAGTGAGCTTAACAAAAAAAAAAAGATCAAATAATTCTGCTAGAACTGTGTTGACTGCAAATGGAAAATGAATTTTGCCATCATTTCACTGTGCCAACCACATACTAACCCAATAAACAAGTCCCGTTTGAGTCCTGAAGTATCAGACAATATAAACATTATCATGCACCTGTTCTGTTCATAAGGGTAAGTTAAGTTCTATGTAAGGAAATGACCTCACTCAGAGTGCAAGCAAAATAGTTAACTTTTCCTGTAAGAATTGTTTAAGTTTTGCATAGAATCAGAGTGCAAAATAACACCTTTTAAATAGGGTATACCTTATTCAAAGCATATTTCTTTCTTCTTATATACCTTGATCAAAATTTCATAATAAATTGGTCTGACACTGATAATATTTATCAAGGAGTGAGTTCTTAAAAGCATCTTCAAAGGAGATTATGATAGGAAGAGCTGAAAATGTAGTTTTTCACCATACTCATTAACAGATGGTATTAGCATGTGTCTCATTAATAACAAGGAAAAAAATAGATGAAAAAAGTCATTTTTTTTCCAAAGGTGGCCAGAGTTTCTAATATTAATTTGAAGAGAAGAGAAGAGAAGAGAAGAGAAGAGAAGAGAAGAGAAGAGAAGAGAAGAGAAGAGAAGAGAAGAGAAGAGAAGAGAAGAGAAGAGAAGAGAAGAGAAGAGAAGAGAAGAGAAGAGAAGAGAAGAGAAGAGAAGAGAAGAGAAGAGAAGAGAAGAGAAGAGAAGAGAAGAGAAGAGAAGAGAAGAGAAGAGAAGAGAAGAGAAGAGAAGAGAAGTAATAACAAATGTCACCACAGTGAAACCATAAGAAAAAATAAAGTTTTACCCTATTTCTTCCCCCAAATATTACAACATTTTTATCCCAGATTTTCATCACATGAACTCAGTAGAATAAAGCTTTCTCTAGAGCAATGAAGAATCAGCTGCAGTTAACGCAGAAATACCTGATAAAAGCTTTGAAAAGGCTACCCATTAAGCAAAACTGGTATTATAACTGAACAAAAATAATAACATATGTTACGTGACTATTTTCATACTATGACTGGTTAATTTTGACTTGGTTGGTTGTTTCAGAAATACTGGGGAAGTGCCAGAGACAACTTTTATCCTTTCCTTATCTTATTTCGGGAAGCTTTCATTTAACAATAGAATACTAAGCAGCATTTCTCAAGTATTTATAACCTCAGTGTCCTCTTGCCAGGTGATGAAGAAAGTTCATTTCATTATCTCTACTAATAGAACATGTATGCCAACTAGCAACTCCAAACATATGAGAACATGAAGAAATAAATAAATCAAGATTTACTGAGTTGTTCTTTATAAGGTAAACTTCTCTTCTGGATCCTTACCATAATCTTCAAAAAGGTCTGTGACCTTCCAGTTGTACAGGCTGCATTATCAAAATCTATGTTCCAACAGTTGATTTGCAGAAATTCAGAGAATCACCAGCAAAGCTGGGCACTGAACCACCAGATCTGAGATTTCACTTCTCTGTAACTGCTCACTCTCTTTGGGGAACTTTACGGTTGTCCTCACATCAGCAAAACAGATGGGAGTATTTTTTATTTCAATAAAGAAATCAAGCACATAATGCACTTGCTTCCACAGAGAGCAAAGGTTCTCTTTAATGGGCTTACTGTATTCTCAATTCCGTAATTGATTCTGTTAACCGAGAGGCTGAAGTTTATTCTTACACTCCCTTTTTTTAACTTAAACCAAAGACTGACGGCTTCACCATTTAGCCAAGACTGGCATAGATACCAATGAGCAAGCCAGAAGTTTCCATAAACAGTTACCAGCCCTGCTTCCATCCAAATCCTGCACTACGAAAAAGAACATATCTTAGGAATGAACTCTAATCCTCCACAAACTCCCATGTTTTCCGTATTACCTTGCCTATGAAAAAGATTCGCCGTCAAACTTTACTATTCCAGTCAGCAACGCTCACTATTTGAGATGTGTCTTGCTTTTTAGTTGAACATCAAAGTGGGAGTATCAAGTAATTTCTAATTATAAACAACGGGAAGAAGCAGCATTACTTATTAAGTATAATTTTAAAATATCTTTCCCTTTTCAGGGGAATACATATTCAGGTCCTTCTGGTTTTCTCACTCATTAAGAAACTTCCTTCAAAATTGCTACTGCACTTAGCTGAGGTAATTGTATGTCTTCCCTAAGTAGAAGAAAAGCACAAAGATTGAAAAAAAAAAAAAATTTCTCTAGAAATCCCCAAAAAAACCACCTATATTTTAATAGCACTTAAGGTGCTATTAATTTTTATTTCCCTGTCAGGAAAATATGCAAATTGGATATATTTTAAAAAAACATTTTATGCAAATGTTAGATAATGATAAATAACACTGCGTGCATCATGTTTTGTGTGACACTTCATTCTCAACAGGTGGCAAAGTGGTCTGCTTTTTAGTCTCATGCTTTTTGAGGACTTCTGATGTGTAAAATGTGCAGAGGTATTCTACTGACAAAAGATGCTCCTAATAAGTAAACACCTAGGTTCACAGCACAGTTATAAAAAATATAATTTAACATGAAGCAACTCATGGTTCCTTACATTTATTACTACACATCTTAACTCTAAACCTATAGAGTTTTACAACTTCTGTTTTATCCAAATTTCCCAAAGTGTTGGTGCATTTTGCACTACAAATACTGATAAATTGCATCTATTTAGTAAACAGTACTACTGACCTACTTTTACTTTAAAAAACAACCTCCTACTTAATTTTATATCTCACATGAGGCAGACTCCACTGAGAAACGTAAAAGAAGCTGGCTTTACAAGACTGCCGGTAAAATATACTTAGCTTTGTCCAGTGAGAGCTATAAACAAGATAATTTGTTTCTCATTACATTCATTCCACTCAATACACTATATTTTGTTAATTATACCAATATACCCAGTGTCGCATATATCTTTTTTCAGGTGAAGGTGAATGTATGGATAAAGCAGTGTGGCTGGGGAAAAATCAGCCAGGAATTTATCCTAGCGTATAGTTCAACTTTATCAAATTCTTAATGATTTCGAATTGTCAGAGGCTGACAAACACACACAATCTCTTTCTCTTGCCTTCTGATTTCACACTACTTAATGTACTAGACTGAGTGATAGTTTTCTAATGTGCTTACTTGTTGCTGCTATACTGTTAGAAACAGCAAAAACCTTCTAGACTTATAGTAAATGGCAGTATACTGGAAAATAGCATATCACAATTAATACTACTTGTTTATTAAATAGAATATTTAATAAATAGAAAATATAGATAATGTATTTAAATATTATTAAAATATTTTTAAAATTTCTGTGTGACCTTGCAGCTGCCATTCTCTTTCATTCAAGACTAGAAGTGGCATTTTTCTCAGTGGTGGCAAAATATATCAGCTTTTCCACCCCTAGAAGACGACCAATCTGCTTGTAGGACATAAGTCACATGACTTCAGTGATGACTGCATTGAAGATGCAGTTTTATTTGCATTCGGTCACCTATTGATGTGAAACACTTCCAGTGAGATTGCTGATTACTGGAAGCAAAGAATTGTGTCCCATATTTTTGTCCACTAACATTAACTAATAACACACATTGAACATCCAGTAGCAAACTTCACTGGATTTCAACATAACTTCTGCTACCACTCACAGATGACATTTTTTTCGTTCTTCATTCAATACTGTGGAGCATTACTTTTTCATGCACAAGTATAAAAGTTACTATTATGATTCTATTTCAGCAATGGAGTTATTTTGTAAAATAATGATTGTTTCAGCAAGTAAAAGTTTTTATTGTGATATCAAGTGAAAAGATAAGCAAAACGTAAATATTGAGGATGAAAAATTTAAAATGCAGATACATTGGGCTGAATAAGCAACTGTACTGTATACAGTAACAGTGTGATGCACACATGTGGTTTTCAGTTTCTGTGTATTAAACATCTATTTTTGCTGAGCACATTCTTAGCATTGTTAATATTCATACCTCAATGTGAAAATTCATAGTCTACAGCCATCCTGCCTTTATTCTCATTGTTTTTCCAAGGAGAAAAGCCATTCATAGCAATTTATTTCAGCTCATAAAATCCCTCCATTGTTTGGTCAGTATCTGACAAATTTTAGAAATAGAGTTAAAAAAGTTAAACGTTTAAGATGTTTGCAGCCTGTCTAGCATTATTGAAGGCAAATAAAATACGGCGATATTTCTTTCTCAATTATTAAATTTCTCTAAAAATTAAAATTTTAAATATAAATCTAATCTTTTCACTGTGATGAGAACCATCTAAAAAGTTTCTCATACTTAATGAAGATAGGTAAGCATACCTATTATTATCAAACTGAGGAAAAACATTTAATAGAAAAATAAGCATAAATAAACATACATGTCAATCAGAAGTTTAAAACTGTTGACAAATAGCTCGAATCCTGACATAAAATCTGAGTCATGTAAGAACAAAGACCTTTATGATTCAATTTTGAAGAATAAATCTTAAATAAAAAGTGATAAATTCCTGAGATAGTAGGTTTGACAGCTTACCTGTCGAGTCTGACACTACATAAATTACTGTAATCCAAAATGAAAAGGGTATCATTCAATCTTCTATTACCTAAAAGACCTTGAGCTGTTATTAGTTCCTTAACAATCTCTACAAGTTACGCCTATAGTGTCTCGTAGGAAATGGGAACTGATCTCCCTTCTCTTGGTGATAAACCACACAAAATAAAACAAAAAATCCAACCAGGTAATTTTGTGCTTGTATTTTACATTAAGAGTCTCAAAACTTCACCTGAAGTTTGCAGAATTTTCAAGTCAAGGGCAAACCAGCATGGTGCTTCCTCCAGTGACATCTGGGCAGGAGATTCAGCCCTCTGGTGCTCGCAGAGAGTTGAGAGGACTTAGCATGTACAAACCTTGCAGTGAAAGGTAAATAAAAACTGCTCTTGGCTTTGTGACAGTGCTTGCACATTTACCACAGAAATAGAATCATAGAATCATAGAACAACCAGGTTGGAAGAGACCCATCGGATCATCGAGTCCAACCATTCCTATCAAACACTAAACCATGTCCCTCAGAACCTCGTCTACCCACACCTTAAACACCTCCAGGGAAGGTGAATCAACCACCTCCCTGGACAGCCTATTCCAATGCCCAATGACCCTTTCCGTGAAAAACTTCCTCCTAATCTCTAGCCTATGTATATGGAGTATTTACTCTGCCTTCCAACTATGATTTTTTGTACTGTGAGGTTTTCGGTGAATGAAGAAATGTGGAAAGTAGCGCGGCCTAATCCAGCTAGCAACTAGTTTTGTCTCCTCTGCCCCTCAGATGATCAATCCAAGCAGTACTGAAATCAGGAAAGTTCAAGACCATTTAGTCCTTTTTGGGAACTTATTTTAAAATGAATGAAGCCTTCTGCTTCTAGCATCTTAATTGCTGGGGTATTGTCCATACAAGCTCATTCCCTTCCAGAATAATTCCATAAACTGCCTTCAGGTAAGGGACGCTGGAGAATGCTGAAGTCACGGGTGCATCGAACAAGACACCTGACTGCAAAACAGACTTATTTGCTTGAATTAAAGCAAGAAAACTGTATATAGATGACTTTTAGGTGAATCGACTGACGTCAATTTGATAGAACATCCTCTGTAATGATTGAAGAAGCTAAATCCTACTCCTACTCTTAAGCATACAAGTAGCAGAATCAGAGCTTCATACCAATCTAACCACTTCTATTGATGTCAATGAGAACACAATTAATGCTTTGCAGAATGTATTTTAAAGTGTCAATTCACATTTCTAGAAGAAAAACATTGAAACTATGAAGCATGTACAGTATAATGCATATAAACAGAGCAAGAGGTCCACAAATGAGGAACAAATGAGTGAATATTCATATCTGCCATATAAATTCTTCTATAGACTCATATGTCTCTATTTAGATTTTTATGTAGTTTTTAAAAGCTGTTCAAGTGGAAGTCACAAGGGGTAACAAAAGACTAGATCTGATCTATATTTACACAACATCAAAAAGGACAAGTTTCCAAATTCTATCCTTACTGGGAATGCTAAGGGGGAAAACCCAAAACCACACCTTCAATGTGTATTCACATCATTAAGATCAGTCCATTGTAAATAAAACTGAGTGCAAATATGGAATGGAAATTAAATCCTTTTCTGACTGTGACTTTGTCTGCAAAGGAGACATTTACAGGATCCAGATATAACTGCATCTACTGCCTAACTCAGTTTCAATTCATATAAAAAACCCCCCATATGTGCACTCCAGCACTTCATTTGTGCAGTGTCTTACAAGGGTACTAACAATACAAAAATGTTTTCTATGTTTTCCCTTTGAGTGATTTTTTTCCCCTTTATATATCTTGAGTTGTTCTTTTTATTCTTTACTTGACTTAACATGAGGATGCCTGGAAGCAGTAAAATATTTTCTCTTCCTTATTCTACTGTCAGCAGCATTACTTTGACCTTATCAGACAAATATGTGTTGACAATTTTCTCAAACAGTATTCTCTCGTGAGCTACTATAATGCGCATCTTTATATTATCTGGTGTAATTTAGACGTGTGAGGATTTTTTAATTATTAATTTTGTCCTGTTTTGAAAGTATATGTTAAAAATGGAAAACAGTCCCTGGACAGATAAATCTGTGTTGCACTTTATGAATAATATCAATAAATAAATATTAATGCTTCTATTTCATTTATATTTCAAGATTAAAGCTATGAAACTTTAGATTCCCAATAATTAAGGCTACAATTGCCTAATGCTTCACACTAAAATATTATAACACTTTTTCAAGTTGAAAGTGTGAGGATCTGCTGCTTAAAATAACATAGTACAGCAAGAATGAAACAAAGGCACCATTGACTTTTTGAATCAATGGAAAAGGAATTATGCAATGGCATTTCAGTCCTTTTCAAAAGGAGTTTCTAGTGGCACCAGAGATCCACAAAGCTTTCAGATGATGGACGTTCACTAATTATTTTGGTAGTATTTATGTTAGGCAACAAAAAGGAGCAAAATATGAATGCGAATAAAAATGTTCAACTAATTATAAAGCTGCACAAATTCCAACTTCCATTTGCAAAAAGCTTAAAGGCTCTTCCTTAAAACAACATTAACATGATTTAATGGATGTTAAGTAATTCATTTGAACCAACTTAATGTTATTGCAAAGTCCAATGGAAACTTTGAACAGTTAATCTCACATTTGCTGGCAGGTTACACTTAGAATTAAAAACTTTCTTCTCACACAAATTAAAATACCTGCAGTATATAACTAACTGTCTACAGTTCACAATTGTCGCCATCCGGCACTGCACTTCAGTGCAGTCATGTCTGAGAACAGAAATAATTCACCTGTTGTTAACAGCTCTATTTAAATTCTAAATTAAACTAAGATGTGCTCCGTGAAAAATAGTTCAAGAGACTCATAGAATCACCAGGTTGGAAGAGACCCACTGGATCATCGAGTCCAACTATTTCCATCAATCACTAAACCATGCCCCTCAGCACCTCTTCCACCTGTGCCTTGAACACCTCCAGGGAAGGCGAGTCAACCACCTCCCTGGGCAGCCTGTTACAGAATAAAAGTGTCCAAAGAGGTATGTGGCTATTTTGGTGTCCTTACTTCTGAGAGGTCTCCAAGAGAAGCAGATATTCAGTCTTAGGAAATCCAGACTCAGAAGAAGCACCTACAACATGGCATTTTCCAGATCACGCTGCCATTGCCCTAACTACCTATTCACATCCATAAATGTCCTCCAAGAGCACCTCTTAATGCCAGTGTCATGTAGCAGCTCCTTAGAAGACTATGAACGGACAGTGCTCCTAGATTAAGGAAACACCACCAAACCCATCCCCAGAAGGAAAAGAAAAATCTGTTAAAAGAAACCCAACACAGATGTTTTCTTATACCTCACAGCAATCTCTGAGTTGCTCATTTATGAGAAACACTCCATAGAATCATAGAATCACTAGGCTGGAAGAGACCCACCAAATCATCGAGTCCAACCATTCCCACCAGTCTCTAAACCATGTCCCTCAGTACCTCATCCACACGCACCTTAAACACCTCCAGGGAAGGCAAGTCAACCACTTTCCTGGGCAACCTGTTCCAGTGCCTAATGACCCCTTCAGTGAAGAATTTTTTCCTTACTTGGAGCCCTTTCAGAAATTGTCCTGAAATATCCAACTTTGTTCTTACGAACATCTTCTCTTACCGGAAGCCTATCACTTCCCCAGTTCCACATGGCAGGATACTGTACACAAGGAGCAGTGAAAATCTCACCTTTAAGCTTGTAAATTGCCATGTAGGCTTAATCACACACACATGTATCAGCCTAGGAAGACTTGGAATTCTGAAATTCAACTTTTTAAGGTTTTTTCTGGTGTTCCAGTTTAGGAATAAAACCATCTCCCTTTGGTGTTAATTTCAGGAAGGCTGGTTGAGAATCTGTGATATACCATGGGGAGTCCCTGCTCCAGAGACAATTCTCTCATGAGTATCTTTGTTTTGACTTATAATAGCTTCTTTGCTTTGCCTTTTTTTGTCATCTCTTTTAAGTGTTTGCTAGGATAACCCCTACAAGAGTAGAGACATTGCAAAAGGGAAACTGAAGGATAAACCCCAAACTTTGTAAGTCCATAGAGCCAGTATTTCTTTTCATATGGCCAGAGAACAATCTTCCCTGTGACCCCTTAGGAGTGATACAACTGTAGGACCTCACAAGGAGGATCTGAATTGCTCTGTGCATCTGGGTTTAGCTGACATTGCTACCTGTTTAGAAGGAAGGAACCACTGGAGTAAAAATGACCTTTATGATGGATGTTTTACTTTGCAAATAAAACCCCCTGGGTCAAGGAAAACAGCCTTGCTCTGTCTCAGCATAGATCTTCTCTTCTTACTCTCTAGCTACTACTGGTGGAAAAGGACTTGGAGATTAAAGAGACAATAAAATTTCCTTCTCATTTTGAAAGCTGGGGGAATACATCTCTGTGGCAAGGAAGCAATAGGAAGGCTTTGAAAATAACAAATAAAATCCAGTCACATGGCACTTCTAGCAACCCCCTTAGCTGCTATAGCATGGACTCACCCATCTGTTATCAGACGACACTTTCACTACAGCTCCAAATTGTTCAGGGTGGAGATTATTCACATGTCAGCTGGGACTTGTTTTCAGTGTAGTATGCTCAGCCGACTTGGCAAAAAAAATTTTCATGAAACATTTGGGAGATGAGTTTCTACGGCCTGTCAGTTATGACAAAGAATTAGGGAAGGGACATGTTCCTCAGAATGTTACTTCAGAGCAGTTTTCCTTTTTTCTAATTTTTTCTTTTCATTTTTTTTAAAATTTAATTTTATATGGTTTTGGTAATACAAAAGCCAATGGAAAAATCACAGTTATTTTACTTCTACAAAGCATTTTAAAGTCATGTGTCCTGTGTGAATTCTTCAACACTATATGCCAAATGTGATAGCAACAAAGGAATACCAAGAGCTTCTCCAGAGTTTGAGTAGTGGTAAGGTTTGGTACTGAACCAAACCTTAAAACTTTTCAAGCTTCTCCATCTCTCTGATTTTCTCTGTAGTTTCATAGTTTTGATGGGAATGGTTGGACTCAATGATCCGATGGGTCCCTAACAACCGATAGACCTGGTTGTTCTATGATTCTATGTTCTATGATTCTATAGCACTGTCCAGTATTTTTTTTCAATGAGTGTGACACTGGAATCAGGGTGTGCTTTCTACTCTGAAGCTTACTGCCTGCCATTGGAGACCTTTGGATAATGGTGAGATGGTTTTATAAGCATTGTAGAAGCACACAGGAAAAAAACAAATGATACAGAAAGTCATTCTATGTAGGCACACACCAATTACGTATGTGGCTAGCAGCATTCAGAATGCCAGACCTAACCGCTGCAGGTATATATAGTAGTGCTCAAGATGCTCCAGCCGAACACAGTGGTCAAACAACTCCTCTATGCCTTTACAAGGCAAGAGCAATCCACAGAACAAACTTGTAGTCCTACAGAATTAAATGGCTTTTGATATTGAATCTTTCAAGGACTGAACACATTACTGATAGCAGGCCATTCCCCTGCAGTAATAGAAGATTATAATGTCTGTGATAATGTCAGAGGGCTAGATGCACAGCATTAACCAACACAACAGCCAACAGTAATGTATGATGCCATTCAACTCATTTTCAAGGCTTACTCACTTCACAACAGCCTTCTATAAACTGCAAATCCAGTTTAGCAGCTGAGTGGAGCAATCAATCACTCAGAAACAAGATTCAGAGCAGTCCTGGTGAACACACGGAAGGCAATTAGATGCCACCATTTGTGAAATAATATTGGTGGGAATTCTTCTCCCTCATCTGATTTATTTCTGTCAATCTGCAGTTTAGATTCCGTGCCATGATTAACTCCTTTGTCCTGAGATGCCATATGAATGTAACGCTGGCATTATTAAGTGCATCTGAAAGTAATTCTCAAGCTCACAATTGCTAAGGAAATTGATTAAGGACAGTCAGCTAGCACTGCTAATTTGCAACAGGCTATTTTTAATGGTAGGCTGATAAAATGAAATGTTAAGCTTGAGAATAAAACTCAGTTTATGTAATATGTTAACTTGTACAGAACACATTTGCATAAACATTTGTAGGATAAAATGAGTCCTTGGGCAGTTCAGAATATTCAGGCTGACTGGTTTGGAAGAGAAGCTAGACAAAAATACAGTGACTGCAGCACTAAATTAGAATGTCCAAAGTACACATCAAAAGTCATAATCTGTTTAAGTTGTTTGCTAGTTTAAACAGAATAAATTTTTGGGTTGTGCTCTGCTTCAATACCAGCAATTAAATTCATCAAAGGGAGTTCAAAGAACCAATACAAATGTTATTCAAGGACAAAAGAAGTGACCAAGTTTGGACATATAATTCAAACAAAGATGAAGTAAGAAGTTATGTAGCAGTTTCCAAACTCAGTATCTGAAAGATGGAAATTCCAGTGTGGAAGAGAATTGTTTTAAAAAAACCCACACCAACGATGTTTCAGTTAGAGCAGAATGATAATAAACAGAAAACTTACATAAAAATAGGTTTGACTAAATACTAGATCACCTTTTTTTCCCCAAAGAGGGAGAGAGGGAAATGCATTTGAAGCAATCAAAAGATAAAAATCTGCACTGATTGCTCTTCAGCAAGTATGGTAAAACTGAATGCCTATGTCCACAGAAGCATGTTGCAAGATTTCTAAAATCCTCCGAAAAGCAGGTTAAAGGCAGAAAAAAAATCTTATTTCTGTAGGGAATTTTGTATCCTTATTCCATTGGAACTATGTTAGGAGAACATTTAAGTATCATTATTTTAAAATAATGTCGAATATTATTTTATTATTAATCGAATATTATTAAAAATACATTTTTAATGCAAACTCTACAAATGTTTTGAATGAAGTTCACCAACAGTTGATGGATTAGAAGCATTCCCAGAGCCCTGAAAACTGATTAACTACATTTTGAAACCTATGTAAATTGATTGACTACAGCTAAGCAAAAGGTGAGATACAATTTTACAGCAATTTAGGGGGTTTTCACAATATGCACATTTGACAGAGTTTTGAGAAACTTAGTTATGCAGAGAAAAAAAAAGCAAATCTTTTGAACACTCGTTTGTGAGAATGGGACACATCATTGATAAGTCTGCATTCAAACTGGACTTTGGGTTTTGAAAAAGATATCTGGGCTGACAACACATGCAGTACAAGGGGAGCTTCTTTCCTCTTGCTATACTTGGCACCTGAACACTTAAAGAACTTCACACAACTGCCTGTTGGTTTTATAGATACGTACACTTATTTCAGAACTGAAATAATAGAACTAACTGGTTGTAGTAGCACAATAAGCAAGCAAATATAAGCATATATACATCAAACACTGAAACTTCGAATCTAACCATTACACATAACGAGAGTCAAGGATGGGATCATAGAATCATAGAACAACCAGGTTGGAAGGAACCCATCGGATTATCTAGTCCAACCATTCCTATCAATCACTAACCCATGTCCCTCAGGACCTCATCTACCCGTGCCTTAAACACTTCCAGGGAAGGTGAATCAACCACCTCCCTGGGCAGCCTATTCCAATGCCCAATGACCCTCTGTGTGAAAAACTTTCTCCTAATCTCTAGCCTAAATCTCCCCTGGTGGAGCCTGAGGCCATTCCCTCTTGTCCTGTCCCCTGTCACTTGGGAGAAGAGACCAGCTTCCTCCTCTCTACAACCTCCTTTCAGGTACTTGTAGAGTAATGAGGTTTCCTCTCAGCCTCCTCTTCTCCAGGCTAAACACCCCCAGCTCTCTCAGTCGCTCCTCATAGGGCCTGTTCTCCAGCCCCTTCACCAGCTTCATGGCTCTTCTCTCGACTCACTCCAGAGCATCAACATCCTTCTTGTGGTGAGGGGCCCAGAACTGAACACAGGATTCAAGAAGCGGCCTCACCAGTGCTGAGTACAGAGGGAGAATCACCTCAGAGTGATACAGAGGGATGCATCTCTTCTATAGGCTAATTCATTCTTCTCGCCATCTTGGTCCAAGCCCTCCCTTTTTTTTTTTTTTGTCCCATTAGCTATTTGGGATTCATTCACACGTTGGCAAACTTACATTTTGCACAGTAACTGCAAATGCCATGGTTAAAATTATATGGGCCATCCATACCTAGTTACACAAAACCGTGCAAAATCAGTGCAGTTGATATCAAAGTAGGGGAAAACATGTGACCATCTTTGCCCTTATTTCTTTAACAGTAACATAAATACATCACTTATAACTAGGAGAGAGGTTTTTTTGATTGGGGCTGAGAGCATTGAAGAGAAAGAGCAGCTCCGTGTTCAGCAGAGCCGAACCAACACTGACTCATTACATATCCACTCAGACACCCTACTTTGGGATATTTAAACATAAACAACGAGAAAATTTGTATTAAAGAACATTTTAGAAGTTTCAGAAACAAACAGAGAATTAGTAAGTTAGAGCTTCGCTGGTTTTGCACAACCACAGTAAGGACAGGGAACAGCTGCGCAACAACTTCTAAAGTAAAAAAATGCTGTCAGTGCCATGCATGTGGGCAGAGACTATTCCAACAAAGATAATGGAGCTGAAAAGTAACAATGTCATTTTTGCAATGTACCTGGAATCTGAAATGTATTTTTTTCCATGACAAAATAAGATTGTGTAGGAGGATAGTCAACAGCATAACAAAAAAACCCCCCAAAAAACAAAAAAACCCCCAACACACATTGGATTCAAAAAAGAAAGGAGTACTGCTAAGGTGATTTCCAGACCGAATTGGGTAAAATATATTAAAAACTCTTTAAAAATGAATTGTTATATAATAAGGAAAACAAAGAGGTAGCAGAGATGCAAGAACATTACTGTATATATGGAAAATGAGTACTGCTTCCCAAAAAAGGCACCTTGGGGAAAAGGCAAAGACTTTCACAATCCCTGTACACAATGAGAAAGGAGAACAAAAGACATGAATTCACTTGCTGAAAACAAAAAAAAACTGCATAAGATTACATTTCCCCTCATTGGTTCTGTTTGTCTTTTTTATTGTCACTGTGTGACAGAAAATTCCTTACCCCTCTAAATGAGGGAGGGCAGGATCCACTCCTTTTTGCTTTAGAGAACAAAAGCCACTCTTTGCACCTACAGACCAATCTCTGTCCAGCTGCTTCAAAAGACATATCCTAGCACAAAACCATCATCACCAGGTTTTGACAACGGTATTTCTAATATTTGTTGCTGAAACACCCCCAATACAATCTTTGATCTTCCTTGTGCCTTGAAGCACCCTCACATAGCATATAAGCTTAGGCCAATCACTTTGTAATATTCAAATCTTTTTTTTCCTTACCATAGCTCACCACAGGCACTCTTCTTAGCACATTTCTGAGTATATTCTTAGTATATTTTCTGCTTCAGATAAAAGACGTGGGCTTTGTGAGAATTGTATTTCGCAAATGTCACCTTTACCAATTAATCTCCTACAACAAACATTTCCATGCATTTCTGAGTAACAATGTATGAAAATATGACTGCAATTGCCTTTTGTTTAGTTGACACAAATACAAAACCTCATGAAATACCCACTAATCAGCATTTCTTTAGGGGGAAAAAAAAACCCCAAAACCCTGAATACAGATTCCCTTAATGCAGACAATTATATTAACAAGGCAGCAGCACCAAGCAATCCATGGAAGCACTGAAGTTGGCACACACACACGAGATTTGCAGGCCGTGTAATAACTTGCTTCTGGCTATCTTCAGTCTTGTAACATTTTCACATTAATTTTGGGCAGCATGAATTATCCCGCTTTTCAACAAGAAATCTTTGGGGCATTTTCGACATGCTTGAAAATAAATAATGCATGCATTGGACACTATTAATTAGCAAAATTCAGAAACAGCTACTGTTACAGATCCTGAAAAGTTTTTCTGAACTTGTCAAGCTGTTAATAATAAATAGGGTGGAAGTGGCCAATTAACATACTTAAACAACAACCTTTATAAGCAGTGAAAAATGCTACTTTTTCTATTCTATTGTTACCAGAAAAAAAACATTCCAACTCTGCTACTTTAGCACTTCACTAACAGAAATGTGGTTTTGTACTTTAAGGTGACGACTACGTGAACTAAACTTATGGAACATCCAAATGCAATACCTAACTGTGATATTTTGTTTCAGATATTGAAAATATATGTATCTGTGTACACTTCTTGTTAATAATAATGTTTGTTTAAAGTAACATCTGAGAGTCAAGATTTATGATCATTTTTATTTTCAACTACAGACTTAAAAAATCACAGTCCTATAGTCACACAGTTTATGTTATAGTGAAGTATAATCTCTTCAAGGCTCTAAGATAAATTGTAACTAATTTTTACCTAGTCTCACCTTTTTCTAATAAAGACTTATTTTCATTCTAGTAGTGGAAATAAAAACATGGTGATAATTGGGAGAGTATGCACAGATGTACAAAGGTAAAACCATGCTTAAAGAATCTGATAGCCCTCTCTTGTAAGAAGACTTGCTTGGTGGATGATGGGAGAGCAGTGATGTTGTTTATCTTGAGTTAAGCAAGGTTTTCAGTGCTATCTCCCATAATAACCTAGTGGCCAAAGTGACAAGGCATGAACCATAGAAGCAGCCAGTGAAGCAGATTGAAAACTGGCTAAACTGCTGGGCTCAAAAGGTTTGTTGTGAGCAGCGTGGAGGGCCTGCTATTATATTAATGGAAAATAACCCAATGCAGTGATGCCAGCAGGATAAAGGAGAGAAAAAAGATGCAACATTAGGCAGCAGGACTATTCTTTTTCTCTCCTTCCCCTTAAACATAAATAGATCTAGCAAAAGAGAAAATTAACTCCTATAGCATTTGAGGCTCATCAATACCCTTCTTCAAGTGACCAAAACACTGATCCAGTTTATACACCACACTGGGATAGCATAAACCATCTTCTTGACAGTCCACAAAAGCCGCACTACACTGAGCTATAACATTGTTGTTGCACTACTAGTTCATTTATTCATGAACTGCAGAGGAAAATAAGCACGTGGAATGTATATAAATTTACAGTTCAAAAGTTACAGCCATCAAGGGACAGCCTTAAGTTATGCATTACCTTTAAAAAAAAAAGTTTGTGTTATTTTTTTTTTCCCTGGGAAGCATGCATTGCATCTAATGAGCATACCCCTTAGCTCTTTCTTTTGAAACAAAGTGTTCTTTTGTCGGTTGGGGCTCACACTCCATGTGACTTGCACCAGGAGAAAAACCGGTCTAAAAGTTTTGAAATAAACAAGTTCAATTTTCTGCTTTGTTTTTCTTTTTCCGAATAGCAGAACTCTGGTTCTTATTTAATTGTATCCTCATTGGCTACTCTTATCTACACATGGCCATGTAATAAGAGCTATCTGGCATGGGAAAGCAACCCGCTAAGGGGCACATACCTAAGATAAAAAAGATTTTCAGGCATTTCCTTCTTTTTCCCTAATAGTAAATTTTTTTACTGTAGCTACCAAAGTGTTACCACACAGTTTTATCTTTTCTTCTGTCCACCTTATGCAAAAACACGCACAAAAATAGGGGGAGAGAGAGATGACGAAAACTTCTGGTGTAGTTGACATCTGATCTGAATTCTGATTACCACCTGCTGTATCGTTTAACTAGAAACAAGACCTAAAATCTCTCTAGAGAATATATGACTGTGATTTAGCTAACTGACATCTGGATGCTTTACATAAATATAGCTGAAAGAACATTTTCCTGGCAGTTACAAGCCTGACTGATAAAGTAAGCAGTTTGAGCATTAAGGCTTCAGGTGGCTCATTACATCTCTATTGACAACTCAAATATTTTTCCTCTAAATCTCAAACCAGTTCCTACACAAACTCTTTGCACAGTTGAGTTCTGTGACCAATTTGGGAGGGGAGGTCTTTGTCTTCTCTGGAAAACACACCCAGAATACACATATTACGCAATGAAGGTAGAGACAACAGAGCAGTCAAGAATGCCTAATCTATATCCAGTCCAATTAAGCATTTAACAAAGCTGTATTTTGCAAGATGGATTCTACAGTTCATCTTCTATTTCGTATTTTGCAATGAAAATTACAATCTATCAAAACAGGTATACAGAAATACAGGTTCATTGCATTTATATGTAGGCCAACCAAGACAGAGAAGTACAAGCAGCAAATTCAAAGCTGTATAGAAGTGCAAGTCACTGGAAGAACCTTTCTAAAGTCTAAACCTCTTTATGTTTTTATTGGAAGTTACTTGTCACAGTGATCATCAAATGTTTTGAACACTATCAGGTAGAAGGAACATTTCATTTTTTGAGCAAATTCTCTGCCCTTGATAAATAAACCCAGAACCTGTCCAAGCAACTCAATTTAAAAAAAAAAAAAGATATTTTCATTACAAGACCATAAGGTCTTAACAGGAAAAGAGAGGGGACACAATAAAGAAATACTCGGCATAAAAGATAGCTAATGAAAAACTTAAAGACTTTAGAGTAGATATATACCAAACACATGTAAAATTACAAAAGTATGCACTGTTAAAATAGAAAAAGTTTGAGATTCTAATAAAAATACTAGGAGCTAGAATTTTTGTGATGCAGATGGACTCTTTTTCTGAATAGATTCAAAAAACTTGATCACAAATAATTTCATTTTCTACATTAAAAATACAAGGGAAATAAAATAAATGAAACTTACCCTCTTGAACTGATAAAAAAGCCAGTTAAACAAATTTTTAGAATCCCTAACAACTGCAGAACATACACTCCATTAAGCTGCTACACAGCTTTTATAAAATTAAGAGATACATTCAAAAGCCTTAATATGATAATGCATTAATATAATAGTGAATTGTGTCTCAATATTGCTACAGGACAACTTTTAAAATGCAAACCAAAATTAGGTTGCCCGATCCAATCTAATTTGGTAAATCCCATTTAGTCGAGTTTGCTAAACACTTTTCTGCCAACATCAGCTGTTTCAGTTGCCAGTTAGTAACAACATCACTACTCCTGCAAGAAAAGGTGAAGCCACGGGCACCACTATGGCGCATAGATCTCTTACCACCTTCTGCAAATCTGTCCTTTCAGCAAAGGGTTGCTTAGCTAGATTAAGGGTCTAACTGCTAGATGGAAGAAATCCTAATAAACTGGATATAAGTCAAAAACTGGAATCCCTTGTTATACTCAAAAACTTCCAAAATTTTGACTACTGCAGTTATTTATTGTGTTAATTTGATTGACTCACTTGGTAGAACTGGTCAGAAGATCCAGATTTAAGTAGGTCTCGAGTCTACTTAAAACTATAATATGTCAATTTACTTTAGTTTCCTCTGTAGTCTGATGATTTATTCCCTGCAGTTACAAAGCTACTTGAGAATTTCTTGTCTTTAGGCTGCAGCTCACTACTTCTCATGGTCACGGTAGATAACTGAAATTGGATAGGTTAAAAAATGTCAGATTTGTCTCAGAAGTTTAAAAAAATGTTGCTTTTTTGCTTTATTATTCCAGAATAGATCCACAAACACATCAGCAGAGCCAAAGTGGTAGTAATGTAGTAATGAAAACATCACATGTAACTTCCCCTCAGCAGAAACCTCAAGCACACGAGGAGTTGTGACATGAAAGTAACTATTTTTTGAGCCTTAAAGAGAATTAGGTAGGAATCATAGAATCACCAGGTTGGAAGAGACTCATGAGATCATAGAGTCCAACCATTCCCACCAATCCCAAAACCATGCCCCTTAGCACCTCATCCACCTGCACCTTAAACACTTCCAGGAAGGTGAGTCAACCACCAACCTGGGCAGCCCATTCCAGTGCCTAACAACCCTCCAACAGAATTAGTTTGTTTTGGTTTTTTTTTCAAACTCAGGAGTTACACCTAATTGATACCTTGATTCAGTTCAGAAGGGATCATAGCAGAGCCTCTAGTACTATCACAAGGGAAGAATGAGCTACCAAGGGCAAAAGGCAACAGGATTGCTGTTGGCAGCTGCTTTCAGCATTTGCCAAAATACCCTGTGAGACAGTCAAAAAGATCAAAGGGCTTGCTGATGTCAAAAGGGACAGTTCCACTGCTTCCAGCCTTTTTGGCATTGGCCATGTGGTCATTTGACCTCTCAGGGAAGCAGTTCAGTACTTTGCCAGCAAAATAACAATTCAGGAGGGAAAAAAAATGACAAGTATTGGAACTGGCACAGGAGATGCAGGAGGAGTGCCTGGACTACAGGATGAGAGACAGGAAGCCCAGTAGGAAGCAGCAAGTTGTTATATGAACTCTAAGGTGTCATGAAACTTCACGCTTGAAAACCTAGGTTAAAATTGCTATTTGAACAATTCATTATTTCAGGCACACAAGCACTTCTAGGGTAATGAAATAAAAGAAGTGAACTTCATTTAAATACAGGTTAGGAACAACTGTCAAGAGGAGCAAGGTCAGCATCAATTCCTGTGATCATATCCCATATTATTGTAAAGTATAAAATGCTTTAATCTTTTAACAGTTGATTAATATGACAAGTTAGAATTGGTAGCCTCCATGGCATGAAAAGGAGCAGATATATGTGAACATGTGTTGAAAATTAAAGGATGGTAAGAAATGATTAGGACATTCCCCTAAACTGTGCAGGGAACACATCTTTTAGTAGCCAAGTTCTGAATTCTGGTTCCCAACCTCATTTCAGAGTTCCCAGTTCCAGATCAGCTGTGAAAATGACCTCATTTGCACCAAAGCCCACACCTTATTTTCAACAATATTTTTGATCTGATGGAAGATAAGTTAGAAAAACTTTTGTCTTTAGCCGCAACAACATACCAACACATTCCATGGAACTGCACTCAAAAAAGAAAACAAAAAACAGAAGCAAAAAAGGGAGAGACATGGCTGACACTGCTCTGAGACAATTCAACCAGCGGCTTTTTCACGTTCAGTTTTTACCATGGACCCCAAAATATCTTGGTTTCAACCCGATTCTTATCAAGAATACTGCTGAGAGCTCAGAATGTTTTATAAAATAGATTTACTGGGAAGCTGGGAACAAATCCATTTAGATGAATTGTAAAATGAGGGCTTAGCTTTCAGTGGCACAAAATGACAGGCACATGCTGAAATGAATTAACCCCACTGGCTTGGATGTAACACCTAGTGTCTTTAAATGTATCATTCCTACATTTCTAAAACTACTTCAAAAGAAAAACTCCTAAAATGTCATGAGAGTAGTGGAAGGGACTGAAAGAAGAATTGAGCTCCTCATTCCGGTTTTGATTTCTTAGTGATCTTAGCAAATCACTAAATCATTCTTCACTTTCTGCCTCATAAAACTGGGAAAAAACCTGATATATATGTGACACTTTTAATACGAAAAGCACTTTAGAGAAGCTTTTTGACACAGGATGAAAGATTGTACTTTGCCATACAGAATAGCTGTATTACCTGACATGCTCATTATGCTCTGTCAGAGAGCAACAACTTTGAGCATATTTTGCTCTTATTATTCCTCACTCTTTGACCATATTCAGTAATTACAGCTGGAATTTGGTAGATTGCTTTAGTGACTTAGGAAACAAATTCCCTCAGAAATCCAGACTAGCTTGTTTCTCAGCTGTTCAGAGATAATTTAAAGAGTTACATAGGTATCTGGGTAGGGTTTATTGTAGTGCAGCCATCTCCGTCCACAGTGTGAAAAACATTCTTATTTAAGATCTCTGGAATTTCTTATTGCTATAAGTGAAAAATGACCCAAATTCATTATTTTTCCTGTGTGATGTCACTGAACACTGCACACAAGCCCACACAAACAGCATCACAAACACAATTATTTGCAATTTCCGTACTTATGATTTTGGGTCCCAACTCAAGAGCCATTTTTGCTTCTTTATCCCGTCTGTCTCTGTCTATGGACTGCACAGAGGCACAAAGATAAGATGACCACATTGTGAGCATTGCATGATCATTTTTGCTGCACGCATTAGCCCGGCTCCCCTGGCTGTGCTTACAGCTGTTGGAATTTCTCTAGGAAATCAGAATGATTTTTGGCACACTTCAAGCTCACTCTCCTTCAGCAGAAATTGGCCTGCCTGCTTTAGAAACAATCAGAAAGCACCAACTACACATTTATTTGACTACCTGACCTGCCCTTCAAAACAGTCATTACCATGCAGAATAATGACATTCTGCGAAGAGGAAAGTGCCATTCTCAAAAGCACCGAGTGCTTTTGGGAATCGTTTCAGCAAGCTAAACAATGTTGCACAGCCAATGAACTGACATCACTCCTAAAAATACTTCTTTGTATGTCAGTGAAAATTACGCCCAGACACACTAAACAAGGAGGCTGTATGTTACTTGTAGGTGGCAGCCAGCCGAGACTGCTAGCTCACTACCCATCTGCTCTTCCGCACTGCCAAATCCTAGGACCTTTAATAAAAACAGGACTTGAATTATGCAATTTGCCAGACTCTGCCCCTTTCTTACTATTTACTCTAATGTAGCGTCATACTTGTGTCTGGAGGAAGGGAAAAGACTTGCTTCTCTTCCATAGGCTTTCACAGTAGGTTCAGTCAAAATACATGAGTGGCTGCTGAAAACTCTTAGCAAATTAATGGCTAACTCTATTTCTTTTTCTTCAGTTCCTCATGCCAACACATTTCCTGTTTTTCCTCAGAATGAAAGTTATTACAGCGAGTAACTTAGCCAAGTCCAAAGGAATCCAAAGAGATGTCTCCTAACGCATTACGCTACAGAGCCCTGTGGGTAGTACATCATCTTTGTCAGAGCATGATGAAAACGTAGGCTGGAGGATGAGCTGATAAAGTGTTTCAGGACTCCTCAGTTCAGATTTCCACCTGAGGCTGCCTTGGTCCTGAGAACATACTCAAAGTTTCATTTTCTTCACATGCTATGAACGTTGTCTATGTCTAACAAGATATTCCCTGATTCCAGATCTATTCCAGAGTGTATTTATTTCCAAAGACTTACAGCAAAACAAAGATTTGTGAGGAATTTGGAACATTATTGTCTGCCCTTTCAAATGAAACTAAGAGGAATGATTAATAATAGACAAAAAGGTAAATAGATTGAGTCATCCTTTGAACTACAAGATTTCTACACAAATAATTCAAAAATATGTCATGATCAGCAAAATAAATTGAAAACAGAATCATAGAATCATAGAACAGGTTGGAAGAGACCCATCGGATCATCGAGTCCAACCATTCCTATCAAACACTAAACCATGTCCCTCAGGACCTCATCTACCCGTGCCTTAAACAATGGAACCTTTCTGAAGACTGCAGAAATGCACAGTAAATCATATATATTCAAAACAGACAAAGTTACAGTGGGAACACTGACTTCTTAAAACAGATATGTCTGTTTACAGAAAGCACAGCAGCGAGTAAAGACCAGTGTCTGTTATGTAATGCTAAGAGTTCACCTTCTCTTAAAATTTCTGCTGGTTAATAGTTTAGGCTTAAGGTTCAGTAATAAAAAAAATCTTTCCTTTTTTTTTTTTTTTTGTTTAATTTAGGAAGTAAGAGTAACTCCCTTTTATAAACAACATGCACTCTGGGACCAAGATAATTTTACTGTGCACTTGTTATTTAAATGAGTGCAGTGTCTCCATATGGCCATATGGATGCTAGATATATGTCACATACTCTAGGGGCATTGAAGAGCTTAAAGTACATATGTTAACAAATAATGCTGAGTTGGCACCCATGCATTGCTTTCTTCACTACAGCATACAGTATTATATTTTACATTTTCATATATTATTTCCTTTAGAAGTATTTTTAAGATCTAAAAAGCACCTGGAGATTTCACAGAGGCTTGACTTTATAATCAGGTTACTTCAGGAATTACACTACTGGAAGTATCCTATGCCTTACAGTCAGTTCTGTTATGGTAAATCATACTTTTATCTATGCTCTTCAAAGCAAAACCAAAAAAAAAAAAAAAGTCCATATATATAACTATAAATATTAGTTCAACCTAGAATTCCAGACAAGCTTCTTAGTATTAACACTTCTCATTTATTATGATGCTACGTTAATTCATGCCAGATGGAGACTATTCAAATGTTCATGACTTGTACTTGTCATGAACATATGTTCCTGGAATAATGGAGTGGTTTCTTAGCAAACAACAACCCATATTTAAAGACCTATGATGAGGCTCATAAAAGAAAAAAATATAAACAGGGAAGGGCACAGCTGGAAAAGAAAAAAAAAATATCAGGTTCTTCACTACTTAGAGGGTTAAGGAGGATAATAATGGATTCTTTGCACATTCCTAGCTGTATGATGGAGAGAGAACTCTAACATCTTCCAAGTGGCTGAAGAGGAACACTTTGTACTTTCTGACTGCCCCACGTGAGAGCAATTCTTGTACGTAGTGCACCTTCAGCACAGAGGAAACCAAGCTAAAATTTAGTTCTTCAAAATCCTGCCCTTCATTTTAAGGCCTACTTTGTTGAAATGCAGAGGGTAAGTGTGTGTGTGCTCAGGAATTTTATATTGGACTGACTGGATATAGAGTTAGAATTTGGGTTTTGTTACTATAAACACACAAAAGGCATGGTCACAGCTCATAAAGCTTTGCTCTCACAGTGTTGTCATTGATTAAGCCATCAGAGATAGATGCTCTAGAAGAAAGTAGAGATATTCTTTTTTTAAAAATATTCCACTCAATTAGAAAAATAGATTTCTCAGCTTGTTGCTATAATGTCCTTGAATTATAAGCATAGTTTCTCTTCCCTACCCAAGTGCCTCATTCCTACTGCCAGAGTTAAACTTCTACTTGAATGCTTCATTTTCAATAAAATTAAACGATTGATTTGTGTTTTCCTGAAATTGCAAAGTATCCACAATTAACTTTATTGCAGATGGGCTGGTTTCTGATTGTGAAAAGATGAGCTGAGTAGTTAAACACTCTTTTTTCCCCCTTTGAAACAGACTGAGACAGAATTATCATAGCCAACAGGATGAAAGGCTTCAGAAGGCCCTCCTCAAATTTTGTCAAGGAGAGATACAAACTCCAAACTGTTCTGTCATGACTAGAACATGCAAAATTTCCAAACCCTTTGTGCATATGTTCGAATGTGAAGTTTCGGAAAAAAAGAATGGTGAAAGATAGATTAACTTTGAAAAAAACGCAGCAGAGTTGAAAATGGCACACAACGGAGTGAGAGGTGGGTGATAGGGATATAAATGGGAAGACAGATTAAAAATCCACACCAAAATGGATCACTTGCTTGAAAAAAGAGAGAAAAGGGTTGGTTGAAGTGGTTACAAAAATATATTCAGAGGAAACAAGCACCAAAGCATACTCACAAGAATATAAGCATTCCCTCCAAGATGCAGAAGTCACCTAGAAAGAAAAGAAATTGTAATAAGAAACAGGGCAAAAAAGGCACTTTTGTGTCCAAATACAATAAATGAATTGTCTAGCTTGCCCTGCATGTCATATCAAGAGTTTTAAGACTTAACTTTAAGATGTGCAAAGATGTTAACAATCACAGGAGCAATTTTTATCCTTAGACTAACTGAATAGAAAGAAATGTCTGCTTAAAATACCGAACCATGTCTGTATAACAAATTTGAAAGACACTGTCAGAGGCAGATTGCATGAAGGGAAGTTACCCTTTCGGAGGTAATTCTGCCAGGGTACAACTTGTTCCCACTCACTGGATGGTGTGGTGCTGAATTCTATCACAATGCCTCAGGCTGTGCAGGAGAGGCAACTTGGTCAGGAGCGTGTAGAAAGCTGCTCTGCGAGCAGTCGTCTGTATTTAGGGTATGTGCACTCACAGTGACAAAATTCTGCCAGCAAAACTTGATTTTAAGTTTACTTTTTCCTGCTGAGGATGGGGAGAACAGGGAAAAGTATAAGGGAAGAGAAAATGACGTGAGGGTCTGATGCCCACTGGTACATAGCAGCAGTTTGGGGTCACACTCTCTGTCCATGGGTAAAACACACAGTTATACAAAGACTGCCCTACAGTCAACTTCATGTTTATGCGGTTCCTGTAATGAGCTAACCTTGTCTCATCACTCGTATTTTTCTCACAAACCCCACCAGATTTTACTGCACTAGTCAACGCAAAACAGAGATGTTCACCCTTACGCATTCCATCTATAAGCAACAAATTATAATTCAATCCAAGTAGATTATTAACTAACCAGACTGATATTCTCCAAGGTATTAGAAAACTAATGTAACTACTTTCTAGTTCCCAAAAGTGAACACTTGTTTCAGCTGCATGTTTACACTTCAGAGACTCCACAAATTTATTTGACTAATCAATTCAATTCACAGTCCAGTAATATGCATCATCTTTTAGGCTGCTCAGGGTCAGGGTACTGTCCATTTTGAAAGGGCAGATGAGAGAAAAGAAGAGACAGGAAAATAGGACTATAAGAAACTTAGATTTTGAATTACCGTGACAGAATGAGCTTCTGCTGCTGAAAAGACCGTTATAATATTTAATGAGTTCTGCCAGTAGTAATGGCAGCATGTTTCCCCATCTATGCTGACTCAATGTGCATAGAAAATGAAAACCTGTTGGATGAGATAATAAAATGTGCATGTGTTCTGCCTGATAGCAGTAGCCCTGGTGATAATCCCATGAATTCCCAAAATATGTCCCAGCATGATTCAGGGAACAAGTATTACATCCTGCACAGAAAAAGAACAGGAAAGGAAGGGCTGGTAGTAGGAATGATCAGAACCTCAAACCTAACAGATAAAAAAAATACCTCCAGGGAACTGTTTCTTTCAGCAAAAAAGCTAAAAGCAAGCAGATACCCAAAAAGTCTTCAATCAAATATAATCTAAAAATCCTCATTACTCAATAACACACACGAGTTTTAATTAATCTCTGTCATCTATAGTTTGTTTACAAGCCCTTAGAAATGATCTCCAATCCATACACCTTTCTGCGGCTGAGATAGATCGCAAGTGCTCTTGAAAGCAGAGGATAATACTGCTACAAACCCCAAACATATTGTTTTCCCCTTAAGATGAGTTGTTGTACAGAGAATATAGAGAGACAGAATAATTTCAGTTCTTATGTGCATTTAGCCATTATTTTAAAAAGTGGTGGCTTTCTGTTTTCAATCTTCTTAAAGAGTGGGGAAAATGAAGGAATATTTGGAAACATTTTGCATATTCCTTAGAAGTGGTGATCTGAGGTTATTTACACCTAGAATGTGTGTGTTTGCACATAAGCCAGACACCTATACAGGCATATATGTATGTAAAATTAAATAGGAACAGCTTTTTAAATAGATAGTGCTATTTTTTTTATGAAACACAAATTTTTGAAAATGCCCAAAAGCTATTGCTAATAACCAAACAGTAAAAAAGAAACACATTCTTCTTGCTCTTAATTTAAAATGATTTGTTCAATTGCTTTTCTCTACAGACCATTTAATCTGCTCTCTCCTTCAGTGACAGAAGACAAATCAAAACCCGTCAGGTATTTTAAACTGTGATCTGTACTGCTCTGAAGATTGAAGCTCAAAATCATTGGACTCAGACCTACAGTTGTTGTTATTCCTAGATATGGCACAAAATTCAGCTCTGCTAGAAGCGCGTGGATTCTGCCTGATTAAAAAATGGAACAAAACATTGTTCAAGACAAAGGAGTCCTACAAAGTCATAACACCTATGAACAATTCAAATAGCTGTGTCTTCTCATCCCCTCATCACATCAGCACAGCTCAGCAGCTGCGCTAGTTTGTCTCTTTCTCATGTAAACACCTATTTTACCTGTGCAGTTCTCAGATATTTTGCCCTTAAAGTGATGCATTCCGTGAGCTTTCTTTTTTTCGTATTCCCACTCTGATTCTTTGATTCTCCCTGAAGCTCTTGTTACACTCCTCATCTCCCACTTTTTCCAGAACGGATCTCACACATGTCGCCAGAAGATGTGTCTTCTCCTTCCTTTTTTAGCAGCCACATTCAGAATCTTGCTAAGGCCTCAGCCAACTAACTAATCCTCCTAAAGGAATTGTTCCCACCTCACCTGCAATGAACATAATTCCTCAAAGATGATGCACAATTACGTTCAGTTATGAGCATTACATTAGTGGCCAGCAAAAGTATCAAAACCTGCTGTCCATTATACATTCCTTCTCTAAATCCATGCAAAAATATTTTTTCTGTTTTCAGCTCTGAAGAAACATGTATACAACTAGTCCTGATTTGTTTCTACATATTCAGCTAAACTTCTCCAAGAAAGTCTCTAATAAAATGATAAATTACTCACAGTCATAATGCCTAACAGAAGAACTTTATCCTGGATCTGCTGTCTAACTTGACTCTCTTGAGAAGTTCTGGGTGCCAAGTGGGACATAAGAGATGGGGATAGAAAAGATACCATGTCTCCGCATGGTCTCTGCATTTTCCCCTTATACCTGAAAAGCAGGAACTCCCAGAAGCAACAGGAGGTACTGGCTGTTATACTGAGTCTGCTATGATTGCATCCCATAAAGGTTGTTCTGAAGCATTTAACATATGCGAGGAAAAAAGATTTCAAATCAATACTTGTTGGAGGACTTTCTTCTATAGATGCTTAGAAAGATTCTACACAACTTATATTGTCATTGCTGAACATGGACATTACACCAAAGGAGAAATACTCAGAGGCAAAACCCATCAAAAGTCAAAATTCTTTATAGAGTGCAATAAAACAAACTCTATACTCCAAGTCTGAAATAGTGCATATTCCATCTTCTATTCAGTGAATAAATCAGTGTTACTGAACACAACAAAAAAAGGAAAAAGGACACTCTGCACTTGTCTGTACTCATTTTTTTTTTATTCCTTTTGTTATTCAATTAGCAGAGTAATGTTTTACTGCACCACTTGCCTAGATTAAGAATGTCTCAATCTACAGTCTTGTCATTTAAAACCATGATTCCCCCTAAGGGAACACAATGGGAATACATGCTGTTAATTAGCCCTATGGCATTATATCCCAATTCTGTGCTCCGTATACCACTGCTGTTGCATTCCCAATGCCTACTGCTTCAACCTCTTACAAAAAGGATCTGCACTTAGTCAACCTGGAGCACATTACTTTCCCATAAGGGAAAAAGCCTCATGTAAAACGTACCAACCTGAAGTGAACATCGTTAAAACATTAATGCACTGTTTTTTAAATAGGCTTTCCTTTCATGTTCAGTTTTAACTAGTGTCGCGTGAAACTGCTTGACATGTTTTGTTTGGTTAGTTTTTCAAAGAGCGCAAATTTTACTCTGTCCAACCTGTAGGCCCCTGCAGCCCATTCATCCAATTAAAGAACTGCAGAATGACAACAGAAAAAGCACTTTGTGGAGCTTCAGAAATATTGTCTCTCAGGAAGGCTGCCTGTAAAAAGCGAACAAATCCATTGTGCAAACCGGTGCATTCCAATAGAATAAAATTGCTCCTCAAAGTCTCTTTATCCAACATGGATTACTGACTCCTGATAGCTGTAGGTTAGTTGAAGGTAGAGTCTATCGGAAGCAGGAAAGCTCTTATTACCTTTTATTATAACACATGCTCCCCCCATAATCTATAAAAAAGCCTCCAGGAGCCCATTCATTTCTACAGCTCTTCACTGCCTTTCAGTTTCAATAATGCTGAATACAATTCAGTATTCTTTTGAGTCCACTGTAGTTTTAATATGTGTTCACATGCTAAATATTCCTAAAATGCCCTTGGGAAAGACGGACTGCCATTTATTATTTCAGATTATTGGGAATTACACTTCTTGGAGTTATGTGGGAACATTGTTTCACACAGTTCTGCTAAAATCTGCAACCTTAACACTGGACCACAATAAATAGAATTAATTTCCATGCAAACTGCCACATGAAACACTTTTATATATATAAAAGTAATACAAATAAATAGCAGAGGAAGATATTTAAAACTAGGCTGAGAAGCAAACGCTAAACATCAAGGTTTTATGATTACTTAACTAAGATTTGAGGAAGTTCACAGCTATAACTGCAAAAGACTAATTTTGCACTGCTTCATGCTGATTGAAAACTCAGGAATGCTGTTTAACAGTCCAGATTTCTGGCACACACACACTCCCTCTTTCTCTTCAAAGAGGTAAGAATGAGGTAGCTGCACAAACTCTATCTTCCTCCTTTTTCTTAAGAAAAAAGTAGAAAACCACAACAATTGAGCAACCATTCACATACCTCACCCTCCAACATATTCAGCTAGTTCTGGTAATGCCAGCAGTAACCCATGCCCTTTCTTTCTCTAGAAGCAGAGGATGTCTGCTTTCACCCTGCCCACAAAAATTAAAGGAGGGACCAGCCCAAAACCAAGTTCACGTTCAGATGGTTTGAATGAACCACATATTTACAATGAATTTGATATAGAATCATAGAATCATAGAACAACCAGGTTGGAAGAGACCCATCGGACCATCAAGTTCAACCATTCCTATCAAACACTATATAAAGGTGAAGTGTTTTGCCAATGAAGCAGTGTGGTACCTTCCTCCCTTGGATGATACTACAGCAGCTAGTTTAGACCTTGCTTTTCTTCTGTGGTTAGGACATGTTTCTAAGAATTAACTTAATATAGCTTTTGTTTTTCTTTAATATCTGTGTAGAAAATAAATCCTTGCTTATTCTCACAATGTTGTACCACCATATTCCATTGATGTAAGCTGAGATTTTGGATAGTAATTTGACAAAAGAAATCATATCATGACAGGGAAAAAAACGTACTCGCTTCCTGCAGGTTTTCAATTTACTAATTATCAGAGATAATCTCAACAGAGATGTTGATCAGAAGCCTAGACTCGTAGTTCCTACTAACAAACAAGATTCTTGGCAGAGCTTATTGCAAAACTAATGTGAGAGGAAGGAAACCCCAGTGGTCCTGTCTGTATTCTTCACAAATTTGTTCAAGGAGCTGTCACATGCTGGCAAGGAATGCCTCTGCTTTTTGTTCCAGTACATTAGTAGAAGTTTTAACCTTGCATTCAAGAGCCTTTTGCAGCTTCTTTGAAACCAACTCTTTTTTCTTTTTTTAATGTGTAAAAGTGAAATGTAGTATTGAGAATATATTTTTCTCAAGCTTTTTTTTTTTTCCACGCAGAATATCATGACCATTTCTATATCAGAAAATGCTTTTTAATTAATTTTCTAATTGGCAATTACCAAGACAAAATCCTTTATTAAGGGAAAGATTAAGCTAAGAACAACGTTAATTGAATTGTTATTATCATTACAGATTTACTTGCTATTGAAATTTGTCATTATTTTCTATTAAGAAGAAGAAGGTAACTTTCTAACCAGCATATCATAATTATCGATTTATACACATGCCTAGGTTAATATAATCAACAATTTAATTTAAATAGATACTAAAAAATATGAATAATTCCACTGAAATTTGTCATGACAGCTTATGAAAAATTGTTGAAAGAACTATGACGTGAATTTCACAGCCGTATCTTCCATATGCTGGAAAAAATATGAATAATTAAGCATTCAAAATTATTTGTTAATTTATGATTTCTAAATACCCTTACCATATATAAGAAGGAATACATACGCACACATATAAATATTTGATTTATAGAATTTTCTATCTCTGCTCATTTAATGAAGTCCCTGTTAGTCCATGCATCACTAACAAATACTATAAACTTAAAATATCAACATCTAATAAAAGGCATGTTGAGTAGACCTAAATTTCAGTTCTCATAAATAAATATGTATCAACTGCTTAGATTTATATTTCAAGTAACTTTAAATACACAAGGTCAAGTGAGAACCTATTTTTCTCACCAATGAGTATTGTTAAACATGTATTTTCTATCCTGTTATACATGAGAGAAGCTAATAAATCTTCACCTTCAAATGAAATGAACTACATCAAAATAAGCAGCACACAAATAAAATGCTTGTTTACTTGATTACTGTATGACAAGTTAAAAAAGGATTCTTCCTTAAATGAGGCAAATTATGGTTAAATTAACTCTATTAATATCTTTAATGACAAGCGAGACAAACAAACATAGTGAATTATGGAAAAGTATTAAAAATTCAAACAAAGCATTCATTAGAATAGTATTTGCTGTCAAAGGATTTGGACTGGCAAATCAAACACCTGCCCAAGCTAACAGCGCTTAAAGGACATGTTCCATAAATATGTATTTGATGGAAAGGCCTGAAGTAAATTGTTGAAACAGTTCCTTGCTGGGGGAAAACAGCAGCAACAACAAAAGGCTGTATGTGCAGAATATTTTAGTTTGGTGAGATTAAAATACTACAGGGGTATATCAGAAATTGGTACAGGACTAGAAAACATGTTATCTAAAGGTATCGCATTCCCACTTGTCATATCCATACCACTGCAGGTTTCCTCCTCCCCATCTTTCCTTCTTTGACTTCTGAAGTCTCCCCGTGCAGCCTGTGCAAGTTACTCCTTCAACAGCCTCTCTAACAGTGATCTCTCTTTTTCAATATTATCTGCAAGAGAATTCAAAAGCAAAGGTAATAACTATGGAACAATTAATTTTAATCCTAAGACTGAAGTCCATAATTCTAAGCATATCTGTATGGGAATTCCTGAAGGATTATGTCTCATTAAAAACAAATATACTAAGGTATCTTTCTTCTGTTTTGGAGCCTACATCCTTTCTGCATTTAGAGTGGTATCAACATCCTTTTCTTGGGGATGGGATGAAAAATGTTCTCCAGAACAAATCATTATGTGTATAAGAAGTAGATCTTCCTCTGAACTCCTAGAAAAA